>WOVY01009274.1:0-1215606 GCA_013436015.1 Rhipicephalus annulatus
GTGGGAGTAATAACTCAATGGGCCAGTAAGGTATGGGATATGGCACAACGGGAGCGTTGTCAACAAGGATAAATATATTTATTTCCCAACAGTTTCGGAGGGGGCCCTCCCTTCATCAGGGATGAGTTATCCCCTGATGAAGGGATAAACTCATCCCCTGACGAAGAGAAGACCCCACCCGAAACTGTTGGGAAATAAATATTTTATCCTTCTTGACAGCGCTCCCGTTGGTGGCCATATCACATATTATTGTCACGGGGTCGTGACGTGGCCGAAGACAGGAGACTTCGTGTTGGGTTTAACTGTTTATTTGGGCGAACCTGTGCCCGGTAACGGAAAGTCCAATTACAGCAGCAGTCTCGCACAGATAGCAGTCTCGGACTGATAGCGGCGAACGGAGCGTCGGCCTTCGATCAACAACTGACAAGCGGCGAAGCGCGTCGGCATTTATACTCTTGCCGTCGAATGTTCTAGCGTTATCGCTGGCGGTGGCGTAGGTTCCAGAACAATCTGTACCGTTCGCACAGTGGGCGTGATCTTATCGAAATGATCTACTACAGTCCGGAACCTTCTAGAAAATTGCAGGGCGCGGTTGCGCTAGAATCGTGTTGGTGGTTTTTGGACGATAACAAAATCTTAGGAAATGGAACGTGGCATTGCCCCCCTCTGAAAAAAGGCATCGTCCCGATGCTTTAACTAAAGATGAAAATACAATAATAATGCAAGAAAGTACAATGAGTAAATTCTGATACAACAATAATACAAAAAAAACACTGGTTCAGTTTGTTAACGCGCATGAAACGGCTTGAGGCGCGCGACATGGACGACTTCAGGTCGCGATCGGCGTCGTTGAGAGTTCGTGATGCCGTCGGGGACAACCTCGTAATCAAGTGGGCCGAGACGTCGAACCACCTTGTACGGTCCGAAGTACCGTCGCAGAAGCTTTTCACTTAGTCCACGTCGGCGTATCGGCGTCCACACCCAAACACGTTCACCGGGCTGGTATTCCACGAAGCGTCGTCGAAGGTTGTAACGGTGGCTGTCGGTCGTCTGTTGATTCTTGATACGGAGACGCGCAAGTTGTCGGCCTTCTTCGGCTCGTTGAAGGTACTCGCTCACATCGAGGTTTTCTTCGTCGGTGACGTTGGGTAACATGCATCGAGCGTCGATGCCGGGCTCCTTCCGTAGACCAATTTGTATGGAGATATCTGCGTCGTCTCCTGCACCGCCGTGTTGTATGCGAAGGTCACATACGGAAGAATGGCGTCCCACGTCTTGTGTTCGACATCGACGTACATTGACAGCATGTCGGCGATCGTCTTGTTAAGCCGCTCGGTGAGGCCGTTTGTCTGTGGGTGGTACGCTGTCGTCCGGCGATGGTTTGTTTGGCTGTATGCAAAGATCGCTTGAGTTAAGTCGGCAGTGAATGCCGTTCCCCTGTCGGTGATAAGGACCTCCGGGGCGCCGTGACGTAGGACGATATTTTCGACGAAGAACTTAGCTACCTCGGATGCACTGCCTTTTGGCAGGGCTTTTGTTTCGGCGTAGCGGGTGAGGTAGTCGGTAGCTACCACGATCCACTTGTTTCCGAAAGCCGACGTCGGAACGGCCCCAGTAGGTCCATACCAATCTGCTGGAAAGGTCGGCAAGGTGGATCAATTGGCTGCAGAAGTCCCGCTGTCCTTGTCGGCGGTGTCTTGCGTCGCTGACAGTCCCGGCATGTTCTCACATAACGAGTGACGTCGGTGGTAAGACGTGGCCAGTAGTACCTTTCTTGTATTCTCGCGAGCGTGCGAGAAACACCGAGGTGCCCTGCCGTCGGATCGTCGTGCAGGGCCTGCAGGAGTTCTGGTCGCAGAGCTGAAGGCACCACAAGGAGGTACTTAGCTCGAAGCGGTGAAAAGTTTTTCTTTTGTAGAAGACCGTTTCGTAGAAAGAACGACGCAAGTGCGCGCTTGAATACCTTCGGGACTTCGGCGGTCCTGCCTTCGAGGTATTCTATTAGGGCCTTAAGTTCCGGGTCGGCCCTCTGTCGTTCAGCGAAGTCGTCGGTAGTTATCGTTCCTAAGAAGTAGTCGTCATCCGGGTCGTCGGGTAGCGGTTGGTCGACAGGCGCACGAGAGAGACAGTCGGCGTCGGAGTGTTTTTTGCCGGACTTGTAAATGACAGTAATGTCATATTCTTGAAGTCTCAGGCTCCATCGTGCGAGGCGACCTGAAGGGTCCTTCAAGGTGGCTAGCCAACACAATGCGTGGTGGTCGCTCACAACTTTGAAGGGCCTGCCGTAGAGGTAGGGGCGAAATTTCGACGTAGCCCAGATGATGGCCAGGCACTCCTTTTCTGTTGTGGAATAATTTGCTTCTGCTTTGGATAGCGATCGGCTGGCGTAACTAATAACCCTTTCAAGTCCGTCAGCCCTCTGCACAAGAACGGCGCCAAGACCTACGCTGCTTGCGTCAGTATGTATTTCTGTCTCGGCGAATTCGTCGAAATGGGCAAGTAACGGAGGCGTCTGGAGGCGATGTTTAGCTCCTGGAAAGCGTGTTCCTGCAGCGTTTCCCACTTAAACTCCACGTCGGCCTTGGTAAGGTTAGTGAGAAGATCGGCGATGCGGGCGAAGTTTTTCACGAACCGCCTATAATAGGCACACAGGCCCAGAAATCGGCGCACTGCTTTCTTGTCAGTGGGCGGCGGGAAGTCGGCGATGGCGGCTGTTTTCCGTGGATCGGGACGAACTCCAGACTTGCTGATAACGTGCCCCAGGAACAAGAGCTCCTCATACGCAAATCTGCACTTTTCTGGCTTCAGTGTGAGTCCGGAAGTCTTGATGGCTTGAAGTACAGCTTCAAGGCGCCGAAGATGCTCGTCGAAACTCGAGGAAAACACGACGACGTCGTCCAAGTACACAAGGCAAGTCTGCCACTTCAATCCTGCCAGTACTGTATCCATAACGCGTTGAAAAGTCGCAGGCGCTGAGCAAAGGCCGAAGGGCATCACCCTAAACTCGAAGAGGCCGTCCGGTGTTATAAACGCCGTCTTCTCTCGGTCTCTTTCGTCGACTTCGATTTGCCAATAGCCAGTCTTGAGGTCCATTGACGAAAAGTACTTGGCGTTATGGAGCCGATCAAGTGCGTCGTCTATTCGTGGGAGAGGATACACGTCCTTTCTTGTGATTTTGTTCAGGCGGCGATAATCGACGCAGAAACGTAGGGTTCCATCCTTTTTCTTCACTAACACCACGGGGGATGCCCATGGACTCTTGGACGGCTGGATAATGTCATCCCGCAGCATTTCATCAACTTGTCTCTTCATGGCCTCACGTTCTCTCGTCGAAACCCTGTACGGACTCTGACGGAGTGGTCTGGCATTTTCTTCGGTTATGATGCGATGTTTCGTGATTGGGGTCTGCCGAATTTTCGATGACGACGAAAAGCAATCTTCGTATTGCAGGAGCAGGGCCTTGAGGTGTTCTTGCTTATCGTTCGGAAGTCTGGGATTGACGTCGAAAGCTATAGGAGGGGCTTGGTTCCTCTGAGCAGGTTCCGCAGAATCGGCGAGGGCGAAAGCACTGGTGGCTTCGACAATTTCTTCGATGTATGCGACCGTTGTTCCTTTGTTCACATGTTTGTACTCATTGCTGAAATTCGTGAGCATAACCGTTGCTTTGCCTCCCCGCAGCTCTGCAATTCCTCTTGCGACGCAAATATTTCGGGTGACCAACAGATGCTGACTGCCTTCAACGACGCCTTCCAAGTCAGGTGATTTAGGAGCGCCGACTGAAATAATGACGCTTGAGCGAGGCGGAATGGTGACTTGTTCTTCCAGCACATTCAAGGCATGGTGTCCTGACGGCGTGCGCGTCGGTAGTGCTTCTTCTGTGGATAACGTTATCGACTTTGTTTTTAAGTTGATGACAGCACCATGGAGGCATAAGAAGTCCATGCCAAGGATGACATCTCTCGAGCAACCCTGTAGGACTACGAAGTCTGTAGGATAAATACGGCCATTAATGGTGACTCTCGCTGTGCAGATTCCTGCAGGCGTTACGAGATGACCTCCGGCTGTGCGGATTTCAGGGCCTTTCCAAGCTGTCCTAACTTTCTTTAACTTCGCGGCGAACGACCCACTGATGACAGAATAGTCGGCTCCAGTATCGACGAGAGCGGTCACACTGTGACCGTCGATAAGAACGTCGAGGTCGCTAGTTCGCCGTCTCGCATTACAGTTAGGGCGTGGCGTCGGGTCACGGCTGCGTCGGCTTGTTCCGCTGCTTCCATGTTGCGTCGTCAGGCCACCTTCGGTAAGTGAGCTTTCACCGTCAGGGCTTTGCCTGTTTGGCGGTGTGTTCGGAAAGCTCCGTCGCGGCGTCGTCGTCGTCGGAGGATCTTCGGTAGTTCGTCGCACAGCAACCGCACCTCCACCGGTTGCTGCCCTTAGTTTCCCGGATACGGGCTAGGAGACCGGCCCCGCGTTGGGCCAGAGTACTGCCGGTGGTGCGTTGACGTGCGGCGGCTGGGCGACGGGGAACGCGAAGGGCTTCGTGGTGTCCACCGAGTTCCTGTCAGGTAGTCGGCGATGTCACGTGGTCGTTCTCCTGGCTGTGGACGCGGTGCATTGACGGCGAAGCCACGCAGTCCCATCTGTCGGTACTGGCAACGGCGGTATGTGTGTCCGGCCTCGCCGCAGTGGTAGCAGAGCGGGCGATGGTCAGGGGTGCGCCAGACGTCAGTCTTCCTCGGTGCACTGCGCTGGGCCGCTGGCGAACGGTATGACGTCGGTGGGGGTGGTGGCGGCGGTGGCGTCTGTCGACGGAAGTGCGATGGGGGCGGCGTTTTGGCGTGGACGGGGAGGAGCGTTGTGGCGCAGTGCAGCGGCGTAGCTCATAGCTTCCGGCTCGGGCAGCGGTGCGTGGGGAACTTGAAGCGATTGCCGAACTTCTTCTCGCACAATGTCGGCGATCGAATCCACTTGAGGGTGCGCCGAAGGCAACAGTTTGCGCAGCTCTTCCCTGCACGATCGCTCGGATCGTTTCACGCAGGTTTTCAGAGTCACTGGTTTGAGCAGCAGCGCATTCTGGAATCAGGCGACGATTATACTGTCTGGTGCGCATGTCAAGGGTTTTTTCGATGGTGGTCGCCTCGGATACAATTCTTGGACGGTGTTTCGGTGGATTTCTCATTAGTCCCGCGAAGAGCTCCTGTTTGACCCCTCGCATGAGGAAACGAACTTTCTTCTCCTCAGGCATGTCTGGGTCAGCGTGACGAAATAGGCGGGTCATCTCCTCTGTGAAAATTCCAACCTTCTCATTTGGAAGCTGAACCCGGCTCTCTAGTTGAGCAGCGGCCCTTTCTTTGCGAGCGACGCTCGCGAACGTTTGCAGAAATTCGCCGCAGAAGACATCCCACGTTCGGAGCGTGGACTCGTGATTCTCTAGCCAGGTCCTTGCGGTGTCTTCCAGGTAGAAGTACACACGACGGAGCTTTTCTTCGTTGTCCCAGTGGTTGAGGGCGGCCACACGGTCGTATGTTTCCAGCCAGGTCTCCGGGTCTTCGAACGATGACCCATGGAAAATTGGTGGTTCCCTGGGTTGATGCATCACCATCGTGGGCTGGGATGCGGCGGTTGTCATAGTCGCTGCAGTCGCAGTCATGGTCTTGGTCTTCCGCGCCTTGTCTTCTAGAAGCCCGTACTCCGGTGGTAGCCCTTGCTGTCGGCGGCTTGTTCGCTGCTCCTGGTTGGCGTCGGTGTCTTCTCCGCGACGTGGGCTGGGTTCACGGCTTGACGGGGGCGTCCGGTACATGAACGAAGCAGCACCTCCACCAGATGTCACGGGGTCGTGACGTGGCCGAAGACAGGAGACTTCGTGTTGGGGTTTAACTGTTTATTTGGGCGAACCTGTGCTCGGTAAACGGAAAGTCCAATTACAGCAGCAGTCTCGCACAGATAGCAGTCTCGGACTGATAGCGGCGAACGGAGCGTCGGCCTTCGATCAACAACTGACAAGCGGCGAAGCGCGTCGGCATTTATACTCTTGCCGTCGAATGTTCTAGCGTTATCGCTGGCGGTGGCGTAGCTTCCAGAACAATCTGTACCGTTCGCACAGTGGGCGTGATCTTATCGAAATGATCTACTACAGTCCGGAACCTTCTAGAAAATTGCAGGCGCGGTTTGCGCTAAGAATCGTGTGGTGTTTTGGGACGATAACAAAATCTTAGGAAATGGAACGTGGCAATATACTATATATATATACTATATATATATATATATATATATATATATATATATATATCTA
The DNA here is from genome assembly GCA_013436015.1 of Rhipicephalus annulatus. Lineage (NCBI taxonomy): Eukaryota > Metazoa > Arthropoda > Arachnida > Ixodida > Ixodidae > Rhipicephalus > Rhipicephalus annulatus. Next base: position 6,293 of record WOVY01009274.1, read on the forward strand.
TATATATGTGTGTGTGTGTGTGTGTGTGTGTGTGTAATTGTGTTCATGCTCTGTCACGTGTGACTCACTATTTTACATACTTATTGTGCTGCCGTGGGCACACACCGTGCTGAAGACTGTGTGCGCTGGCGTCTGCGATGCCTGCCATCCATCTTTTTCGTTAGAGCAGCTTCAGAAGGACTCTGCGAGATGTGAACGTAAAGTTATTTGTGTGTCATATTTTAACGCTTCTTTTTATATCAACGTGCACGTACTTGTCATATGCGTGCATCTTCATCTTCTGTCACGTGTGTCGAACTATTTTTACTATCCTATATCACGTAGAGCCATGGGAACACAACAGGCAGAAAGGCTGCGTGTGCTGGCGTCTGCAAAGCCTGTCATCTATCGCTTCCGTCGGAGGAGCTCCACAAGGAGTGAACAAGATGTGACAATGAGACTGGACTTGTACACTTCACCATAAATTCACTTAAAAGAATGGAGAAACTTCATGTGTACGTGGAAAAATAAAATATTGATGTCTCACTTTTGTCTTTCGTTGCTGCCGTGACTGTGAAAACAGTTACACATAGGTGGCTAACTACTATTTTGCTGGTTCTTTTCTGCGCAACTTGTTGCTCACTGCACAGGAAAACAGGCGGAAAAGTATTAGGCCTGGCAGAAAATAAACAAAAAACAATGTTTGAACTGGGGACAAAAAGTTCACCCGATGGGCGTATTTGAGTGGATCAACCGTTAGTCCAGCAAGTTGCAACTGTGAGGACTAACGGTGTCCCGGTAAAGTGTAAATGTGGGGATTAACAGTTGCCCTATAAGGTGCAAAAGTGAGGACTAAATGTATGTCCTTTGAGGTGAATTGTGGGACTAACTGTTACTCACTAAGGTGTAAAATTGAGGACTAAATGTTAATTCCTTGAGCTCGTCTGTGGGGACTAACTGTTAGACCCGGTGCCAATATTCCTAAAGGAATTAATGGTTTTGGCAGCCCCATTAGTCCCCAAAACAACGAACTACACCCTTTTAACACCCTTTTGCCTTAGAGTGTACTGAGACGAATGCAACAAGAATGGTGCAAGTTGGTGCGCGAAAAGTGATGTTACGAGTCTTCCAAGTTCAAAACTCGAGCAGACGACGACGAGAAACGTTCCCTTTCAGACTACACTTGTCTTCTGAAGGCAAACACCACTTCCAATCATGAAGACATACCGGAGTTTTCGCCTCATGGTGGCCTTCACAGAGTACCTCGCTACCACTATCTTTGACAGCCTCGTTAGCATGGCTACCACGAACCACTTGCGTCGAGTAGCAGACTGCCTCGGTCACATAGGGTAAGATACATACATACAATTTAGGCGAGGGCGTTTCTTGGCTTGCACGCATGACGCGTCCTACGGCAACGTCGACATTCACTGCATGCCACAGGTTGGCTCACTAAGGACGTGACAAGCGTTTTCACCTTTAGTTGCTGGTGTACCATAACCACGTTCGCAGATCAAGTGTCCTCTTCGTTTTTGTTAAAATACCTCATTTAGAAACACAGATGATTTCTTCCTGATAAAGTATAGAAAGGGTTTTTACTTTTCTCGCATTCACTCGTACGGCCGTCCGATCACCATACTATTAATCTTTTCGCAATCAATTCAGACCTCCACTTTGCCGCTTGACTGGAAAGTGGGGAAGGTGGTCCCTCTGCACAAATCTGGTAACACACAGTCTCCTCTCAATTACAGACCAATTTCCCTAACCAGTGTTCCTTGTAAAATGTTAGAACATATAATTTACTCCAACCTTGTCTCATTCCTAGAATCAAACTCTTTTTTTACTCCCTACCAGCACGGATTCCGAAAAAGTTACTCATGTGAAACCCAACTTTTTTATTTTACTAATGACATAGCATCGGCTTTAGATCGCGGCTCACTTGTGCATTGCATTTTTCTTGACTTTCAAAAAGCTTTCGATAAAGTACCTCACCAATTACTCCTCCTGAAAATTAGTGCCTTAAACATTGACCCGAACATTCTTAAATGGATTGAATGCTTTCTGACTAATCGCACTCAGTTTGTAACAACTAATGGCTATAACTCACCTCTTTCTAAAGTAACATCCGGTGTACCCCAAGGTTCCGTATTAGGCCCTTTACTTTTCCTTATATATATTAATGATCTCCGCGACAGCATTAACTCCGCTATAAGGTTATTTGCAGATGATTGTGTAATTTACCGCGAAATAAACAATGAATCTAATAACCAATTTCTACAGTCAGACCTTGAGACTGTCTCAACCTGGTGCAATAAATGGCTTATGACTCTCAACTTTAACAAATCTAAATGCATGTCAATAACCCGGTGATCTATTTCTCCCCCCTGTACCTACAGAATTAACGCCGTTCCCATCCAGCATGTCTCTTCATATAAGTACCTCGGCGTTTACATTACCAACAATCTATCTTGGCACACGCATGTTACCTACATCTGTAATAACGCTAACCGAACGCTAGGATACTTACGCCGCAACTTTTCTCGCGCTCCGCTGTCCCTCAAAATTCTAATATACCGATCACTAATTCGACCAAAGCTTGAGTACGCGTCCGCTATATGGGATCCCGTGCAGCAAAACATAATCAACGCGTTAGAATCTGTTCAGAACCGCTCAGTTCGGTTCATTTGTTCTAATTATTCCCGTACTGCTAGCATATCAGAAATGAAATCTAACCTTGACCTGCCCAATTTAACTGTTCGGAGGAAACTGGCGCGACTGCATTTTTTTTCATAAGATATTTTTTCACAATCCATCAATGAAGCGAGACCTCATTTCACAACCGTCCTACCACTCATCGCGCATTGATCACCAGCATAAGGTTGCCATTCCGTTTTCCCGCACCAAATTCTTTTCAGCAGCCTTCTTACCGAAAACAGCCGCCGATTGGAACCACCTTCCCTCTTCCGTTGTAACAATAACAGACCCTTTGTTATTCAAGACTGCAATTTCTCAGCAATGTTTGTAACTATACGCAGTTTCCATTATCTATCTTCGTCTTGTATGTGCTTGAATTCTTACTTATACATTTTTAGTTGACTTATGTTGCCTTCCTGATTTGCGCATCTGACACTTGTTTCTTTATTTTGTCTTTTTTTCTTGTGTGTTATAAAATGTTGTACCCACCCCCTCTGTAATGCCCTACGGGCCCTGAGGGTATTCTAATAAATAATAAATAAATAAATAAATATTGTACGTATTTATAGCGTCAAGCCATCAAAAACGATCGACCTTCGCGTCATGTCATATGACATGGCTTCACTTCTCATAACTAAAATAGCCGATGTGTGTCGCCGTAGACTGAAATTAAGGTAGTTTGCTCTGTGATTTAAATTATTAAAGCTTTGATATCGGCGTGGCCACTTGCGCAAGGATATCAGTGCAGATAACAGCACCGAAAAAACACATGAAAAAACATGTTCAAATAAAACCTCCTTTATTTTAATGGTGCACAATATTTAAAAAAGCCACTGAATTCTTGGCCAATCCCCCACAGTGGGTATGCACCATGGGCAATACGTAAACAAGAACAAGAAGAATCGTTAAAGCGAACTCTTTAGGGCTCTTCCTTCTAAAGTCCGGCGCAGCGTTTGCGTCAGCCAACGGTGGCGACAAAAGTTACGATTCCAGGTTCACCGCTTTATGTTGATGCGAAAAGCGAGCCTTCCGTACTCCCACTCGCACCGCGTCGCCTCGGCGCATGCGCTACAATATGAGTGCTACTGAACAGCTGCCCTGCCAAGTCACAATAAGCAGTAATGCTTTTGCCTGCGTTTTTATTTGTTATGAAAATGAACAAAGATAGGGTTATCGTTTTATTATTTTTCTCTAAAGCACATCAGGCAATAATTAGAAAAAGTGGAATACAAAGAGAATTTTATTTTAAATTGATTAGTCGAGCAACGGAAGGCTTGTAACCGGATGAAGATAGGGCTAAATTTTTATCCTTTTGGCTTCCCTACAGATTGTCCAGTTTTAACCCGTGCTTCGCTTCTCGTCGTTGTGATCTAGTTGCTCTTCGAGCGCTTCGTGCCCTTGCCTTTCCTCGCACCCCCACCATGTCTCGTTGAAGAGCCGTGGCTGGAAGCCTTCCTCGCCTTGACACGCCTTCTTCCACGGCCCGAGGACGCGCGACTTTGGGCGCGGCGACGGCTTCTGCCTGCCTTTGAGTGCGTGCTTGTTGTATCCAAAGAGGAGCTAGACCGGGCACGGTGGCGGCTCTCTCGGTGCTTCTTCATTCTCCCGCGGCTTTCTGCCGACCGAGTGGCCGAGCTTGCAAGGCTACGTTGCTTACGCGCGCGTCCTTCACGGCGACTGCGGGACGAGCTCCGTGATCTGCCATGGCTTACATTCCTCCTGACACGGCGACGCTTCGGAGCCTCGCTAGCCGTATCGGTAGCGCTGCTTCCAGGGGAGCTCCTCGAGCGCTTCCTACGGCTCACTCTCGGGGTGTTGGTAGTGACGGTCTTCCTGGTTGACGGCGTTTCGCCAGTGGGCTCCGATGCATCCGCTTTCTTCCGCAATTTTCGCGCTGCCGTGGTCGCGACGGGCTCCGGCGCTTGCGCCTGCACAGCCACGATCTTGGGTGGTCGACCGCGTGGCCGCTTGACAGCCGGCACCTCGTGTGAAGGTCCTGCGCCATTGTCCACAGCAGCAGCATCCGCAGCCTGGCGCTTCACTTGTCGCCCCGCCTTCGGAGGTGCCTCATCGGCCTCCGCTTGCTTCTTAGGCATGGCTGCGTAGCTCCGGGTTCCGTCCTGCCGTCAGCCGTCGACCCCGTGCCGCCCCCTGTCGTCTTCAGCGTTGGCACTCTCCGGCGATGGGGGACCCCAGGAGATGGCTTCGGGGACGGCACGTGAGATCCCGGGCTGTGCAGCCAGCAGGAACGGGCGGCAGCCACCGATTGAGGCCGCGTGCAGTTCTCGCGCACCGCCTGTGCCCACTTCTTCATCGTCTAGATGGGATCCTAAGTCAGTTTCATCGACAGCGAAATGACCAATATGAATAAAAGCATCGCAACGTACTAATAAATGTGCGTGTTATTTCAATCATCGATGGCATTAGTGTTGTATCGTTCGTTGGACGTGACGCATGGAGAACACGAGGCTCGGCACCCGAAGTTCTGGCCGGGAAGGATGAAGAAAGTGGGACAGCCAGGACCCGCAAACAAATCCTAATATAATTTTACTTCAACAGTCTTGGCTTTCAGTAAACGAAACATTTACCCTGAAATATTTTCGAACTTTTAGACTGGATCGGCCAGGTTGAGGAGGTGTACTATTGATTCTAGTATCTTCAAAAATGTGTCATCATGTTACTGTAACTTTTGAACATATTTGTCCGGATTGTGAATTGTTAGGAATAGATTGTTTGTTACCTGACTCCCACAGGATTACAGTGATTAATGCGTGCTTTCCGAATGGAGTAAGACGCGCCAATCACCTAGATTGTGTTATCAAGAATTCTTCGTCAAATTCAATTTTATTGTCTGGGGTATTTAACTCGCATCACACTTCTTGGGGGCTTAAAACAGATGGCTGTGGCAAAAGATTGTGAAATTGGTGGTAGGATAATAATTTTCGCTGTGATAACTCTGGACAAGTTACCTTTCTACGCGGAATAAGCTCATCAACATTAGACCTAACTTTTTCGTGTGGCCATTTTATGATTTCATCGTGGGAAACGTTTGATAATGGGACGAATAGTGATCATGTACCAATTACCTATGAAATAATGCTACCACAACTTACCTCCGCTATCCGGCAACAATGGTTCACCAACTATAAAATTTATAAAACTGTTTTAAACTCCGCGCTCTCGTCATTGAAAGGACGCGTCGGACAGCAACGAGCTGCTTCAGTCGTAGCGTGTCTAAGTGACTCTGTCCAACCGGCAGAGTTTTCTGTTAAGTACGGCAGCACACCTTCAAATTCAGCTTGGTGGAATGAAGATTGTACGCTTGCGTATAGGCGACGTAAGGCTGCTTGGAAACGTTTACGCCACAACCATACTCCGAAAATTGGGTTGACTATAAATTCCACGCAGCGCTGTTTAAACGTACAGTTGCAATAGCTAAAGATAAACACAATTCTGACTTACATTCGCGTTTATCAAAACCAATGCGGCCACATGATGAAAGATCTACCCTGTACATGTTTCTACGGAACAAAAAATCGACGCAGGTACCAGCATATTCGCATTCAGTAGTGCTGTCTCCTAAAGAGACAACAGATTTGTTAGAGGGCATCGCGAAAGGACTTGAAGCGCGTTTCGCTTCGTCATGCTTGAGACCTGTGACATTCAAAAGCGCAACCTCGGACTTTCGGGAAGTCACTATGGCTGAACTGGCAGATGTCATACTAACTGTAAAGCAAGCGGCTCCCGGTCCAGATCAGATTAAAAACTCTATGTATTAAATTGATATTTAATTCCCATCCCGAGGAGCTTTTGAATATTGTTAACTGCTCCTTACAGCACACATGGATTCCAAGCGCATGGAAATTTGCTAAAGTTGTGTTGATGCGAAAAAATTCAAGCCTTGGATATGTCCTGGATAACATTCGGCCAATTTCGCTTACTTCAAACCTAGTTAAAATAATTGAAAGAATTCTTCATAGAAGGCTCAGTGAATTCATCGCTAGTCAGGACATCCTTTCACCAAGGCAAGTAGGATTTAGACAGGGGTGCTCTATATGGTCGGCTCATGTTGATTTGGAAAGCCGAATTCTCCTTGCAAAAGTATCTGGTGAGCTTTCTGCATTAGTCACGTTAGATATCGCAAAAGCCTACGATAGTGTGGAATACAGTACATTAATTTCAAGATTTGTGGACTGTGAAGTTCCCAAGTACATCATATCTTAGGTTCAGGAGTTTCTATTTGAGAGACAATTCTTTTGTCTGATATGACAATTCTTTTGTCTATATGAGACAATTCTGCCTCATATAAGCAAACAAGAGGTGTTTCGCAAAGATCAGTCCTGTCACCTCTTTTATTTATTATATTATTATCATCTATTCCCGTTCATAAAAATGTTCCTCTTTACGTCTACGCCGATGGTATTGCTTTTTTTCTCGTCATCCCGAGATATCAATAGTTGTATCAAATCTTACAGTCATATTTGAGTGAGCTTGAGGTATGGCTTGGCGGGCTGTCTTCTTCACTTAATGTTAGCAAATGTGCTCTGCTTGTATTCCCTCTATCCGTTCCCGTATTCCTTTCACTGCACTATCGAAATGATCCAATTTCACAAGTAACAACGCTAAAATATCTTGGTATTGTTTACGTGGACAACTTAAATTGTCAGCAAGAAATAGAATCAAACACCCGTAAAGCAGAAAGCGCCAGGATTGCTCCGCCGGTTTTGCAATAAGAATTCAGGGATGCGCAGGGATACGTTATTTATGATATACAAAATTTACGTACGCCCAATTCTGGAGTTTGGCTGCGTTCTGTTTTCTGGAAGTGCTGAGTACAAATTGAGACCTCTTATATTGCTAGAAAGGGAAGCTCTGTGGCTGTGTCTCGGGCTACCAAGGTGTGTCGCGAATAGCGTGCTTTATTTGGAAGCTAGAATCATTCCACTTGATGCTAGATTTTGACAGCTTACTGTGCAAACATTTTTAAAACTTTATGATTCGCCCCTCTTCTATTCACAGACAGTTTTTATCAAACATCCAGTTTCTTTCTTTCAGCGCCCGTGGTTTCGTTTTCAAAGACCTTAAGTCATTTTCGTCAAGTTTGTGTTATCAAATATTCACGTTTCCCTCCGGCATTTAACTTCGCAAACCCAATGCTCGGTGCCAGTTGACTTAATTTTCGAGGATATTTTTTCTAAAAATGCCAAGTTACTTCCAAAGCATGTTCTGGAGGGCCTCCTTCAAGACCATCTCAGTCATTTTCCTAAATACGTAGTGAGTTCGACGGACGCGACGCAAAATCTTCAGAAGGCTGAGTAGGTATTTTTTCTAATCAGCTTAATTGGTCTTTCGCGCTCCGATTGCCTGACTTCAAACCAATTTATCTCGCAGAATTCCTGGCTATTACATTGGCTCTTCGAAAACTAAATTATCAGCAATCAAAAGCTATTAATATTTCGGATGCTTTGTCTGTATGTACACATCTAACGTCTGCAAAGAAGTCTCCTCTTCTCAGGATATTTTGGTCTCTCGTACCGCATAGCCTATCAGAAGTTCGGTTTATTTGGGCCCCCGGGCAAGCTGGAATTGAACTAAATGAAATTGCTGATTCGCTCGCTTCGGCATCTTTAAATTTCTCGGTGGTGCTAGTAGCTCCACAGTTTCCTTTTATTACTGCCGAACGATTCAAACGCCTGTTAATCTTAAAAATCAATGAAACGTCGCTTCTACAATCTGAAGAATTTCGGCACTTGCAATTCACATGGAACACCGCAAAATGCCTTTCCCGTCAATGTGAGGTGACCCTCACAAGCTTTCGCTGTAGAGTTCCTGTGTTAAATTTTTATCTCAACAAATCAGGATTTTCATTAACTGACCTATGTGTAGTTTGCAATGAACCGGAAACAATAGATCACTTTCTTCTCACATGCCGCCGCTTCGCCTCACTGCGCCGAAATTATTGAAAGACCGATTGGTATGCTCGGATTGCCAGTAAATACATCCACCCTATTATCGTTTGGAGCCAGTCAGTTGGATGTGGGCCGCAGTGTTATTCTGTCCGCGCTACATAAATTCATTCAGCCAACCTGAAAGACACGCTGCTAGTGGTACTGCCAGATATATCCGATTCTTTCTCTCCCTCCCTCATTCTTGTTAATTTGTTTTATATATTCTGGTTTATTGCATTCTTCTGCAATTTTTCACGTTTTTTCAAAGGAACTTTATTATTGTTCCTATCTATTTTCTCTTTATTTTTTTAGCAAGCGTTGTTAAAATGATCTATTATGAGGTACAGTGTGGCCAATCCCCCATGTGGGTAGGAGCCAAGATCTCTTAGGAGACAAGACAAGACAAGACCCGCAGGGAAACTCTATGCACACAAGAATTGCTAATATATACAATAGACCTCTCCTTGTTTGTAAACAGTGTGACGTCACGAAGTGCGTCGGCATCGACATCGCGCTGAGCCCGTTTCGCTAGCTTCGCGCTGGTTGACAAAAAGCTGCCATTTGGGCTAGGCTTCTGTAGGGAAACGTGATGGAGCTTTCCGAGGACGTGCAGTCTCTCCCTGAAAATGCGCGCCAGCGATACGTTATAAGCTACATGTTAACGGTGAACAGTACACTAATCCCTACACCAATTGGGCCTGGATAAATGATCCGAAGCGATGGGCCAACGTTCGGTTTGGCGACATTTATGTATATCTCGTCAACACACATGGGTCGCACAGTGCGGAGAACATGAAATGTTACAGATGTCTAAAGGCTTACGGTCTTGCTATGAAAGGGCATGTGCGGGAAGTGTTCATCTCCGGCATGGCTAGCAGCATAGACTGCTGCTTCCTCAAAGCAAATGTGACGCCGTTGCAGAAAACTACAGCCAAGCCCTACGAGACCTGGGTTCTTGTTCAAGGAGACGGCCGCGTCAGCACGGCGCACTGCCCTTGCATGGCTGGGTAAGTTATCGTAGCCTCAATTTGTATTGTTTGTGTTATTTGCGTTCAGGCATAAGCGTATTTTCCTACAACCTTGTGAAGCTTGTGCATGTAGGCGTGCAAACCAGTCTTTTAAAGTAAGCGTACAGCGCGTGCCTCACTGCTGCAACTCGCGCTATCTAGTACTTAATTTTTCATAGTCATCGCAGCACAAATCGGCCAATTTAGATTTACGATGAACGATTGGCGTGTTTTTTGCTAGGTGATCGCTGACAACTGTGTCGGGTTACTCGAAGCTTTGTATGTTTCGCGGAATGTATACACAGTGAAACACGAACTGGCGACGTTCACAATGCTGTATGCAAATACGTGTGCGCTCTCTCCATTGCGTGCAGGTTCGTTATGCGAAGCTACGTTTCTTTCTTTGTGTTTGTTTCCGTTCTGAAAAAAAACTGCACGGCCTTTTATGGAACCTTTGCTATCAAACTGATTCCATATCAATGATCTGAGCTTCAGTACCTTAACGACAGTAGGGCTCTTGCCGTTTTTTTCTTTGAAGCCTGCTTGCAGTACTGTTGAAAGTTTATTTTCAGCGAATGATAGTTTTGGTAAGACCTGCATCACATATTTACGTTTTCTTGCAGACTAGGAGATGTGTGTACACATGTGGCCGCATTGCTGTTCAAAGTGGAGCTGTTGGTGTCGTCTGGGTTTGCGAGGTCTACAACATCCCAATTTTGTGAATGGTACAACCGATTTCGAGTTAGCGTGAGCTTAAATTTTTGTGAATTTGTTAATTCGAGACCCTGCAGTTCGTGCATGCCGCTCTCACAATAATTTGAACTAACAAATTATAACTGAGGCAATTAAAAATTCCTTTCAGGCAATGCTAAATGTGCTTAACAGCAAATGCAATTTTTAACAATGTACTGCATTTTTAGCGTAAGTGAAAATAGGAATGTCGGAAGTGTGAAAGCACTGGATGAAATTGCACGTGTATTTTACACCGTTTACTACATAATTCGCATCATACAAGTAAATTTAAACTCAATGTAGTGAATATGCCTGTGCTGAAGAGAAGGGAGGGCAACATAGACAAAGCCACTTTCAACTACATTTATTGTGCTACCGATTCAGTTTATATATTCATGCACTATAAATAGCACACGTTTGTACAATGAATAAAATAACACATAAGACTTGTGAGATGTCATAAAAAAGAAATGTCATAATATATATATATATATATATATATATATATATATTCTGGAAGATTCTGGCACCCAGTTTCAGCGTGGCCAAGGCCGACCTCCGAGATGCAGCCACTATTACGACCACCAGATCTACCTTTGGCAGATACCAGGACCAAATCGCAGCCGAGAGCGTCGGCCGCAACGGGGCAGCCAGTGCCAGCCGCCTGAGTCCACAGCACTTTTGCGAAAGACATCGTGGCGTGCAAAAGAGCGACCAGCTCAAGGCAGCCAGTGCTGTCCACCAGAAACTTTGCCGCCAGCTCCGCGCGCGTGCAGTCATGGCCGAGTGTCATGACCAAGAAAGACGCTGGCGCTTTGGCTCGTGGGCAGCTAAGGGAAGGTAGAGGAAGATGAAGACAGAATAAGAACAGCTAGTCTCGGATCGTGTGTTGTCTCTTGTTCTCTGTCTCGCTCATCACAATGGCGCAGTTGATGAAGAACTCTTACATCTCGGCTTCGTCATCCAGGACAGCCGCGATAAGCACTGCTTGAGGACGGCGTCAAGGCCTCCTTGGCAGCTGTTCACCTGCCGCCACTGCCACCACCGTTCGGGGACGGCGTCAAGGCCTCCTCGGTGGCTGCAGTACACGTTAGCGGTACCATTTCACAAGGGACACCGTCCACGCGTCCTTGGCTATGGATTCTGCCGTCAGCGCAAGCCGACAAGTGAACCCTCTGCGGGAAGCCACCGGTACGTCTCTTCGTGGTTCGCCGGCAGTGCGGGCTTCTCCATCAAGGAACGCCGTTCACGCTTCCTTAACGATGGGGTCCCACCCGCCGCTTCAGCCACCCTTCAGACCACCTGTGGACGGCGTCCAGGCCTCCCCTCTGGTTGTAGGACATGACCTGATTGAAACCCTGTCACCCTTTCACGGCAGCGATCCACACCGGCTCCTGTTCCTTGGGAATGCCGCTCACGTTTCCCATAGCCTACATTCCCGTCGCGGTACTCTTACAACAAACGAGCCGCCACGGAACACCGTTCAGGCTTCCCTGCTCGTCGACCACACCGGGGTGAGTGCTGCAATTGCTACTTACTCAAAGACCACGATCACTGACTCTTCGGGCTTAAACCCGACAGCACCGCGGACCTGCGGCCTACCATTGCGCTAATCCGCGTCGAGACTAACAAACTGACACCGTTGATCGTCGAGCGAGCTCCTACAATGTTGCCAGCATTGTGTGACATTAACGCAGCGTTTGATGTAGCTGCCTCATACGACCTTGAGGCAAGCACACTGGAGCAACGCAGGCTGCTTCGGTCTTCTGTCATTGAGCTCTCACACGAGCTCGACTGCTTCGCGTCGGTGATCTCTGCGTTGCGACCTGCCACCTCACAATCACCAGCCGTCTGCGAACTACCGGAATTCCGCGGGGTCCGGAACGACGCCGACGGTTGGGTGGCAACCGTCAACGCGATAGCAATGCGCGAGGCCTGGATAGAAAATCAGAAATGGTATGTGGCCATAGGCCGTCTTCGGGAAGGTGCAGCGGCGTGGCACCGGTATGAAGGCTGGAAGCAGCAGTCATGGGCGGAGTGGAGCTGCAAGCTCATTGCTGCTTTCGGTCGTAATCCTTACCACCTCTCCACCACCACCCCGTCCAGCCTGGCCGGTATCGAGGAGCAAGCTCCAGAGGCTTTCCACCTCGAGGCTGCAGCTGTACGCTGCAGCTTACCACACGAGAAGTTCCCGAAGCAAGTTCACTGCAGCCAGAGGCCGCTACCCGAAGCAGGTTCACTGCGGCCAGAGGCTGCTACCGAAGTCGGACCTCTTGAAGGGCGTTGCTCCAACGAAACAGCCGCAGAGAATAATCTCGACCGTGCTGCATTGCTCTTCACCGACGCAACCCCATTCGCACACCGAGCTGAAGTGGAGCAACACCTCGAAGGTTCCTCGGAGCCCTCCATCCGCGCGGCAGAAAGCTTCTCCGCCCGTCCTACGAATAACGTCAGACGCAGGTGCGACACGCCACTGCTGCTCTCAGTACCCGCGCCGGTACGGAATGCCATCATGTCAGTGGAAGAGGCTGATACCAGTCCTCATACAGCTCAGATAGAAAAGCCAGCCCTAATATCACCTTTACTGAGGCAAGTGGAGACACCAGCATCGCCTATGCTTGAACCGCCTACGGTGATGGCGCCAGTAGAGCCCAAGGTAACCACTGCTGGTGTCACTGACCAAGGTCATGAGGAGAAAGTTAGCGCTCAAGATGCAAACAGCAGCCAGTCTCGACCTCCCGATAGACTTGGGGAAGACTCTGGCACCCAGTTTCAGCATGGCCAAGGCCGACCTCCGAGATGCAGCCACTATATCAACCACCAGATCTACCTTTGGCAGATACCGTGACCGCAACGGGGCAGCCAGTGACGGCCGCCTGAGTCCACAGCACTTTTGCAAGAGACATTGTAGCATGCAAAAGAGCGACCAGCTCGAGGCAGCCAGTGCCGTCCACCAGAAATTTTGCCACCAGCTCCAAGCGCGCGCAGTGATGGACGAGTGTCATGACCAAGAAAGACGCTGGCGCTTCGGCGCGTGGGCAGCTAAGGGAAGGTAGTGGAAAATGAAAACAGAGTAAGAACAGCTGGCCTCTTACATCTCGGCTTCGTCATCCAGGACAGCCGCGATAAGCACCGCTTGAGGACGGCGTCAAGGCCTCCTTGGCAGCTGTTCACCTGCCGCCACTGCCACCACCGTTCGGGGACGGCGTCAAGGCCTCCTCGGTGGCTGCAGTACACGTTAGCGGTACCATTGATATAGTCGTGCATGACGGCACTGCTCATGTCGTGGTGACCATCGAAGGCTCGGTTCGCCAAGGCTCTAGCCGTTGAAGCTTGCTCTCGGGGTGTGGCAAAGAATTAAGTAGCTGTTGTTGGTTAACTGATCTAGCATTGTTTCTTATACTGCAATAGTTGTTTGATCAGTGTTTTTTGTGCAGTTAAGACAAGACAAGATGCCCTTATTTTCGCCAGGGCCAGGGACTTTTCTTTGGTCTGCTTCTACGGATCCAAAGGAGGTGCCAGTGGATCTTTTTTTGAGCAACGGAATATCATCGGTTCCAGTGGCTCTAGTCCCGAACAATGACGGCATCATTCGGATGAAAAACCTGAATATCATTCAGGCGGAATTACGGTCAGTGACGGCCCAATACCAGTCCATAACGGAGGTCCGCCAGTTCGGCAGAGGAGGCATACTGTGCTTTTCGCCAGACCAGTCCTGTGTCCTAGATCTGCTAAAGTGCTCAACGTTTGCATCCCAGCCGGTGAGCGCGTTCATACCTTCTCATTTAGCATGTACCCGAGGTCTAGTGCGTGGCGTCGATGCCAACATGCCACCCTCCGAAGTACTAGAGCTGTTTTCGCCAGCAGGGGCTATTTCTGTGTATCGGTGTGGACGGGTGGTTGATAACAACAAAATACCAACTGAGTCTGTAATTGTGACCTTTGCGGGATCAGTCCTACCATCAGAAATTAAGGCTTGGCCTTTAATTTACAGAGTAGAGCCACTCTCTCCTCGTCCGCTCCAATGCATAAAGTGCTGGCGTTATGGTCACACAATGAAAGGTTGTAGGTCAGCGGTCAGGTGTAAGGTATGCGGGGAAGGTCACAATTCTAGCGACTGTCTGAGTGATAAAGAAAAGTGTTGCCTATGTAGCGAAGCTCATGCGGCCGATAGCTCTAGTTGCTCGGCAAAGGTACGTGAACTGCAAATTCTAGAGATAGTAGAACGAAGACGGTGTTCACGGAAGGAAGCAGCAATTGAAATACAAGCATGAACACAAGGCTACGCCGGTGTTACAGCTCGTAATATGCCAACAATGGAAGCTCTCTCTGTCCCTATTGCGGAAGCGATTGAGAAGGCAGTGGAGAAGGCAATGGAGCGCATCGCTGGGAATATTTGTGAGTCCTTGGCCCAGATTCTATCGAACCAGATGGCTCAAATGTTGGGTACAGCGGAAAACAACCACAGTGCACCACGTAACATTAGTGACTCCTCGGAGTTTGCAAAGGAGTATGACTCTGCTACGCCACATCAGGCTACGGAAGCCCTTCACATTCGTGACTCCCCTAAAATTTCAAAGAAGTATGGCTCCGATACGCCACAGCAACCTATGGTAGCTGCAGATTCAGTAGAAGAAGGTAGCATACCTCAATGCGAGCTTACCAAGAAAGTGGAGGACTCAGACGAAATGGAGATGGATCCCCGATCGCTAAAGCACTCGAGATCCCCTTTATACAAAAAATGCATCGCACCCGTCGATTCAAAAACCAAAAAGTACCAGAAGAACAACCTGTCTAAAGCTGATTTTCTTAAAGAAATATTCTAAACAAGGCCATCGCTGAGGCTATTTTAGAGCAAAAATAGGGTCACTTAAAATTCTTCATTGGAATTGCCGATCAATTCACTCTGCAGCAACTGATCTAATATATTTGGCATCGAAATTTTCTCCAGATATTATTGCACTGCAAGAAACTTGGCTTTCAATGCATCAGTCTTTTCAATTAAATAGGTTCAGATCTTTCCGTCTAGACCGTCCATCGAAAGGTGGAGGTTTGGCATTTTTTATTAATAATAGAATAAGTCTCAAAGCAAAAATTGCGTATAAGCTCATGTCACCTGAGAGTGAAATTCTCGCCTTAGAAATAACCTTACCAGGCTACATGCCTTTTTTGGTGGTGAATGCATACTTTCCTAAAGGTGTAATAGATACTCGATGTTTAGACGCTGCAGTGACTTCTAGTTATCAAAATAAAATTCTAATCGGCGATTTCAATTCTCATCATACGTGCTGGGGTTTCCGAACTGATCAATGCGGTAAGAGATTGTGGGAGTGGACAGCGGATAATAACTTGTGTTGCCTGAATTCAAGAACACCCACTTACATTAGTGATAGGTCACGTTCAGCCTTAGATTTAAGCTTTTTGAGTTCATCACTCACTAGTTTGTCGTGGAGTGCGTGTGATTGTGCAACTAACAGCGATCATTTGCCAATATTATTCGAGATTACTTGCCAAGTTATAATCTCAGGCTCTCAGACTCGAGTGTTTATTAATCACACCAAATTTAGCAAAGATTTAAAATCCGCTTTAGCAACTCATTCTGAAGAGCAAGAAGATACCAAAGCCATGAGACTAAGTGCACTGATAAAAAGAACATATAAAAATGCAGAATTCGTTGTGGAATCCGCAAAGAGCACAACCCATAGTCCGTGGTGGAACTCGGACTGTGCCCGGTATTTCCGACGAAGAAAGGCAGCTTGGAAAAAACTTATGTATAACCAGTGCCCTCAAAACTGGTCTGATTACAAGTATCACGCTGCAATTTTCAAACGCACGGTCTCTTTAGCTAAGGAACAATATGATAGAAAACATTATGATCACCTTTCAAAAGCTTGTAACAAAAAGGCGCTGTTCAGGTTCATGAGATCACGTAAAATGATGCCATCTCAAAATAATATAGGGTTTGAGATTATGTCCTTGGAAGAAACAAAGAAATCCTTAGAAACCATGGCTAAAGGCCTGGAGTGTAGATTTACATCAACTAAGTCTTACGATCCACAAAAACCAGCGTCAACGATTGAAGTTACTGAAGTTACAGAGGAAGAGTTAGCACAAGTGATACAAGGTTTGCCCTCGTCAGCTCCTGGTCCGGACGGAATCACAACTGCTATGATAAAAATATTATTCAAATTATCACCATGTGACCTACTAAACACTGTAAATTATTCGTTAAAATATGCCTGGATTCCGTATGAGTGGAAATTAGCTAAAATAGTGCCGATACAAAAAAGACAAGGATTCGGATATGTCATAGAAAACATTCGACCCATTTCTCTTACATCTAATATGGTGAAGCTCATCGAAAGAGTGCTCAATAAAAGAGTTATAATATGGATGGAGGAAAATTCGATATTAAATCCAAATCAAATTGGCTTCAGAACAGATTGTTCAATCTGGTGTGCACACGCAGATTTAGAAAGCCGCATTCAGCTTGCTCGCAAAAAAAGACAACATGCGGCACTAGTGACATTAGATATAGCTAAGGCATACGATAGTGTAGAACATTCAGTATTATTAGACATATTAGAGAGCCACAATCTCCCAAAATATATATTGGCGTGGGTGAGGGAATTTTTGAGAGGAAGGGAGTTTTATTGCTTTAAGGATGGTTGCGCATCGTCAAAGTGCAAACAAACACGTGGTGTCCCCCAAGGCGCTGTATTATCGCCAGTTCTATTTAAAATCCTAATGAGCACTATACCGCATTGCCAGGACGTGAAGGTGTTTGTATATGCTGACGATATTGCATTTTTCACGGCACATAGTGACATATATTCTTTATATCAAACGCTACAGAGATATGTCAATATGCTGGAGAGATGGCTAGATGCAGTCTGCATGACCTTAAATGTAAATAAGAGTGCAGTATTGATATTCCCGTCATCCGATCCCATCTCAATTTCAATATGTTATAAACAAGAGCCCATTCCACAGGTGGAATCTCTTAAATATTTGGGAGTAACTTATAATGCCAACCTAAACTGGACTCCTCACATAGAAAGCATGGCATCTAAAGCACAACGCGCCTTAGGAATTCTTCGTAGACTGAGCAGCCGCCGATATGGTCTACGCAGAAGCACAATGGTGAAGATCTATAAAATGTATATGCGACCAATCCTAGAATTCGGGTGCGTATTGTTCTCAGGTGGCCCTGCCTATAAAATAAAGCCTCTGGTCATGCTGGAACGAGAAGCCTTGAGATTGTGTCTAGGACTACCGAGGTTTGTAAGAAACAATGTTTTGTATCAGGAAGCACGATTACCTACATTGCCTTGCCGTTTTCGTATCCTAACGGTTCAGACGTTTCTGAAATTTTATAGCTATGCGCCAAGACGATCTGAGTATGATTTTATAACTGACCCAGACAGCTTTTTTTCTTGCCCATTGGCCACGCTTTCGAACACCTCAAATTGCTTTTGTTCAGAAACAACTAGATAGGTTAAATGTAAAAATTCGAGATGTGATGGCTGCGCAGGATACAAATCAAATTCTTAAGATTGAATTCGATGACATTTTTCCCTCTAAGCCCAAATTACAATCCTATAGGGTATTAAATAGCCGACTGCAGGATTATCTTGCACACGCGGAAACGAATAACATTATAGCCACAGATGCTTCAGTATTGGATGAAAAGACAGGTGTAGGTATATACTCACATTCGCTTGACTGGTCTTTTTCATTAAGATTACCGGATTTCACCCCAGTTTTTGAAGCTGAGCTGTTGGCAATAGTTCTAGCGCTGCGAAAGCTACCTTCGAATGCCGCTAATGCGATCATAATAACGGATTCCCTGTCAATATGTACGTCGATTACGGCGTCAACAAAATCGATGGACTTAAAGACGCTCCTTATGCTAGTTACTCCTCAGCTGCAGCTACTGAAATTAGTATGGGTACCCGGTCATTGCGGCTTAGAAGTAAATGAAATCGCCGACTCTCTAGCACGAGCAGCATTGGAAGGGCCAGTACTATCAGTCCTTCCCGAAGTGGCCACTATAACGGCGACAAGATACAGAAAGCTTGCGCTCAGTGCAGACGCTATGGAAGCGATATTGTCAACACCAGAATTTACTCACTTAAGATTTCCATGGAAAAGTCATTGGTGTCCTACAAAACAGTTGGAAACCATAATAACCAAATTTCGATGTCGTGTCCCCCCGTTAAATTTCTATTCACATAGGGCTGGTCTGGCGATATCACCACTATGCAACTTTTGTTCAGAATTGGAAACAATAGAGCACTATTTTTTATCATGTCGCCGATACAAAGTGCTTAGGAAAACATTCTTAGCCCTCCCATTCGCTAGCCTGCGGTTGAACTTATCTACAGAAAACATACTTTCCTTCGGTGCTTACGATCTGGGCTTCAGCCACGAGAACGTTTTCTACGCAGTTTGCAAGTACCTGATTGAAAATAAAAGAATTAAGCTTTTAATTGCGTGATTATTAATCATGCAAAAAAATAATAATTCCAACGAACACAAGAGCATTGTTTAACTATCCTGATTCGTATTCAAGGTAATGAATAGTTGTCTTATCTGCACGAGTGACAAGCAACTATTGCACTCCATTCATTCTGACTAGGGTTTCTTTATTTTTTTCATTCTTTTTTTCTGGAGGGTGGTTTCGATATTAAAAAAAAACTTACCTAATTAAATCATCGATTCTTGGCCAATCCCCCTGAGTGGGTACGAGCCATGTCTTTGGATTCATCATCATCATCAACAGCTGGCCCAGGATCGGGTGTTGTCTCTTGTTCTCTGTCTCGCTCATCACAAAATATATATATGTATATATATATATAGTCCAGTAGATCCTCCGTGAGTGGTCACAACGTGGTTTATTTCGACGTTTCGGCCTAGAGTCTGGCCTTCATCCTAATGAAGGCCAGACTCCAGGCCGAAACGTCGAAATAAACCACGTTGTGACCGCTCACGGAAGATCTACTGGATTATATGCAACGCTACGGCCACTCAACCACCCTGCCTGCCTGTATATATATATATATATATATATATATATATATATATATATATATATATATATATATATATATATATATATATATATATATGTGTGTGTGTGTGTGTGTGTGTGTGTGTGTGCAAACGTTTATTCGGAAAGAAAAGTGTCCATGTTCAGGGGAGCGAGTGGGTGCGGCCCCTATTTCATGCCTCCACTGGTTTCAGTGGCGTGCCACGCTTGTTCGAGAAGCGCCAGTTGCACCCTCAATTCTCACTGGTGAGCGAAATCTCCCACTGCCCCCTTCAAGAAAATTTGTCATCTGTTTGCCTTTAGTTAATTTCGGGTAGCCTGTTCTGACAATCTCACGTTATGTGGGCGAGTGAGCCTGCCTTCACACCACTGACAGCTACTGCTGTACATTGTGGGGTGAATGGCATGTTGCAAATAAAGGTTTGGATAGGTATGCGTTTGTATATAGACCTGCAAAACTGAAACCTTCCAGAGGGTTTGAACCCCCCTCCGGCAACCCCCATGAAGAGCCTTAGCAGTATATTGTAACTAGGTTGAACTATGGCAGTGACTACAGTAATCAAGGTGAGACCTTGTCGCCTGCTTTGGCATAAAAACTTAGTAGTAAAAACTGATACTGTTAAACCGAACTCCACAAATACTGCTAAAGTTATAATGAATCAGATAAACCTTTTATCATAATACGAGTGTCGCCACCGAAAGCGTGTAAGAATTACTGTTGAACGCTGTATCTGCAAGAACATTTTAGGCAAACATTACATTTGCGCCTGTTAACCGCGAAGCCGAATGCAGTCGTATTTGCCACCTTCAGTTAAGGAGGCAGCTGTATAATTGTGAAAACTGTGAGTTAAAAAAACGCCTTCATTTTAATGACTGCAGCATCTGTGGTCTCATAAAAGTTTAACGTAGAGCTTACACTTGATGCATTTTCTTCTACGTCATCAGTACTTTTTGTTACTAAGTCATACCCAAGTGATGGATTACCTACTTTCCCAGAGTGGTGCTCTCACTGAGTTTAATTTTTAACCTGAAGTTTCGCACTTTCTGTACACAGAGCTCTATATAATCCGCCAATGCATACGCCTTAGATTCATTTCGCGTGATTTCAGTTAGAATAAACATATTGTTTGCACAGTGAATAGCAAACTTTGTCAGTGGTAAACATTCTCTCATCTCTGGTTCTGCCATCAATACTCCTTGTGCTTGCATTAAATATCTTTTGGCAAAAACATGGTGCTCGGGCCACGCGTCGTGTTTGCAACTGTTTCTTTGGAAAAGAATAAGTAAACTTAACTGGGCTAACCCACTGCTCAGCTCTGTCTTGTCCACTGGTAAATGCTGTCAAGAAATGAGTAACTATTGGCTTGATTTGCAGTTGATTTGCAGTTGTACATGAATTTGTAAATAGACAGAATAATGTGAAATATAATGCATGTTCTTTTTTATAGCATTCTTGTCGGGGCTTGCCTACAGTGAGCAATCTATCTTGCGTGTACCAATGAATTAATTTTTTTTCCGCCTTGAAGTGACATGGGATCAGCACACAGCAAGCACAGGAAGCGTTTTTCAGAAAGCAAATTATACTATATTGATTTTATTAGTAACTTGCTGAATATGAGCTCCTCTCTTAATTAAAAAATAGCATGGCTTCTCTGCCAGGCCCTTATATTTTAGGATCACTATATTTACAGAAATCACCCATGCATTAGACAAAAAAACATTGTCAAGTCTAAGTCCGTTTTTGTGTTTGCACAAGGTGTACATACGTTGTGCGGCTTCACAGCTATATTTTATAATTCCCAAATATATCAATGAAAGTTCCTCCCAGTGTTCATGATGGCTGCTGTTTTTTTGTGGGAATGCTTGTTTTTGTTAATGATTCTGCTGGTACTTCACTTCTGCTGCAGTGCCAATAATGAATAATTTATCGTAAAATGTGTAGGTGGAGTCAGCAAGGATCAAGGACCTGCAGATCGTAAAGAACCAACATGGGAAGGTATCAAAAAAATTCAAAAAGAAGCGCAGTGTTGCCCAAGCTCCACGGGCAGAGTTCTCTGATGCGCTTGAACCTTTGAGGGATATGCTGCCCAATTCAGCGGTGTTTACAGCTTATGCAAGGTTTGCTGTAATCAATGAAGACACGGACAGCGCTGATAAATACGATGGTTTTGCTGTGTTGCCAAAGAGTCTTTATGAGATCTTTGACAGCACATGGGAACATGTAAGCGCAAGTGACCAAGCAGACAAATAGATTCATTGCTGATGTTGAACCTGACCCATAGCGAAGTAATAATAATTGAGGAAAACATAAGAATGCAAGGAAAATGGCATCCTTGGTTTGAGGAAGGGTGTGGCCGCATCACAGAATCGATGAGCAGCAAAGTTGTCAAGTGCAAGAGCGAGAGTGGTGCGGCGCGACTCTCGACCAAAATCGCAGAGTCTCCTCTGGTGCTCTTTGAGAGTCGGCACAGGAGGACCGCTGCCATGAGGTATGGGACCGACCATGATAAGGTGGCAAGTAGGCAGTATGTGAAGCATCAGATGTTACAGCACACTAGCTTCAGTGTAGAGATGCTGGTTTGTTTATATATGGGAAGTTTCCGTATGTCGCTGCCAGTCCAGATGGCATCATTGAATGTAGTTGCTGCAGCCGTGGAGTGCTTGAAATTAAGTGTCATTAAGGTATAGAGATTGTGGGAAATGAGGCTAGCCCTCTGCCTTTGCGCAGGCTTTGCCACCTTTTCTGCCGTTCTCGTGTCCCAACATGTATCTCCTCCTTTGCTGTCTGCTGCGCTGGGAGAGCAGAGTGACGTTTAACCCCCTCACCCGGTAGCGGATGTTGACTGTGGCGCTGCGCGCGGAGTCTCGGGAGATACTCTCCGGGACTGCAGACGGTGAGCCACGCAATCTTTTCTGTCCGTCGACCCCCATCGCTCGGGGCTCGTCGGAATTCGCTGAATGCGCCTCGCGCCCGAGACGAACGCTCACCTTTTGTTGCCCCACTGCGTACGCATGGCCGAAAATTGTACGGTGTCCTAGTGCGTGGCCTAGCTACGCGGACCTGTCTCCCTTCGAAGCCAACGCGAGCGACTTTGCCCTTGCTTGAGAAACCAGGCCTTGGTCCCGGTGTCTCCGGGGATCACCTTTACCGCGGAGACGTGCTCGTGGCACCCTGTGTAGTACTTTTATGCCCGTGGCATGGATAAGCCTATTTGCTTTCCCGCCGCACCTTTGGAACGGGCATTACTGCGTTTGGTGTTGCCACAGACAATAAAGTGTTGCTACTTTGAGCAGTATAGTGTTCTCGCCACGGTGACGGTTAACGCGTGCCCCTCGGCTCGCTAAGACCGGACCCACGCTAGTGGCCGTACTCCTTCAGGATACGTGTCACTACACTCGCGCCCAACGTGGGGTCTGAGAGCGAACCCGTAACGCCGACTCAAGTGGTTGTTGCTGTGGTCCTGAGTGGGCGCGATACCAGACTCCCCCATTTTGGGATAATGAGTGTCGCTTTCAGCAGAGGAGAGCTTCTGAAGGCCCAGCAGGGTGATCCGTTTTGTCGAGAAGTGTGCGACTGTCTCAGAGAGAAGGAGCGCCGTGACGCTGCTTGTCCTGCAGCTGGCGCCGATAGTGACTGTCTCGACAAGACGGAGCGCCGTGATGCTGCTTGCTCTGCAGCGAGCGCGAATATTAGGCTCGAACCAGCGTGTGTCAATGAGTTTCTTGTGGATTCATTTTGCTGGACCATGACGGGCTTCTGCTGAACCATTTAGCCACTGACGACGAGTCTATCGATCCGTTTAAAGTGGCTACGCCCAAAAAAGTCTGAGAGCCGCTCTGTTGCGATCCTCTCACGACGAACCCATGGCCAGTCACCTGAGTGGCTCCAAAGTTTTATGCAAACCGAGCAACATTGTGACCTGGCCCGGCACGAAGCGTGGCTTTTATTGCTATATTCCGTCCCTGCCACGTCTGACAAACGGTTGAGCAGAGGGTTGACAAGCCGCCCGGTCTTATGAACCGATTGTCAGTCAATGTCTGTGGCCCGTACTAGCTGAAAGATCCCCTTTGGGAAAACTCAGCCGTGCCCACGTCATAGACCTGAAGCCTTTTGTCATGGTCTCGCGAGCTCACGCAAGCAACGGGCACGCCCGGGGCGGCGGACCGCATTCGGACCCCGCACCGGTATATTCTGAGGAAGCGGTCACCTTTGTGATTTCGTGCCGGACGGCGGACTTCTCCGCAACCGAAGGCCCTCAATTTACTGTCTAGCCTCAGTATAGGTTAGCTTCTTTACGGCCTTTTCTCATAAATAACCCCGCCCAGTCTGCTGCCAGTGTTTCTTTTTTAAGTGTTCATGCGTATTTTATGGTTCTTTCGCTTATTATTAAGTGTTATTTGTATTTTATGCTTTTTTGTTCTTTTGCCAGATAGTGAATGTCATTTTGCTTTGTTTTTACCTTTTTTCCGTGTTTATTTCGTCTACAGCGAAGGGAGCTGTGTGTCACCTTGAGTGTCGGTGCTTATGCCGGGAGAGATAGACGAAGCGCGCTTTAGGCCTACGCTCGCGCAGCCGTCCGCGGTGTGTGTGTGTGCTTCTGTGCATGTGTAAGTGCGTGACGCTTCAGTGCGTGCCCGTGAAGAGTGCGTGATGGCTTCCCCCATTGACGCGGACAGTGGAGGTGCTGGGGGGGAAGGGGGCATTGACCCACTGAGGTCAGACAGTCTAGCTGTGCTCTGCTCTCAGCCATCGCCGAAGAAACCCTGCTGCCTTTCCCACCATTGCTCC
Organism: Rhipicephalus annulatus; assembly: GCA_013436015.1. NCBI lineage: Eukaryota > Metazoa > Arthropoda > Arachnida > Ixodida > Ixodidae > Rhipicephalus > Rhipicephalus annulatus. Next base: position 30,494 of record WOVY01009274.1, read on the forward strand.
TACGCGAGGCCAGTTGAAAGCAGCTATGTGCTGCCGGCCAACGCCAGGACGCCTCGCAGCCAATTCTGGTTCGGCCTCCCTGATCACTGGAGGGGCCCGGCTTCCCGCAACGTCCCATCTCGGTCATCGAGCCAGAAATGCGGGGCCTCCGAACAACTACATAAGCGGCATTCGTCGAACTCGCGGCTAATCAAGAGCAGCAACGACCCACCAGAAAACCCCCTTCCGTGCCTCTGACCTCGCACTCGGGCATCGCACCTAGTGAGCATTGTCCTGCTCTTCCACCCCCCGCGCTGTGGACGCTATCCCGCTTCAGCACCACGAACACTACCACTACTTTCCAGCGCTCCCTTCCGCAATTATTTTTATAGTGTCATGTGTTTATTTTGTTCTTTATGTATTTATTTCTCCTTTGTCATCATATTTTAACAGCAGTAACAGGGCTGGACTGAGGTTAGCTGTCGCTCATGACAGTGTCATTTTAACTGCATGGGTGACGTCCGGCTGCCTTTTGTAGACCGGTAAAGGGCAAATTTAGGAGAGAGGGATGTGGGAATTGAGGCTAGCCCGCTGCCTTTGCGCGGGCTTTGCGACCTTTTCTGTCGTTCTCATGTCCCGACATGTCTCCCCTCCTTTGCTGTTTGCCGCGCTGGGAGAGCGGAGTGATGTTTAACCTCCTAACTCGGTAGCGGATGCTGACGGTGGCGCCGCGCGCGGAGTCTCCCGAGAGGTTTTCGCGCGCTGTGTCGGAAGCGGGGAGATACTCTCCGGGACTGCAGACGGTGAACCACGTAATCTTTTCTGTCCATCGACCCCCGTCGCTCGGGGCTTGTCAGACTTCACTGACGGCGCCTCGCGCCCGAGGCGAACGCTCACCTTTCGTTGCCCCACTGCGTACGCACGGCCGAAAAAGGGTACGGTGTCCTGGTGCGTGGCCTAGCTACGCCAACCCATCTCCCTCCGAAGCCAACGCGAGCGCCTTTGCCCTCGCTCGAGCAACCAGGCCTTGGTCCCGGTGTCTCCGGGGATCACCTTTACCGCGAAGACGTGCTTGCGGCACCCTGAGTAGTACTTTTATGTCGGTGGCCTGGATAAGCCTATTTGCTTTCCCACCGCGCCTTTGCAACGGGCTGTACTGCGTTTGGAGTTTCCACAGACAAGTGTTGCGACTTTGAGCAGTGTCGTGTTCTCGCCACGGCGACGCTTAACGCGTGCCCTGCAGCTCGCTAAGACCGGACCCACGCTAGTGGCCGTACTCCTTCGGGATACGTGTCACTACAAGATACGCAAGTTGATGACATCAATGACAAAGTCTTTTATCTGGACAAGAATCTTTGTTTAAAGGAAAATCATGAATATAAGTTCCAGGTTCAATGAGAAATGGCTGCTGATGAAGTGAATTAGATTTCATGTGATGGACCCAGAATTTTTTGCTGTTTTGAGTGTTACAAGAGATCCAGACTTCATGGAGAAGAGCATGCAAACTCTTAAAGCGGTTTTAAAGTTCTCATTGCTTCCACAGCTCCTTTTTAGAAAGGCAATTCCCAGTGTGTAGCACAACAGCTCCTAAGCTCGTTGGCAGATATTTACAGAGACACCTCAGTGATATGAGTATCCCGTGATCGCCATATATTTTAGAATTACCCAAAATTCGTATCACCAGAAAATCTTCAAAATCGGCATGCGAGCTAAGAAAACGGGCATGTTTTCATTGCTTGTTTTCAGGGTCACAGCAAAGTCACGAACACCTCTAAATGATTGCCTCTGAAGTTCTTAGAAGTCAACGACCACGTTTTTTTTTCTTGAATATACGGCCTGTGCGGGCAGATGTAAATAAAAAACCAGGTGATCCATGACAGCTGGTAGACCCTTCTAATCTTTGCACGCTTTTCCTCATCACAGTATAATACTGCAGCTAAAGTAACTTAAAGGTGTACTGACACCTTTTTTCGGAGGAGAGTTTACTCTGCCATACAAATCTCCTTCACACGGAGACGGCTCTGAGCTAGTCTGAAGCTCAGAAAATGCCGATATTTTATTTCAACAACAATAAAGTGAAACTTTCGGCTAGCCTACTGGCATCAACACTAGCTTGACGTCAGGCTACTGTACGAACTTCAATGATTTCACGCAGAAGTCTGGCCAGTTGTGATGACATCAGGTACCAAAAGTTCCAAGATGGCCTCTTGCGCATCATCAAAATATTAAAAATGGCCGCTTGTGCGTCGCCAATGGAGCCTTTATGTAGAGCGGCCATAAAAACATCACCATATGTGGCGCGAAGACATGAAGAAAGGGCACATGTCACATAGTGCTCAGAGTGTAGTAGGATACTGAAACTAACTTGTAAAAACGAGCTGTAATTACTTTTACAGCGAAAGCTGTTATGAGATCAGAACTCTGGTCTCGCGCACTTCTTCGTAACCGCAACGCGCGAAATTAGAAAAAAAACCTAACACCAAATACGCAGTGGAGCTCGAAACCCGGGTCTGCTGGGTGCCAGCCCACTATTCAACCACTGAGCTACGACGGTGCTTGTGACTCGTTGGCAAACTTGCCTCAGGCAGGCGTGATGTCAGGACAGCAATCAAATATTATGACTATTCAAGCCGCTTTAATGCTTGTATGCACCATCAGCGATTGGTGTAGTGCCGACAAACACAGCATGAAATATTCAGGCTCGATTTGTTATATTGCGAGATTATCCTTGTTTCACTGTGAACTAATAATCATGCAGCAAAGTTTGCATGATGTGTCGAGCAAGTCTGTTGACCTTGAGCATTCTGCCTCGCATTTAGTTTTATGTGGCACTACACCAATGACACCTCTTTTGATTGTTAAAGTAGTGGCTATATCTGTGGGGATGCATCAGCAATGAAATTGCAAAATAAGTGCGCAATTGGTGCCACCAAATCAGTAGTCTCTCAAACTAAACTGCATGTAATTGGGGAATGGTGGTGCAGGCTTGAGCAAAATGGTCTTCAGTATGTCTGAACAACTGTGCTTATTTGTGTATCAGCATGCAGCATGATATAGTATCACACTAGGTGTGGTGTGATATGCAAATCACTGCCAAGCTTCATGCCAGTATTCTAGTCGCTTGACAAAACGTTTAAAATTTCGTCGTTTTATTTGCATGCTATATATGCTAACTGTTGTATGCAGCAACTTTTATTTGTGAGGATGGTGCTTGTAAATGTGGGTATTTGTAGTATCTGCTGTGTATTTGTGTAGTGAAACGTAATTTCGCCATGAATGTTTGATGCTGTTTAATAAATGAAGAATTGAACGAGGATTTTTCAGAAAGCATAGAACAAGTCGCCAGGGACAGTCCTGATGGAGGAAGCTATAGTGAAAAAACTGCATGCCATGTAGGGACACAGGCACAGTACATGAGACGGAATAAGTTGGCAAGGTTCAGTTTAAGTATTTATAGGCTACTCCAAAAAGTGAAGTTTTGCCTATTGTAAAAAGCAGTACAAATTATACACAAAGAAGTTGCTCAATCTTGAAGATGTTGGAGTGAAAAGAAAAAAATTGTAGGATTGCACTTGCGAATACGTAGGAGGTTTTAGGAGATGAAGACAATGACGTAGATGATGAACGGAAACTTAACCAGACTATTTCAAAGCAGTCAGTTGAAGTCTGAGGAAAAGCAGAGACAGGAAACCAGCAAACTCTCTTAAACGCATGAGCATGAAGAAATTACATTTTTTTTTAAACAAGAAGTTTTGTTTTGCTTCATAACCTACACTACATGCTGAGAGAGACTGATTAAGTTGTTTTTATTACACTATGTCACGGACGGCTATTTTCGGCGACACCGCGTCACGGCAATAAACGGGCGCTGTACTCCCCGACTGACCGGGAGAAACGGCGGCACATGAAAGGGAACCGATAAGTGCAAAATGGGGTGCTCTCCTTAGAACGTCGCCGCCGACAGTTAATTCTTTTGTAACTGTGGCGACGTCTGCAAGGTCGTAGAAGGCCGCGGTATACCCCGAACAAGGATTAGACTACAAGACGCGCCGACTGAGAGCTAAGTGGTTGACCGTTCCCACGGGGAAAAGCGTGGGAAACGCTCTGGTGGCCAAGCCGTATGACAACAACCCGACAGGTTGTCACTCTCGCTAGTTGCGGGCCCTCTCCCAATTAAAAAGGGGTGGGGTCAAAACATTTTTGGGGCGGAGTTTCTCCTCAATTAAACGCGCATGATTGGACCCATGTAGAGGTCTCTTGTCCCCAAGGAAGAGAGCGAGGAGACACGAGGGGGATTTAAGCGCAGGATTTTGCCCTGCTAGGCAGACTAGTCGCTGACCAAGATGGTGTAGAAACAGATAAACAAGCATCTCTTCTAGAAGTTTTTAGTGTGGCTCTGTATCGGCTGGCCACCTAAACTTAGCCGTTCGTCTAGTTGTGACGCGATATTAACGTCTGCAACGTAGACATCGGGACTTCGCCTCAAGTTAGCTCAACCTGCTCGAAGTCACCTGCAAGCACTAGCCTCCCGGAGCCACCAGCGTTGCAACACCGCCGACATCGCAGTCGTGCCAGAACTCTCTTCGACTTCTCGCATCCGATCGTCGGGGACACAACGCTGCCGGTCATCACACGTATGCCTTCACCTGTTTATATCTTCGAACTTTCTCCTCCGTCGTTCTATTCTTGTTAGTTGTGTAGTTTGTAATAGTTCTCTCTCGTAAGCTGATTTATTGTTTCTGTTATATATTTCTTTAGTTGTATCAAGCGTCGATGTATTTTGTTAGTTGTATTGAAGTGTTGTATTAGATCCCGTGTGCTGCAATATCACTAGAGTAAAGTTGTTTTGTTTTATCACGTCTCTGATCTCTTCACTGTCTCTGCTTGCGTGCGGAACGAACCAACCTGCTGTCATTCCCGTCGCCGACTTCGCGCTGGCGACGCTTGAGTGGCAGCTTGTAACAAAACTGGCGTCCGCGAGAAGGGACGTTCCGTACAAGAGTAAGACAGTGAGGGGTGAACGAGAACCGTGCGGACAGCGTGGTGATAGAGCCGCACAGTTGAAGCGGTTGCATCCTGCAATGATTGCGCTGTTTTTATAGTGGCGTATAGTGACAGTTGCAGTATGGAGTGTATGGATTTTGATAAGTGGATCGCGTACGGTAAACAGTTAGGCCTTGAGGGCGCCGAACTGAGACAATGTGTTAATGAGCAGCAGGAACAGGCGCAGGCGTTAGCCAGAGAGGAGCGGGCACGAGCCCGGGAGAAAAGAGAAAAAGAAAGGGAGAGAGAGCGCGAAGAAAGAGAGAGAGAACGGGAAGAAAGGGCGAAAGAACGAGAAGCGGCAAGGGAAGCCGGAGAACGGGAAGTGCAGTTACTGCAATTAAAGATTGGCCTCAGTGAGGGTAGCAGGGTGAGCCGATCCAGCAATGAGCACGGCGATGCCGGCGAGGAACTGTCAGTTGAGCGAGACACATGGTGTCAAGGGCTACTCACGGTTCTGCCTTGCGAGGCAAATGTAGCTGTTGCGCGACTCGGTCAGCAGAACGCGAACAACTACGAGGTAGTTAAGGCAGAGAGGCCCCGGATGTTCGGAACTTCTGTCTGGACAAAGGAAGAGCAGCTCAGACAAGAGTCTGAAAGAGAGCGCGAAGCAGAAAGACAAGAGTCTGAAAGCAAGGCGCGTCGGAAAGCGTTGGACATTGAAGCGCGTCATGAAACGCCAGAACCAGAAATCGCGCTAGAAAAGGGCCCGCATATTCTCGAATACATCCATATAAATGATGTAGAGAACGAGGCCTTGGCCGGTCTCGAGGTAGAGACAGTATCAAAAAACGGTCCTAGCGAGGATGAGGTGTGTGCCAGCAGCCCTAATGGACTCAGTAAGAAGCTGGAAACCATCCTCATGCCTCGAGAGGACGTCTCGAGATCGTCACATACAGATAGGGTTAGCACAGTGGCTAAACACAGCGAGAACGCGACGCTTCAGGAGTGCAGCGATGCCATCGGAGAGGGCCCAGTTAATGGTTTCATCAGCATTAACAAAGATAATTTGGCCCGGCAGTCCGCCATGACACCGAGTTCGAAATGTTTGAGCGTGGAGAAAAATGTAGCACAAACTCCAACGAGCTCCCCAACCCCTCAGTTCCCGACGCGACTTGATGATGGCATCGAGAGAAAGGGGGCAAGCAAACATCGCCGAAAACGAAAGCGGAAGCGCACTGCACTGCGTAAGCCTAGGGCAGATCCCACTCCATCTCGAGAAAGCCGAAAGGCTAGGCCATTCATCCGTTTCAAAAAGCGTCAATGGTGGCGTTCATGGAGGCACAAGCGGCGAGCCAGGTGTAGAGGGGGAAAAGGAGGTGCGTCACCCGAACGAAACGCGTGGTTCATTTCGACGACTTCGGGAAAGCGGCCTTGCCCGAAGGTTCAAAGTCGAAAAGGCACAACGGCTAAGTACTGCGTGGGGGCGACCACAAAGACACTATTACCCAGACTTCCCCCCTGTTTCTGGCGTCCCTTGCACATTCCTGAGGGGAGCCGACCGAAATGCAGAATGAGGCGTGACAGCAGGACACAGTCTGGCGTTCGTGCTTTTTGTAACCTCTGGCGTACTCGAAAGCCGCCGACAACGCGACCCCATCGTGTGCGATTCAAGCGAATCTAATTGAAAAAGGGGGGGGGGGCGGTCAGTTTGAAGAATTGTTGCACGTGCGTGCTAAGTATGGTTACTTAGTGTTGCTTTGCAGATGCAGACTTCAGTCATAATTTTTGCAAGTTACGTGATGCGGTGTAAATTGTTCAGAAGAAAAACCGCCAAGCCAAAGGCTGAAAGTTAGCATCGAATTAGTTTAATCATGAGTGCGAAAATTTGCAGAAGGTAAAAACCGAGAAAATGTGTCAATTTTCTAGTTGTTTCAAAGGTTTAGTGTGGCATCGTATGCCTCCACTGCCATGGGGATGTAGCATGAATGAGCATTTGAGGAAGATGTTAGCATAAACCGAATGATTTCGTAAATTGATTAAGATTGGCGTGACCCGGTACAGTTGTCGTTGCGCGCATTGAAAATTGAGGTCTATGAGCATGTTATTTTTTTCTCCTTCCGTCGGTTGTGTTCTGTTTGTATGTACGTATTTCATTGTATAAGAAGTGTATTTTGAGTTATTTTCTTGTTGCGTGGTGCATTGGTTGTTTTTACTTGTTGTAATGCCCATTGGAAGATTGCCCTACAGTAAAGGAGCGCACCTGGTCCGTTTTTTTTTTTCGTAGTATACATTCGTGCAGTGTATTCTGTATTGATGGCTGCCGTACACGGCTATTTCCTCTTCTTGTTGGTATGGCGCATTGATATTGTTGCGTGTAACTGGAGCTGGTACTCTAACAATTGTTTTTTCCTTTTGTTAATATTTAATGCACTCTGCCTACTTATGTTGTGTATGAGAGGGACAGTCCTCATGTCTCCCTTGTTGGTGGTGTTTTGTTCCTTGTTGTCGAAAAAATTCCCCTCCGTGTGAACAAATGCTATGAATAACATTCTGAAAGTGGGGGGCAATGTCACGGACGGCTATTTTCGGCGACACCGCGTCACGGCAATTAACGGGCGCCGTACTCCCCGACTGACCGGGAGAAACGGCGGCACATGAAAGGGAACCGATAAGTGCAAAATGGGGTGCTCTCCTTAGAACGTCGCCGCCGACAGTTAATTCTTTTGTAACTGTGGCGACGTCTGCAAGGTCGTAGAAGGCCGCGGTATACCCCGAACAAGGATTAGACTACAAGACGCGCCGACTGAGAGCTAAGTGGTTGACCGTTCCCACGGGGAAAAGCGTGGGAAACACTCTGGTGGCCAAGCCGTATGACAACAACCCGACAGGTTGTCACTCTCGCTAGTTGCGGGCCCTCTCCCAATTAAAAAGGGGTGGGGTCAAAACATTTTGGGGCGGAGTTTCCCCTCAATTAAACGCGTATGATCGGACCCATGTAGAGGTCTCTTGTCCCCAAGGAAGAGAGCGAGGAGACACGAGGGGGATTTAAGCGCAGGATTTTGCCCTGCTAGGCAGACTAGTCGCTGACCAAGATGGTGTAGAAACAGATAAACAAGCATCTCTTCTAGAAGTTTTTAGTGTGGCTCTGTATCGGCTGGCCACCTAAACTTAGCCGTTCGTCTAGTTGTGACGCGATATTAACGTCTGCAACGTAGAGATCGGGACTTCGCCTCAAGTTAGCTCAACCTGCTCGAAGTCACCTGCAAGCACTAGCCTCCCGGAGCCACCAGCGTTGCAACACCGCCGACATCGCAGTCGTGCCAGAACTCTCTTCGACTTCTCGCATCCGATCGTCGGGAACACAACGCTGCCGGTCATCACACGTATGCCTTCACCTGTTTATATCTTCGAACTTTCTCCTCCGTCGTTCTATTCTTGTTAGTTGTGTAGTTTGTAATAGTTCTCTCTCGTATGCTGATTTATTGTTTCTGTTATATATTTCTTTAGTTGTATCAAGTGTCGATGTATTTTGTTAGTTGTATTGAAGTGTTGTATTAGATCCCGTGTGCTGCAATATCACTAGAGTAAAGTTGTTTTGTTTTCTCACGTCTCGGATCTCTTCACTGTCTCTGCTTGCGTGCGGAACGAACCAACCTGCTGTCATTCCCGTCGCCGACTTCGCGCTGGCGACGCTTGAGTGGCAGCTTGTAACACACTAGATGAAGACCCAATCTCCCCATGGCCATTGCGACACGGTAGTAGTGCAGCTGTCTTAACAACTTCACAAAGCTGTTGCATTGTAAAGTCGTTATGTGACACTCAATCAAATGAAATCGCAAGCATTGCGGAAATACAAATATAAAGTGTGTGCAATGTGTTTCTAAACATTGTCTGGTCTCACAAAAGTGCCTCCCGGCGCAGACACAGTACACACCGTGGTACAACAAGAAGTCTTTTATTAACAGATTTTGCGTAAACACAAGCTCGCCAGCTGATTCTTAGAAATAAGTGTGGCAATATGCCATCAAATGGAATGATGCCAATATAAAACAAAGAACATTCCATACATAAAATATTCCAATAATGTAGCATCACAGACTCGCCACGGCATCTACAAGACAGAGGTGCGCAATCGTCCCCACAGACAATATTTTATTAATGCATACAAAAGAAATATTCAAGTAATTGAACTCTCACTTATGAGCTTTTTACAGTATGTTCATAAAGGTTATAATATATAGGCTAATAGCCACAATGGACTTAATCAACCAACAGATCAAGTTGGGTTCAGGAAAGAATACTTGTTATGTACCACGTTCACGTGGTCAACCACAAAATTGAAATACCTGCGGAAGAAAATGAAACCTATCGCCTTCGTCGGCTACGCGAAGGCTATCGACTCAATGGATACCTTCAGTTCTGGATGCATTACGGCATCAGTGTATACCGGGAGCATACATAAATGCTTTCACCAGCATCTATAAAAATTCCACAGCCACCCTACTCCTGCACAAAAATATTTATAAAATCCAGGTAGAAAAGGGGTTCGGTGAAGAGAAGCAATTTTCGCAATGTTGTTCATTGGTTGTTTGTTTGGAAGAAACATTTAAAAAGCTAGGCCAGGACAAAATGGGAATATTGTATAGTTGAGAAAACCACAACAAGCTTTTCCTTTAAGTTCATCATGCTCTTCAGCAATCGTGGCGACGAACTGCCAAACTCGAGTAAGGATTTCAACAGTGAAAACACTTAAGTAGTATTGAGGATGAATGTGCACAAAAAAGGACAATATTAGGTGGCGCACAAAAGGTGGAGAGTTCAAGATTCTAAACGAGACTCTCCTTAAACAGTATATGTATATACATAGGAGGACTACAAACAATTGAGCACAATCATGTCGAAGAGGTCAACCAAGAAAACAGATGATTTGTTGTGCATTTGGTTCATTTGTGACTAGTAGTTGCCACTGACCCTGAAAGCAAAAAGTGTACAGGGACTATCGGCCAGAAATAAGGATAACTAATGAATTTATATTGAACTTAAGTCCACATAGCAGGCGAGTGAAAGAAGAATGATAGGCATTAAATTACTTTGATGATTATGTCAGCTCGGGTCTCTTAATCACTAGGATAGCCCAACGGCAACACGAAGGCTTTGATCTGAATGTGAGATGGAACTGACAGACACGCTGATGATACACAAACTTCAACAGCTTCCAGTCTATTGTCTAAAGGTGTTGATGAACAAGTCAATTAGCAGTGAATGTCTATCAGAGTGAAGGTAGTACACTCCCCACGCATCACGCTGCATGACGATGCTGTCACTGTAGTTCCAGGCATGCGTTGAGACAAATGCCTGGCCTTAGATTGGTTGGGGATTTCGCCCAGCACAGTATAGGTCCAGGACACAGCTCGGTCACACCTTGAAACACCGAAGCAAAGTGAATACAGGACCCAGCCGCACACTAAATTAGGAATGTTGGACCTGCCCAGTCAGCTCCGGCTCGTGGCATGGCCAATTTTTCACCGCAGTCCACATTCAAATGAGTCGTCTTCTCATTTGTCACCACGATACACACGATAGGCCACCTCTTTCAAATAACAGTTTCTATAGCAATTACGAACTCGGAATATAGCAAAGTGGATCACATAACAGATGAGCATTATTGATATCCTAGACGAAGTGGACATGGGCAGGTTATTTAATGAGAAGGGCAAACGACTGATGGTCTGCTTGAATGATGAAATGAATACCGAGAGAGCCGAAGCAAAGCCGAGTACGACAGAGAGTGTAAAATCAATTAATGTGAAAGGTGTTGGAAGTGCAGGGCAGTCATTGAATCGCAATAAGAACTGTTCATTACTAGCGAAGTATCCCCTTTAGAGTGCCTCGTGCATTTTTTCTTATCAATCACTCTAGGCACATCTTTTCTACTCCCGTCTTCTGTCAACATTAGTGAGCTGACACACGATTGTTGTCTAGAGAGGGCATCGAGAGGACACAATGACAAAGAAACAGAGTAGACGTGTTGTTATTAAGCGGCCGTGACGTCTTCACTACTTTGTCATTGTGTCTTCGTTCTGCCTTTTTTAAACAATTTGTATGCAGGAAAGAGAAGGTCAAAGCATCAACCCCCCCCCCTCAATTTCATGACTCTCAACAATAAATATTGAGCTGAGAACCATGTGTGAGTAGCCATGGAAATATTTGTGAGCTGACAGTAGGCTTACAGTAATGCTGAAATTGACTATAAGCAAAACCATGGTGGAAGAGGAGCTCACTCGTCACCAAAGAAATGTATTTTGCGTTTAGGACTCACTCGAACTAAGACTCACAAATAATTTTCTTCACTGCACTTGAGATCGACAAAATATTCCTCACGCAGACTCAGACTCGCAGCTCAATCTTGGTTTGAGTGACTCGACTATGAGTGAGTTTGCTTAACTAAGGTTCTTGGGGTTTTTTATTGGTGAAATCCTATTGAAGGAGTTATGAAGAACAACCTGTTTTGGCAGTGCCATCAGCAATTAAAACATGCTTTTACAGTTAAACATACAATGCTTAAGGCAGAAATTATATTAACCTTGGGAAACTGATAACTCAATCTAGGCATAATATATTAATCCTTGGTGACTGTTTCCCTCTAAAAATCATAGTAAAATTTTTCATACTGCAGCACTTCCCCACAAAAGTATATAAGAATCATTCTTTAGGACATCATTTTCTTAGCTGCCTATTCTTCAGTCTGCGCAATTTCACACTTAAGTGCACAACAAATCATACACAAAGTAAAAAAGGCGTAACGTAAACTACGCACAGTATCTATCAGGACTTCTCGTTAACTGAAGTAAAACATGTGGACTCGCCAGTAAAATCTATCTCGCTTAACTGCAGCAACGCTGCCGCAGATTCCACGTCTGCTTCTGATAACAAATAGAGAAACATGCTATAATAGTTTATGACACTCAAAAAAGCTCCCATACGTTTTGTGCACTGCATATCAGTACACAAAGATAAAAGGTATACCGACGAAATAAAATTTTTAAATATGTTGCAGGTTCCACATGCAGGCCTTGTTTACAATGAGGCCATTCGAGTAGCAATGGCTCATATGCAGCAGGCACCAATATGGTGGCCGAGAAGACAGCAAGCCTATCGAATATATAATTCAGTCCGACTCAGGGCAGATATCAGCGCTGGATTCTTTCGCAAGTAGGTTATCATTCTTTATTCTACTCTACTTGTCACGTGAGTGATATGGACCGCACTTGCCGGCAACGGGCTCGGTCGTGTTGTATATCGCACGCACGAAATGCACCGCCAAGGTCAGACTGCGCATCTGCAGTTCACATGTGCTTTGCGACCGCCTGGAAATCGGCCGCCATTGCCATCGGCCTCCCGTATGCTCCCTCATCGAGTGCTCTCCTGTCTTCGCGCCACGATGAGCTCCGGGCTGATGATAAATGGCTGAGACCTCGTCGCTGTGTTGGGAGTCGTCGAAAACACGTTGCGGGTTCTCGTGAAGAGCTTGGTTGTAGTATGTCGCACGCGGTAAGTGCACTAGCACGGGCAGGCGGGGCTTTCGCTAGCGTCGGAACTCACTGAAAATTGGTCGCCTTTACAGTTGGCTTTCCCGTCAGTCGGTCGCAAGCATCTCGGCGGCGGACTCGCGTTTGCGCGCTGCACTCGCTCGAGTTTGTGGAAAAGTGCCGCATTACCGTCGATTTCTTCGGCGCAAGCTCCAAACCAGCTCGGCGCTGTTCGTGGCGGTGGCAAAACTTACGCTCGCTCTCCTGTTCGAAGTTCGCTGGCGGCAGACGCTCCGCGTGCAGCGCCGTGTTTGGTCGCGCGTTCGCTTGCTCGAGCTGAACGACGTCGCTCACTTAGGACTCACCGACTTGTTAGCGGCACGGTGGTTCGCGGAGTTGTGGCTGCGGCCTCCGCTCCTAAGCTATTGCGCCGCGGGGATCGAAATGAGTATTTGACGATGTGTGACATCACGGGGAAATTATTAGCAAGTCATATCTTGCGTACGGTCTCATATCACCTTGCACGTATTTTTCATATGCAATATTTATTCATCCTCTGTCACGTGTGACTCACTATTTTACATACTTATTGTGCAGTCGTGGGCACACAACGAGCTGAAGACTGTGTGCGCTGGCGTCTGCGATGCCTGCCATCCATCTTTTTTGTTAGAGCAGCTTCAGAAGGATTGTGCGAGATGTGAAGGTAAAGTTATTTGTGTGTCATATTTTAACGCTTGTTTTTATATTACCGTGCACGTACTTGTCATATGCGTGCATCTTCATCTGCTGTCACGTGTGTCTAACTATTTTTACTATCCTATATTACGTAGAGACATGGGAACATGACAGGCAGAAGGCTGCGTGCGCTGGCGTCTGCAAAGCCTGTCATCTATCGCTTCCGTAGGAGGAGCTCCACAAGGAGTGAACAAGATGTGACAACGAGACTATACTTGTACACATCACCATGAATTCACTTAAAAGAATGGAGAGACTTCATGTGTATGTAAAAAATAAAATATTGATGTCTCACTTTTGTCTTTCGTTGCTCCCGTGACTGCGAAAGCAGTTACACATAGGTGGCTGAATACTAGTCGCTGGTTTTTTTCTGCGCAACTTGTTGCTCACACCGCAGCAAAACAGGCGAAAAAAGTATTAGGCCTGGCGGAAAATAAACAAAAAAACAATGTTTGAACTGGGGACAAAAAGTTCATCCGATTGCAGTATTTGAGTGGATCAACCGTTTGTCCGGCAAGGTGCAACTGTGAGAACTAATGGTTTCCCGGTAAAGTTTAAATGTGGGGGTTAACAGGTGCCCCATAAATTGCAAATGTGAGGACTAAATGTTTGTCCTTTGAGGTGAAATGTGGGACTAACGGTTACTCACTAAGGTGTAAATGTGATGACTGAATGTTTGTCCCTTAAGCTCCTCTGTGGGGACTAACTGTTAGACCCGGTGCCATTAGTCCCTAAAGGGATTAAGGGTTGTTGCAGCCCTATTAGTCTCCAAAAGGACGAACCACACCTTTTTAACACCCTTTTGCCTTAGAGCGTACTGAGACGAATGCAACAAGTATGGTGCAAATTCGTGCGCAAAAAGTGATGTTACAAGTATTGCAAGTTCAAAACTTGAGCAGACGACGAAGAGATACGTTGCCTGGCAGATTACACTTGTCTGCTAATGTCAAACACCACTCCCAATCACAGCAAGAGTCTCATGAAGACATACCAGAGTTTTCGCCTCATGGCAGCCTTCACAGAGCACCTCGCTACCACTATTTTTGACGGTGTCGTTAGCATGGCTACCAGGAATCCCGTGCTTCGAGTAGCACACTGCTTCGGTCACATAATGTAAGATACATACATGTAGTCGAGAGTTTGACGGAATGCCGTCTGGTCAGGTAAAGGCATTGTTGCTCAGCCGTCATCCCATTGTGAACAAGGGATCCGTACGGATCCCGAAACGTCTTTGTTTTATTTGACATTTGTCAGTGACCTGTTTTTTCAACAAAGATACATACATGCAATTAGGGCGGGGGCGTTTCTCGGCTTGCATGCAAGACGCGTCCTACGGCAACGTCGACATTCACTGCATGCCGCAGTTTTGGCTCACTAAGAACGTGACAAGCGTTTTCACCTTTAGTTGCTGGTGTACCATAACCACGTGCGCAGATCAAGTGTCCTCTTCGTTGTTGTTAAAATACTTCATTTGGAAACAGAGATGATCTCTTCCTGATAAAGTATAGAAAGAGTTTTTACTTTTTTTCGCATTCACTCATATGGCCATCCGATCACCATACTAACAATGTACGTATTTATAGCGTCAAGCCAGTCAAAAACGAACGACTTTTCGTGTCATGCCATATGACATAGCGTCACTTATCATAATTACAATAGCCGATGTGCGTCGCCGTAGACTGAAATAAAGGGTTTGCTCTGTGATTTAAATTATAACAGCTTCGATATTGGCGTGGCCACTTGCGCAAAGATAGCAGTGCAGATAACAGCACCAAAAAACACATGAAAAAACATGTTCAAAAAAAACCTCCTTCATTCTAAAGGTGCACAGTCATTTATAAAGCCACTGAATTCTTGGCCAATCCCCCACAGTGGGTATGCGCCATGGGCAATACGTAAACAAGAACAAGAAGAATCGCTAAAGCGAACTCTTTAGGGCTCTTCCTTGTAAAGTCCGTCGAAGCGTTTGCGTCAGCCAACGGTGGCGACGAAAGTTATGATTCCAGGTTCACTGCTTTATGTTGATGCGAAAAGCGAGCCTTCCGTACTCCCACTCGCACCGCGTCGCCTCGGCGCATGCGCTACAATATCAATGCTACTGAACAGCTGACCTCCCAAGTCACCATAAGCAGTAACGCTTTTGCGTGGGTTTTTTATTTGTCATGAAAATGAACAAAAATAGGGTTATTGTTTTATTATTTTTCTCTAAGGCACATCAGGCAATTACTGAAAAAAGTGGAATACAAAAAGAATTTTATTTTAAATTAATCAGTCGTGCAACGGAAGGCTTGTAACCGGATGAAGATGGGGGTAAATTTTTCTCCTTTTGGCTTCGCTACAGATTGTTCAATTTTTACCCGTGCTTCGCTTCTCGTCGTTGTGATCTAGTTGCTCTTTGAGCGCTTCGTGCCCTTGCCTTTCCTCGCACCCCCCCCCCCCCCATGTCTCGTTGAAGAGCCGTGGCTGGAAGCCTTCCTCGCCTTGACACGCCTTCTTCCACGGCCCGAGGACGCGCGACTGTGGGCGCGGCGACGGCTTCTGCCTCCCTTTGATTGCGTGCTTATTGTATCCAAAGAGGAGCTAGACCAGGCACGGTGGCGGCTCTCTCGGCGCTTCTTCATTCTCCCGCGGCTTTCTGCCGACCGAGTGGCCGAGCTTGCAAGGCTACGGTGCTTACGCGCGCGTCCTTCACGGCGACTGCGGGACAAGCTCCGTGATCTGCCATGGCTTACATTCCTCCTGACACGGCGACGCTTCGGAGCTTCGCTAGCCGTATCGGTAGCGTTGCTTCCAGGGAGCTCCTCGAGCGCTTCTTACGGCTCGCTCTCGGGGTGTTGGTCGGGACAGTCTTCCTGGTTGACGGCTTTTCGCCAGTGGGCTCCGGTGTATCCGCTTTCTTCCGCAATTTCCGCGCCGCCGTGGTCCTGTTGGGCTCGGGCGCTTGCGGCTGCACAGCCACGATCTTAGGTAGTCGACCGCATGGCCGCTTGACAGCCGGGACCTCGTGTGAAGGTCCTGCGCCGTTGTCCACAGCAGCAGCAGCATCCGCAGCCTGGCGCTTCACTTGCCGCCCCGCTTTCTGAGGTGCCTCATCGGCCTCCGCTTGCTTCTTAGGCATGGCTGCGTAGCTCCGGGTTCCGTCCTGCCGTCAGCCGTCGACCCCGTGCCGCCCACTGTCGTCTTCAGCGTTCGCACTCGCCGGCGATGGGGGACCCCAGGAGATAGCTTCGGGGACGGCACGTGAGATCCCGGGCTGTGCAGCCAGCTGGAACGGGCAGCAGCCACCGACTGAGGCCGCGTGCAGTTGTTGTTGTTGCTGTTTCCCTGTGCAAATGGCTCGTACCCAAAGAAGGGGATTGGCCGATTATAAGGTGAATTTGCCCTAAACTTTCAGCATTGCGTCATTCCTACAAATTTTTTTTGTAATTTAATATTGATTTGAAATACCGGTATCAAGTTTGCAGAAAAAAAAAGTAGAAAAGTCTCTCGCACCGCCTGCGCCCACTTCTTCGTCGTCTAGATGGGATCCTAAGTCAGTTTAATCGACAGCGAAATGAGCAATATGAATAAAAGCATCGCAACGTTTACTAATAAATGTACGTGTTATTTCAATTATCGATGACATTAGTATTGTATCGTGCGTTGGAGATGACGCATGGAGAACACGAGGCTCGGTACCCGAAGTGCGGGCCGGGAAGGGTGCAGAAAGTGGCACAGCCAAGACGCGCACGGAAACTCTGTGCACACAAGAATGGCTAAATTTTACAATAGACCTCTCCCAGCTTCTAAGCAGTGTGACGTCACAAAGTGCGTCGGCATCGACTACGCGCTGAGCTCGTTCTCTAGCTTCGCGCTGGTTGGCAAAAACTGCCATTTGGGCAAGGCACCTGTAGGGAAACGCGATGGACCTTTCTGAGTACGTGCAGTCTCTCCCTGAAAATGCGCGCCAGCGATACGTTGAGAAGCTACGTGTTAACGGTGAACAGAGCCCTAATTTCTACACCATTTGGGCTTGGATAAATGATCCGAAGCGATGGCCCAACGTTCGGTTTAGCGACTTTTATGTATATCTCGTCAACACACATGGGTCGTACAGTGCGGAGGATATGAAATGTAACAGATCTCTAAAGGCTTACGGTCTTGCTATGGAAGGGCATGTGTGGGAAATGTTCATCTCCGGCATGGCTAGCAGCGTGGACTGCTGCTCCCTCAAAGTAAATGTGACGCCGTCGTAGAGAACTACAGCCAAACCCTACGAGGCCTGGGTTCTCGTTCAAGGAGACGGCTGCGTCAGCACGGCGCACTGCACTTGCATGGCTGGGTAATTGTAGCCTCCATTTGTATTGTTTGTGTTATATGCGTTCAGGCATAAGCGTATTTTCCTACCACCTTGTGAATCTTTTGCATGTAGGCGCGCAAACCAGTCTTTTCAAAGTAAGCGTATAGCGCGTGCCTCGCTGCTGCAACTCGCGCTATCTAATACCTAATTTTTCATAGTCATCGCAGCACCACTCGGCCAATTTATATTTACGATGAACGATTGCCGTGTTTTTCGCTACGTGCTCGCTAACAACTGTGTCGGGTTTTTTGAAGCTTCGTATGTTTCCCGGAATGTATACACAGTGAAACGCGAATTTGTGACGGTCACATTGCTGTATGCAAATACGTGTGCGCTCTCTCCATTGCGTGCAGGTTGGTTATGCGAAGCTACGTTTCTTTCTTTTTGTTTTCGTTCTGAAAAAAAAACTGCACGGCGTTTTATGGAACCTTTGCTATGAAACTGATTCCATATTAATGATCTGACCTTCAGTACCTCAACGACAGTAGGGCCCTCTCCGTTTTTCCTTTGAAGCCTGGTGGTAGTACTGTTGAAAGCTCATTTTCAACAATTAATAGTTTTGGTAAGACTTGCATCACATAATTTACGTTTTCTTGAAGATTAGGAGAGGTGTGTACACATGTGGCCACATTTCTGTTCAAAGTAGAGCTGTTCGTGTCGTCTGGGTTTGCGAGGTCCACAACATCCCAACTTTGCGAATTGAACAACCGATTTCGAGATAGCGCGAGCATGAATTTTTGTGAATTTTTTAATTTCAGAAACTGCAGTTTGCGCATACAGTTCTCACATGATTTTAACTAACAAATTATAACTGATGTAACTATAAGTTCCTTTTAGGCAATGCTGATTGTGCTTAACAGCAAGGCAATTTTTACCAATGTACTGATTTTTTTCGGAATTGACAATAGGGATGTTGGAGGAGTGAAAGCACTGGGTGAAGTTGCACGTGTATTTTACACCGGTTACTATATAATTTGCATCATACAAGTAAAGTTAAAGTCAATGTAGTCAATATGACTGTGCTGAAGACAAGGGAGGGCAACAGAGACAAAGCCACTTTTAACTAAATTTATTGTTCTACTGAATCTGTTTATATATTGATTTACTAAAAATAGCACACGTGTGTACATTCAATAAAATAACATATAAGACTTGGGAGATGTCACCGTCAAGAAGACAAGTTCTTTTTCCATGACAGCAAGTGTAACTGGGTGATACGCGTGTTAGTACACCTTCACTGGCTCTCACTTACGAAGAACTTCTGTTCGTGGTGACAGCACCATTCATCTCTTACTGTTGTTTTATTCAATGTACGTACTTGTGCCGTCCATCATATTACATCAATATACAACCATGTAAAAAAACTGGGGGTTCAGATGAGACGTTACATTTTTTAAATAACGGCTGGTATGTGTATTGCTTGAGATGACCACGTCATATAGCATCAAACCTGGTCCCAATGTTGGCTCTTATCCATGCATTTGAGTTGATATTAAGCCGATAAAACCCTAAAATAAGCTATCAGAAATGAAAGCATGTGCATTACTTAGCTCTAAGTTGGGGGTGTGTGGGAATAATAAATTTTGGAATCGAATAGTGATGACCTCAAACTGAATATTTATTGAATCGTAAAAGAACCGCTTTCGACAACAGGAAAGTTCATGAAACCGCTTCCGACAACATGAAAGTGTGTGTGAGTGTGTGTGTGTGTGCGTTTGTGTGTGTGTGCGTGTGTGTGTGTGTGTGTGTAAACGTTTATGCCGAAAGAAAAAGTGTCCATGTGCAGGGGAGCGAGTGGGTGTGGCCCTGATTTCATGCCTCCACTGGTTTCAGTGGCTTGCCATGCTTGTTCGAGAAGCGCCAGTTTCACTCTCGATTCTCACTGATGATCAAAGTCTCCCACTGCTGCCTTCAGGAAAATTTGCAACCTATTTTCGGTGAGTTGACTTCGGGTGGCCTGTTCTGACAATCTCACGTTATGGGGGCGAGTGAGCCTGCCTTGATACCACGGACTGCTGTACATTGAGGGGTGAATGGCACGTTGCAAATAAAGATTTGGATAGGTATGCGTTTGTATATACACATGCAAAACTGAAACCTTTAAGAAGGTTTGGACCCCCTTCTCCTCCGGCTACCCCCATGCCAGAGCCTTAGCAGTATTTTGTAACTAGGTTGAAATATCGCAGTGACTACAGTAGTCAAAGTGAGACCTTGTCGCCTGCTTCTGCATAAAACTGAGTCGTAAAAACTGATACTGTTGAACAAAACACCACAAATACTGTTAAAATATAATGAATCAGATAAAACTTTTATCACAATATGAAAGTTGCCACCGAAAGCGTGTTAGAATTAGTGTTGAACGCTGTACCTGCAAGACAAATTTAAGCAAACACTGCATTTGCGCCTGTAACCATGAAACCGAATGCAGTCATATTTCCCACCGTCAGTTATGGAGCAGCTGTAGCATCGTAAAAACTGTGAGTTAAAAAAATGCCATCATTTTGTAATTACTGCTGCATCTGTAGTCTCATAAAAGTTTAACGTAATTTTTAGACTTGATGCATCTTCTTCTACGTTGTCAGTGCTTTTTGTTGCTAAGTCATACCCAAGTGATAGATTACCAACTTCCCAAAATGGTGCTCTCATTGAGCTAAATTTTTTAACCTAAAGTTTTGCACTTTCAGTACACAGAGCTGTATATATTGCGCCGCTAACGCATACGCCTTAGATTCATTTCGTGTGACTTAAGATAGAATAAGCATATTGTTCCCACTGTGAATAGTAAACCTTGTCATTGGTAAACATTCTCTCATCTCTGGTTCTCCAATCTATACTCTTTGTGCTTGCATTAAATATGTTGTGGCAAAGACACGGTGCTCAGGCCACGCTTTGTGTTTGCAACTGTTTCTTAGGAAAAAAATAAGTAAACTTAACTGGACTAATCGACTGCTCTGCTTTGTCTTGTCCGCTGGTAAATGCTGTCCCGAAATGAGTAACTATTAGCTTGATTTCTCAAACTGTTGTGCACTGCATGAATTTGTAAAAACACGGAAGAATGGGAATATAAAAGATGTTCTTTTTTTGTAGCGCTCTTGTCAGGGCTTGGCTACAGTGAACAATATATCTTGCATGTACCAATGAATTAAATTTTTTCCACCTTGAAGCGACATGGGATTAGAACACAGCAAGCACAGCAAGCGTTTCTCAGAAAGCAAAATTTACTATTTTCATTTCATTAGTAACTGGCAAAATATGAGCTACTCTCTTATGTAGAGAATAGCATGACTTCTCTACCAGGCGCCTGTATTTTACGATCACCTAATTTACAGAAATCACCCATGCATTCGACAAAAAGAAACATTGTCCTGTCTAAGACCGTTTTTGTTCCTGCACAAGGTGTACATAAGTTGTGCGGCTGTTTAGTTATATTTTATATTTCCCAGATATATCCTGAAAGTTTCTCCCAGTGTTCATGATGTCTGCTGTTTCTTCTGTGGGAATGCTTGTTTTTGTTCATGCTTCTGCTGGTACTTCACTTGTGCTGCAGTGCCATTAATGAATATTTTCTGGTAAAATGTGTAGGTGGAGCCTGCAAGGATCAAGGACCTGCAGATCGTAAAGCACCAACATGGAAAGGTATCAGAAGGATTCAAAAGGAAGCGCAATGTTGCCGAAGCTCCACAGGTAAAATTCCCTGATGCGCTTGAACCTTTGTGGGATATGCTGCGCAATTCAGCGGCATTTACAGCTTATGCAAGGTTTGCTGCAATCAATGAAGACATGGACAGCGCTGATCAATACGTGGGTTTTTCTGTGTTGCCAAAGAGTCTTTATGAGATTTTTAACAGCACAATGGAACACCTAAGCACAAGTGACCAAGAAAAAAAATAGATTCATTGCTGATGTCGACCCTGACCCATAGCGAAGTAATAACAATCGAGGAAAAGACAAGACTGCAAGGAAAATGGCTTCCTTGGTTTGAGAAAAGATGTGGCCGCATCACAGAATCGATGAACAGCAAAAATGTCAAGGGCAAGAGCACAAGTTGTGCTGCACGACTTGACCAAAATCGCAGTCTCTCATCTGGTGCTCTTTGGGAGTCGGCACAGGAGGACCACTGCCATGAGTCTGGGCACCGACCATGAGAAAATGGCAAGTAGGCAGTATGTCGAGCATCAGATGTTAATGCACGCTTACTTCAGTGTAGAGATGCTAGTTTGTTTATATATGGGAAGTTTCGGTTATGTCGCTACAAGTCCAGATGACATCATTTATAGTAGTTGTTGCAGCCGTGGAGTGCTTGAAATTAAGTGTCTTTATAAGTATAGAGATGCGCAAGTTGATAACGTCAATGACAAAGCCTTTTATCTTGACAAGAATTATTCTTTAAAGAAAATCATGAATATATGTTCCAGGTTCCGGAAGAAATGGCTGCTGCTGAAGTGAATTATATTGATTTTATGTGCTAGACCCAGAAATCATTTGTTGTGCGTGTTACAAAAGATCGAGACTTTATGGAGAAGCACATGCCAGCGTTGAAAGTGTTTTTAAAGTTCTCGTTGCTTACACAGCTCCTTTCTAGAAAGGCAATTCCCAATGTACAGCACAATAGCTCCTGAGCTCGTTGGCAGATATATACAGTGAAACCTCGGTGATAGGAGTATCCCGGGGTCACCATAGATAATTGTATCACCCCAAACTCCTATCACGAGAAAATGTAGAAAATTGGCATGCGAGCTAATAAAATGGGCGTGTTTTCATTTCTTATTTTTCAGGGTCACAGCAAAGTCACGAACAGCTCTAAATGATTGCCAGTGAAGTTCTTAGAAGTCAACGACCACGCTTTTTCTCTTGAATATACGGCCTGTGCATGCTTATATAATTATAAACCAGGTGATCCATGACAGCTGGTAGACCCTTCTTATCTTTGCACGCTTTTCCTCATCACACTATAATACTGCAGCTAAAGTAACTTAAACGTGTACTGAAACCTTCTTTCGAAGGAGAGTTTACTCTGCCATACAAATCTCCTTCACACGAGGACCGCTCTGAGCTGCTATGAAGCTCAGCAAATGCTAATATTGTATTTCAACATTAAAGTGAACATCTTTTTTGGTGAGCCTACTGACATGAAGACTAGCTTGACGCCAGGCTACAGTACTAACTTCAATTATTTCACGCAGCTGTCTGGCCAGTTGGGATGACATGAGGTACCAAAACTTCCAAGATGGCCCCTTGATGTACACCACCAAAACATTAAAAATGGCCGCTGGTGCGTCGCCAATGGAGCCGTTATTTGGAGCGGCCATGGAAACGTCACTACATGTGGCGCGAACACGTGAAGAAAAGGCACATATCACGTAGTGCTCAGAGTATAGTAGGAACTGAAACTAACTTGTAAAAACGTGCTTTAATTACTTTTACAGCGAAAGCTGTTATGAGATCAGAACTCTTGTCTCGCACAGTTGTTCGTAACCACATCGCGCTAAATTAGAAAAAAAAAACCAGCACCCAAGAATCAGTGG
The DNA here is from genome assembly GCA_013436015.1 of Rhipicephalus annulatus. Lineage (NCBI taxonomy): Eukaryota > Metazoa > Arthropoda > Arachnida > Ixodida > Ixodidae > Rhipicephalus > Rhipicephalus annulatus. The sequence goes on from WOVY01009274.1 coordinate 53,587, forward strand.
GGCTCGTAACTCGGGCCTGCAGGGTGCCAGCCCAGTATTCTACCACCGAGCTACGCCGGTGCTTGTGAGGACAGCAATCAAATAATACGACTTATCAAGCCGCTTTAATGCTTGTATGCACCATCAGCGATTGGTGTAGTGCCGACAAACACAACATGAAATTGTCGGGCTCGATCTGTTATGCTGCGAGATTATTCTTGTTTCACTGTGAACTAATCATCTAGCCCCAAAGTTTGCATGATGTGTCGAGCAAGTCTGTTGAACTTGAGCCTTCTGCCTCGCAGTTAGTTTTATGTGGCACTACACCAATGACAGCTATTTTTATTGTTAAAGTAGTGGTTATACCTGTGGCGATGCATCAGAAATGAAATTGCAAAATAGGTGCACTATTGGTGCCACCAAATCAGTAGTCTCTCAAATTAAACTGCATGTAATTGGGAAATGGTGGTGCAGGCTTGAGCAAAATGGTCTTCAGTATGTCCTAACAACTGTGCTTACTTGTGTATCAGCATGCAGCATGATATAGTATCACACTCGGCGTGGAGTGATATGCAAATTACTGCCAAGTGTCCGGCAAGTATTCCAGTCACTTGACACAACTTTTAAAATTTGGTCGTTTTATTTAAATGTTAGATATGCTAACTGTCTTATGCGGCACCTTTCGTTTGCGAGGATACTGCTTGTATATGTGGTTATTTGTAGTATCTGCTGTGTATTTGTGTAGTGAAACGTAATTTCGCCATGAATATTTGATGCTTTTTAATAAATGAAGAATAAAACATAAATTTTTCGGAAATCATAGAAAAAATGGACAGGGAAAGTCCTGATGGAAGAAGAGAAAATGAAACAACTGCATACCGTGTAGGGACACAGGCACAGTACATAAGACGGAATTAGTTGGAAAGGTTCAGTTCAGATATTTATAGGCTACCCCAAAAAGTGAAGTTTTTCCTATTGTAAAAAGCAGTACAAATTATACGCAAAGAAGCTGCTCAATCTCGAAGCTGTCAGAGTGAAAAAAAACATGTAGAATTGCACTTGCGAATGAGTACGAGGCTTTAGGAGATAATGAAAGTGAATTAGATAATATTAACGGAATCTTAAACAGACTATTTTAAAGCAACAGTTGAAGTCTGAGGAGAATCTTAAACAGACTATTTTAAAGCAGCAGTTGAAGTCTGAGGAAAAGCAGAGACAGGAAACCAGCAAACTCTCTTAAACGCATGAGCATGAAGAAATTGCATTTTTTGAACAAGAAGTTTAGTTTTGTTTCATAACCTACACTACATGCTGAGAGAGACTCCTTAAGTTGTTTTTATTACACTAGATGAAGACCCAATCTCCCCATACCCATTGCGACACGGTAGTAGTGCAGCTGTCTTAACAACTTCACAAAGCTGTTGTATTGTAAAGTCGTTATGCGACAGTTAAGCACATGAAATTGCAAGCATTGCAAAAATACAAATATCAGTTGATTGCAATGTGTTTCTAAACATTATCTGGTCTCACAAACGTGCCTCCTGGTGCAGACACAGTACACACCGTGGTACAATAAGCAGTCATTTATTAACAAATTTTGCATGAACACACGCTCACCAGCCGATTCTTAGAAATAAGTGTGGCAATATGCCATCAAATGAAATAATGCCATTAAAAAACAAAGATTATTACATACATAAATCATTCCAAAAATGTAGCATCACAGACTCGCCATGACATCTACCAGACAGAGGTGTGAAATCGTCCCCACAGAAAAATTTTGTTAATGCATTGAAAAGAAATATTCAAGTACTTGAACCCTCACTGATGAGCTTTTCACAGTATTTTCATAAAGGTAATAATAAAGAAGCTAATAGCCACAATGGACTGTAATCAGCCAACAGAGCAAGTTGTGTTCAGGAAAGGATACTTGTAATGTACCACCTTCACGTGGTCAACCAGAAAATTGAAATACCTGCGGAAGAAAACGAAACATATCGCCTTCGTCGGCTACGAAAAGGCTATCGACTCAATGGATACCTACAGTTCTGGATGCATTATGCCGTCAGTGTATACCGTAAGCATATGTGTATGCTTTAACCAGCATCTGAAGAAATTCCACAGCCACCCTACTCCTGCACAAGAATATCTGGAAAATCCAGGTAGAAAAGGGGGTTCGGTAAAGAGGAGCAATTTTTGCAATGTTGTTTATTGCTTGTTTGTTTGGAAGAAGCATTTAAAAAGCTAGGCTGGGACAAAATTGGAATATTGTATAATGAAGAAAACCACAACAAGCTTTTCCTTTAAGTTCATCATGTTCTTCAGCAATCGTGACGACGAACTGCCAAACTCGGGGGAGGATTTCAACGGTGAAAACACTTAAGTAGTATTAAGGATGAATATGCAGAAAAAAGGACAATATGAGGTGGCGCACAAAAGCTGGAGAGTTCACGATTTTAAACGAGACTCTCTTTAAACAGTACACGTTAATACATAGGAAAACTATAAACGATTGAGCCCAATCATGTCGAAGAGGTCAACCATGAAAACAGATGACTTGGTGTGCATATGGTACATTTGTGACTAGTAGTTGCCACTGACCCTGAAAGCAAAAAGTGTACAGTGACTATCGGCCAGAAATGAGGATAACTAATGAACTTATATTGAGCTTATAACCACATAGCAGGCGAGTGAAAGAAAAATGATAGGCATTATATTTCTGTGATGATTATGTCAGCTCGGGTCGTTTAATCACTAGGATGACCCAAAGGCAACACGAAGGCTTTGATCTAAACGTGAGATGGAACTGACAGACGCGTTACAGATACACAAACTTGAACAGCTTCCAGTCTATTGTCTATAGCTGGTCATGAACAAGTCATTTTGCAGTGAATGTCTATTAGAGTGAAGGTAGTACACTCGCCACGCATCAATTTGTATGACGATGCTGTCACTGTTGGTCCAGGTATGCATTGGGACGAATGCCTGGCCTTAGAATGATTGAAGATTTCGCCCAGGTCAGTATAGGTTGAGAACACAGCTCGGCCACACTTTAACACACCGAAGAAAAATAAATACCGGACCCAGCCGCACACTCAATTAGCAATGTTGGCCCTGCCAAATGAGCTCCGGCTGGTGGCATGAAGAATTGTCCTGTGCAGTCCCCATTCATCTCAGTCGTCTTCTCTTTTGTCATCACGATACACACGATAGGCCGCCTTTTTCACATTACAGTTCCTATAGCAATTACGAAATATGAATATAGCAAAGTGGATCACACAACAGATGAGAATTATTAATATCCTAGACAAAGTGGACAGGGGTAGGTTATTTATTGAGAAGAGCAAATGTCTGATGGTCTGCTTGAATGATGGAATGAATACGAAGAGAGGCGGAGTAAAGCCAAGTACGGCGAAGAGTGTAGAATCGATCAACGTGAAAGGTGTAGAATGTGCAGAGCCGTCATCAAATCGTAGTAAGAACTGCTCATTACTAGCGAAGTATCCCCTTTAGAGTGCCTCATGCATTTCTACGTATCAATTACTCTAGGCACATCTTTTTTACTCCCGTCTTCGGTCAAGATTAGTGAGCTGCGCATTGTCCACGACAAGGAAGAGTGATTATCAACGCATTAAGTGCCTTCCTCGGCACTTACTCCTGTCTATATATAGCCAGGTGTTCATGTCTCATGGCGCGGCATGCTGAAGCGCTAGCTCTGCTCACGCCTCGGCAGACTTCACTACCGTCGTTGCAGGAGACTTCTCTTTGTCGCGATCACGCGCTCACTTCATAGTCGGTATGAGCCAGATCAAAGGTGCTAAGGAGCGTTTCGCCAAACGATGACAACATATGACAAGCTAGCCTCCTTAATTGCTTTGCACTTAAAAAGTTCGCACTCTATAAATGCAAACAGTTAGTGCAGGACAGGGCGGTTTGGAGGCCCTCGAGGCCTCTGTCCGGAAGAGGACTTGGGCTGATGATTTTCACGAGACTTGTTGGCGTGCCAGCAACAAAACTGCAGACTACTTAAAATGTGTCAACAGATTGGTGAGTGCAGCAATCGACAACACAATGTCATCTAGATAATCTTTCATGAAGTATGGCATGGTGTTCTTTAGAATGCGGAAGTGGTTCATCCATTTAATTACTTGTTGAACTCGGATGCGACAACAAGAAATCTCTCGTGACTCTTTCACTTCCGCTTGTGAAAGCTGGTTCTTCCTTTAGTGAAGGCTGGTATAATCAGTCTTACTCCGAGTACTGGCAGCTCCTCTGTTACAATGAAGCCCCTGTCGGCCATTACTTCATCACCATATTGCAGCTTCTTAGTGAAGTCTGTTAGGTGGACCAGCTGCTTGTCGCTAACCTTGCTATCCCCAACACTCTGAAATATAAGAGTTTAGCCCATTTGGTGTGATCCCTACCAGCACTTTTAGTGTTGGAATTCTTGTATGATGATCATGCTGTACTTTGTGCCGTTGAAGCACTTGCGTTTTCTAGTCGAATTTCTGTGCTGTAGATGAATGCACGGACACGGGAAAATTGTCTGCACTTGAATATCTTTGGTTGCCAGGAACGAAATTCCTCATAATCTGGCCACACAGCAAGCCCCTTCAACTCTGTTACTAGTGTGGTCAGGGAATTCTCAAATATTGTAGAAGCATGATGGCTTGATATTTTAAAGAGGTCCGCCAAGAAACAAAGGTGGATGTCAAGTTGTAGTCTCATTACAACAAGTATCTGGTCTTCGTGGCTTATTTTATCTGCAGAGCAGCAGGATGTTTTGTACAGGGAGACAACCCATTTGAATGTTTTTTTCATTAGGTAGGCCTGTATAATATTCCACCCGGTCTGAGTTGCCCGTTATCTTCGAATACCCCCACGGAGCAATGTCTTCACGTTTAACACTTTCTCTGACCCAATGCTTTTCAAGTTCATTTTCTAAGGCTGCGACTTTATCCTGGAGTGCATGGTATTCGAGGCACTTCTTCAGATACTTCTCCTGCATGTGCAGCTGTAAGTTGGCAGGAAATTCTCCAATGCGATGTTGCCCTGGTGAGGCTGGAAACGAGGTCAGCCCGTCTTCTAGGACATCACATGGCACCACATTGTCTGAAACAGGCAAAATGTGTGAGCACTAGCAACAAGTCATGTGCTCTGTTTCTAACAACTTTCATTGAATGATAAGTTCTGCAATACATAAAATGCAACAAACCATACCTTATTGTCCTTAAAGGTGTCAAACACTCAATTAGCCTAGGTTACAAGCACCTAAAATTGAATATGGTGCCACAAGCATTGTTTAAGCCGTGAAGACAGTTCAAGACTCACTAAAGACCTGTTCATTGTACAGGTTATGTTGGTGCACATGGTATCTTAGTGGTAGCTCAGAAGATATTTGCTGTGCAGCACAGCAAATATTCATTTTTCAGCGAAAAGCACATTCATTCGGCAAGACATCTTTCACAACATTGGCATCATCTCAACCAAATGTTTTCACTTGAGATGCACTGCTGTCGCATGGTATTCTAAGTAGCAGTTGTAGGAAGCAACTATAAAAGTATTTCCTGTTTCAGTCTAACTTGAATGTAGCTAGGTAAATATAGGTTATCTATAAAAAACCTGTAACATATTACCAGCAACTAGTTCCTGCCAAAGTGTGCTGTATTCAAATGATTGAGTGGCAAGGGTATGAAGGTTTAAAGTTTAAATTACGCTTTTGGCAAAGGTATGCCAAACTATCTCAAAATTCTTGGTGTGTAGTCCAAAGCTGCCCATTGCTCAAAGCGAAATGACATTTTTCTATCGATTGCGTGCTTCATTTCTGTCTTGACTTCAATAAAACATTCGATACTGTACCTAACTGTTAGGTTACTTCCAGACTAATTTTATTTATTTTATTTATTTACAAGATACTGCAGGCATGGAGCCCAAGCAGAAATCGTACAGGCAGTAAGGCAATTAAGCCAAACATCACACAGCATACAATAATTTAATCATCACACACATACAACAATAATGCAACAAAACTTATCGTAACAGCGATGAATTAAGTGGGATTGCGTGAATCGCAAAGAGAAACAAAGGGAAACAACATGGCACTGAAAGTAAAAAAAAACTGCAAAACATTTTTACATCCTCAGGAAAATATGTGCGTCAATAGAATTTGTCGACAGCAGGGCGGCAAACGGTAAATTGTTCCACTCGCAGATTGTGCGCGGGAAAAACGAAAATTTGAAGAAATTAGTTTTGGAGAAATACGGAGTTAAGGCAAGGGAGTGTGAATGACGACCACGCCGTGTTTCCAGGCGACTAATGTAGGGGCTGTGATCAAATAAGAGCTTCCGGTTAACTATTTGGTACAGTAGTTTTAGCCTAAATGATTTACGTCGTGATTCTAATGTTGGGATACCATGTCTTTCTATCTGGGCAGAAACGGAGTTTGTTGGACCGTACATACCATAAATAAAGCGGACGGCCCTTCTTTGAATTCTTTCGAGGCATTCGATATTGGTTTTAGTGTGAGGATCCCAAATAACGCAGGCATATTCAAGTTTACGTCTAATTATAGAAGTATATGCTAAGTATTTAACCTCAGAGGGAGTGGTTTTGAGTTTGTGTCGTAATAAGCAAAGTTTACGGAAAGCGGCAGCGCATATGTTAGTAATGTGAGAGTTCCAACTTAAGGTACTGGTTAATGTTACGCCAAGATATTTGTGTTCATCTACTTGCTTAAGCGGTTGGTAACAAGTACAATAAGAGAATTCAAGGGGGTGTTTCTTTCTGGTCATTCGGAGGTAAACTGTTTTGTCATGGTTTAATTGCATGTTTGTAGTTTTACTCCAAGAAGCAACGTTTTCTAAAGCCGAGTTTAACGCAAGTTGGTCCTAGATGCTATTCATTTCATTAAAAAGTATACAGTCATCTGCAAAAAGACGTATTAGGACCGGACTGTTTATAACGTTAACAATGTCATTACAAAAAATAAGGAAAAGTAAAGGGCCCAGCACACTTCCCTGCGGTACGCCAGACGTAACAGGGAGAGCGTCAGAAGTGCTTCCATTAATGTCGACGTAGTGTCTACGGTTACTTAAATAGGCAGTTAGCCAAGAGACGATGAACGCTGGAAGACCAATTTGAACTAATTTATCGATTAATTTGTCGTGCGATACGCGATCGAAGGCCTTAGTAAAATCTAAGAGTATGAGGTCAACCTGTCCCCCCTTATCAAGAACTAAAGAAGCGTGGTGAACAACTGTAAGTAGTTGAGTGACGGTCGAAAATCCCTTGCAAAACCCGTGTTGAAATGGAGAAAGGATTTGATGGGTATCTAAAAATTGTGTAATGAACGTAGCAACAACGTGTTCAAGTAACTTACAGGCGGATGATAACATAAATATGGGTCTGTAGCTGGGAATTAAGAGTGGGTCGCCTAACACTTTCCCAGTGCAAATTGGAAAAGTGTTAGGAAACTTGAAACTTTAGACAGGGCCTACCCCAACGTCAGAACGATGTGGAAAAAAAGAAAGTGGAGTCTGATGCACCGACAGAGCATGCGGCTAACTTATCGTGCCATTCACTGACGAATTCTAGCATCATCAGGAGGGAAAGGAATGGAAAATTGTGCTTATATCTTGAGTGCCTGGAGATACAATCTACAAGGCACAAACTTAATCGTAATAATGGAAACATTCACATGTCTCGTGCAGAGTGCTTGCATCACGTGCTGAAGTCTATATAAGAAATTCTTCCAGTCGAGTGGCGAACAAGGCTCATTCTGAACAAGGCTTCCGTATGAAAGCCGAAAATGAACTTACTTTAGGACTATTATTTGGTCGGCATATTTTATTTCTTTGTGTTTCATTCCTACCAGCCAGGTTTCTGTCAGACTTTCTACTGCATATAAGCACGGCACCACATGCAAGATAAAAACGTCCCCAAATCTCACAAGTGCGTAACACGAACCAGAAGTAAATATTTGCCTGCTTCTGCATCACTGAATGGTTCCACGCTAAAACTAACCGCTGCATCAGTGTCTGGTTCCACACTAGAACCAACCGGTTCATCAGTGCCGGGTTCCACACTAGAACCAGCCACAGCAGAGCATCCTACATCGGCTGCTGGATCACCACTTCAGGAGGCATGGCAGTTAACTGCAGTAAAATTACATCAATACTCAATGATTAGATGGCATCTTACACAAACATAATCACAGAGCCAAGACTGAATGAATAAAAAAATGGCACCTCGCCCTCCAATTCAAGAGTTTATTTTGGACTGTCAGTGAGATCCTAGTGCTAAAGTGACACTACCAAGCAATAACTAAAACGTGTCATCGTTAAGACCACTTAATCTGTCACATAGTTCAATGGTCATCGCTGAACGGTGAGGCTGTTTGACCGTCGCGACAAGCAATCTCATTCAACGGTTACGAGAATGGAGATGTTACAAGCACCATGTGTCACTCAGCCTTTCTGGCGAACAAACAAGGCAGTGTACAAAGTAATACGCAATGTAAAACTCTAAACGAGGCAGGGGTGATTTGCTGCCGTGCGTCAGAAGGAGAATTCGTGATTTCAGGGTTGGCAGCTGCCAGACGAAAATATCAGCTGGGGATCGCAAAACTAAAAGTGTCTCAACACCAAAAACTTACCTGAAGAGCGTTTCCGTTTCACGCTACGCTCGAAACGGTTGCACTTCTCCGTCAACGCTGCAGCGTCAGCCTTCCTGAACGCGAACACATTAGGCACCCAGTCCGGATGGACGGCAAAGGGAGAAGGAGCGCCTGAGTCAATAAAGCATAATCACTAACAAATGATGCCAAAGAAAGGATAATCCACCTTTAATCCCGAGGAAACAGGATTTACTTACTGGTGATGAAGTGAAGGCCGGAAACCCTCGTGCTGTCGGACGGCTGCCATTTTTTCCGGCGCACAGCTTGCACCCACGCTTTCCGTCGGCAGATTTCCTTCGGAAGCTGAAAGAAAAAAACCGATGCCACTGCCTTTCATGGCACGCTTAGCGCACCCAACAGCGCAGCAGCTGACACCCATAGCTCAGCGCTTCTAAACGAACACTGTGAATAGAGCGTGCCCAACCCATACCCAACCGGAATGCCTTTTAGTTGGCGCCGCGGGGGCATCACAGAACACCCAGGAACACCTACCAGTGGGCACGCACGCAAACGCAAGCCGCTGAAGTTGCCTTAGTTCACACGCGCTCGCAGAGCCATAGCGTCTTGTCGCGTAAGTATTATTTAAGTATTTTAAGATTTAAAATGTTAAATATAACATACATAGTGATCAGTACACTTTTTTTATTGTGTACAGAAATCTGGTTTACGCAAAAAAGTGAAAAATACAAGGTTACTGTAACGACAGTGTCGACATCTTGTGACACTTCGTGCAACCACAGTCATGAACATGTTAGCTTACGCGTATTGTTTTTGAGGTGAAAATGAATAAAAAGGTTACTCATTTGTAGTATTTTCACTACGCAGGTTTTGCACCAGACGTACAATGCACAATGTTTATGCAATAACAAAGTTGTGGTCGTCTGTTTCACTACGGCCGCGCTAGATGGCGCCACCTATTCAGCTGGTCGGGGGCTGGCATATGCTTTTCAGTTTTTATGTTCCAGGCCATTCTAGCTTTGGAAATCTGGCTGAAACCGTGCAATCGCTATAAGTTCTCGCACTTTGGCTTATTTTAACTCGTTGGCTAGCGTATCCGCAGTGCGGGTACCGTGAGTTCTTGCGAAGGTGGACCGCGCGGACGCATGGCCCCATCGCCCCAGCGATCTTGCGACGCATCTGTTTGGGGTTTCGCGCATGCGCAATACCGCCGCCCCAACGTCCTGAGTACGCAAGCCGCTAGGGTACCCAGCACTAAAACTCCCTAATGTGTCCTAGCGATGCCACCAGCCGCATTGAGCACGTACGAAAGAAGCAATGTTTTGCCAACCAGCCCGCTCCCACGTGCGCTGAGTGGTCACGTGACTGACGTAACGCCGCGTGAGAGACGTAGGCCGGTAGAGGTCTATTGTACAACGCCCTCTATGGGGCCAGAGAACCGGTTCTGAAACCGGCACCATCACTGAAACCCCGACACCACACCCTCCCCCCCTTGAATAGAAGAACATGCGGAGATAAGACGTAACACAAGCAGAATGCAACACACTGCACGGACCACAATAAAAAATAAGAATGTACAACAGGAACACACCGAACCAAGGCACACAAAAGCAAGAAACCTTGCCAAATGCATCACCACATTTAATATCTGTGGTGTGAAGTAAACCTGAATTGAAATGCCAGAAATGGAGCTAATTTTTTTCGGGCCTTTGATAATGACTGAGTGTAGCGATGGTAAAACAAGTATGTTTTGCAAAGACAACTGCATATGAAACAACTGGCGCATAAGTAGGAAGAAGAAATATGTAACACAGAGCACAACATTGAATAACAGAGCCTTCTTTTTTGTTGTTCACTAATATTCTAATTAAAGTAAAATGTACCGTGCAGGTCCACTTGAAAACTTAGCATTAGCAATGAATGTTGGAGTACTTTTATCATTTGGCTGCACTTCGTAAGTTTATAGTAACGGGGATATCTGCTCTGCTCAGTTCGATTAGGCAAATGAAACGAGAAGATTACAGAGTTCATCGTCATCATAATCAGTCCTACTACCCTCACTGCCGGACAAAGGCCTCTCCAATGTTCCACCAGTCAACTCGGTCGTGTTGCCACTTTATGCCCGAAAACGTCCTAATCTAATCTGCCCACCTAAATTTCTCTCTCCCCCTCACTCGCTTGCCTTCCCTGTAGCACTTGCGATAACTGTTGGTCATTAATGGTAACCAACTGGATCCTCAGAGCAGGATTGCCGAGTTAGTTTACTGTTATCTCTTCCTCTTCTTTCTTCGAGATTTGTCATTATGTACATCAGAGAGCCCAGATGATAGTCTTTCCACTTACGCATTTAGCGTTTTCACTAATTCGATGTTTTATCTGTAATTTCAATTTCTATTTTCGTTCAGCTTCATATCCAGCCACCCGGTTCTTGATAGATTCCCATTGTGGGTGAGAGCTATCAGGGATAGGGCATCTGCGTGCTCCTACAAGAATTCGATGTGAAAAAATAAAATAAATGTTAACGTAAGCGTCATGATACTACTTTAGAAAAGAGCCCTAACACCAGTGAGAGCAGGAATCACTCGGAACAATGTTTCGAAAAAAAATATATGTTTACTTTTTTTCTCTCCTACCCACATTCTCGCTTTGTATCCTTTTACTCTATTTCTTCAATTTCTTTTCTGTTTCGCAGTCTTTCTGTCTTTTTCTATCCATTGCTGTGTACTCGTTCTCAAGCTCATCAGTTATTGCAACCCCCGCCAGATTAATTGTCCCACGTGTTGTAGCTGCGTAGATCAAGAACAGCAAGACAATAATGAAGAAGACAAAGAGAGTGCTTGCCCATCTATGATTGTGTTTTTTTCAGGTCACGCCATGTAGCATGACAAAAATATAAATCAATCGATCAATCATTTATTTATTTGACACGCCCTGGAACAACCATAAGGTCCTTGTGCAGGTGCAAGCGAAAATAAAACTAATAATACACATTGTAATACTGAAAATTTTCAGACCTTGGATGATTATCTGTACAATTGTAGCGTTTGATCTTGATCCATCCTGTATTTGTGTATTTGCTAATAATGTTCTTTTTGCTATAATGTTTTGTTATATTACCCTCTCTGTAAGGACTCTCGCATGAGAGGTGACAGTATTGCTAAGTAAATAAATATCAAGAAATCAAATAAAAAGAACAGATATGCACAGAAAAAAGCGATAAACTCAAAATGGGAAGAATAAAGAGATAAAACGACAATAATAGAAATTGAGTGAAAATAATGTGGAATATACACAACTAGGTGGGCTTCGTGAAAGACGGAAAAAGGAAGAAGCTGTACATTCTGAAAGACAATGTTAAAGCAGTGCAATGCTTCGAGAAAAACAATGGCTGTGGACTACAATGAATATCAGGGTAAAGCGAGTTAAACATATCTTCCTTAGTGTCAAGATGGCAAAAAAAAAACAACCTTTCGCAAGCTATTTTATTTTTCTCCTTTCACACAACAGGGAACGCAGAAATATTTAAAACTGGAAAAATTTAATGGTTGTTTCACAATTTCATGGTTCCCGCTTGGGTACACCGTGTCTAAACGAGTGGGAAACGTGAGGAACTAGTTCCGGTTCGAAGAACATAGAAGTCGTCTCGCTTCGAGCGTCTTACTCCTGATTTGACATCACAGCCGAGGTAGCCGCACTTCATTTGGGATATAAACTTTCCATACTGCGTGAAGTATCTAACCTACTGGTTGGATACTTCATGCTAATTCCACTTCATCTGGTGCTTTCAAATGCTACTTCCACCACATCAGGTGGAAGTAGCATTTTCTTGTTTTACTTCACAGCACAGGATGCCGGTGCTCATCGATCTCTGAAGGGAGGAATTATCTTACCTGCGTTTCGGGGTCAGCTTAACGAAATCACATTTGCTACGCTACATTCGAAATCCAGAATATCACATCAGATGGACTACCTTGGGAGCCAGATTTCTCTCGCAGTCTCTATGGTATTCAATTCAGCCTTTACAGCAAGCAAGGTCGAAAAGGATGAGCAAATACTTCTACTGCCCAATGGAGCTTCCGGAGAGTCGTTCTGTAATATGACATGTAGCGATCATTTAAGTCCTGTATACCCATACTTCTGTTGTAATAGCTGAACACATATGGCTGTGTGGCAAGTCAGCCAGCGGTGTCAGGAACTGGTAGCTACAAGTATTTAGCTAGTCATTTAAAGGGGCCCTCTAACACTATTGAAGCACCTATTTTTTATTTGTGGTTTGCGTTTACTGATAGCTGTAAGTAACTTTAGCGTTGGTCTAAGTGACGATATCAAATGATTTAGTATTTCAATCACGCAAAAAAGTCACTACATCGCTACCGACCGCATTACCACATAGTGGTGCTCGCCAGAACCTTGCGGGGTAAGTTACGCAGGAAGGTTGCCGCCATATCATTGGATAAATGTAACGTTAGAAGCAATCGTGATGTAGGATCAGAACTGAGGTTACCAATGTTTCATTTTTTTCTTCTCTGTGCTTCTTCATCGAACCCTGAACAGACGTAGACACACACACACACACACACACACACACACACACACACACACACACACACACACACACACACACACACACACACACACACACACACACACACACACACACACACAAAAGATCATTGTGACTACAAAGCACGACACAGGCGCTGGCTGCCCTTTCGCCACTGGATCTTTGGCTTGCGCGGGTCGGATGTATATACGAAAGACCTCTCTCTGTTTTCTTCCCTCTTGCTTTTGGGGCCCCGCCGCGGCGGTCTAGTGGCTAAGGTACTCGGCTGCTGACCCGCAGGTCGCGGGTTCGAATCCCGGCTGCGGCGGCTGCATTTCCGATGGAGGCGGAAATGTTGTAGGCCCGTGTGGTCAGATTTGGGTGCACGTTAAAGAACCCCAGGTGGTCGAAATTTCCGGACCCCTCCACTACGGCGTCTCTCATAATCATATGGTGGTTTTGGGACGTTAAACCCCACATATCAATGTTGCTTTTGGGAGTTTGCGAGCTGCCTCTAGCCGCACGTGTGCTGTTGAAGGGGTGCAGCGCTGCGAGGATCACTGAACAACGCGCGAAATTTCAACAACACTTCACTGTCTTGTTCGTTCCACAAGTTCCTCTCTCAGAATAAGAGGAGGAATTGACTCGAAATCTCGTAAAAAACAGCAGAAAATACCTCGTTTCGACACTAGCTCCCGCTCAAGTTCTGGCAAGCCAGGCGTCAGGCACTACGCTTGTTATTGTGACAACAAGGTCGACATGACTTTGGCCACAAGAAAACAAAAAAAGCAAGCAACGATGGGCTGCAAGCTTACCCTACGTAGGCGCTTCCAGCTTATTTCATAAGGGCAGCCTTTTGACGTCATGGCCGAGTGACACTTGGTAATGTGAACGCGCGAAATTCGAGTTGAGGGCGAGCATTTTTTCTCGTATTTTCAATTTTTAAGTCGAATAACTTCAGATTGCGAGCCGTTATCACTGCCGTTTTTGCTGCATTAGTCTGTCTGTACTTCAGTCTACACAACCCACGAATAAAACATGTGGGTAGTGGAATAGTGTTTTAGGGCCCCTTTTAGGTACCAATAGCTACTGGTACCAGTATCGTACAGGCGGAAATTTGTTTCGGGTGGAAGGGTGGCGGGGTACCCTTGATGCGACATGAAATCCGGGTAGGTGATAGGTCGCGTGTCATTATGTGCTTCGTATCTTATAGGAGAAAAAATTGGCAGATCCCACGTACAGTGGGAATCAATTATATGCGAAGCACGAAGGCGGAAAGTTCATATGTCACTTTAAAGTCACCACAACGTTACGAGGGGCATTGATGTAGTACACAGTAAACACAAGTGGAAGTCTTATGCACACTTGGGTGCCTGGATAAGATGCAAGTATGTTGTTTATAGTCACGTAACGATGGCACCACTAACGTTTGCGATACAAGCCCCAGCAGTGGTAGGCATGTAAATTATGCCACACATGACTTCCTTGCCATGATTATCTAGTTTGCACCTGGTATTTGTGTTCGTCGTCCATTCACATGGCGTAATAAGAATGTGCGGAGCTAGCGAAACGGCCGAGAGTGTGCTATGCATGTGTGTAGCATCATGACCACGAGTACATCATGAGAGTGGCATGTATTCATGTTCTTACATCACACGAATGTCATGATTATCATGTTTGCATCGGTCATACACCTTTATCATCCATGCAAGCCACGTAATATAAAGTTTGGTGTTGTGAAGCTAGCGAAATGACCGCGAGTGCATCATGAGCATGGCATGTAGTCATGTTCTTTCATGACATGCGTGTTATGTTTATCATGTTTACACCAAGTCACGTAATACCAAATTTCGTATATGTGAAGTTAGCGAAACAACCACGAGTGTATCATGAGTGTGGCATGTAGTCTTGTTCTAAGATGACACGCATGTCATGATTTATACGTGAGGGCCTGTCGCTTATATTCGCCATGTAATCAGGTCATGCGATACAAGTTTTGCGATATGTCATGTGAACGAAACCACCGCAGGAGCAGCAAAACCATGACATGTAAATCATGACATTCATGACATACATGTCATGATTTCATGTTAAGAGTAGCCAGTTATGTTCACCTTACAGTCACGTTATGCCATACCAATTTTGGTATTGATCCCATTATGCAAACGGCCAGGAAAGCTGAATGTCGTAGGCGGATAGATAGATAGATAGATAGATAGATAGATAGATAGATAGATAGATAGATAGATAGATAGATAGATAGATAGATAGATAGATAGATAGATAGATAGGATAGATAGATAGATAGATAGATAGATAGATAGATAGATAGATAGATAGATAGATAGATAGATAGTGTGACTGACTGAAGTTTGCTAAGAAATGGTTCGCATTAAAAAAAACAATACATGAGCCAGCTTCACTTCGCGAACGCTGTCAGTAGAGCGAGGCTGATGACCACCCTTTACCAGGTTACAGTTTTATATTTTTCAAGTTTTCCGCTCATTGGCGCATTTGTTCGGCCTCTCTTGTGCAAACATCATGGTCGGCTCGATGATGACATGCCCATTGTCGCATCAACTCTCACTGGCGCTCACGTCGGGTGCCTTCTTCATTGGGAAAATGAGAAATATTTGCTATCTTGAAAGCGAAAATTCCTGAACACTCACACAGATAAGCGATATTAAAATTCACTGCACCTCCCTGTCACCCCATCTTTGCGCGTTTCTCGAAAATTCAACCCTTCACATTCTCCGCCCTCGCTTCTCGCAGCAAGCACTCGTCTCTTGCAGCCCATGCAAGGCCTCCCCCTCCTACCGAGACTCACTCTCGCCAAAATACAAGGCCATGTTCGGTGCTACCACAACGCCGGACATGAACAACTCGTCTCAGAGTAGGTTCGCTTTTCAAACATATTGCAGAGGAGAACCAAGTTACAGAGAAAAGAATTTGTGCTGGTTTCTCTGAACGACTTAAGGCTTTTTGCGATTGGATAAATTTTCTTTTTCGTATGCCGGTGGCGAACCAGGCTCACAGCCTTCCCGGAGCAGGCGCACTATGGGATCATCTAAGCCAGAGCTATAGCCCTAAGTATAACCAAATGAATGAATTCACTCAGATCCACCATAATTCCTAAAGAGATGGAATGCAATAATCGTATCACGAAATTTCTCAGCATAATTACTCGTTCTCAGAAAAATCATTCAACTCGTAGATTCACGCTGAAATGAGCGGCCATGCAAATCACCGTTGCGTGATGTTAGTTTCAGAGGAAGTGCTTATAAAGTGCTAAACATTGTTACTTTTATTGCGGGTTGCTTTTGGTGTCATCGTGTTGTCCAGAAGTTTATAGAGGTCAATAATATTCCTTTGACCGCCTCAGGAAATTATGAACATTTCATGCGCGTCATTAAGCAGCCATATGTTAGGAACTTACCAATCTCAATATGCCGGTAAGATTGCTTGAAGTTAATTTACTGATATTCCTTTATGTACAAAATAGATCACATCGCCGCCTTGATTTCAAAACATCATTCAATTTCATTTAATTCCTTTGTTGATTTTAAATGATACGAAAAATGGGAAGCTAATGTATACTGTCGAATACGAAAATGACAATACTCTTTTCTCCATTCTCTTCATGTCCACCATGTCCGAGGGGATAATACCGGATCGATATGTTTTCCGCGCCATTATTGTGTAAGTTTGTCGCCTCTGGATAGATGGCAGTACAGGTGCGCTCGAACAAAATTTTATCATGCACTCGCGTAAGCACAGCGTAGGTATTTTGTTCCTACATTTTTTTTCCTACATTGCACAAGGTTAGTGTTACAGAGAAATTTAACATTTGTGGGAGCCGTTTTAAGTTTATCTTGAAGGAGACATAATTTTCGAAAGGCAGATGAACAAACATCATCAATGTGGAGATTCCCAAATAAGATAGAAGTGAGTGTCTCGCCGATGTTTTTGTAGAAATGGTGAAGACCCTAATATGCAAGTATATGATAGCAGAGTTACTCAATTATACGAGCTGCGAAACTGTGTTCCGTCATCCGGACACGCAGTTGGCCCAACTTTTCGCAAGCTTGCTGAAGTTCGCGCCACCTGAGAGCGGCAATACAAAGCACAAGTAATGCGCTATTAGTGGGTGTCATCGTCAGCAGATGGCGAGGCAATCTGCTCACTTCTAGGGTGCCACGATGCGCGCATCCTCTCGGGGTGAGGACAACCGTGTCGTATGCTAGCGCATTTGCCCTTTTCTTGCATCCGCCGGTCGCGAAGTGGGCGTTGGCTGCGGGGCGAGCCTCGATAGCGCTGGATCCTGCTCGCACTAAGCACTTGTGCTGTGCTTTATCTATGATAATTCATTCCTTCGCGAGAGTAGATAATAAGCAAGAGTAAAGATTCAGTGACGCCTTTATTATTGCGATGATTGGTGGATGTATAGAGAATAGTGTTCTCTCTGTTGCAACAGTTCAAAACGGTGGGAACTGCTCGTCGTTGTTTCCACACCACCGCCCTGATTGTTGTGTCGTGCATACCTATGGACATAGGGGAAAATAAGGAAAGTATACAAAGGAAGTGGATAACTGTTGTGTATTTAGGTATAAATTCGCGTCATTTGTTCTAGCATTGGCGGCTACACGGTCGCAAGGCGGCAAAGCGTGCTAATCATGCAATAGATAGTGAAAACAAAAATTTGCGACCAAAAAGCATAGTCATGTATTACATTATTGTAAAATACATTCTACACAATAATTTATACGCATTAGACACAATATATTATACACAATACACAAAAGCACACTTAAATGTCTCAATTTATTTTATGTGTATGTTTACAGAGTACACAGGAAGTTCGTGCTGTTAGCTAGATTACAGCCAGCACACGTTTTGTTCCATGACCTCCATCCCGTGCAGCTTTGTTCTGACGTAATAGATGCGTAGCCTAAGTCCTCTGTAGGTGGCAGCCAGCATCCTGCCTATCGTTTCCCTTTGGTTCGCGCATGTCCTCAAATATGGCCAGTCTACATTTGCGAGGTATTCTGTCAGCGATCAAAAGAAATAAAGAACGATAAATCAGTGAAATTGAACAAACTGAGACCAGCCCGAATACCTGCTGACTGCCGCACACATGCATAACATATAGATGCAATTTCCTTCAGTTATTCCATCTTCATGAGCTGCTCCCTTTGCAGATTTCACGGACTAGAATAACTGTCTTACTACTAATTTTGTGCCCGACAGAACGTACAAAATACCTCCATTTGAAACAACGCGTCGAAACACGAGCGTGACGTATCGCATGTTTTGCGCTCTCCATATTAGCCTTCTTACTGCTGTTCATGCGCTATTGTCGGTACTGAAGGTTTTCGTCAAAATTAACCTGATGCACTCCGGATCATGCCAGTGCTGTAACTAGAGCTGTAAGTGCACCGGAGGTTCGATGTTGGTCCCCTTTCTAAGAAGCTGCCTTCGCTTGCTTTAATGAAATACCAGAAAGCCGGACGTTTCTCGAACGCATGACAATGCACCTCTATTCTGAACAGATTAAACTGCACGTCTGCGTCTAAGAAACAGTCATGCAGACACGCTGGAATATGCCCACAAATGAATTCCGTATGGTAACGAAGCCGGATACTCACATCCTATACACACGAATGGTGCGTCGGCTGCCATTGTCCCGTTTAGTTTTGACGGTCTATTGGAGCCGTCTTTTTTGGTCTATAGGAAATGAAAATATTCTACAACCATCTTTAGCACTGTTGTAGCACTGTGGAAAGTAGCATCCAGGCATCCTGCACAGGGACAGCGTGAAGAATGCCGCTTTCCATGTCTAGCAGGGAAAGCCGGCGTGAGTGGATAGCAAGAGAATGCAGTCGGCGCCTCCCGAGAGCTGGTTTTGGCGGCGGCGACCCTTTCTAAGAGTGTCTCCACCCTAAGTGGGGGCACGCGCATCCAGGCACCCTACTCACTTCCGACAGGAAAGGCCAACGACGTCTCCCGATTTCCATACATGGAGCCCATGGGGAGTTTCGCAACTCATATGAGTAAATAACTCTGTATCATAGGTAATTTTTTTTACGAGTTACTGCAAGATAGACACATTTGCTCGTGTTATTATACATTTCCGCTTATTTCACGATTGATGTATAAAGCGCAGGCTACCTTTCACATTGCTGTAAACGTCAAGCCGATTTCTTCAAGCAAAACACAATCAATTGCGAACAATCTTATTTCTGCGCAAGGGTGAATGACATCAGCGATATCATAAATATATAATAGAAAAAGCAAAGGACCTAACACGCTGCCCAGTGGTAGTCCATAACCGGAAGGCCGTTTGAATGTTGATGCCCGACATCAACGTACTGTTTACGGTTATTTAGATATGCAAAAATCCAAGAAATAAAACTTTCTAGTATACCTAATGTACTGAGCCTAAAACTGAGTTTTTTATGGGGAATTTTTTTGAAAGCTTTACAAAAATCGCAAAAGAGGATATCTATCTTACCATGCCTGTTGAGGGTTCATGCAAGAGAATGAAACATTGCTACGAGTCGAGTTAAGGTTGGTATTCCTTTCTGAAAGCCATATTGATATCTGGTCTATATTGAGTGCTCTTCGAGGAAGTTGGTTTACTATAAACTACGATTTGTTCAATAGTTTGCAACAATGTGAAGTACGTCAAATCTGTCTTCGCACAGAAGCTCAGTCAAGGCCTTATTGAACTTTTTGCGTGGTACTGGCCTATTGAATAGGCTTTAGCACCCCGCTCGCTCCCTTTTTTTCTTTCGCGCATTTACTTTGCTCTTCGCTTTCTTTATGATCTCCATCCCCCCTCACCGTATCGTAGGTTAGCAAACTTGATGCTACAATTCCTGGTTTAACACCCTGCCTTTCCTCTCATTCTATTCTCTCTCTCTCTCTGTGAAATAGAACAGTGCTTTTCCAGTGCTAAACTATGTTTTTTTTTAATGGAAACGATTCGGGTTGTCCTCTAGTCACTGGGAAGACAACAAAGAGCGAAAAATAATAACGAAAAAGTTTGCAACAGCTAAAGCATATCATCGTCGAGATACGTTTGTTATTTTATCAGCCCCGCCCGATGCTTGCGTTTTCAAACTTGATTGATGATTGATTTGTGGGTTTTAACGTCCCAAAACCACCATATGATTATGAGAGACGCCGTAGTGGAGGGCTCCGGAAATTTCGACCACCTGGGGTTCTTTAACGTGCACCCAAATCTGAGCACACGGGCCTACAACATTTCCGCCTCCATCGGAAATGCAGCCGCCGCAGCCGGGAATCGAACCCGCGACCTGCGGGTCAGCAGCCGAGTGCCTTAGCCACTAGACCACAGCGGCGGGGCGTTTTCAAACTTAACAACATAGATACCACAACAATATAGGAAATAAAGGTGCCTTGGCATAAGAAATTCCTTCGCGTTACATGCAAAATTTATTGCGAAAATATTGAACACACTTTGTAAGTAGTGATTAAAATGCATGTCAAGCTTTCTCTGATCCGTCACGCTGATTCCTTCGATTGATATTTGTGATAATGCTTTTTTTTTCGCTGATGAAATTCCAGAATGTACTGGAGTCACTTACAATACAGTTGTAAAAATGGTAATTGATGTGATTTACGTCCCAAAACCACCATATGATTATGTGACATGCCCTAGTGCATTGCTTCAGAAATTTCGACTACCTGGGGCACCTAAATGTAAGCACATTGGCCTCAACCATTTTCACCTCCATCGAAAATGTGACCGCCGTGGCCGGGCTTCGATCCTGCAACCTGCGGGTCAGCAGCAGAGTGCCTTAGCCACTATTTATTTAGTTATTCAAAATGCCTTACAGGCCCATTAAAGTGCATTGAGTAAGGGGGGGGGGGCATCAGTAGATACATTGCAAACCAATATAAATAAAAGGTAAATGTAACAAGGAAAAATACAAAAAAAGCAAAAGCCAGCGAATAGAAAACAGCAAGGTAAACAAAGTTATACAACAAAAAAAAAACGCAACGAAATCAGGTTATCAAAACAATATTCACGGCTGTAAATAGATACGATGTGATCTGGAAGGCTGTTCCAGTGTGCTATGTCTCGAGGTAATGGTGATGAGCTAAATGCCAATGTGTGACCATGGCTGCGCATGAAACTACGTGAGTTGGTAATGCGTCGAGATGTGCGCAAAGAAACATTAAGGGACAAACAGTGGCATTTATTACTGTAGATGTAATAATGAAATAAACATAAAAGGGCGTATAGACGGCGTCGATCGAATGAGATTAAATCAAGGTCTGGTTTTATTAGGGTGACGCTTGAATGATAGTCGTAGTTACCTGCTATGAATTTCGCTGCCTTATTCTGGAAGGCTTCCAACGTGCGGTCTAGGTAATCTTGATGCGGTGACCATGTAGATGATGCATACTCTAGTTGTGGACGAACATAACTTAGATATCATAATGTACGTACGTTAGAAGGAGCGTTGCGTGAGTTTCTGCGCAGATATCCGAGAGACTGGGTGGCTTTTAAAGAGACAGCAATTATGTGTTTGTTTCAAGATAAGTCTGATCAAAAGTGAACGCCAAGATATTTATATGATTGTGTGGCTGAAACGACGGTATTATCAATAGTATAGAGAAAAGATGAGTTACTACGCTTTCTCGTGAACGAGATTAACTTGCATTTAGAGGCGTCAAGGGACATCTGCCAGGCTTCTCACCACCTGTAGCTTAGATTAAGGTCATTTTGGAGAGCGGAATGATCATCCATAGATTGAATATGTCGTAGATGATGCAATCATCTGCGAACAACCTAACTGGAGATGAAAGGTTATTGGGAAAGTTATTGATGTATATTAAAAATAGTAATGGACCCAGCACACTGCCTTGGGGAACACCAGACATGATATCGCAAATGTTAGACGAAGTGCTGTTAACCACTGTAAATTGCTGACGGGATCACAAGAAGATGCATATCCAGGAAAATGTTTATAAATTAATGCAGAGAGAAGACAATTTAGAGATTAAACGACAATGAGGGACAGTATCAAAAGCATTGGCAAAATCTAGAAAGAGGCAATTAGTTTGATTATTGCTGTTCATATTAAAGTGAAGGTCAGTGGTGAATTCGAATAACTGAGTGTCGCATGAGGAGCCTTTCCTGCAGCCATGCTGGATTTGTGGGGTTTAACGTCCCAAAACCACCATATGAGTATGAGAGACGCTGTAGTGGAGGGCTCCGGAAATTTCGACCCCCTCGGGTTCTTTAACGTGCGCCCAATTCTGCAGCCATGCTGATTAGAGAAAACAAAGTTATTCGATTCGAGGTGATCATAGATATGAGAAGCTCTAATATGTTCAAGCAGTTTGAAAGGTATACATGTTAGTGAAATGGGTCGATAGTTACGGGGTGAGTGCCTGTCACCGGACATGAAAACGGGGACTACCTTGCCAATCTTCTAGTCCTGAGGCAGTTCACCAGATGACGAAGACTGGTTAAAGGTAAGACACAAAAAGCTACTGGAAATATCCGTGGTGTTCTTCAGTATTTTAGAGTTGATGTTATCAGTGCCTGATGAAGTAGAGACTAAGATTCGTGATGAGGTTCGCTATATCTTCTGCAGTGATTTTGATGGGAGTCATGAAAGGGAAAGGCTGTTCAGGGACAAATGACCCCCTGAAATAATCCTCTTTTGTAAAAACTGAGACAGAATATGCATTGAAGGTAATCGCAGAAGCTTCATCAGAAAGCGGAGTTTGTTTAGCATTATGTTATGTAACTCGATTAGAAGATTTATTGAAGAGAGAGATTATCTGCCAGAATTTTTTCGGAATATTTTTGAAAAGCAAGAACAAGTCCTGCTAAGATTATTTCGTCTTTTTCGCGCCTAGATCTACACAGTATTCTTGGAAGCACGCCCAGTATTTTTCCCAGTAGAAAGCAGAAACATGGTGTTTTGCGGTAGTATACGAACTTTTCTTTTTATTTCTTAATGCTCGAAGCTGCTTTGTAAGCTAAGAGTTAGTCTTATTGTTGGATATAGAGATTAGAGGTGTGCACTGGTCAACTAGCTCAAATATATTTTCATGAAAAAGAATACAGTTGGTCTTTACAGTCCATGAGGGAAATGACAGCAGAAAATGCTCGTGATAAAATACTTCCAAGTCGGTGTTGAATTTTTCCTAGTCACCACAGTTATAATCACGGATTGTTTTGGTCACTGCACCTGTAAACATTGCAGGCAAATTTATCTGGAAATGAATGAGCTTGTGGTCACTAATTCCTTCTATGCGTGAAATCGCTCTGGTAGTTTCGGGTGCATTAGTGAAAATGGAAATGGGGATCAACTGCTACCATAGTGCTTCATAAAGAAAGCAACAGAATACCAATCAAGAAGGGTGTAAGGCAGGGAGACACAATCTCCCCAATGCTATTTACCGCGTGCTTACAGGAGGTTTTCAGAAGCCCAGAATGGGAAAAGTTGGAGGTAAGAGTAAATGGAGAGTACCTTAGTAACCTGCGCTTTGCCGATGACATTGCATTGCTGAGTAACTCAGAGGACGATTTGCAACTCATGATTACAGAGTTAGACAAGGAGAGCAGAAAGGTGGGTCTTAAAATGAAGCTGCAGAAAACGAAAGTAATGTACAATAACCTCGGAAAAGAGCAGCGCTTCGAGATAGGTAATAGTGCACTTCAAGTTGTAAAAGACTATGTTTACTTAGGGCAGGTAATAACCGCGGAGCCAAACCACGAGATTGAAGTAACAAGAAGAATAAGAATTGGGTGGAGCACATTTGGCAAGCACTCTCAAATTATGACAGGTAGATTGCCACTATCCCTCAAGAGAAAGGTATATAACAGCTGTATCTTGCCGGTATTTAGCTACGGAGCAGAAACTTGGAGACTTACAAAGAGGGTTCAGCTTAAATTGAGGACGACGCAGCGAGCAATGGAAAGAAAACTGGTAGGTGTAACCTTAAGAGACAAAAAGAGAGCAGAGTGGATTAGGGAACAAACGGGGGTTAAGGATATCACAACAGATATCAACACAATATATATATATATATATATATATATATATATATATATATATATATATATATATATATATATATATATATATATATATATATATATATATATTGTAGGCATTCATTAAGCACATCTACTATCTTTACACTTATTCATCATCATGAGTGGACGTCATCTTCTTCTGCTGTGGGGACTTGGCTTGTCTGAGTTCTGTGCCTTGGGCGTGGTCGCTTCATCGTGTCTTCTGGTCCAATAAAAGTTGCTTTTACCGTCACACCACAAGTGGTGGAGTGTGCTCTACGATCTTCCGTCCTCTCCCTGACCAATCTGCCTCCTGGAGCTCCGCTCAGGTTGTCGTTTGTGCCAGGTGTCCGCTAACATGCCTCAGGAAGAGCCAACCGGCGCTTCTGCTTCTACCTCCACTGCCCCGGATACCGCGGCCTATCCATCGTGGATTATCACCGCGCACCAGCGTGAGCCGCCCACGTTCGCCGGACTTCGAGGTGAAGATGTGGAGGATTCGTTGGACCAGTTCAATCGAGCTACTTCTACTAACAACTGGGATGATCCTACCAAGCTTCGCCGTGTTTCTTTCTATCTGACAGGCGTAGCGAAAACATGGTTTTTCAATCATGAAACGGACATTACGGACTGGACACGTTTCAAGCAACAGCTTCGCCAAATTTTCGGCACCCCAGTGGTTCGTTCAGCTCTCCCGAAGAAGACACTGGATTCTCGCAAGCAACAATGCGGTGAGTCCTACACATCGTACATAGAGGATGTGCTTGCTCTCAGACACCGTTTCAGCAGGTCCATGTCTGAATCAGAGAGAGTTCGTCATCTATTGAAAGGGATTGGCACGGTCACGTTCAATGCCTTGGTCATTCAAAACCCGACTACAGTCGCTGACGTTGTTGCCACGTGCCAACGCCTACAGGAACTTGAATCCCAATGGTTACCGCCGGACAGCGCTGAAAACACCACCACGGCTGATGCCTCATTGCGTGCCATGATCCGAGCGATTATACGGGAAGAGCTGCAATCTTTCGGCCTCTCAATGACACCGAGTCCACCTCCTCCTTCCAACACTGTTTTGCGTGATGTTATCAAAGAGGAGTTGGCGTCCATGAGCGGGCCAGCGTATGTAGATTCTCCAGTACCTCGACTCCAGCCGACGTACGCACAAGTCCTCGTTGGCTCACCACCCGTCGTACAACCGATGCCCGCACACTCATCGCCTGTCCCGCTGGTTTCGTTGACTCCCAGTGCGCCTAGCCAGCCCTTTCACCCACCGTGGCGGCCGCCTCGTCCGATCTGTTTTTAGTGTGGCTATCGAGGCCACATTGCACGCGTCTGCCAGAAGCGTCAGCAGGACGAGCGTCGTGGATTCGACACCTACGGACGGGATGATGGGACAAGCTGGCACGCTTTCCAACGTCGTCCTAATGATCCACCGCCTACGTCGCTCACCGTCTCCAACTGCGACATCTGAGCCAACCAGTTCTTAACGCTCTACTAGACGCCGCTCACCCTCACCCCTCCGCCGTTCCACGTCTCCATTAGCGACCTGTCTCGCAATTCACCAACCAACGCCCGGAAATCTAACCTCTGCAGCTTTTGGAGGAAAAGCTGCATCGAACAAAAAGACAGAAATTCCTCCAGTGCGTCCATATAATACGATAGCTGTTTTAATAGAAGGTGTGTACGTGGACGCTTTATTAGACACTGGTGCTTGTTTGTCTGTGATTGATCGTTCTTTGTGCTCATGTGTGCGAAAAGTCACCACCCCTTATGATGGACCTACACTGCACGCTGCTCAAGGGGACACCATTACACCTGCCGCTATGTGCACCGCTCGTGTTTTCATAGCTGGTCTTCTTCATTTTGTGCAATTTGCTGTGCTGAGTTCGTGTGCCCACCAGCTTATATTAGGCTGGGATTTTCTGTCTATGGCGAACGCTTCCATCTGCTGTCGAGAAAATGTTGTTCAGTATGATGGAAACTGACTATGCCCTGTATACGGATGACAAGCCCGTTCGCTTGCTCGCTGCTGAAGATACCGAGCTACCACCTGGTCATCAGCGGATAGTTGCCATCACTTCTAATGTGGTCGACTCCAATGACGTGTTTGTCCAACCATCTGCACGCTGTCTCACAAAAGGTATAGCCCTTGCTTAAGGTCTAGCGTGGTTCCACAATGGCTCCAGACTTCTCTACGCTACAAACCAGACTTCTGAAATAAGTCGTATGCCTAAAGGCACCACAATGGCTTGCGTTTCTGAATCTCAACCTGTCTCTGCTGTCCCGCTTATTCCAGCGTGTTCTGACCTTCCTTCTATTGGACGTTCATCAAGCGTTTCTGTTCTTGCTGCGACTATTAGTCCAGAACTGACCCCTTCACAGACAGATGAGTTGCTTGCCTTGCTACAAAAGCATAGGAGATTGTTTGATGCCCCTTCCTCATCTCTGGGACAGACGTTCATTATTAGGCATCGTATCCAGACCGATGGCACTTCCATCGTACGCCGTCGACCATATCGCGTCTCTTTGTCTGAGCGTGAGATCATTGAACAAAATGTAGCCGATATGCTGCAACGGAACATTATACGTCCCTCCGCGAGTCGTTGGTCCTCCCCTGTTGTTTTAGTAAGGAGAAAAGATGGCTCCGTGCGATTTTGCGTGGACTACAGAGGACCTAATAAGATTACCCGCAAGGATGTTTACCCCATGCCGCGCATAGACGATGCTTTGCATTCACTGCAAGGTGCTGAGTACTTCTAAAGCCTAGACCTGCGTTCAGGTTACTGGCAAATACCCATGCACGAAGATGACAAAGAAAAGACAGCGTTTTCAATACCAGATGGGCTGTACGAATTCAACGTCATGCTATTCGGCCTTTGCAATGCTCCAGCAACATTCGAGCAGATGATCGACACAATTTTACGAGGCTTGAAGAGGAAGACTTGCTTGTGCTATTTAGACGATATCGTTATTTTCTCGTCAACCTTCCCTCAGCACTTGCAACGACTGGACGAAGTTCTTACGTGCCTTGCAAACGCAGGCCTTCAGCTGAACACCAAGAAGTGTCGTTTTGCGAGCAAGACGATTAAAGTGTTAGGCCACATCGTAAGCAAGGACGGCATTCATCCTGACCCTGACAATATTTCCGCTGTCCAACACTTCCCGCGTCCTGAAAAGGCCAAAGATTTGCGCAGTTTTCTCGGCCTCGCTTCTTATTTTCGCCGATTCATTCGAGACTTCGCCACAATAGCTTCACCATTGCACAAGTTGCTCGGATCAGGCGTCACCTTTGTGTGGTCTCCTGAATGTGAAGCGGCATTTGCCCAACTGAAGTGTGCACTCACATCCGAACCAGTCATCTGCCCTTTCGACGAAACTGCGCCTGTACATTCCTGCATACAGACGCTAGTGGTCGAGGCATTGGTGGAATTCCCCTACAGCGAGACAAATCTTCACGTGAGAAAGTCGTCGCATACGCGAGCCGTGCACTGACCCTTGCCGAAAAGAATTATACCATCACCGAACAGGAGTGCCTAGCGGTCATATGGTCGATACAAAAGTTTCGACCTTATCTTCACGGCCGCCACTTACTGTGGTTATGGACCATCACGCCTTGTGCTGGCTGTCGACAATCAAGAACTTGTCTGGCCGCCTTGGTCGCTGGATTCTTCGCTTACAAGAATACGACTTCACGATCACATACAAGTCGGGAAACAAGCATCAAGACGCCGACGCACTTTCGCGTTGCCCGCTCTCTTCGGAGCTGCTTAACAAAGCCGCCACTGCCGCACTCGAGAAGCTTTCGGCCGTCTCTTCGCACTCCCAGACTGTGCGATAAGTTGCAATTACGTTTTATTGGCCCCTACATTGTCTAGGAGCAAACGTTTCTTGTGAATTATCGGGTGGCACCCGTTCTTCTTCCGATGTACCACCGCTACAGGGCAGCAGAAATAGTCCACGTATCCCCCATGAAGCCTTTCATACGGCATTTATCTTCGCTTTAAACTGCGGCCAAGAACTGCGGTCAGGCTGACCGCATTCACGTGGGGGGTGGGGGGAAGAGTGTAGGCATTCATTAAGCACATCTACTATCTTTACACATATTCATCATCATGAGTGGTCGTCATTTTCCTCTGCTGTGGGGACTTGGCTTGTCTGAGTTCTGTGCCTTGGGCGTCGTCGCTTCATCGTGTCTTCTGGTCCTAATATAAGTTGCCTTCACCGTTACATCACAATATATATATATATATATAGGCAGGCATGGTGGTTGAGTGGCCGTAGTGTTGCATGTAGTCCAGTAGAGCCTCCGTGAGCAGTCACACCGTTGTGACCGCTCACGGAGGATGTACTGGAGTATAATATATATATATATATATATATATATATATATATATATATATATATATATATATATATATATATATATATATATGTGTGTGTGTGTGTGTGTGTGTGTGACGCTATGATGAATGGGAGACGTGGCCTGGCTCATACCCCATGTTTATTCCATCTCCACTTCTTCCTTCTCGGCTTCTACCAATCATCACTTCAAACGTCACACGATTCCCCCTCCCCCCCCCCCCGAAAGAAGGCATGGATTACGAACAAGGAAAAGTACACAAAGAGAGGTTGAGAAGTCACAAATGTCAAAATGCACAATATGTGTCATGGCCCCGTGGTGTTCCGTAAACTCGCAAAACTTCAGGAAAGAGCGCAGCAGTCCGGTTAACGCAGGAGTTCTGGTGGGCGAGGCTGATGGTTGCGTCCTGGATAACACAAGAATGCTTTGGACGTGGAGATAGCGGAAATCGCAGCCGGCATTCTTGTGAAGAACAAACGAGGTTCGAACACCTTGCAGAATGGACAGTTCGGCTATCGTAGGTATGGAATTCTTCGTCGTGGCACAGGTCGTGCAGGCAGCTCGCTTGCGCGTTGATCGAGGTAGATTGGGCACTGCCTGTGTTTCCGCTGAGTACAACAGGTGCTTTTGTGGCTTTTAGAGATTTTTCTATGGCAATGTCGCACATGTTTTGATTGGAGGCACATTCTTGATCTTTGGTGGATAATGTATCCACGGCGATGGGCCTTTTTGCATTGTTCTTTGAGCCTTAATAGTGGTTTCGATGAGGTTTCCTTTCGTCGTAGACAATGTTGAAGTATACGTTGACGTTGTAGTTTCTTGGTTTCATCGACTTGCTTGTGGTGTGACATTGATCGTGCTGTGTCAGGATTCTTAGCAAGTCCTTCGCAGGCTTCTACGACGTGAACCAATGCAGATGTTTCCGGGACAAAACAATGTGCGGGGTTTCGTGCACTTGAATCTTCTGTATTCATAAATCGTTCATTGTTGGTGGTTGCCTGAAGATTACTTGTGTCATCAGAAGTCGCACCTGTGCTTTTGTTTTCATTGTTGGCAGTGAGGTTGTATACTGGATTCACGTCACTTCGATCTTGTAATTGATTAACACTAGATGCTTCTGCAGAAGACTTTCCTTCACAAGATGCTGATTGCGAATGCTTCTGTCTTTGTGGCACTGCTGAGCTGAATGCCAAGTCAGTTTGCAAAGTATGCATGCGGCATGAAGTAATCAATGCATCTGGGTCATCAATAGCGAATTCAAATCTTTTATGCAGCGGTGGGTTGACCATTGGTGATATATCCGCGGATGAGGAACCAGGTGGAAGGTTGCGAACACGACCACGTGGTCTTTCCGTGAGCATGCGGCTAACTTCACCTGACGGGACTTGTAAATTCATGCTCTTCACTCGAGTGCGTGAAGGCTGCCTATGACTGCGATGACTGAGTTTGAATGCGCTGAGAGTGCAAGTGCTAATCGAATCTTTATTATAGTCAGTATTAAGAAAGATTGCTTAATCAACTTTCTTAATACTGACCGTAGAGAAAAAGTTTCAGTACCAGACTTGTAGCTTATCAAAAATAACAAAACTTTCATGTTACGGTAAGATAACAGCGCTGGTCCAATTTTTTCAAGGTTCCTTTAAAGTGCGCGAAATTAATAAAATACCACGTTATTTCCGCTGAATGCGTGGCGCTTTGAGTGCCCTCAAATGAAAGTTGCACGAATTAGGGAAAACCTCTCACGCACGAAGGCCACTTGAACAGGCTATCGCTGACTACGATGGACATTAAGCGATGTTTGGATGGTACCATTAGAAAAAGTGGGAGAGGGGGAGGCTAAAAAAAGAAACAAAGACAATAAACTTTCACTAAAAAGTGGTTGCTATGAGCATTGCGGTACGAGACCGGAGGCAGCATTCGGTGCAGCACAGACGTTTTTTTTTGGGGGGGGGGGGCGGCAACAATAGACATGATTGTAGGAGAGAGAATAACATTTTGATAAAGGAAGGATATGAAAACTGCAACGGTAGTTCTTCCAGGTTTTTTTGTCAAATCTGCATCAATTACGTGTGATTGCTCTACTGAATACTTGCAAGGTATAAGGCAGGATTGGTTGCGGTTCAAAAGTTTATTGCTCGTACTTCGTCTCCATTTAGAAATTTATGTTTAGTACCCATCTGTTAGAGCGCAGTGCGCACAAGTAAACAGAACAAAGAAAAAGTGTAGTGTGCTCTTATAGCTAACTCTTAAATAGTAGGAAAGCTAGGTGTTAGAAAAAGATCTGCGTGAATGCAAACTCCAAAGCGCTTTTATGAGACGCCATGGGCATTTAAATAGCGTGCTCAAACAGCCCTCCATCAGCCCCTATACACAATCTACAACAAGTCAGCAGATTTTCTGTCGCGTTTCATAGCATTCATGGAGTAATAGAGTGGCACATATATGCTATTTGAGACTTTAGTCTTGCGGGCGTTGTTGTCGCTTCGGTGTAGACGTGGTCTTTAATGTATCCCCATAGAAAGAAATCTAGCGGAGTCACATCTGGCGATCTTGCGGGCCACTCTGCAGGTCCAAGATGGCCGATTCATTTCTCGGGAAATTCTCAATCGAGCCATGTTCGAGTCCGTGCGCCGCTGTGTGGAGTACCTCTGTCTTGCTGGAACGAGATATTCCAAAGCTGTGATAGAAGTAGGTTGAAGGTGAAGTCACTCAGTGTACTGAGTGACTTCACCTGCAACCTCTCTCTACGAAATACTAAATGGCCCATGGGCCATTTAGTATTTTGCTCATGTAGGGTTTTGCGGTGGGTGTTCTATTGAAAAAGACCGGATAAATAATTTTGCCATCTATATATGCCGCACCAAACACTGAAAGACTACTTCACCTGGTGTTATGACTGCCACAGCTAGTAAGAATTTGTAGTGCTCCAGTAATGATTGATTGATTGATATGTGGGGTTTAACGTCCCAAAACCACTATATGATTATGAAAGACGCCGTAGTGAGGGCTCCGGAAATTTAGACCACCTGGGGTTCTTTAACGTGCACCCAAATCTGAGCACACGGGCCTACAACATTTCCGCCTCCATCGGAAATGCAGCCGCCGCAGCCGGGATTCGAACCCGCGCCCTGCGGGTCAGCAGCCGAGTGCCTTAGCCACTAGACCATCGCGGCGGGGCAGTGCTCCAGTAATGACCATTGTGAACATTGACTTGGGTATTGCACGAGATGTGAGCTTCATCGTACCAGATTATGTTCTTCAGGTTCAGGAAGCCGGGATCACTTTCTTTCTTCCTGTAGGAATATCCAGTAGCAGAAGTCAAGACGGGTTTGCAAATCTCTGTCTTCCAGCTGTTCATGCAGGTGGACATGGTATCGGTGAAGTCCTCCGCTTTTAAGTACGCGCCAAACACTGCTGCTGGAAACGCCATGGTCTCAGCACTCACGTCGCGCACGCTTGTGTGGGGATGGGCTGTCATGTAAGCAAAAATGTCTGTTTTAATAGACTCAGTCAAACCTTTTGTGTGCTGATGCTGCTTTTTGAAAGTACCTGTCTCCATGAGCATTTTGTAATTTCGCACCAATGTCGAACTATTTACCCGAATTCCTGGGTGCCATCTGCGAAATAATTTTGCCGAATATCTCCTGTTTCTCGGCTGAGAGCCAAAACCATATTCGCACGATCTTCATCAGTGAAACGCATCGTTCCACACTAAGACTTTCCCTTGTCAAAGCATGTTCAAAAAAAGGGCACACCACATATTCCCATCGTGCTTTTTATATCCTTCCTTTATCAAAATGCCGCCGTCTCCACTGCCATCATGTTTATCGTTGGCCCGAAAAGAAAACAAAAAATAAGAGGGCCTTTAAGCTTCACCTTTAAGAGTTGATTGCGATAGCGAAATTCAGCCCCTAGTGCGCCCTTCCACCGCTAGATGCATATTTATTAATATGTTTTGTCACATACACACACACGTGCACACGCACGCACATAGTATATTGTACCAGCGCGCATGCGCAAATGATACGTATACAGGGTTCTGATCTAAAGCAAGAGTCACATGGTCTCCAAAATACACGCCACGCGCTTGCCATCTTAGATGCCATAAAGAGTCCCACAATGCCTCACAGATGGTAGCACATTATCTTGCTTTTGCTGTTCGCTTGATCAACGCCTCTAGAAAAGTATGATATAGTCTCCGCTAGATTAACATAGTTGTCCATTTTTGGAGCTATTTGAAAGTTGCTGTGTGTTTTTAGCGGCGACGGCTGCACTATTCCTGCCTTTTTTGACGCAGTTTGATGGCCTCCGAAATGCGCCTACAAATCGCCGGATGGGCTAGTTTTTGTTCTGACACCCATCGAACAAAATTCGTTAAGGGGACACCTTCACTACATGGCATTTATGTAGTGTTTTTTTCCCGAAGCAGCTGCAATGAACATCGTGGCTTTGTGGTAAGGCACCTCCTTGCCACGCGAATGGTTCACGTTCGATCCTCAATGGGACCGAAAATTTTATTCTTCATTTTATATGCTGTTTTCTCAATTTTTCGTTCTCGAACAAAATTTTGCTCATAACCAACGGTGCCTACGCCGATGGCAGAATTTCGGCGACCTGAACTCTGTAATGGTATCGCGTTAAAAGAAAAAAAAAACGTCTGCGCTGCACCGAATGTTGCTTCTTGTCGCGTATCCCAATGCACGTGGCAGCCGCTTTTTCGTCGAAGTTTATCGTCTTCGCTTCTTTCTTTCACCCGCTCTCCTTTTTTTTAATGGTACCATCCAACCATTGTTTAATGTCCATCGTAACCACCGATAGCATGTTCAAGCGACATTCGTGCGTGAGAAGTCTTCGCTAATTCATTCAACTTACATCTGAGGACACTCAAAACGCCACGCGTTAGGCGACAATCACGTGGTATTTTTTTCTAATTTCGCGCACTTTAAACAAGCTCTAGAAATAAAGTAAGCAGCGTTGTTATCTTACTGTAACTTGAATTTTTTGTTATTTCTGGATAAGAGCTACAACTCTTGTATCGAAATTTTTTCTCGACAGTCAATATTTAAAAGTTCATTAAGCAATATTTGTTAATTACCGTGCATGGCGTATCAAAAAATATTCTGAGGTGATACATACAGCTAAGAACAATACTGCGCTAGCTGGAGATGCGTAGCAGTCATTTTTAATTTTTTATTACTTGGTGATTTTTAGCTGAAACACTCTGTATATACATATTTGTTTATAAGGGTTACGAAGTACAGAAGATACTATATAAAGCTTCAAGGGTGGAAAGTAGCATGAAAACACTCTGACTGCTGTTGAGTACAGGATTCACTCTAATCGTGCTATGTCAATTGATATGATTGATATGTGGAGTTTAACGTCCCGAAACAACAATATGTTTATGAGAGACGCCGCAGTAGAGGGCTCCGTACTTTCCGACCACCTGGTGTTCTTTAACGTGAACCCAAATCTGAGCACACGGGCCTACAGCATTTTCGCCTCTACCGAAAATGCAGCCGCCGCAGCCGGGATGTGATCCTGTGACCTGCGGGTCAGCGGACGAGCACCTTAGCCACTAGACCACCACGGAGGGGCATTTGCGCTACAATGAGGCTTTTCCGCATTTTCAAGTATGCTCTCAAGATGCGCCGCTTAAAAAAAATGAAAGAATCTTTAAGTCACGTGGAGAAGTGGCTGGTCGAATACGAGCGCGCCAGCAAGACCAATCAATGGGATCCGACTTTGATGCTCGCAAATGTGAGCTATTACTTCAGGGGTACGGCCAGTGTGTGGTTCGACACAAATGAGGAGGAGCTGACGAGCTGGGACATATGTAAACAAACAATGAAAGATCGTTTTGGAAAGTTCATTGCACGCCGACGAGCCGCTCAGAAAAAACTCTCGTGCCGGTCCCAAACCTCAACGGAGCCGTACATGGTATACATTCAAGATGTCTTAGCCTTGTGCGGGCAAGTTGACATCCAAATGCCCGAAGCCGACAATGTAAGCCACATTCTCAAAGGCATCGCTTACGACGTCTTCCACTTGCTGGTGTATAAAGACTGCTCCACCATTTACAACATTATCAGGGAGTGCCAACGGTTTGAAGAAGCAAAGAGCGAACGAGTCACGTCACAATTTGCTCGGCTCCCTAACTCTGCCGTCACGTCGTCGTGCGAAGACGAGCTGATTCAGCTGCCACCCAGTATGGAAAACTTCGTCTCTTGTGCGCCAAGAGATCGAGGCAGGAACTTCATTTGCTCCCCAGGCTTGTTCTCACGAGGAAGTGCGCTCGACAGTGTCACTAATCCAGGCGGTCGTGCGCGAAGAACTAGAAAATGCAGGCATTCAGCCAGTATGTGCCCTTAGTTGTCCCGCGGTAAGCCCTGCTTTAAACTGCCGGCAACAACAGTCGTATTCCTGGTACCGTGATGCGAACCAGTGGCGCACGCATTATGACTGGTCGATATGTTGCAAATGAAACGACATCGGCCACATTTTTCTCATGGTCGCTATCGTCGGCCATATTCCACTCGTTCATCATACAAACTGGACGACACTAGATCTTTCCCTTCGCACAGCCACGAGGACCCACCGAACCCTAATGCTCGAACATCGACCTCACGTTACGCTCGCTTGCCATCATCCAGACCCAGTGAGGTTCTCGGTCACCTATGTCCCGTCACTCCCCTTCGCCTTTCCCACGCTGTCCATCCTCGGAAAACTGACCAGTGCAGCTCCCAGCGGTTATGCTGCATGGACCTATCAATACAGAAATCCTCTGTTAACTCTGGCAACTCGGCAAAACCTTTTGGACGTTGAAATAGATGACGTGCCCGTTTCAGCGCTCATAGACACAGGTAGTGTTTATTAGTCATTAGCGCTCACTGTTCTCGTTGCCTTCTTAAAGTCGTTACACCCACTTGATCATCTGTTGTTCGTGTAGCCGATGGACGCACACTTGTCGTCCTTAGAATGTTTTTTTGTGCGTGTGAGCTTCGATGACCACAAGACCTTAGTTCTCTTTGCTGTGCTGAACGAGTGCCCTCATGACCTAATCCTTGGCCACGACTTTCTGAGCAACATGTTGCATTTATTGACTGTTCTGCTGGTTTGTTACAGCTATAGCTTCCTGCTACACCAGACCTCACTATCGCGTCGCTACCACGTTTATGTGTCGTCCAGTTTGTTCGATTGCGTCCAAGTACAGCGACTTACGTCTCATTTAACGTAGACCCACCGGTATGTGATGGTGACTACTTGATTACCCCCTCCTCGGATGTTGTTCTAACGCGAATAGTAGCTCTGCCTCACTCTCTTGTGACTGTTTCAGCGAACAATGCTTACATACCTGTCCTGAACGTTGAACGCTGCGCACAACTTCTTCCTGAAGGTATCACGCTGAGCACGATATCACCTTTGGACGCGAACGACCCTGTTACCCAGCCCTTGATGTCCTACAACAACCTTCAGGCAGCCTTTCTGCTAGCCCGACACCTGATGACGCGTTCTACAGCAATATTACTCCCGATGTGGACCCTTCTGAAAGCCTGGACCTACGCCTTTTGTGGGCGTCATACCACGAAGTTTTTGATTTCGCTTCACCAAAACTTGGGCAAACATCTTTGGTTACCCATCGAACTAACACCGCGGACGCAAGACCTATTAATCGACGCACTTACCATGTCTCGGCGATCGAGCGCAGTGTCATTTAATAGAAAGTTGACAAGATACTCGCTAAGGACATCATCGAGCCATCTTCGAGCCCTTGGGCGCCACCCGTGGTACTTGTAAAAAAGAAAGATAACACATGGCAGTTTTGCGTCGACTACCGACACCTCAACAAACTTACTAAGAAAGACGTTTACCCTTTGCCGCGAATAGACGACGCCCTTGATTCTAAAGTCATGCCCTTTCGGTTGTGCAATGCACCAGCAACATTTGAGCGCATGATGGACTCGCTACTGAGGGGTTACAAGTGCTTCATATGCCTCTGCTATCTGGGCAATGTCATCGTTTTCTCCCCGACGTTCACCAACCACCTGCAACGCTTGTCGGCTATTTTGCTGGTCTTTCGCACAGCCGCTCTTCAACTCAACTCTTCAAAATGCCGCTTTGGCTGCCGAGAAATCACCGTGCTTAGCCATGTTGTTGACGCTGCTGGTATACGACATGATCCAGCAAAAACACGCGCTGTCACCAACTTCCCTATTCCACGTTCTTCCAAGGAGGTTCACTCGCTTTTCGGCCTGTGCTCGTATTTTTGACGCTTTGTTAAAGATTTCGCAGTCTGCGCAGCCTCTAACATATCTTTCGAAAAAAGACGTCCCTTTCTCTTGGGGACCTGACCAAGAGTTGGCTTTTTCTCATCTCGTCGAACGACTCACGTCACCCCCTGTGTTGGCCCATTTCGATGACTCTGTGCCTGTAGAAGTATGTACCTATGCCAGTGGTCATGGTATCAGTGCCGTTCTTGGCCAAAATCAACGTGGTCACGACTGCGTCACTGCTTACGCCAGCCGCCTCCTCTTCCACAACTAAGCATAACTATTCGATAATTGATAAAGAGAGCCTTGCTTTTGTTTGGGCTGCCGGGAAATGTCGATCCTAAATTTACGGCAGGCCCTTCACCGTGGTAAGTGATTACCACACCTTATGCTGGCTGTCTTCACTGAAAAATCTGGCTGGTTGATTTAGTCGTTGTGCACTGTGACTTAGAGAGTACACGTTCCCTCTTGTCTACAAGTCTAGCCGCTTGCATCAAGACGCCGACTGTTTGTCCCGCTATCCCGTCGACCCACCAGACTCTTCAGCAAATGATATCATTCCGTCTGTGCTTGCTGTAACTGACCTGTTCAACATTAATGCTGAACAATGATATGACCCGACTCTTTGCAACAATATCGATCACCTCAACTTTACAGTTCCCAATTCATCTCTTCGTCTCTTCGTGCTACGCAACGGCACCTTGCTAAGTTGCAGTCTGATACCCGATAGTCCTGACCTCTTACTTGTAATTCCGGCACACCTTAGTTCGACTGTTCTGGCACAGCTTCACGGCATGCCAATGGCGGGGCACCTCGGCGTTTCCCGCACCTACGATCGTGCACGCCCTCGGTTCTACTGGCCAGGAATGGGTAGTCAGTACGCCGTTACGTGACCTCGTGCGATCTTTGTCAGCGCTGGAAGAAGCCAACACTCCCTACGGCCGGCTGTCTTCATTTCACGTCTCATATGAACCGTTTCATGGAATGTCGGCCTCGACTTGCTTGGTCCGTTCCCTACGTCTGTCTCGGAAAATCGATGAATCGCCATTCTCACGAACTATGTCACATGGTTCGCAATTGCTCGAGCTGTTCCCACCAGCTGCGCGACCAACGTACCGGACGTCTTGCTCCTCAACGTCATCCTTCAGCACGGAGCACCACGGCCGCTTCTAACGGACCGTGGAAAGCAGTTTCTATCTCGGGTTATCAATGATATTTTATTGTATTGCTCGACTAAACATAAGCTAACCACGGCCTACCATCCACAGACAAATGGCTTGACGGAGCGGATGAACCGAAGCATTAACGACATGCTGGCAATGTACGTGTCTGCCGACCACCAAGATTGGGATGAAGCGTTCCCTTTAATCACGTTCGCCTACAATACGTCACGGCACGGGACGGCTGGCTATTTGCCGTTCTTTTTTTAATTGGCCGAAATACAACGTTGCCTATGGACACGATGATGCCACCTTCGACATACCCACCCACTGAATACGCTCAAGAAGCTATAGCTCGCGCAGATCATGCACGTCAACTCGCACGCGTTCGACTAACTGACTTGCAAGCGAGCCAAAAATCTTGTTGCGACAGCCGTCAACAAAATACCCTCTTTCCTCCAGGATCTCTTGTCCTCCTGTGGTCTCCAGCACGCCATATTGTGCTTTTTGAGAAGCTACTGTTTCCGTACTCCAGACCATACCATGTGCGCCACCAAGTGACTGACGTCACGAATGAAATTGAAAAATTGTCTTCACCCTTGTCCACGCAAGGAACACCGACATCGTTCACGTTGTACGTCTGAAGCCTTATCGTACACCGGACTTTCCCAACGCGAATGTATTGTGACCACTTTCACTACCGTCTTTCTGCGGCTGCACCGAGTCGGTGCCTTCGCCGCTGGAGGCTAATGTTATGTGCCACTCACCTAAATGACGAAGAAGAAAAGGACCAGGTGGTGCCTGCTCTCACCATCTCGGTTGTTTTTGCCCGCAATACTGTAGACTGTATATATTGTAAATACGCCAGTTTTCTTTCATCCCCCCCCCCAACAATATGTGGCTGAGACAGCTCTTTTCGTGTCCTTCAAGCTGCCTACATTTCTTCTAAATGCCAAACCATAATACTGGTAAAGCTTGACAATTATGCAAACACTAAGATGTCTCCGGCCAGATATGCAAGTCCCGTCAGAATGCTTGATGCCTCTGCTTTTGCAGTGGACACGTCACAGAGAGAGAAATGAGGCACATCCTCTCTTTAATGTGCCGACTGCACTCCGCCTTGTAAACTGCAGCCCTCTATACAGCTTTTGTGGCTTTAACTACGAGGAATACTTTGATACGTAAGGAATGGGGTGTCGCAAGCCACCGCACAGATTTTGAAAGATGCCATTTTTAGACAAAAAAGTCGCCCTGGGATAAGTAGGTGACTCATCCTGGTTTTAAAAAAGCCACAGATTTCAAATTGCGCAAAAAGAAAAACAGATTTTTCTTTAACATTTCTGCTTACAATTTCCCCTTCAGATTAGCGTGAACCTTTTTCGTATTCTTGGCTAATTTTTGCAAGCCTGATTACACGCAGGTTCTATGGCAAGAGCCAAATATAGGTCGCAGAAAGATGTATTGTATGTGTCGCAGATGTTGTGATATTCAGCGGTGCACGCTAGAAGGGCGACAGTTGCAGCAAAACTACTCCTCTTCTTCCTCCATTTCTATCTCTGTTCATTGCATAATAGCATAAACTTCAGCAAAGCTGAAATCTTGACGTTCACGTGGCGTCCAATTTTGCGGCCCTGGTCGGAGGGGTTCGCGCTTGAGCACACTACTGTTCCATCGTGGTCGTGTAACGTCACGTGCCGTATACTCGGAAGTCTGTGCCCACACAGGCACGCAGTTCACTTTTCCCACGCTTTGCGCCGGACACTGTCTATAGTGTCCTATAAAGCTCCGGCAGTCCTTATTTGCTTTCCGTTTTCATGGCGACGACTGCGGAGGCTCATCTGGCATGCGCACAAATCACGTGGTACGACCCGAGGGACGGCAGCGGTCGCTGAATGCCGCGCATGAGCGTACTATAGCGCGACTGCTCCATCCGGCCTGTCCGACGGTGGGCGCAGGGAGAGCACGAGCGCAAATCGTGGCCCGAGGCTCGACTTTGCGTAGTTCATTAAACGTGCGGTGCTACCGAGAAGCGAGGGAAGCAGGGACGAGCTCCGTTTCCCACAGAATAGACTGAGACTGCGCGGGCGAAGGGTTCCGCGGGGCAGGAGGATTACGACGGGCGAAACCAGGATCAAAGCCGCAAACAACGACACGCGGCCGCGAAGCCGTCGTGCGGGCAACGTGCGGGCCTGCGCGCGCGAGCTTGCGTATGTGTGACGCTTAACCCTATAGCGTTTCCATTAAGCTACGCCAGCGCCTTTCAAACCTCAGTCGGCGCCGCATGTTAGGCCGACCCGAGCAAACTTCCACTCCCCGTCTGTGCAACGCCAGTTTGTGGGTACACAGAAAGTTATATAGTGATGAGCCCATATATGGGCGTTTTGAGGGATATGTGTAGTCTTAAATGCACGTTGCAGGTCAGTGTGTGTGTCACGCCGTTTCAGGGAAAGCCCACTTTGGATATTTAATGCAGACGCATTGAAAAGTTGGAGGCGTGGCGCACTGCGGGATGGGTTGTGTATGTTCCCTGTCTGTAGTATCGCATGGCTCTCCTTCGAAAACAGCGACTCTTGCTCGTAGCTGTCGCAACGTTAAAGCTGGACGTAGAAACCGATAGCGAAAGTGCCAACCTAACACACATTCTAGTGGACTGAGGGAATGCTTATTCTGATTCAATGCTCTACGGCCTGAGTGTTTCGGTAACGGAACCACCTTGTTTTGTGACGTTATCAATAATCGATATTTTTTTTTCTGTAAGGGTCTGCGTAGAGAGTTAAAAAAAGCGTTTCGGCGCAGCGATCAAGAATCATTTACTTGATATCATATTAGTACTGCACACTTTTCTCTGACAGAGATCAGATTTTTGTGTTCCATACGAATTCTTGTTAAGCCCCTTTTATATCGCAATATCTTACTGCGACGCACTCCTATACCGTACCTCTCCCGATTTCGAGGATGTCAGAAACGATTTCAGCAGGACTCCGGGGGGGGGGGGGGGAGGATGGGTAGCAGCTGATGCTCTGCGCCAGCTATCCAAGGCTATGCGGTGTTCATACTCGTTTAATTGGACCAGTTCGGCTTTGGGCTTCTCATCAATTTATGCAGCACACTTAACGCTTGAGTATGTGCTTTAAAATTCCAACTGCGTTTCGGCGCTTTCCGCGGTGCTCAAACGTGCCTCGCGTGACACAATACTCTTTTCCTTGGCGTAGTCAGACCATCCTTGTTTCGTCCTTGTTTGTCTCTTAAAAAGACCTGAAGAACTTTTGAAGAAATGATGTGGATGCCTCAGTGATGATGAATGTCTTTTTTTTACTGATTTCATAATAGTATCCAGGGAAGATTCTGATCATTATTGCACCGGCAGAGCAGTTAAATATACGCATAGGTGCTCTTCAATATGTGTTTCAGCTCCCCCCCACCCCCTTCTTGTCAAATTGTCTGCGCTTGCTTGCATTTTAAGTAAATCGCAGTCTGACAATCGGCCGTCGGTGGGCTCGAACGAATGCGACGCATGTAACGAAAAAAAATGTCATGGAAGCAAAAATTGTTACGTGCATCGCTTCTAAGTTATGAAACAGGCCTATATTTTATGTACCGAACTAGTAACGAATTCCTCCTCGTACAGTCACTCGAAATGTCACTTCATGTAGAGCATCTTCGGTGTGAAAACGAGGGTTCTTTTTTCCCCATTTTATTAGCGTAGAACAGAATACGGCAGTGAATCGGAACTAAATACGTCATTGGGATGGATAAAATATTTAGGGTCATTTCCTACCGGGCAGTTCGACATCAAGGGTTGCCTAAAAATAAATAAGTAAATCAATAAATGAATATTACTGTCGTGCGATATGTTCAAACAAACCACCTGCTCCCCAAGTC
Source organism: Rhipicephalus annulatus (assembly GCA_013436015.1). NCBI lineage: Eukaryota > Metazoa > Arthropoda > Arachnida > Ixodida > Ixodidae > Rhipicephalus > Rhipicephalus annulatus. The sequence goes on from WOVY01009274.1 coordinate 95,478, forward strand.
GCGAAGTCGACGAAGGTCTCCACGAGGCAAGTAGTTATGTGGTTTCACGAGAAAAAAAAACAAAGTGCGCAAAAAAGTCAATCGGAAGTGTACATAGAAAATCAGGGGAAAGTGCTGACTCAGCAGCAGTCAGATCTTGTTCCCTGTCGTTCGAAGTGTCACGTTCTTGCACGCTGTACTTTCGTTTTTGATTTTTAATTATTCTGAGCTGTTTAGTCATTCCATCACTTTCAGAAAAGATGCTGAGTCTGAACACAGCTTTCAATGCTTTTTAATTTGCAGTTTGGGGGAAACACGCAAAACATTCATGTTATAAATTAAGTGCTAGACCTGACCCCATATATATATATATATATATATATATATATATATATATATATATATATATATATATATATATATATATATATATATATATATATATAACAGCAGACATGTTTCAAGACAAGCAGGGTCAGCATTATTTATCGTATAAAGCGAAAACAGACATTTTCTCGAATTAATGCGATGTTGATGCCAGAAGCCTGTGCTTTTCCATGATGACAAACAATCAAACGTCCTTCAGGCAGCGTGTCGACACGTCACTTTAGATGGTAGCTTTTCTTCTTCCGCTAACTGTTAATATATTTGCTGCCAGAGGCCGTTACATTTTCCACCGTGATCTGAGCGTGAAAAGCTGGAAAGGTTCGCCCGATTTTATTGAACCACGCCTGTATTGGCTGAAGTGAAGCTCTGGTTCCAGGATCTGAGTAGTAGCTGTAATATTTATTTATTTATTTATTTATTTATTTATGTTCCCTTTACAGATATGTTACCTCCCGGATTTTATCAGTCGTACATCTTATCTGCGATTTACTTCCCAGAATTATCATTCGTACAACTGACACGGATTATACGAGAGCATGTATAGCTAGTATGTATGTATCGGTGTGTGTGTGCGTGCGTGTGTGCGTGAACGTGTGTGCATGTGTGTTTGTGTGTGTGTGGGTGTATATGCGTGTGCGTGCGTGTGTGTGTGCGTGTGTGTGTGCGTGCGTGTGTGCGCGTGCGTACGTGCGTGAGCGTGTGTGCGTGTGTATGTGTGTGTGCGTGCGTGTACGTGTGTGTGTGGGCGTGTGTATGTGTGCGTGCGTGTGTATATGCGTGTGCGTGCGTGCGTGCGTGTGTGTGTGCGTGTGCGTGCGTGGGTGTGTGTGTGTGTGTGAAAATGGACAGAGTGCTATCTGCAATGTGGATATGCTTTGTTAAAAACAATTTTTGCTTGATTGTGTATTTTAGAGCGACAAGCTACCGAAGCAAGGAAGCAAGAAATAAAGTAAGAAAAGAAAGATAGAGTAATAAAATCATATTCGCATGCTGTCACTGTGGCCGTTGGTATGCCCTTAGCATTTGACCCGTCAGGTGAACCTCACCGCGTTCGACTTTTACAGAAGTACGGGATATTGAGTAACTGAATGAGGGAACCATGTGCTCAGTTATGTAGCCACGTCCGCTCGTTAACACGCTGACTTGCACAACTCTCGATAGATAGATAGATAGATAGATAGATAGATAGATAGATAGATAGATAGATAGATAGATAGATAGATAGATAGATAGATAGATAGATAGATAGATAGATAGATATGTGGAGTTGATTGATTTGTGGGGTTTAACGTCCCAAAACCACCATTTGATTATGAGAGACGCCGTAGTGGAGGACTCCGGAAATTTTGACCACCTGGGGTTCTTTAACGTGCACCCAAATTTGAGCACACGGGCCTACAGCATTTTCGCCTCCATCGAAAGCTTGCACAACTCTACAGAGCACTGCGAGTGAAATGGACAGTTGGGCGTCCGTTACACGCCATCGCGTTCCCCTTTACGACCGTCAGTGCAGTTTCATGGTCGCACGTTTTCCACCTAGCCTCAATCGCATTGAAGTAGCCCAACTGCGCGCACTTTCCACGAGGCTACGTGCATATACAGCGACGGTTTACCGATCCCTATACGCTCTCTGGAGTTAAGCGGAAGCGGATCAGAATAGACGACGACGGAGATCATAGGGAGATGGGGTGCCGGCACGTGCCTCGGGATAATCAGTGCGCAGTCCCGGAGGTAGGTTGGGGAGAGCCAAAAGGGGAGGGGGGAAGGCCTCGTATCGTAGCAGTACACGTCGCAGTCTCAGCTGTTGCCGCCGGTCCCGCGGGGCACTGCGCAGCCGCGGCCACCTTCGGCTCCCCGTCGAGGGGCTCTTTATAAATCCGCGATTAAGCGTGCAAAAAGGTTACAAGCTGTCGCGCGGAGCGTTGCACCCGTGTATATAGCGCCACCGTAACCGAAAGCGTGACCCGAAGGCCCCCACCGCCTGTCCCTTTCTGGGTGCGTGGAAGGGAAAGAAAACTGAGACAAGGATATCACCGCCGCAGACGTCAAGGTCCCCCAGTTCTTTGTTTCCCGCGTCATACGGTCGGTTGCACAGCGCTGTTGCTGCTTTGCCAGCCTCCTCGCGTTACTCCTTCGAGCCGATGCAAAAGCGCTGGCTAATTGTGCGGGAAATAAGATCAGAGCGTGACGGAAACGCCATTCCCAGTAGGGCATCAACATTAAACCAGTTTTGTGGCAGAACTGGTTATACGGTTATTCGATTCATATATTATTCCATCACGAAAACCGAATAACCGGATATACCGGATGTTTGGTTGGTTATTCGGTTAAAAATACGGCCATATTATGATAATCAAATAACCGGATTTTCATTTTATAATGCCAGCCTAACTATTCGCTTGCGTGAATTCTTGTGTTTCTAGAAAACATTGCGACCATTTGTACATGTCCGATATGTGCTTTTATTGATCTTCTCATATTGTTCATTTGTCTTAATGTAGGAACATTACGTGGGTGACTAGTAATAATGCCTTTCGAATGGTTGTCTCTTGAAAGGTGATTACCCGTTTACAAACATACCGTTAGTTATGAATATCCGCAGGGTGCGGAAGTGCATGCACAGTTGAGAAACGGGAAGTCTTTGCATGGGCCGTTAGTGATTACGTCAGTAATGAAATGACGAGCTGCGCATGCTGTGTTGGTGCGTATTCAATTGCACTTAAATTTCAAATGAGCTCTTAGCGAGACTAAATATTCGTTTCCGAATATTCGAATAACCGGATGCACGATCATTCAAACCGGGTAAGCAGAATTGCCGTTACTTTAAGTCCGGGTAACCGGATAACCGGCTTTTAAGGCTGGATGCACTCTCCTTCAGTTTAACAAGATGGCCGGTTTGGCGGATACTTGCAAGCCCTAATTCCCAGCTAACTGGAGCGTAGTCTCCCCTCCGTCTGCAGGCCCTCGCATGACCACACCGGTGGTTAGCCAGCGGATCTTTCATGAGGCTAAGCTTCTCAAAGTCACACTGGCTTCGTGAACTGTTTCTTCAGGAAGTTGGTTTAGTGGTTGTGCTGTATTTATCGGAACAGGAATGTGAGATGCACATAAGTTTGTGAGGATAGCATGATCAACTTTTGTTGAAGAATCTATTCGAAGTTGTTGTCGGTACATTACACTTGCTTGAGACTAGGTCGAATTTTAGAAACCTTCGCGTGCTATTAGGTTCATTTCCACTCCTAATGCTAACATGCTTGTACAGGGCAAACGACTCCCGTGAGGTCAACGGACTTTGTCTGGTTGAAGCTCCAATTTACGTGAACGCCCACATGTTGGCCAGTTAGTCTGAGTGGTCTCATGAGTTCATTGTAGTGAAACATGGGCCCACAGCATAAAAAGAAAAGGATCATGCGTTAAAATGAGCCAATAATGCCGCAAAAAAATAGGAAGACAACGTAACAGTCACTATACTGATAAAGTATGCCTGTTAGTTGCTACATTTCAAAGCGAAGACAATAAGCTTGGGCTATATTTTATTAGATGGTACTACACTGCCCCCAAACATTTTTGACCATGCTTCAGGTAAAAAGTAACAGAGAGTAAAAAAGAAGAATCCTCTCTCCCAACGTCCCGTCCCATTGCCGGAGCTATTCGTGGAGGCCACGGCTGATAGCCTCAACAACACGCCGTATGACGGTAGGTGGCACAGCAAAGCAGTATTCTGTCACTCCGGCACGCGCTGCATGAATGAAAGAAAGAAATAATCCCTCATAATTATGTGGCCGGCAGTTTCGTTTGAAATGGCTGGCACCTCTTTTTTTTGCGTGCATGTACGCATACGACCTATTTACGTCGCCGCGAAGCTCTCGATCTATTCACACCCCTCTAACCTTACACCGGGGGATAAAAGACGAGTGATGGGAGAGCGAGGTAGGCCTTGTATGTCTCAATAAAAACGCAAACACTCGCCGCACCCGAAAGTAAACATTACGCCAGATAACAGGATGTGCCAGATGCGATGCGCGCTAAATAAGGCCGAATCGCGACATGGAGAGCTCGTAGGGCGTTTTGGCACGCGCTCGAGGGGGCGGTTGGCGGTCTAATCGAGCAAAAGGTTGAGCGAGCCTTTCAGTGCTGCGTAGTCAATGCCAATCTCTCCTACGAATTTCGCAAAGGAGAGCGCTTTGTTGATTGCTAATTCGAGTGTCGACCATGCTTCCCAAACATCTAGGTGCCTCATTATGTGGCGAGGTACCGACAATACAGACTATTACTGCGTGTTCTTTACACGTTTCTCTGCGACAATCGTGAAGAAATAAATGTCACAAGAGAGAGATAAGTAAATTTATTGGCACCAGTCAAATAGGTGACAGGGTAGAGGCACCAGCCTAAACCCACACTCATCCTCCCTAACCATGGACCGGGATCCTTGGGACGTGGCGGTGGTCAGGGCGAGACCGATGACTTGCCGTTAAGCATTTTTCTCTTCAATGAGTAGCAAGGACTCCCAGGATTCTCTACACCTGTCTTGCTCATCAAAGTTAGGACAGCTCTAAACCATGTGCACTAATTCCGCTCTACCATCTCAATGCCTACACCGAGGGCTATATATACACCGAGGGATGCCACTTGCTCGAAAATTGTGGGCTCGGAAATACCCCTGTTTGTAACTTTCTCCACATAACTTCCTCGATCCAGCTACTGGAAGCGAGGGCTAACCAGACGTGCCGATTACTGAAACGAATAGCAAACAAACATGCGGGTATGATGGAACCGAACCTCCTGAAGTCAGTGCAATCTTTCATAATTAGCAGGATTGTATATGTAGCCCCCAACCTGAAATTCACCAGAGCAGAGAAATACGAGGTCGAAATCATTAATGTCACAAGCAACATTATTGGTGTAAGTTTAGTTGCGCCTCCAGTCCTATCTTTCTGAGTCTTTTTTTTAGCTTCAGTATAAAGGTTGTTTTTTTTTGTTCTTTTTCGCAGTCTGGTATCATTTTACTAAACGCACTAACACTCACATATGCTTCTTTTACTTTTTCCTTTAGTTAAGCTTCTCTGCTGACCTTGATTTCATTTCAGTTTTTGTTGCTGTTGTTTTGTCCTAACTGCGCCTTATAACTTATGTCAGCAAGTTCAACCCTATAACTTAAATTTTCTCTCCCTGTCCCGTTCAATTCTACTACGCAACGGATAGTCAAACCCCCACTTTAACAAGGCACCGGAAAATCCCCCCCCCCACAACACAAGCAAAAACCGTGTCGTTTTCATTAGCAGGGAGGTCTGCATGCAATGTACGGAGAAGCACCGGCGGCATTTATAGCATCACCCGTCACGGTGGCTTATGGGTCATGGTACTCGACTGCTGACCCGCAGGCCGGGGGACTGAATCCCTGCCACGGCGGCCGCATTTCAACGTTAGTGACGTGAACATTACAGAGGTGGTCGAAATTGCTGGAGCCCTCTTCTGCGGCGTCTGTCATAATTATATGGTTTCTTGGGGGTGAAAAACCGCAGCAACTATTATTACGGCCCAGCGTGCGCAAAGAATGTGCGGTTGACTGGCAAACCTGGGGAGGAAAGACGCTGCAGTGGTTTGCAGAGACACTGTGATTCTCCCTTAAAAAGGCCTTGTTGAATTCGTTGTACAGTTTGTTTTAAAGCAACCACGTTAAAGAACAAGTTTCTCAAAATTCTTCAATGTGCTTCGTTGGTTGTAAGCGAATAATTATCTTGTCCATGACCGGAAAATCGGGAAATCTGCAAATAAAAGAAACAATAAAAACTGCCGCGATCCCTGTGCGGATTGATCCCGGGTAGTTTGTGTGGCAAGCATGCAGCTTTTCTGCCACCGATCTATGTGTCTTCTTAGAAATACGCTGAAAACAACTTCCTTTGCTTGGAAATGCAGTGAAAATATCGTTAGCGCTTCCCAAACAAATGCATCCTGTATATAGGCTTTGCAATAGAACACAAAATACCACAGTAATATTGCGTGGTACAAGCGTACGCTGCCATCGGGCGTCAAAACATTTGATTATTATTAAAGACTTCATGTTTTAAAGCTGGTCACCCATTACCAAAGGCAGATTCGTTATTGCACGTATTCCATTTTAGACCTTTGGGTGCACGTTAAAGAAACCCAGGTGGTCATAATTTCCGGAGCCCTCCACTACGGCGTCTCTCATAATCATATGGTGATTTCGAGTCGTCAAACCCCACATATCAATCAATCAATTCCCTTTGAACGACGTAGTAGCCAGGTGCGCAGCACCTTCGATAATATTTCAGGTGCGTTATTGCTCATGGTTTAAAGCACGCTACCCATTACACAGAATGAAGATATGCGGAAGCTTCACTGACATGAGTCATTTTCAACTTTATCAATCACATTGTAGTAAACCACAATTTAATTTTCTCGAGTAACATCATACAATAAAAATTACACACTAGGTGTTTGAAGAACGCTCTAGGGACATGATATTGTTATTGCGTTAAACTCTTTAAAGGCGGAACTCAAGGTTCGCCCCCCCCCTTTTTTTTTCACAACATAATGGTTGTACTTGCACAATTAGACTCGTTTTCTTTATCACTCAAGCACCTTTTCGGTTTTTCAGTACAACTGCGAATAAAATAAGCCACCGCAATAGTAAAAGCAATAAGGTTGCGCGCGGGGAGTCAGGCTTATACCATGTGCTACTCGACGTAGCGACGGTCGATAGTTGAATGCCGCGCAATAAAATGTAAGAGAACGAAATCCCGTGTAATGACGTAAATCATGTATAACCGCCATAGTTTTTCAGTCATGCGAGGCGTGAAGCTCTCGATAGGCTTCATGTACGAAAATGTGGACATCCCACTGGTCTGGTCTGCTTGCTGTTGCACTACCTGTAGGTGGGTAAATAAATGCCTATTCTTGTGTGTTGTGATCGCGGCGTTTAGGGTATTTTTTTAATTGCACTCCCAGTTGGCACGCATCGGTTTGCAATCCTGCTCAAGTTCATCTACGTGCACACCCGTATTCGGAACGGTGTTCGAAGAACTTCCTAACCGATGGTTTATCGGAGTTGCACGGTGGGTGCGAAGGAGAGGAAAGGGCGGGCGTAGGCGGCAGAGAAGTGAGTGTCAGGAAATGAGGAAGTTTGCATTAATAAGACGGAGTCAGCTGGTTGTTATACTAGGGCATACCTTCATCCTGACAGTGCGCGTAAATAAGCAGGTCATTGGGGATTATGATAACAATGTTAAATGGGTCGTAATTCAGTGATGAAAATGTCAATTCATAACGTAAAATATTTGAGTGTTCTGCGGAAACGCACGGAAGAAAAGCAGACTAGATTGTCGCTTGTGCTCTCAACAGATAAAACGCAGATTGCAGAAAAATCTATACTATATGCAATATATTGACGCCTTCATCCTCGTCGCTGAATGAAACACGAGGGTGCTTCAGATTACGTTAGTGTGTTTTCAGTATTAGGGTTTATAGTGCACTGGTTTGCCGCAATCTCACGGCCATCTTGCCGATGTCTGTAATCATCAATATTAATGGGAGTGCGTGCGTGAAGCCACTTTCGCAGTGATAACACAGGACACTGTTCTTTAAGCATAGTGTAGATGGATCCATGTCCTCAAACAGAGACGCCACAGGGACGCCTTTCTGGAAGACTACGGGTTAGTTTAGACCACCTAGGACTTTTTAAGAAGCACTCAAGTACACGAAAGTGCTTGTATACTTCGCCAAAATCTAAAAGTGGCCGTGATCGCTTCCAAAGCCTAAATGAAACTGCCAGATTATGTTAAGCGCTGGACGTATACTGCATGGCGCTTGCCTCAAGCATGGCATAGTGGGCATACTGAACACTGTCTCATTCTACCTAAATGTCGATTCCTCTATCTTGTCTTCTCACTATTTTGCCATTGTCGCTGAAGTGTCTATGTCACAGGGGGCGGGGAAGGGTCGAAAACATTGCTTGCCGGTTCGCGAAGTTCCTAGGGCGCTCTTAGTATATTGCTCACGCCATTATTAGAGCAGAGATATGCGCATCAGCAACGTCATTCTCATTTTAAATAAAGATCCTCCTTCGGAGCAGTGAGGAAGTCTCAATATTTGCCTTAAAAGAGTACCTATATAAACGGAAGGATGACCCACCCGGTTTGTCAACCGAGGACGTACTGCATGCATGCCCGAATGCTGTGCTGTGCGTTATAGCGCGCTGCACCATCAGAGAAGAAAGATCGGGGCTGCTTAAATGCAACACGTGTATCATAACTGCTGCCCCACCACTATGATGAAGCTGTTTAAATTACGCGCCCCTTCTGGGGAGTCCGTTTCGGAACAATCGCTTATATCACCATCGAAATTCGATTACGAGCATCTCTAATCACGAACAGTTTTCGCGATTTCTAAAAATATGGTCACGCCATATATTGTGGCACCTATCAACTTTTGATAATAACTACCCGCAAGTGTACTATTGCGATAGCAAATATTGAACACTCTCGGCTGATTTTACAGCAAAAGGTCTTATGAGATCACAACACGGGTCACGTGATTGCCGTAGCTGTCAGCCGCCGGGTTCCGTAACCACTATCACTCGAAGTAAGATAAAAACGGCAGTAAATAAAAACATTAGGGACGCAAGAGAATTCGAACCTGAATTTCTTGTATCCCAGCTCAGTATTCTACCACTGAGCCACGCAGGTACTGGGTATCCCCGTGCCAATTTGCCCTAGAGGAGGGCTTGATCTCGGAAGATGATTAATTCATATGTGGGGTGTAACGTCCCGAAACCACCGTATGATTATGAGAGACGCCGTAGTGGAGGGCTCCGGGGGTTCTTCAACGTGCACCCAAATCTTAGCACACGGGCCTACAACATTTCCGCCTCCCTCGAAAATGCAGCCGCCGAAGCCAGGACTTGATCCCGCGACCTGTGGGTCAACAGCCGAGTGCTTTAGCCTCTAGATCACCGTGGATGATCCTTATCTCGGAAAAGAAATCGCGTTAATATGAGTAATGAAGTGTTACAGAACAGCAAAGGAACAACCAGCTGTCACATAATGCTGATTACACAACGAGTGGGCCGTCGAATGCTTTATGGCTTTACAAAAGCTTGATCTTGTTCACCTAATAACTGTGGCGCGTACCCATGCACTGTGGGGGATTGTGGGGATTACAAAAGCTTCTGGCATAATTCTTCATCGTCCTCAGCCTCAGCACACAAAAATTCCACAAAGTTCCTTGCAAGTGCTTTTCTCCCCTTTATCCCTTCCCCAGTGCAGGGTAGCAAAGCGGATGTGCGTCCGGTTAACCTCCCTGCCTTTCCTTGCATCTTTATCTCTCTCTCGCTCTCTCTCCTTGCAAGTGTGCAGCAGGTACCACGCTTCTGCGAAGAATGACAAAGGATAGCATAAGGAACGCCTGCCTACTACACAATGATTAAGGGCGTAGTGGGTGATATATCGTAGATTATCAGGTGCACGCGCCGAAGAACATACCGATAACACGTGCCTCCACCCCTCGCCACGGCGCATGCTCCGGCCTCGGGCCAGGCTATTAAAACCAAGACAGCAGCCTCGTGAATAAACATTGTTCCTTCTTGTTCTGGCCATGCATCGTCTTATTCTTCGCCCTTACGATACTACAGTGGCGACGAGGATGGGATCCGGTTAATTGCACTCCGACGCTGAGACCAGAAGAATGGGATTCCGACCCCCTGCCTTCGACGACGCCGTGAGTAGCTGGAGCACGTATCGTGTCCGGTTGGAAGCCTACTTTGAGGGCAACGATATTACCGACGTAGCGAAACGCCGGGCCCTACTGGTTTCATCGTTGAGCGACAGTGTCGTCCGGATATTGCAAGGGCACCAGCCGGGGGTCGCCATCAACTCCTTGACGTACGATGACGTTGTGAAATGCTTGGAAGAACATTTCAACCCTCAGGCAAACGAAATAGCAGCAAGCTATTCTTTCTTTATGCGAAAACAAGATGAGCAAGAAAGCGTCCGGGACTACATTGCTGAACTGAGAAGACTGGCCGTAAATTGTAATTTCGGGGCGACACTGGACCGTATGTTGCGGGACCGAATCGTTTGTGGGATTCGGGATGAGGAAACGCGCCGGTGCCTGCTGGGCCGCAAGAACTTGACTCGTGAAGAAGCCGAAGAATTCGCCTTAGCTTCTGAGAAAGCGAACGAAGACGCTCGGGGCATGCGTACTCCATACGCCCGGACCGAAGGTGGCGGCGTCAACGTGGTACAGCAACAAGGCAGACAGTGGAGGAAGAATTGCAGCCTTTCATGCGACAGATGCAAAGGGGCGCATGCAACGGCGTCCTGTCGACATCGCAGTTCCATATGCCATCAATGTGGTAAAAGAGGGCATCTTGATAGGGCTTGCAAAAGATCCCACACCCCCAGGTCAGGAACGTTCGCTGTCGACGGAACCGAATGTGAAAGCGAAGAAGAGAGGTTGTATGCTCTCGTTGCACACAGTTCCGCCAATAAGCACTTGGTGCAGCCAATCGAGCGCACCTTAACGTGGGAAGGCCGTAGGCTGCGAATGATTGTCGATACTGGATCACCAGTAAGCGTGTTTCTCAAAATCTTGTACAAGAAGCATCGCAAGTGGTGGCTGGCTCTGCAAAAAACTCCACTACGCCTTTCATATTTCCTGGGACCGTTGCCGGTCGTTGGCAAGGTAGACATGCAGGTACAGCTTGGACCAGTAACGGTGAGCAGTTCGCTGATAGTGGTGGACCATCGAGGGCCCCTTTTGTGCGGAAGGGACACAATAGAGGAATTTCGCAAAGCAGGCATGTTGCTAGTAGAAGGCACGTCGTCTTCGGTGAATGTTGTTCACGCCGACAGCCAGCTAACCGCACTTCTTGACGAGTTTCCGGACCTCTTTGAGAACCTCGGATGCTGTAAGGGACCACCGGTGAAGCTGTACCTCAAGGAAAGTGCGCAACCTCGATTTCTGAAGGCTCGGACAGTCCCGTATGCCATGAGAGCGCAAGTCTCCGCCGAAATTGACCGACTGGTGGAAGTGGGCGTGCTGTCCCCAGTGAGTGTGGCTGAATGGGCAACACCGGTCGTGCCCGTAGCAAAGAAGAACGGAGACATCCGGCTGTGTGGGGACTTTAAGCTAACAGTTAATCCAGCGACAAGAACAGAGCAGTACCCGCTTCCGAAAATTGACATCTTTGCGGCGCTATCAGGAGGCGAAGTGTTCAGCACACTCGACTTACGAAACGCATACAACCAGCTTCCCCTGGATGATGATGCTAAGAAGATAACTGTGTTGAATACACACAAAGGCCTCTTCTGCTACAACCGCTTGGCTTTTGGCATTGCCTCAGCGCCTGCGCTGTTTCAGCGGCGCATAGAAGCCGTGCTGCAGGGTATACCAGGGGTGAAAGTTTACCTGGACGACATTATTGTAGCAGAAAAAGAGTATGACCCAACGATACTGCGGCAAGTGTTCGAACGACTTCGGGCGAATGGCCTAACACTGAACAAGGAGAAGTGCCACTTCCGGGAGAAAGAAGTGGTATTTCTAGGGCACCGAATCGATGCAAAAGGCCTCCACCCACTGCAGGACAATTTGGAAGCAGTGCTAGCGGCACCGCCACCGACTTCGGTAAGCCAGCTTAAATCATTCTTAGGACTGGTCACATACTATTCCAAATTTCTACCGAACTTGTCGTCCACTTTGGCCCCGTTACACCGACTCTTGTCTAAAGGAGCACTGTGGTGTTGGGGGCCCGCACAGAGAACAGCATTCCAAGAAACCAAGCGCGCCATGAGAAGGGCGAACTTTCTTGTGCATTACGACCCCCAAAGACCCTTGCGGCTTGAGTGGGATGCGTCGGCCGAGGGTATAGGCGCAGTTTTGTCGCACCGCATACAAGGAGTGGATCATCCCATAGCGTTCCGCTCGAGAACTCTAACGTCGGCGGAACGTAAATATTCACAATTGGAAAAGGAGGCACTAGCGCTTGTCTTCGGCGTTGTAAAATTTCGAGATTATTTGTTTGGCTACAAGTTCACTCTGGTGACCGATCACAAGCCTCTGACTGGTTTGCTAAGTCCAGATAAACCCATTCCGCAAATCGCAGCGGCCCGCATTCAACGTTGGGCGCTGCTCTTAGCAGCTTATCAATACGACTTGGAATACAGAAAAGGAGAGCTAAATGCAAATGCCGACGCTCTAAGCCGGTTGCCATTACCGGTTCGCGATAATGGCTGGGAAAATGAACTAGCCGAATATGTCCTGCATGCGCAGGCTATGGATGATTTTGTTTTGTCTGCGCAGAGTATTTCAGACCACACCAGCAAAGATGACGTACTTCAGCAAGTGAACACTTGGATCTTGCAAGGCTGGCCAAGGCGTCTCGGTTCAGAGGAACAGCAGTACCAACCGTATTTTGCACGGAGGCATGAATTGGCCGTGAGTAACGGCATACTCTACTGGGGCCACCGTGTGGTTCTGCCTAAAGCTGCCCGGCAATTTGTTTTGAAAGAGTTGCACGATACGCACCCAGGCATGACGGCAATGAAGAACCTCGCGCGCTCAATTTTCTGGTACCCAGGGCTAAACGGTGAAATTGAAATGCTTGCAAAACGGTGTCCCCAATGCGTGCAGTGTTTGCCCATGCCCCCAGCGCAGGTCCCGGCAAGCTGGCCAAAGAACAACAGACGGTGGTACCGCCTACACGTGGATTTTGCTGGTCCCGTGGAAGGGCATATGATCTTCGTTCTCGTCGACGCCGAGACTAAGTGGATCGAAGCAGTGCCCTTGAAGACGGCGACAGCAGCGACTACGGTAGACACACTTAGGTGCATTTTCGCGCGATTTGGCATACCACAGACTGTCGTGTCGGATAATGGTCCGCAATTCACCAGTGCAGAGACAGCGCGGTTCTTCCGGGAAAATGGGGTGCGCCGCGTAACGACGGCCCCATACTACCCGCAATCCAACGGTTTGGCGGAACGGGCAGTACGCACCATCAAGGAGGGCCTGAAGAAAAATCGGGTGGGAACGCTGCAAAGTCGGCTTGCCAAATTTTTGTTGCGTTACAGGACCACACCGACCCGAGAGGAGCAGTCGCCCGCGGAAAGGCTTTTTGGATTCCAACCACGGACCCGCCTGAGCACCTACTTGGCAGAGGAAGACGGGGCGAAGAGGGAGGCTACCGTCAACGGAGTTTCGAACTCTGGAAAGAAAGAGTTTGCACCAGGAAGGGAGGTGTGGAGTCGACAGTACAGTCAGCTAGGTCAAAGGTGGCTACCCGGAACCGTGACAACAGTCGAAGGCAAGCGATTGTTAACCGTTAACACGCCAAGGGGGGTGCAACGTAGACACGTCGATCAAGTACGACCACGCGACTCGTCGACACCGGTTAAGAAATAACCGTGCGAAACGCCAATTGCCATGGAGCAATTGCCACTCTCATCCAGCGGCATCCAGTCCACTAGCAGCGAAGCCCTTCAGGCCGGTCTGTCCGAGCCTGGTGAGGAAGCGTCTGGCGGTGGCATTGAGCCAGCAAGTCCAAAGTCCCCGGCAGAACCACTCCCACACCGACGCTCCACCCGTGCCCGCAAACCGCCGGATAGGTTCTTGCTCAGAGGGGAGGAAGTGATATATCGTAAATTATCAGGTGCACGCGCCGAAGAACATACCGATAACACGTGCCTCCACCCCTCGCCACGGCGCATGCTCCGGCCTCGGGCCAGGATATTAAAACCAAGACAGCAGCCTCGTGAATAAACATTGTTCCTTCTTGTTCTGGCCATGTATCGTCTTATTCTTCGCCCTTACGATACTACAGTGGGTACTTTGCAAGTGTGCTGGTAGTACCTACCAAAAGGGTCTTGAAAAAAAGGCTCTCTGAAAGGCTGCTCTTCTAGCTACCGCTGTGACAGTGCTGCGCGTTCAGCGTAGGCCTCGCGGTTTACGTTATATATATATATATATATATATATATATATATAGAGAGAGAGAGAGAGAGAGAGCAAAGAATATCAGTCAATTATACTTTCGTCGTCAGCTTCATATAAATTGGGAATCTTTGTAATGGCTTCTTTCTGTGTTGACATTCTTTCGTTATAAGTTATTTGGACGAAGACTACTTAGTGATCTGAGATACCCTTTTAACTGTCACTTCAAACTGGCCAAATTGCCCGTCAAGAAATACAAGATCCAAAATAGATGCATTTTCTCGAGCTTGCGCGTGCTTTGGGGAACAACTATGCAAGGTCATGTGTAAACGCAATGACAAGGAGTAAATCGGAGTGCGCCTGTTCCGGACACTGTGCTGTACAGATTTCCCAGTTTATTGCAGGTAAATTGAAGTCAACGGTAAGTAGTAGTCAGCAGGTGCACTTTTTGTTTGCTTCTAGGTAGCTCTCCATCGACATTAAGAATGAGAGAGGTGACTTTGGCGATCGCCAAACTGCACCGAGAAAGACTGGTGACGTTCCAATTTGCATTTCACATCATACTCTTCCGTGTCCTGTGATACCTTCTGGTTTTTGCGATACAATGTCTTCTTTCATTGTAATTGCAACGCCGCCTGCTTGAGACTGTCGATCCTGACGCACCATCTTGTATCGTGGGGGTTTTAACTCATTATCTTAAATTTCTGAACGCAACCACGTCTCCGTGATTGTAACAACACGAGGGTCATAATTCACCAAAATGTATTCGAAGTCTGCGGTCTTATTGACAATACTTCTAGCTATAAAGTTGACTAGCCGGAATTCCTGATGCCCCTTACATTTTGTTCAATCTTGGCTTGCTGCTTGCCGCGTGCTGTGACTACGCCTCACTTTGACTCGACGGTTCTTTTTTGGTCATCCCAACTGTACATGTCAGTATCGATTAACAGTTTATCATAATCAAGACCGACATGCTGTCCTTGCTTCCATTCCTCCTGCACAGAATTCCAGAGAAGCTTGCGTTTGGCAACTGTTTTTTTGCTGTATTCCAGCAGCACTAGATATGCCAGTTCCCTTCAGTTTTTTACAGTTCTTATATATTTTTTTTATTTTTCTCCGGAATCGCAAAACTTGAGAATAATAGGTCACGGCTTGCTCTGCCGCTTCCCAATTTTGTGTATTCTTTCAACTGTGTGTAGTGTTACGTTGAGTCAATTACCAAATTTGTCGATAAGTATCTTTGTAGATAGTTTTTCTGCTGTTTCTCTTTCGTCTTCCTGAATACCGAACACCATGAGGTTATTTCATCGGCTTCTGTCTTCAAATGACACCAGGCTATCGTGCAGCGTTTTTACAGTCGTGTTCAGAGTTTTGTTTGTCTTATTTCACTCTGCTATCAATTTGTCTTGATGCTTAACAACCTTAACCGCTTTCTGTACTTGATTTATTCTCTCGCTCAATGCAGATAAATCACTTTTGATAGTCTGTTGACCTTCAAGCAGTTCCTTCAAAAGCGCTGGTGTATAGAGACCTGGATTCGTTTTAATGTCAGCAGATAGCGACAAACACAGAGAAGCGAATGACGCTAAAATCACTTTGGGGCACGGCAGCACAATATAAAGCGATCGTTGTTCTTGTGACCATAGTACTGCTATGTTTGGTCCGGCAATTCGTCTGGGCAGACGACATTGTGCGTAAGCCGGTCTACTAGGGAGCGAGGCTTTCAACCCCATCGGCACCCAGTCTGCAAGACGCTGTCCTGTAGTTGTTCCAGGAAGCAGTCGGGTCTCGATGAAAGCTTCGCGAGACAAGCCTTTTGTTGAACGGCTCTAACAGAGCGGAGACGGCGCCACTGTGGCTGGTCTCATTAGGACAACCTCTTGACTCGGCTATTGTCATCTACGCGAGGACATCGCGAAGCACTGACAGCCCGGAAGCATGGGAAGACGTCGAAGGAGCCGTTCTCACGGATGAAGCGTTTGGACTGCCTGAAGCTGAAAGCAGCATGGACCACTGCTGACGTTCGGGTGTGCGGCCATTTGCCAGGAGAAGCTCAACTTTCCCTCTCCGGACTCTACCTCCTCGCTCTGCGGTGCCTTCAAGGCGTGGGCCGGGTGCGTCTTTGTGTGGTGCGTTCTTCTTACCATTGGACCGTTTCGCCCACCCGAGTGGTGCAATATCTGCACCCTTTTTTGTGGGTGGACCACATAGACGTCGTCACCTGCTTTGTTGCAAGAGTGGTGACTGCCTCCTTCAGACCTCCGTGGAAGGAGACGGTGGGCTATAAAAGCCGAATACATAGTGTAAATAAATGTGGCATCATGAGTGGAATCATGAGCGGTGTCATGATATGAATCTCTGTTGTACATATTGCATTATCTTGTGGATCACTGTACAGTTTTCATCTTTCATCTATAATGTAAATAAACCTCTATTCCATCTCTCTTAATGCGTCCCCTCACTGGCGAAGGTCGGCTATGCGGACGACGGCGGGGTGCCAGCTGCCTTAAAGAGAACCCGCCGTTCCTGCCATCGACCTCGAGCCCTTTACAACTGGTGGCAGCGGTGAGATGTCAACATCAACTTCCTTACTCTTAACAACTGGTGGCAGTGGTGGGATGCCATCATCAACTTCCCACCCTTAACACTACGAATATAAACTAACCTGTTCGAGGAACCGAAGACGAGCTACAAGTTACATGGATTCTGCAGTGCCACCGTGCACACTGATGCAGGCTGGGAAAGGCACTGCAGGACGAAGTTCCCATGATGCTTCCATATTATCTGGCGCGAAGGGTATCGCTAAATGTCGCCTCTCAGTCGAGAAGGGCCATATCAGCACCCGGTCTGGTGATACACGCGTTGACTGCGCTAAGATGCGCAGACGACGGCGATGCACAGATGACTAGCACCTGTTCGAAGAACAGAAGACGAGTTACAGGGGACATGGTGTGATGAGTGAAGAAAACTGCAACGATGGAAGTGCGGGGCAAGGCGCGTGTAATGTGCACGTGAGTGTCAGCGAATCAGCTGATGACCTGTGGTGGCCCATAGAGGTGGCGTGCCACGATTGGGCCACGGGCGACCATTACGTGGCAGTGGGCTTTGTGGCTGGGGACGAGCCGGAGCAGCGGCAGACGGGAGACAGCGGGCCGAAGCGTCGGACGCAGGCGATCCAGGTTCCGGCCAGGGAACGCGGCCGTCCACGCTGCTGCCGTCCAACCAGCAGCTGGGGCGGCATTGCCAGCACAAGTACTGCATCTCGGGGCGCTGCCTGGCCTGCTGTTCTCTTCCTTGCCGAGGGCATCGCGGATCTCGACGAGGCGTCTCCACGGTAAGCCGTTCGGCACAGCGATGAACGTGGCCTGGCTAATGGTCACGGTTGCGCCGAGCATCGCGTCTCGACGCAAGCTGTTCGCTGGACGGACTGGTAATTCCCCGCATGGAGCATCGCGTCTCCGATGCGGGTTGACTGCTCCGTAGCCGCACGCATGCCATCAAGCGCCGGTGTCACCAGAGCGTCGCACATCAGAGACGAGCGAGACGTTCTGCCGAGTGAGACGCGGGCGTGTGTACGGAGGACCACGGAGCCGGGCGAGGTTCAGGGTGTCCGAGGATCCAGGTGCCAGGAGAGTGGCACGAAGGCGATAACAAGAAATGAAAAAGAAGAGGAGAAGAAGGAACGTGCGGAAAAGAGCTCGAGGGTTGAGGCCACGAAGGCAGACGAAGTTGTGCGTCGCTCGAGAGGACGAGTTCCTGGCAGCGTTCCTGAGCCGGACGTGGACCCGTACGTGTCGGCCAGGTCGAGCTCCAGTGTGTCTGTTCGAGGTCGAGTCCGTCGGCCGGTACAAGGTCCAAGGACGGGGCCTGCTGAACGGCTCCTGCCTGGGTGCAGTGGCCGGGAGCAGGTTCGTGGGCGAGGCCTACCGGGTGTGGTCCTCGTGAGTCGGGGCCTGATCCTGGACCTCCGGAGTTTTGACCCTGACTGCTGGGTTGGCCGCGACGTCCGACTCAACGGCGCTGCACACGGTAGCGTATCCGTGCGCCGTCAGCCGCTCCACCCATGCCATCAAATAAATTGTTCATGTTAATCCTTTCTCGTCCGCTATAGGCAAGCATAGTGACGAACGTCCATAACCATCACACATGGCTTCTGCGGTGCCACCGTGCCCACTATATTTTAATATAGAGGCCATTCATTATATTGATTCTGTGAATCAAACCGAAATGATGTTCATAGCACGCATTCGGCGCATAACAAAACGACTATTTCAGATGCTGCTTCTTCTCCTCACATGGAAATAAAAGAAATAACAAAATGTCTCGCTTAGCGCTTTCTTCATTTTTTTTCTTTTTGAGATTCTTCTCAGGTAAGACACTTATGTCACTTTTACGTTATGCTTAACATAACCATGCTTATAACATTTATCCACAGAGTTGATGTGAAGCCTACACCAGTGGTGTAGCCAGGGGGTGGCACAGTGGTACGCGCCCCCTCCTCCCGAAATATTTTTTGGCATGGCATACAGAGCGAACAATGACAATTTCAAGGGGAACCCCCTCCCCTCTTAATCAAGAAGGAGCCTCCACCAAAAGAAAGTTCTTGCTATGCCCTTGATGTACATGTGTATACATTGTACATGTGATATGTAAGTGTGTGTATTAGAAGAAAACATACAACGTGTCATATTGGGGGCATTAATCAGACGATTAGTTGAAGTTCGAAACTACAAAGATAATTTCGACAAGAGCGATGGTTTTCGGAATCGTCTCGAATTCGCAACATTGAAGTGTACTTGTACTGAAAGCATCGCGCACCTTTCGCTTTAAACGCTCGGCCCTTTCAGCCTCGTATAGATAGCGTCCATAAAGAACGTGTGAAATATCCCGTGAAATGCTTCGCTGTTTGAGAATTCATCCGTAATTTTTCACATTGCGCCTTTTAACAGCGAAGCTGGTTAAGCTAGCTGCAAGAAAATCATCACAAACGGACATGTGCCACGGGGTAGGTCCTACTATGTATGGATCCCTGGTTCTCTAAATATGACGAAGGCTACGCGCAGCCCAACAAATGGCAGCGAGCCGAAGACCACGAGCACGCACGAAAATATAGGTAACGGGAGGGGCAACGCCGGCAGTGAGGAGACACCAAAGTGATGGAATCCCTATACGCCAATGACGACATGCCTGTAAATCTGCGAGGGGAGTGAGAGTTTTCATATCTGAAGTTCACACTTCACAAACAAAGGAAGTACGCGAAATAAGCAATATTTGAAGAAAACCAGGCTCCTGAAAAGTGTGGCTTGCACGTTTCGAAGTAATACAGAGGACATCATTTTGTAAGCACAAGGAACAATATAGGCAGAAATTGACAATAGAGAATCGCAGTCACGACAGCTAGACGCCAACGAACGCAGCGCAACGAATGACTTTATAGTTTCAGATAACAAACGAAGCACTCATTCTACGTAAAAACACGTCAGCCCACCTTTTTTTCCGCGTGGTTCGCACAAGATGGATTCTCCATTTATTCTGAACCATGGCGAGTTATGCATCCGCTGTCATATTGACATCTCCTTTGTGTCTTCATTTTGGGCATGGCTGAGAGGCGCAGAGCAATCGCAGATGTCTACACCACTCAAAGTATTCTACTGAACTGGTCGAATTACATAGAGCCAATGTCTGCCCTCGCACTGACCACCTCAAGAAGTAAATTAGCAACAAATCAAAAGCGGCACGCGTATCGCTTTTCGTTGCGATAGCAATTATATGCCCCCTCTCGAGAGGTTTTCACCGCATGCAGTGTTAAGTTAGGTGAAAAGTCCAAACTGATAGCATGCGAGCATGAGAAAGCATGTGAGTGGGGGACGAGAAACCACATAGCACGGAGGGCACGGAGGCCGCATATGATAGCATCATCGCGCTTGCGAGAACTGCACGTCGATTGATTCTCAACACAAGAGAAAATATGCCGCCCACCTTTGCACTGCCGAATGAACATAAACGCCGGAGACGCCAGAAAAGGGGGGGGGGGAGATGAAGGGGTTGTCATCGTTCGAGCAGCAAGCGTGAACTTTAGAGGGATTGACATTAAGGAAGGTTGAATTAGTTATGCATATTGAAAGGGCTGGCGCGAAAACAAGGGCACGAGAAGTACTACAGATCACACGCCTCGAGGATATCGTGGCCGGCGGTATAATTGCAGGGGCGCGACTGCATACAACCACTTTCGTGAGCGTTACGAACGCCTCTTTGTCCGGGAAGGCGCCAAAAATCACTGCCGAAGAAGTTCTCTGTGTTATTGGAATATATTGCGCGTGTTGTTTGCATGCCTTTTCTCCGTAAACGCTTTAGCATGAAAATGTCAAGGTGTTTGCTGTGTTGCATTTAGCGTTTTGTCACTCTACTGTTGGCTGTCAATGAGAACCAGAATGCAAGAAATAAATGGCCCATTATTCCGACGAGTTTTCGCACAGCGTAGAGTGCATGCCATAAAATATGACTAAAGAGCATTTCTTTGGCTGTAAGGTGGCTAAGGAACCATTTAAGGTCCCACTAATAGAGTTCAGCTGAGGTGGCAGACTTTCGGCTACCTGGGGAAACACTAGCTAATCCTACATTTTATCAGGGCAATGCATTCAGTTCAAGTAACTTGCAATAATATTTTCAGCAATCGCATTTCTAACGTCCCCCCGCTAAGCAGTCGATGAAAGCGTCAGCTGCATAGGTGACACGGCTCGTGAAGGGTTCTGCCACTTTCTTTTTATGTAGTGGCTTTATATGGCTCCAAATTAGGCACTTGACTACATAGAAACGATTCATGATCATCTTTTAAAGCATACAAACTCAAAGTCAAAAATAATTCTTTCCGGGGACTTTAACCTTCCCGGAATAAATTGGAGCAATAATTCACATGATGGTCGTGACGTCATGAGTTTAGAATTTCTTCTTGACGTGGCTTTCACGTTTTCATTGAATCAACTAGTGACTGATAACACTCGGATCATTCCAACATCATCGTCTTCACTCGATCTAGCGTTTGTAAGTAGCACATTAGAAGATTCTTCTGTGTCCATCGAGAATTGAATTTCGGACCACAAAGTGATTTCTTCAACTTGTCCCATTACTTACACGCGGAAATACAAAAAGCCACTACCTACTTACTTTAAAGATTACACCCATGCAAATGATTGTGCTGTACTACGTTTCCTAGAAACACGGTTTCATGAATTTGCCGAGCTAACAGATATAGAAGAACTCTGGACACGTTTTAAAATCATTGTTAGCTATTGTGGACATACCTTCATTCCTAATAAAAAGAAACGCATCAACCGGGATTATCCTTGGATAACTCGTGAAATAATTCAACAGAAAAGGAAAATAAAACGACGGCGGAAAAAAGGAAAAAAAAAGCAACACATCCGATCTTATCGGAGCTTTGAAACATAAAATGTTCGAAGCAAAAGCTCATTTCTTTAACACTGCGTTACCTTCATTTAATCAATATATATGGGGAGTTTAATGTCCCAAAACCACTATATGATTATGAGAAACGCTGTAGTGGAGGGCTCCAGAAATTTCGACCTCCTAGGGTTCGTTAACGTGCACCCTAATCTGAGCACACGGGCCTACAACATTTCCGTCTCCATCGGAATTGCAGCCGCGTTACCTTCAATTGCGACCCCCAGTCCCCACAAATTCTGGCGATACTTGTCAGATGAAAGAGATTCAATTTCGCAAACGAAGTATTCAGAGAAAGTTATTAGGGAACCAGAGCTAATCGCTATTGAAATGAATAAGTTTTTTTCTATCAGTTTTTACGAAACATGCCACTAGCGCGGTAATACCTCCCTAAGCTGTGAAAGTACCCATGTAAGAATTAATTGTAAGCGAAGAAGGCATACTTGCTCTTCTGCTCAAGCTTGATCTAAAAAAAATGTAATGGTCCCGATAATACTACTTAATATTTTTTATGCCGATATGCGCAATGAAAATATAAATATATCTTTAAAATATACACGTTATTTCTACGCACTTCAGAATTACCGGAAAACTGGTGCAATGCTACAGTAGTTCCTATACGCAAATCAGGCTCAAAGCTAGAAATACCGCCCAGTGTCGCCTATATGAGCTGATGCTGCAAAATATTCGAACATATAATTTTCAAGGCCATAATAACTCGTCTAGAAACAAATGAGCTCCTTTACAAACATCAACATGGATTCAGATCAGGTCTCTCAACAACAACCCAATTAGCGAATTAACTCACGACATAGCCAATGCAATCAACGAGAACTGTAAATTAGATGCCATCTTTTTAGACTTTTCTAAAACGTTCGATGTTTTTTCACACAAGAATTTAATAAAAAAAAGTATCGGCCTTTGGTGTTTATGATAATATAGGAGCGTGAATTAACAGTTTTTTAACCAAACGAAAACAGAGTGTAAAAATCGACAACCATCTATCACAACCGCTTGATGTTTACTCCGGAGTGCCTCAGAGATCGGTACTTGCCCGACTTTTGTTCTTAATGTTTCTTAACGACATTCGATTTTCTGTTATTAATCCTGTTCAAATGCGACTATTCGCAGACGACTGTGTAAACAACTTAAACGATCAAGTTCCCCTTAACAATTCATTGCAAGTGATCTATTCCTGGTGCGATACTTGGGGCATGAAATTAAACACAACCAAAACTCACTTCATTTCATTCACAAATAAGACCAACCCCCTTAAATTGACATATACTATAGGAAACACAACAATCGACAAAAGCAACCAAGTAAAGTACTTATGTGTTACTTTCTCATCGAACCTCAACCGGGAACCACATGTTTTAGCCATATGTCGTAAAGCGGAGAGGAAGCTATCCTTCCTGAGGAGAAAATTGTGCTCTGCGCCATCACACCTTCAACTTAATGCATACAAAGCACTAATCATTCCGTGTTTAGAGTATGCCGATCTCATCTGGAGTCCACATCAAAAACACCTCATTAACAAAATAGAAAGAATACAAACATTAGAAGTCAGATTTGTATATTCAGACTTTTCAAAGCAATCCAGGTCTAACGGCTTGCTCGCAAGGGCAAACTTAAAAACTCTTTCGCAACGCCGAATTATTTTTTATTTATTTTATTATTATTATTATTATTTCGCAACGCCGAACTGAAAATTCTTTACCAATTATGTCATGGTCTATTCTGCATATCGCGATCTCATTACCTGCTAGACCCACCCAAACACTCATCACGATGGAACCATTCCAAAACTATCCACCAATCTTGCAGTCGTGTTAACGCTCACAAATTTTCCCTTTTATGTCAGCTATCCACCATTGGAATAGACTAGACAACCATACTGTGGCTGTAACACTCTTCAATCATTTATGAACCTAATACATGTAGTGTGCTCATTCTGAATTATGAGCTGTTTGACATTATATCCCCTTTCTTGTTCTTCCGGTATGTATTTTCTTTCGATGCTTAGTATGTATCTACTTGTCTCCACTTCTGCATGGGCCTTGAAAAGCCTGCACTATGTTCAAATAAAAAAAAAACAGGTAGCAAGGTCCACCGTAGAGACTCATATTGAAAATACCAACATTCTCGGTATTCATAACCTTAGAGGCAGCTCTCGCATTGTGCTCTGTATTTTGGAACCAGATTGCACAACTGCCATGCCTGTGTAACGTGTTTACGCTATGCGTGCTGTGCAGCGGCCATCCAGCATGCGTATCTAACCAAAGCAGCGCTCCTGTCCACGTACACCTGTGGCGTAGCGAGGGAGGCCCTGGAGTAGCGCGGCAACTATAGGTCCCTTACGCTATGTAGTTTCGCGCGAAATGGCAGGCCGCACCTCGTGCGTTTTCATCACGCGACTGGGTCTTGAAGGCTTTCCACGGTGACGCACACTCTAACCGCTCGCGTGAAGCCAACGCAGAGGCACGCATATATATAGTGGCCGATGCGACCCATACGACTGCTGCTAGCGCTTGCTTTGCGAGAGTTGGTTGAGCCTGAAAAAGGGGATCTCATCTGCCCACCTAACCTTCTGTCTCCCTCTAACCCGTTTCCTTTCTCTGGGAATCCAGTCAGTTACCCTTAATGACCAGCGGTTATCCTGTCTACGCGCTACATGCCCTGCCCATGTCCATTTCTTCTTCTTGATTTCAGCTATGATATCCCTAACCCCCGTTTGTTCCCTAATCCACTCTGCTCTCTTCTTGTCTCTTAAGGTTAGGTGGGCAGATGAGATTAAGAAGTTTGCGGGTGTAAATTGGCAGCAGCAAGCACAGGACCGGGTTAACTGGCGGAACATGGGAGAGGCCTTTGTCCTGCAGTGGACGTAGTCAGGCTGATGATGATGATGATGATGATGAAAAAGGGGATATACGGCTAAGGGTTAAGCTAAAGGACGAGGTTCAATTCCATAGAGTTATGAACAAACAAAGTGGCCTGGTAACATAAATAACCGCCTCAAACTACGCACGAAAGTGAAACATGAGGTAAATAATGTTGATACAAGCGAGAAAAAAACGAATTATTCATAGGCACTTATGTGCGCTTTGACACGAACGCCCAAAATAGGCATTTACAGGCAGAGAAAAAATGCTCTAAATGCCCTTCTTAACTTCTAACTTATGGTCATATATCAAAATGGCGCGATAGGAGAGCAAGAAACAAAATAGGCATTTTACCATTATTCAATATCTACCCATCATCGCGTTCACGAATACGTATTTGTAGTTGACTAACAGTGTGGTTGTCGATGACGGAGTAGTTGGGTGCATAGCCGTGTGCTGGGTTCCCCATCAGGGGAGGGGGTGAAAGTTCATCACAGCGCTCTCCGCCCTCGCCACCGTCCTCCTGAGTCTATATGTGGGACAGATTTAGCGCCTGCCCCCTTTTAGTTGGCTAGGTGGGAAGAGAGTTCACCGCGCGCACGTTAATCATGCGCTGGTTAACGTACCCGCTGAATGGAGACTACACTGAAGAGATTATTAAAGAGAAGTTGCACATCCTTAGGCTGCACAAAACAATTAGGCGCTTTTTCAAATTCCTTTAGTATTTGAGTGAACCTTTTTTTTAAGCGACAGCTGGTATGAGATCACAAAAAAAGTGCCTTATTGTGCGCCGCACCGCCGGCGTCCTAACCTGCTATCTCACGACATACAAAAAAACCACGAAATAAGAAAGAATATATCCAAATTCGGACAACGTTCAAATCGAGGTCCGCTCCGTGTCCAGTGTTCTACCATCCAGCCATGCTGATTTTTTTTTATTTAAGCCACACCGGTGCTGGAAATTGTCTTGCACTAATACCGTATGCAAGCGTTATGTCGGGAAGGAATCACGTTCACATAAGCAATGTAATGTGTAGAAGAGTGAAATAACAACCAGGCGTTACCGAATGTGAATTCTGTAGGTAGGCATAACACCTTGGAAATCGCATTAGGAGTGGGTCGCTGAATGTTTCCAACTCATTACAAAGGGTCAAGAGATAATTCTTTATTTTTGGCAGGCACCAAATCAAATAATAAAGTAGTGGGTACTTTGAAATCGTGCTCTAATTATAGTAGCGCCAAGAGAGTTTGCAACGCGTTCTAAAAATGGTGCTCTTTCAGCATTCGCTTTGATTGCGGTGCTTCCAGCGCAGGCCTAGCGTTTCTACAATAATTAAAGATATTTAAAGAATGGTAAAATTCAATGTTTATGCTTGATATGGGCTTCCTTTGTGACGGGTATGCACGTGTTTTCTCGGTAGGATCTGGCAACAGTAGAAGTGGAGAACTCTCTCAAACAAAGCACCCGCAGCCTGTTATAACTTACACTGTCTTATAGAGCTACTCTCAATATTATAATAATTTTGCATTAGTTCAATTAAATGATGAATTTGGAGCCAAATGACATTTTTGATAGTGTTTTTACTGCGCAAATTACAAAATAAGCAAATGTGGAAAAATGTCCATGTTCTACGAAATAACTTGATCCACCATGGAGGCTGATGGAGATGACAGATGGACAAAGTACGATGCTTTGGTAACAATTCGTGCACCCGTTTGAACCATTACTGTGCTTCCCGTGTACAGTGGTGCTAATTCTAGGGAAAATTCCCTAGATGGGACGGCTTTAAGCTCTCCCATAGTAGAGTACCTTGTGCTCTAAATCGTTACTCCCTCTTTCTAACCCCCCCCCCCCTCTACCGTGTACAGTGGTGCTAATTCTAGGGAAAATTTCCTAGATGGGACGGCTTTAAGCTCTCCCATAGTAGAGTATTAAGTACTCTAAATCGTTAACAACTATTAACGTTGCCTCGATGAAGGCAGAAGTCGGCAATATTGACTGGGAAAATTCTCCTTTCTTGTTTACAATCAAATGGTAAGCGAAGGCACGACTCTCTCTCCGGCTAGCAAAGCATGGAACGGGGCTAACACTCTGGGCCAGCGTGACACCTTCGGCGAAATCATTTACTCCGAGTATTAACAGCGAGTAACAGCTCACCGACAACAAAGCAAGTACAAGAGAACGCGCGCTAGATGCACTGACAACAGCGAGTGTTTTCACGTGAATAAATCAGCAACTGCACAGACAACACGATCAGTCGTGCGCCTTCTACGGTTGCATTTCGCCACGCGGCCGATGCAGCGTCCGGCCAATGTGTCTGTGTTCCGCGGGAAACTCACCGGCGTCAGCATTCTGCGACCGTGGCACGGCGGAGGAATAAGGAGAAGTGTGTGATCAGCGGCGCCTCGCCGTACTGAGTACACGCGGACGATTTGTGTGCTTTTCGCCCTTTTTCCGAGAGGCGGCGCTGTATGTTCAGGGGTTATTCAAAGCACTGCGGTTTGGGGACAGGGAGGGTAAAATAGACTTTAAGTGGGTAGAATTAACTAGAAGGAGGTTATCTGATTTGTGGCTAAAGTCAAGACACGAGTGAAAATAAACACTTCACTGCAAAGTACGAGTCCTCAACCTAACTATTTAAAGGAAAAAAGTAAATCTAGTTTTTGGTCAGCTAAGTATTACGGCTTGGTGGCGCTAGCCACCGCCCGATCTAAAGGGTACAGCCATATTAATACAAAGGCTGGAGTTATAGCCATATCAGGGCTGGAGTTCTTCTCCAAAAGTGGCACAAAGGAACTCGAAAACGTGAAGGGCACAGTGGCGTTCAGCCTCAGATTTAATGAGCTGTTTGATGCTCTCAATCGAAGAATCCCAAAAGAAGGTATCCGTCTAGGAAGCAGAGACTTAAGGGTTCTATCTTCATCGTTGCACTGGCTCATCAAGAGAGAAAAGGAGGTGACTACAGGAACCATTCCTCCTTCCAACATTTTGACGGCCCAAACTGCAGAGGGCTTTCGTGTGACAATTTTGTCAACACTTGAACTGTGCAGGTTCCTCTTGAAGGAGTGCCACTTTAGGTACGTTCTCTCTGAGAAGTTCAACCAAAATGTCCTTGAGCGTTTCTTTGGAATCATCCGACAGGCAGGAGGCCAGAATGACCACCCTTCAATGCCAACGTTTTTACAGTTATTCAACATGTTGTCGGTGTACAGCTTGATAAAGCCTCCAAAGTTTGGTAACTGCAAAGTTAAGCCTCCGAAAGCCCACCTGGGCTTACATTGAGTGACTGGAAGCTCGTGCTTATGGGAGTTGACAAAGCAAAAACATTGCTCCAGCAGTTAAAGAACAAATTGAATGGCCTTGTTTCTGCTGACATTAAGTGCGAAGATGCTTTCGACCTTGCATACGCAATGCCTGAGGCTGTAGACTGCATCATATAGTACTTGTGTGGGTTTGTATGCTGCAAACTACTAAAAAACACAACATGTTTGAAGTGCTGAGAGAGCTTCGTGGAGGAAACTCAAGTGCACCAGCAAGTTGAAAGTGCTCTTGTAAACTGTAAAAGCAAAGGCGGCTTATTGCACCCTAAACGGGCCACATTTAGGTTGTTGCGGGCAGCAGAGGCAGTATTTCAGGAGCACTCAACGTGCAGAAATGCATACGAGCTTGCGCTGGAAATCATGCTGGAAAAATACACATTAGAATTTCCTTGTTCGGCGCACAAAGGGGAAGTTACGGCCAGCCTTCTGAACAATTACCTATCAATGCGCATAACGCAGCTCTGCAAGCAAAAGAAAAATGAAATGAAAAGCAGAACGCAAGAGCTCAGAAAGCTTGCAACCGAGCAACGATGTAATCAGCTGTTGTCATTGTGTTAATATTTATGCCTGCGCCTAATTTTGTTTGGTTGTTTTCATTTGGTTATTATTTCATGTTAGTGTATGCAAATAAATTGTCAAGCGCATGTTTTGTTGCAATTGTGAGGCACCCCTTTCAACTTTGACTATTTGCTTTGTTGTGTGGCAGTGCAGAAATTATCTGCAGCTTTAATCACAGTGTGTTTTAAAAGACACGCGCTTATTTCATGATGCGACACGCATAATCACACTTGTTCTTCACCAATCTGCTACGCAGTTCGATGACACGTCTATTTTTTTTCGGGAAGGGGGGGGGGGGGCAAGAGACTTGTTTTGCTTGCTTTCGAAGAGTGCCTGTAGGCTTCCTATACAAAGCCGGTGCAATTGGCTATTTATATCTGGCGCATTCCATAACTACGACGCAGCTATCATATAAGACAGTGTCACCAAAAAGCATCGCCCAAGAAGTGACAAACCGTAAAATTGTTCCTCTACGAGGAAACCTATTCAGTGAATTTCGTGCATACATCATTTTACTGAATGGTGGAATGCAGACGCCACCAATTTAAACATCATCTAACTAGCAAATAGCCTCCTGACTTGCTTTCGGCCGAACTTAATCAGTGAAGAAAAGGGCTATTTTTGCGAGAGGTGCCATCCTTTAGTGTCGAGGTGTCGTTTGTTACGTTACAGGCATTTTCATTAGGCCACACAGGGTTCCCGCAATCAAATTGCAAAGTAACTAGTAGAGGTAGACTTCATTAGAATCGCGCCGGCCGGCTGCTATAACCGTTGCGTCGGCTCCCAAAGTCGCCAAAGCCACTGAGGACAAGTATTTAGAATGCTTACGCACAAAAAAATATTGGCAAATTTTCTAAACGACGTGCAATAATTCACGTAAAGATAATTTTATAAGCTTACATTGCTTAACAGAGCGAGTATTCACAGCGTTGGGCCTTGTGTGTTGTGCTGACCAATGGCCCCCATGCACGCGCGCCATCCTTCGGAAACTGCTCGAAGCGCACGCGAAACCGCTATGCTTGGGTGGGCGCAGTTGAGCCATCTCTCATATTCCTCCACCGTGGACCATGGTAACTTTGAGCACGGTGCAAGTGACACTTGAACGCGGTTGCTGTTACGTTGAGATTACATGCAATGCTGGGAGTGAGTATACGAAGCGGAACAAAAAAGGCATTTTAAAACGCACATGCAAGTTGTTACCGTACATACACAACACGAAACTACGTATGCATACATGGTCCTCTTTGCATCTTGCTGGGCTCAACAGCGTCGTCCGTTGTCAGAAGCAGGAGCACTGCCCAACCGTCACTGACCTGCAAGGCGTTCGTCGTCGTTCCGCTTCGTTATGGTGCCCAACGCAATTTCGATGAACACTATATGCTTCATCCGCGTAATCCGCCGCACGACACATGGATATGCACTCGTTCTACGCACGTTTCAAACGCCGTGATGGACAAAAGGATTTGTAAACGTTGCTAACAGTACAGTATTTGCCAGGAGAACACTACGCAACCAATAACGTGGCGCAGAGCACGGATATTGTCCCCCACGGCTCAGCACCGGACCTGGGGACGCACACATAACACTTCTTTTGATACAATCGCCGAACGGGCAATGCGCGAATGTAAAGCGGGCAAAAAATTTTGACGCTTCTTCAAGCAAACTATGAGCTCGATTTGTTTTTCCAACCCCTTCAACTGTCTTTTTTCATTCGCTACGCGAAATGTCGCCGCCGGCCGCGGCCGCTCACTCCTAGACATGCTCCACTGCGCAACACGTAACCATAGCAATGCCGCCATTATGCCCAGTGAATATGGCCGCCATGATGGCATTTCCGCCACACTTTGCACGTAGCACGCCGGCATGCCCTCTTCTACCTTTCCTTCCTCCGTGGCAAGGCCCGCTCGTAACATTCGTCTGAGAAGCCACATCCCCTCGCGTGTTTTAGTGTTCTGCGCCTGCTTGTGTACTCTGTTATGCGCGAAATGGTTAGGTGCGTTTCATCTCTGTGAATTCCTTCAGTGCAGTGTCTAACGGGCATCGGAACGATGCGAATCAGACTTAACGCTGAGTGCTTTCGTCGGTAGCTGCGGAAACGGTGTGCTGTGCAAGGATGCGGTAGCAACAAACGTATGCCTGGTTACCCATGTCTTCTAGATAAGAAAGGGGAAATTGGTTCGGAAAGCACTGCTCGCTGGACTTTCATCTATCAATAATCCTGCAGCCCTGTTGCCTTCTTGAGCGTGCAGTGTCCACTATTTGCGTTATCAGTGAGCAGATTGCCAAGTTATCTATCACGGTACAATTCGCATGTCTTCATTCGCATACGTACCGGTAATTTATTGCAGCCTATTGCAAAAAAGACATAACGCAGAGAGTGTCTGTCAATGTTTTTGTGTTTATTAGGGAGTTTTAGAATACCGTTTGCAAGCGCTGCGGGCGTTGCGGGCGTAGCGGGCGCCATAAAAGTTTTAAACAGCGGCTGCGCTCCGCAACGCATGATCGCAGCGACATCATAGCCTCGTCACCAGCGCTTGCGGGCCACACGCGGGCCGCCATCACCGCACGCGATTTCGGATTTTTTTGCGTGTGGTCCGCGAAAGCAAACGCCGACTCGCGTTACGACGCATGTGCAGTGGCAGTGACCGCACCGCAGGGGCTCGCGGTGCGCTATTTTAAAACTCCCTATTGTCATTTCGTGCAGTGGGATGAATTTGAGTTATTGTGACCATTGAATAAAACAAAAATGTCAGCAATTTGGCGTGACTAGGACTTTTCTTCCTGTTCAAACAGAGAATCACAAAATCACAAGCATTGTGCATGCCAGAGAACCTGCGTATGTGTGAAACAATTAAGCCATGCGGCACATATCACTTGTATACACTGCTACGCTGTTGGTTGCTTCAATTCATTACTGAAAGATGCCACAAACGGCAAATTAAAGTTCGAAGAATAAGTTTTGTAAAGTCAAGACAAAATTAACGGTTGTACACGTAAACATCACAAGTCAGTATTGAGCCCGTATTAGATTAGCTGGCATTGACTTCTTGAAGCGCACTCGTGAATGACTCGCCAGCAATTGCCTTAGGGCGAGTCGTTTGTGATCAGGAGCCTATTAAAAGTATTTTGAGATCCAATTTGAAATCAATGTTAGTGCACACAAAATGACGTCACTTGTTCGCCAGCTATTGCGTCCCATCTGGTTGATTTTTGTTCCACAGGAAGTGTTCCCTTCTCACGCAGATGGCGCTAAGCCGCATGAGCAGCTGAAGGACCGCCATTTTTTTAACACATAGGCATCTATGAAAGTTTCGCCACCCTTTACATTTTTTCTTGCAAGTTTTCTAAACACGAAATTATAACTGAGAATCGCGAACGCTATATTCTGTGCTATTGTTACGAAAGCATTCCTTGCTGCCAAGGGTACGCTTGGCAGCCATAAAGAGATATACTTTCGTACAGAGTTACCACTCGAGTCTTTCCGCGGCTGAGCAAAGAAGGGTCTGCTAAACCGCAGGATGGTGTCACAAACGAGTGCTCAAAAAAGGGCGTGCCGCCGAATTCGGGCAACCAAGCGCTAACGAGGCGCCCCAATGTCATCGATAAAGAAGAAAACAAGCATACAAAGACTGCCCGGGCGCGCCGTCTCTCCCCCCTCGGAAGCGTAGTTTCGCTGACCAACCACCTCACATCGGTGGCAGAGCAAGCCCTGGAAGGTTCTCGAAGGAAAGGGGCAGGTTGATGCCGAGTGGCGTCACGTGTCGCGAACGGCCCTCGAAACGTCTCGCTCTTTCCCCAGCCTTGGCTGTGCATTGCGCCGACGAAACAATGAAAGTTTTCTGGAATCTAGCACGTAACGTATTTAACTGAGCAGCAGAGATGGGCGATGAGGAGAAGAAGAAAGTTTGCGCCCGTGTGCGTAGGCAGAAGATGCAACATTTGCGCAAGTGTGCATAGCGTTTTTCCGCCGTATCGTATCGGCGAAGGTTTTGTCCTTAGCGACAAAGCAGGTAATGAAGAGGATATCCACCTGAGGGGTGAAGATACGTGCTACAAGCAGTACAGTGTGTCTACCGCGAGCGAGCGAAGACGCGTTGCAGCAGCTGCGCGTGGGAAGCCGACGTGTTACGGCGAAGAGGTTTGGTGCTTGGAGAGCGGCCGATTGAGGAAGCGAGGGTTCCTAGAAGAGAAGCATCTGGGGCTGCGGATTGACAACAGTGCTGGACTTTGAGTTAGTGATTCTTGGAAGAGTATCATTCGGACTTTGTTTCAAGGACTTCGGACTGAATAGGTTTTCGAACTGTTTAGTCTTTAGGGTTCTTGGTGTTTGATTGCATGCGATTACATTGTAGCGCCTATTGTTGTTTGTGTCTGTTTTTTCGAGTGTAGCTCATTGTACTGTGTAGCACGCTGTTCGATTGGAGACATATCGTATTCAACTATTGTCCAGTGTGCATATTTGAGAATATGATTTCGTTTTGTTTATCAACTCTCGACTCTGACTCGTTCTTTGGGCCACAGCCGGCGTCCGCTGGCGCACCAAATGGGACCACTTCTGAATTGTCCGCGCTTTCGTGGTGCAGTTCAGGGGGACGATACTTCTGCCCTTACAACTAGCCCGGCGATCGCCTCCCTAATTAACGGCACCTGTGACAGATGGCAGGTCCCTGCTGGCTTCTAAACGCTTTTACTCGTTAGTCAACACAAGTGATAGTCGCCTCAGGACAACCATCAAGACCCAGGCTTGGCATCAAAAAATTTTCGAAAAAAAATATATTGATTTGTGCGATTCTCCATATCAGCTCTACATCGTGCCCCGTTGACGATGCTTGAGACGCTACCACAAAAATCATTATTGTCTGTCCAGAAAAGTGTTATCTTTCAGTGTTTCTTTTGAAGAAAGGGTAGACATTCAAAGTGTTTAAATGTCCTGTACAATTATTTCGTCTGTGGATGGATGGATGGATGGATGGATGGATGGATGGATGGATGGATGGATGGATGGATGGATGGATGGATGGATGGATGGATGGATGGATGGATGGATGGATGGATGGATGGATGGATGGATGGATGGATTGGATGGATGGATGGATGGATGGATGGATGGATGGATGGATGGATGGATGGATGGATGGATGGATGGATGGATGGATGGATGGATGGATGGATGGATTAACTTTATTTGGTCCTTTGGAACGCGCTTCAGCACGTTGCGGGTCGATCCACTTTGGAACAGAAAGACCAAGTCTCGCCGCTGCGTCGCGGGCCCGTTGAACTACCTATAACTGTTGTTCAAGTGCGTAGCTTGTAGTAGCACCCTCTCATTTCGACGGCATCATCACGTCTCCACAGATTAACGTGGGGCACCACCAGAGCATGTGTTCCAAGTTAGCTATATCACCACAAAAGGAACATCCATTAGTTGGCAGTATTTCGGGGGAAATCTTGTTAATAGCGGGGGGTTTCGCTACGCCCTGACCTGAAAAAAAAACTTCAGTGTCAGAGCCTAAGGCCAGCTTAGTTTTCTATGTGGTGGAGGGTATTGTCTCCGCGCCAGTTAAAAATATTTTGTTAGTTTGTTATACGAGTTGGGAGTGTCACGGTTCTTCGAAACAGTGCCGAGCCCCCCGATAGCTAGGCGGTTTACTAGTCCTCGCGCAGCTATATGGGTGGCATGGATGTGTAGCTTGGTGGTGAAAACACTGGCTTTCGGAGCATGAGGGCTCGGATTCAAATCCAAGCACTGAAAAAAGATTTTTTGTTTTATTTGTGCTGAAGACATTATCGGGTCCGAACAGCCGCTCATGGCGTTGAAGGCAGTGCAGCATCTCGGCCGCAGGACCCTACAGGAGTGTCCCCTCTTTACGGAGGTATGTTTCTCTATGTGCCTGGAAGGATAGAGTTCACGATAGTAATTAGAACCTTCGTATCTGTCGCCTTTAGTTAGCATGGAACGTTTTTGCCTAATGCTTGAGAACGCAGGTAGCATAGCCGTTGCACAATCATATCGGCATATGTGTATAACTTCGAACTATTTGTCTTTTCTTAATAGGTAACCGCAACTTGCTGCAGTAACGTATTGGCCGTGAGATCAACCTGTATGGTGGTAAAAAAGTCGCAGCGTTAGCGTGGTTAGGCGGTTGGGAGCACGCCTGCAAATTCACGCAGAAACGCTTCGTTTTCATATGTTGAGCTGACTGTCGGCGAATAAAAGCCGCTAACGACAGCATACTATTAATATCTATGCTCAACACCGCAGTATAAATGCACGATGCATTGGTACAAGTAAGAAAAACGCAATCTGTCGATGTAATGGAGTCTCGTCAATAGTGACAGTCTGCGATTTTACCTTTACTGACGCTTTTTAGGGGCGAAGCTCCTTAGGGCGTGGGCTGTGCGTCCCCTGTAGCCTGTATGTAGCCACCTCTAGTTTAGTTCTTGCAGTGTTCACTAGATGGCGGTACCGTCCCCTGTATGTAGCCACCTCTAGTTTAGTTCTTGCAGTGTTCACTAGATGGCGGTACCGTCTTCTGTATGTAGCCACCTCTCGTTTAGTTCTTGTAGTGTTTACTAGTTGGTGGTACTTGTAGCTGATGATGAAAAAGATGCAAGATGTTATAAACTAGAAAGCGGTACTTGTAGTTGATGAAAGACGCGAGATCTTATAAAATAGGAATGATGTCACATATGGCGCGTGTCATTGGTTGAAGGCAATCGTTCGATTTAGTGCGGCGACGTACGCTAGGGGGAGCTATGTAATAAAATCGAGTGGGCAAAATGTACAGAGGATTCATGGTTTACCAGGTTTACCTCCGAAGTTTCGCCCACTCATCATCATTCACTTCGTGGATATGGCGGAATTTTTTCCTGTTGTCATTTTCTTTGTACGTGTTTTGTTTGTGTTCCACCTACGATGCATTGATTTAGTGCGACCGAATCAAATTTACTTCGTGCTCCTGTACCTGCCCCCGTCCCCCACCTCATGGAAAATGGGCCCCTTATCTACACGTTTCACTAAAAATGTCGTCGAAAGAAGATAGTATTGCGTCTGGAGAGAGTGAGCAAAACGTTTATTTGATATTTTGTGCGAGAACATTACTGAATTAGTTGTGGAGGTAGTGCCTCCATGCGCAAAGTGGAGGTGAACAAGCGCATGGAAACACTCTATGGTGTGACATTAGCGTCATCTGGCCATTACTTTGGAAAACGAAAGGATGGCCTCTGATATGGCAAGCGCGCAACGTGTGCGCCCGTCTCGGAGGCTGTAATTTGTAGAATGCAAGGCAACGGGTAGATGCCATCACCATGTCGTCTTAGCAAAGCGTAGGAAACATTGGCCTTTTCGTGCACATCGTTGCATTGTCAGCGCAGCATGATAAACGCTACATTGCTTAGAATTACTCATGTGCCTTCTCTAGTACGAAGAAACACATCACATAGTATTGGCATGTGGACTTTGTGCTTCAGTTGTAAACAATATTTTCTATTTATTCGACAATCGCACACGTACGAACACAGAAGCCAGAGCAATATTGGTGGGCGCTGCGGATGTGGTGTTTGTGTAGACGTGGAGCTTTGCAAATTTTATTTTGCTTTATGAATTACCTTCAAATGCATAAACTTTTTTGTTTGCAACTGTCGTTGGTCGGCCATTATCTCCACGAATGTGTCCGCTGTGATGATTGCAAAGTCAATCTAAATAGGTCATGAAACTCGGAACGAAAAGTGGTCTGAAACCTATTGCGGCAGACATTAAAAACCGCGTGACGATACGGGGGGACAAAAAGCGAAAACACAAAAATTAAACGTTTATTTCAGTAGTTTTATTTTATTTGGTACAAAAATTTGTAGATTACTTTAATAAAGCGTTGGTTTTTGATATGTGGTTAAGCGCCCTTTCTTTGTTTTGAATCACAAACAGCGGGCACATGCATGCAGCCTAGTAACAAGGGCCCACGAATTCGGGGACGTATCTAGGCAGTATGCTATCGTAACTTGTGTCGGTGTGTTCTTTGGTGAGGCTTATTACCAGGTCAACGAGGCTCACTCACTTTTCCGTGGGAGTTTCGTGCGTACCTTCAGAAGTTTACTTAGTTTTTATTAGCATTTCGTAGCTCAGCTTGAGTGACCTAGTCACTCTAGCTCAGTTAGCTCCCATAATGTGTAGATAGGTGCTCCCTTGACTGCCGACTGCTTTTTCTGGCGCACGGCTGGCGTGCCATCGCCTTTGGTGACAGTGAACACGACAGGCTAAGCAACAAGACGCTGTACACTACGGCTGCAAATCTATATTGTCCAAACTGCTGTCTCGCTGCAGTTGTTGCACGTTAAAGAACCCCACGTGGCTGAAATTTCCGGAGCCCTCTTCACGACGTCTCTGATAATTATATGGTGGTTTTGGGACGTTAAACCCGATATGTCAATCAATCAATCAATCAATCAATCAATCAATCGCTTCAGTAGTTTTAAACTATCGCGCAACGTGAGGTTTCAAGCTATTATGCTATTGTGCTTATGAACAGCTGTCTCACAATTGCCTCTGCGAAGCTTCTTGTGCATACAGCAAGTATATACGTCATTTGGCTAATAAAACAACTTTGTGTCCTGAATCTTCGTTATTTTTCTTTCTTTTCTTCTTCGCATGCAATTAGCGAGATGCAATCAAGGCGCGATAAAATTGCGTAGTAATACAGGCACGTAGCAGCTCAGCAAGTAAGAAAATTTTCATATTTCGCGCCATGTAAGGCAAATGCGCGACGTCGCTAACGCTTCCGGTTGTAACGTTCTATTTTTATTTTATTTTCTGTTTTTGCTGTTAGTTACCTCCTTCTCACGTAGATGGCGACGGCCGCAAAGAGCTGCCGACGATTAGATCCATGAGCTTCTATGGAAGTTACGCTACCAGTTTACATATACGTTGACGATTGTACGGCTATACTGTACTCTTGCGAACGACTGAAGCATATAACTACGTTTTTAGTTTTCTAATGGGCGTTCTGTGTTTGTCTAAAAAATGCCTTTATGACAGAATTATTTATTAACAAAATATTTTAGCTATTTTCTTATGCTGGGTAGTGGGCATATTGCTACCGAAGGCAAGGGAGGCTTACCAATCAATAGCGCCATGAACCCATACTTTTTCCACACGATCGTTTCTCAAAGCGCATTTCTGCTTATGCGCAATTACCGTGAGCGCAAACCAATGAAACACTGTAGAGAACATCAAGCGGAACCCAAGGTTCTCACGACACACCCTTTGTTCTGAGAAGATAAGGACAGCGTCGATCAAGGTGACGCTCTGTGACTACGCGCAGACGTGCGAAGTGGACACATGATCATCACGTACTCTGTGATGCAGAGGCGTTCCAGCTGGCAGTTAGTTCATGCAGAGAAACGACTTTACACCGACGCGAGTATTTTCATGATGACAGGCTTAATACGAAGCCTATCAACACGAAATTACGGCATCGGTGGCGTCTTAGGGTTAATGAAAAATCCCAATGAACGAAAAGGACACGAATCACGATTCAAGACGTAATACAACTGAGACTTTTTGCCTTGCAGTCAAGTTTTCTACCACAGTCACGCCAGTATATGAACTTTACGAAAAAAAACAGAAACACCAGGTGCCGTATAACGAGAAAGTCAACTTCGGTGGCATGGTTGGCGTTTATAACAATAGAATAAGCACCACGTATGCACCTATATAACTCAGCAAGCAGTAGTAATTCATCGCTCGAATCAGGAGGTCTATGCCAACAGTCTGAAAATTAAGAGTGTTCGACACTCTTTTTGGAAGAGCACTTTCTTGTTCCATGTTTTGCTCTCTTTTTCTGAGTAAATCACCTGTTGTTGTGGCAGAGTCAGTAATTCTCCCAGAACAGGTCAAAGTACTCCCCCTCAACTGAATAACATAATGCTCTGCGAAGCAGAGTAGCATTGCCCCACCGAAAAGAGTAGCAGCAGACCTCACGAAAAAAAAAGTAGCAGAACGTGGGCCAAAATGGGGCCAAAATTGGACTGATTTCCTCGCGCGCGGATTGTAAATATGGCGAAACATGAACACTAAGACAAAAAATAAAGAAAGCAAAATGTTAAAAACTTATGACCAAGTGGGACTCTAACCTTCGACCTCTAGAGCCACTGAACATTGCAATCCCGACACGGTATAACCACTGCAGCACAGT
This sequence comes from Rhipicephalus annulatus, assembly GCA_013436015.1. Classification (NCBI taxonomy): domain Eukaryota; kingdom Metazoa; phylum Arthropoda; class Arachnida; order Ixodida; family Ixodidae; genus Rhipicephalus; species Rhipicephalus annulatus. Next base: position 134,202 of record WOVY01009274.1, read on the forward strand.
GAGATGCGGTGCAGGAGCGTATACTTTTTATGTCGTAAGTAATGTTTGTGTTATGTTTGCACTTTCTTGTTTAGAAGTGCAGATTTCAGTGTGTCCGTGCTTTTCAAAAACAGCAGAACTGTAGTTAACGTTCTTAATGCTTTTGTTTTGTGCTTCATGAGGTCAGAACATTTCTCGACACATTTTTCCCAGTAAATAAAAGCAGAGTAGACCAATTATTACACGAAAAGCATTTGCACTGACTCGCAAGTGGTTAGTCATTTCTGCGTGCGAAACTTAGCGCTTCTGAAGTTTGCAACTAAACAATTTAGTTTTTTCACCCTCATGGACAGCTGACCTTAGCATCCCCCGTGTACGATGGTCGCAGGCAAAAACAATATTATTAATATAAGAAGAATGTCATATCCGTTTACTTAGAGTTTCAATCGTGACGGTGCAAATAAAACAGTATTCGCTTATTTCACTACGCAGATCTGAAGCTAAAACGCAGCTATTTAAAAGTTCCAAGTGCTATCCAGTGCTTTCAAATTCACTGGCGCACACTGAAAAAGCTGTTTTTCTTTTTTGTTAACCATCTCCTACGCCTCAACAAAGAGGTGTAGTACGTTTGATTCCTTATGTTTGTGGTTATTAAATAGCATCTAAATGCAATCAAGAGCAGCAGTATAACCGCGTTTTAGTTTCTCATGCCTGTAGAGTACCTTGGCATTCCACTGTCTCAAAGAGAGGTAGAGCAGAAAGCAGTTTCACTCTTTCATTTTGTACAAAGTCAAAATGAATTTCCCTCTCCCCGATGCTTTGCGAAAGTAGAAAAGCACTCTGAAGAGTAACGTGGCCTTTTTACTCCTGTGATACCCTCCGCAGTTTTTAGAGTGAACAATGGCTAGTTGCGATGTGCACATCATCTTAACTTCGCGTTAATTTAGTTTCGACAGAAGTGACGTAGTTTCTCTCTTACGTAAGTGCTAACGCTGCGCCGAAACATGTAAGCTATACGCTATGAGAGTCAATTAAATCGACATCTAAACACGACTAATCAATTTGCACAAAGACTCGCGCCTGTACCTTGCTCAGCTTGAATCAAAGGAATAAATAATAATAATAATATAATAATAATAATAATAATAATAATAATAATAATAATAATAATAGTTAAAATAAATATAATAATAATAACTACAAGGCAGCATTCGCAGCTTCTTGCACTGCCTACACAAAGCACTTCCTACTTCGGATTCAGCGTGCAATATTGCCAGCATATACGCACGGCCACGATGACGAGGATATATATCACCTGTTCTTCGACTATTCAAAACACGACACACACAGACGGCGACTCGAACAGGAACTCCATACGCTATATTCCAAGTGAACGTTAAAGAAAATACCAAGCCCATGGCCATCTAGAATAAATCGAAAAAAATGAAAGTGCTGCAACATCTTTTTTTTTTTGAAGACACAGAGATTTATCGCCAGCACAGAGCTACAGAGGGGACGAGGTTGAAAGTGAGCGCGGCGGCTAAAGGTTTGTTCCCCACAAATGTGAACTTTTGGACTCACGGATGTATGCATAAGTGCTATTTTTTATTCTTTTTTTGTAAGGAACAATTAAGTGAGAAGTTGCAGCTGTCGCCAAGTAATTGTAACGAGTTCTTCTTTTTTTACTTCAATAAAAACAATTCTTACGCACAACATCATAAGACACAGAACACATGCTTGCGTTCCTATACGAAAGAGACCTATATACGGCGTAATAGTGCTTGGTATTGCGCCTATATAGAATGCTGTGCTTGTGCAGCAGGTGACGGGCTCCGGGTACAGAGGTTTTTTTTTTTCTTTTATAAAGCTTTAAGTTGATAGTTGCGCTCGTGTCGTTCCCGCCTCCTTTGTCCCTATCTTAGTTTACGTCAAGGGTTCTTAAGATGTATATATATCAGCTAGCTCATTTAGTTTTACTTTGGAAAGAGACACTATGCAGCTGTAATGTCGGTAAAACATCAATCACGGTTATAACTACTCCTATGTACAGGCGTCACGTCGGGTTAACGTCAGTTGTATGCTTGAGTGCCAACCACTGAAGTTGTTTACCACTAGCCGGGGCTACCATCCTGGCAAGCACAAGCGCTAGATTTCCGCTTACCGCTTCTGGTGTTGGTAATACTCATGTTCTTGTTAGCATTGTTCCACAAGTGTAAAAAAACTGCTTCTAATAAACATATGTGGCTGTTCAGCTTATGTTCACTCGCTCGCTGGATTCCGTATCGACCGGTTGTGCCCTCACGATCTCCGATGTCAGCGTAGCTCTGGCTGAATGGACTGGCCCTACGTCATCTCCTGACGCCAATCTCCGACGACAGCGTAGCTCTGACCTACTGGACTTGCCCTACGCCATCTCCTGACGCCGACAAGAGCTCTCGTAAGTGGTGCCCCGTCCTCGGACTCCTGTGACCGTGTTTTCATCTTTCCTATCTCTTCTATCCCTCATATGTCCTCGCTCGCTGTTCCAGCACATCTCTCTCTGTATATATGCCTTTAATCCTATCCTTTTAATCCCTCCTCACTCCCATACCTTGTGAGCTACTGCGCACAACATTGCTACATAAAGGTGGTTTATTGCACAGGAGCGGTTGGCTGATCATGCACTGCTCCGAGTACAGTCTGCCACCTCGAGCCTCTGCTGCACACACGATGCTGCTGTTCTTACAGCGATCTATATATGTATACTTCCTCTTCATTACAATTAGTCCCCGGAGAAAAAGTAGTCATAGTGGCGACTCAGTCATATTCAAGGACTGTGGAACCGGCTTGATCCTTTGAACATGTATGACCTCGCCATTATGACGTCACTTATCAGAAGGTCGTGTGAGAGGCTCAATGAGGTAGTTGACCAGGGAAGTTTTTTCTTGGACGCGGTAAGGCCCATCGTACTTCGGAGTCACCCGCGGGGTTATTGGTTCGTTTGAGAGCGAGAGGTGAGCGGGAAAGCACGTCAGCGTCTGAATGTTTTGGGCCCTGAACAATAAACCACACGTTTGTCATACTCCTGCATTTTCAATGGCCAACGAGCAAGGCGGCTAGATAGGTCACTATTATGACGGCTAGATAGGTCACTTTAAACGTCGAAAGCCAACGCAGTGCAGGGTAGTCGGGGACCACGTCAAAAATGGCCATAAATGTATGAGTGAAACTTTCCAATCGTCTAAACAATAGGCCGAACACTCTTTTGCTGCGACGCTGTAGTTGCTCTCAACATTGGTGAGCGTGCGACTGGCGCATGCTATAGTATACGACGTATTCTGTGGGGCCAGGTTGACGCTGTGCGAGCACAGCACCTTACGTCGGTTTGGACCTTAGTGGGTGCTCGGGGGTCAAATTGGCGAAGAATGGATGGCGTCGTGAAAAGACGTCGCAATGTGGTGAAAGCCTCGTCGTAGTATGAGGACCACGAAGACATATCTTGACTGCCACCAAGAAGTTTCGTCAGAGTTGATATATTCAACGTGAAGTTTCGAATGAATCTCTGTAAATAGGAACACGAACCAATAAAACTGCAAAGCTCTTTGATTGTAGTGCACTTATGAAATTCAGTAACGGCTAGCAGTTTATCAGTTTATCAGGATCCGGGATAATGCCGTCCTTGAACACAATGGTGAGCTGACGCATGGCAAGTCGGCATTTCTTGGGATTTCTTTGCAAACTGCCGTTAGTCAAGCAAGAAAGCACGTGCTGAAGCCGGCGCAAATGCGTTGGGAAATCAGTGGCGAACACTGCTAGACAACGCAGTTCCTGAGGCAAGAACTGCGCTTTTTTAGGTTTGCCCAAGTCCTCGTTCTTCACCTACTAATGTCATGGACGTCTAAGTTTAAAAGTCGCAACATTTCTTCTTCTAGATACCGGTGCCACTGTATCTGTAATAGATGCCGAATTTTTCGCGACTCTTTGTAAACTCATGACGCCTCTTTTTAGACTGTTCCTTGGAACAGCACGTGCTAAGCTCATTCAACCAACCGCAGCACGTACGGCCCGTGTGACCATTCAAAACATTCTGCGCATGATAGAGCTTATTCTGCTTCCATCGTGCTTCCACGACATTATCTTAGGAGCACAGCCAGTAACAGCACCGCAACGATATTACTGACTTTGCTCAAGCTAAGGTTGAATTCTCCTCCCTCGCTGACTTGACCTCCATCGACCATCACTCTTCCGCTATAGGCTTACCGTGAAGGAAGGCACCCATATCGAACCAAGCTCTTCGGAATTCGTACAAGTCCCATACAGCGCCATACCTGGAGGGACGGTCTTCATTATAACATCTCGAAACTTTGGTACTCAAAGAGCTCTTCTGGTGCTTTTTGCTGCTCTTGATTTAGCCGCAGGTTTTCACAAAATGCCCTTTCACAACCATCTTTCGTCAACGCTGTCATTGCTTCGTAGCTAGTGGCTTGTTAACGCCGAGACGGTCGACTCTGCATGAATCGTCTCCGTCCCCGATGAAGTATTTTCTACAGCCGTGTATGAACTGAGTGTCCTCCTCGTGCCTCACGCAGCGTCTACAGATGTACTCAGCTGGTTCATCGCCGAAGATTTGACGCCTTCCCCAAGCCTTCCCAGTAATCACAGCTCCTTGCCGTGCTTCAGCACTTCCGTCCTTTCTTCTACGTTGCACAAACACGTCCAGGACGTGCATGCGCAGTTCTACACCACATCGGCACTGGCCCTCACGTACCGATGTGACAAAGACCATATTGCGTGTCCTTTACCGAACGTCGGGTTATCGCAGAGCACGTTGACGACATGCTCCGCCGAGGTGTCATGCGACCTTCGCAGAGCCCATGTGTATCTCCAGTGGTACTCGTCACAAAGAAAGATCAGTCCATCTTCTTCTGCGTCGATTTCCATAGATTCAACAACATCACTTGAAACGATGTTTATCCGCTGCCTCAAATTAACGATGCTCTTTACTGCATTTACAAGGTGCTGAATTTTTGTCCTCATTAGACTCGCGGTCGGGCTACTGGCAGGTGCCAATGGTCGAGCCTCTGATCTACTTCCTCTTCATTATGTTATTTTTAACGTCGTTGCGTAACGCATTGCTCAATAAAAAATTTGACCACAGTGACTTTCCCATCACATGCTTCGCACAACATCGACTTCCAAGGTATGTGGCATCTGCCGAATCGGATTTTTGTCTTTCTTTCTCATGTCTCGGCCTACCAGGCCAAAAATTTTGTAGTAGATATCAATCTTTGAAAGCTTAATTTTGACTATTTCGATGTAAACGTTATTTTCATCTCAGTGAAGTTTGTTTCTTACAGCAGGCAACCCCTGTAAATTGCAGCTCATGGTAGTATAAGCATAACTGCACCACCCGTTCCGACAAAAAGACTGAATTATATTGAACTATGAGTTAATTATAGCGTAAATATTTCGCATACACCTGATGTATCTATGTACAGGGCGATGTGTGAGGGTACTTGAAGACGCTCTTGAAACACTGATAATGTATCTCGTTATAGATATATCTTCATATAAAATATATCTTGTATATTATAAGTACGGATATGCTTCCGGGAGGCGTGTACAAATGCAATCGTAAATGCCAGTGCGCTGCACCGTCAGCTTTTCGCTCAATACCTGCTGCGACGATAAGGCATGCCAGCGTGCTTTCCAGGAACATTTTTCTAATTCTTGGCAGCACACTGGGTGCGCGCAGTGCACTTTATCTCAGTCGTTATCGAAGCATTGTACATTTATCGTGATCACGGCTTCCGATACGACACTCAAGGCATTCCAAGAGTGGTGCACCACTTGTGCGAACCATGAAGGTTTGTTACTCGATTTCCTTTACATGCATAGCCGAATAGACGTGCTTCACACGCGACGATACCGCAGTAATAAACTCTGCTACCGCCGTCACGTAGCTAATAATTTGTGAGTATCAACTCACCACACGCCTACACACGCATATATATATATATATATATATATATATATATATATATATATATATATATATATATATATATATATATATATATATATATATATATATATATGGAGAAATCAAAACATACGCGTGTGCGAAGCAGTTTTTTTGACGTTTCGCTGGGGGTCCGAGCTTCTTCCGTGCGAAACGTCAATAAAATTGCTTCGCACGCGTGTCTGTTTTGGTTTTACGTGTAGTATTGAACCGGACCCAAAAAGCCTTTGTTCCTTCGTATATATATATATATATATATATATATATATATATATATATATATATATATATATATATATATATATATTGAGATCTAACAGACAACAATACAAAGGAATTTATAGGATAAGTTATTAGAACCAAAGTAATATAAATAAAAAGACAGAAAAGTGGGTGAGAAAATTTATTCCAGGAACAGAAAACGCACCTACAACCTTCGAATAACGCGTTCGATGCTGTACAACTGAGTTATCACGGCGGCTATCCCCCCTGCCACTTTAATGGGTTTATATGTGAATTTAAACGTGGGAGTGTCGCCACTATGGCTACAAGAGGCGCTGACTGACATTCCCACGTTTAATTTCACATATATATTCAATAAAGTGGCTGGGGGATAGCCGCCGTGATAGCTGCGTGGTAGAGCATCAAACGCGATATTCGAAGGCCGTAGGTTCGATTCCTGCTCGTATATATATATATATATATATATATATATATATATGCTAGCTATATATATATGCAGCTACGCTGCTATTGTTATACAGTGTAGGCGCCGCACATGAATCTCGCAGGCCGCTTCAGATTGTGCACAGTTCCAGCCGCTTCAGAATTTGTGGCCAGAGTCGCAGAAAGATAGCGTGCTGCAACACTCAAGGCGGACACAATCCAAACGGCAGTCTCCAAGCAACGACGATACTGACAAAAAGGACTCGCGCTATAACTGTCGTCATGTCATACCACCTATACACACTTCTTTTTCAAGACCTTATGTTACGTTGGTTTACTGGCGGAGCGCGCTTTGTATACTGCAATGACAAATGGAGAGATTTCTGAAGATTTCTTTGGTACTAAAGAAACAGCCCTAATGATAACATTATCATTAGGGCTGTTTGCACCGTAGTGACAGCGTTGCCGTGAAAGCCCCATGATGCGTTACTTCCAGTACTCGTACAAGCAGTGTGTCAAAGCGCTTTTTTACACTGTAATAAACCTGGTGACCTTCTCGAAGTCGGCCGCGGTAGAGCCGTGATTATGGTTTCGTACCGGATTCTTACCGGAAGGTCGTGGGTTTGACTCTCGCCATGGCAGTCACATTTGGATAGAAGCGAAACGCCGTGGGCGCGGGTCTGTGTGATGTTGGTGCTCGTTAAAGAACACCAGATGTTAAGTATCTGAAACCCTCCACTACGGCGTCTTTCATAATCGTGTCGTGGTTTCGGGACGTAACAACCCGATATAATTTTTACTATAGACGGTGTGGTATCGCCTGTCTACTTCTTGGGTGGTTCGCAAAAAAAGGCCCAGCGCAAGTTTCTCGCTCTCGACTGCTATACTTGAGGGGGTGTGGTTTGCTTCAATTATAAAATGAATAAATCCAGTGTGGCCTCGCATTTTGCTTTCTTTACACTTCACTGCAAGGTTCAAGTTATAACTTCAAGCATATGGGAGAGTATAAAACAGAGGAAACATCTACGAATGGCTGTTACATAAGGAACACACCAAGCATGATGGAATTCTTTCAGGGGCGAAACACCTTAGGGTAAAAGCTTGTCCTTTGTCCGTTACAGTACATGCATGGTACCCAATAGACACGCACCGCCACTTCCACAAAGCAAGGAAGCACCCTTTATGTCCCTATGGAATTAATCAATCTGCTCACAAGCGAGGTACCCGCTACGCATCTGTAAGGCACAATGTGAACTTTGTGCTGAGGCTGAGGACGACGAAGACCAAGTGCGTTGCCGACCACACATTCTCTTTCTTACATTAATGAAAAGGAACGTGAACGCACTGTCGGCCGCGAAAGGCAACACCGATGCAGAAAACAAGCTAGCACGAAGACGTGAGTTCGGGAAGCAGTCACAAAGAGGCAACGCCGACAAGCTGCTGCTCCGGAGGCCAGAGCGCGGCATGCGGCGGCTCAACGTTTACGCAGACAGCATCGCCACTCTAGAAAACGCTCCGTGTGCTGGAAACACTATACTAAAAAAATAAAGATGACTATGCCTAACCGGGTCAACGCAGCACATTCGCTTGGCGCTGGGCTGAAAATTTTTGATTGGGCGTCGGAAGGTGTTCTTTTTCAAAAGTGTAAAGGACATTGCTGAGGACCGCCTTATTCTCCTCATCATAAAGGATTTCACTGGTGAAACAGCGGAAATAGTTGCGCTGTCTGCGCAAGTATCGAGCCTCTGCGGAAAACCGCAACATCAGATTGACTTCAAGTTGAAGAACCTGTGTAGCAAGCCCGAGTTTGAAGAATGACACAGCCATGTGTAGCGGACCTCTCGAAAAGGTTCTAGCACTTTTGTGCTACGTTGCTACAATGCTTCAGGCAAGGCCTTGACAGTTTTCGAGATAAATACGCTGCGACGCGTGCTGCCGATTACATGTATGCCATTGACGTCTGGTGTCCCGTAAAAAGCTGAATATGCTTGCAGTTCACTTGATTACAGATCGGGGTTAAGCCTGTGCCAGTGTAACTTGAGATAAGGCAGGTCGTAGTTTCGATTGTAATTGGAGTGCTCCTTTATTTTTGTTCGCCGATTCGTGTTATTATGTTTGTAATGAATAATATCGCGGGCTTCCGAATACTTACATGTTTCTTATTGGCAGTAGTTTATATTCAAAGCAGATTATGCCCTCACTCTACGCATGCTGCGAATGCGCGGACATGATATTTATACGCATGAACATGCATACATACACGGATGCGAAATTGAGTATGATCGAGAGGAAGATTACAGCAGTGTAGTTGGAGAATTCGTAGCACTACAACTTAGGCGCAAAACAAGCATACGCGAAAAATTCAGTCACACACGTAACGCATCAATTTTCCTAAAGCGCTTGCTTATATAAACGAGCCTATACCCCGCACTTAAGGTGCCCAAATATTGATAATAATGCACACTCGGTATGTAATGGTGTGCTCACCAAGGAGAATTATGTCGTCACGAGCGAATTGATTGGAAGAAACTACCGCATTGCTTCGTCAACTTCTTTCCAACGCCTAAGTTTCTGATTTGCATCATTTTCTGTTGCACGTCATCTGCATCCTTTGGGAAGTTATATGAAAATTTCCGTCTTTCCACCGCGATGCCACGCAATGTGGCACACTGTAATGGTCTTTGGACATTGATTTCTTTTCTTTCGTGCTCACGCGTGCGAAGTGGTAAAAACGTGGCGCCGTATCTGCATGTTTCACTGCAAATGTTGTCAAACGACGATAGTCTTGCGTCTGGAGAGAGTGAACAAAACATTTATTTGATGTTCTCCGTAAAAAAAAGATCAATTGTATTCTGGAAGTGCTGCGATAGAGAGTCTCGATACGGGCAGTGAAGGCAAACGAGCGCATCCATGCAGGCACGCTAGACACGAGCGCTACCTGGCAATCATCTTCGAAAGCGAAGGAAGGCGTGCGCGCCTGTCTCGGAGGCAAAGATGTTTAGAACGCAAAGCGACGTACAGGTGACACCACCGTATCGTCTTAGCAAAGCGTTGGAAACACTTGCCTTTTTGAGCATCACGTTGCATTGTCAGCGCAGGGTGATTAATGTAACGGTTAATAAAATTACTTATGCGTGCCTTCTCTAGTATAAAATGTCGACATGTTGTTATGGTACCTCAGATATGTGCAATAATTGTTTTTCAATTGGCAATCGCACAAGTATGATCGCTGAAACTTGAGCAATACTGGTGGGCGCTGCGGATTGGGTTGGCCATTTGGGGTATCGTTACGACTTACAAACAGACAAATGTACAGACAGACAGACAGACAGACAGACAGACAGACAGACAGACCAAAACCTTGGCGTCGAATGTCCCCAAGAAAGACTATCGTCTTTAAAATAATTGAACTATGTGGCCTCCATTCAACGCGCGCAACGAGGCAACATATCTCCTTTAAAGATTTACCCTGTTAGTACAGCTTCTCGGCGCGCTCGTTAGGTGGCGAGCCCTTTCTTTGAGTCGCAAAGCTCCGGAAGCAGCGATTATCTACCCTGTGGCTTCCATTGTAGAGCATTAGACGTTTAAATAGGACAACGGACAGTACGGCATCCAAGGTCAAAAGTTCAACACGCTGATAGACGTTGAGAAAACGGTGCAATGCCTTCCTAGAAAGATACCCGAAGACGCAGCCATCGACGTGCACATAAATCGAAAGCTTATAAGCAAGCCCTCGTACAACACCAGCCTAGTCAAGAAACGAAACATTCATGCGTGGTTGATGTACGTAGAACACTCGCCTCTTTACAAATACATAAATATAAAGAAAACGTGCACACCTTGTATTCTCCAACTTCAGACTCGATCTAGCAATAATGAAGGCAATAGAGAGTGTAGAACACAACACAACATACGAAGTGTGGCAGCTTGAGCTAGTTGGTATGACATGACAATAGTTATAGCGCGGGAACAGAATAACGACACAGAGACGTGTCCTTCGTGTCCTTCTTGTCTCTGTGTCATTCTGTTCTCGCGCTATAACTATTGTCATGTCATACCAACTAGCCCAAGCTGCCACACTTCGTATGTTGTGTTGAGTTCTACATTATATTTTGCCTTCATTATATATCAATATATATATTGCCACCTAGAGTTGTGAGCCGGCAAGCCCTAGCGAGCCGAAAAGGGCAAGGAGAACGAAGAAGAAGTGCGGTTAGCGCCTCGTTTCGAAGATACACGCTCGTGTCCTTCTGCCCCGCTGTTCCTGTCCCTTCTCTACGGCTCTTGGTACGTGACAAACTGGTGGAGGTGCTGGGTAATCTATGCACCGTATCCCTCCACATACCAGGAACACAAGCGTCGTACCGGTGGTCACTCCTGTGCACCGCGCCAGCAGAAGGATCCGAGGGCAATCCCCTGAGTTTGGACTGCTCGCAAACAACATGGCAGCTCCGACCAGCCATGCCGACACCAACCCAACCGGTACGAACGGCACAACGCCGCTCCATTGCACCTTACTCACACCGCGAACGCCAAATCCTTTTCATGGCACTGCACTTGAGGATGTGGAAGATTGGCTTGTCCATTACGAGTTCGTTGCCGTGCACAACCAGTGGGACGACGCAGACAAACTGCGGCACGTCTATTTCAGTCTTTTGTACGGCGCACGTGTCTGGTACGAGAACCGGGCAGGTATTCTTACATCATGGGAAGACTTCAAACGCCGACTTCTTGCGACATATGCAAGCCCTGACCGTCGGGAGAGAGCTGAGCGCGATCTGCAGTCCCGCATACAACTACCAAATGAAGGGGTTGCGATGTATGTCGAGGAAATGACGCGCCTCTTCCACCGAGCTGACCCCGGCATGCCAGAAGAAAAGAAGGTACGGTACCTCATGCGCGGGGTGAAAGAGCAACTTTTCGGTGGGCTTGTACGCAGTCCACCCAAGACTGTGGCAGAATTCCTCACGGAAGCTGTCACCATCGAAAGCACCCTTAGGCACCGGGCCCCGTCATACGAGCGGCACGTCAATACTTCAACTACGGACTACTTTGGAGCTTTCGGTGGCCAAATGGATTTTTTCCGAGAGCTCATACGTTCAATCATCCGCGAAGAACTCCAGAAGCTGTCAGTGCCCTCGCAGCCCCCTACCTCTTCGTTCTCCAGCGTTGTCCGAGATGAAGTCCAGCATGCTTTAAGAGAACCATCTTGCATGCGGGATTATTAACCACCCGGTGACTTCCCCCGCATGTCGTATGCTCAAGCTTTGCAGCAACCTGTAACACCCGCAATCCCGCAACCCACCGTGGCCCCAGCCATGCTGCAGACGGTCCAAGCGGCGCCATATTACCGCGCACCTCGCCCGATCCCGCGAAAATCAGACGTCTGGCGTGCGCCTGATCGACGTCCTCTCTGCTTCCACTGTGGCGAAGCTGGGCATCTTTACCGACACTGTTCTTACCGGCAACTTGGACTACGCGGATTTTCGACAAACTCACCACCACCCAGGTTCGGTCAGCGGCCCCCTGATATTGAAGAGTATGTGGCTCAACAGCGCGGAACTTCGTCATCCTTTCACCAGTCACGCTCCCCGTCGCCGCGGCGTTTTTCTCCTAATCGCCGCACCTATTCGAGCGTGGCGCAGGGTCGGTCCCCCAGTCCGCGCCGGGAAAACTAACCACAGCGACCTTCGGGGGCGAGGCCGCTCATACTGGACAAGCTCAAGGCCTCCTACCGACGCTTCCGCAAACTGAAGATTCCCCGACGACGACGACACCAGCTGGTTCCGAAAAGGTTTCATTAGATATTCCAGTGCTGCTCGACGGTCGCAAAGTCACTGCTTTAGTTGACACGGGTGCGGATTTTTCTATAATAAGTGAAAAACAGGCTGCTCTTCTAAAGAAAGTGACGATGCCTTGGAACCTCAAGCCAATTCGTACTGCTGGCGGGCACATCGTCATGCCACTCGGCGTTTGCACAGCACGAATACAGATTCGTGGTTCAACCTTTGTTATCAGCTTGAGCGTTCTCCGTCAGTGTTCTCGAGACCTGATCATTGGCATGGACTTCCTGAGGGAGCAAGGTGCTATCATCGACATTCGACAACGCCTCGTCACGTTCTCAACAAAAAGCGCCACACCAGAGCATCATCCCGACCACGATCGAGTATGTATGCGGGTAACTGACGATGCTGTGACGATACCACCGCGCTCAAGTGTTATGGTTCAAGTGGCTGGTAACAAATCAGCACACGGTGAAATGGTGGCGGAGAGCAATCGATCCCTGCTCTTTTCCCAAAGTGTCTGCGTAGCACGAAGCCTAGTAGACCTTCAGGATGGCCATTGCGAGGTACTTGTTACGAACTTCAGCTACGAGCGCCGACACCTTTTCCCTGGTACTGTCATCGCCTATGCCTACCCAGTAACTAATGTGACTGAGTGTTTTGCTTCCGAGGCAACCGATAATACCGAAGCACCTCTCCGGGGCGTCGACATAAATCCAGCACTTTCTGACGAAAACAAACGAAGGCTTAACAACCTGTTGATAGAATTCCACGCCTGTTTTGCACGTTCACCGAGAATCCGCCAAACATCGATTACCAAACACCGTATTATCACCTACGGCGACGCGCACCCTATACGGCAACAGCCTTACCGCGTTTCACCAACCGAACGACGCGCGATTCAAAAGCAAGTGAAGGAAATGCTTCAAGACGGTGTAATACAGCCATCAAGTAGCCCTTGGTCATCGCCAGTGGTCCTTGTAAAGAAGAAGGATGGTACACTTCGCTTTTGTGTCGATTATAGGAAGCTGAATAACGTCACAAAGAAAGACGTGTACCCGTTGCCTCGAGTGGACGATTCTCTTGACAGGCTGAGGCGAGCAAAGTACTTTTCCTCAATCGACCTCAAAAGTGGTTATTGGCAAATTGATGTCGATGAACGTGACCGCGAAAAAAACGGCTTTTGTAACTCCTGACGGCCTGTATGAGTTTCGAGTGCTCCCATTCGGCCTCTGTTCCGCTCCGGCCACATTCCAACGAATGATGGATACCGTTCTCGCTGACCTCAAGTGGAAAAGTTGCCTCGTCTATCTAGATGATGTCGTTGTCTTTTCAAAAACGTTTGACGAGCACCTTCATCGCCTTCGGAGTGTTTTTAAAGCCATACGATCCGCTGACCTTACCCTCAAGCCAGAGAAGTGCCATTTCGGCTACAATGAACTGAAGTTCCTCGGTCACGTTGTGAGCGCTGCAGGCGTTCGGCCCGATCCCGAGAAGACTGCCGCTGTGGCCTCTTTTCCAGCTCCGACAGACAAAAAAAGCCTTCCGCGATTTCTGGGGCTCTGTGCCTACTATCGCCGTTTTATTGAAAACTTCTCTAAGGTTGCGGAGCCTCTCATCAGACTTACGCGTGACGACACCCCATTTCAGTGGACTGACGAACAAGCGACTGCCTTTGCGGAACTGCAACATCGATTGTGTTCCCCTCCTTTACTCGGTCATTTCGATGAGGACGCTGACACAGAGGTGCGCACTGACGCAAGCAACATTGGTCTTGGAGCTATCCTGCTGCAAACACAAGATGGGATTGAACGTGTGATTGCCTACGCGAGCCGCACTCTATCACGTGCCGAAACGAACTATTCAACGTCAGAGAAGGAATGTCTCGCGGTAATATGGGCGATTACAAAGTTCAGGCCTTATCTATATGGGCGCCCATTCAAAGTTGTAAGTGATCACCACGCTTTATGTTGGTTGGCTAACCTCCGAGACCCCTCTGGGCGATTAGCACGATGGAGTCTGAGACTTCAGGAGTTCGATATCACCATTGTATACAAGTCGGGTAGAAAGCATGAAGACGCCGACACGCTATCACGAGCACCTCTGGAGTCCGATCATACAGCTGTAGAAGACGACAGCACCTTCCTGGGGACTCTCAGTGGGGCGGACCTCCTCAGTAAGCAACGAGCGGACCCCGAGTTAAGACCCATCATCGATCATTTAGAAGGCAGCACCGCGTCTGTTCCTCTTCCCCTTTCCAGTACGTTGCCGTCATTTTGCTTACGACACGACATATTATACAAGAAAAACACTGGTGTTGGCAGCAGATCTTATCTTCTAGTCGTCCCTCGTGACCTTCGTGATGACATCCTATTAGCCTGCCACGATGAGCCGACATCCGGCCACCTGGGATACTCACGGACACTCGACCGGGTTCGAAAGCTATATTTCTGGCCAAAACTCGCAGCTTGTGTCAAACGCTACGTGAAAGGATGCCGCGAATGTCAGCGTCGCAAGTCACCACCTGTGAAGCCTGCAGGCCTCTTACAACCCATCGATCCACCGCGTACGCCGTTTGACCAAGTTGGGATGGACCTTCTTGGACCGTTTCCTATGTCTCACTCCGGAAACAAGTGGATCATCGTCGCAACTGATTACTTGACGCGTTATGCTGAAACGAAGCCATTGCCACGCGGTACAGCATCTGAAGTCGCCCAGTTTTTCATGCACCACATTGTGCTTCGTCACGGTGCCCCGTCATTCATCATCACTGACCGAGGGACAGCGTTTACGGCGAAACTGTTGGACGACATCTTCAAGCTCAGTTACACGAACCACCGCAAGACAACCGCATACCACCCCCAGAGTAACGGCTTAACAGAAAGGCTGAACAAAACGCTGGCGGACATGATTTCTATGTACGTGGATGTGCAGCACAAAACGTGGGACGAAATCCTGCCATACGTAACGTTTGCGTACAATCACCGCAACCCAGGAAACGACAAGGTTCGCACCCTTCCGCCTCGTTTACGGTAGAGACGTGCAAACCATGCTAGACGCTATGATTCCTTGTGACATCGACCAGCACGAGCTACTAACTCCCGATGTCGACGACTACATTCAGCGTGCAGAGGAAGCACGTCAATTAGCTCGTGTGCACATAAGATCGCAGCAATGTGAAGGCGCCCGAAGGTACAATATCCACCACCGACAAGTCTCCTACCAACCTGGCAACCAAGTGTGGGTTTGGACTCCTGTTAGACGGCGAGGTCTGAGCGAAAAACTCCTGAGCAAGTACTTCGGACCCTACAAAGTATTACGGCGGTTGAACGAGGTCAATTATGAAGTTATTCCAGACGGAGGCTCGGCAACGACACAGCGCCACTCACCACGAACAAAGATTGTGCATGTCGTCCGCCTAAAACCTTATATTACGCGGTGATACTCGTCTTATTATGCCCGGGCAGCAAACATTTTCGTTTTTTTTTACATTGCCCGTTGGGTCTCGAACGAACTGTGAACTCTGTTAATGGTTTTTTTTTCTCTTATGACCAACCTCAGACAATTTTTTTTTGCACCTGCATATCCCCTGTGCACTATAGCTACCGTTTCTCTTTTTTTTTCCCCTTACCGACCCTGCTGTCCCCTTGTGTATGAGCATCGGGTCGATGCTCTAATGGGAGAGGGAATAATGCCACCTAGAGTTGTGAGCCGGCAAGCCCTAGCGAGCCGAAAAGGGCAAGGAGAACGAAGAAGAAGTGTGGTTAGCGCCTCGTTTCGAAGATACACGCTCGTGTCTTTCTGCCCCGCTGTTCCTGTCCCTTCTCTACGGCTCTTGGTACGTGACAATATATATATATATATATATATATATATATATATATATATATATATATATATATATATATATATATATATATCGAGTGAGATCTGAAAATAAATGAATACGCATTATCTCACTTGCTAAGCAGTGAATGTAAAGCAAAAGCAGGCTTCATAATACCTTGTAGTTGTTCAGTTGGATTTTTTTCCTCTCATAAAACAAAACGTACGTTTTTTTATTGTCTGCTTGTCTTGTTGACAAGTTATACTAAACAACAATATTTCAGCCAAATTTTTACTTTCACTACTACATTGTGAAAATTAATCACCAATATGAGTCAAAATGCTTTTTACCCAAATTTGCCACAATATTTTAGCGATAATTTTGCTTTATTCACTCCCAAAGTATTTTGTTCATTCATTATAAGAGCATATAAAGCATAAGTTACAATACTGGCGAAAGAATCTGTGTTTTTACATCAAAAAACGCTAAACATGCAAAATATTGCCATTTTTGCCTAACGTAAAAGAAAGAAAATGAAAGCACAAATCGATAAAGTATCATAGTGGTGAAAGAGTAGCGCCTTGAGATTAATAAAAAATTGTTTCGTATTGATAAGTCTTACCTGTAATACTACATAAATAATTTGAATTGACCCAATTTCACTGGGTGCCCAAAGTTTCAAACGCCCTCTAATAGCACAATTGTTTTTGCGAAATATAACGCCTCAATAAATTTTCTTTCAGATTCGCATATACCTGCACAACTTTTTTCAGCATGATCATAGATGGTAAAAGTGGCGCCTGCTCTGTGCCAGTGTGAAAAAAGACGTTGACGTCCATGTGTATCGAGCTTGCCGGGTTTATGCCTGAAGCAGCTTGTTGCGGCAAACGCTTCATGAATAATAACAAGTGTTCATACAGGTACTCGCTCGTTGCATTTGGTGGAGGTGCTGAGTAACGTCCTGAATCTTCGCAGCCGGAAGCTACCATCTGATTCCAGAATGACCGAGCGCATCGATCCCCAACAAACCTCTGGTCTGCTATATGTGGCATGTTGTACATCGTCTGCGTGACTCACCAGTCTGCAACGCTACTGAAGATCATGAAGTCGAGGACTGGCTTACAGAGTACAAGCATGTCAGCGCGATTAACAAGTGCGATGACCCTGCGAAGCTGACTCACATCATCTTTTACCCTACATATTTGGCCAACCTATGGCTCACCAACCACCAAACCGACATCCACACCTGTTGGTTTTCAAAGAGACCGTGATCTCGTTTTTTCGGCTGTCCAGGTATGCGCAAGCTTCGTGCTGAACTTAGCTTGCGGGGACAATTTCAACAGGATGGTGAGAGCTTTACGAGCTGCATTAGGATGTGACCGGCCTCTGTTGTCACAAACGAGCTCTGAAAAAAGAGCGCGCCGCCAAAATCTGGTGACAGCGCCTGATCCAAAACCTAATAGGCCACAGGCCCTTACGCTCAGACTACTGCAGACCGACACGTACCCTGACCTGCAATCTCTTCTCGCTATTTATCCTGACGTGTTCCCCAATGACGCTTGCCCCGCATGCGGGGTTAAATCCACGCTGGCGCACATTCTCTGGGAGTGCAAGGCAATGTACACTAACCACAACACTACATTGGTCAGGTGGGAGGCGTCTCTACGCAGCTCCTTCCTGGCCGATTAACTTTGGGCCGTCCAGCAGGCCCGTGGAGCAGCCGATAGGCTTGGCCTAACGGTCCCAACGTGGGAGTCACCCAGTGCGTGCTGACGCGCGCCTTGCAGGACCACAATAAAGTTCAGCAACCAACCAACTAAGCGACGACACCAAGCGCCAGAGAGACGCCTCAAGGTCAACGCTAAAGAAGAAAACAAGCACCTAAAGACTCCCCGGGTGCACCCTCTTTTCCCTCGGAAGCGTATATTCACCGACCAACTTCCTCCCATCGGCCGCCGAGCAAGCCCAGGAAAGATCTGGAAGGAAAGGGGCGTGGTAATGTTGAGTGTCGTCACGACTCGGTCCACGAAAGGTCTCACCCTTTTCCCAGCCTTGGCTGTGCATCGCGCCGACAAAACAATTAAAATTTTCTGGAATATAGTGCGAAAGGTATTTTAGGGAGCAGTGGAGTGGTGATCAGGAGATGAAGACAGTTTACGCCAGTGTGCGTAGGCAAGAGATGAAGGAAATTTTGCGCAAATGAGCGTAGGGTCATTCCGCCGTGTCGGCGAAGGCTTTTGTCGCCAGTGACAAAGCAGGTGATTAAGAGGGTTTCCACCTGAGGGATGAAAGCTTGTGTTACAAGCAGAAGAGTGAGTCTACCGCCAGCGAGCGAAGACGCGTTGCAGCAGCTGCGCGTGGGAAGCCGACGTGTTACCGGCGAATAAGTTTGGTGCTTGAAGAGCGGCCAAATGAAGGCGTAAGGTTTCCTGCATGAGAAACTTCGGGGGCAGCAGATATAGCGACGTGAAATGTTACGAAGTGAAACGATGTTTATTCATAAATTTAGTAGCTGTGTGGTTGGCTTGGCACTGAGGTCGACTACACTTGTGTGTAAACGGTTGAATTCCCCGACGTAAGGCTGTAACTCGCACTGGAGCTATGTCACTTTTATCGAGGTGAAGTGCACGTTATATGTGCGGTTCGATGGCAATTAGTGACCATCGGCGTATTTGAGCCCTGCTTGGCTAAGGGTTTCCGAGTGAATTTCATTGCAACGTTAAACGCAGTGACCAACACTGCAGCAAATGAAATTGCCCCGACATCACGCTTGCATAGGATCTTTTTCCTAAGCAGCATGATGCACTGGCGTGGCTCTGATGCATAATACTTTGATGTCACGCAGAACGGCTATGCCCAATTCCAGCTCGAACCATGATGATACACTTTTTTCGATCTAGATTTTCACTCATTGACAACGCCATTGTCACCAGCAAAGCTTTTTATTCGCCTTGGGCTCCTAACACCGTCGCGTTAAGATTTACTTGGTTTATTCCCACTCTACTTGGAGCAGGAGAAGAAGGAGGAGGAGAGAAGGAATCGGGAAAGACAGGGAGGTTAGCCAGTTCCACTGTCCTTGGGTTGACATACACTGTCAATCACTGTCCTTGAAGGAAGGAGGAGGAGGAAAGGAAGAGGAAGTACAGAGAGGTTAGCCATGCAGTTAGAATATATCCTTGGGTTGACATACACTGTGATCACTGTCCTTGGAGCAGAAGGAGGAAGAAGAGGAGGAGGAGGAAGGAAAAAGGAAGGCCAGGGAGGTTAGCCATGCAGTTCCACTGTCCTTGGGTTGACATGCACTCTCAATCACTGTCCTCGGTGGAGGAGAAGGAAATAAGGAGGAAGAACAGGGAGGTTAGCCAGTTCCACTCTACTTGGGTTTAAATACACTGTGAATCACCTGTCGCATACCCGTATACAACGGGCCGTGTCATGCAGGTATGTACCACATGCCACCTCTGCAAAGGGTTTCATGACGCGCGGGACAGCCAAGCCACGTTATTCGTGTCTCCACCTGTGCATCGTATTCGTCGTTCACTCATGCCTTCATATTTCATCTTTAGTATGCACCAATTTCAGGATACAACCAAGAACGTCCAGACATAGGCGGCCATATAGGTAGATAAGTAGATACATATTGTCACAGTGCCTTTGGTCAACTAAGAATTTTTAAAAAATAAAAAAACAAAGGACTTGTGCGGTGTCTGCCGCACAGTCACAGGAAAAGCAGGAGCGGCCTTAAGTCAACTGAAAACTCTATAGGTGCGACAAATGCAAGTACATTTCCAAGGTACCCACTCCCTCCTATATTATCATAGTTTTGTGAAGACTGGAAGTACCTATACTGTGCCAATATTCATGATTCTGTGGAGAAGCGAGGCACTCGCTACCCTTCTGAAAGGTATCATCTGCACTTTGTTGATGGTGGTGGCTGAGGACGATGACAATTATGAATTATTCTCGTGTAAAGGTTATGAGGCTGTAAACTATTTGAACGTTATGCAATTCGCATTGTGTGACACGAGGTTGTATTTTACTGTACTTTCAGATCATATTAAACTGTTAAAGTGATGGCCTCCCCGGAATAACCCCAACCTTTAGGGTCTTTTTGGGAAGTAGTTTAAAGCACCGGTGTGCATCTGTGATAGAATGCTCCACTGTCATGCAGCATGCAGAAAGCCCGGATTCAAATGCTGGTCAATCCTGCACATGTTTTTTTTTTCATTCGTGTGATAGTGATTATGGACACTGCCCGGGTCGGTGGACAACTAAACAATCAAATGTGGCTGCTGTGATATCACAACCGCTTCCGCTGGGTAGCGAAGCCTTGGAACTCTCTTATGGGTCATCCTCTTCAGTGTCGTCTAGCGGGTTAAAAACGCCACTCGTGCTCGGAGTTCATGCTCCACCTTGTATGCCGCCATTGGGTAATGTCACTGAGGGCCTTCCAAAAGATGCCTTTACAAATTGGTAGAGTTTCTGGGTACTCTTCGGGCATGACTTGGACGACGTCCCACTCAATCACTAGGCGGAGAGGAGGCAGAATGTGGTTGACGGCTGCTGAACTAACTTCCATGAAAGTCGCAGTGGAGCCAACTTCGACAACTAAAAGAGATGATCACCAGATTTTGATGTCGTGACCCCATAATAAACTCTGATTTTACAGGGCTGGTCTGACGATATCACCCTGCTGCCAACTCATCGGAGAATCGGAAATGATTGCACATTACTTTTCGTGATGTTCAAGATAATCTCCCATTAGAACTCGACTTCTCATTACTCCTCTTTCAAAAATAGGCTTAACCTTCTCCCGAGAAAATGTTTTAAGCTTCGGTGCTCCAGGCTTGGGATACTGTCACAGAGATTACTTTGATGATCTGTGTAATTTTATTATAACTACTCAGCAAGTACCATTTAAAATTACGCGTGTTCTCATACGCGTGTTCTCATGACATTTAAAATTCCGCGTGTTCTCATCAAGATAAAACCTGACAATTTTTTTCAAAATTGGTCGAATCAGGTCAATACAGCAGTCTGAACTACAAGCTCAAAAGCACAACACTTGCAGTTTAAATTTTATGAAATACGTATTACTGAAATTTCATTTCTTTATTACTTAATCACCCACTACTCCAAACAGAATATGTAAAGTCTCAACGTCGCACTCTTGGCCAATCCTCCAAAAAGGGTACGTGCGAAATATACTGAAGGAAAACAAACAATACAAAAAAAGGCTGTTGAACATGTTCCGGGGCGCGAAGTTTAAAAGAGAGAACTAGCGTACAATTTTATTGCGCATGAATGACTCCATTTCTGCGAGCAACACGGACAGGTCAGATATGAGCCAAAAGCCAACAAGCTTTGTGTTGCGTGATAGAGAGCGAATGACTATCTAGTGTTGCATGCCGGCGCAGTTCCTCGTAGCTTTGGCACAGCATGATGACCTCTGCCATTGTGCGAGGGTTTGCGGCAAGCAGCATGCATGGTTAGGAAGCGCATCGCCATTGGTGCTTTTCGTAGCATTCCCTGACCTTGCAGATCGTGAAAATGATGCGTTGGCTTTCTTGCACATGTCGAGTGCGTCTATGTAATTGTAAATATGTGAGAGAAGGTAAGCGTAATGGAAATACGTGTGAACAAAGAACGGCAGCTTACTTGCACGCAAAACAGAGGCTTCCGATGTCATTCGGATGAACTCTCAAGCCTATTTGTGGAAAATAACATAATGTTTCGCCATTGCTACGTATACTTGACTTGTTTGTTTCTTCTTTTCTTGCCTTATTATTTGACCCAATTTTCAGCAAGCTTTTGTTTGACGTCTTCTCTTTAACCGAAACGTATCTTCCCGATACATATATTTCGCGCACATCCGGTTATGTTTCTATTTATGATAACCGTGCGACGATGGGGGGAGGTGTTGCCCAACTAGTGAACATCACGTATTTGCATAAACTGCTATCTTATGTGTCCATTTGTAACTCTAATATGGAGATTCTCACCATGAAGTCGGCCTGCCAAACATTTTCAGTTCTTTATCGTCCACTCAAGGAAATTTGTCCACATTTTTGTATCCCTTTAAGCGTGACAGTATCAATTTTCAGCTCATGAAAGTTTCATTCTTGCTGAGCTGGAAACCTTAATATCAATATCATCACACTGTCATTCAAGCGCAGCAACAATCATGATATGTGGTGCTTAACGTCCCGAAATTACGATATGAATAAAGCACGGCCGCGGTGGTCTAGTGGCTAAGGTACTCGGCTGATGGCCCGCAGTTCGCGGGATTAAATCCCGGCTGCGGCGGCAGCATTTCCGATGCAGGCCAAAATGTTATAGGCCCGTGTGCTTACATTTGGGTGCACAATAAAGAACCCCAGGTGGTCGAAAATTTTCGTGGCCCTCCACTACGGCGTCCCTCAAAATTATATGGTGGTTTGGGGACGTTAAACTCCACATATCAGTCAATCAAATGATATGAATGTAAGACATGCCGTAGTGGAGTGCTCCGGAAATTTCTACTACCAGAGTACACCAACAGTTTTAGTCGCTCATCCTAGTCACTGGTCTTCAAAGTGTGGTCAATAGTCTTACACAAATCACTGCTACTTGCTCTTCGGTGCTAAGCCTTATAGTTACTAACAGTGATAGTGTGCTGTTTTCGGGCTACATAGAAGTAATTGCGTCTTTCCTGTTTTCTTGTTTTTGATAAAGAACACCCGTTCAATGGCAAATGCAACAGCTCGGCGTCAATTTATGCCTCTGGATAAGCTTGAAAAGTTCAGGCATGTTCACATCGAGCACTAGTCTGAAAAACGGGAAGGCGGAAGAGAACCATAATGTGAATGCGCAAAAAAAAAACGGACAAAAACACAAAAAATAGAAAAGTACAGACAAGCACAGACCATAAACTCAGACAATCCTTATAGTACCGAACCTTACTCCACCACTCCGAGTGCGAGATGCGGCAAAGCCACCTTGCGTGGCCTGGGACGGCAACATCCACCCACACAAGGCTTGAAGCTCGTTCGGGCACGTACCATATTTGATGTGCCAAGAAGCTCGAGCCTTCGCAACACCGACTGAACGTGTACAACCAAGCTTGAAGACTTGTGTGTGTGGATGTTGCCGTCACAGACCACTCAAGGTGGCTTTGCCGCATCTCGCACCCGCAGTGGTGGAGTCAGGTTCGGTACTATAAGGATTGTTTGAGTTTATGGTCTGTGCTTGTCTGTCCTCTTTTCTCCTTTCGTATTTCCGTTCGTTTTTTTTGCGCAGTTACATTATGAATTATTACCAACTCATTCAACTTGCCATTCTTCAGATGAGGAAAACGAACGCTGATTGTGCGCGAAAGCGAAAATTCCGACACCCAATGCGGGGATAACGGCCATGCCTAATATCTCCGCGCAGATTAGCTCTCCACATTGGCGGCTGCCAATCAGGGCCCGAAACACGTGCGCGTAGTATCGCGCAATGACGCAAGATGACGGCACGTCCTGCTTCGATTGGTGGATTGCTTCACCACCTCGGCAGATCGCGCAGAAGGCATCGTGGTCCGCCTGAACAACCACGTGCTCTCGCTGCCTATCCACTTTGAAAATTTTGCTTGCTTAATTTTTAAATTTGCAGCGGTCTGCGTGACAAGAGTATAAAGTTTGGCATGTTGGTCATGCACCACTGATCACGTAGGGCTAAAATATTTTTGACACAGGACAAAGGAAGAGAAGAACGGGAAGGGGTCCGCTCCCCGTTGCCCCTTTTTATCTTTATCATCATCAGCAGCAGCAGCAGCCTGACTACGTCCACTGCAGCACAAAGGCCTCTCCCATGTTCCGCCAGTCAACTCGGTCCTGTGCTCGCTGCTGCCAATTTAAACCCGCAAACTTCTTAATCTTATCTCCCCACCTAACCTTCTGTCTCCCCCTAACCCTCTTGCCTTCTCTGGGAATCCAATTAGTTACCCTCAATCTCTAGTGATTATCCTGTCTACACGCTACATGCCCGACCCATGTCCATTTCCTCTACTTGATTTCAACTATGATATCCTTAACCCCTATTTGTTCGCTAATCCACTCTGCTCTCTTCTTGTCTCTTGAGGTTACACCTACCATTTTTCTTTCCATTGCTCGCTGCGTCGTCCTCAACTTGAGCTGAACCCTCTTTGTAAGTCTCCATGTTTCTGCTGCGTAGCTAAGTACCGGCAAGATACAGCTGTTATGTACCTTCCTCTTGAGAGATAGTGGCAATCTACCTGTCATAATTTGAGAGTGCTTGCCGAATGTGCTCCACCCCATTCTTTTTCTTATAGTTACTTCAATCTCATGGTTCGGCTCTGCGGTTATAACCTGCCCTAAGTATACATAGTCTTTTACAACTTGAAGTGCACTATTACCTATCTCGAAGCGCTGCTCTCTTCCAGGGTTGTTGTACATTACTTTCGTTTCCTGCAGATAAATTTTAAGACCCACCTTTCTGCTCTCCTTGTCTAACTCCGTTATCATGAGTTGCAATTCGTCCACTGAGGTACTCAGCAATGCAATATCATCGGTGAAGCGCAGGTTATACTAAGGTACTCCTCATTAACTCTTATCCCTAAGTGTTCCCATTCTACGCTTCTGAAAAGCTCCTGTAAGCACACGGTAAATAGCATTGGTGAGATTGTGTCCCCCTTCTTTACACCCTTCTTGATCGGTATTCTGTTGCTTCCTCTATGAAGCACTATGCTAGCAGTTGATCCCCTGTAGATTTCTTCGAGGATGTTTATATATATTTCATCGACACCCTGCTTCTGCAGTGTCTGCATGACGGCTGATATTTCTACTGAATCAAACGCCTTCTCGTAATCTATGAAGGCTATGTATAGTGGTTGGTAATATTTTGAGCATTTCTCTATTACCTTATTGACAGTGACAGTATTAATGTGGTCAATTGTTGAGTAGCCTGTTCGAAATCCTGCTTCTTCCTTTGGTTGATTGAATTTTAAGGTTTTTTACTCTGTTAGCAATTACCTTTGTAAATAGTTTGTATACTGCAGAGAGCAAGCTGATTGGTCTGTAATTCTTCAAGTCCTTGACATCTCCTTTCTCATGTTTTGAGGTTATGTTAGCATTCTTCCAAGACTCTGGTACTCGTCCCGTCAGGAGGTGCCTCGTAAACAGGGTGGCTGGTTTTTCTAACACAATCTGTCCTCCATCTTTCAGCAGATTCGATGTTACCTGGTCCTCACCAGCAGCTTTACCTCTTTGCATGCTCTCCAAGGCTTTTCTGACTTCTTCTATCATTAGTGGTGGGATGTCATCTGAATTACTGCCAGTTCTCATAGTTTTAAGCTCGGGGTTGTCCCTTCCTTTGACTCCTTCCTTTGTCGTCGGTCAAATATTTTTTGTACTACGGGATCAGGTGACGTTCGCGTAAACGTGCCTTTATTCGGCCGAGCGAACGATACGCATATTTCAAAGGGAGTCCAAATGACAACTGCCAATAACAGCGCTAACGCGATTTTTCTAAACTGAATTTTTTATTTACTCTAATCAATACTGAATCATTTACAAGTTTGCAAAAAACTTTTTGCTTCCCTATACATTTATTTGGTGCGGACAAGCTACAAGCACATTTCTATTCTAATGACTATGAAATTTGTGGGCATCATTTAAAGCAAGTTTTTGTTTCAAGCGAAAACATGGCACCTGTGAACTATAAACTAGGTGCGGAAGACAATAACACACAAAAATGGATGGTTTAATAAATCTACCACTGGTCGTTGAAGAAAGCTGTTTCACTGATATACAGCGTTCTATACTGCTTTCACTTGAAATATCGCTGAGTAAAAAAGAAAAAAAACTGACGACCATGACCATTGAATATAGAGTATCTAAGAAGTATCCTTTCACAGCTCTTTGAAAAACTAGCGATGCAACTGGTGGAAGTGCGTCGTCTGCCATTGTTGCCTATCGAGCTGCCGGAGAAGCGGTTCCACGCCAGCGAAGCACAGGCATTTGCCTCCTCTTTTCGCTAAATCAAAACACCTAAACTGCGCTCAGAATATGCATTTGGCAGTGTTAGAATCATGGGTGAATTTTTTGTGCGTTGTTTGACTTGCAGTGGCAGATATCTTTCTTGCCTTAAAGCGAAGGGCTGCGGACCACAGGAAAGAGAAAATAATGCTGAGACGCGCGTAGTACAACTGTCAGCACCTTTAACACGAATCCTCCGCCGCGTGTCTTGCAGCAGTTTGACGCTGACACCACGAACGTTTTGGTTCCGTTGCCAAGATGCTAACCATACATGCCGACATCCTATCCAAGCCCATCGAGGTATTACCTCACCAAAAGCGCCCAGCAGTTCGCGGCTGGCATCAATTGAACTAGCCCTGGCCACGCATCAAAGTGTATGTGTTAAAGGTGCCGACGGCTGTGTGATCAGCAGCTGTATATCACATCTCATCTATCGGAACAGCAACCACTTGTTTCTTTTTCTTCATAACTGGATGGCAGGGTTTGAAAAGAAGAGAATACAATAACAGGGTTCAAGAGAAGCGTGGGTGTTGTCTTGCTGGCTTGAACAGCCAAGCGGAAAGCTGCTCGGAGCTGCTGATCAGGTGCAGGCGCATATTTTTGCTAATTTCGCCGCTGCGATGCGGGCGCTTATCGACGCTCGCATGTTCAGGTTAAGAATTTCGGAATGTGTTTCTAGGAAATGGAACATGTAACATAGAACATCTTTATTAGTCATTATAAGATACATTCCAGTGATGTAAATGTGGCTCCAATTGCTCCAAACTGCTCCAAAAAAAATTGCTCCTCCAAGTTGGCCCAAATAGTAATTTTTGTTATTAATTGCTCCAAACTTGCTCCGAAATGACACCCAGAAAAGGAAAACGACGAACTTTTGCTGTTTGAGCAACGCATAAGTCAAGAAACTGAGAATTATCTGTGTACTACGATCCCAGTGTACTACTAGTGTGCATAATTATGAGCTCTGATTACTTTTGTACGAAAAGAACTGGGATATTAAGCACGTAGCTCATTTGACTGTTTCTTTTTCTCAGCTATATATATATAGGCTAGTGTGGTGAAATGAGAAAATGAGCAGAATTGATTTCATCTCATAGCACATATATATATCTTATTCGAAAACAGTTATCTGGAGTACTGGTTACTTCTAAATTGTGGCGCACACCTTTTTCGGTTTGAATTGACTTCTTCCACAAATACTAGTATGTTGAATTGTAGCTCACTTCGCAGTACCTTTTTGACAACCTGCTTTTATTTGCTACATGATGTTTACATTGATTGTTGTCTGTAAAGTATATTTCATAAGAAATATAATATTTACAAGATGCTTCAACAAAGCTTTGAACTCCAATAGTGTATGGCAAATTCGACATCTGTTCCTAAAACACAAATAGCTGCTCCTAAACTAACCCTTTTTTCTGCTCCGAAAATGCTTAAGGCTGCTCCAAAGCAACACTTTTCCTACTCCTAATTATGGTCCTAAAGGTAAAAACGCACTTTTATCACTGGCATGCCTATTTTAACGCAAAAGCGTTTAAAAGCTCGGTTCGCAGGAATTCTGGCGTCAACACTGCGGTGGCAGCGCGTCTTTGGTTATGGGCGAAAAGGCCGCGTTGGCCGTGATCGAAAACTCATGGCAGATGCCAATAAGGATCAGAGCCGGTGGGAGTTCGCATTTTGGCTTTCCTTGCGGCATTATCTAGGTCTCCACTGAGAAGCGAATGAATGCTTTAGTGGTTGGGAAGTCGGTGTACCGAGAGTGTGGGTGCGTCTGCGCGTGTTCATGCGGATATTGCTATCGCGTTCAACTTTTAAAGGTCAAGTTTAAGTGTCCCTAAATTTCCTATTTTCGATTTCATCTGGTGCTCCTCTAAAAGCGCTAACAGTATTTGAAACTTTCCTCCGTAAAGTTCTCATTCTCAGATGTCTTTGAATTTTTCAGAGACACCCTGATCACTTGTTTTTTTTTTGGGTGCATCTTCTGGTGTTTTCAAACACGTGTTCAACTATATGCAGCACTTTTGTATACAATTAAAGGCAAATTTTTCGAAACAAACCACACTTGAACCTTCAAAAAAAAGGGCACTAATCTCGTGAGTTGTAAAAAAGTTCATTTGTGGTATATTCATACCCTAATATTCCGCTACTGTGATTTTTACAACAAATGTACAGGCTTTGACTATTGACGTCCTTGCTCCTTTTTTTTTGTCGCGCTGCCTGAATTCACTGAAGACCTGCAAACGTACAGCGTCCACTTTTGTCAAAGAGAACACTCAAACGCGTAGCCACCGCTCTCTGGCGGCTGCTTGTAGCGCGTTCAAGCGGGAGCGACCGCAACCACAACCTCTATTCCCGCCGTCTAGTGGCGAGCACAACAACCGCTCATTGGTGATATGAAGTCGGCGGCAAGATTGCAACCCCTTCCCTTTTGAAGACGGTTACGCCCGGCCACTTACGCGTTATCTCCTTGAAGGAGGAGGCAGTTGCAATTTTTTTTGCCGTTTCCACATCACCAATAACCGGTTGTTTTGCTCGGCACTATATGGCAGGAATAGCGCTTGTGGTTGCTGTGCATCGAAATAGCAGAAAAGGAACACAGGCCGCTGTGGCTAGCATTTTTGGATATCAAGGGAGCGTACAATAGCACGGTTCAAGAGGAATTGTGGGGAATACTCGACACACTAGGCGTGGAAGATGTAGTCACTAATCTTTTAAAGGATATCTATCAAGGTATCAAGGTAATTATAAAGTGGGAAAAACAGGTATCCAAGCCTGAAGAGGTAAAACGGGGGCTCAGGCAGGGGTGTCCCCTGTCACCCTTATTATTCATGATGTACCTACAAGGATTAGAGGCCAAATTAGAGGGAAGTGGACTGGGCTTCAACCTCTCTTTCGTCAAAGAAGGAAAACTCATTGAACAGGCACTACCAGCATTGATGTACGCAGATGATATAGTGCTAATGGCCGACAACAAGGAAGATTTGGTGAGATTGATGGACATCTGCGGTAATGAGGGAGATAGGTTAGATTTCAGATTCAGTAAGAAAAAATCAGCAGTCATGATTTTTTAAGACAATGACGGTAGTGAACTTAGAATACAGGAGGTCACGCTAGAGATAACAGATAAATACAAATATCTGAAGCATGAATAGGCAATGGGGCCAAGTAGCTAAGGAAACACGAAACATACGTTACGACTAAAGATAACAGGAATGCAGCGGTAATGAAAAACAGGGCACTGTGGAATTACAATAGGTATGATGTTGTGAGAGGAATATGGAAAGGGGTCATGGTTCCTGGTCTGACGTTCGGCAATGCGGACTTATGCATGAGATCAGAAGTTCAAGAAAGATTAGAAATTAAGCAACGTGGAATAGGTAGGCTTGCCTTAGCAGCTCACGGAAATACAGCAAATCAGGGAGTACAAGGTGATATGGGATGGACATCATTAGAGGGCAGGAAGCTAGCAGCAAGATAAAATTTGAGAAGCGATTGAGAGAAATGGGGGAGGAGCGTTGGGCTAGAAAGGTATTTAGCTACTTGTACATGAAGAATGTCGATGCAAAATGGAGGTAGCGAACCAGAAAATCGACTA
Organism: Rhipicephalus annulatus; assembly: GCA_013436015.1. Classification (NCBI taxonomy): domain Eukaryota; kingdom Metazoa; phylum Arthropoda; class Arachnida; order Ixodida; family Ixodidae; genus Rhipicephalus; species Rhipicephalus annulatus. The sequence continues at coordinate 164,068 of WOVY01009274.1, forward strand.
GTAAATACTTGGAAAAGAGCAAAAGGTCAAACCAATTAAGAATTATCGGTTAAGAAGAAGGTGAAGGAAGCTGAGACCGACGTGTGGAGAATTCACATGATTAAGAAGTCCGCACTAGAGATCTATCGAACTTTTAGGCAGGAAGTTGCCAAGGAAAGGATCTATGATAATACTTGGGGTAGCTCTCTACTGTTTGAGGCCAGGACAGGAGTATTGCGAACCAAGACATATCGGGCCAAATACGAAGGGGTAGACACGGTATGCAGTGCGCGTGGAGAAGAAGAAGAAACTGCCGAACACTTGATAATGTTCTGTAAAGGGCTTCACCCTATTGTTCAGAATGATGGCGCAGAGTTTTTCGAAGCACGGAGGTTTAGGGACAGGGAGGGCAAAATAGACATTAAGCGAGTATATTTAAATACAAGGAGGTTATCTGATTGGTGGCTAAAGTGAAGGCACGAGAGAAAATTAAACCCATCACTGCAAAGTACGAATCCCCAACCTCACTATTTAAAGGAAAAAAATAAATCTAGTTTTTGGTTCATTAAGTATTACGACTTGTGGCGCTAGCCACCGCCCGATCTAAAGGGTACAGCCATATCCATCCATCCATTCATCCGTTGCTATTGCTCCCGCTTGAACGTGCTACAAGCAGTCGGCCCAGCGTGCGGGCCACTTGTTCACGTGCTGCCTTCTATAAATGTTGATAGTGTAGCTATAATGTAGGTGGGAGCAATTTTAAAGAAAGTTCAAGCTTTAAAGATTCCACCAGAAGACCATTGCTATTATTGGGGAGCTTCGCAAATATTACCCCGTGATATACTACCACATGCATAACTGGTCCTTAAGGCGCAAATCTGCATTACGAAAACTTGACTTCTATTGCAAAGCGCACGAAAAAATAACTTCGTTCTTTGACGACCGAGTGGCTAGCCGCAGTCACTGGCTTCGTGCCAATGGGGAGTGTATCGGTAGAGGCGCTTGATTAGGACCAGTACAGCGTAAAACAAAGGCCTGAAACCATGATGAAATTCGCGCTACCGGATATGGAGAAACTGTTCATTGTGGCCGCAACTATCCTCCACCGGCTTGCACATCGCTGGTGGCTCAACTGGTTCGTGTTAAAAGGACTATTTAACAGGAGCATTTAAACTGTTGGCGTTGATGAACAATGGGATCGTCAATAGTTTCTCATTATTAGCTTTAAGACTCTGAAATAAGATGAACGCTAACCTTCAGTTTTTTTACTCTTCTTCTACGAGCCAGAAATTTATTGCGATCACGCTGTCTTGAGGTTTCAACAATTTTAAATTTCAATTTGAAGAAAATAGTTTTTTATTGTTGTGATGCACATTATTGAAGGTTCACGTGATTTTGACAACGTCGTGTTCTTTAACGTACGATAACATCACACAGTACACTGGGTCACTACCATATTGACTCCATCGAAAGGTGACTGCCGCGGTATTGATCAAACCTGCGACATCCGGATCAGCAGCCGAGTACTGTAGCCGCTGTATACAACCGCGGCGGACACAGATCCACAATTGAAAAACAAAAAAGAGGCACAGCATTGACACAAAAGCAAAGGAAAGAACGCGATAGCAACAAATTGGATGGTCACGCGCAGAATGGCAAGCAGATCGAAACGTGCCCCGCGTTTCTCACACACAAAGAATGCACGAAACGTACTCACAGCTTCAGATTAACGCGAATAAGCTTCTCATTTGTTACTTCGCTGTGTATGAAAAGCGTGCCTTTTTCACAAACGGAGGCTGTGCCACGATTGCAGTGACCTTTGTGCGCCCGGTAACTAGAACATCATCTTTCCGACGAAACTCAAGGAGGAAGAGGAGGAAGAAAGTTTAAGCGGAAAGACAGGGAGGTTAGCCAGTTCTTAGACCGGCTGGCTACCCTGTGCTGGGGAAAGGGGTGAGGGGAATGATAGATGTTAAAAAGAAATGTTGCGAAGAGAGGGAGAAATTACAAAAAAAATGCGACAGAGGAAAGGCAACATCAAAGAGTATAAGACACTAAAGTCTGTCTCTGAGGCCAGTTGTCCGCAAAAAGCGCAGCAAAGCTTTCAAAGCCTTCTGGGCTGAGGATGGGCTTGGCCAATGACCCAGAATCCTTTGTTCCGACAAAGGCCGATTGTCTAGTCTATCCAGAGCTGCAGTGAGTTCTTGTCTTTGCACGTTGAAATGGGTGCACTCACACAGAAGGTGCGCGATGGTTTCTTCGCAACTGCAGTAAGTGCATGTAGGAGAGCTGGCCATCCCGATGAGATAAGAGTATGCGTTCGTGAAGGCCACTCCAAGCCACAGGCGGCATAGAAGAGTCTCCTCAGCTCGAGATATCCTTGGGGGAAGACGAAGCTGCAGATCGGGATCCAAGTTATGCAGGCGCGCGTTTGTGAAGTCTGTCGAGTTCCACTGTGCCAGTGTGAGGTCACGTGCAAGCGAACGAAGTCTTGTAGCTGCGTCGGTTCTTGAGAACGGGATGGCTGTGTATTGGGTACCATCGTGTGCAGATCTAGCGGCCTCATCTGCGCGGTCATTGCCATATATACCGCAATGGCCTGGTATCCACTGATACACTATGCTGTGCTGTTTTTCGGTTGCTTGATGATGAAGAAGCCTTATTTCAGCTACTAACTGTTCATTAGGTCCATGGCGAAAGGGTGATATAAGACATTGAAGAGATGCCTTCGAGTCCGAGAAGATCGACCAAATTCCCGAAGGTTCTTTCACTATAAACTCCAGAGCTGCACGAATGGCTGCAAGTTCTGCAGCTGTCGACGACGTCAAATGCGATGTCATGAATTTAATTGTGATATTCCTCGCAGGAATAACCACTGCCCCTGCAGAGCTTACTGAAGACACCGAGCCATCCGTGTAAATGTGAAGGCGTCCGTTGTGCTTCTCTTGCAGGAAAAGTAATGTGGCCTGTTTCAGGGCTAGATGCGACGATTTTTTCTTATTTTGGATGCCAGGAATTGTGAGAAAGGCTTTGAGTGGGTGTAGGCACCATAATGGTATCGGCGGCTGTGCTGCATGCGTGAAGTGCAATGGAAGCACTGCGCAATGCTGAGCTACAGTTGCGCTGAACGCTGAGTGGGGCCTGGAAGTTCGAATTGAGGCTAGGTGATGAGATGGAAGCCGAGCGAAGTGTCTTATGTGCATTCTCAAAGCGTCTACGCGGATGTATGCGTTGACTGGATAATCACGCGCGATGATGACTGTCGCTGCTGTAGACGCGCATCTCGGGAGACCAAGGCATATCCTCAGGGCTTGGGCTTGGATCAACTGGAGGACGCGCAAGTTTGTTCTTCGGATCCCGCAAAGCACAGGTAAGCTGTATCTCATATAACCCAGGAACAGAACAGTGTAGAGTTGGAGCATTGCTTGTGCCGATGCACCCCACGTTTTTCCAGCAAGGAACCTCAGTGCGTGGGTGATCATGGTGAGTTTAGTTTTCATGTGGGCGATGTGAGGGCTCCAGGAGAGGTCGCGATCAACTATAACTCCGAGGAATCGGTGGGTCTTCACGTAGTTGATCGTGTGTCCGTTAATTTTAATAACATATGGGCTCATAGCCTTATGCGTGAATGCTATAAGCGAGCATTTCCCTGACGACAGCTCTAGTGTTCGTTCTTCCAGGTACTTTGTCGCTATTTTTGCCGCTCTCTGAAGCCGGGCACGCAAATGAAGGCGTGTTACGCCTGACGCCCAGATGCAGATGTCATCTGCATATATTGATAGATGGACAGATTCTGGAAGCGCATCAACCAGGCCGAGTAGCGCTAGATTGAAAAGTGTGGGGCTAAGAACGCCGCCTTAAGGCACACCTCGACGGTTGCAATGGTGCGTTGTTGTGCCATTCTCCGTCTGTACAAAGAAAGTTCTGCCTTTCAGATAGCTGTGGGTCCATTGGTATACCCGACCCCCTAATCCAACATTTTCCATGACATCCAGAATGGCTTCATGTGATACGTTATCGTATGCACCTTTCACGTCCAAGAACAACGCCGCAGATAAACGTTTCAGTCTTTTTTGATGCTAAACAGATGAGACCAGGTCTATAACGTTATCAATTGCGGACCTCCCACGCCGAAAGCCCGTCATAGCATGAGGGTATACCTCGTGGCGCTCCAGGTACCACTCTAGACGAGTCAAAATCATCCTCTCCATCACTTTCCAGAAACAGCTGGTAAGCGCGATGGGGCGATAAGAGGTCAAGTGCAGAGGAGATTTACCTGGCTTAAGCACAGGGACGAGGCGGCTGGATTTCCATGAATGAGGGATAAATCCGCTGCTCCACGAGTCGTTGTACACGGATAGAAGGGCCCGTCGAGCTGCTTCTCCGAGGTTGCAAAGAGCCATGTACGTGATCCCATCCGGACCAGGTGATGAAGATCGTTTGCATGCCGTCAAGGCCGCTTGTAGTTCCTCTAGAGAGAAAAAGGTGTCCATTCTAGAATCTCTGGAAACTGGAGCATTTTCTAGGTGGCGCGTGGTGCACGTGGACGCATGACCGGCAACTTTCATGCAGAAATCTTCTGCTACTTCAATTTCGGTGCGTCTTTGGTGGAGAGAAAGACACTTGAAGGGGCGATGTTGATGTGGCGATGTTCGTAGGCCACGGACAATCCTCCATGTCTGCGTCAAAGGCTTGTGTGGATCCAAAGATTCGCACAGATGTTTCCAGCGAAAGGATTGAAGTGAAATGAGTCGCCGCTGAATTTTTTTCTGTGGGCGCCTTGCCTCCCTCAAGTCGTGAATAGACTTAGTGCGCCTATATCTCCTTTCTGCGCGACGACGGATCGCTCTGAGCCGTTCCAATTCCGCCTGATATTGACAATAATCTGAAGTATGTTGAATATGATAGGTCGCTTCTTGAGTAGCACCTCTAATCATATCCTCGAGGGTGTCAAGAGGAGGCGTTTTATTTTCTTGACACCTTTTTTCCGTCAGTGACCTGAACTTTGTCCTGTCGATGCGAGTCGAAGTGTCGTAGTTAGGCGATTTTTCCAGGCCCTTGATCTTCAAATAAGTTGGTATGTGGTCGCTTCCATGAGTTTCGTAGTCTGCGAACCACTTGACCTTTCCATTTAGGCTTCGTGACACAAATGTCAAGTCAAGGCAGCTGCTGTATGTCGTTCCCCGTAGAAACGTTGGGCTTCCGTCGTTTACACAAAGCAGCTGCTGCTCCAGAGCAAAGGAGAATACTTGCCTTCCGCGACTGTCTGTCTTCTGACTTCCCCATAGTGGGTGGTGAGCGTTGAAATCTCCGGTGATGATCCATGGTCCAGGTGTGGCTGTTAACAGTACACGTAGTCTTTCAGGTTCAAAACGGTTCGAAGGTGATATATATGCGCCTACGAGCGTGAAATTGAGGTCTCTACGTTTAACAGTCAAGCAGACATACTGGTTGTCATCGTGAGGTGCTACATGGTGCTCGATATAGATAAGGTCGCATCTGATATATACAATGACTTTACTCTGTTCGTTGCAGGTAGCGGACTTGAAGGCTTCGTACCTCCATAGTCGTATTGCATTGTGTAGCCTTGGCTCACAGATAACAATAATTGGAAACTGGTTTTTGAACACAAATTGTCGTATATCAGAAATGCGGGGCTTGAGGCCTCGGGCATTCCACTGAAATATCGAAGCTCCTTTGACCTCTTTACGAAAGGCTTGCAGAGGCGGAGCCATGGTGCCTTTCCAGACTTGATAGCACCGGCTTCAGCGCATCCACTAACTGAAGTGCACTCTTTGCAGCCGGACTGTCAATGCTAGTGAGGAGCATACGAATGGTGTTCATAAGGGCCTTTACCATGGCTACGATTTCTTTGTCGTGACTATCACCGCATTCTCGTTCCGAAGTTATTGTAGACGAGCGATGCGGTGGCTCAGACGGTGGGTCTATCGTTGGCAGCGCTGGCCATGCTTCAGGCGAGCCCGTGATGCTCTTGTCTTGCTTGGAGGATTTGTTGTCGGCGTGTCTGGACGCTTGAGGTGGTACGCCGGTGGTCGTTTGGTGAGGTTCAATCCTTGCTTCAGCACTGGGTCTCCTCAGGGGCCTCCGGCGACGAGACCGCCGGCGTCGTACTTGGGCAGCGGCGTCCCTGTGAGTTGAGCCATCCCGGACCATTTGCCTCAACACTTGCATTTCCTTTTTCATGATTGGGCAATCTTTCGACAATGCTTCGTGAGGGCCATGACAGTTTTGACATTTTCGAAGTTCTGCCTGGCAAGTATCTGCGCTATGTGATTCTGAGCATAGCGAGCACACAGCCAGGTTTGTACAAACAGCACTGACATGTCCCAATCTATAACATTTCCGGCATTGAAAGGGCTTCGGTACGAAGGGTCGCATTGTGTGTCGAAAATGGCCGACCTTGACTTGCGTTGGAAGGCTGTCACTCTTGAACACGAGCTTCACGCAGCGTGATTTGCCAAGGCGACGAGCTTGCAGTATAGTAGGTTCTGCAGACACCGGTTTGATGAGAGCAGCAAAGTCACTTTCGCTGATGGAAATGTCGACGTCATAAATGACGCCTGCCGTAGAGTCGCGGCCATCAGGTATATATGAGCGAACATTGATGTTATCCAACATCTTGACGTTGCTCAGCACTTCCAATGTGCTTCGTTGAGTGACGTCTACGGCGAGGATATTCTTACGGCCATTGATCCGCACGTCCGCGATTTCTCCCTGGGCGAGTTCCTCAAGAAACCTAGACGTGACTTGACAATTGAGCTGGTTGAGACTATGAGCCGCATCGACCGGCACAAACAGAATTGTGTATATCGTGGGCTCTCGCGTCGTCGTCACATTCTTACTTGTTGTTGGAGACGGCATCACTAGTCTTCTTTTTCGCTGCCGCCTTGTGACAGGCACGAAGTCGCCTTCGTCGGAGCTCTCGTCGCTGGCCGTAGAGTAAATCAGCGTGTCTTCGCGGTCGGCATCACTCGGGTGGCCCGTACGCTTTCTCGTGGTAGCTGCGGACGACGTCGAGGGTTGCGGTGGAAGCCCAGGCGAATCCACGTCCATCGCCGCAGTCACTGGAACGGTGTCTTCCACAGAGTCGCAGAAAAACTTTGAAAAATTACAGATAGTGACAGCAGTGTTCTACGCCAGAATCACTTCGTCGTCGTTCTCCGACAAAACTCAAGAACTAGCCAAGAGGTACGACCCTCACCACTGCAAGATAAGGGCGCGCGATCGAGCGTACACCCTCTTATTCTCTACACGGGCCAAAGTACGCGTGAGAGATGAGAGCCGCCGCACGCTCATTGCGCAGCCTTGCTGATAATGCCGGAAACATGATAGATCTCCCCACCCCCCGAGATTCCCGCCAACAGCGGTAAATGGTAGATGGTTAACGCCTCGCATTCACGATGTGGAGGTCCCACGTTTGATGCCACGCGCCGGTGCCGTTTTTTCTGGGATTTTTTTCTATTTCTTGCGTTTTCATATCTACATATACTTGTACATATACGGTACATGGCATCGACGCCGACGTCCCCGTTGACGCCGACGCCTGCGGCGAAATCCAGCCGAGAGTCTACATAATTGCTATCGAAATTAAAAAAAACCATGGAATCAGCCAGAGAACACCGACTTCTTATACTGCTGTTCGGAAACAAGTGAACACAAAAAAAGAACAAACCTAAAACCTCCCGTGGCGGTATACATACCTTGGTAGATTTTATTTTATTTTATTTCGTGAGGCCAGGTGGAAAGAGGGGCTCGTTTTTGATCTGAAGTAGCGTCCAGACAGGCGCAAGCGTAGTCAACTGCCATTGCTAGCCAACAGAGGAAGAGGGCTAACGAACAGAAGAAGAGCAGAGGAAGAGTGTGATTCAAATTTATGGCTGATTATCCGCTTCCACATTGGGCACTAAGTTTGGATAGCACTGGGTACCACGATTTGAAGGTGTTTTCGCACGAAAAAAGAAGGACCTGTGAATTACACCGTAAAAATCGAAAGGTTTATCGCCTCTTCAAAACAACTCCTCAAAACAACGAGAGTTGTTAGAAAACTTTTTTCCGTGTAAATCGCAACTTCAAGTCTAAAAATGAGCATTATATTGTGTTAGTGAACCGACAGGGTAGGCATAATTTTGTAAACAACTTCTGACGCAGTATTCAAGAACCTTACTGTTCTTTTTTTTTCTGCTTACGCATGCTGTCACTCCTTAGATGCTGCCTTTTATACACCCTGGAAGTTCCTTCACTTTTTTGTAGCATGTAATGTCAGGTAATTGCGTTATTTAGTTATTTCACAATTTTCATTATACTTTATTTGGTCCCTGCAGAGCCTAAAGCGTTTTTTTTCTTCCGATCTTTACTTCCAGTACATTCGTTTCCCATTATGGAGATAATAATGAACATTAGTGTGCAAACTCTTAAGTATACGAGTCATATATGCGGCGTTGGGATGATATAGAATTATGTAATACTACGTCAAAGAAACAAAACAGAAAGCATTGTTTTGACCAAAGCTCAAGCACCGCATTTGCAATGCAGCTCGCACTTGGAGCTGCGGCGGCACCTTCACTATCCGGGCAGTACAGCGCCTGTGCGATGCGCAACACGAAAGAGCTATTGGCGTATTCAAGGATTACACACTCGAATGAAAATTTTTACTCCATCGCATATATATATATATATATATATATATATATATATATATATATATATATATATATATATATATATATATATATATATATATATATATATATATATATATATATATATATATATAAGAGAAATAGGTGTGTACCTAAGGGCTCGTTTTTCCGTGTTATGACACAATATTAATGAGATCTAACAGACAGTAATGCCAAGGAATGTACACGGTAAGTTAGAACCAATTGAATGTAAATAAGAAGAAAGAAAAGTGGGTGAAAAATAACCATCCGTGACCAGCTATATATATATATATATATATATATATATATATATATATATATATATATATATATATATATATATATATATATATATATATATATGCTTGTGTGTGTGTGTGTGCAGCTGTGAGTAACGATCAGTAGCACACTAATGTCATCCCGCAACATCTGTAGTAGCAAGACAGGTGATAAGGTCAGGTGATAGCTATCATATTCGGTAGCCTTCTAGTGCCTAATTCTCCAGCGCTTCAACGCCGAGCTGCTCGATTCAACGCGAGAATATTTCCCAAATTCTGCTTGTGTAGCCACGTCTTTGGAATGGAATAGCGAACAGCAAGAGGTGCTGATTAGGTGGCTTTGTGAGTCACCGAAATCGGCCTTCTATAACGACTGCCGCCAACGTTATCACTCATAAGACGTTAAAGGAGTGCTGATGCAAAATTTAACTTCTTCGACATGTTGGTATACATAGGATCACGGATGTTGAGAACCTTATAAGCAGTGTCAAGGTGCTTGGAAATGCATCGAATATGTGTTTAACACTTCTATCGTCAAAAAATACCTTGTATTCAGTATTCAATAAGCAGCTTCTCAGTGACGCGACAACACAAGTCTGACGTCATGGAAGTACTGAACGTTAAAATATGCAGTACCAGTTCTATCATTTGCTGTGAGTCGTTCACGTGATTCACGTAAACGACGATAAGTAATTTATTGTCTAGTGCCTCCGACTTTAATTTTTGTTATTTAGGCTGCCCGCAAAAATAGGCAGACTTTGAAAACCAAGTGATCTGTGTGAATTTTTCGCGATGATATCAATAACAGTGGAATGGGCTTGCAGATGCTAGGTGACGGAAACTTTAAAGCCACACTAATATACTCGTGCGCGTGTTGTCTCACACTTGTGTGAGGAGACAACCGTCCCTACGAAGAGGTTGACAGCTTTATAGCGAGCGGATTTGATTGATATGTGGAGTTTAACGTCTCAAAACCACTATATGTATATGAGAGACACCATAGTGGAGGCTCCGGAAATTTTGCCCACCTGAGGTTCTTTAACGTGCACCCAAATTTGAGCACAGAGGCCTACAATATTTCCGCCTCCTTCGGAATTGCAGCCGTCGCAGCCGAGATTCACTCCCGCGGCCTGCGTGTCAGCAGCCGAGAACCTTATCCACTAGACCACCGCAGCGGGACCTAATGCTAGCGCATCGACCCGCTGCGGTGGTCTACTGGCTATGGCGTTCGACTGCTGACCCGCAGTTTGCGGGATCAAATCCCGGCCACAGTGGCCGCGTTCTCGATGAAGGCGAAAATGGTTGATGCCCATGTGCTGAGATTTGGGTGCACGTTAAAAAAAACCAGGTGATCCAAATTTCCGGAACCGTTCCCTGAGACGTCTCTCATAATCATATGATGGTTTTGGGACATTAAACTCCAACAAATATTATTTTAACGTAAGCGGCTTGTCTCACGTGCTTCTTTCGCAGTGCGTGCACTAGCGCGCTGCACTTTTCGTTAACGTCGGTAATGGTGAGTGAAGCTTTGAAAGCCTTTTTCACTGCCACTCTCCTATAATTGTTCGCTTTATCGGCGTGCGACAAGGTTTCCCAATGCAATTCATGTGATGTACAATTTGGACACGTCCGCGATGACGCATCGGTTGCGTCTTTTGTGTGTGTGCATACAGTTCCGTGGGTTCATAATCGGTCGTTTCCTGTGCGTCGCACAATGCGACTGTTTTCTGGAACAGTGCTCTCTCATTGCTTGAGCATTGTTGCGCCGCGGTTGTGTCACTGATGTCGTCGCAAATTGAAACCAAGGAAACATCTGGAGCACCATGTGCAACGGCATACTTCTCTGACGGTAGTCACCTGTTTTCCCGGCTTACAAACGCATGCCGCTCTAGATACTCAGACAAGCACGCCGCCTAATCCTACTTTCGCCGCCCCGTTGAAAAAAGAAAGCACGAGTTTCGTCAATATTTATTTTTATTAGTGTTTTGACAGCCCATTTCGCTTAAAATAATGTTACCATGTACAGAAGGCACAACGCAAACACGACTGTTTCGCCGCAGTATCAAAGAAATCAGTTGAAGCCACCTGGAACCATAAGCACTGCGATGCAGAACTTTCTCACGCTGTGCAAGCTCACACAAGAAAACGTATACATATGCGTATATGCAATCGCATATTCGGATATGCTGTCACATCACACCATGTCATCCGTCAGCATGACAATAACAGGGTACATAGCGATTGGTGCTCAATCGAGCATTCGGCTTCTGTAAGGCACTTATAAGGCTATCAGGTTGGTACAGAGAGAAAGAAAAGCGGGAAGAACACGCTGTAGCAGAATATGATAGCCTATCGGCACCGCTAGCGGTTCCATATCGCTCCGAGTCCTTTTGTGTGTCAGGTGTCTGTTATACGTGCCAATTCGCGTGTTTTCAGACGATGGCACCGGCGCAATGGGCAACCACTGAATACGATACGCGCTCTTGCGCGGCGCCGCATATCGACGCAACAGGGGGTTGTGGTTTTGTGAGGGGGGACAAGGCGGGCAATCGACGCCCGCTACTGAGCCTCTCGCTGCGTAGCAAGCCAGCAGCACAGCACGTGCGGCCTTGCTACGCATGTGACGGGCCCACGCTGCCAGCGGCCTTGCTCGGAGACACCCGTGTGCATCTTCGCTTCCCATCGATCGACTTCACGACGAATCTCATCATGTGCATCGAAAACACCCATAGACACGTACTGGAAATACAAAGGTGAGGGCTGTTGGTGATGATAGCGTGCAGTACGTGCAACCACTTTTCGGACACCAATTTGCAATCCTGGACCAGGCCCGGTGAGCCACTATAACTAGTGGGCCTCTGGACGAAGGGCCCCACCCACTTTAGTTACTGATGCTACTGATAAACGTTTATTCTCTCTCTCTCTCTCCAGCAGTTCGAGCGTAGATAGATCATTATAACGCATTGAGTATGCTTTTGTGTGCGTGTGTCGTGGTGATGATAAACGTTTGGCAAAGCCCTCAAAATTCGGTGCTTGAACTGTGGCATCACGGGAAAGTGACAGCAGAGTGAGATTACTTAGACTGTAAAAGATGACGACAATGTAGGTTTATAGTTTCAAGACTTACGGTGTTGACGCTTCCACTGCACGAAAAAAGTGGTCCGTGTCAAAACACAAGGACTCCATAGAACTAAATATAGGGCTAATGCAGGCCATGTTTTTGATGTATATTAGAATTTGTTTTGTCTATTGGACGATATATAATTCATGTAGCGAAGAGTGCGACACACGAGGAATTTGAGAAACAACGTTCTGACTCTCTACACACTTGTCCTCGTGTTTCGTAAACTCTTCGGCATGGTTGACCTTCGCGGTATGGCCTCAGTAAGACTCGATACTTCGAGCTGAGCTGGAATGAACTCTGTGGTGCTCACGAAGGCACCCAAGTGGTACATTCAAAGTGCCAATAAGTGCTCTGCTGCATTAGAATTGAAGTCGAAACTTTCGTTTTTGGTTTAACGAGAGTGAGCTACACTGTCTCTGTTTGTTGTGCTGCGGCCTTGCAAATGATGTTCGTCTTGATGAATGAATGATATGGGTGATATAAATTCAAACAAGACAGGCGTTCTGAGGAATACCGAGGCTTGAAATGACGAGAAGCCGTTCAACAAAAAAAAAGAGAAAAGGTCTGTGCAACCAACGTTGCTACAAGAGGGCATTTGTCAGGGGAACCTTTCTTGCGACAACCAGCATTTCTCTCTGTGATAGTGACAACTCTCTTAGCCGGAGCGATGGCTCCAGAGATGTTTCACCACGTTACGAAAGAAATCTTTCGTTCATTTACATAAGGGTATCACGAGGGCCATTGGAAAGGTACGAAAAAATGTCGAATGAATGCTATCGTACTACTTTATATTTATATACACCATGAACGCGTCGAGACTTGAAGATCAATTTGCCCCCCCCCCCCCTTTCTTTTAAGGAAATGTACCTAAAGATATTATTAACTATGTGTGACACCACATGATTCTTTTGTCTCACATATTAGTTCAAATTTGAAATTTTCAAAAAAAAACACACGATTCAACATTTCGATATATTCAATCTCAATACTGCGGTAAAATGTTCACGAAACAGGTGATTTCGCGCAACAAATACGTTCGCACAAAACAAATGATTTTATCAAGATATTCTCAAAGTAGACACTCTTCACTTGCTAATTACCTCTTGAGTGTCTCACACTAAATACAACACTCATGCTCGCAGAAAAAATACACTAGCTTGAACATAAAAGTGCATGTGATGAGCATGTAACCGAAGATACGTGTGAATATTTATTAACGCGAGCAAAAATCTTGATGTGATTCAGTGTCTGTGATAGTTTCAATTCTGAAAAAGAAGCCACCAACGATTAAGATACAGCCTAATTCGAATTCCGAGTGCAGCTTCCTGTTGGTGAAAAGCTAACTCTGCTTGAAGTTTTAGCTTTACGCAAGGTATCCACTATGCCATAAATCATAACATTCGGGAAGTAGGAGATGGCACCCACTACGCCATTACTCGTTTGTGTGCCGATAAGCGCTGCACCTGCTTATGATGCCATGTGCACTTTGTTTATGCAGCGTGATGAATTATGGTTGAGCAGCGCGAAATTACGCCATCGTTGAGTAGTTAGCATCGTGTGGTGACCGGTTGTTATTTCACTCTTCTGCCGCACTATATGACATAGCTTAACGAGATTATTTGCCCAACATGATGTCTGTATAGGGTCCATTAGCAAATGTGCTGCGAGTGCCAGCGTAGCTCTCAGAAACAACTAACATGGCAAAATGTTTTTGTGAGGTCAGTGGAAGCGCAGTTAACTAGGCAAAGTGTCTTGTTTTTTTGGCATGGAAATTGGGAGCTCACACAAAGGTATTGCCTGATCGTTCAGTTGACTACAAGGTAAAAGGTAAAATCCTTGGGCATACCTTTGGAATACTACAGTGACAGTGATTCTTGCTGGCGAAGGCAAGCTGTGGAAATCCGTGAAAAGGTAGAAAAATGCAGTGGCAAAGAGTTATCCATTTTTACTCACACGACCATTTGCAACCTGTTCGTTATTACTAAGTTGTAGTATCCTTTGCAAATATTACACTGCTCTTAATCTAATGCGGACAAGCTTCATCACATTTTTGCAGTTATTTGGGGTTCCACTTGGAAGAAAACAAGCCAGACGAACCTGTTTTGACTCGTGCGTGATAGTGGTTTGGGTTTGCCGCACTTGTTTCTGCGACAGATTGTAAACTATTGTAAACCGTTGCTTGTACCTTCACGATGTTGAGGACAATTTTTCGCACACCGTCTGACAATTGCGATTGTCAAGTGCTTCGCCCGAGTTCGTTGTGTCTTCTGTTATATTTTAAGGTAGAACACAAGGTTACTTTAAAGAAATCGTCGAGTCATTTTGTTTCCTGAAGGCACGTTTTTTTTTTCCCTTTTAATATTTCAGCACAGCTTTTCGTAAAAAAAATGTTTAACGATTTCTTCAACGTTGTTCTTCCAGTTCCACTGTACCGAACGCAATACTGTGCCGGAACAGGGAGCAAAGTGTTAAAGCACGTTAGGAGCATGCCTGTGCATCCGAGGGTTAAAACATTCTTCTTCAAGTTTCATATACTGGTCTCCTGCAAGTTAAAACGTGGATGTCTGATAACGTTTCATTCTTTGCGTGGGGTGATTGCTGCTTTTTGTGTCAGAAGCCGGGAACATTGGGGCATGTTTTTCTTGACTGTTGGTACGGGGTGTTCATTTGGGGTGTCCAGGAAAGAATATATAAGAAAGATTTTCTGCTGGACGCACATGGAATAAGGTATCTAGGCACTGAAAACCAGGATGAATAGCCTTATGACATCGCCATGTTATTGACTCTGCATAGTATTTGTAGGCCACCCATGGCTGCACGCCATGCTGATGTCACTCCTCGATGTGCTCTGGAATCCTTTCGAAATATTTTAACTTCGTTTCAGGAATTGCGAAAAAATACAAAAATATATGTCCTATTGGGTCACCTCGCATGGAGTCACTATTACACATGAAACAACTGTATATTTGTACTGTTCAAAACTGAAGCCCCACAATTAAGAGATAAAAAACGTGTAGCTCTGTGGTATAATACACTACTGGCGCACTGAGGGCCTTGGTTCAAATTATTTTCAATCCTAGGTATTTATGTTTCATTTTTCTTTGTCATGCCTATCAGTTAGGCCACCTAATGTGACGGCAACGCCGCTCAACGCCGCTCAACGCCGGAACAGGCGCTTCAAAGCTCCGCTCTCGAATTGCGCTAATGCGCACGCAGCCAAGTTTTCAAATGTTTCTGCTGGTCGGGAACCCAAACCTGTTCCTAATGGCGGCGGCCGTTTATTCAAACCACGTACCCTTTTCAAAAGGCTTCAACTGGGACCATCATGATCCTTACGAACTAGAAGGAGGTGTTTTTTGTCTTCTTCTGGCTCTTCACATCATCATATAACAGTGTTGGATTATCTTATCTTGAGAAGAGCGGTAAGGTGGGATATTTGGTTTTGAATCATTTTCAAAAGTGCGTTTTGTAAACGTGGCCACAAGACAAAACAAAAAGAATACATAATGAGAGTAAAAAGTCCGCAGGTATAACGTGGCAGAAGAAAGCACAAGATGTTGATTGGCAGATCATGTGAGAGGCCTTTGCCTGCAGTGGGCGCAGTCAGGATGATGATGATGATGACACGATGCAACGCGCTCTTTGCGCCGTGTACTGTTTATTTTTTCACCCTGTGTTCGTGTTTACGAATATGTATCTAAGAAAATTCTTTGTAGAAGTGTTGTACCTACATATAGCTGAAGCATGTGAATTATTCTTCCACCATATCAACTAAAATTTTAATGGTGATATTGAATTTTATCCCTAGATTATTATTGTGCAACTGAGGGTTGCGAGCACCATTTACGATCCAAGTTTCTCTTTATTTTTATTTTTTTGCATGATTGATCGTATTGTTTGTTCACCAAATATTGCGCATCAATCGCCACTAAATTCAAAACTGATAATTTATTCTCCTAATGAGCTACACGAGCCAGTCAGTTATATCCTGTATTACTAAGTCACATTTACTTGTAATCCACTGAAAAACTATAGACCCGAGGCACAATACTCATACAATCACGTCATAGTTAGGGTTGTTTGTTTAGCTAGCCAGCATTTAAATGACGGAGGTATTACTGTCCCCCTTTGGATCTTCCGTTATGCTTTCTCCCTAGAGTAACCTCTTCAGTCTCATATTCACCGTTGCCGCTATAACAAAACACACCGAAACGTCCATAACCGTGCACTGCTGTGAATTAAGCTCGGACCCCACCGTCGACGCGGTAAGTCGTAGCAGGAACTACTAATCATGAAGTTACCGCGCAACACTCCTACTTGCAAAATGTTTTGTCTACCGAGACCATCACACAAACTGCGTGACCGATAGCCTCTGTACCAGTATATACAACGTCACCCCAGGCAATGGTTCAGTGGGCAAAGATGAGAAAGGGGGCATCACACAGTTCTTCAAAAGGCATGTCTGATCCGCCTCGAGAATTTCGCGTTCTCGTCGTAGATGAGTTGAAAGTTGAAGGTTCCGCTGAAGCCTTCAAGAGCCCGTCTAATATCGAAACTTCGTTCGTCTATATAACATCTGAACAGCACTACTCGTGACATACGTTTTTTTAGCCAGTTCGCAGCAGATTGCGTTTTTTCTTCTCATTTGCATGTATATATCGGCGATAGCAACAGAAAAGCTATAAGGCAACATAAAAACTGAAAATATATAGGCCCAACAAATAGCCGACGATGCCAGTATGGCTGAAACACCCTTCTCTAGATGCACCTCTCTATTTTTTAAAAGCAAAGTTTTATCGAGCCTATACATAGGAGAGATGATGCAGAAAATTTTGCAAGGAATAACTAAGGGATTCCCATCTATTGAAGAGTCAAAAGCTATACCAGCACCGTGTAGTTGCCGAAACCTTTCCTTCAATAATAATAATAATAATAATAATAATAATAATAATAATAATAATAATAATAATAATAATAATAATAATAATAATAATACGGTGGAAAAGTTGGACACGCACGTGAGAAAAAAACGCACACCTGCATGACAAGCGTTTTTTGCGTCGTGCAGCTTTTGTTACAAAGCGCAAAGTATACCCTGTCGTGTGGGAGTGCCACACTTAAAACTCGATTTCATGAAGTGATGGCCCGCCCCGCTTCAACTACTTCGTTAAATCGGAAAGTCTATAGAATCCAGAAACTCCCTTTTCGGTTCTTCGAAACCTAATGTTCTAACGTATACGCGAACGAACTTTCGCGGCTTTTTATTCACCGCTAACCGACGTCTGCGTGCGGGAAAAGTCAATGAGAAAAGGCCAGTAATGTAACCTCCCATGACGGGGTGATGCAGGCCGGCTATACTCAGCAGCAACTTTTCTTGGCAGCGCTCGCGGCGAGCAAAACAACCATTCGTTGCTGATGTGAAACCGGCAGTAAAATTGCAACCCCCTCTTCCTTTAAGGCGATTGCCGGCTCTTCCGTATTCACCTTGAAGAGACAGAGGGTAGCAATTTCACCGCTGGTTTTATATCAGCAACTAATGGTTGCATTGCCCGCCACGAGATGACGCGGATAAGAGACTGTGGTTGCTCTCGCCCCAGCTTGAACGCGCTGCGAGCAGCCGCCGGAGCGCGCAGGCCACGTGCTCCAGTGTTCCCTTTCATAAAAAATGACACTGTACACTGAACCATTGAAGTGTTTCTACCATTCATAATTTTCATGTCTAAGTTTCTTTACACGCGTTATTGATACGCGCGAACGAAACCGAAATCAGCCGCAAGCAGCCCCACTATACTTGCGGATCAACAAGAATGTCCAGATGCCCCACCTCCGTAGATAGCCTTCGTTCCACTACCAAGATAGCCAAGATAAGTGGTCGCCGAGTAGATAATCAGATAGAGCTGCGATGGTCAGCCGATGTGCAAAAAGGGGAGGATGAGTGCAGGCATTGTGCGAATAGGTGAAGCAAGAAAGCCGCGAGTAGGTGACCAGTGGTATATGTGGCATATACCATGAAATAATATTACCAAAAACAGCAGTAGCGTTGCCGTGAGAACTTTTACAGAGAAAATAAAATAATGTTTCTTTTATAGTGCCCTTGGCCTGTCGCACTACACCAGCACTGAAGTTTTCAATCAACTGGGAGTTTACAACACCTTTACAGAACTCATCGAAGCCCAACAACGCAGTCAGCTTGAACTGCTCGCACTTAATGAAACGGGACATTCTA
Organism: Rhipicephalus annulatus; assembly: GCA_013436015.1. Taxonomy (NCBI): domain Eukaryota; kingdom Metazoa; phylum Arthropoda; class Arachnida; order Ixodida; family Ixodidae; genus Rhipicephalus; species Rhipicephalus annulatus. The sequence continues at coordinate 182,356 of WOVY01009274.1, forward strand.
TTCTATCCACGCTTAGCTTCACGTACCATCAGCAATAGGGCCCCAAGCAATCTATTCCGCATAACATCCGCAGCGGAATCCACACGGACCCCATCCCTAGAAACATGCATCCTGGGTACAACAGAGCCCGGCAGCAAGCTTGCGCTGGAGCCATCACAAAAGCCCTTGTCCGCGCACCTGGCGCCACATTTGTTTACGCAGTTCAGTATCCTCAAGGCACACGTTTCGTAGCTCTCACCACAAGCAATAGAGTCCTACATCATGCAACCAGCGTCACTACTCCCTCTGCCGAGACGACTGAAGAGGTGGCCATCTCCCTGGCCACTGTAGATCCCACCTGTGGCACCATCGTATGCAACTCTCGTTCAGCCATCCCTAACTACAGCAAAGGTCACATTTTTCTTCAAGCGCATCGCATCCTCTACCACGCACCACACTCCGAAGACAGCATGATCACCCTAACATGGATCGCCGCCCACGTGGGCCCAGTCCACCCACGCCTCCCCAGCCTCAACGAGGTCACCCACTCCTTTGCGCGAGGCCTTGTCTATCGTGCTGGAGCTACTGGAGACGAGATGGACACCAGTGACATCAAGACTACCTACAATGATCTCGTTAAGAAACTTTACTTCAGACGCGGAGCCTTTCCCCCACTTCGCCCCAAGTCAACCGGGCACAGGCCACCACTTTGCGTCTACTTCAAACAAACACGTATCCCTCACCTTCCCGCATTCACCTCATATTCCCGGACGTGTACACACCTCACACTGCCGTTGCTGTGACACTCACCCGGCTACGCTTTCACATATGCTGTGGGAGTCCCCGGCACAGTACAGACACACTAACACCACGACCATTTCGTCGAAGCTCCATGAGGCTCTGCCGAGCTCCGCTCTTGGCGACCAAACCTGGGCGACCCAGCAAACCCGTGAAACGGAGTCGAGACAAGCCCTTGGCGTCCCCTCATGGGAGGCCTAGGCCCGGCCACCTAAACCTGCTGGTTTCTTCGAGTAAAGTTTATTCCTCTTCCTCCTCTCTTATAGTGCCACTGTGCTCACGAACGACTGTTGAATCTGTTGTTCCGTGTAAGGACATGGCGTACACTCTGTTGATGGGGTTCCGACAAGGGCGGCTATAGATGATTTAACGTCATGACATGAGTGCATACTCGAAGGGAAATTCTGTCTTTGTCAAGTATAAGAACAAGTCAATTCTTTTTTTTTAATTTATCTTTTTAAATCTTTGTTTACAAGCACATCGCAGGCTCCACGTAGGAGTAATATGTGAGCAGGATGAGAAAGGTTTTAGCAAGAGTACAAAAAATGATTGAAATAAACAACTAGTTATTTTACAATGACAATAGCTATAGAGAGAAGTAAGGGAAAATGCCGCATGCGCACTGTGTCAGCATGTCATTTAATTACCTTCCACTTTTCCACTAAACGCTCCCATGGCAAATCAGTAGAACGGGAACACGCGAGGTGGAGTAAGGTTGAAAAAACGAAACAGCTGCTTTCCGAACTTCCATGGCACAATTAAAGCTACACCCAAGCGTTTCCCTTTGTAACTTATTCGGAACGTGTGAACAACAACTTTTGCAGCCTAAGCCCAACAATGCCATGTTTGCCCACGTCATTAACCGCGTCGCAGCCACCTTGAGCAGCATACGGCAGGCAAAACGTCACACCTTGTGATCGGCTGTGCCGCAAAGTGCCGCAGCTACGCTGCCTCTGAGCCGCTCTGAGCTTAGTCACTGCAGACACCACGGGGCCAGACGGAAGAATGAAAGACCGCTAAACTACTGGTAAACTTAAATTTACTTATGGCGTTACAGCTGTGCTTTAGCATACAGTGAACGCAAGCGGAATCACGTGCATCAGATAATCGAAGCGAGACCCTTGCTCCATTCGTTCGTTCCTCTCTTTTCTTCGCCATGGCCCTCTGCGTTCACCATCTCAATCGCCCCTCCCCTGTTATAGTGATACCGCATATATTTTGTTCGTGATCATTGTCACTTTACAAAAGTAAAACATCTGCCATTTTTTTTTCTTCTACAAACAAAGTTGGTGCAGGCGCTAAGTTTCCCTAGCTTATCTTTCTTATACCTCGTTTCAATATGCTCTAATTGAGAACTAGGCGTTGTTTTCTACAAATTCATTGTTAATGTCACAGTTTCTAGATTGAAAACCTGCTATGAAATACCGATAATGGTAATATGAGTCAATTATAGTGATAAGTTTGTTTCTTTCGTGTTCGCGATAAAACAACAACACAATCATTGCTTTGCTGGGTCCAAACGAATATTTCATACGAGAACACATTTACACGGTGGTTCCAATATAAAAAATTGGCGCACAAAATGCAAGCTTTAGTTTAGGCTAATGTCGTTGTAAACAAGCGACTTCTTTTAAAGTTTTTTTTATTAAAACATGGTTTTCCTGTAGATGGGCTACTAAGACAAAGCCATCACTTTTCGTAGCTTTAGTGAAGCATTTGGTTGCAGTGTTTCTCTTTTGGAAATTTATCCTGCTTTTTTTAGCATAATTATTTAAAGTGTACTCTCCTACTAGGTGGCACTTAACAACAACAAAAACAACAATAATAACAATAACAAGAAGAATAAGACCAAGAAGGAAACCCTGCAGTTAAACTTGTTCTCAGGGTTGAATCTTCACAAAGTTTGGTGCTAAGATGAGTATTGCTTACCCGCCTTAGTTAAAGGAAGTTATTGACGCCTGCATGGTACCTCATTGTGAGCATAATCACAACAGTGTCAACGTTCCTCTTTTCGTGTAATTTACATTTGTATGTAGAAATCTCATTTTCCAACAAACCCCGCATTCGGTTTGCCTTTTCCCTGTAAGACGCATTTAACACCTGTATGTTAGGCTGACCGAACCACATCAAATTTACTATTCGGCTAAAAGGTTTAGTAAACACGTTGGCTTTTGTAATCATAGAGTGGCGTGGGGTTTCGAATCTACTTTTGCCACCCTTTTTTCTTGAACACACCCAAATTTTATTAGTAATGGTTGTCGGAGTTATATGTCCCAAAACCATGACACAAATATGAGGGACGCCGATGAGTGGGGTTTTGGAAATTAGGGCACTGGGCCACCTGGTGTTCTTTAGCATGCACCTACCTATATGATGCCGTATCCGGTTGATCACTGCGGTCGTCTGGGTCGAAGTCTCCAGATGTCGAGGCAGCTCGGAGTCAGAGTGCAAGAGGCAGCGTACAATTCGAATACATCGGCGATCCAGGAGCAGCTTGGAGCGCTCATTTAGCGCTATCGTGCAGCCAATGCAGGAAGCCGCCGGATAAACATTCCTGCGCTGCACCGACAAATGGCGCCGATCTGTTCAGTGAGGATCCCCGACATGTGTGAACACGACGACAGCCTTCGGAAATCAGCACATAAATCTGACGATCCTCCTCATCCGAGCTGCTATAGCTTCAAGTCATTTGTTTGTGAGGTGCTGCAACAACAGCATAGACGTTTCCTCTGTCTTCACTAGCCACCTCTTTTTTTACGCGGTGGATTTATGGCTACGTAGATGTGAACTCGCCCCATACACGTTTGAACACGCCACAAACAACACACGTGCACGAAGTATTACGCGTCTGGCGATGTCTCTTTCCGAAATGTGCGCTCTCGCTGTCTGATAGTGCCACGTGATACGTCCTCCCGGCCAGATTGCGACATGCTCTCACTTTGAAGTCAGAATGGTTGCGAGTTCTGCGAGTCAGAGTCTGAGGATTCGAAGGAATCAATGGAAGTTAGTCCGAGCACTCTAATTCTGCCAACCAAACACGGGGCCACTTTTCAGAGCACTCCAGAACGCTCGTAAGCGACCAACCGAATATGCTATAAGTAAATGCGTTTCTATAGCATTTGGCCACCATCGACACTATCGCCATGGCCGGAATTGGATCCCACGACCCCCGAGTTAGGGATGGTAACATCGATGAACGATTAATTCATTAAAAGTACTCAAATAATTGATGAATCATAATCATTTTCTACTATTTAATTATTTGTATTGATCGATCGAACACGTCGATCAATCGATAATGGCAATCACTGCCCTAACCCCCAACACCACCCCTTGGCCGGTGCGCATGAGTGCGATGTGAGCGATTTCGAGATACATAAGACGAGCTCACTTACCCTTTTTCACTACAGTGCATATTAGTAAGCTAGTAGAACTAGCCCAAAGCCGTCTGCTGCCCTACCTCATGGAGGCCAAAATGAACTCGCCTTGGTCTCCGTTGCCTATAACCTCCACCTCGAAGCCCTCCTCAAAGTTTCTAGCGCGGGCAGGAGAATGCGTGGGTATTTACTTTATGAAAAGAAAGCAGCAAGACAATGCGTTAACGTTCAACAGAAACGTTTGTTGTTTTCTCTAAATTTCAGACGTGCAAACGCATCGTGCAGCTAATTATTTTCCTGTGTACATTTACGGCTCCACACTGTTTCATCGCACATCGTATTTGATCGCACAAACTCCGCTCTCTTTGCCTTGGATGACAAGCGAGCTTCTTCGCCTGCTTTGTCTATGACATTTTTTAGGTACTTTAATTAACTCTCTGGCCCTCCATGGCAAATCAGTGGTTACAGCGTTCAGCTATTGACCCGAAGTTCGGGGGGGGGGGGGAGGGTTCAACCATACGTATAATGTATACCTTTGCGTGCGTTTGTGGCCCTTGTACCCAGAACTCATACGAACTTTATTAAATTTATGTGCAGAACAAACCATTGATTCGAAAGCACTCAAAATGTCCGAATGAAGGCTCAACATACCGATAGTAAATCCGTCAATATAATTGCTGAACGTATTGATGCTGCTATAGTTTACGCATAGCTAAAACGATCGCTTGAAACTCTCTTATAAGAATGGGCACGAAATTTATTTTGAGGCTTATGAAATGATCCAACAAGCAAGTGAGGACGGCCAAGAAAAACTGTTTCTGAATGCCTAACGGGGATTCATACAGCCTTATATATGACTGCTGCTAACAATTTTAACTGGATGAAAATTGAAGGAAGCCTAGATACAAGACCTTAATTGGTTCTCACAAATTGCGGAAGTCCTAAGCATAATCTCGAAGCTTGTTCTCGAAGACTATGCAGGATTACTAAACTTATAAGCAGGAGCTCTAGCGTATAAAATGCGCCCAAACTCAGGCACTGAGCGAACATGATGATGATGATGATGATGATGATGATGATGATAGCCTAAACAAATTCAGCTCACACCCACTCTGGGGGTTAATCAAGAAACTATTATTTAGATAGTGGATCACATGTTACTTTCAAATCTAATGAACCTTGAGAGGGTTAGAAGAAATCCAATTTTACTAATTGAGAGATTTGCAATAAAAACCGCCTTCATTCGATTAAGAATATTTGTACAGCAGAAGAGATATCCCGGTGACAATGACCTAATGGGGAGGCTCCGAATTAGACAATCTAATAAATAATGAAATTCAATCTAATTCTATTGAAAGCCGCTTTAAGAAGGGTTTTCCTTGGTGACTTCAAGTGACTACATGATAAAAAATAATTCTCGATTGTTTAATCCTTGTTACAAGATGACCAAAGAGGGGAAGGAGCCATACCAGTTCTATGCATGTAGTAATTTAGTTTTGAAACTCTACAGCGTGATTCTGTAAAAATAACTTCTTCTTTGCGTGTTCACCAGAACTTCCTACGCCGAGGGAACAAAAGGTGCCGATATTCGTTTAGGTGAGTAATTAATGTTTTACCAGAGTCTTTCTTCATTTATGGCACGCCTTCGAAATCTGTCACGTATTATGAGTGCTGATGCGGGAATATTTGAAAGGACCGGACCACTGAGAGCGGCTTTCGCCAGAGCGTCCGCCATTTTATTGATTTTTACTCCCTTGTGTCCCGTAACCCATATACATCGAATTAAAGTTATATGAGTTGGGACCAGAAAATGAATCGTGCGTGAGAAATACGAGTCACTACTGGAGCCGAGCGCCGAACACAAAGATAACGAATCGGTAGCTATGGTCACACTTGAGGCTGGCAGTCTGAGCTTTCTTAAAGCCATAATCAGCGTCATAAATTTTGCCGAAAATACTGACATGAAATCGGGTAGTCTTAGTGAAAAGGACCATGTTGAAGGTTTCAGAGAAAATGCCAATGTCAGATTTCTCTTCAGAATGCAGGGCATTCGTAGCTATGATATTCATTATATTTATCTATTCTAAATGCTGTTGCAGAAGGCCATTTATTAAATGTGTCGACAAGTTTTTAGCATGATTTGGATATATATCGTCAAACATGATTTCGAGATTCTGCCTTGCATTGCTAATGGAAGGGATTTCGTAGAGTTTTGCATCAATGGATTAACGAGTGATTGTACGTATCTCAACTGTGGAGTCTGAAACCGAGGCCAATAAGACAAAAAAAAGGAATGCTGGCTTGTGCATAAATATATTACTTAGTTTTGTAGGACACACATAAAATTTCAAAAATATTTGTGCCATTAGTATTCTAATTCTGCACAAAAGATAGGGCGAACTTGCCTCTAAGTAGAGGACATTATTGGCGACGAATTTCGGTAATCCAAGACATATCCTTAGGGCCTCCCTTTCCAGAAGTACCAGAGGACGCAATTTATAAACTGGAGCACCCGAATATAAAACATATTTAAATTCTAAAACGGCGCGTGCGTGCATTTTGTATGTCATATTTAGTGAATCTCTCCGCATTCCCGATCGACTGTTGCACAGCCTTTGTAGGACTCCTAGCGTGCACCCGTACTCCTTTCTTGGCTATGTATTCGATGTGTGAATACCAACGGAGCTTGCTATCATAAATAACTGCCAAATATGTTACTGAGTCCTCTTGTGGTATATTCTGCATGTTGCCAGTTAATCTGATAACTGGGTTATCCTATGAAAAACTAATAATTGTGCTTTTTTGTGCTTTTTTAACATTAGGACATATATGAATAGCTTTTACCCATTTTTTCAATGGCACACAGATACGATTGTAAGCGAGTATAAAATGAATGTATATTCATATCTGAAGCGAAAAAAGCTATGTCGTCTGCATATAGATATGTGTATACTCCATCGTAGCGGGCAATGGTGCTTAGTAATACTTTAAAAAGAAGAGGCGAAGTAACTTCTCCCTGTGGAACTCCTCTTGACTGTGAAGGTATATTTGAGGAATTACCTTTTAGTGACCTATAAAACACCCTTCCAAACAAATGCGTTAATCTTGGTTTATACTGCACCCACGAGATTACGAAGAATAATATACACTGCACCTTTTCACCTTTTTTTAAAAAAGGAACGTTATTATTGTTGTTATATGATTTCTCTATTTTTTAGCAAGCATTGTATGAAAAATTTACATTATAAGGTACAGCGTTGCCAATCCCCCTTGTGGGTATGAGCCAAGATCTAAGCGACAAGAACCAGAACAAGGCGCTGACAGGTGTGCTAGAGTAGGCAAGCTTCGAGGTAAGTATGTTTCTTATTTTTCGTCTTCCTTTCGTGTGCGCGGTATCAACTAATATAAACGCATACCAACTCGTTCAAGCTTCCATTTTTATGGAAACAATGTTCCTCAAGCAATGGAATATGCTCCTGAAAACACCCACAAAAATGTTGATTTATCCAATAATCGATTAAAATATCACGCTGAAAGCGACCTATTGAATGAATGCTAATTCGATTAACGATCAATCAATAACCGACTCTTGAAGGACCGTGCAGGGGGTCGAAGTTTCCGGAGCCCTCCACTATACGTAGTCTCTAATAATCATATGGTGGTTTTGCAACGTTCAATCCTACATATCAATAATCGATTAACCGATTAAAAATTTCATTCGACCATCCCTATCTCGAGTCAGCAGTCGAGTACTACTGTACGACTGAAAAACCATGGCATGCCATGCTCTTACAATACACGCTGGAGCACCTGCGTTATTTCCTACTTTCTCTATACTGATACACGTTTGTTTCGCGGTGTACGTAACGATATTTCGCTGTGTCAACCGGACCAATGCCATCATCGCTCGTGTTGAATCACCGCTGAAGTTGGGCTGTGGTGTCACAGTACATTCAGTCCTCTTGATAATGCCTTATTTATCTACAGCTTCCGTTGAAGTGGAGTGCACATAATGGGTACTCACGAACCGAATTGATAGAGGCTGCCGCCGGCATAACTGAAACGGATGTACATCAGCGGAAAATTCTCAATACAGTATTGGCGTATGCCAGCGTAATGTTAAAGCAAATGTTTTAATTACCGCCTACATGAATTGGGCGAACATTGATTAAAGCCATAAGTCGGGAGCTGCTGTTCTTTTGGAAAAACCGGAAAAAAGTGCTTTTGGGACCTACGCGTCATCATCAGCCTAATATTTTCAAAGCTGTGAACACGTTTTTGCGTAAAACAGAACTCGAAGAAAAGCTGTAAATAACTTTCACGCATTCAAGGTTTTGATTCATCATCTTCTTTGCCCTCATCATCATCAAGACCTTCTCTTTACTTTATTTACCACCCCTTCTCTTAACTAACTCTGGGTATAGTTGCAGGTCAGAAAACTGATTCAGCCTGATCTCTCAGCTTTTCTCCCATATTAAACATCGCCCTCTCTTGGGTCTTTCGAACCGAAAACCGATACTATGAATGATACGCCACAGGTGCTCTTCCCAACAGGCGGATAGAAACACCCCCGTGCCGGCAAGCGCATTCGGTCGTTAAATGGACCGACAACTGGCCGAAACGTGTGATTGAATCCGGTGGAATTGAGGAGACCATGAATTATATTGCCAGATTTAAGCACCTATTTCGCAGCCGTTCGAGTACGCCTTATAGCTTTATATCGCATTTCAGAGTAAAAAATAATACTAAAGAATTGTTCACATTGCTTTATTTATAGTATGCCAGAATGAAGGCTCAGGTTTAGGGTATGGATATTCCCATCCACTTTCGCTCTATTCGGCGGTGCTTGCGACGTAAAAGCAGGTAACGCTGACTAGCGCGGTGCTCCTTTCACGACTTTAGTGGACCATGTCGAGCCGCGGTGCTTGTACGCGGATCATGTAGAACTAACCACGTTGCGCAAACCCGAACTGCTGCCGCATTTCCCTCTCGCTATTTGCAGCGGCATGTTTTATGCGTACTTCACAGTATCACACATAGGAAAAATTTTGAATAAAAACGTTTCATGACGTTTGTACGTTACCATTCCGTGATTAGATGTTCTTACTGGCAAGTTTTCGTAGCACTAAAGAAAGTGTAGATGCCATAAAAATGGTTTGTCGGTCACTTGTTCTCCGCAACACTGGAGGTTTCCTCAATAATTAGCGTTGTGCAAGCTAAAACGTTTTGACAACGTTGACTGAATGTTGTCGGTGTCTGTTTGAATGTGGGTTCAGAATTCAGATAAGTTCGTTAGGGATCGACAACTGGTTAGAGCTTGTCGTTAATGGCGATTTATGTGTAGGGTTGAACGCCCCAAAACCACCATAAAATTATTAGAGACGCCGTAGTAGAGGGCTCCGGAAATTTCATCCACCTGGGGTTCTTTAATATGCACCCAAATCTGAGCACACGGCCCTACAGCATTTTCGCCTCGGAACTTGTCTTTAGATCCTGGTGAAATGAAAAGATCGTGAAATATAGTGAAAAATATCAGCATCCTTCTCACGTTGTGAGTAGGAATTATTCATAAATCACCACTAAAGCTAATAAAAAAACTGAATTGTCATGCAGCACAGCCGAAAGATATATATGAAGTCGATTACACTGTTAGTATATATACACGTAGCCTGATGCCGTCATGCGTGCCATCATTATTCCTAAAATGTTAGATTTATATGTATTGGTTACCCTCCCTGCCTTTCTCCCTCGTTTTTCACTCTTTCTCTGAGTATTTGTAGTGTACATCCCTGCTCAATTATGTGCTGCCTACAAGGTAAATGAGTTGTACAGCGAGAAGAGGTGCTGCTATAGTGGAGCATATCGAGCCGCAGCGCATGCCCGCGGATTGCGCTCATGCGCAGTAAACCACCGCGCTCGATTACGAATCGTTCTCCCACTCACTATTTGCAGCATACGTTGTCATTTGTGCATACGACTGCATATTTGCCGCGGATGGGGAAGTTCAGATTACAAACGTTTCACGACGTCTTCTATACGTTACTATGTCGTGATCAGACAGTGTGGCAGCTAAGAATTTCGTTGGAATAAAAACAATAGGCACCACAAAAGTTGGTTGTCGGTCTTTTCAAAGGGGCCCTGAAATACTTTTTTAAGATGGCATCGAATTACTTCATTAATAGAGCTCATTGCCTCATAATTCACACCAACAAAAAGTTTTAGAATGCGTCTAAAAAGAGTGATGTTACGGGGATTTATCACACGCTTGAGGCACTATATTTGTCCTTTCGCACCAGCGAGATAGCTGATAGCTGCGCTCAGGGCGGGGGGGGGGGGTGAAAAAAATTACTGAAACCACGTTTGTTCCACTTTTTTTTTCGCGCCGAGAACGCTGCGATGGACAAGAACAGGGCACTATAGACCCTTTCACTGATTACAAACACAGGCCCTTGATGACATTCCGTTTTGTCCACCGATGTGCCTTAATGGCATCAGTGGGCAAGAAAAGCTTTAGAAAATGGTCTGTTCCATTTCTACACTTTTCTTCCCTTATTTAGCAAAATATATTTTAATAAATGTTCTTTAACCTACAGAAAAATATAAGAGCTTTCCTTGAACTTAACGCACGTTCCTTTTTACCTGGAAAACTAAAGAGAGACATTCCTTATCCTTGAAAGCAACTTCAAAATGTGCTTTTAGTTCGATTTGGGAGCTGGTAAGTGGGGAGATTGGAAGTTTTTTTGGGAAACAAAGCTTGCAGTCTTGAAACCGTCGATAGCAGGGGGGGGGGGTGACAGGGTGACAAAAACTTGCGTAGGTTTGTGAATGCGCGTCATGATGTTGAACGCTTCTTTTTTATTGAACGTGTGGCTTAGTTTCAGTGGCGTCTCGCAGTGCCTGTTACTAACTATGCGGCACACGATGCTCAATGCAGGCAATGGCCGTGGACTTTGGGTTTATGAAATTTCGGTTTATGGCACCGTTTATCGAACGAAGGGAGCAATTTCTAGCTAATTTTGAGTACTGTAAATTCCAGGCTGCGTGCCACGCTATTATGGCTCGTGCGTTCTTAGGATCCTCGACTACTTATCGGCCACATTTTCTCATAATGCTCAAAAAGTGTTGCAGGGTGCCTGTAATAAACATTTATACAGCGACAATGAGTCAGCTCGCGATAAAAACAAGTAGGTAGTGCTTTCGAAGACAAAGACGAAGTAATTCGAACGAAACAATGAAATGGAGCGTTTGGTGTTGTATGCGCTTTACATTGTGTGGTCTTCAGAACTCAAGCATACATTAGTCTGCAATACCAATTTGTCTAGGAGCAGCACACTTTAAACAGTGCACTATACGTCTCGAACGCGAGAAGCTTCGACAGTTGGTGTCTATAACCTTTGTTTTTTGTTTTGTACGTGATGATCTGTGATTTACATTAACGCTAAATTTTTGTACAGTAGTGCCACACATCCGAGAAAATCACACCCAAAAAGACAGTTGTAAGTTCCTCTTGACAAAACTTTATGCAAAGTTGTAAGGGGGCGTGGAGATGAAATGATGGAACTAATACCTTTTTTCTGTGTATACAGCCACCATCTGGCATGAACTGTTACTCTTTAATATGACTACTACGTTTTTGAAATAATTGCCCAATTTACAAATTAGTTTCACTGTTATCAAAGCTCCTCTGTCAAATAGCGCATCACATTCAACGGAGTGATTGCCGGCCAGGTCCGCCAGGATAAACCCGCCGGTAGCAACATCATTACGAACACCACCACCACCCCATGCCATATCTTCTTCTCACTACATCTTTTTATATATAATCTTTGCTGCCTTTCAACGTTTTGAAGCAATTAGCTGTGGCGGTGTTGCAGCAGGCGTGCTTAGCCTGACATATGGTCAGAAATGTTTATAGCTAACTGCTGCTATATATAGTATGCGACAACTGCATCGAAGGGCTCTATATAACTCCACCAACTCGACCACGTGTCATTTTCGATGGAGGCGTAAATGTTGTAGGCCCGTGTACTCAGATTTGGGTGCACGTTAAAGAACCCCAGGTGGTCGAAATTTCCGGAGCCCTCCACTACGGCGTCTCTCATAATCATATGGTGGTTTTGGGACGTTAAACCCCACAAAATAAAAAAAATCACGTGTAGTCTTCCTGTTTCAAAGGAGGGAAAAACGGAGAGGAAAGACAGGGAGGTTAATCATATAGCCCTACATGGGGGAGAGGGGGAGGTCGGAATTTAGTGACGATACATGTCGGCTGGTAATGTTCCGCCTTAAGAAGTAGCGCTCGTTTCTCCCCTGGCAGAAAGATTTGCAAGTATAAATTTCCTGCGCTCCCCTTCCGGTGCTGGTAAGGTCGCGCTTGCCCACACTCTTAAAAATAGGGGGTGCTACTTACTAATTTTGAGGTAGTGAATTGCTGTCACAATATTTACTACCTAAGTAGTAACTGTAGGTAGTAAATGGCAAGGTAGTAAAGTTACTACGATGTTATTTACTAGCTCCTGTTACTACTTACTGGAAGGTAGTAAGCTAAGCTAGTAAGTATACTATCAAGAAGGTTACCACGTTTGTTACTATACATGCAGGAAGGTAGAATATGTAAATAAACTTTCACAGTAAATGTTTACTATTTGCTGAGTAGTAATACAAACTAGTGACAACACTTAGCAACTTTACTCAAATTGATTAAATATATAGTTCATGAAGTTGAGTAATGTGGCAAATAGTAGAATAAAAAAACTGCATGTTACTTTAAATAAAGAACATGCATCAGCTTAACTCACAGAAATATAGGTTGGACAAAAAAATATCAGTCGGGAATAATTTTATACCAAGTAAGTATTCAAAAATGCTGAGCATGGCAGTAAAAACAAAAATACAGATTTTGAATGAAACATTTATTCAAAATCCACTATTTCAGGCACCTCAATCGTTCGCTATGTTTTTTTTTTCTATAGGTGCGATTAACCGCTTTACGTGTGGCGATGTTGCTGCACATCTTAGCCCGCAGATGTGTTCCAGCACAGCAAATGTGTTTTCAGTTTTAGTTTCAGTTTTCAGTTTTCAGTTTAAGTTTCAGTTTGGTTGTGTGGTGCATATTGCACATCAAATGCATAATATATCTGCACAAGGGCTGTCACACCAGCAATGACATCCAGGATCTCCACTGAGAAGTCTTCAAACTCTGCGGCGATCTCCATTGCGTATCGAGGCTCTTTGCCTTTCAAGTCTAATAAGGTGTGGGCATTCTGTAATAAAAAGCAAATAAGGAAATGATGAACTTCAGCATGACTGAATAGTGGCATGAATGAATATCAACAGAACGAATATTCAATTCAGTTAAACTTCCTGCCTTTCTATAGTTAAAAACTTAATAAAGTTTGATGATTTTATTAATAAAAGCGTTCCATTGTGGACACTCGAGCTTAATTTTCACCAATGTTCATTAACATGCACGTAAAGCTCACTGGTGCAGTGAATTGTTGTATTGCTATATATTTATAACATTCCTCATTTATGTTGCAAATTTTTGTAACTTTCGTAGCTTCTATTGATCTTTTTTATTACTCTCACTGACATTTATGTGCCCAATCCTGCTTGGACCCGAGTGTGGCCTTAAGTATTTGTAAATAAATTGAAAAAAACGAAGTGTACTGGTGCTCTTGCAAATCATCCATATCAAGACGTTGCTGCTGTGCCGATGCATGCACCGGATGGCTGCCTTATCGTACCTCCTCTGTTTGCAACCTGCCTACTTTTCATTTACTTCAACACTTCAAGTCTTTGCAAAAATACTTTCTTCCTTGATTTGAGGACTAAAAATATCACTAAGAAACAGGGACACACAAAAGGACAAACGACACAGGCGCTAACTTCCAACACAATGTTTATTACCACTGCATGTTCGCCTATATCATCAGAAGAATAATGTCACATGACTTGTTTGGTGAACACAAAAAATTAATTTTTATAAAATACAATTCCTTATCACTGAGCATAAGCGAGGGAGTGCTGATGCACATAGGACCCAGTGATGCGATTGCCTCAACCTCAGTAGTCTCTCAAGTAAACTTGTCAGACATTCTCTTAATAACTGTGCATGCATTGAATATCGGTGAGCAGCCGCAGGATTTACCATGAATGGCCAGCGAACTCCCTTGGCCATTTTTCACGTTATTACACTGTTTTCTTAATCTATCATTAAGGCAACCACCCGTCTATCCATTATACTCTTTGCCACGAGAGAGTGAGATATGACAAACAACGCAAATGACGCAGAGAACAAAAAATAATTGGATGCTTCTTATCACAGGTTTGGGTTTTCCGTTGTGGTCATGAATGCCACAAAGGCAGGCCAACTTCTTGTGAGCCGAAAAGACAACCTTAACTTCAGAGCGCTTAGCTAATTTCTTTGGGTTATGGGATACCTTGTGATGGTATAATATGATGAATAAGTTCTTCGGTTTCTCGGCAACATTATGCGCCGTACATCCTTGGCTATGAAGCGAGCCTTCTGCAACCGAAGTTTGAACGTGCAGAGTATAAGTTGCTTTCGACCATTGGTCTGACTTATTATGCAAACTTTGGTGATTTCCTGCTCATAAAATTTGCCTAATGCATGACGGGAACAATGGCTGATCATGCCTCTTTATACTATTTTGAAATGAGCTGATTGGTAAGGGAGGACCGGTTAGTTCATGCGTGGTTGGTATGCCCAACAAATGCGGTTAGGGTGAAAGGTGAAGAGGACATCAAGGAATTTTATGGAATTGCTCTCAGGCAATTCGTTAGTAAGAGTGAAAGGTTTAAAGCACTCAGAAAATTGCGAAACTATTTTTACCAAACTTTCCTTGTCTTCTGCCGTGTCGTTAGTTAGCAAAACAAGATAGTCATCGACATACCTGAACACTTTCTTGATGTCCAATATATCAAGATGCAGGTTAATTGATCTGTCAATTCTACTTAAGAATATGTCGTTTAAAATGGGTGCTATGCATGACCCGATACAGATTCCGTCCTTTTAAATTAAAGGCTTTTCATCCCATGAAAGGTAGGTCGACTTGAGGTGCACAATAATAAAAGTTCTAGAAACTGACTGATAGGAATACCACACTCGGTTTATATCTAACAGAACCAAACAAATCTATGCACTCTTCAACCGTAAAAAATCATGGAGAATAATATAATAAAAGTCATCAATCCCCATGAGATGTTGGTTCCTGTGGCTGAAGAGTGCATAGATTTGTTTGGTTCTGTTAGATATAAACCGAGAGCGGTAATCCTATCAGTCAGTTTCTAGAAATTTTATTATTGTATACCTCAAGTCGACCTACCTTTCATGGACGACAAGCCTTTTATTTAAAAAGACGGAACCTGTATCGGGTCATGCATAGCACCCATTTTGAACGACATGTTCTTAAGTTGAATTGACAGATCGATTAACCTACATTTTGATAAATTGGACATCAAGAAAGTGTTCAGGTATGTCGATGACTATCTTGCTTTTCTAACTAACGACACGGCAGCAGACAAGGCAAGTTTGGTGAAAATATTTTCGCAATTTTCTGAGTGTTCTAAACCTTTCACTCTTACTAACGAATTTCCTGTGAGCAATGCCATAAAATTCCTTGATGTCCTCTTCACCTTTCACCCTAACCGCATTTTTTGGGCATACCAACCACGCATGAACCAACCGGTCCTCCCTTACCAATCAGCTCATTCCAAAATAGTAAAAAGAGGCATCATTAGTCATTGTTCCCGTCATGCATTAGGCAAATTTTATGAGCAGGAAATCACCAGAAGTTTGCATAATGAGTCAGACCGTTGGTCGAAAGCAGCTTATACTCTGCCCGTTCAAACTTCGGTTGCAGAAGGCTCGCTTCATAACCAAGGATGTACGGCGCATTATGATGCCGAGAAACCGAAGAACTTATTCATCATACCACACCATCACAAGGTATCGCACAACCTAAAGAAAAATTAGCTAAGCGCTCTGAAGTTAAGGTTGTCTTTTCGGCTCACAAGAAGTTGGCGAGCCTTTGTGGCCTTCATTACCGCAACGGAATACCTAAAGGTTCTGATAAGAATCATCCAACTGTTTTTGTTCCCTGCGTTATTTGCGTTGTTTATCATATCTCAGTTTCTCGTGGCAAAGAGTATAATCGATAGACGGGCCGTTGCCTTAATGATAGATTGATTGATATGTGAGGTTTAACGTCCCAAAACCACCATTGATTATGAGAGACGCCGTAGTGGAGGGCTCTCGAAATTTTGACCACCTGGGGTTCTTTAACGTGCACCCAAATCTCAGCACACGAGCCTACAACATTTCCGCCTCCATCGGAAATGCAGCCGCCGCAGCCGGGATTCGAGCCCGCGACCTGCGTGCGGGTCAGCAACCGAGTACCTTAGCCACTAGACCACCGCGGCGGGGCCTTAATGATAGATTAAGAGAACATTGAAATAACGCGAAAAATGGCCAAGGAAGTTGGCTGGCCATTCATGGTAAATCCTGTGGCTGCTCACCGATATTCAATGCACGCACAGTTATCGAGAGAATGTCTGACAAGTTTACTAGAGAGATTACTGAGGCTGAGGCTATCGTATCACTGAGGTCTAAGTGCATCAGCACTCCTTCACTTATGCTCAGTGATGAGGAATTGTATTTTCTAAGAAATTAATTTTTTGTGTTCATCAAACAAGTCATGTGACATTATTCTTCTGATGATATAGGCGAAAACGTGGTGGCAATAAACATTATGTTCGAAGTTAGCACTTGTGTCGTGTGTCCTCTTCTTGTGTCCCCATTTCTGAGCGCTGTATTCAGTCGTCATAATGCACCAACAAGCCAAAATTTCGACAGTTTTTTTTATCTGCTTTCGCTTAACAATAAAAAAATTGTGTGGTAATAGAATGTGCCAAGCACAGGTCTTGCTAGGCCTTTGCTGCACTGTTTGAATCATTTTAAGAGACAGACAAAATGGTTTTCTGTTCAGAAGCAGGATACAGGAAGAAATAAGCGCAACACACTTCTCGACAGCATACTGAAAATGTGATCGAAGACTGTCAAGCGTACTGTGTAGGAAATTTGGCGTGGAAATATGGTTATCTGGGTTTCCTTGGTATTCCACAAAAACATTTTCCAAAAAGAAACACTATGTTGGCATTATCGTAATGCATGAATGAGATGATGCAAAATTTTCTCAACGTGAGTTTGGGCAGGACATCTGTAGACAGTTCTGTAGCTTACAATATTACCACGAACAAATAAATTACTGGGGAAGAAATTTAATGTTAAGTACAGTACAAGTCAACTCGGAGAGATTCGATAAGAATTTGTTATTAAACTTCAAACTCTGTTAGTAGTCATAACGTATAAGGATATCTAGCTATTTAAAATGGAACGTTCAGCATATGAAACTGCCTTATACACGTTCACTTCAATACCGCACAATATGAGCAGGCTTATACGCCCTAGGCATGATCAACGCCTAGAGATAACAAACGCCCCAGAATTATTAAACAAAATAGTGGTCACTCACGAGCAGGGCCCACCTCCAACACCACTGCCGGCAGAGGAGGGTGCCGCCACGACCGCGCTTAAATCTGCCGCCGAGTACCCGCTGCACGTGCCTGCGCTCTGTTTTCTACTCCACTGCGCTCTCTGCTCCGGTTTTCCTTCGGCGTAGCGACTTTCTCCCTTTGGGGCACCTTACCCGTCGCGCCCTTTCGTGGCAAGGACCAAAGGAGCAACGTTTCTCCTTCAGGGTTCAAGTTTCTCCTCAACCACGGGGTCTTGCACGTGTGCATGCGCACGCCGAGCCTAGCCAGCCATGGCCATTGACGAGCGATTACTTTTTACCTAAGATTGATACAAGCAATGCAACAGTGACGTTTATTCTTTTGTTTTATTGGCGTAGAGTAAAAGCCTTCTTTTTTTGTCGCCAGGCACTCGCACAATGCTCCCCACACTTCCGTGTGTGTCTCGTGTTGTTTCATACTAATAATTCATCATGAATACAAGGAGCTCTGCTTCCCTAAACAGTCTTGCTTTATCGATTACCTTTCCCCGCCACGGTGGTCAATAGTGGCTAAGGTACTCGACTGCTGAGTCGCAGGTCGCGGGATCAAATCTCGGCTGTGGCGGCTGCATTTTCGATGGAGGCGGAAATGTTGTAGGCCCGTGTACTCAGATTTGGATGCATGTTAAAGAACCCTAGGTGGTCGAAATTTCTGGAGCCCTCCACTACGGCGTCTCTCATAATCAAATAGTGGTTTCGGGACGTTAAACCCCACAAATCAATAAATTATTGATTACCTCATACTGTACACAAATAATTGATTTTTTCAGTGACGACATACTTGGTAAGCATACGCATTTCAAGTTTCACACGCCATCAATATCAGTTCAACGAGGTGCATAAAAAAGCATCACAGTTAAATTTTCATATTCTAGGAAACGTGATACATGCGTGAAAGCACCATCATATACAATTCTGGAGTTATACGTGCCACTACCGCCATATGATTACCAGGCACTCCGTCGTGGGGTTCTGCGGATGAATTCCGACCAACTGAAGTTTTTGTGCCTTGAATCCAAACATAGGCACATGGTTGTTCTTTGCATTTGCCCCCCATCCAAATACGGCAACCGTGGCCGGAAGTTGAACCTGCGCCCTCCAGCATCGTCGCACGACACCAAATGAGGCTATAGGCTACCACAGCAGGTGTAAGCACAAAAAGAAACAGGCTGCAATGTTTTACCGAGCGTTTATTTGCCAGACTGGGTTACAGCCATCAGAAACGTTTTAAACATCATCATAACTACACTTTTCCTAAAAGTAAACCAATGGCCTCTGTTAGTTAAACTGAATTCTCAATCGCATGCGTTTTGAATTGCCCATGCCAGCCCTGAGAGTTAGGACGGAATTATGCACGCATGCAGTATGCCTTTCTTGTCCACATGATTCACTTTTGGCGTGAGAAACTCAACACAAAATGCACTTCTAGCAACAGCTGTGCACAGCAGGTAAGTACTAACACTCTCACTAAAAAGAGTATTCCAAATCCAGAGTAATAGTAACCACCACAGCCACAGCGCTAACAACACAATTGTGGCACGCACAATGACCGCAAGTTGACACGCGAGGTGAATCGCGAGACGCATCTGAAGCAGAGAAGTATGTAGGCACAGCATGCTATAATTTTGAAGTACATTTGCGCACTGTAGCACTATATAGTTCCTCCACTCAAGTAATCGAGTTTCCGCGACGCCCACAGCCAGTGCCATCGCTCACGAAAGAACACCGCCGGGTGCGCAGTCATCTCTTATTTCTCTCGCACGACCCGCGCTGTAACGTACGTGTGCACCACTGAGCCAGTCTTTACCGCATCGAAAACATTGTCATTCAAGGGCTAGTGGTGTACTGTACCCATGGCTAACGATCCCACTTTTGGTAACCGCGTAAAAAGAATATAAGCAAACGTTAACACGAAACAACTTAACGAAGTCGATGCGACCACAGAACACCTACCACTACGGAGACAGGGGGCTTTAATCTTGCTAAAGCCCCATGATAAGGGGCCTTTAGGTCTGGCCTGCATGCTGCGCCCTTTTCGAGTAACAAGTGGAAGAATAAAAAAAAAGACGTTACCTCCGAAATGGCAAGCGCACGGCAAGCATTTGCCTTCTCGGAGGCTTCAAGAAAAAAAAAGTTATCTGTGGCAGCGGTCGAGAGATGGCGCAGCCTTCGAAATTTCGCGGGCATTCTATGCATGGCTTGCGGTCATCGTTTTCGTGGAAACTTGATAAGCTCTTGTAATTATTCCGTTAATCATTGGGCAATCATTGATTAACTTCCGATTGTCCAAGAATCAGATACAATATATTTATGTGTGCTGATGTTGTGGTACGGCAATGAAACAAAAAAAAATTGTCCAAAGCTTACTTATCACTTGTGCCACTATGGTCAGTCAAAATTCATTGCTATATAAGCTTGTTCGTTTTCGTAGTGGGGTGTGAGTAAACACGTCACGGTCTGTTTCGCTGGGGCGAATAGTTGACTACTACTAAGTGGTTCTAAGAGATAAAGGAAGAGAAAAGTGAGTCCCGTAACTGTCAGCTTCAGCGAGCGACACCTCAACAGTAGCTCACAAGGGATGGGGATGAGGAGGGGTTAAAAGGGTAGGAATAAAGGTGTAGAGAGAGAGAGAGAAAGAGGCGTGAGGTGGTAAGCCAGAGAGAGTGACGACAAATCGAGGGTATAGGAGAGATGGGAAAGATGTAAACACGGTCACAGGAGTCCGAAGACGGGGCACCACTTGCGAGAGCTCTTGTAGGCATTAGGAGGTGGCGTATAGAGCAAGTCCAGTCAGTCAGAACTACACTGTCGTCGGAGGTCGGCGTCAGGAGATGACGTAGGGCGAGCCCAGTCGGCCAGAGCTACGCTGACGTCGGAGATCGCGAGGGCACAACCGGTCAGCACGGAATCTAGCGAGCGAGTGTATGGTTGATTGAACTCTTGTTCATTTAGTTCACTCTATATGAATTACTATGTGTCCTTGGGTGCATGTGTGCAGCTATATGCATGCATCCGCATATATTAGGCGTCCAGTGTCCGTGAGTGATAATTGAATAGACTTACTCGCCAAACACCCGCTAGGCTGCGGGTGAGTCTATGGATGAAGAAAAAACTCAGGAGAGGCCCTATCATGTCCTAATTCATCTAGAGATAAGCAATATCATTGCGACTGATGCATGTGTGTCAAAAGAAAAGGCTAGGATTGGCATCTTCTCTTCTTCTTTTGACTGGTCTTTTTCCATTCGATTCCCAGATTATACCCCTGTATTTGTTACAGAATTCTTGGCTATTGTTCCTGCCTTACGCAAATTGCCCTCAAGTGAATCATAAGCAGTTATTCCAACAAATTCGTTATCAGTATGTAATGCACTTTCTGTGGCAGCAATTGCAGAGCTGATGAATAAGTTTCGGCATTTAGGACCGAAAAACGTAAAAAAAAAACTGTATTTGCTATGGATACCAGGCCACCGCGGATTATATTTGAACGAAATGGCGGACTCTCTAGCAGCAGTATCCCTGAGTGGGCCCACCATTCCAGTTGTGTCAGATACGGCTTACTTGACAGCGCTAAGGTTCCGAAATGCTTTTTCGCAATGGGAAATAGGTAATTTGGATAAGTTTAAAGATTCAAGCATTTAATGATTGCTGAAATAAACAGTGGTGTGTATCTCGCCAGTAAGAGGTCACTTATACCAGATTGCGCTGTACAGTTCAACCACTAAATTATTACTCTAACAAAGCTCGAGTCAAGGCGTCACCGCTGTGCATTTTTTGCAACAAAATTGAAATAATTGAACATTTCTTTTTATTCTGTCGTCATTACTCTTATCAGAGAAAAAGATTTTTATTAACCCCATTACAAAAGCTTGGAATACATGTAAATGTACCAGTACTTTTATCACTTGGTGGCACTTCATTTGGCTACTGCCACAGGTATATATGCTCCACTGTGTTGACTACATCAATGCAACTAAAAGATTATCGTGCTAGTGAACCCTAACCTTTTCATGTCTTTACTTCATAATTGGTAGTGATGTATGTCAGGAACAAGAAATAGTTTGACCACTTGCTCAGCAAACATTTTTGTTTATTGGCAGTATTATCTCTAAACTAATTTTTCAGATTAGCTTTAATTTCATTTTAGTTTCATTTAAGTATCCTGCCACACGGTTCTTGGCCCATTCCCCTCTGTGGGTGAGCGCCGTCCATCTGAGGTCATCAGCATCCGCATTGCGAGAAGTGTGGTGGAAGTGACGTCAAATTTGTAGGGCAAATAAAACAGCAGACGCTCCGCGGCTTTAAGCGCTGGTTCGCTCCTGCGCGGACTTGTAGTCCCGGCGTGAACTTAACGCGTATTGTATGGTTGCATGCAGTAAAATGTTGCGAGCACACTTTCCCAGACTGCTCGTGCATAGCATGCAGGCCCGAGCGTAGCGTGCTGAAATACTTCGTGTAGTTTTTTTGTGCAACAGCACAGAAAGCACCGGTATACGAGGCGTAATCGAAATCATTCAGTCCCTGCATCGCATTCGAACTCACCCGGCAGTGACTTACGTGTTCTGCTCGCAGTAATGCCTTTTTTTCTTTCTCTCTCTCTCTCTTAGCCAGATTTCCCGATCTTCGGGCCGATTAGCAGCTCTTTGCTCGTATATAGTGTCAGTGTGGCAATGCACGATTTTGAGAGCTTGCTTCGTAGCTATTACGTGCAACGCCAGCCTAGTACTTGACGTACTTCACGTATAAAAGAAGGCAGCACTGTATTGTATACGCGATCGCGCACGTAAAGTGTGTAATTCCAGTGCGCACACAACTAACACGCAGCAAGCGCACACTGTACAATACATACACATTTAGTTCAATAACAAGAGTAGTTTATTGTCCTTTTGTATGAGTGACACAAATTCTAAAAACACACCACGGTGCCTACAACACTAAAAACAAAAGCTCGATTGTGTTCTCAGTAGACACAGTGAGTAAGAACCTACGGAGCGCACAGCTGAGAGCTCCGAATGCAAATGCCATGCATTATTGACCAACAGTGCAGCTAACATACGTGAAAAGTGCCACCAGGTAAAACAGGCAGGGCACGCGATTTGTACCGAGTATAAACTACAGCTGGGCATCACACAACTTTTTCTAAAAATATACGCAAAAAAAGCAGCACTGGCGAATTGACTCGCCGCCGGCAGAGAACACCTATACCACTCCACCGGCGCCGCTTCCAAGGCCACTGTGATGGCTGCGGCGGCTGCTCGCCGGAAATCGCAAAAGTGTTTGTCTGATTCTCCGCTAGAAGGTTTTCGATGTGGCGGCTTCACGAATATGACGTAATGCCCTCCATGGGTGTGTCAACAAGCGTCGCGCAAGCAACATTTTTAGTATCGTTCGGTCCCTCCAGATGGCGCCAGCTACCGCCTACTTCACGGCTGTGACGCTCTCATACCTCCAGCTACTTATGCAACGTTGAACATCTATATATCGAAACCGCACTGCTTAGCCGGAATGGTTTCGCTGCGATCGAGTCTACGGTTCGGACGCACATCTCGTGGTCTGCGGCCCCGTAAACGCGTGGATAACGTCGCTACAGTAAATGAATCTGCGAGAAATTAATACAGCAAGTCTGGCATGCACTCTCCGAGTGAGGACTCCGCAGTACCCGTGCTTTTTAAAGTGAACGTCGTCTCGGTGGCCGAACGAAACCTACTACCTTCGTCGTTCTGTTTCATGATGTTTTCATCACCCCACTGTAGGCTCGTCTCCTTGTTTTTAGTCATTTCGTTCAATATCAAGCTCAGCGGGACCGTTTTTTGTAATTGTCAGTGCCGTGTACTCCTTATCAGTGGATAATTGATTCATTCGCAAAGCCTACTCGCTAAGCCTAACTGGGGTCAGCCATCTTGATTGTGGTGGGGAGAAACAGTTTCTCCGTGTCAACAAGAAGCAACGTTTCTCTATTTCAGGACGAACATTGGGGACATCGCCGTTCACCCCTAAATGTTGAGAACGTCACTCTATCTTTTCAACAGTGTACTGACACCAATTTTCGAAGGTCAGTTTACTTTCCCATCAGAGCCTCCATTGGTAGCTATACTTAACGTCACATTGGCTACATTACGAACCCCAGAAATGTGAGGTTGGCTCCACGGCATATGAACTTGTTTTGAGGCATTATGTGGTCATTTTTGTTATTTGCCTATAGAATGCAGTTTAAAGATATTTTACCTCGTCAGCCTGTAAGCGCGCGTCCTCCCTCCTTCAGAAGGCTAGTGTGCGTCGAGACATTGCAACGCAACGCGCATGCAGCACGCATATAGCAGTCCATGGCGTTGCGTACATGTTGTTGAACTGCCGTGGCTAACACACTGCTTACTCTACCCGACATCTGTGCTAATGCATGCTTCTGAATCTGACGCGCGGCACCTGTTTTCGTGTAAAAGCTGGCTTGGAAATATGTAAACTGGCTGATATAATCCGATTCACTTTTCTATACTCTATATAAAAACTACTCAACATCCCGAAAAAACTCTATATATTTCAGATAAGCTGCTCGTGGGTGAACTCAATTTGTTATAATTTGTTCATATATGAGCAGTTTATCTGACTTTCAGGCCAGGCAAAAGGAAAAAAGTTCATACTCTTACTGCTGGTGCAAAGTGGAATCAGTTATTGTCTAAAAATAAAAACTCTACTCATAATAGCCCCTCAGCTTTATGGTTGCCTAAACGGTTGGTGATAAATTTTAATGGCTTGACTATGCTGGCTCTTTTT
The DNA here is from genome assembly GCA_013436015.1 of Rhipicephalus annulatus. Classification (NCBI taxonomy): domain Eukaryota; kingdom Metazoa; phylum Arthropoda; class Arachnida; order Ixodida; family Ixodidae; genus Rhipicephalus; species Rhipicephalus annulatus. The sequence goes on from WOVY01009274.1 coordinate 206,873, forward strand.
GGCTTGAATTCCATCTTCTTTTCAAATCCACCATATGGCAACCCTGCTTCCATGCTGGGCGCAGAGACAGCTCTGGGAAAAGCTATAAATAAATTCTGAGCAGAGATACAATTTGTCTTCAGGCTATAATGTCAATTCTGGTGTGTTCACGCAACAGTATCATCAGGCTGGTTGTGATGACTTCAGGTGCCAAAATTTCTAGAACGGCCACTTTGGCGTCACCAAAAACATACAAAGTGGACGCTTATTCTTCAACGACGGGGCCAGGGAGTGGAGCAGCCACCGTGGAAACATATCTTGCCCCTGCACGTGACAAGAGGTTCATACCGTGTTGTAAGGTTAGAGTGCACTGTAGTGATGTAAGGGTGCAGTAGAAACCGAAACTAACTTCTAAAAGCATACCACGATGAATTTTTCAGGATGCACTCACAGTTAGCAGTACAAGAATTTTAAGGGCCTGTAAACCACCCAGAGGTCGAAATCTCGAAATGCATTTGTCGTAGGAAAATTGTGCATGAGTGCACTGTACGAACACCTAGCCATGAGAACTTTTCAAAACCGTGCCGTAATGGCAGAGTTAGATGCGTTTGATTATCGAAACCAAGCAATACCTCCTTTCGCTTTCTCCTGTGCTACCCTCTACGGTATCCTCTCCCAAAGCCACTTTGCCCTCTCACCGAGCGCCCCGTCCCATGCCTCCCAATCTCGCTTGGCATACGTCATCGCTGGCGCGCTGCTTGAAACACAATCTACTTCAGGTTGCCGCGACTCCGTCCGTCGACTTCGTCAGTTACATTGCAGCTGCGTGCTTGTTGACGAACCGTGGCTACCGTGCCTATACGAATCGTGCCGGTAGAAAACCTGCGTTGCCACAGGCCTGATTCGTTAGCGGCGCACGACGCGGTTATGCCTAGTTCACACTGAAACATCCGCTTTCTACAGCGACAGAATTCCCCTGCCGCCGAAACGCGGCGTCGTTCGCACTGGACGCGCCCCGTGCCGTCGAATATGCCATCTACCACGGGGCGAACGCGGGATAGATGCGCTGTCACCCGGTTGTTGTCGCTGCTCGCAAACGCTACTACGCTATCCGTTGGTGTATATTTCGATGATTCTCGTACGCAGGAAGCAAGAAAAGACAGTACTGCTTACTTTGCTAGCAAGTGGCTGTCTTGTAATGCACGAAGAGCAGAAAAACCCCCGACGCCAGCGGCGTTGCTGGGTTTTTTCTGCACTCCTATTGGTCCACGGCGACCTATTCGGCGGCAGACGCCCCAAAAATCGGTCCGAGAGTGATCAGCACGGAGAGGGCCCTTTCGGCGGATCTCTCGCCGCCGAACCGGATTCGAAGCACTTTCGGCAGCCGGAATGCTCAGTGTGACCGCGGCCTTAACACGATGAAATACAATCAGCGCCAACAGCTGCTTGCAGACAGATCGGAAGTCGCAGGCTCTTGCCCAACCAATCTCAGAATATTTTGATCAGCACGTCGCGCAGAGGCACGAAACGCCCGGAAAGAAGGAGAAATTGTTTCATGGAAATTGGAGTGCGCCGGCAGCTCGTATATATATATATATATATATATATATATATATATATATATATATATATATATATATATATATATATATATATATATATATATATATATATATATATATAGATATATATATATATATATATATATATATATATATAGCGTTGCCACATGTAAAAAAAACTGATTGCAACGGTATTCTGCATACGATGCTCCTGTTTACTTGAAATGTTTGAAAGAAAAATAGTGGAGGTGGTTTAGTGGCCCTTCAAGGGTAGCCTTTTATTTCACCCTTCCGGAGATACGCGATATACTGAGACGAGCCGTGTGGAAGCCACACAGTGCAATGTAATTAATACCGTGCCACCTGTGACAAAGTATACAATTCTCCCGATGCAGGGGTGGAACGCACAGTTTTAGTAATGTGTGTGCACAGTAGGCAACTTCCGCCAAGCGTGGCTCGATAAAGCGATAATTACGTGTAATATTATATTAGCGCCTACTAGAAGCTGATGCTCATAACCGTGCACACACGAGGAAGCGGTATACACCGGACGCACAAACGGTATATATATATATATATATATATATATATATATATATATATATATATATATATATATATATCCCACGCGTTATTCGAAGGTCATTGGTTCCTCACGGCAAGATATTTTTTTCATGCACTTTTCTTAATTCTTATTTTCATTACAATGATTCTACTAACTTCCTCTATATAATCCTTGGTATTATTGTTTGTTAGATATTGTGTAAAACACGGAAAAACGAGTAATATTGTGTAAAAACACGGAAAAACGAGTCCTTAGGTATACACTTAATTTCCTTATATATATATATAATATTATATATATATATATAAATATATATATATATATATTATATATATATACTATATATATATCTATATATATCTATATATATATATATATATATATATATATATATATATATATATATTCAAGTAGATCCTCCATGAGCGGTCACAACGTGGTTTATTTTGACGTTTCGGCCTAGAGCCTGGCCTTCATCAGAATTGGAAGATACAGTTTGTTGATGCTCAGCTTTATACAAGTTCAAATCAGAGGAGGAGAGAGAAAGAGAGAAAAATACAGAAAAAAGAATAAAAAAGAAAGAAGGAAAGAAGAAAAAAAGAGAAAGAGAATATAAGCTGGACTATCCCCGGCGCTCCCCTTCCACTTCCCCCTCCATCTGCCTACGATTCGATGGTGACAACCATACATTTTTTTTTTCAAGTCGATGTATTGTTTGACACCCCCTTAAGGTTTGGTGAACCTAATAAGAAAAGGGAATGTCGGGTGATGACGTCATCATGTGAGGTCACGTAACGTGAAGTCATCACTTGATGATGAATTTTCTCAGCTCTCGTCTTGACGCTACCAACGGTCAATTGTAGCAATCAATGAGGCATCTTGATTGATATGTGGGGTTTAACGTTCCAAAACCACCACCAGATCATGAGAGACGCCGTAGTGGAGGGCTCCGGAAATTTCGACCACCTGGGATTCTTTAACGTGCACCCAAATCTGAGCACACGAGCCTACAGCATTTCCGCCTCCATCGGAAATGCAGCTGCCGCAGCCGGGATCCAAACCCGCGACCTGCGGGTCAGCAGCCGAGTACCTTAGCCACTAGACCACGGCGGCGGGGCATCGATGAGGCATGTAAGGGTTTTGCTTTTCCTTTCTTACAATCGGGTAATTGTTATGCATCGCTGAAATACCACGTCATCATCATCATTCATTTGCTTGCGCAAATAGTTGGCTTCGTGTTGTGCACCATGGAATTCCTCTTCCGGCCAATTCCAATGGCAGGATTCACACGGCGTCAGGACTCCGTGCAAGACATTTTACGCGACAAAAACTTCCCTACAAGCATGCTGGAGTGTGCGTGTGTCCCTAAAGGAGAAGGAATCGACCACTTTTTTTTGGACGTTGTGCCGTTGATAGCTGCAACGACACAAATGCGATATCATGTAATAAATTTGCCGATTGTGTAGAACTAGATGCTTTTCGTTTTATTTAAAAAGCGTATGAATAGTTTCAAATGAAACGAAAGCAGATCTCTTTCCTGCACTGATATATAACAGTGCATAAACAAATCATACACGCTTGCTTGCCGCCACGTAAGCGCAGAGATAGCTCAGATAGGAAGTACTTGGCTCAGAAAAGAAACAAAGACAGATGTGATAGGCGTTTGCACTCTTGTTCACGCGGAAGTTCATATCTTACTCGTTGAAGAGGTCGCAGTGTGCCTTCGTATGCAGAAAATGCGAAAAATATATCGTTGATCGACTTTCTGTCCTTGTGAATTACGGCAGATTTCCAGCGAGTGCGCACCCGTGTGTTTAGCACCGATAATGCAGACGCCTGCCTTTACAGTTCAAGTTTTACTGTCCCTTTGTGCATTGATTAAGGTGATTGATTCATTGATTGACTTGTGGGGTTTAACGTTCCAAAACCACTGTATGATTGTGAGAGACACCGTAGTGGAGGGCTCCGGAAATTTCGACCACCTGGGGTTCTTTAACGTATACTCAAATGTCAGTACACGGGCCTACATTTCCGCCTCCATCGGAAATGCAGCCGCCACAGCTGGGATTCGATCCCGCGACCGACGGGTCAGCAGCCGAGTACAGCCACTATAGACCACCGGGGTGGGGCTTGCTTAAGGTGGAGAAAAGCAACCTGATATCTGAAGACGAAAAAAAATGCCCTGTATCTGCATGTTTTACTGCAAATGTCGTCGAAAGATGATAGTCTTGCAACTGGAGAGAGTGAACAAAACGTTTATCTAACGCGCGAGAAAATTGGTGAATTGTATTCTGGAAGCGCTACGTTAGAGTGTGTCGATCCGTGCAGCGAAGGAAAGGAAGGAAGGCGTGTGCGCCTGTCTCGAAGACTATAAGGTGTAGAACGCAAAGCGACGAGCAGGTGCCACCACCATGTGGTCTTAGCAAAGCGTTGGAAACACTTGCCTTTCTGAGCATAGCGTTACATTGTCAGCGCAGCGTGATAAATGCCATGGTTATACTCATGTAAGTTATACTAGGGATAACTCATCATGTTATACTAGGTTATACTCATCATGTTATATAACTCATGTTATACTAAGTAATACTCATCATGTTATACTAGGGAAGGCATACTCATGTATGCCTTCCCTAGTATAAAGACACACATACAGAATATTGGCGTATTGTTATGGTGCCGTAGATATGTGCAGTTATTGCTTCTTAATTGACAATCACACAAGTATGAACGCTTAAACTTGAGCAATATTGGTGGTTGCTGTGGATAGACTTGGCCGTTTTGGCTCTCGTTACGACGAACAAGCAGACAAATGTACAGACACACAGACAAAAATTTTTGCGTCGAAGTACCCTAAGAAAGACAATCGTCTTTAAAAATACATGCGATGAGTGTATACAATATATACCCGTTTGAAAAACAGAACACAATTATGCTTAGACAGCGTTTTGACGGAGTGTTTGTCCCACATGATGCTTCCGTCTATGCAAGCGATGTACTAGAGAGCTTGCGGCATACAAATCTATCTGGCGCCCTTACATATCTTCCTCAGAGGTGGCGCTTGTATCAAAGCGCCGTCGATTCTAATCTTAGTGGACCATGCTCGTGACGTCACGTTCGTTCATGCACACAGTTTCCAGCAGGATGCAGTTGCACAGTCGTTAATCTATCCACCGTACTAGGTACACAGGTTCATATCATCTAGGCCGACTATACAGACACCCTAGCGGCTCGGCTTTTTTCTATGTGCGGTAACAGAGCGATCAAAAACCATGGTCGCGTTGTAGAAAAGACGTACCACGTGGAAGTCACTCGTTCAGCTCGAATTCGGAGCTGCCGATCGCGATCTCTAGCAGCAGTTAGAGGTATGAATGCGCTCACTCCCTTTCTCTCTCGCACAAACGCGAGCCTCTTTAGTTTTTTTTCTATCCCCGCGAGCACCGAAACAACCGCCATTCATGGCATATATTTCCTTTAATTCCTTGCTCTCCCCCTACCCATCCTCCTTCTCGTTATCCTGGCACGCGCTCCCATACAAACAGTGCAGCCTCACCCCGTCACAGCACGTGCCTTGAGATCCACTGACAAACCGAGGGAAAGCAAAGAGCAACTCCACTTCTCTCCTCCTCCCTTTTCGCCCTCCTCTTCGGATGAGACCTCACCAACAGCCGCCGCGTCTTCCTATTGGCTGACTTTCTCGTGGGACGATAGCCAATGAGCGCTTCCAAGTTTGGAAAGCGAGCGAGTGCAAATGGGGGAAACGGGCGGCGCTCTGACAAACTTCATCCTTTTTTTTCCCTTCTCTTCACCCTCAATCGGCGCACACGAGCTTCGCGCGCGACAGGAGCAGGCAGCCCCACTTATCCTCTTCTACTCTCGCTCTCCGCTTAAGAGTCTCTTCGCGCGGCAACCTCCTTCCCGATATCATGCCATCCTCTTCCCTGTTTGCTCCTCCTCCGCGTCCCGTCGCTCCCTCTCTCGGCTGGCGCTCTCGACTGCTACCAGCGGGTCCTTTCCATTCTCTACTATGCTCGCAAGCCTTCTTTCTCTTTTTTGTATATTTCTTAATTTGAACGGCAGATTTCTCGATCCCGACTTTTCGGGACTGGTGCATCCCGCGTTCCCCAATTGTGCGTGTCCCGTCATAAGCCGCGATCATGGCGCTCCGACGTCCCAGCCCGAGCTTGTGCGACCACGAGGTCGTGCCGTGACCGGGCCGAGTAAGCGCCCCGTGGTCTGGAACCCCTCCGAATCACCGTCCCGCCTTGTCTACCCCACCGCGACACTGCTTCTCGCTCTGCCTTGACTGCTGCTGCCGCTGTCGCCAGTGCGGTCCCAATCGGCCACCGCCGCACGCCCCACTGTATCCGAGCGAACGCGCACCCCGCGACACGTTCCGCTTTGGTCGACTACCGCCGGAATAACCTTCCACGCTTCTTTTTCGTCGTCAACAATATTGCTCTCTGCGCCGAGCCAAGGTACTTGAATCATTTCCTTCACTTTACATACCATGAATGATTATTTCAACCTTGTGTACGTTTGGTCAACTCAGACGCACTTTGGTTTAATTACACGAAATCTTACGCCTTTGCTACTGCAGTTAATCAGTAAACTACACTTTTGTGCAATTACCAGCATTTGCCTGGAAGGCAGCATAAGCCTGCTTTGCAAGTAGGCTCATGTTGCACCGGCTGCTTTACTTACTGCATGCACACGTGCTATATGCGCGTTCAAAGCACTGACGTGGTTCTCCAGGTAACGACATCTTCTTCCTTGTAGGTACAGGTCCCATAATAGATACGTGCTTTGAGGTCCTAGCATTCTGGTTGTCTCATAATTATTCATTCTTTGCCAATTCACACGACGAAACATGGCTGAAGTCTGCAAGTGGTGTGTGCTTCTGCAACAATAAGTTACGTCTCCCCTCTTCTCTACCCATATTCCGTTTCACTATCATCACCTACCACCTGTATAGCTCTGGCCTTGTTGATAACATGGGTAGCGAGCCACTATAGCGTGGAAAGGCAAGACGCAGTAGATTAGATTGATAAACATGGTGGTTGCATTGTTCTGTCTCCGAGATAGTGCCCCCCGAAACAATAACACTGTTCAAAGCATATACAGTATAAATGTCCTGTACCACCCTTGCTGTCGATGGCGTTTGAAGTAACAGAACCACAAAATGATTTTGTGTGCACTACGTATGCATATGTATGCGAGCAAGTTCAAATCACCTTCATTAGTAACATAGTTAAACGCAGGCTGGTTTGGTGTATACAACAGCATGCAGCTTCCTGTGAGCCAACTTATACAGATTAACTCTACGCAAAGTTTAATTATTCTTACCTTACGTCGCCACTTCACGCATCGTATCTCTCTGACAACGTGCCTGAAGGCCATGAATACATGTAGCTGGATGATGCCCTAAATGAGGGGTAGCAAAGCAGCATACTGAATGTGAAAGATGAAACAGCGCTAATTAAGAATATGAACCAACCAGACCAACTCAAGACTTGATAGCAAACCAAAATCGTAGATACACCCTACTCCACATAGTTCAAGTAGCAGATGAACATTTATACGTGGGTCGTTCAAATTCCAATTTATTTGCCATTTTCCTTCAAATCACTTAAAATCGCGTCCTATTTTGTTTGTATACTAGACTTTGTGATCTGGGCCACAGAGAATGCAAATAGCGTTGCACTTATTTTTTCCCCTTTCTTCTTTTTTTTTCGGAAATGCTGTATACCGCCAAATAGAGCATTGTGTTTGTTCGCAAGCAGATTGTGTGCGACAGAAATTGCACAAACCCCTCTACTAGCCCACTAAAAACGAGCACGAGAACACCAAATGCATGTGCCACTCAAAAAAGTGACGCTTGTCACCGCGAAAAAAAAATGCATGCTGCTAAAGTGGGAAACTTTCAAGGAGTGTGCGCTAATTTCAAAAGAGTATTTCATGACAGGCGTTTGAAATTTATATTTGTGTGATCGGCCATAGTTGGAAATTTTTGCCGCCTCTATGTCTTGTGTTAAGCAGTATTGCTCATCACTCACGTTTATAACGTGTCATATGGCTAATCAATTCTTTGTTTTTAACGCAATAGCGTTAAAGTGATCATTTGGCAGAAATTATGGTGTCAGCTTCGTCTGTTGTGAGTGATAACTTGGCGTTGTTCGTGTGCCAAAGTTCGAGATAGATGCACATAAACAAGTAAAATTCCGCAGTTCTATGGGAATAAATGTTACGCGAAGCATGCCTATAAGTGGCTGTGTGCTGTAATTTTTTATTGAGCGAAGCATTATGAAATGACGTTCAAGATATGTACCAATATTGTACACACAGGCCTATGTTGAAAAGTTGCACGTATATGTTTCATTTAACCACTTGTTTACAGTTGCGTAACGAAGCCAACAGCAAGGTGCTGTGGTGTGTTTCTTCTGGTGTCTTCGTTTTTTGCACTGTCCTTTCTAAGATGCATAAACACTTCCAACTTGCCGAAGTGTCAATTCTCTCGCAACACGGCCATTACCAGCACCAGAAGCGATATAAGCTATACAAGATACGTACATCACTCGTCTTTGCGAGTCCTGCAGATTGTACTACGTAGACCAACTTTTCTGGATGGAGCTTAACTACGATTGGTTTTAACTTGACATGGCAAGTTTATAATTGGAATACTTATGTAATTTTTATAATATTGGATAGCCCGCACTGCAACCACGGTTGACATCTCACCAACGTTACACCTGCAGGCGTAGGGTCTTTTTCCAAAGCAGTTTCGATAGCTGGCGTGTATTTGTAGAATACTTAATTGAAGGCCACGCAGAATGTTTGGGTTAGATTGCTGCTGCGACCCTTGTTGTTATTTTCCGCATTCATCGGGTCAACGCTGCCAATGTAAGTTTTTCTCAACGCCCTCGCATTTAATTTACCAATATCTGTTTTCGCCGTTTCCAGACAGATAAACTCAAACACGCACTTGTGGCGCACATATGCCCGCATACCACGGCCGGTGGTATGCGGTACGTATCACACGCGTCTGGACGAAACCATTTGACTGTGCATGCGACGGGATTTTTACTTTGTTCATGTCAAAACTAGCCAGACCTATTCGTGAGCCATGCTACAGGTCTACTAGTTTCGGTCTCCGTTAAGGAGGTGATCACGAGAGCCTATATACGTAGGTGGCTAGATAGATACGTATATAGAAACGCTTTAGGTACCCGCACTCCACAAAAAACGCTTCGCATTTAAAATGTCTTGTCCAAGTGAGAGTCAAACGCAGGTTTTCTGTGCGGCGACCAGGCGTTCTAACATGGAGCCACCCCAATGCTCGAAAATGCTTCGTGAACAAGCTCTACAAGAATATCATGTGTGGGGAGGGGTCTCTTTAAGGCGTGTAATATTGCATTGTGGAATCGTAGAATCGCACCAGGCGTCGATATCTAAATGGCGCAACGAGTGGGTGGTTTAAATTTTCCCACCCAGTATACAAATATGTGCAATGCCAACTTGGCAAAGTGTGCAATTGCAACTTTGACGAGTTGCAAACGAAACATTTGTAGCTTAGCGGTCACTTTCTGATTACACTTGCAGTAGGTATTTTGTAAAATAGTTTGAAACGGCCATTTTTTACAGGCACAGAAGTTTCATTCCATGCGGCAGGGTATAAAGCAAAACGTACGGGGCCAGATAAGCTATATCGTGTTCTGCTCTTGAAGGCTATAGGCTCAAGTGTCCTCCTAGTTTTTTTCTTTGTTTGTTTTTGTTCTTGCAACTGAGCTCTGCCGGAGAAATATAAGGTTGCAAGGAATAACCTACATATATTTGCCAGATTACGAGATTTTTCGCAGACCTAATTTGATTATCTATGTCTAAATTGCATGTTTCGGTGCAATATGACGTGGGCGTGCTGTCAGAAACAGTCTTCGACGAGGTAATTAACAGTGCCAGCTCTTTAACTGCGTTAATGATGCGCAGATAAGTACCCTTCTGGACGCCCCTGGCCCTGTTGCTTTGCACTGAATCATATTGTTCACACTCGTGGGATTATGTATAGATATGACGAGAAGAGGGGCTTGTTTTATTATCCTACGGATGAGCAGTATCTGTTCTGTTTGCTGCGTTAGAAAATAGACAAGTGGATATATATATATATATATATATATATATATATATATATATATATATATATATATAAGGTTGTCGGAGTTCAATCAGCTTTAACAAAGCCCTTATAGCGTGCCCGATCTGCAGATCATTTTTTCCTGGCGGGAATAAAGTCCTCACTCAAACGCTGAGAAAGATGTACTCATGCCTATATGAAAGTTAACGGTCAGCAGTTGGAAATATTTTACAAAAAATGCATTGCTGGATATTGGCTGAAAATAATGCAAAAGTGAATAACTGTGATGGTTATTTCGATGCAGCCCTACACACAGAGCCACTGCAGATGATGCGTTTGTTCTATGATGTTTAGTCACTGTTACACTGTTGCAAGTAAACGCACATTGTACGAGTCTGCATATAGTATTTAACGAATGACAGTGGTGCAATATAAAGCAGCTCGATGTAATAGACACTGCATCCTCAATCAATTTGTTTACCCTCGACCGAAAATGCGTGCGGGTGGCCAGACATTATGACCCCGCCATAATGTGACCACCGCGCCCTACTGCACCGGCCTTGCGTTCAGCAGCCGATCGCTGTATTAGCCGCATCTGTGGCGATTCTCAAGAAGAGCAGAAAATCGTACCGGCGACCCAAGCACCTGCACATGACACGGATGTTGATCTTGCTATGCTATCAAATTCAAGTTTATCAAATAGGTGGAAGCACACGTGTGTCGTCCGGTTTGTTAAAAAAATGTCGATTTATACAATCTGAGTGCCATGTAATATATATACTAATAAGTATAAAGCGAGGGCTACCTTGATAAAGGTGGCTCAGTCCATTTTGTTCATCTGTATTCGAGTATATGAGCCGCTATAAAAATGGGAGACGTGCCTTGGCTCAGACGCCATACGTTTATTCTATTGCATGACCCTTGTCGACTTCTCCTGTGATCACTTGATGCGTCACGTATATAGCGGGTCATGAAAGGGTAGCTTTATACTTTTTTTTGAAATTTAGCACTGGGATTTGTTCGACTATCACCTTTTTTATATACGTTATGTATTGGAGAGGACACAAAGTGAGATATTGTCTCTATCAGCCACCCAATAGACGAATATCAAATTACAAACTTTTAAATGACGGCGTAAAAGTGTGTTTCGAAAAATCCGAGGTAATGACGTATGTGCTCAGTTTGGATCGGCTAGCTTCTTCTGTGCTCGCAGATATCCCACAGAAAAGTTTAATCGTCCTTCTCATGATTACGCATGCAAGGCAGTGAGGCTCGACGCAACGCTCCTCCCTGATGTGACGCGCAGTCATTCCTTGATATAGCCAACCGTTAGTAAAAGGGTAACCGTTATCGTTTTTGCCTATGCTTTTGACCGGCTGTCAGCTTCAACGTCGTAAGCAACTAACGTGGAACATCTTGGAGGAGTTTTGCGCTAGTGCTCACTCTATACTGCATACGTGTCGTGCAAACCACAATTCTAGGATGCATCGGAGCATGGTCATTCTAGAAGAATACCACCAAGTGGAACTGTAGAAATGCAACCACCCCCAACACTTGAATACAAACGTCTCCAATTTCTGCAGCCAATTAAAAGTTCATTATTAAATCTTAGTCACCTGACTGGCTGACAGCAATATTTAACATCTAATCTTGTGTCCCTTTGAATAAATAACTCATCCACAAAAGTGACCTTCATGTATCTCCAAGTGCAGAATTTTAAAACGAGCATCTTCTTAATTTTCATCGACAGGTAGTATTTGCATATATCTTCAAGGAAGAAAGTTTAAGCGGAAATACAGGGAGGTTAGCGAGTTCTTAGACCGGCTGGCTACCCTGTGCTGAGGAAAGGGGTGAGGGGAATGAAAGATGTTAAAAAGAAATGTTGCGAAGAGAAAGAGAAATTACAAAAAAACATAGCGACAGAGAAAGTATACCATACCAGTAGGATGTGGTTCTGTGTTTATATGCCACCCTTGACAATGCGTGCACTTTCAAATAATCACAGGACCTTTTACTGGGCAGCGGTCACCCATTTAAAGGGCTGAATTTCAGCTTATCTCAGCTCTTTCCGGTTGTAAACATTCGATAGCATATAAAATTACATTCTACTTCTTAGAAAATATGTGCATGCGAGCTTAACGCCCTGCGGCGTTCACTCTAAAAAAAGCAGCTTAGGCTGATGAAGGTCACTATGGTGAGCGTATCAGAAAACAATCGATGGAATAAGGACCACGTAATCGATGGCCGGAGAAGAGGAGCAGTCTGGCCCTCCTCCTCTTCACCCGAGCCCGTTGGATCACTCTTTTTCCATTAATTTTACATCCTCGCATTTCACCAGTTCTGCGTATGTCATTTATAATATGGTCGATGCGAGTAAGGCAGCTTCTGCAAGTTTTCTTTCTTACACAAATCTTTGATTTGCACTCGAATTTCGGTGCTCTCACTGAAAGTTCTGTAACGAACGAGAGACGGTCAGCAATCTTCTTATAAATCATTAAGAAAAAAATTGTTTCTCGGGAAAGACACGAGAGGGGTTCGACCTGTGTACATTGGTCTTATTTGTGTTTTCATAATGGGGAGAGTTATTGGGACAGGTAAACGTGTTCTTGTTAGCTTGAAGAAATAAACTGTTGCACTCAAGATTATAGTTACACACTGGATGGCCACTTGCAGTTATCAATGCAAACCCAATATCTTAATCGCGCATAGCAAGCCTTCATTCGGTCGTCAGCATTAGGCACTATAATATATTCTCCCCCTAACTTACGCCGCTGCTACACCTGTTCTGCGAGTTAAATACCACCTCCACATGGGGAGTTGACGCCTTACAGGGTCGATTATCAGAAAGGTTATACCCTTGACAGTTAAAGTAATTTGAAACCGGGAACGGAGCTCAGGAGTAGATAACCTGTTATGGAGAAAACGTGGAAGCAGGAGTTCAGATGAAAACTGATAAGACTGCCCTCCTCGCATCATTACACCCCCCTGTTAATTGTGCAGAGGTGGTTTGTCATAAGCTATTTTTGTCTTTTGATAGCTTGCCAATACAAGAACGTGAGACTGAAAGGTCATAATATGAATCCACAATGCTTGAACGCTGTTGCAGAAAGCCGCCTACATTTCGCGTCGTGGCCCGTGCACGCAGTCCAGCAATATCGCCTCCCGCATAGCTGCTCTGCATGCGGCATCGCAATTTCGCGGCTTCAATTTTTGTCCGTTTGCTTTTCAACATCGACACCTTGGCACAGTGCGAAAAGGGGGATGGAGAGTGGAATAATAGCAGTAATAATAACTATTATTATTATTATTATTATTATTATTATTATTATTATTATTATTATTATTATTATTATTATTATTATTATTATTATTATTATTATTATTATTATTATTATTATTATTATTATTATGCGTGCATGACAATAGCTAGTAAGTGTGGCGTGATAAGTAATCGTCAAACTTTAGCCCTCATATACCCTACACGGTAAATCCTGGTAGACAGGTGTGCACACCCGTTTTAGCACCTTAGCAGGATAAATGTGACGGTGCGCTATAAGACGCGGTTTTGATTACGGACCTGGGAGAGAACCTTGACTAGCTTTGCTTCAACTGGTCCAGCGCATAAAGAGAAAGAGAAACGGCCACGTCGGCGAAGGAACAGTGTTAGGTCATGTTGTGTTGACCGGCTTGGTCATTTCTTCTTTCTATAGTTAAGTGCTGGTCCAGCTCTAGTACGACAAACAAACTTGCCCAGTCTGAAAATCTTGTGGGCCCTCTCGAACTCTGATGATCATACAAAACTTCTTTTTCTAAAATATGATATTCTTCCAGTTTTCTTTTTGTACAATTACAGGCTTTTGTACAATTATTTTGATCCTTCCTCTAAACAAAACTGTCAGATTAAACGCTTCGCACAACTGATACATTATCCTCATTGATACATCTCTCTGAATTTATGCCCATTCTTTCCTTTTTATTATTGCTTTTCATGTTCATGCCACTTCATGACCGTACATTTGAACTACTCTCTTTTTATCTTAGCGCTGTTTTCATAAACTTTTTGTATTACTTTTTTGTGATGTTATACCTATATATGTTTATTTCATATTTGTTGTGCATGATTGACTGCCATTCCTGTTGCTTTGTCAGCTTGTGAACGCGGTCAGGACCTCGTCAAGCAGCTTTTAGTCCTGTACTCCACCTTATCTAAAGGAAATAAAATGATTGATTGATTGATTGATTGGTTGGTTGGTTGGTTGGTTGGTTGGTCGATTGATTGATTGATTGATTGAAATAAGGCTAGTGGTGAAGGCCTTGCGGCGTGAGCTCAATCTGTCCTGGGCTAAGAACACATCTGAGCTATTTTTCTAAATAAAGTGAGTTATTGTTCTCTCTCTCTCTCTCTCTCGCTCTATATCCGTCGTATGATGATGATGATTTGTGGAGTTTAACGTCCGAAAACCACCATATGATTATGAGAGACGCCGTAGCGGAGGGCTCCGGATTTCGGCCTCCGGGGTTCTTTAACATGCACCCAAATCTGAGCACACGGGCCTACAACATTTCCGCCTCCATCGGAAATGCAGCCGCCGCAGCCGGGATTTGAACCCGCGACCTGCGGGTCAGCAGCCGAGTACCTTGGCCACTAGACCACCACGGCGAGGTTGCTCTCTATCCCTAGGCGGCTGCATTTCATTTGGAAGCGAAGGGCAAACAAATTTGTGCAATAACACGCTTAAAGAACCCCAAAAGGTCGAAATTAATTCAGGTTGACCCCTATGGTTTTGTGATTTTTAAAGGTGAAACTCCAACAATTATTGCAGGTATTATGGGAGGAGACAAGTACAAGAGGCAGATTACTATGTTGGCTTAACAAAAAAAAAGATTGCGATGCGAAGTGAAATAACAAGAAAAAAAAACGAGGAGCATCTTCCATCATGCATGTTTTCTCTCTGTTTTTCCTTCCCTATACCTCACAGCAACACAAATAATATTTAAATATACGAGAAGAAACATAAGAATAAAGTATGTATAATAAATACTATTGTTAGGGTTTGCAGTCCCATAACCACGGTATATTTATGAGGGACAACATGGACGACCGTTCTGAAAAAATCGATCACTACGTGTTCTTTAACGTGTGCCCAGCTATATATGAAGTATACATGGTGCACGCTCGAAAAAAAAAAGCAGAATAGTGCGCATGTACTCCTAAGGGGGGGTGGGGGAAATACATGTATTTCATTTCTTAACATGCTCATGTAAAAACCTGATCATTTTAATCAAACAACAAGTAACTGCTGACTTCAACGTTAAGCCGCAACAACCCTCAAGAACACGTCTTTTTGTTGTCGTTCATGTTTCTGTGTTTCCATGCGTCGAAGCGTTCATACAGGTCAAGCCCCAATCATTCATGACTGTGAACGGTCTATATAAAAAAAATCACGCCTCCCGCTGGTCTCTGCATACCTTCAGCCGAAACAATGCACCGAGAACCAGCATAACGGGGAAATGTATTCGCTGTCCCCACAGTCGCTGAGCGCAGTCAAAGCAGGAGATTTTATCGTGGTGTTTACGGGGTTATAGATAAAAGGCGTCAGAAGCGGCTGTTGCTGTTTTTCCAAGCGTTAAATAGCTAGGACGGTGGTGGCCCTTTGACATTTTCATTCTTCAAAAACGAAAAGGGAAAAAACAGCAAACAAACCCGTAATTGTTAGGGTTCTACCAATTGAAGTCTGCGCAGCACAATGCACCTATAGTTTGATAAGGCGTTAACTCTGGAACGAACTGATAAAGATAGGAACACAACACTTACCACGACAACTCAGGGGAGTCTCAACGTCATGGGCGCGATTCCCTCGCGACTGCGGGGACTGCTACGTGATGGTGTTGAAATTCTGTGTAAACGCTTATGTACAATGTCTTGGGTGAACGTTTACAATTTCCATAAAGAAGCAGAAATTAGTCAGCTATTCGTGACTACGGCGACCCTCATAGCTTATTCGACAATCGCGGACATGACCCCGCCATTGATTGATGAATAATAATAATAATAATAATAATAATAATAATAATAATAATAATAATAATAATAATAATAATAATAATAATAATAATAATAATACAGACAGGGTGCCTCATTGAACATCAAAGGCAAAAAACATCTTTTTCCGTTTTTTTCCCCTGCTAAATTGATAATCTCAACGTTCCTCACCCCCTCCGAGAGCTTTCTGCAGTTAACGTAGTTTTGCAAATCCTGTTTTGCATGGCCTCCTTTCGCCAAGCAATTATGTGTCGTAATGACATACCAAACTGTGGTGATGTGGAACGTCATAATGTATATCACGTCATCGTGTGATGATTTTTCTCTCATCACTCGTGTCGGCGCTGCAGACATGGGACGCCGACCGATTTTCGCGTTTGAGGAGGCATATAAAGCTTTCGCCTTGATAATAAAAAGAAATTGTTGAAATGCAGGCACTCACTTACGTAAGGCAATTGATATGTCAGGTTAAAAGTGGCGTGTAATGAACACTAGTTGCCGTAAGCAAGCGGGACAGATGCATGACATCGGAGGACGAGAGTTTCTTTCCGAGTTTAGTTGTTTTAATAATTGCTCTTTGTCACACTACATTTTGCTTTGTGCTCCTGCCATTTTGCTAGAGCGGCTGAAATTTATCGAATGTTCAATATTCGCAATTTTTACGTTTAGGTTTTCTATCATTCTGTCTTAGCAAATAGCTTGGCGGGTAAGGAGCTAGGTGCCATCAGGTTTGACCAAAATGCGACTTATATCTGAAGTGTTCCGAAAAACTAACTTTTTTTTGTAAATGTGAAGTTGTGTGGAACAATGCAGTGATTAAATATATGATATAATGAAGTGAGATGCGCATTTTATCTTATACGTGAATACGTATGAACCGTGCACAAACTTGGTCTTTGAACATTTTATATGCGTTACTCTCCTTTTCACATGGAGATACATTACAGAAGGCTCTTGTATAATTTACCTCTCGCATGCCAAGGTAACGTTAAAAAACGCAATTTAAGAAACGACTAAGGAGTTAACTTACTAAAGTACGTCCACTTCCTCCTTGCGTCCTCACAGAGACAGAATTCAACGCCGTAGGATTACCTTCATTTCCGTCAAAGTGGAACTGTGGTTGCGATACTCAGTCACTGACCCGAAGGTCGCCGGTTCGATTCCACTCACCGCACTCACAATTTGATGGAGGCACAATGCTAGAGGCCCGTGTACACTACGATGTCAATGCAAATTAAAGGACACCAGATTATTCCAATTTACGGAGCCCTCCATTACGGCGCTTGTCATAATCATATAAAATGGTTTTTGGACGTAAAAGCCCAGATAATAGTATCAGAGTTGCGTCTTTGAAAACTTTTTATGTTGTTCTGTTGATGCCTGATTTTATGCTGTTCTGTTGATGCCTGTTGATGCACAACTAACTGAATTCATGCAATTTTCCTGTTGTTCCTTCTCAATGCGTGTTACCTACTGTAATGTCACACTAACTGCCGAGAGGTTTCTATTTGACTCTTCTCACATTTACTCGTTAACTTGTGGACATTTGAACCAAATTAAGGGTTAGATAGTATCTTTAGAAATGAACTGCGGGACAATGAAAAGGGATTACATGAGCGCTGTTCATATTCTACAGCAGTTTCCTACAATACAGATGGAACCCAGGTGCTACGATCGCTAAGCATAGGAATTGTAGTACAGATATTTGCCTATAGTCTTCATGCTTGCGGCTTTTAAGGGGCTTGTGGCTTTGTTTATTGTTGGGTATCAGATTTTGTTTAGGTTAGAAGAGTAAATGGTACATTGTGGACCTCGTGAAGGAATAACAATAGGTTGGCCTGAAAGAGTCAAGGGGGTGGAGCGACAATGCGGAACTCTTGCTGAACTTCGTCTAGCGAAAGAGCGGTTGCAGGGCTGACGGACACACACAGAGCTGAAAGAGAAAACCTTACGGAAATTTATGCCCAATTGACCCATCATTCCCCTACTGGCTATAATTTCGTGCGTTGCAGTTCACACACACTAGCGCTAGATAGATTTACATCCAGTGCTATGAAACCTTATGATCGCGCCTATACGCAGGCCACACATAAGCGCTGTCGTTTGCTTGATTTTTTGTTGTTGCTAAAGCCATGTTCGAATTGCAAGCGAAGATCGAAAAAAAATTGTTTAATAGCTATTGTCATTTATGCCTGGAGGAAACTTTTTCGACGGAACTTGGAAAATTTGATGTTTCCAATAATTTATTTAAATAACTGATAATTTTTGGTCTGTATACGTCAGCGACAATGTATACATGTGTACCTGTTCTCCGGCGCCTTGCAATTCGAAAAATGTGTCATAAGTGTGCGATATACGACATTGAAGATTTTCAATAACCGAGGTGTACATAATTCCTAACTGTGGTGTGGTTCCTAAAAAGAAAACATTTTAGGAAAAATCGAAAAGTCCCCCCAACAAATTTGTAAGGATTGAAGGAAGAAATACAAAAGGGGGAAGACATGGAGGTTAACCATATTTCTATCCGGTTGGTTGGCTACCTTACGCAGGGCGAAACGTTTTATGAGGAACATTTATAGTGGGATAGGATCATGTTGGTCGGGCAGTTTGCAGAAGTGGAAAGTCAAAACATTGGAAATGTGAATCACTGACGACGTTAAGTTAGTCCCTAATTGCAACCCGTGACATACCAGGCCAGTCGGGAGTTGCACTGTCCATCTTCTGAGCATGTTGGGTGCAGAGCCGTCGAACTCTGATGCATACAGGGGCATAAATACAAAACCTTTCAAAAACGCAAGATATGGAAACATCGAACTACAAATATTCAGGCCAGTATGCATCGAAAAGATGTCAATGATAATAATTACTAATAAAGGATTATATGGCCGCATTTACGGTCGATAGTGGGTCAAAGTTAATAGATATAGGTGCTAGATAGACATATGGGTTTCGTTCAAGGTGATAACGATAACGTTCGCAATGAGTACGATAAGAACTAATGAGTTTCGGGTTCGTCTAATGAGCTTCGTTCGGGCTCGGCTCCGATCTGGTCGTATGCAGTGGGTGTGCTATCGCGTTTGATCTGATTTAATCAAGTTTGATGAATGTCGGGTACAGTGCTATCTATAGATTGTTCATATTTCAAAGAGGGGACATTGTGAAATAAAATGAGAAAAAATGTTACAACACTTTATTTGAAAGAAATATTCACAAACTTTTACCACAAAACATTACAGTTAGTTATAATCAACTCAAAACACCATAGTTATGAAAACTAACGTAAGCTCGTACACAGCAGGGTCTAAAAGCCTTCGTGATATTTTTATGTGTAAGTTCAAGTACAACAGTCACTGAAGCTGTCAATGCGAGCATTTGTTGGCTGTTAATAAAATATAATATCAGGATGCAAAAACTAACAATTTTCTACCAACAGCGCGAATACAGCTAAAAATGTAATGAAGCCGATCAACCTGTTATTGTAACATGGCTGCGCACTGAATACATGAAACCATCAGCGTTTAAATATACTTCTGCAAGAACAGTTTACGCAAACGCAACACTTGAATGCATTGTTAGTGCTGAAACTACAAGTAGTCGTATGTCTCAACGTGCAGTTATTACAAATGTAGAGAGAAGCTGATTAGTGCGGCACAGTTTCAGAATAGTAGATATTTAGCAAGAGTGTGGTTTTCAAAAGAAACATGTTCATTCGGCAATACATATAGTGTCGGTAGTCTCGTAAAAGCTTGGGCTGCATGCAGATCACCTTGTAGGGATCGAAAAAAGAAAAATAACCTTTAGCAGGTATAAGGTAAGTTTTGTTTGGGAATTTTCCCGTCAGCGCTGATTATTCGAAAACTAATCGAACATATTCGGTATTTCAAACATTTTAGAATATATGCCATTTCACTCGAGTACCGAGTTGACTACCGTGACATTCCATTCGTTATTCAAAATTTTCGAATATTTTCGCAAACCCCTAAAAAAAACAAGCAGTGACGAGTAAGAGAAGCTGACGTGCCACTATAGCAACCTACGTTTATTGAAAAATACAAAAAAGATGCATGTATATAATTAAAAATAAAGTTTGATTAGATAAAAAATGACGCGGCCCAAGAATGAGTCCGATTATAACAGACGACTACACCTTCTGTTTGATTAATTGATCTGTGTAGTTTAACGTCCAAAAACCACCATATGATCATGAGAGACGCCGTGGGGGAGGGCTCCGGAAATTTCGGCCACCTGTGGTTCTTTAAAGTGCGCCCAAATTTGAGCACACGGGCCTACAGCATTTTCGCCTCATTCGAAAATGCAGCCGCCGCAGCCGGGGTTTGATCCCGCGACCTGCTGCTCAGCAGCCGAGTACCTTAGCCACTAGACAACCATGGCGGGGCTATACCTTCAGTGTGTTAAGCCGTCCTTTAAGAGACGTCGGCGTACTCAACCTTCCACTTTGATACCTTGACTAAAGGGCAGCTAACGAACAAATCACCGGTTTTTTGTTGTTTTTTTGCGATATGGGCAGTCTGAACAATCTTTCACATCTCGTGATATTTGCCTGAAAACAGAATGCATGTTTCCTTGAGCAAAGGCCGTCACTCGCAGGTCTGACAATGTGCAGATAGGCGTGAAATTCGTCCGTATGATGAAAGCCTATTTATGCTCACATCACATGTGCGTACTAACCGATCACCCAGTTTGACCAATGCATACAGTTTTGCAGTTGTTGGTGCCTTATATACCGCAGCAACGAGGCGGGACATGTACACATACTGATACTTTTCACGCCAGAGCGCCCATGCCTCGAACATAACTTATAGGTGTCAGTCTAAGAAGACCAGATGGGTGTGCACATACGAACACGAGAAGGAAGTTCGGACACTGAAAACGTCTAACCCCCTTCTTGTGCCCGTGTCTGCACACCCTGTCTTCTTCTCTTTTTTTTAAATGAATGTATGTAAAAAGAGGTTGGTGCCAATGCGTGGCGCCGGCTTCTTCTCTTGTCTTGCACAACAGTCGACATCGCATATTAAGTTACAAACAGAAGGCTAAACATAGGTATCATAGCATAATACTTGCGCACTGAGACCGAGATTTTTATTACGAAAATGTGATCGCACCAGAAAAGAATTTCGAAAAACACAAGTATTCATGCAACTGAAATGTCCACACAAAACGTGAAAGTTCACTAAAATGTCAAACGATATCGTGTCTTTTAAATACTGAACGGTTTTCACAAAGGTTTTCACAAAGATATTGTAGTGACACACAAGAGTATTGCTGTGAAGCATGCCGGTTAACAATAACGCTAATTCATTTTCTTTTTTGGTTTAGTACTTTTGATTTGAGTGATTTATTAGGTTTAACGTCCCCCGACATCATAATCATACACCCGAGGTCGGGTGTATGATTATGAGAGCCGTAGTGAAAGGCTCCGGAAAATTTGACCGCCTAGGGTTCTTTAACATGCACCCTTAACGTGAGTACACGGGCCTACATTTCCACCTCCATCGGAAACGCAGCTGTCGCAGCCGGGATTCGATCCCGCAACCTGGTCTAGTAATTCTGAGATATTTCATATTCCTCCAGAAAGTGAACTACAGCTCGCGCAGCAGTGGCTTGTAGGTTTCCTTTTGTCCATGGGTCTAATATTTTTGCTATTTAGGAAGGTTACTTATCCAAAAATATTTACCTTTTGTAAAAGTTTCTTTCGAGGTCCGTCATGATTTTTAAAATGTAGAAAAATCTACTCAACGTCTTCTTAAACTTCGCCACATGACCAGATTGGCCCACCTGCTTTTCTTATTCTATACAGGGATTCCTTCGTGTAGGCCGTGCCAAGTTGAAGCACATGGATCACCTGTTTCTACAGGTGGTCCCCAGGTGGTCTAAATTTCCGGAGCCCTCCACTACGGCGTCTCTCATAATCATATAGTTGTTTTGGGACGTTGAACCCCACATATCAATCAATCAATCAATCACCTGTTTCTACAGATCGGTTAACCTTTAACAGAATATCAAGTTCTACAACATGATCAATGCTAACTACTGGGAGTTTTGCGCACCATTTTCGAACCATGTTTCATTAGAACAGTGAGATTTCAGCTTATTTATCAGACATCATGCATCGCTCATCGGTAGAGGTAGCAGTGATATACTATTATCCTGATGCACTGCAAGTGCCATGCGGTAAACTATGTCGTTTCCTATGATTTCACATTGGCTTGGTGCCCTCTGGAACCACATTGTGGTGTGGTTTAAATGTTTTGCTATAGCGTAAGATCTCCGCATTTCATATGCGAGCACGCAATATATAGCTTTGTCGCCCAGGCTGATTCATTTTAAACAAACTAATGAGGATTGTGAGTCAATGATAACTACCCATCGAAGAGGACCTGGCTGCAAACATATATGAAGCGTAAAACACCAAGTATTACGTAAAGCTCTGGCGTTGTGGATGTTCTGAAATGGCTGAGCTTGAAATCTTTTTCTCTGGGTATGCAGGTACAAAGAACGCCGACGTAGAGCTTTGATTCAGACATGATCCATCGGTGTACACGTGAATAGTCTTCACATTTGGTGCAAAGATGCGTTAAAGTTAAATTCTTTATTGAAATTATAGTCATACCATTCTTACAAGCTAATCGCGGAATGGAAGTTGTAATATCTGAAATAGAGAGTCACAATGGTGAATGGGATGCACATGAAAGCCAGTACTCGTGCTTGGGCAGCAAGCTTTCGTATTCTACTATATTTTTATGTATCCGTGCAGCATATTTCTCCTGAATAGGTTGGTATGGGGGATAATTAGCGTGTTGAGTTGCCAACCGAAAACAATGTCGACAAGTTTTTGTAAATCATAGATCATGGAAAGTCGGTTGACAAGACTCCGTAATTACCTTAATTACTAATGCACTCGCAGACGCTCGTGGTACACCAACACTAGCCTTCTGGCCAACAATGTTTGAATCCTCTCCTCTAAATTACGGTATATCCCATATAGAACCGGGGCAGTGTAAGCTATTCCTTATCGACCGATTACGAAGTGTGCATGTAATAAAGAAGAACATGAACTACCTCATCTCACTGCGATCAGTAGGCGTAAAATATTGATTATGGAGTTTTACGTCTAATAATTTTATATGTGGAGCCCAAGACAGACGTCTGCTAAAATAACCCCTCTAAATTCATGCTGTAACACAAGTTGTAAGCGTTGAAAGTCTATCTTAAGTTTGCATTTCTAAAGGCATTTTCTTGTGAATGGAAGGAAAGCTTTTTTCACTTGAGAAACATTCACGCCTCTGCTCTTAAAAAAGTAATTAAATATTCTCAAGCCATCTTGAAATTTTTGCTCAACTGCTTTGATAATCGAGTCTGATGCCCAAATGCCCAGATAGTCTGTATATCGTGAATATTTCAGATTAGCAGGTAAGGTTTGAGATAATTCCGCCATAACGCAATTAAATAAAAATGAGATGGGAACACTACCCGGTGGAACTTCTTGACTAACTTCATGCTATTTACTTTTGCCGTCACCTGTGTCAGTTAAGTTTTTCCTGTCTATTTAGAATACTACAATCCATCTCAGTGTTCTGCCAACTATTACCAATTGAATTAAACCGTGTAGTACATGAGTGTTGCTTGTTGTGTCAAATGCTGGCTTTATATTTAGAAATACTGCGACAACGATTGTTTCACAACTCATTTCATTAAATACATAAGTTACAAGGTCTAGAATGGCATCCACAGTGCACCGGCGCCTACAAAAGCCTGCCATATTTTCTGGAAGCACATTCGTACATTCCATTCACGACTGAAGTCTAGCGTCGATCATCTTTTCTATAAGTGTAAACAGACAGCTGGTCAGGCTGACAGAAAGGAATCTATGAATAAATGTGTGTTGTCGGGTTTGAGAAATGGGACCACTCTTGGAACTTTCCAGGAGGATGGGAGGCATTCTCTTGTCCATGCACCATTAAATAACTTTAGGGAAGTATTTGTGGCCACCAGACCCAGGTTTTTTAGTGCCGTATATGTTATCCCACCAGTACCAGCTGCTGTGCTCTGGCGGCACGATGCAAGGGTGTTATTTAATTATTCCAATGAAAATGGATAATCTATGTCATCATTATGTCTATTAAAAGAAAAAAAATATTCAGTGCTTTAATATCTTCAACCGACTTAATGTATTTAGGCGTGTGCTCGGCCGCACTTTCTCGCGTCTGACAAAATTTGTTCACAACGGTCAGTTTAGGTACATAGTTCTCTAAAGCTAAGGCCCTAAATAGTGGTATGTCTCACTTAAAGAGCGTAGAACATTCCATAATTTTCACTCTAGGGTAAGTGGCGTAAGTGAACTGCAGAATTCTCGCCAGTGCTTTGTGCCTAGTCTGTGTAGTTGCCGGCTCATGCGGTCATGCATTTTCTGACAGTCACGGTAATCTTCAAGTAGGCCTGTGCGTCTGTATTTTCTTTCATCTCTGCGGCAAATGGCCCTAAGTCATTCTTATTCAGCGTCTACACCAGCGCAACCTTCGGGAATATTAAAAAACTTGGAACACTGGTTTAATTTGTTTTCTATGAGTGTTATTAAGCT
Source organism: Rhipicephalus annulatus (assembly GCA_013436015.1). Taxonomy (NCBI): domain Eukaryota; kingdom Metazoa; phylum Arthropoda; class Arachnida; order Ixodida; family Ixodidae; genus Rhipicephalus; species Rhipicephalus annulatus. The sequence continues at coordinate 231,746 of WOVY01009274.1, forward strand.
CTCAGTGTCAGTGACGGTATCAGCTTGGTTTGACACATGGTAAGGAAACGTCAGTTGGTTATCTTTGCTGAGCGCCTATATTTAGGAAACGTTTATATAGAATGCTGTATTAAGATAGCTAAATGATCACTACCGAATGTTTCAATGTCTGATCGCCATTAATCCTCACATGCAATATCACGTGAGCAGAGCATGAGGTCTAGGCAACACGAGTAATTGAATCCCCGTAGGAATGTAAAATAAAAAATAAAAAAATATTAAAAAATATTAGGGGCCCTAAAGCATCCCCTTTGGGAGTTGAACGTCATAGCGACATCCTGTTTGTAGTGCGTACTTGAAACACCTAATGCATGAAACCTTTTCGAATTTGCTTTTCACCCGCTACGTGGCCTTAAGGAAATAGGCGCAGTATATAGCGTGGGTGCTTTTTGTAGTGGGGCACCGGCTTTCAACCACGGAGACATTATGATAATCACATATTCTGACGTGAGTTGGCAATGGGTACCACACATTATTACTGCATTATTTCATGTTGCGTTGTGAGGCATGTATACAGGACGCGTGTGTTTGTGAAGCTTGAAAGCTACCTTTACTACATTCCCAGCAGAGAAAGTTCCTTTCACTGTTTTCACTAGCAGAGGTGGGGCCGTGTGGTAGAACATCTGCTGCTTGCCACGCAAACAAACCGGGGTCATACCCCCAACACCCTGGTTTGGTCCTGTTGCGACCGGGGTTTCCAGACACCGGAGGTCCGGGATGAAGTTGTCGAGGCAGGAGGAAGAGAGACTTGAAGAGGGTTTATTTACAATATATACATTGCGAACTCCCTACACGGTGAGCCCTCAAACGTGGCAGGCCTCTACATGACTCCTAACATAGCGCTCCATGGTGCTTGGTTCTACATGGTTCTGCTCGGTTCTGCTCTGTTCTGCCTGGTTCTCTTCTCGAAAAAAAGCACACCGAATGAGCCGTGGGGGCTCATTATAAAGGGTCTGTCCTCCCCAGATCCCTAGATCGGGGACCGCGTACAGAGGGCACCGTCCAACCACGGATCACACATTACCCGCGAGGGTGGTGAGCACGCACGGTCCACGTGAACGTTCAAAATTGAAGCGTGGTCACTGCACGGCCATGGGGCACGAACGTGGCTCCTCCTCGTCAAGGGGTGTCGCTGGGCGAGGGGTCTGAAGTTGATGACTGCATCCATCGAAAGGGCCGCCGTAAACAAGCTTCAAACGGTCGCCGAACGACTCGTTCAATTAGCGGGACGATTTCCGGCCGCCGCCGCCGCCGTCATCTTCCAAAGAAGAAGCTGCACTTGTGGTCTCCCGAACTGCTCACGGTGTCGTGGCGGCAAGACGCCGCACCCTCCGGCCAGGGGGGAACAATACATGGCGGACACAGGCCGCCAACCCGTTTGGCGACTAAAAAGGAACATCAAAAGGAACGCCGATCCATTGTCAGACCTGGCGCCGGTCCTAACAGTAGGCAGCCGGTCGTTCGGTTTGGTTTGAAGATTAAAGGAGCGCCGCTCCCTCTTCAGCTCCGGCGCCGGTCACAACAGCTCGTCCGCCGGCGGGAGAAGCGACCTGAGGGTGACCAGCTGCACAGGTTGCTCGAAGTGTCGCTGTGTAGTGCTGTCTTCCAGGCCACTGCTGATGACGCTCAGCCAAGGACTCTTTCCCTCTCGTTCCTTGTGGCTCCCCTCTGGGAAAAGCATTCATACACACCACCACAGGCACGGGAGAGCACCCTGCCCGCACTGAGACACGTCGAGTCCGACAAATTATCCAAAAGCAACCTTACTTAAGCAGTATTACCAAACACAAAGCAGCAATCGGGACGTTTCTCTGAGGTTTCACCAAAACTCCTAATCCCGATCCGATAATAATCTTCCCATCAAACTGCTTTCAAGAAAACTAATTGTCAAGTGATGCGCTCACCGTGGCATACCCGAGTGCCTGCGTGAGTAATCCGCCGTAACCCACCAGGTATCATACTCATAAAATGAAGCATTTTACTTCACGCTATCTTTTAGTTCCCGAAATTTAGTGCCGCCAAAGCCAGTCGTCAATTCCTCTTGAGAAGACGAAAGCATAACTGCCGTGCTGCACCTGCATTAGGAACCTCTTTATTATACATCCGCAAACGCACATCACAGTGCGCCTGCCTGGAGGAGATACCACCTAACCGTTCCCTTGCTGTTGCCACTTTCACAAAGCATACATATAAACTCACGAGCTAGCTTTTCTTACACACCGGACACATGCGAACAAAACATTAAATGAACAACAAAAAAAGTTTCGCATGAATCCTGAAAAATCTCGCAAGCAATAACTTTGCGTCTCTACGCTCAGTCATAATTAGTTCATAACGTTGCTCCTGCTCATTTACACGTATCTACCATGACGCAGGCTCCTATGCGTGTCGTTTATGCAATCGCACAACGCTTACCTTAGCTAAACGTACAACGCCCAAGAAATGAACAAAACCAAAAAATGTGTTACCTAAACACTATTTGGTAGACGAGATTCTTAAAAAACACATTAAAATCCAAAACAACTTAAACAGTCAAAAGCAAATTTCAAAACAAAATAAATCCACTAATGACCATCGTCAAAAGCTCACGGATGTCTACTCCTTTTTGGGACTAACGCGCGGTGTCGCGTCCTGTGGGTCTTTTTAGGCGAACGGGAAATGGAACAATGGCAAAACCCATTCGCTTCGCCTCCGACCCCCGCAAAGCTCTGCGCTGACAACCTGCGTTCTTACTCTCGCTGAGTACCTCGCACTCCCGCAGTCCATCAAACATGCCGTCGATAGAGCGACGAAAGGGTCTGCCTTTCTACCCAACGTGCTTTTTTTTTTTTTTTCGTTTTGTCCGGCGGCTCGGACGCATACAAACCAACTCCGGTGCCGATGACAAACGCCTAATTCTGTACGCTCTAATGCGTGTCACTATCCTTCCAATAGATCTATACAACGCATATAGGCTACCAAAATGATAGAGCGCTAACGAAAACAAAGTACAAACGAGTTATTTACAAAATCACAAAAACAAACAAAATGTTCCTTTCAACAGTCCCGAGTCGACGTTTTCCGAGAGGCTAACAGCTGTTCGCAACAACTCTGAGTCGAACTCGCGGTGGTCGCGCCCGGAACGATTTTCTCGAGAAGCGGGGTCTACAACACGCGTCAATCGCCCTGCTACCGAACCCCGCGACGTTCCTCGAAGCCGACTTGCTGTCGCTTCCTGCCCCTCGAAAACCACCGACTCTTTTGCCCCGCACCCCGTCCAATGCACCGCGAGAACAACGGAAGGGTCTCTTGCCCCTCGACCACTTACGCACACAATGCGCTTCTCTTTTCTTTGTTCTCTGGCCGCTTGGACGCTTGCGATACGGCAACTTTCTTGAAATTTCGCTCCGCCATTTGAATACATTCCTCAAACGCGTCGCGATTTTTGCCTGCCTGTTTTTACGGCGCTTTCTCCGTTTTGCACGTCTCTTGGTGCCGTCTACGGAGCCTTTCGCCCATCTCTGATGCTCACCAGCACCCACATGCTCATCTGATTTTTCGCGCGGACTGTCTGGATAATTGCCTAGCAATCTATCCTTCAAACACTGCCGCGTACGATGCGCTTTTCTTTTCCGGCGGTTCGGACGCACACGATACAGACCCGTCAGAGATGACAACGGCACTTTTCTCGCGATTTTACCACGCCGTTTGAAACCCTTACTCAAACGCGTTGTGCTCATCTCGAGCTTTGCCTTTTTGTTGCCCTTCGGACGCTTTCTCCCCTGTGCACGCTTCTTTGTGCGGACCTGGGAGCCTTTCGTCCTACTCTGACGTTCTTCATCACCGATATGCTCCTCCGCCATCTCGCGCGCCCAGTCCTGATGATTGCCTATCAGTTCATCGTTAGACCGCGGCCGCGTAGATTGCGCACTTCTGTTCCTTACTCTCCGGCCGCTCAGACGCATGCGATTTAAGCCAGTCAGAGAAGACAACGGGCCTTTTCTCGCAAATCCGCCACGCCGTTTGAAGGTCCTCGTCAAACGCGCCGCGCTGATCGCGAGCCTTGCCGCGCTTCTGTTTTTCGGACGCTTTCTCCGTTTGGCACATTCCTTGGTGCCAAACCTGGAGCCTTTCGTCCGCCTCTGACGCTCATCAACATGGTCTACAGGGCTGCAAGGTTCGATGGAACACTCTGTTAATCTTAACTTCGTTTCCACCACCACGGAACCCTCACACCCTGCTGTGACCGCGAGCTCTTTTCCCTCAGAATGGGTTAAAACCTGTTCCATTCCCCTACAGGCACTAGCCTTCTCTTTGGCCTCAAACGGCACCGCCGCTATATCTACAGATATCAGACCCGCAGCACTCTCTTCGGCCCTAAACGGCACCGCTGCTGAAACGCACCGTTCGTGCGGTACATCTGCAAATTTCTGACCTGTAGCCCTCTCTTCGGCCTTAATCGGCACCGCCGCTACGTCGCACCGTTCGTGCACTTCATCTACAGATGTCTGACCTGTAGCCTTCGCTTCGGTCTTAAATGGCACCGCCGCTACATCGCACCGTTCGTGCGCTACATCTATGGATTGACCACTCTGCTGCAATGCCACCAATTCACAATTAAGCCTTTCTATCTCTTCATCTAATTCCTGCATCCTTTTTATATGTTCTTCATGCCTGCGCTCAGCTTCCAATTCCTCCTGGCGCCATCTTTCCTTTCTTTGCGCCCTTTGTACTTCCTCCTCCTGGTCCAATAAGTACATATTCCCGAAGTGCTCGATTTCCTCATTGTCACTATTGCTTTCGAGAATCACTTCGCGGAGTTTAGAAGCAGGCATATCATCATTAAAATCTAGCTCCAGATCCCAACACAGGTTCAGCAGGTCCTCTCTTGTCAATCTCGTAAGATCCATGGCGACTACTTTGCTTTGGCTCAGCTGTGACAAAACACAACCCCACCAGCGTCTCAATTCTGGGTCTAGAGAAATTGAAGCCTGGCAAATCTCACAGCGGAGACCACAAGCTTAAGCACCCAAGTAGCACTACGTGGCCAACATCCCTCTCTACTTTTTCTTGTTAATTTTTCACTCCTGCTTTTTACAACATCCTAAAATTTAACCCGCAACGTACCCTTAGAAATTTTGAAACATTACCACTTGTTCCTATTGAATCATCTAAGCTTTCCTGCTTTAGCGTACTTGCTCAGATAATCATCCAGTGCTGCCCTGTGCTGAGATAACAACCACAGTGGCCAGGCAGTTGTTGGTTATATCTATCTTTTAACGAATCTAGGCTAAAAGACTCGATATATCTCAAGCACAAAGCCAGGCACTCACCCCATTACGTGCGGTGGTGGTACGCTGCTTCGATCCCGCCGAGTTCCAGGGCTTTCGGCTGGCCTCCGGTACATGTCGCTCTCCGTCGCAGACTCGTATCCCACCGCTGCCAACCAGCTGTTGCGACCGGGGTTTCCAGACACCGGAGGTCCGGGATGAAGTTGTCGAGGCAGGAGGAAGAGAGACTTGAAGAGGGTTTATTTACAATATATACATTGCGAACTCCCTACACGGTGAGCCCTCAAACGTGGCAGGCCTCTACATGACTCCTAACATAGCGCTCCATGGTGCTTGGTTCTACATGGTTCTGCTCGGTTCTGCTCTGTTCTGCCTGGTTCTCTTCTCGAAAAAAAGCACACCGAATGAGCCGTGGGGGCTCATTATAAAGGGTCTGTCCTCCCCAGATCCCTAGATCGGGGACCGCGTACAGAGGGCACCGTCCAACCACGGATCACACATTACCCGCGAGGGTGGTGAGCACGCACGGTCCACGTGAACGTTCAAAATTGAAGCGTGGTCACTGCACGGCCATGGGGCACGAACGTGGCTCCTCCTCGTCAAGGGGTGTCGCTGGGCGAGGGGTCTGAAGTTGATGACTGCATCCATCGAAAGGGCCGCCGTAAACAAGCTTCAAACGGTCGCCGAACGACTCGTTCAATTAGCGGGACGATTTCCGGCCGCCGCCGCCGCCGTCATCTTCCAAAGAAGAAGCTGCACTTGTGGTCTCCCGAACTGCTCACGGTGTCGTGGCGGCAAGACGCCGCACCCTCCGGCCAGGGGGGAACAATACATGGCGGACACAGGCCGCCAACCCGTTTGGCGACTAAAAAGGAACATCAAAAGGAACGCCGATCCATTGTCAGACCTGGCGCCGGTCCTAACAGTAGGCAGCCGGTCGTTCGGTTTGGTTTGAAGATTAAAGGAGCGCCGCTCCCTCTTCAGCTCCGGCGCCGGTCACAACAGTCCCCATTGTGCCACAGGGTTGTTTCATCATTTATTTATTTTATTTGCATCGTTCCTGATTTTTCGGTCACGCATAAAATGATGATTTTTCGCTCACAACCAATGGCAATAACGCCGGATTTTCTGCGAAACGAGCTCTTTAACGCTATCGCGTTAAAAACGTTACATGGCCGGCAAAACTTAATTTGCAGGAGCACAGAAAGCAAAGAACGTTGAACGTTCTTCTAATACGTGGGTTCTTATAATGAATAATTACCGATTACCGGTCCTTCCTGTTGTTCTGAATGACTTATGAGCCTTCCTTTTCACAGCAGGACACACACGCGAAAGCTTAACACGATCACTCAACACAACGTCAGCATCAAAACGCTTTGAAACCTTCTTCAAACAGTACACGATCTTGCGCATAGGACACAACAGCTGCCTTCCTCTTTATTTTTTCAACCTTGTAATTGTGAGACGTAAACAGGCACCCAGTTTTTACACATATCCGACAAGTTTCTCCCAAACACCACATAATTTATCTGGGAACAGTGCAGCTTTTAGTCTACCTATCTACGTAGCTCAAACCTGCAGCTGCTGTAGCAGAATGATGAGAGGATTTTGAAATAGCGGACTTCATGCGGCCTCTTGAACTCCTGTCGTGAAAAAAAAGAGAAAAAGAATGAGCATTTAAGAATTCTCACTTTCAAAAGGTTCTTACGCACACGTGATTTCAACTAAGCACTTTACCTCGCGGCGTCATAACACACGTGATGTGACACGTCACGCCCATGAATTTTCGCTTTGCTCACATACGGTCATGCCACACATCTACGGCAATGTTCATAGAGAGTCTAACCCAACTATATTAAAGTCACATAACTAGAATTACCTTTATAATGAACTATTTTTGATCACGGCAATTCTTTAACATGAACGCGTCCAAAAACTCACGAGTACATCGAACAAAAATAACCAATAACTACACTTGATATTTCTAACTTCAATCAAGGGGGAACGCCCCAACAATTTGTGTTTCCTTCATAAACTTTTGGCTTTTCCTAGTAGAATAAGACTTTACGGCATGCATTTAGAAGACCGAGTGGTGTAATTAGAAAGACGCTGCGCAAGGCGAGCGAAAACCACCGCTTGCCATCTGATGTTTTCCGCCCGCACGATTCCTATATTCGTTTCTCCGTCAGCCATTCGTGCGGGGTCGCCGTTCGCTTGTCCGGTCGTTCGGTAAAAGCGAGGGATAGTGTACGAAACAGAAGAAACTGCTGTCCTCTGCGAAACTGGCGATATTCAATACAGTCGAGTTAGGGGCAAAGAAACCTTACGTCGTCGCTGCATACAGCATCCCGAGAAGCACATGCCGTGCGAGATATTGAAAAAGAAGCTCGACACTAGGACCAAGTCAGGCTAGACGCTTCCGGCAGCCGACGAGCGCCCACCGTCTAATATAGAACTTTTAAGACAGTGACTTGTGTTGATACCGTATTTTCCCGCATGTAACCAACCCCTACATGTAACCTCAGAATTCTAACTATACAAACCACAGAAAAATACAAACTATCAAACCGAAAAAAAATCAAAAGCCGCCTATTGCTGTGAACGCGTCTTGCTTACATGATCAGCACGTACTGCCATCATGTCGTGAAGCCTACTTGCGCAGTGAAAGTCACATCGCCAATACAATTTCATTAAAGGCTGTGTATTCAAATATCCGATATAACTAACTTATTGTCGGTATTTGGTGAGTTCGATATATGCGGGTTTCGCTGTACGTCGTCACCAACGTGGAGGTTTCCCCTTGGACGACGTGCGAAGGCTTACGCATGCTTAGACAACTTCTGTCTATGTTCTTTATAATATTTTTTCATAAGTTACAGAACCCAACATTGAATCTGTTGCAGTAGAGCATTTAAAAACAATTGAATTAAGAAGCAAACGTGATTTTTTTAGAGGCCTTACATAACCATTCATCGATAGTCATGTTTTTTAGTGAGCCAGGCTGTTTGGACAATATTCACAGATTACAGTTCCTTGGCAAGGGAAACGTGCCGTGTGGGCAGGGTATTCGTCTTCTATATATTCGCCACATTGTTAGCTCATTCAGTTCGTAATGCGCTCACATTCACTGAAGTATGGGTTGCTGAATCTGCGCAAATATTACTTTCATAATATCTAAGATTTTACGTCCCAAAACCACCATATTGATATCAGTCATGATGAACATCCAGGAATGCTCCATCGAATTATGGGAGTTTCCATAGTGGAGGGCTCCAGAAGTTTTTACCGTCTGATTTTCTTCGACGTGCACTAACAACCCACCGTATATAGGGGCCTCTACTGTTTCGTCTCCACAGAAATGCAGCCCCCACAGCCGAGATCAAACCCGCGACCATCGGTTCAGCAGCCGAGCACCCTACTTAAGCTTTTAAAAGTTCTCTTTGTGTACCATGCCTGCTTATACGGTGCTACGAGAAAAACTTCTTTACAGAGAGGTATTGTTTCAACTTCGAAGTCTTGTCGCTCATGTTATATAGGTATATCAACGTGACTAGTATTGCGGTATACTTCGAATCAGGCGTAAGCCATTCTACGGTGTTTAGGAAAATCTTTCAGAGCGACATATGATATCTTTGCGAAGTACTCAATAAGAGGTTCCTGCGTAAAACTGTGAACAAGAAAGCTAACCTAGAAGCGATCTTATATTCGAAGAAGTACATGTTCTGAGTGATACTGATTACGTGAGTTTTGCACTATGTGTCACTGTATGGTTTTTGTCTTTGTTTTATACCTTGTGACGGCGCCACAAATTCGCACCAACATCTTCTTATATACATTCATTAAAAAAGAGAGCGCATCACAGTACAAATATCTACACATGACGAAAAATCAGCCGAAAGTGTCCATATAAATGCAATCGCAATAAAAGCATTGACTGCTGGGTTAGCTATAGTGGGCATCCTGTGGCGTCCTTGAGTGGTAAACAGGCCGAAAAGTAACGATGGTGAAGGGAAAGATGCTCACTTACAACTCACGTTGAATGAAGTGAAGGCGACGTGTTTGCGCCGTCAGAAGGCAGGTATAATGCTCACACATAAGCGTCTCAAAAATATTTCAACGTTTTTGTATGAGCGCAGCGGATGGTATACACTGGCACACGTGTCTGTTAGTACCTGTATTTGGCTATCCTCAATGATTTCCCTCATCCTGTCACAGCTTACAGCCGCTGTATCTTTAAATAGTGGTGTGCAACAGTAATTTTTGTGAGCGCCGGGACGTATTCATAAAACCTAGCCCGCGTGGCCAATGTAACTTTACTGCAGCTTCGCAGAATCTTGTAAACAACATGAATGACGCAAATTACAAGACTTCGCATATCTGTTCTCGGGTGAATTTTTCCACCTTTTTTTTTTTAAGCTATGATATCTCGTGAACACAATATAGACGGGTTGCAATAGGCTGTAAAGACGGCACTCACTCCAAGCTTATGTCCTATACTCTCCTCATGTTGTGTGAAATCAGAAACACGAATCTATTTCATTATTTTTATATGCACAACGTGTGAACATCATGACTTTTTTTTTGGTTACAGTACATGTTCCTATTGTCACTTGGTTGTGACGATGAAGTAAGCAGACCACTTTGCTGGGCTCAAAATATTTTATTATAATAACTTTTTCTGACAAAAAAGGAACTATAACAAGCAATACTCGCTGTAAAGTGACAGCGGCGAGCACCGACGCCAGGCGTCGATTAATCTGATCGTCGGCGGAACGTTTTTATATGCTAAACGATAGAACATTCGATTGTTACGACTGGTGCTCGTGTAAGCTCCGGGATAAATTTGGCTACTCATGTCTTGCGCGTAATCTTATCAGAACAATTTGGAAAGACAATCGCGAATCAATTCCCAAACATTGCGGCACGGCCTGCGCCGAGTGGTCCTAAACGTTTTTGTCGCCAAAACTCGAATGCACCAAAATGAAGAGATGAGGGTGCATGGCAACGTAATAATATTAAGAAGCAAATGAATGTTAGGGCTCATTGCGATATGTTTCAGAGAAAGTAAACGCGTTCATCCCTCTTATTTACACGTAAAAGAGAGCTTTAATGCAGTAATCACTGCCCTAAGAGATCAATTAAATGATGATGGTAATTCAATTTGTCATCCTTTCTTGACACAAGGCTCTGATCGCGGAATAAATAGTTTTGATTTACCCTGCTTTCCCGTGTATGTCATAGCGCAATTGCTTTGCTGGCTTGCCTAAATTCCGTCACATTTTTTTTTTCTCTCTCACGTTGAGGAGCTCTCGCGGCTGCTCATGAAGTGAGTAAGTCTCAGATGTTTTGCATGCACAGTGAGCAGGGGAATGGAGCAAAACGTGTACTAGAGCGTGGCCGATTCGTACACGTCAGAGCAAGTGCAGGCGCCGTGCCAAGCTGTCTCTGCAACGCCTTGCTGTCGCCATGGTGACCCCGGAAGCCACAGCCCGAGCAGGCGTGCCTGCTCCTCCGTTGTCATGGTAGCGAGTGCCTTCGGTCGGCGAGGCATTCACCAGGATGTTAAGCAAAATAAAAAAAGAAGAGAAACAGAGACACGGGAGAAAGAGACGAACGCAAGAGCAAGAAAAAATTTAGGTATTGTCACGTGGCTTCTCTTCGACCTCGGCTGAAAACCCGCTCGTCGACGACTCATAGGATTTCTCGCATCTTTTTTCGCAAAACTATGAGACCATCTGAAGAAGGGACAAAGGGAAGAGCACTTCCACATGTAGGAACATTGCTGCAGCTTAAAACCATCAAGGCGCTTTGCAAATACTTGGCTTAACAAAAAAGGTCGAACAACTGTGGTTCACAGCAACATGACTTCCATTTTTAGACAGTGGTTTTTGAATTGAATTGATTTCATTCAAGTGGGAAAAAAAGTTTCACACTTCGGGAAAAAAAATGACGAAAGGCATTCACACCTGACGATGTCCTCCCACCAGAAACAACAACAGTTTGCACATAAGCAATGAGAACAAAAGCGGAAGCAACTGAAAAACTTACATAAAAAAGTAGTATTTCACGTACAAATATATAATCAAACATATTATTCTTGACACCGAAAACATTGAACGCGAATGGCAGGCAATGTGCACTGAATGAAACACAAAAAAAACTATGAAAGAAGTAGTTGAATTATTTGGCGCTTGTTTATTTTTTCTGATTTCTGATTTTTTATTATTATTTCTTCTCTACATTTGTTGTTGTTCAAGAGTGTTGTAATGTGGTAGTGCAACGTTCACGAACATTAGTTTGTCCATATCCTGTTATTCCTGTAGCTAACATGTCGGAATGCATATGGCGGATGTTTTTGAAGGTCGTGTAAAGTGAGTGCAAAGATCGCGGTTGTCTCAAGAGCCAAACTTTGCGGTTGTCTCAAGAGCCAGCCGCAAGGTTTTCAAGTCGTCTATGTTTAGCATATCCCATTTGCTCCAGTTTTCGTTTGTACTTTCTCGATAATTCTAATTACGGATGTCAAGAATGGCTTTTTGTAAAACAAATAGTCATTGCAAATTAGAATGAGTAGTGCTCATTTGCAATAGGCAATAATGCAGGTATGATTGCACAAGAGCGTAGTAGAATTGTTCCTAAACCATAATGGCAACAATATTTTTTTTTTATTTTGAGCATTATACCAACAGAACTGGAACTCTTAGAACACACATGACTAACGTGATCTGTCCAAACAGGCCTATTGTTAAATAAATACGCCTAAAATTGTTTGTAGTGTGATAAAACACTATTGCAAAAATTAATCATGGATTCATTGTCCATAATATTGTTTTCCTACCTGAATAGTATCAACTTTGTCTTGTATACATTGAGCTCTATTTTATTCGCTATGAGTCATTTGGACAATCCAGCCAGCCACGTGTTTGCGTCGCTCGCTATTGAATTTACATCACACCCCGAAACGAAAATATTGGTGTCATCTGCATACATAAGCATTGAAGGAGTGTAAGAAGCGTTGACTCAATCATTAATATTCAAAAGAAAAAGCAGTGGCTCCAAATCCCCAACTTGAGCCCTGCGGTACGCTTTTGCGTATATCCATGTAGCTTGATGAAATACCATTCACAATATAGTGCATTGTACTCTTGATGATAAGTAGCTCTTGATCAAATCTAAAAGGTGCCTCTTATTCCATAGTATGCCAATTTTAGCGAATAAACTCAATGATTAACTTAAACTAATGATTTTTTTAGATCTAGGAACAGTCCCACTGTGCAACGTTTACCTTCTATGTTTATTATTTCGTCCTTCACGTGCAGCAAGACCAGTTCTGTTGATTTTGCTTTCTGTAATACATAGTGCTGGTTTGATACTGCATTTATTTACTCAACAAAGCTACCTAAGTGCGTGTTCATATCATTTTCAGCAACTTTACTGAAGACTGATATAACCAAGATTGGATTATAATTCGAAAATGAATGCCGTTCCCTTCCATTGTCTATAACAGAGACCCTTGCTGTTTTCAGCTTATCAGCAAAGCTTCCCATGGTTAGCATTTGGTTGCAAATATGTGAAAGTGTCAAAGCTACTATATCTGCGAAGTATTTTGGTGCCTGCGATCTAATACAATCAATTGCATCCGAGCAGTTGCTGCATACCATCAAAATTAACTGTCCTATTTCACTAGATGATTTAGGCGAAAGAAAGAGACTTCTTGAATGATTTATCTTTCAAATGTACTGAAATATCGTCCTCATGAACGTTTGCACTCTCTTAGTCAGGAGAAAGAACGTGTTCATTACATTTATTTGATAGGGAAATACCAGAGTATTCCGTACATTCATGCCATATTTCATGCAGATGTTGCTTGTTTGTTTTGTACAGCAAGCTGTTGTATGTTTAGCATATTTGTTACAGGGTAAGTCTGTTACAAAATACATTGATATGGTAGTCACCCTTCGGTTTTTAATATCGGAAGATAGTTTATTGCGCATTCGCTTAAAAAGCTTAAAATTATTTACGCCTATAAATTTTATGAAGCCAGCATAAAGTGTCTTTTGGCTAACGATTTGTGTGTGTAATTATTTATTCATCCAAGACTTTCTAGACTTATAAATTTAACGTTGCTAACCAGTGGGACTACCTTATTATACACTTTTAAAATTTTTTAAGAATATATGTAAAAAACTTCGGGTTCGATTACTTTCGCTTTGTACGTCTATCCAATCTTCTCCTTGTAACAAACTCCAAAAATGCTGCGCTGTATTGTCATTGACTTCCCTGTACAAGACGGGTGATAATTCACGTGAAACTTTCTTAAAATATGCGGAAAAATAACAAAAAAAGGCAAACTGCACTCAAATCAGATACCATAAAGTGCAAGTGCACATCACAAGGCAAAAGATCGTTGAAACACAGATATATTTCAGTTGAACTGTCAGCAGTAAAACGAGTAGAAATATTGATAATGTTGGCTCAACCATAGCAAGACATTGCGTCAAGGATAGTTCTTTTGAAAGAAGAATGAGATTGCATGTCGATATTGAAATCAGCCAGTACTAAGACAGATTTTCTGTTACTAGTTACATCAGCAAGTACTTGACCCATAAGCGCAACAAAATATTTACATTACCCGAAGAGGTTTGGTACACTAGCAACATTATAATGCCTTTCACCTCTGCACTCCATATTTCATAATCCGTATGAAGCGAGCATGAGCCTTTTAACGGATTGATATGCATTGTATTTCTGATGTAAAATGAGACACCACCACCATTTCTGTTCTTTCTACAAAGAATTAAATCAACACAGCCATCAATTTTTCATGGCGTTATCAGAATCCCTGAACCATTTTTCGGTAAACCCAAGCATGTCAAATATATGTATGTATATATATATATATATATATATATATATATATATATATATATATATATATATATATATATATATATACACGCCCACATGAGTCAAGTTACATTGTGACGTCATCTATTTGGTCTAGCTTGAGCGAAACCTGTCTAAATCGCTGACAGAGTGCAACACACGTGCTTCAAATTCTGCTGCACTGTAAAAGCCACTATTAGGTGAATAGTTATTCGTGGTTGTGATAATCTATCGTAATCATGTGGTGTTTGCATCCAAGAGTAACATTTAGGCAATACTGTTTGCTGGCAAGGTCGGGCTAACTCAATTCGTCGTTTCTAACTGAGCGATAGTGAGCAAAGAAAGGTCAGTCTCATTAGACACACGCAAAACTGCTTCACCAGGTCCTTTACGTACCACGATTTTCCCGTCTTTCTGCCATATATAGCGATGTCTCATTTCAAAAGTCTTCGTGCGAGTCAACCAAAGCAAGCGCTTGTTTTTTAGGAGTCAGATTATCATAAAAGCGTATTGGATCCTGATTCTCGTATACTTGTCACTTCCCTTTTTGTAGCCAGTTTAATTTGTTTTTCTTGTAACAAATCTGGTTATCACAGGTGGATCACGACCATTTTTGGCAGGAACTTGGTGTATGCTCTCAAAATCTGGTTCAGTGAGAGGGGCTAGACCAAGGGATACTCCAAGATCATTCACTCAAAATTTTGTTATCATTGCGTGAAAGCCCGTGTATCTCAAAGTTTTGCTTGCGTCCAAGGCAGTCAGGTTAATTATGATTATCTTCTATCTGCGTCAGTATAAAAAAAATAACTTCTCATACGTAAATCACGTGATTACCTCGATAAAAGCTAGAAAACGTTCTTGACAAGCAGCAAACAAGCACCTCAATAAGCTGTAGCCGACGCCGTCTTACGACGTTCCATCTATACATTCATTCGTGCTCAAGCATATAGAGGCGGCCATTGAACACGATTATGACTAATTCTGACCCCACACGACCACATGTCACGCGCGGCCATAGATATAAGAGTGTCATGTATAGCATCGCTAAATAAGAGAGCGAACCACGTGTTTCATTGGTGTGAAGGAGGTTGATGTGGTTGATTTTGATCATTAGAAAGGCTGCGTTCTAAACGCATGCATAGCTTTCACACCATTAGAAATCTACAAAACTACAAAAACTCCGACATTTTGATACAAAACGCAAACCAAATGAAGAAGGTAGTTCACAGATATCTGACCACAAACACAATGGGGGGGGGGGCAAGGTCATCCATAACTCGACGACGTTATCTAGTAAAGGAGTCGTGAGTTCAAATCTTTTTTTCTTCTTCTGTTTTTAGTCATAGTATACTGGGGCGTTGAAGCTCGCAAGCACCATTCGATTAATGCCTCCTACGTAAAAGAAATTTGGACTGGCGAGACGTCTGACAGGTATATACTCCTTTTGCTGTCTTTCTATACGGCTCACTCTTTCAGCAAGACAGAAAGTGGCCTCCCTGGTGCGGAGTATGGTCACTGCTTCTTAAATGAGGCTTACTACAGAACTCTACCCTCAAACTACAGCACCTGCGGAACACCCGACAACGACGGATGTCGGACTTTAAAAACAGCGGGGGGTGCTCTAAGATCGAGCTGGTTGCTTCTGGGAATAACTAAAACTGGGAACGTTTGACATAATAAACCTGCCAAGCGAAGCTATATTATTAGCGGAGTTATTTAAGGAGTTATAAAAAGCTAACTAGAGTTTTGTTAGCCTTAGTGAGGTTAAGAACAGGGGAAGGGTTGACGATGATATCTGGAGATGTAGTCGGAAGTTTTTTTTGTTTTTTTTAGGGGGGAGGGAGGGGAGGGGGGCTTGATTTGAGGGGTACGAGGGCATATCCTTGAAACAGTCGTTTTTCCTTTTGTATGCCATGGCGAAAAAAATTTCAGGGTGGGGTGGTGGGGATAGGGGGCAAGGGCTCGGCGAAGCCCTCCGTGGCTATGTCACCGGTGATAACGAGCAAGTCCTCTGGTATAGAGGACTCCCTATGCCAGCCTGTAAAAAAAGAGCCTGTAGGTTTGGAAAAAGCCTGTAACTACGAGTAGTTGGATAAAGCAGCTGTTATTTTATTGAATCATTTTAGAATGTTTGCTGTCATTTTACTACCTGAATTAGCAGACACTTAAAAAAAATTCCGCCATATCCACGAAGTGAATTATGATGAGTGGGCGAAGCTCCGGAGGTAAACCTGGTAAACCATGAATCCTCTGTACATTTTGCCCACTCGATTTTATTACATCGCTCCCCCTAGCGTACGTCGTCGCACTAAATCGAACGATTGCCTTCAACCAATGACACGCGCCATATGTGACATCATTCCTATTTTATAAGATCTCGCGTCTTTCATCAACTACAAGTACCGCTTTCTAGTTTATAACATCTTGCATCTTTTCATCATCAGCTACAAGTACCACCATCTAGTAAACACTACAAGAACTAAACGAGAGGTGGCTACATACAGGAGACGGTACCGCCATCTAGTGAACACTGCAAGAACTAAACTAGAGGTGGTTACATACAGGGGACGGTACCGCCATCTAGTGAACACTGCAAGAACTAAACTAGAGGTGGCTACATACAGGCTACAGGGGACGCACAGCCCACGCCCTAAGGAGCTTCGCCCCTAAAATTGCAGCAGTTACAACCTCTTGCGTACCATTACAAACGTTTTGACATGTACCTGTTAAACGAACTTGTTACACGAACCTTAGAAATTATTACTGGCTTTTTCAACCTATCGACTACCCCGGGAAACCATTCAAGTTCACTTAGGTGATTTTAGTGAGCTTAGCAACCAGTCTCCGGTATGTTGTATTAGGTTATGATGAGGTGGTATTGTGTGAAATCAACATACCATGTTCCTTGTCTCTATATGCTTTATTAAATGTCCAACGCTACGCTGCCTCGTGCACGTAATAAAATTGTACGCTTTATAAATATAGGTCCATAAATTGAACGATTCATCCTAAAGCGTATAGCTTTTCACCGGCACGAGCTGCGTTGACCAAAGATAGAGCTATAAATACCCCTGGACCAACCCATGAATTAAATGTCACGCGGAGACTAGTTGTATATGTGTGTTGTTCTCGTTCATGACACTCTGAATAATTACCCATTCATATGCCGCAATGTTGATGCTTCCGAATTGTCCGTTATAAAACAGGTGATTCGTGAGGTTAACACTCTTTTTTAACAAGGGGGAGGGTTGAAGAAGGGCTAATAACTATTAGTACCTATGTTTCTTCTAGTAAGCAACAAGAATAGTAGTAACCATTACTAATCACGTTTGTAACGGTGAGATAAATAACGGTTACTAATTCCCCCGTCATAAGACGGGTGCTGTAGAAAACTTTGTGTCCAAGATAGCCCGTGGAATTGATTCCCTTGAACATGCGTGTATCACCTGCGAAATACTAACAATGAATACAGCTTGGAGGTATTCCAAGCTGTAGCCGAACGGCGGGAGGGTTCCAAGAGTCGTATTTTTTCCTAAATTGTACTTCCTAGAATAGGTATACTTTCCTCAAATAGTTAAGGCCTGCATTTGCGCATGTGTTCGCATATATTTAAATATGTCCCCCACCGTTCTGAAAAAAAAAATCGTTGCTACAAGCCTGTCGACGATATAATCATCGTTATTGAAAATGCATGAAGTTAGTGCAACTAGCAATGCATGAACCAAAGGAATAATAATAAAAAGATTAGAAATAACCTAATGTGGAAATATATGAGTGAACAAGGTAGAAAAAATAAAGCACTTGACAGGAAAGACGCTGATACGCTTATTGAGCGTTTTTCCTGTCAAGTGATTTCTTTCTTCTACCTTGTTCGCTCATATATTTCCACAGTACGTTGTATGAGCGCCTTTCCTGTCAAGTGCTTCCTTCCTTCTACCTTGTCTGACCATATATTTCCACATTATGTTGTACTAACTGGCCTGAGCATTCCGCTTTATAAACTTCAGTAATAACTACTGATCGCGAATTGCTTCGCATGACATAGATTGCCAGAAGGAGTGGCATTTGCCGAAATCTTTCAGCTTTATTTTGTCAGACAAAAATGTTTGTCTATACTACATCATAAAACTAGGAATAACATTCATTTTAAGTTCACTTTACGTGATTTCTGTTCAAGCACGCGAGGTCCCAAACTTCTTTTTTTTCGCATTACTGGTTCACTTTCCCCCGACATATAGGTGTAGAAACTGCTTAGGTTAAACTCCCTTATTAAGTAATGTTCAATGTCGACTGACTGTAGTTTTCTTTTGCGAATGTCAGTTAACAGTAGATCAACGCAGACGCTGTAACTGTACAAGACGCACCGACGATCCAGTGCAAGCCGCGCCGTGGTGGTCTAGTGGTTAAGGCACTGGGCTGCTGACCCGCAGGTTGCGGGTTCGAATCCCGGCTGTGGCGGCTGCATTTCCGATGGAGGCGGAAATGTTATAGGCCCGTGTGCTCAGATTTGGGTGCGCGTTAAAGAACCCCAGGTGGTCGAAATTTCCGGAGCCCTCCACTACGGCGTCTCTCATAATCATATAGTGGTTTTGGGACGTTAAACCCCACATATCAGTCAATCAATCCAGTGCAAACAAACGTGATATTCAACAAATATTCGCTAATCGTATTTTCTGCTTTTTTACTCCTTGCAGCATAAAGAGAGATTTTCGCTACTTGTAAAGGTGTACTGTATTGAGCCTGCTTTGCATATTTCTTCAACAAGTCTTTGGGAGTTATAAACTGATTGAAACGGCATCTAATAAATTGAATTGTGCAATTATTGCAGACTTTATAATAGAGTCCATAAATGCTTGCATAAAAACTGAACATCGAGAAAAACAAATATTTACTGGGGAGAGTTTATTTGTTATATTCTCTGAAAACGGAGTTCACCTGTTCTGTTTCAGACAAAACCTGCTAGCTAAATTTTTCCAACAATTACGATTTGATGGAGCTTACTTGCGTACCACCGTAGGCAAACTGAAATATCACACCTAAATCTCACGCTGGCTGTGTCATTTAAAAAAGCGAGCAAGCAGTAGCTAGTAAACATATGGCACTGAATCTCGAAGCTCGGCGTATGTTGAGATAATTTAAAGAAATTTCCCAAAAAAACACCAACATCGCGTTAAGGGCCTGTTTCTTTTTTCTTGATATTATGAATGTGAATTGTGCATAGAATGTCCACTCTGTCTTTTTGTTTTAATTATTATTTGTGGGAAGTTGGATCCTATGGAATACGAAATCAGGTGACGTGTGTCATGTGTCATGGTGACGTGTGTCAACGGCGTGTTTCGGTGTAAGAAGCGATGGAAAAATGTTACAGATGCTCGGTTAAAGAATTTCCCATCTATACATTGACGCTTGTACACGGCCACCAACCCAACTTTCGCGGAGCCTAAATTGAGTCACCCAATTGTAATGAATAAACGCTGACCTCCTCATTGGTTTTATTTCTCACTTTTTAGGTTCCGGCAGGAAATTAAAAAAAAACGTTTTCAGTAGTTTTCATCTCCGAGCCCTCACACCGAAACGGGTGCCGCAGATGCGGTTAGCTTGGCATACAGGGGTAAGTCGGGAGAATCGGGGCACTTTTCACAATTATATATTTAGTTTTGTTCAACTTGCAGGCAAAAAGATGTTTGATTGATTTTTATAGAGGTTTCAACAAGCATCAAAAGTTTTGAGACGCACTGGTTCCTATATAACCCCTGCATGGTTGAGCTTTACAAATATAATGAAATGACTAGACTCTGTCCCATTCCATGGGATGCATGTGTCCAAGTGTCTTCAGTGACCATTATAACTGAACAGTACAACACCAAATAATGAACCACGTTGAACAAACTTTGCTGCACCATTAGCTTTTTTACACTAACCGCTATAATCACAACGTCGGTAAATGGTACATCTTTCCTAGGAGATGAAAAGAGTACTGAGAGCTCTTTGTCCCGCAGGAACAGCGCACTGACGCTGACAGGTTAATACTGTTCTTGACTTTAGCAATGAAATGAATGCCAAAATATTTTTACTAAACTGGCGACTAAGATATCGCCTGAGGTCCCTTGAGTATATTCCTCAGGTCAATTGATTTTACAAAGGTCACTCCTATCAATAAAACCTAGACTCATCAGAGATAACGGCAGGTGTGTCTTCACTAGACCAGCAAACTTTCAGGAAACACTATTTATTTTTTAGACCGGCTGTGGCAGCAGCCTTTACCGTGCTGCGCTCCTTTTTTCTAATACTGTGGGGCTAATCTTTGTGAATTCTTGTCCAACCGTATATATGCTTCCGTTTTGTACCTGTATAATATTTATTTTACTTTTTTTCTTTTTTTGCGCCGTGTAACATGATGTGGCAGTAGAATAGAGAGGAATGAGAAAGTACCATGCTTCCCGAACTGCGATTGCAAAGTAAACAACGTTCAGCGTCTGACATTCACTCGTAATGTTCAAAAGTTTTTTTTAAAAAAAATAGTACTGCGTCAATGCTTCTTTTCGCAGAAAAATTTATATTAGCGTTCACAAAGCGGTTGAAAACTGACAGCGTTGCAACTGAGATAGCAGAGACTTACTTTTGACTCTTGAAAAAGACGACTACCAGTTACAGAAAGCTCCATTCACTGAAGACGCCCCCCCCCCCCCTATAACATCCATGCAGTCGGTCTGTTCGCACATTTTCATGAGTCCTTGGCTAACGTATTTAAAGCAACTGGGGGAGAGATACGCGCACTGTCCCATTCCTCCAACTGTCCCAACCCCTACACCCGCCATGGTGGTATATGGGTACTCCACTGCAGACCCGAAGCTAGTGGGACCATATGCATTTTTATCAAGTGCAAATGCCCTTCAATTAAATGCATTGAAATGGTAGAGGTCCGTGTATAATTTTGCTGCACTTTAAAAAACCCCACGTGGTCAAAACATTCCAGATCTCTTCACGACGGCGTCCATCATAACCATTGATTGTGGTTTTAAGAAGTAGAATCCCAACAATTGCTATTATTTTAGCTGAGAATCCACAACCGACTGTTGTTAGATCCATGAATCGTTTTCGAAGTACTTTACCAATTCATCTGATAGGAAGTTCGAAACGCGCACGGAAACGCACTGCAGTTGCACTGCCGAGTGCAATGAGCGCCGAGATAACGTTTAAACGATACAGATACCAACTCGCCGTCACGCTTCGAGAGATAAAGATATCACCGCGCATCGCGTAGTGCGAGAATCGGCGAGCCAGCATAGAGAGGGAAATTAGCACGGCCTTAGAATGTGCCGCATTGGCATTTTGCGAATCCCGGGCGGAAAAAAAAAATCTCCCTCACGCACACACGTGCGGGGATGTGCGCGGCCTCTCGCCGCTCATGCGTACTGCACCCGCCGACTCTTTCTGCAGACATCGGCGTTTTTACGCACCGTCACCGTCTGTAACGCGGCCAAACTGGCACCCGGACTCCGCGCAAAAGTGCGCATATGCGCTTGAAGGCACGTCAGAAAGTATAGCAGCTCCGTGGGCGAAGCCTCGTCGTGACAGCTTACGAGCACGTCAGTGGTCGCCCGGCAATGAGAATCCTACGTTTATGCCACCTAATTAGCATTCCGCCAACTCCGTCTTTCGCCGTGACCGCAGATTTTTCGTGCCGAGTGTACGGCACCTTGTAGCCGCCCTAGTGCCCTTCTCTCCGGCGTTGTTTAATTAGCGAGGTGCGATTCAAACGGTAGTCAAGCCTAAGTGCGCAAATTCGCTGCGCTGATCATTTCGTGTAATTTGCGTGACAAGGCCATTCGTAGAGCTGACGCAGTACGTTACAAAAAAGCAAGGATGTAAGCGAGATGAGGCGCCGGCATACCTCGGGGAAGGCTCGTTGAAGTTCGCACAGAGCAGGCACTATAGGTAAGGCATCAAAATATTTCGTTCAGACCCTGTGCCTCGCAAAACATCAATGAATAATAAATAAATAAATAAATAAGATAGCATTGTAACACAAGGAAGGAGTTAATTGTTTCATCCTTCCACAGCAATACTCGTTTCAAAGTTTTCTTTTCCCTGGGTACTCAATTTACGCCTTGTTCACTCTCATTCACTAGTAAAGGGTGAATACGAAAGATACTGAGCCATGAAGCAGAAAGAGACAGAAGAGAATAAAAGGGGATGTTAACGAGACACTATGGTATGGGGCGATAACCTGCACTATAGGGTGTGAAAATAGAGAAATTCAAAGATTGATTGATTGATATATGGGGTTTAACGTCCCAAAACCACTATATGATTATGAGAGAGGCCGTAGTGGAGGGCTCCGGAAATTTAGACCACCTGGGGTTCTTTAACGTGCACCCAAATCTGAGCACACGGGCATACAACATTTCTGCCTCCATCGGAAATGCAGCCGCCGCAGCCGGGATTCGAACCCGCGCCCTGCGGGTCAGCAGCCGAGTACCTTAGCCACTAGACCACCGCGGCGGGGCGAAATTCAAAGAAAGAAATCAGAAACACATACACACACACACACGATGGCACTACAATTAGAGGGGTTCAGACACGTCAGTACATAGCAGGAACATGAAAACAACAAAGTGTCATCCACTGGCTGAGACTTAGTTGCCTATATACGAGATTCTTTAGGCCCAAGATCAAGCAGTCACACTCTCCTACTTGCACCACATGGAACAGTCGGGAAGACTTGAAGCAGGTCCTGTGTGAATATCACGAAAAGACTACTCGGGAAGTTATCATGGCATGACCCAATCGCTGGGGGAAAAAAACAAATTCATGCATCAGTTTTTCTTTAATCGCGCTGAAGATTGCATAAATCTCGTACCTTAATAGATAACGTCTCTTTTATTTTGCTGGTCCTCTTGTTTTGTTGTTTGTAACCACGTGAGCGTAATATCGGTTTCGTGATTTTTAGTAAACTTCACTCGTGAGTCAGTGCTTCTGTACCTGTGGTTAAATAGTATTTTCGTCTTTATCGTGGCGCTGTTTTGAAACCTTGATTGCTAAGTGACGCCGATAGCTCGCAGGCCATTCATGACCCGGGAAGTACAGAGGGGTCCACTGTTAAAGGGAACACCGCAGCGCGTGTCGCCTGCTCGGCGCCACCGCCGGCCGGCTGCGGGAACTAATTTCACGCAGGAGCAGAGGGCGCTGTGGGTGGCGTTTATTTGTCGTCTGCGACAGTTGCGGCCGCACTTCGGATTGACGCGAAGTGCGGCCGGAACCGCCAAATCTTGAAAATAGTCACTTTCTTTTCAGCTAGAAGGGAAACGACAGAATTCACCTAAAAAGAGATAAATGTCACCAGATATATCAGCCAGATTGCCGTCGTTCGTTCGCCATCTCGCTTGATAAAGAATTGCACGCTTCAAAAAAGCTTTTCGAGATGCCAATTAAAGCCGCTTGTAAATTCATTGGTCAGCTTACGCACTACAGCCGCTCGAATCTGTATTCGTACACATGAAATAGGCGCCCCACAAAGAAAAATATTCTTTGATATAGCTATGACAGAAAGAGACGTCTATAAAGAAGTCTTGCGTCTTTATCCACAAAATTTATGAATGAGGTGGTATTTTATATAATATATTTTCTTTGAGCTTTGCCACATCTTTTCGTTTGGGTGAGGTGATGCATCCTGCGGACAAATACCAAAGCGTGGCGTATACGCTCGCTTCGCGACGAGCTGAACCGCGGCCTCAACTGTAGCAGACGACAAATTGGCGCCACCCACAGAGCTCACTGTGCCTTCGCGAAACTATTTGCCGCATTTAGCTAGCGGTGGCGCCGAGCAGATGAGACGTGTTCCGGTGTTACCTTCAACAACAGACCCCTCTGTGCATGGTCCACGGGGATAACGCATGAAAAAAAAGAGAAAAACTTAGGGTATATAGTAAAATCTGAGGTTTTTAGACGTATAAGCATGATTATGTAGGGCGCCATAGTGGAAGGCTCAGAAAATTTCGACCAGCTGGCGTTCTTTAACGTGCACCTAAATCAAAGCACAAGGGCTTTAAGCATTTTCGCATCCAAAGAAAATGCGGCCGCCGTGGCAGGGATTGGAAACTACGTCCTACGGGGCCTGCAGCTCCAGTGCCACAATAACTAGACCACCATGGTGGGTAATATGGAATTTTAGTATACCATCTATATCGAGTCCTGAGAGATTGTGCTACACATAAGAAATTGTCCCCACTATTGATACGGTGTCATAGTAATACTGTAAGCAGTTTCGATGACGTGAGGGAGTAAAATCTAGATAGCCTGGTTCATTTGGGGTAGGCACTCAGCATGGAGCAGACATATGCCTCGTTGGAGAAAACTGAAATGAACAGATAGAAAACACCAGCCAAAATTTATTTTAAGAGCCGAGTTTGTGAGTTCGACATGCTCCTTCGTAAAGGGCGAGACGGCGCAAGGCCTAGCAGTGCTCACTTAGCTCAGTCAAGTGTGCTAAGACCTTTTTTTAGACCTTGAGAGTGAACGGCGGTGAAGTATTTCTTATGCAGCGCTGATGCCTATAAAAACTGTTTGCAAGCCAGTCTGCATGCAAACGTGAAAGAGCGCCCGAAGGGTAAATGAGTGCGGCATCACCCCTCACATTGCCCCACAACTGCAAGCAGTCAAGCTCTGAGACATTGCGACTGAAAGAGACACCAACGCTAAGCAATACATTTCTTTAGACTAACAAGTAATGCGCTGAAAACTCCCCAGTAGTTAATTTCACCACCAAAGGCTCATCAATAAATCAGTAAATGAATGTTGAATATTTTACTGTTAAACTGTGCGACGAAACCTGCAGAGCTGACGCGACCAATTTTGGAGTATTTTTTTTTGGGGGGGGGGGGGTTGTAATATTTGTTGACTTAAATGTCAAGAAACTCAGTAGATTAATTTTCTGGCTCACTTAAGAGACACTTTACAACATTTTATGTCTGTTGGGATTCACGTAGGCCCTACTATACGGTGTCAGTAACCAATGTCATCACAACGCTTAGAGAGGAACGTCGAGGTGGTGCCGAAACACGCTTTTTTTCCCCGCGTCTTCTCGCTTACTAAACCTCTTCTAGTCAAACACGCGGTGTGTCTGGTAACGTGAAATAGTAATTTTATATTAGAACAAAAATCGGTTTTCTCCTTACTATCTAATAAGAAAACATTTTCTTGGAGTTTTCATCTATTTCATTTTTGGCAGACCTATATACAATAAGTTATTTGTGTACAAAAAAATAAAACTGTTCACATCTCCGAAAAGCACGCTGTATAGTGTGTATATCGCACTGTGCAAGATAGAACACCGAAAAACAGGCGAGAAAGCAAACTGCGCTCTGCCGATTGGTCAGAAACTAACGCGTCCGCCTATACCATAGAGATAGGCACCGGATAACCTATGCCATGCACCAGCGTTTCTTTCGCTGTTTTGCTTCCATAGCGCAATTCGGCCCGCAGGCGGGACATTGCCAGACGCGGAATCCTAAAAAGGCATGCAGATAGCATGATTGGTAACTTTAGATGAGTTCATTAGTACTGCACCACGCGAGTGCTCTGTCTAAATGAGATGATAACGAAGATGAGAAATCTCTGATAACAGACCATTCATCTGGTCGCTTTTGACACCTACCGAATGCCCATCTTTCCTCGGCGAGACAAAAAAACAATAAAGAAAACAACGAGTAACAGGCGTTTGATAATTCCCGATAAGATGCTTCTTGATTATTTTAGGGCTCGGATCATCAGGCTGTGTCTATTTTTTTCTTTTTTACCTGCCATGGCGTATAGAGAAGTGATTTCAGTGCCCAGGTCAGTTGATCAGCAATGAGCGTGCTGTGTTTGTCCTGTTCACTGTGCCCCAGCACGTTCGCACTGTTTACGGTGGACAGTGATGCTGACCATGGGAGCGCTGTGTACTCGAGGTAGGCGCTAATCATTCCTCACGCGAATTTCTTTTTCTTATAAGGTTAGGTTTTTTTTCGAAATGATGGAATAGGAGAGGTTGGCATGTGCCAATATGATGGCACCAGCTACTTCTTCTCACTTACCTGCATGCCAATGCGGGTCGACGAATATATATATATTCCACCTCGTAACCTCGTAACGCCACCACCTCGTAACGCGTAATTCGAAGGTCGTAGGTTCGATTCCTGCTCACAGTTGGTAATTTTTTCATCCACTTTTCTTTCTTCTTATTTACATTCCATTGGTTTTAATAACTTCCCCTGTACATTCCTTGGCATTACTGTCTGTTATATCTCATTAATATTGTGTTAAAACACGGAAAAACGAGCCCTTAGGTATACACTTCTTTCCCTTATTATATATATATATATATATATATATATATATATATATATATATATATATATATATATATATATGATGTGTGTGTGTGTGTGTGTGAATGACAGAGTGAACTGCGTACATAAGGATGACCGGTCTGAGGAGGACGTTGTATACAGAAACCAGTAGAAAAGCACTTGGGAATAAAAACAACAAAGCAAAGTTTATTCAGCGTTTCGACCTGGCTCCGGCCTTCGTGAAGACTGCAGGACTACTACCGACAACGTCGTATCAAAACAGTGCGATGAAGAGCAGAGGAAATGTGGGATTAACCGCCGTATTCTAGAACGTCCCTTCACTCAACGCTTCACCTTGACTTGAAATAGTCGATGAGAGCGCCATCTCTTGGGAGATGAAGCCACTGCATATTGGCTATTTTCTGTAGCGTTTCTTGAAAAGCGCAGCGCCTATTTCAGTCGAGCAGCAGCGCAGTGCTCAACTCAGTCAAGTGAAGGGTGAAATTCGAGTCGAGGAGGGTTTGTGAATACGGGGGTTAGACACTATTAGCATGCCACAATATTATTTATTCACTAAGCTAAAAACAGTGTTTCCAAGGCCAATTTAGTTCACAAGCATAGAGCCCTCAAACGGGCAAAATTGGTATAAGCACGACAGGCTGTGCGACGTCCATCAGCGGTCACTAGTTACCCATGAAGGCAAAAGGAAGACCTGCTTGCAATGAACTTGCCCCGTGTGGCATACGCTCTATGGACTCCGCTGCCCACTTCGGAATGCTGCACCTTTTAATATGTCACGCACCTTTTTTTTACACTGCTTTATTGCAAAGGAAACCTATGGATCGAATGAAAAAAAAACTGTCGTTCCCTGCCTATAACGGCACAGTATAGAGCAGCAGCTTCGCCAAGCACTCACATAGACGAACCTAATTTGTTTAACAGCCGTAGCAGCGAGTTGTTCAATTAGCGCCATCAGTTTTATTAATTAGCTTCCGTGCACCGCTGCTCCAATCATAGATGCTGGCCTTCGATATCCACCACTTATCCTTATTGCACTTATCGGAAATTGTCCTGCAACATATTTTTCTCTCTCTTTCTCTCAACTAGTTCGCAAATCAACTGTCTGAAATGAACTTGACGCACTTCTTTTTTTTCTGAAGTATTTCTAGAGCCGATAGTAAGTAATGTGGTATGCTTTTAGAAGTTTCTCGCGGCGAACGTCAGGTTTTGTGAACAATAATGTAATAGGCAGTGCCACAAAGATCGCAATCATGGCAAAAGAAAACGGTGCTGACTCAGCACTTCACCTGGGTCGTTCTTTTATTCCCTACTGTCATTCGTACTGTTTCAACTAGCCCCTATACACACGATCTTCTGTGGCCAGGTAGTTTATTTTTTCTCGAATAATTTATCTCCGACATTATATCACATAATTATAAAGCGCGAAGTATTGTAATAAAGAAAGACAGAGTGTCATGGAAAGACTTCGAGCGCCAGCAATAACCGTTAATTTTTTTATTTTTGATGGCTAAGATCAATTGTGTATCCCTGTATAATGATTTTATTTGAAAATGATTCGATATACGCGGTGTAACGTCCCAAAACCACCATATGATTATGAGAGACGCCGTAGTGGAGGGCTCCGGAAATATTAGCCATCTGGGGTTCTCTAACGTGCACCCAAATGTGAGCACACGGGCCTACAACATTTCCGCCTCCATCGGAAATGCAGCCACCACAGCCGGGATTCGATCGCGTCACCTGCGGGTGAGCAGCTGAGTGCCTCAGCCACTAGACCACCGTGGTGGGGCAAGTTCGAAGCGACGGGACAAGTATGCAAATGTTCAAATTGTAATGGACCCCACGAAGCTTCCTCAATAGATTGCCCGAAATGAAAAGATAGATAGCTGTAATAAGACAAATGGCAAGAGACCATACATCACATAGCAATGTATGGTCTTTCGTTGTATGTCACGATGTAGGTCGTCACATTAACCCGCATGCTCTGGGATTGTACCAAAAACCTGCAAGGTGCTATCTCTAGAACACTTCCGATGCGGTGGGACGCTGCATGCCTTGCGGAGCCCCAGCTTCGATTGATATGTGGGGTTCAACGTACCCCCATATGATTATGAAAGACGCCGTAGTGGATAGTGGAGGGCTCCGGAACTTTCAACCATTTGGGGTTCTTTAACGTGCACCCAATTGTGAGCAAACGCGCCTACAACATTTCCGCCTCCATCGGAAATTCAGCCACCGCAGGCGGGATTCGATCCCGCGACCTGCGGGTTAGAAACCGAGTACCTTAGTCACTAGATCACCGCGGTGAGGCTACAGAATCCCAGCCTCGGCGACCAACTAAGGGCCGTCCAGCTGGCCTGCTAGGCGGTGGTGAGGCAAGGCCTCAACGTCCCCACGTGGTAGACCTAAGGCGCGGTCGGCGAAGGCTGTGCCGGACTATCAATATAATTTTTACTAACAACCCCAGGGAAGGGTGGCGCACCTCATTGGTCATGCAGAAGTGGACCGGGTGGGCAGGTGTCGTCGAGTGTGGTGTGCTCTTATGCTATGGCAAAAAAACATGTTTTTGAGAGGGGGGGGAGAGGGCACGGGTTTGCTGTGCCACTCCTTGGCTACGCAATCCCTATGGTGATTCAATCACTGTTAGACACACTTCGTGAGTTCGTCGGCAAGCTGAAATCACCATATGCTGAGTCCGTACGACAGGTACTGGATCTTTTATGTCCAGAGTTTGCAAGTCTTCACTATAGACACCACGACTGTAGGATCTACTTGAGAACGTTCTAGGCCTAAAATATTGCGTCCACTACTATTGAAAACACAAGTGTAGTTTAAGCTCACGTGTGCTTGTTTGGTATGTTCCCTTCTTTCTATCTCCAATATCTTTTAATCCCTCAATCTCATTCCCCTCGTGTAGGATAGAAAACCGAACGCGCGTTTGGTTCACCTTCCTGCCTTTTCTTCCTCCTTCACCGAAACTAGACAGAAGGAATTCGATCAGAACTCTCCGAAATCGGCATGCAACAACAGCAGAAAGCAAAAAAAGTGGTCACAAATTTTGTGCAACCATGCTACGTAAATTGGTACAATTTTTTGTCTATCTTTTTTTTCTGGCCTGAATTGGAGAATATCATGCGCATTCGCGTGTTCGTAGCGTTAGCCTCATGAGAATGCCCCTTTTTTCTTTGTTTCCTTGTGTTTGGCTTCACTGTCAAAGGCTACATCAACTGTCCCAAGGGATTGTTATGCTAATTATTAGAGACCAATGTGCGGCACCTATCAATGTTAATTTGCCATTTAATTCTGCAGAACAATAACGTGTTTTGTAGTAAATAATGACATCGTGCGAAACACCGTCACAGAGGGCGCGATGATGTACCCACATCCACTGCCTCAATATATGGTTTACTTCACCAAACGAGAAGGAGAAAAACATAGGAACGAGCAAGTGTGCAAAAAGAGAAGTACTAGAGGGCACTGTATGTGGCAGTCACAAAGTACACTTCAAGAGAAAGAGAACCTTTCATGCGTTCACTAAAGCCCTAGCAAAATCATGGATGATTTTCTTAAAAAGGATTAGTGAAAATTCTTTGCTTACAAACTTACTCGCCTCAACGTTGATGTACTCAATGACAATCTTAGGATTCATCACGAAATGCACGAAACCATGGTGCATTTGCCCTTTGCCCCTCTCCGAAAAATCTTTACTTACTGCTTAAGTATCTTCCTGCTAATGCAAATCTTATGAAAAAAGCTCATTGTTTTTATGTCTACTACAGATATGACTGAAGTGCTGATGGCAGAATTGTGCACAAAACTGAACGCACCCCCAGATTTGCAATCTTAAACACACAAAAATGCCTGACATTGCCGAAATCAACTAACGTTATTGCTTGATGCATCTGTACAAGTGTTTTGGGTTATGCAGTGCCACGGGAGACTTGGCCAGTCGTGGGCTGTGTGTAAGTGTCCAGTCATGGGTCAAAATTAAGGCTATTCACATTGTGCACACGAAGTGCACACAAAAGTAATGTGCCTTGCACACAACATCAAGGTAATGCACATTGCTAAGTCAAAATGAAGGCAGTTATGCTGTAAGCATTGTATAAAGAAGGGGACACTAATCTTCTGGCGCCATTGCTGTGCTTCCGCAGTGCGCCACCAAGCATCGTCGAGCTGGGTTCGCGCAAGAGAAAAGCCGTTCGGATGCCGAACCTGCAGCGCTGGGCTATGGACTCCGAGAACTCCAAGAGCACGGCGTCCGCCAGGGGCGCCTCGGTGCCTTCCTTCCGGGCGTCCAACACCGGTGAGGTTTTCATACACTTCATTTCCTCTTTTTTTCTTCTTAAATGGCGATAAAATGAAGAAGACGCAGATCATCATAGAAAAATATCCCAGTGCATGCGTAGATTCTCTAGCGATGCAG
Organism: Rhipicephalus annulatus; assembly: GCA_013436015.1. Lineage (NCBI taxonomy): Eukaryota > Metazoa > Arthropoda > Arachnida > Ixodida > Ixodidae > Rhipicephalus > Rhipicephalus annulatus. The sequence continues at coordinate 262,714 of WOVY01009274.1, forward strand.
TGTCACAATTCAAGTAATTCACAGTGCATTACTCGAGCAAGACCCCAAACATTTGAAGCTTGCTAATTAATTCATTCATTCATTCATTCAATCATTCATTCATTCGTTCATTCATTAGTTCGTTCCTTCGTTCGTTCATTCATTCATGCATTTATTTACTTATTCATTCATTCATTCGTTCGTTCGTTCGTTCGTTCATTCATAATTAGTATTTTTGCGACGTTCAGTCGACGAGGTGTATTAAAGCCACGAAATAAACTGCAACACTTTTTTGTCCGCGCATCATTTCATGTACACGTGAATGTTACACTTGTGACGCAAGCTAGCATATAATGAACTTTTATGAGTTGCACTGATTTCTGCTTGCATGTGAAAACGTCAAGAGGCGTGAACGACGCTTAAGGCAAAGAGATATGTAGAACTGCCAGACAAATGAGCTGCAGCCGCTAAATTGATGGGAACATGTGATATGTACGAGAATAATTACCTCGTCCGTGCTTGTACAATCGATACATTGATAGTATAGAGAACGGTATTTGATATAGAGGACAATGTGCGAACAATTTTCTCGAGGGGGTGGGTATTTCAACCATGATTTTTGTACGTTCGTGTGAGCGTTTGTATGCGTGTCTTTATGTACCCATGCTAAATTGAAAAAATTCGAAAAAGTTTGAACCCTCCTTCCCCCACTCCACCTCCGTTTACGCCATTGGTGAATAAATATGTAAGAGTCGCCTAATGATAGTAATCTTGACGCTCTATTTCTACTGAAACACCACGCATTCCTTCTACGTTAAGGCCACTCTTTTTTTCATGTGTTTTCTTTTTTGTTCTCTGTCACTGTAAAATCACAAAAATACGTAACTAAGGTAAATATATTTTAACTCTGACCGCCAATTCCTGGTGCGGTGATTTCTGCAAAATGTTTAGAAATATTCTGCAATGTGGTAATTTTACAGTGCGAAATTCATCTGTAGCTATCACTTCAAGAAGATGACAACAATACATACAATTCTGCAGTCTGTCAAAACATACATGGCATACAGGACTAATAACTGAAAATGACGTTTCTGTATTGCAAGTTTAAAAAGAAATACATTGTGTAGACTTACGTTCCAAAATCATAATCGGGTATGCGTTTCGCCTTAAAATGATCGGCTTAGGATTGATTATGACCGCCTGGGAATCCTTAAAGTTCATGTAAATCTAAACGCACTTCATTTCAGCATTGGTTTCGACTTACCAACGCGACCACAAAGTGGGGTATCAAACCCGAAACCTACACCTCAAGAGCGTATTGCTACAGCTACCACCAAAGTAAATTGGTTGCGGTGCATGTACTTATTGCCTGGCCATAAAGAGAGAGAGAGAGAGAGAGAGCTGATGCCGTTTACAATCACGTCATGCAGCTCAATTGAACACTTTTGTCGAAAAAAGCAAACTTTTTGAAACCTGTGTACCGATATATATCAAATTAATATAGCGTGATCACTAAGTGACATAACCATTTTATTAGTTTTAAATCAATGAGAGAAAACTATTACTGTACTTCAGATACATCAGCAGCTCGTACAAGAAATGTAACTTCGCTAAGTAGTCTGTCTCCATGCGTGGCATGCTGTCCCACAGCAACTTGCCTTTCTGTCAGGGGTCACATTCTTGCATTTTTCATTCTTTTTTTTTCCTATGACGATACGCGAATCAAAGTTTCCTTATAGAACAGTGATTCCAGTGTAACTGCGCTCGAGTCTTGTGCTATAGCCTATTACGAAGTGCCAAATTAAGGGGAAAAAATGAAACCGAATACTGGAAACTAAGACACCTGCCAAAGACTGGACCACAGATCTGCATGCTTTGCAAAGATCCTTGCCACCATTGCTGTTCACACTAACCAAACTGCGCGTGCATGAAACGAGCTCGATTACACAGTTAAGCTCCAAAAAAGACGAAAACAACGACAGATTTTACCTTAGATGTGCTGGAAACAGCGCGTATCTCCTTGCCATGACAAAAAAAAAATTGGCCCGAATCTACATTTTACACTGTAAATGTCGTCGAAAGACGATAGTCTTGCGTCTGCAGAGAGTTAACAAAACGTTTATTTGATGTTCTGCGAAAGAAAATCGCTGAATGGTATTCTGCAGGAGCTGCGTTAGAGTGCCTCGAGCGTGTGGTGGTGGTGAACTATATTGCATCTAGGCACGTTAGACACAAGTGCCATCTGGCAGTTATCTTCGAAAACGAAGGCGTGCAGCCCGTGGAGAAAGATGCGCGCTAGTCTCGGAAATGATAAGGCATAGAACGCAAAGCGACGGGCAGGTGCCACCACCGTGACGTCGTAGTAAAGCGTTGGAAACACCTTTTTGAACATCGCGTTGCACTGTCAGCGCAGCGCAATTAAATGCTACATTCCTTAGAGTTACTTGTGTGTGCTTCTTCTATTATAAATGCAGACATAGAAAACATTGAAGTGTTGTTGTGGCGCCTCATATATGCGCGATGATTGCTTTGTAATTGACAATCGCACAACTATGAACGCTAAACCTTGAGCACTATTGGTGGGCGCTGCGGATGGGGTTGGCCGTTTGGACAAATGGACAAATGGGCAGACAGACAGACAGGCCAAAATTTTTCCGTCGAAGGTCCCCCAAGAAAGACTATCGCCTTTAAAAAAGCGTCCCATGGAGGGCATCCGGAAAACCCCCGTTTGAGCCGTGTGAACTGTTTGTCCCGAACTCGCTAGCGAATAAGAATTCGTGACTGACGGTAAGCGCTATCACCACCGTGTCACTGAATAGACAGGCGATAAGCGACAGCCTTTCGAAAGTTAGAGCGTCCGATGCGCGCGGAGGTCACTTCCGGTGCACAACTGATAAGCTAGCGCGCCCACCACTCACCGCTGGTTGCATTCGCTTCAAACTTTCGCAACCGTGGCATGGTTATCGACATGTTTGCGAATCCCCCCTCCCTCTCCTATATGACCCCTTTTACCAGACTCCCGTGGGTGTCACCGCGTTCTTAACGTGGTGACGTGTCCATTGATTAGCTCAGCCAGCCTTTGCTGCATTCATTTACAAAAGCTGTGAACCACACTGGTGCACGAGGACGAGCAAGCAATTACTGTGCTGAAGTTTGTCACTTAAAATGACTGCGTGAATGGCGCCATACCCCAACGCTTCGTAACACCTATAAATGTCAAATATCAATACACCCGATGCCTTTCTTTCTATTTTATGTTTTAATTCAGCTGGTTTACGCACATAAACCTTGATTGATTGATATGTGGGGTTTAACGCCCCAAAACCACCATACGATTATGAGAGACGCCGTAGTGGAGGGCTCCGGAAATTTCGACCACCTGGGGTTCTTTAACGTGCACCCAAACCTGAGCACACAGGCCTGCAACAATTCCGCCTCCATCAGAAATGCAGCCGCCGCAGCCGGGATCCGAACCCGCGACCTGCGGCGCATGAACCAAGATAGTTATATGTGTGACATTGTAGTTGGTGAGGGCCGCTAAAGAGACCCACACAACGCAGGGATGAAAGAAACGCAAACATAACTAAAGATGCTTTGTGCGCGTATCTTTTGTTACATTTATATCTCAGCAAACATGAACTCGCCCTTGTCATTTTGTGGTTCCTTAGCCTACTCGGTTCCTGGGTACCCACTTTGGTACCGTTGCTCTAAAGTATTTATATCATCACAGTTCGTTATCCACGTGTCCTTATTTGTTTTGGCACAGTAAGGGTGAGTTGCTTTCACAAACCCCTGAGAGGTGAATTCGTGTGTCTAGTCATATTCACAAAACGAGCGAACAGAATCACCTGAGTACTGTACGATTACTCGGATGCTTATTGCACGAGTGCTAGACTGTATACTCATGATAAGTGAGTTTTTTTGTCTTAGTTGTAGCGTTTACGACATCGTCTATAGTGCATTACTTTAACGGTAGACACCTTTTGGGTCATATTAAAAGTCACTTCGGTGTGATATTTTTGTCGCACTCAATCTTAGAGACTTCAAAAGATAGAGTACAAAAATGTGCACCATCACATTTTGAGACAATCATTCAATGTTTTAATTCTTAATTTCTCTGTGTTTGTTTTCAAGGGCTGGGAGTCAAATATTACAATTTTGCAAAAGCTTTTTTCATTGGTGCATTCTTTGGACTGAGGAGGTTAACGTGAACTTGAATGTAAAGCACGTGGGCATTTTCATACTTCGACATTATTGAAGTGCGGCTGCCGTACCCAAGAATCGAGCTCGCAAATGTGCGCTCAGCAGCGGAACGCCGCAGCCGCTCGGCAGGGTCGAATTTGTTACGCCACGTTGAAATGGCACCATCACTGCCAAGTGGTGAGCATATTAAAAAACCGGGCTAGGATATATGTTTTACAAGAAACACTTTCATCGGCTGTGTTAAGTGATTATTATTCTTACTCGCTTTTTTGGCACTAATTGCATTTTTGGTACGCACACACGCACATACATACACGCACGTGCGCGCACACACACACGCACGCACGCACACAAAATATACGTATATTCTAACGGCAAATGAAGTGCCTGTGCTTTCACTGAAGGGAAGTTGGAATGTTGCGGGGTTGAATAACGTGAGACTATCGACGTTTTTTTGTGTGGTCCGTTGTGATATTGCTCAATAACAAGGTGTTGCATTGTCAGTCTTCCGATAACGTTCTGATTACGACAGCGCATTCTGTCGAAGTCATGGGACTCTTTCCATCCAAAGGGATGGGCGTGCTTGGCATCGTGGTCATCCATTACAACTCCCGGGGGGGGGGGGGGGTAGGGCATATAGTAGCGCATTTTTTGCTAAAGCTCCTTCTTTCACCTAGTCAAAATGTTTCAAATGTGCTTAAGTTTTCATCCTGAACAGATGCCAGGAATTTTTCGATTGGTTTATTGTGCACGTAATTTTCGTAGTGTAAATGTTAGCAATTATGTTGGCGAAAAAAATATTGACGTTCCAAAAGGCAGTGTATGCACACAAAACATTGGTATTTATTCTAAAAGCATTGTCTGGACATCTTTCTAGAAAACGGTGTCTGTTACTTCCTCGTGATGGTGGCAGTCAACTGATTCTTCCTGTTCAGAGGTAGTGGCAAGCTTGGAAGCCAAAGCTTGTAGAGCGTTGACATGGTACCAGCGAAGCCATTGTGATACGTGAGAATTAACGCAGATAGTTATAGTAAATTGACAACATATATAGCCACTTTCAGTAAATACCTGCTTCACAATCTTTAAGAAGTAAGAGTCAGAAGAAATGCATTTTCGAGGGCAAAAAGTTAAGTTCCTCAACGACAGAGGTTTTGATTCATTCCTATCTAATTAAACTTTAATTTGTCGCATAGTGCGTGAAGTTAAGTGCTGAAACTTGGGAAGACGTTCTGAGGACACAACTCCGCGACAAAATGGTGCTATAGATTGAGAATGACGGATGAACGACGAACATTTTGTTTCTACTTTTGTATTCTATTTTCCATTTTGTTCCACTCTGTGGTGTTCCTAACTTTCCCGATTGCTTGGTTATTGTACAAGTTCTCTCGCTGTAAACAACACCCCCCCCCACACACACTCATATATATATATATATATATATATATATATATATATATATATATATATATATATATATATATATATATATATATATATATATATATATATATATATATATATATATATATATATGCACCAACTTGCAATACTCAGCACTCTAGTATAGTCATGCAAAGACGAAAAGCTTAGGCTTCTGATGAGCAGTTAGGTCGTCTCAGCAAAAATTGGAAGTCGTTAGGAACTGGAAGGAAAGAGGGGTACGAAGTGAGCGATAAATCGATGCCGCCGTCTCCATGGGATCCGAAAGCTCATGTTATTGGCGATCGTATTCTGTTGGATTCGAGGGTGTCGCTGCGTAGTCGCTCTTGAAGCATACCTAATCACCCATGCGACTTGGTGTGGCCGTACGGGTATGTAGGCCCATGGGTGGTCTCGTTTGTGCGATCTCGTCTCGTGTGCACTTATTCCTAGCACTGAATGGCAAAAAGAACAAGCGAACATGCTGAAACTGCAATGTGACACCCGAGGGAAAGGAGCAGGTAGGTTAAGCATTCCAGTACAACAGGGCTGTATTCAAGTCAATCTGTTTCGCAATGTCATATATGAGCAGCAAACAAACGCTTCAACGTCAGCAAGTGCCAGTGAACGCTTAGTGGAGGATCGTACAATGAGTGATGCATTCGACATAGCGAGCGCTAATCCGCTGGAAATTTTCGTGTTGCCGTTCGTGTTAAAATTTCAATGTGTGAAACGAAATTAGAAACGCCGAGTAAGAAATAGAGGATTGAATTTCGACTTGTGGATCACGTAGCAGTCGATGATAAATGGTTACACCTTTCTAATGGAGTCCTGTACAAATTTGTGATGACCATAATTTTATATCAGATAAAAAACTAAAGAAAATGCGTATGCGTACCCCACTATTGTTATGCGCATAGCATGCACACTTTTATGGGTGTGTTTTGTGCGCTACGAAGGTATCTAACTAGACACCGCTGATGCACGGTTGCGAATAATTAGTACGCTAAAAACAGTGACTTCAACGCGCTGCTCACAGCTTCTTCAGCAGATATATCAAGTACACATCATCTTAACGTTTTCTTTATGGCGTTAGTTTTAGCGATATGTCGCATAGTCTCGAGAATTCCACTTCCTATCTTAAATAAGAGCGAATGCAGGAAATGTCATGATTGATTGCCTATAACAGGCCAGCCGGAAATGTTGCTACGGAGAGCCACCAAAAGGCGAATAGGTTACCCCTAGCGGCAAAAATTCGTTTAGGATCCATATTGTGGCATGCCTCATAATCGTTAGCCGGGACGCTCAGCACCCTGTAACGTTTTTCTTTTTGGTAGTTAAAGTACACTCCTCCTTTGGAATACAAGGGAAGTTACTCCAATATAACATCGCGAAAATAATGCAACATAGTTAGATGTGTCATTTAGTTTGGAGAGCTGTAGTATACGCTGTTGGTATCTGTACCGGTTCCGAATAATATAAGAGCTTATAGCAATAGCATTTCACGTTTCATTGTAAGCAAGAAGCCTCCACAACCCCACCCACCTCCACCTCACCCCCCCTTACAAACACACAAACAAACAGAAAAAAATTGGATGCTAAATTTGAAATATCACTTACTTGCTCGCCTATAGGCATTTTTTGGAGACATCGACAAGGTCGTTTATTAGCGCGATAGCGTTAAAAAGCTCGTTTTGCGGAAATTGTAGCGTGTGCATCATTGCTTGTGAGCGAAAAATTATCTTGCGCGTGGCCGAAAAGTTGACAAAGATGCAAATAAAGTAAATAATAAAAATGTTAAGTCTGAGGAGGATCAAACTCTGGCCGTTCCCATGGAAAGCAGGCGATTTATAGACCACACAGCAGCGCGTCTTCTTGGAAACAATGTTTAACTAATTTCATCTGCTTAGAAATGCAGTGATAACGTTCATGCTTGATATACACGCGCGTCCTGAATACAGGCTTTTCAATACAACACGTAATATTGTAGTAATATTTTGCGGCACAAGCATACATTGACATCGAGCCTCAGAACATGTGATTACCGTAACGAACTTACCGTTTAAAGCTGGCCATCCTTTACAAATGGCACACACGTTACTGCACGTATTCAATTAAGACCGCGTAGTGAGTGCAAAGCGTGTTCGAACACATTTCACGCGCATAATTGCTCGTGCTTTAAATCATACTACCTATTACACAAAATGCAGCTATATGTGAAAGCTTCACTGACACAAGTCACTTCCAACTGCATCCGTCACATCATAATTATCCACAATTTCAACTTCTCGAGCAACACCACACAATAAATGGTATGCATTAAATGGTTGCAGTACGCACTATAGGGGCGATATATCGCTATCACGTTCAATTCTTAAAGAGACCAACAGTTGGCCAGAACGGGTGATTAGATTTTAGTGGAAAGGAAGAGAGCGTGAATTGTGGTGACAGGTGAAAGCATACTTTTCACGATCTGAGTAGGATTTACATTCTTAAATCACGTTCGAAAGTAACCAAAACCGGCATGTCGCGCCCCTAGTGCATGAGCTATGAACCACAATTATGAAGCCCTAATAACTTTGCTGTGATTACCTAAAGCTTACGGAATAAGTGCTTAAATTTCAAATATGTACGTTATTGTTCGTTTTCGTTTGTTTCTAAGTGGCTTAAAAGGTAAACGAAGTAGATTATGAAAAGTGGCGCTGCTTTCTTGCCGCGCGCCGTTTCCAGAGCAGCTCGGTTCCCGTTATGTCGGGCGCGTTGAAAGAAGCACGTGAGCTCGTGAATTCGATCACTGCGGCACGCGAAATGCCATCGACCTACTGCTCTGTGGAGAATTGCTACCATTTCATGACTGCTGCTGGGGGTGGCGATGGTGACGCTCCGTCGGATTCGTCGCTACCGCTGTTGTCCACCGAAGCGTGTCGCTCTGTCGCTCTTCGATAGAGAGCCTAATTTTGCACTCGCATGCGAGCCAAAATTCGTTCGTTTAACTTGCTCAAGTTGTCAAGTGAGGGCACATCGAGGCCGTCTAACTACAACCACACGTGAACTATATCTATGCGTGAATTGTCGATCACGTGTAAACGCGGCTTTTGGTATTCAAAGACTTGGCTTGGCTCTACTTGGCTAAAGTAAAAAAAAACGACTTGTGTATGGCCAAAGTGTTTTGCATAAGTAGCCCCAGGAAGTGCTGTAACTCTTGTAAAATAATCTAACACGCTAGAAAGCAGTGCTCGCGGGACTGCAGGCTTGACAAACACAGCATTACGTGTTTTTACTTATAGGGCTTCACTTTTCGTTGCTGCTGGGGTTACACTGGCGTATAATCACTATCGCAATCACATTAACTGCTCGCAGCATGTCTCCTTAAGACTGCATAACTACAGCAAATCCGAAAATTTTGAATATAAATGTTCTACGGTGGTTTCCGCGTTACCATTCTGTGATTACAAGCTCTGATCGGTATGCTATCCGCTGTACTCAAGAAAACGGGTACCATAAATATTAGTTGTGGGTGCCTTCAAAGTCGAAACTCAAGGGCCCACAATTTCTTTCGGTGTGTTTTAAAGTTCGATAAGTCATTTTTTTTTACTTTCCAAAATTTTCACATTGATATTTTTCTTTTTTACTAAATGAGTTGTTTCTTTTTTCTTTTCCGCAAAGAGAACATTTTTTTCGAGTGCGGGTGATCTTATTTCCTGTAAATAATGATTCTAATAAATTTCCATCACTTTTCCATTGTTCTTGATTTTCCCCTGTCCATTATTTCCCTTTGATGTTCTCGATTAACCTGTCATAGGTATGTTTTATTTTATTTTCGCATGTCCACTTATGCCAATTCATGTCGACAGGAAAGTGTTAACAAATATGAGAAGTGTGAAGAGGGCTTTATTCAGATCGCTTACTTCACCATCACACAACAGAATGCCGCCACTCAAAGCGTTGCTAAGGTATTCTTTATTATGTCCACAAGGATTGATTGTTTTTCGCTTTGTACTATCCCTGCAGGAGGTAGAAGTGGGTTTGCAAGCAAACGTATAGCGTGTTTGAATGTAGCATACCTACCCCCCCACACACACACCTTTTCGTGCATTAATAACAATTTCTGGGATCTCACACCCCGAAACCACGATATGATTATGAATGACACCGTAGCGGAGGGTTGCGGAAAGTTCGACCACCTGGAGTTTTTTTTATAGATTCAGAAAATAGGCTCCAACTATTTACATTGCCTAGACAATCTCGCCAAATAGCTAAGAAAGACGTGACGTTCTCATTTTATGAGTATCACAGCGCTGCGTGCCACACAGACGCTCAATTTCGAAAAACAATTTCCATGCCTCTCTTCAGTGCCTGTCCAGTCCTTCTGGTCCGCGAAGTGACGTAAGGGTGCTGATGGGTAACGTTACGTAGCACTGACTTCGCATATTGGTCCTGTGCACTACGAAACGGCGCCTAGTCCTTGCAATAATGCGCTTTTGTTCCCGCATATGCCACGCGCTGGGGTGACCATGTCGCACTGCTCACACACGATCAACACAACGAGGAAGGCTTTCTCAGTCGTTGGCTGCGTGCTGATGACATAATCGTTAATGTCGTGTTACGTTTCCGAAGCGGGCGTAGTAAAGACAGTGGAATACGCTTACTCATCTTGGCAGCCGAGAAAGCAGGATGGCCGAGCAAACCAGTCGAAGTGGGTAACTTAATTATTACAACACTTATTAGTAAAATTTTGAAGCATGTTGACATCGTCCAAGTGCGCATGTTATTGCTTCATGATACATTTCGGCCCACGGGGCTGCGCACTGGTCCGTTAACGTCCGCCTAAATCTAAGTACACGATGCTCGAGCATTCGCCTCCATCGAAATTGCGTGCCACGCTCGCTTGGCTAGCACTGACGCTTGTGTGCCCTGTATTTCGGCATGCAAACACAGAAAGCTGTGCGATTCGAGGTGAAGTGCAACAGAATCGAAAGTGGAGCTAGTTGGATATGCGTGACTGTACTTTAAGCGCACGAAAAAACACAAAGAAACAGAGAACAAAAGCTTGTCCTTTGTCCCTTCGTGTTTCATCATGCGTTGAAACTACAGGGATTGGAGGTGATCAATAGCGATCCTGCTTTAGGAAGGCATAGAACGAAAAATACAGATTAGCACGCTTCGAAACAGGTGTATCAAGGTAAACCAGCTCCATGCCAACGTTATCGCGGAGGCGTAGTGCCGCTGCATTGGTATAGCGAGATCACCTGCACGCTGCCGTCAGAGCATCATGTGATTCAGACGCAGCGGTCACACTCTGGCGCCAGCCAATATCACGGAAGTGTTGCACCAGCAGATCGCAACAGGCTGTCATGCGATCACAGCAGCTCAAAGCTTCAGCCACGCAGTTCTAGCCATCGCAGTAAGGGGCGGCTCCGTTTTCTTTTCCTGGGAATAGCGCTTTCAAGTATCATGAATCTGCCTACCAATCAGGCCAAATTATGAGCAAGGGTGCCGTCTGGCGTGGCCAACTTGTACACGTACTGGTTCATGATTTGAAACGCGCGCACACAGACAGGCGGTTAAAACACTTCTCCATCAAGTATTTAGGTGTAGGTGGATGTTAAAGGACTGCAGGTGGCAAAAACTTCATATGGAGTCCCGCAGTTCACTGGTTTGACAACTCTGCTGGCAAAGGCTACGCATATATAGATCATGCACCTTTTTTTTTTCTTTTTTACAGAAAACGAGGATATTGGCAACACTACACTGAGATATATATATATATATATATATATATATATATATATATATATATATAGGGAAAGAAGTGTATACCTAAGGGCTCGTTTTTCCGTGTTTTAACACAATATTAATGAGATCTAACAGACAGTAATGCCAAGGAATGTACAGGGGAACTTATTAGAACCAATTGAATGTAAATAAGAAGAAAGAAAAGTGGATGAAAAAATAATCAGCCATGGGCAGGAATCGAACCTACGACTTCCGAATAACGCGTTCGATGCTCTAACCACTGAGCTACCACAGCGGCCTTCCCTCCATCCACTTTTTTGGGGTTTATATGTGAATTTAGAAGTAGGAGTGACAGTCAGCGCCATCTATAAGCCAAACGACGAGTGTGAAAACACTCTTATGCGCATGCTTTGGCGTCACGTAGCACGTGAACTTATTATGAGCGGGCAGCTGATTAATTGCCCCTCTTATACAACCTAAACACACCAAGTCTGCCAATACGAGACCCTCGTTCAATGAAATAAGGGAAAGAAGTGTATACCTAAGGGCCCGTTTAGCCGTGTTTTAACACAATATTAATGAGATCTAACAGACAGTAATGCCAAGGAATGTACAGGGGACGTTATCAGAACCAATTGAATGTAAATAAGAAGAAAGAAAAGTGGATGAAAAAATAACCAGCTGTGGGCAGGAATCGTACCTACGACCTTCGAATAACGCGTTCGATGCTCTAACCACTGAGCTACCACAGCGGCCTCCCCTCTATCCACTTTTTTGGGTTTATATGTGAATTTAGAAGTAGGAGTGACAGTCAGCGCCATCTAGAAGCTAAACGACGAGTGTGAAAACACTCTTATGCTCATGTTTTGGCGTCACGTAGCACGTGAACTTATTATGAGCGGGCAGCTGATTAATTGCCCCTCTTATACAACCTAAACACACCAAGTCTGCCAATACGAGACTCTCGTTCAATGAAATAAGGGAAAGAAGTGTATACCTAAGGGCCCGTTTCTCCGTGTTTTAACACAATATTATTGAGATCTAACAGACAGTAATGCCAAGGAATGTACAGGGGAAGTTATTGGAACCCATTGAATGTAAATAAGAAGAAAGAAAAGTGGATGAAAGTGGAAATATATATATATATATATATATATATATATATATATATATATATATATATATATATATATATATATATATATATATATATATCTGGCATTGGGTTGGGGGAGTGACAACTTTATGACTTTAAGGCAATGTACTGTCTAATAGCTGAGGTTTTACGTGCCAAACCACAATGTGATAATAAGGCGTGCCGTATTGAAGAGCCCCGGAAAATTTCAAAAGCGAATACAGCGCTAGTCCTAAGACACGGGGCAACGAGACCAAAGAAGACGAGTGCTGACTTCACCCTGTAATTTGAAGATCAGACAATTTGTGAAAAACGAAAACAGACGATTAAAAAACTGATAGCATGCCATAAAATACGCCCTCTTCTTAAACACGAAGAGAGGGTGTCGACGTAGTCTTTTCGGTGCCTAAAAAACTTTCACGGCTTTGTGTTGAGACTTATATTGTGGCCAAGGCGCGTAATGCAGTTAGTAAAAAAAGGTTGCAACTGCAAGCAAATAGATAGCAACTACAGTGATTACTACCTTTCTTGGACGATTACTAACATTCGCTGCCTGTTTGGTATACCTACGTTGTAGTAAACATTTAGTAACTAGAATGAAATAGGTAGTAATTTTAGCGGTTGCTAACTTTCTTGCCCTGTTACCACCTTTATGCTACCAGGCCATTGAGTGTCTCATGTAAATAGTGGGTAATGCCTATTGCAATTATTTTTAAAAAGAACCGTCTTTACTTATCATCTGCGAATGAAAAAATGACGCCAAAGATATACCTACATAACTCAAGAAAAATGTTTGTTTTAAATTGAGCAACCAAGATGTGTGAGCGTCATTTTGTTATTGTCGAAACGCAGAAGTCAAAGCTAATGAACAATAAGCAAGTGCTACTCGTGTTGCAACAGAAAATTACAACAAACTTAGTAAGTTACAACAAACCAAGAAGACAGGCGGATTAAGATTAACCAGATGGTCACAATTATTCCGGAGTCCCTAACAGTAGTGGTTCCTTCACTAACCTCATTGTTGAGGTATGCATGGTAAACCGACGCATGCCAGCAGTCAAGAAGGCGATGATCACAAATACGGTGTGTCTCACAAAAACAATATCGGGGTTTTGGCACGTAAAAGCCCCTAAACGATTAGAACTTTTTAACCACAGATATATTAGCACTCTGGAACATCCACATGCCCTGAGACTGTGTTGATGAGATCGGTACTTTGTTTCGGCTGCTCTGTATAGTGCTTTCTTGTGACTATTTTATAAGAAATTATGACATATAACTTTTTGTAAGTATGCCTGATTAAAAGTCTTGTGCTACATAACATGAACAATAAGGATGAGCTGGACCACATTCAGCAAGCATTCTCAAATCATGAATGGTAATCTGCCACTAACCCTCAAGAGGAAGGATACCACAGCTGCATCTTGCCGGTACTTACCTATGGAGCAGAAACCTGGAGGCTTACAAAAAGGGCTCAGCTTAAATTGAGGACGACGCAGCGAGTGAGGGAAAGGAGAACGATAGGTGTACGCTTAAGAGACAAGAAAAGAGCATAGTGGGTGAGGGAACAAACCGGGGTTAAGGATATCATAGTTGTAATTAAGAAGAATTGGGCATGGACCTGGCGCGTAACACGTAGGAAGGATAACCACTGGTCATTAAGGGTAACTGACTTGATTCGCAGAGAGGGCAAATGCACGAAGGTGAGACAGAAACTTAAGTGAGCCGATGAGATTAAAAAGTTCACAGGTACATCGTGGCAGCAGAACGCACAAGACCGGGTTGAATGGCAGATCGTGGGAGAGGCCTTTGCCCTGCAGTGGGCGTAGTCAGGCTGATGATGTTGACGATGATGATGGTGATGATGATAGTACATCCTAACCATGTAGTATAGTATAGTGCTCTAGGCTACCATTTTTATATTATTCATCCTGAAACACAAGTGCTCACCTGGGCCAGATATGCTTATTTAAAATAGGGACTATATATACTCCAGTAGTCGCTTACTTAGTACTTTAGCGTAGTGAACTTCTTATGGCTATGAATTCTTCACGTTCATGACACACCACGCAACATTAACTAAAGGTATTTAGTAATGAGACATTAATTGATCATTATAAACAATGAAGCAATAATATGACAAACTGAACATGGTTGTATCGGTTACTACTTTCTTTTATTAAAAAATTACAGAGTTACTACCCATGGTTGGAAACGACTAGGGTCGTGACTGTTATTAAATGCTGGTAGCAATGGCATAGATAGTAGCTGTTACCACCCTCACCGTAACTAACGGCACTTATTAGCAGGGTTGTACCATATGTGACAAACCATTACTACCCCAAAGTTAGCAAGTACAACTGCCTTTTTTTAAGAGTGGAGTCCTTGTAGCATTAAACAGAACAAGAAGTATAGGTTGTCTGTTCCAAAAGAGGGGTGCACAAGATACCCGTATACTGTGGTCTGTCCTACGTGGGGCAGATACTCTAAACATCTGACTGCAGGAACACAGCAACTATAGTGCAGAAAGCGAGAGATGGCTTTCTTGGTATGCACTGCACCCAACGTTACTGTATTCCGTTCTTCGAAAGGATGAGTGTCTCAGCAAAGCTATCTAGCGTGAACTCTGGGCTAATCACAGAAGATGCAGCAATCGCTGAGGGTGACTCTGTTAGAAAGCCTTTAATAGCTTCAACTGAATAAGGAACTTGCTTTCTTGCGCCTACGCATACACTCTTGCTCTTTTTGACCGGACTCTTTCTGCTTTGTTTGTTTAGAGTGTTCGCTTATGTTAGCTTCGTCCTTCGGTAGGGGGCGTTTATTATCGCATACTGTCACTTCACAGCGAAAGCTATTATGACACCACAACACCAGTCACGCGTGGTGCCGTAGTTGTCTGCCGCCGCCGCCGGTGTCTGTAACCAATATCGTACGAAATAAGAAAAAAAACTCAAACACCAAATATATGTGGTGACATGTTGGTATTTGAACCCGGGTCCACAGTGTGCCATCTGAGTACTTTACCGCTGAGCCATGCTGGTGCTTTTTTTGTTTAATGCATGGAAATATAGCAATAAAATGTTGTGAATACGGTTATACAATGAATCGTTTCAATATTACGCTCACGTGCACACATGCACACGGCATAATTTCATACAGTCACACAAACTTTCAAAAGTTTACTAAACAAACACACATGTCCAGACGTCCAAGCCACTCCGGAACAGGGTCGAAAGTCTCTGCAACACTGCCGCACATTGGCTGGCTCCTCTCGGAAAACAGACTTTGTCGAGCGAGGTGGCTCAGCATGTCTGTCAATCATGTGGCTCTTCCGTAATGAATGAAGTCCCAATAACATAATTTATACGTATGGTGCATTATTGTTAAGGGTCATTCTGAATAGTAGGAACCTAACACCATGAGCTGTAATAGGAAATTCCTTTTTGATGGTTCTCTTAAAAATGCCTCAGAAATGACATGCATCACAGCAATAAAAAAACAGTCTTTATTGTTTCAGGCTCGTTGCACAGTCTGCAGTATAGAGACCAGGGCACGTATATACCTTTTTCTTGAAGCGATGCCTTTACAGGTAATGTGAGGGTGTGTAGCTTGAAGAGAAACGTTTTCACTGCTGGCGATATACACATTTTTTGCACACGGTAGAACACATCATGACTAGTTCGAGATAAATATTGCTGTCGCTAAACAGGTTCAGGGAAAAGGTGCTGAGAAGTGCAGTAGTGAATGTCATTCTGTATACACTGTATTGATATTCTAAAGTGAATGTGGCTTTCAAAAACGGCGTAGCCTCAACAATCTTTTTCAAGAAATGCCGCAATTGCAAGTTTTCAGCAACTCTTGTGACAAAAAAAAAGGAAAATGGTAAGCAAGTCGATTTCGGATAGCAGTCAAAAGAAACAGATGACACACATCCTTAAAGTAAGAAAAAAATTTGCATCACCAGTTTTCGTACAAGCAAATGCACATGACTTTTTTTCTTTCAAGCGAAAGAAAAAAAAAGGTTGTATCCTAGCTCGCATGGCTTCCCATGAAGAACTGCTAATAAAGCAGGCAATAATCCTGGACTCGTTCGCAAACTTGACTTAGGCAGGCTTGATGTCGGGAGAGGAATGGTGTTATAATTAATATGAGTAATAAAGCGTTTTAGAACAGCAAAGCAAAAGCCAGGCGTCGCACAATGTGAATCGCGTAACGAGTGGGTCGTCCTATGCTCCAACACATTACAAAACCTTGTTCTTCATAACGTATTAACTGTCCCGGTTACCTACTTTAGGCGTAATTTTTCATCATCGTCCGCCACTGAATGCAACACAAAACTCGCACAAAATTCATTGCAAGTGTTTAGCGGATACCACGCTTCTCTGAAGAATGACGAGGTCTGCAGAATGAATAGCGCGGTGAAATCCGCCCTATACTACACATAATTTATGGGTATTTATGACGTAGTGGGTACCCAGCAATGGTGCTTCTTGCATTCATTCAAGGAGTGTTTAGAAAAAGCTCTGAAAGGCCGCTCTTCCTGCATATGTGTGACTGTGATGCGCGTTCCGCGCAGGCATTCATGCTGATTTTTTTTTTAGTTGAACACTTTCGCACTGCGAAATTTCCGGAGCCTTCCACTACAGCGTCTCTCATAACCGTATCGTGGTTTCGGGACGTGTAATCTCACATATCAAGCACTTTCGCACTGACATTTCACAGCACCCGAGTCTCTAGCATTCCGCTTGCATCGAACCACCTCGGCCAATATCGAACCCGCGACCGACTCGAATACGAGGCGAACGAGGATATACTTTCACGATATCAAGATTTGGCGAGACTCACGCATACGAGTGTGTTTCTGGCTCTCCTCTGTATAAGATAGTATATACACGATTGGTACCGTGAGCAAACTATGTCGTCCGTATACAGGTCGATAAACTCGGTGGTAAACTCAATCCGTCTTCGAATGAGATGTTCAAGCGGAAACGATATTTGTGCAGTTACTTCGAGAAAACCACTACTTCTTTCGCGCTAGCATCAAGTTCTAAAAATGAGCCCGACGAAAGAATGTGTCGGCGCGACAGGAAATACAGATACAATAGCTCTTACCAGCCGGGTTCTTTCGTGGTGATATACGATTACACAGATGAGTAAACTATGCGATGTCAAATACTGATGTCGGCCCACCGTATATCGGCGCTTTCTGCTATCCTGTACGACGTGAGTCTTACAAACTGCTAATTTTAAATCATTTCAGTCGAAACATAATCATGACAACGGCTTTCTCTCGCCTACTTGGTTTGAGTTTAGCTCAGACTTGTCGTTTATGAAAGCAAAACGATGAACTAGACATGTGGACTGCGCTGTATGCAGCTAGACTGAACGATATGTGACAGCAATACGGTGCGGGCGACTAGTGAGTGCTGAAGTTTATGCATTCGTGCATTCGTATTTACATTATGGTTTACTTTTTATGCAAAACTTAAGGATAATGAACAAGCGCAAGTATATCGAAAATGTCAGAGTGATATAAGTTCATTCAGTGACCAATCGCACAATGTTTGGCCAAATGGCTCTCGGTCGGATGATTATGTCGGTGCTTTCGAAACGAAATGCTGCAATGCACTGTCACTTCGACGAAGCCTCACGGTTGTAAGTCATGTCGGTGCCGACCTAGCATGACAAAAGGCTGTTTGAATTCACACATGATCGTGCTTAAAGTATACAACTAAACGGCCGATCACTGGCGCTGGTTTCTTGTGGACATCTCTGACGGCTGTTGGTATTCTCGGGACTTTTGATTGGTGAAGCTAGGCAGACCTTTTTGTATGTATACGTGCCTCCATGCATTACCTTTGCCCATGCTGCCCGCCGCTAAGCATGGAAGTCGCGCATGCATGCACTGGAGCGCAACTCTAATTGTTGGCGCTTGCTTCGCATATAGGAGGTCTTTTCATTTAAAATTAGAAGATTCTGTTTTGTGAACTACTGCGGCTTCTCGCGACCGAGGTCGCACTGCTAAGTAATGCTGTCTTGTTGAGCAGGTCACACTGCCGCCTGCCTATATCTTCAGCACCTGGAATATACTGCAGCCTCGCTGGCCATAGAAACGAAAGGTCATACAGCTGTGATTTCTGTTTTGCCCTTTCTAGTCTGTGGAGTGACTTTCAGTTTTTACTGTCGGACTTTCAGATTGCATGCTTCCGCTCTGTACGTTCAGTCTGTGCTTGAATTCCTTCCGACCTACACTTGAAACCCGGGTATACTTAGATAATAAAGGCATCTGCATTGATCGACAAACGCGCTTATGAGCCTACTCAAGACGGCTCAGATCGAGTCGTTAGTCTCAGTGAGTACTTGGGTTTAGTCAGAAGAGGTCCATTTGAGGAAAAGTTTAGTGAGTTTTAGTTATAGTAAGTCAGGTCGAGAAAAATTTGGCGATTCCGTGTCAGAGTGAGACCTAAGTGCAAAATATGTTGTCTGAGTGAGCTTCATATTGTTTTTTTTTTGGGGGGGGGGGGGGGCTATGGGTATCTGAGACGAGAATAGTGGGCTGCAGTCTCTCCGAGGAAGCTCAGTAATTTACTGCAGATCAAGTCATGCGTGCCCTGAAAACTACTTCGCAAGGAGGCCCGTACAAGCGTCATGTCGGGCTAGGAACGACGTTAAAATGTGTGCTATAGCGTGGTAGAACAGTGAAATACCAACAAGGTGTCGCACACTATGAATTCTCTAAGGAGGCGTCCCAAAATACCAATTACGTAATGAATTGGTTGGTAAATGCTTCCAACGCGTGACAAAGGGATCTGCCAAAATTCTTCATCATCAGCCACCGCATCTACAAAGGGCACATAATTCTTTGTTGATGATGATGATTCCCAGAGGAATGACGCAACCCACCGTGGGGAATTGGCCACGAAAATTTTTTGCAAATGCGTTTTGGGTACTTGACTTCTCAGAATGATGAATATTGGATTAGTGTATGCTTCACAACTTCACCAAGGCTATGATTTATGGCGCATAGGATACTTTGACCCTGACCGCGCAAAACAGGTAGCAATCGCTTTAGCAATGGCGAACACAACCCACCCCACAATTTACACCGATTCTCGAGCCGTGGCCCAGCCCTTCCGTGTGGTCTCGGTCTGTAGAGAAGCAGCCCACGTGCTCTTGTGTGCCGCGTGTACTGACGTCAAGCATTTATTTAGTTCCCGGCCCATATGGGCTCCGACGCCCACCCCTTCGTCCCAAACGCCGACAAGCTTGCCCACTCTAAGACGCGATACCTTACTCGCTGCGTCAGGAGAGAGGGTGGCCCACGGCTCGAGGACGAGAAATGGCTCCGGAACCAACTGCAGACCTATAATGAAATCTGTCAGCAATATCGTCTCGAACGGCGAGTTTCCGTTACCGCACCCTCGACTCAAACGGCTGCAAGCACTATCATTCGGTCTCCTACAAACAGGAGCACATTCCTCACCGGCAGTTTATGCGAGACTCATAAGCGAACTAAAGCCGAGGTGCCCCCGATGCGGCAACTCGCGATGCAACTTAAAACATATGCTGTGGCGATGCCTCGAGTTGCGCGTGGACAACGGGTCTCCAATCGCAGAAAAGGACTGGGATGCTCTTCTCACAAGTCCCCACGAGGACGACCAACTTTGGGCCGTCCAGAGAGCTCATGACATGGCCGTCGAGTTTAACCTCCCGGTCCCGTCATGGGCGTGGTCCGCAGATGGGGCAAGGGGTCGTCGCCTCCTCTGGACCAAATAAAGTTAATCAGTCAGTCATAGCCACAAGAGAGATCACAACTGGTTCTTGAAATTCTGCTCTTCCGGCATCCGCTGTGACAGTGTGACTGTGCTGCACTTTCTGCGCCAGTCTGGCGTTTTTTTTTTGTTCTCTGCGTAGGCAGTTTTCATTTTCTTTCTTTTTCCTATTTGTTTCCTAGAGATTGTTGCGGAGTACATGTACGTATGCTGACTGGAAGAACAAGACAAGTTTGGCTGTTGAACAGCACCTTAGTTCATGTCTTTCTTGGTCCCATCTTTTTAGCGCTGTTTTCTATACTGGAGAGTGGAAAGAATGCAAGAGTTACGTATGCAAGCCGCTTTCGGGCATCGATATTAAAACTCTCTACTAACGAGTTTTAGTATACTGCGTACTTACTGCCTGTAGCGGCGTGCTTCGTATGTAAGAATGGGGCGTTTCGCATAGAGTGCGTGTGCAGAACTTCTGCTCATACTAGGACTGTCTTACGGATCTGTTTCGGTGCCGTCGTATAGGCCGTAGCCTTGCCGTTTTGCTTCTTTAACAATTAAACGAACAGTGCCAGGGCCGATCTGAGTGAGTACGAATGAGTAGATGAAAGCAGTTCGATGCTTCTTGACCTTTTTGTTTCAGGTCACTATACTACCTCTCTGCTATACCTCAATCTATTCTCTCTCTCTCTCTCTTTATATATATATATATATATATATATATATATATGAAATTATGTTTTTAACGGCCGATCATGGAGGCGCTCGCGTGTTTTACGTAAAAGTGTCTATGCGCACTACGCGAAACGCAGCATCCTTGTCTACGCAACCGACGCTGCGTACGGAAACTCGTTAATGACCGAGACGCTCAACAATAAATACGCTAATGTTATGTTAGCGACCTTGTTTTGAGCAAGCATACGCAGCAAGCAGAAACGGCTGAACATTCTCCGTTTTTCGCGTCATAGAGGAAGCAGAAGGAAAAAAAAGAAAAGCTTAGATGCAAGGGGGCGTCCGTTTTCACGCAGTCATTCTTCCCCAACAGCCATACTTCGTAACAAACTTTTCCCTTGAGGCTTCGGCGATACCTTCGCTCGGCTAAACCCTGCGCACGCTCATTGATTCCACGCCGGCGCAGCAGTCTTGTGTGGGAGGAAGTGAGAGGGAGGAGAAAGAGCTCTGGCATGCCGAACAGAAAGAGAGAGGGGGGTGAGAACGAGTGTGGGCAATCAATAGGCGCGCACGGACCCTGTCCATTGTTTCCGCTTTAGGGGCGGCGCTGTGTGACTAGGGCCATGCAGTGGGCCCGGCTTCTCGGGGCTCTAATGGTACGACGTGTGTGCGTAAGAGTACGCGCGTGCGAGCCCATATGACCCTCACATACATACGCATAAATATAACGCCACGCATCCGGAGTAAGTTTTTAATCAACCCGCCATGTGCGAACGTGCGGGCCACTCTCTCGGGCTTCAGCGGGGAGCTCGCGCAGGCTATAAGCGACACGCCTGCGTGAATGTAGGTGAAATTTTTGCCTATGTAACAGAAGAAAAGAAGATATTAATAGGGAATCAGGAAGCCCTATTTTTTTATTCCGGCCAGCCGCGTTGCACTCAATTTATGCATCGTTAGTCCAATAGTGACACGAATGAAATATAATAAGGAAAGAAAGCGAAAGTGTATCTGTAGGTTAATGAAAAAGAAAGGTGAAAAACGACTAAGTGGTTTGGGCCATGAATAAGCGATTTCTGTGTGTTACGAGCGTGACTTTTTCATGCGTCTTTCTTCCTGGATGACTTCAAGTATACGCGGACTATAAGCGAAATGGTGAACGCAAGGACCTCGAACGTTTTATTCGTGTGATGGGGCAGCGTGCTTTAGTAGTTTAATTTATCCGTGTTCAAGCGCAAAAAACTAACTTCTTGGTCGTGCCCAACGTCTTTGAAGTGAATGCGCGCACAGTTCAGCGTGTTTTCGTCTTATATAAGAGTGTTCATGAAAATGCGTGCAACCGTGAATGTAGCCGGAGCAAATTTTTATGTGAAGACCTGTCTTCATCAGAAAGGCAAAATTTGGGACGTCGCGTGAGCTTCGCCTTCGAGAGTAGAACGTGACAGCGTGATCGGGCCCTGCGCGCTTCGTCTTCTCCATTGATATAGCCTTGCTTTGTCTTTCTCGCAGCACGTCCCAACTGTACCGCAAAAAGCCAACAACTCTGAGTTGTTGGCTTTTTATTATCATAGAATCTTTACAGTAATTACAATTGGGAAATGCCCACTCCCCCATAACGTTTTTCTTTTGCTAATCAGCCAAGGGTTCACTACGTGTGTGTTATAGGCAACACGTGAATCTAGGAAGCTTATCACTTTGCTGTTACTTTTGCAGCTGACGATGATTGACTGTACGTCTCATTGTGCTTTGTAGTGGGTGGGCCTTTAAAACACCCACTTGTTGAGCAATTCACACGTTTCAACTCCTGGCGCAATTCTATGTTTCTACCTCGCAGTTTTTAGATGCATCAACGAGACTCCTATACTGGTATACATGGCATTAATATAGCCTCTTTTTTTCCCTAGCAGTTCCGAGAATTGCGTGGCTCTGTGGTAGAACACCTGTTGGCCACGCATATATACGGTCGGGGTTTTATTCCTAATATAGGACAAAAGGTTTAATTTTTTGTTTTATTTCCATCCTTTTTTTTCATTTTTCTCTCGCTACTAGTGACTCCGACACCGGCATTTTTGCGAAACGAGTTCTTTAACGTTATCGCGTTCACAGATTGGGTGTTAAGAGAAATATCCACAACGGAGAATGGAGAGTATAGAAGTGCCCCTGTTTGAAGTTGAATACTTCCAGTTATCTGTATTTTTGTTTTCTTTTTCATCTAATTATCGAAACAGGCAATTTCCAAACAACCCGTGGCCGTGTCGTGCTAGCTACAGCTCGTGTTATATAGAAGGTTTTGCCCGTATATACACTATCCTTGTACGTGCAAGTCACAGAACGTCCACAGTTGTGTCGACGTTCTGATCCTAATCTCCTCCTTTGTTACAAAAGCGAGCCGCCAGTCGTTCCAACCATTACTTTCATAGGAGCGAGCTTATGAGCCTTGAATCTCGCACATACTTTTCGCAGGCTACTTTCAGCAAAATTCCTATGTGTATACGAGTATGAAGTAGCTTGGATGGATTAGAAAGTCACATGCCACCATCTTCAGCCTAAAGATATGAAGTGTGTAGATAGCGCGCATTAAAAACGTGTGCATGTAGAGGAAGGTGTGTACAGGCTGGTATATATAGAGGAAGGGGAGATACATCGTTCATGTACAGGCGAGAAGTCAGGGCCTTTTCTTTCATTATTGTCTTTAACTGCATGTGATTGATATTGTGACCACGAGGAATAGCTAAGTTGGTGAATTCGATGTTATACTATATGCGCAAGACTCGAATAACAAGGATGCTGCCAAACAAATTTAATTGTTTTCCATCACTCAAAAATTAACGTCGTGGCCATCAAATACAGTATTACCAAAAAAAGATAATAAATATATCAGTACAGCATCTATTCTGTAGATATGTTTGGGACAACTCATGTTGTTCCTCTTAAAAAGGACGTTTTACTGAACCACCTCCTACATCGAGGTGCTGTTGATTGAAACGTTGTTCAAGTTATAATTCCGCATTAACGTTTGACATTACTTGCACATGATGCGGTTTCATTTAGAATTGAAATGAAGCGGCGCTACACTCTGTGCTTTATTGAAGACTATAGAACATCATGGCAAGAACTACAGTGAATGGAGGGTGGAACTTTATTTATAGTCCAGAGAGACGCGAGTAGCACGCAAGTGGGGTTCTACCACGTTGGCACAGGCATGCTAAACCTGCAGCGCAGATTCATTCGCGTACTTTAAACGGTCGTCTAAGCTGGTTTGCTACCGAAATCCTATAGCACAAATGTAGTATAGTATACCATTCGTGTACTTTGCTCTATACGATGGTTACTCCAAATTACATTTTGAGAAAGATGCACGCAGACTTATATCAGAAGCCTGACTTCTGTCTTAGTAAATCTTATTGCTCGTCGAACAATGTTCCGCCACGCATCCTGTAGCTCGCGTTGAAAAAGCTGGGGTGAATGGGGCGGCTTCTTGCCACCGCCGCCTCTACAAGCATGAATCTCATACACTTTCACGTTCGACGGCGACAAGAGACGCCGCTCGCAACGTTCTTCGATATGGTTCGAGTGTTCAATTGTGCGGTTCCCGCAAGAGCTAATGCCGTCATGAATCTCCCGATAACTCCTGTTTCTTTATAACCGCATGCCTTTGTTCCATTCTTTTGACCGGCGATCCATCATTGAGAGAGAGAGAGAGCTTTTTTTCTTTATGTTCTTTTCTTTTTCGTTCTGACAGAAGCATCCATGCGCGGACGAGGGTCCAGAGCGATGCCACTAATATCACGACTCAAAGTGCGGTGAAGTTTCCAAGTGTTCCTGAAAAACTTCTGTTTGGCCGTATCACAACGAAAAACCACCTTTGCCAGACATCCTACTAGGGGTACCGCCGGTATCGCTAAAAATTTCGTCCAAGGCTCTGCAGAAAGAGAATCTTGCCCTATCAAGACCCCAGCCGAGTTCCCAAATTGCGTGCCTCCCACTGCTCTTACAAGCAGTGGGAGGCACGCGCGGGCGGTTATATTACTGCTTTCTGTGATGTGGGAAGCAGGAAGCGAAATTGCTAGAGAGGCGGCGAGCAAAAAGGAACAATCGGTTTCGAAGATGATCACCGACAAAGTCGAGAGCTTTAATGGCGACGGGCCGCGGGAACGCACGGAGCTATGACAAGCAACAACAGCAAAAAAAGCGGAGGTTGGGAAAAAGGGAAGTAGGATGGTGTGCTACACGCACTTGAGGTTTGCGTCTTTCGAGCCCAACGCCGCCGGTCCTGCAGTGTTTTCCCCGTGGGAACCTCTGCGAACTCTAGTGTCTGTAGAGAGAGGGGGAGAGAGTGCAACGGGTGAAAGTTTTACCTCTCCCGACGGGCCGATTCAAGTGGACCCTCCGTCCCGACCCGGCGTTGTCCAGTTGGACCCTGCTCCTTCTCTTCCCCGGCCGTTTGAAGTATAGGCCGGGACACAAGCCCGAGAGCGCAGAAGGGCCGCGCTCGAGAGGCTCATAGAGGGTGACCGGAATTCGTGTGTGCGCGGCGGCCGTTCGGCTTGTACAAGCGGTGGTCCAATAGGCCTCGCTACAGATACAGAGGCCAGTGTTTCCGAGGCTGCTAGCACGGCTGAGTACTTCGCGAATGCTGTTTTGTCTGGCGGTAGTATGAGGAATATAATCCCGTACATGTGCGACGTTCGTTTGCGTGGGTTGAGGCTCTCCGACTTGCCAATTCTCATGTTAGCGGCCAGCCAACTTCGTCAGTGGTGCAGTTTTCTTCGTAGAATCTTGGAAACTCACCATGATGTGTGTGTGTGTGTGTGCGTGCGTGCGTGCGTGCGCGTGTGTGTGTGAGAGAGAGAAAGAGAGAGAGAGAGAGAGAGAGAGTGTGTGTGTGTGTGTGTGTGTGTGTGTGTGTGTGTGTGTGTGTGTGTGTGTGTGCATGCGTGTTGCAATCCATGTGAGCAACACACACTCCCCTCGAAGTACATTAGGATATCGATTGTGTATTACGCAGCTTCGTGAACGAGTGAAAACACACATAATCTCCGGACATTCTTTACCCAAACATCTCTGACCGCTTCAATGAGATGAAAAAAGCGATGTTCATTCCTTCAACAGCAAAAAAATACCTCTTGATTCATAGATATGTGAGGTTTAACGTCCCGAAACCACCACATGATTATGAACCGCGGTGGGCTCCGGAAATATCGACGACCTGGGGTTCTTTGGAGTGCACCCAAATCTGAGCACACGGGCCTACAACATTTCCGCCTCCATCGGAAATGCAGCTGCCGCACCCGGGATTCGATCCCGCGACGTGCGGGTCAGCAGCCGAGTACCTTAGCCACTAGACCACCGTGGCGGGGCGGAAAAATAATATCGTGGATCGCCGAAATTCCTTGAGTCATTGAAAGTGCATATATATTACACGGACTGCTTCAGACCACTTTTGGCAACTTTCTATGCCTCTTTTCCTGTCCTAATATACCAACAAGTCAACATAATACATGAACAATCAAGAGCTGCTAGGCCTGTATTCGCAGATTCACAAAAATTTCTCTTCTTAGAGAGAGATAGAAAGAGAGAAATCAAAGAAAAAAAGAAAGGCAGGGAAGTTAACCAGATGCTTTAGGATCTGGCATGCGACCCTGCTTCCTTTCCTGAAGCGCCATCACCGCAATTTATGGTCACGGTGATACGTTCTTATATCAAGCACCATTGTGAAATCTGGTGCTCGAACGTTTTATACAGCCTTATGCAATCTTTCTTGAACCAGAAAAAACTTTGCGTATACAGGTCCAAGATTCATTGTGCTCTGCAATCAAGCTCTATACATATAAGCACAAAAACATATTTCTGATATTTTTTCTTGTAGCTTCATAGGACTGTTCAACCTCCTCTATCATAAATTTTAAAGCCTATATCGAAGTTATTATATCAGCGTTGCAGACTAAAAAAAATTGTATTACCACAATACTACAAAAATGAACTTGATTCTAACGTGGCATTTGAAAATATGCGCTTTATTCGATCTTTTAATGCTGCTTTCCTAAAGGCAGACATTAAATAAAAGCACTATACTGATCATTGGATACGTAGAGACCATAGGACACGTCCATGTCAGCGATCAATGTAATTCACTGCATAGCGTGAATACCGAAGACGTGAAGATATATATATAGCCGCGAGACGCAGTGCCGTGATTTGTTTCAACTTCAAATATACCTGAACAGTACTAGGACTGAATATGTTTTGAAGATCATGCTCAATTATTACTATTCTGTTCTTGTAAGTTAACGTTACGACATTCTTATGGCGCATGCTCCAAGCATGCATTATGATGTTGCCCTCTTCATTGGAACAACAGTGCTTCACTTCGATTGAAATTAGAATGGTTGGGTGATTCACAATAAATAACAAACGAATAAATAAATAAATAAATAATAAATAAATAAATAAATAAATAGGACTCAGAGAAACACCGCGCCTTCTATTTGATACAGATTGTCTGTATGAGCACCCCCCTAAACCGTTACTGATCCCGATCAGCTCACAAAAAAACACAAAAATTACAAGGAAGTGCACGACACAAGCGCACTTTCTTGTGTTTTTTGTGCTTTTATTGTGCGCTGATCGGGACGAGTACGTTCCAACTAGCCCAATTCGCTACCATTACTGATGTCATGCACCCGGCCATTCCGCAGTAGTCAGCAAGCTTTGAATGGTGTAGAGTGCTTTGTTTTATGCAAGTTGGTGCAACTTCTGCGAAATTCGAGGGACACTATACTAAAACAAGGAATCTGGTTAGTCCTTAGGCCAGCAAACTCACTCATGACTCGACTCGGGCTATCAAGTCGTGAGCCTGATTGATTCCGGGTGAGTGATGTTTTGGTTAGTTTGAGTCCCAGTGAGTCGGGCTCAGGAAACGGTGAGTCTTAGTTCGAGTGAGTCCAAAGCTCATGATATATTTAAAAGTGATTCTGACTAAGTTGCACACATGTTTACCGACCTATGGTGCTATCTACTGATCTTCAGCAATACTATGAGCCTTACCTGAATTTATGTTTATACTCAAGTCTACTCACAAGTGTTCCAAAATTGTATCGTTGAAACATTTCTATATTTATTAATTATAACCATGGATTACGAAGGCGGTGTCTTGTACTCCCCCTCCTACATCAGTTCTTGATAAATATATCCTATGCTGTCTTCACTTTCAATTAAACTGTTCTGGCTTGTTTGAAACATGCCTTAACTCGTATTCTAAGGTACCACAACAAAATATTGATGTTACATATCATTGAACGCATGATCGAAATAGCTTATTCTGGACTTACGGACACTTGAGTCAACTCACTCGGACTCACTCAGACTCAAATCGAGCAAGAAGTGTCAGTCTGGGTCAGTCCGGGTGAGTAATATTTTCATGAGTTTGAGTCTGAGTGAGTCCGGCTGCGGAAAATTTCAGTGAGTCTGAGTACGAGTGAAACCTAAGTGCAAAATATATTTTATGAATGAGACTTTGTGAGCTCCAAATTTTCGACGAAGTGTGGTTTATACTATTAAACTATACTATGCAATCTCTACTATCATTAGGATCACTGCTATAAACTCATTATTTAAAGATAAAGTCAAGGTCAAACATTGATTTATAAATGTAGAGTCGAACTCTCCGCACGCAGCATCATGGATTTAAAAATTTTGTACTCATATTTCGGCCACACTGGCACAGAAAACTTCTCTGAATCATGATATCATGTTTCTGGCCCCATCAGAGGACAATCTACTTCAGTAACTATGAAGCCTTCATCTACGAGGCGCTTTCAAAATCTATTACGTCACGCTCGGATTGGTGCAGAAACTTCAAAATGGCGTCGCCATGTGCATTTTTTATTGGCCAGTTTCCTAACTTACCAAACGTCTCCTCTCGGCAAGCGTGGTGATTTGGGTATGGTGAAAAAGTAATTTACTAACACGAGAAAAGGTTTTTTTTATTAGAGCCTCATTAAGCAGCAGGAGCGAAAAAGGCGACAACAAAAACAAGTGGACTCAGGACCGGCGCTGTGTGCTCAGCACTTGTCCTGCACAATAACTGTGCAGATGTTCTAACGGTGTTCCGTTTATACATGGAGAAAAAAAAGAAAGAGATTTTAAGTGTAAGACTGAAATCGATGCACTCTTAAAGCCTACATATTACATAACAGTTTGCCTGTTCTAAGGGTCAGGTTACATTTGGTAAAAAATATTTCACTGGATATATAGCAGATAGCTGCCCAAGCAGTGTGATAAAGTACCGCCTATCTGAAAGGAGCTTCGGTGTCCACACAGGTCCCGAGAGCCGTATGCGCAAGGGCAGTGGCTCCAAGAGCCCTTCCTCATCGTCGGTCACACCGGGCGGCTGCCCCGTGGCCGGTGACGACGCCCCGGCGACGGCCACCCCGGCGTCCAGTCATCCGTCGGCCGCCGCCGCTTCGCTGTGCGCCGGCTGCGGGCTGCCCATCGTAGACCGGTACATCCTGCGCGTCATGGAGCATTCGTGGCACGAGGCCTGTCTCCAGTGCTCCGTGTGCCACGCGCCCCTCGAGCAGTCCTGCTATTCGAGGGACAGGAAGCTCTTCTGCAAGGCCGACTACGACAAGTGAGTGGCGACTCTGACATTCAGAACGAGCCCTCGAGTGGAGCTGACCGAATTCCTCAGCGGATGTAATGTCCGACTCTATAGTAAAAACGAGCAATAGGGCAACGGTGTGTTTTTCAAAAGTTAGGCTTAAAAATAATTGAAAGCAATTATTTGGGGACAAAGTTGCGCTGCCGCCACCTCTACTTATATAGTTCGTGGAAAAGGATTATATGGAGACATATTGTTTTGCGTTTCGTCTTGTGGCACGGATTCTTCGGGAAATGTAACGACCACTGGTGTCGTCATTCCATTGATGCGCTCTTAAGGTAGTTTTGCCATCCTCGCCGACTGAAGGAAATGAGATTCGAATCGCCAAAAACATGGTGTGCTCGTTAGTGCATGACGACATGCAACCGTTGTCTTAGGGATCAACCGGGAACCATATGCTCCGTCAATGACTTCGGACTGTATATACTTTCAGTCGGGCGTGGCGTGGTGTCAAGTGGGAAACTCACTGAACTGGCAGGTCTTTTATTGCAAAGCCTACCCGAACTGCACGCTTCGGCGCTAAAATTACTTGATCAGACGTGTGACAGTTATTTCGTGACATTTCCTCCAATTTTTTGAGTGAGTCTGTACTGAAAGCGATGCGCTCAGAAATTATAACTAACTTCTGTGATCTAAGTATGGGCTATCATAAATGTAGATGGTTTGCTATAGGAAGACAAACAGGTCAGCATGAGGTACCGTGCTCTGCCCTGTTGTTTCTACACAGAAAAAAAAGAAAACAGGACAGAAATACGGATTACAGATTACAACTGCAGCCAAGAAGGGCAAAGTAACACGCATATGTATAATAGCCACCTATAACACAGTAATTTCTTTACAAAGCTCGATCTATAATCGGTTAATCACGTTGTACGTTTATATTTTTAATTTACGCATTATGCAGTAAACTTGAGCTAGGTGCCATGTCCAATCCCGGCTGCGGCGGCTGCATTTCCGATGGAGGCGGAAATGTTGTAGGCCCGTGTGCTCAGATTTGGGTGCACGTTAAAGAACCCCAGGTGGTCTAAATTTCCGGAGCCCTCCACTACGGCGTCTCTCATAATCATAGAGTGGTTTTGGGACGTTAAACCCCACATATCAATCAATCAATCAGGTGCCATGTCTTCATCGTAAAAAAAAAAAAACACCATGGTTAAGCGGGCCAGGAAAGGCAAAAAGACTTAGCGGTGGCAAAAGAAATGTAATTTAAAAGGGCATAAAGTTGAACTTGTTGCTCAAGCTCCAGTTTATATCCTGTTAAAATACATTTCTTCTACCAGCGCAAAGTCCCGTTGCCTTTTTCGGCCTGCTTACCCACGCTGTTTTCTGCAATATGCAACCTCCGAAAAAGTTGTAATAACGATGTCCGCCAATCTTACGCTAGATTGTGCTACTCTCCGCAAGTTTTTGACAGGCCAGTCATGAAATACCACTTAAGAAGCGCGATGCCCGAGCTTTACCCAGTAATAAATGGATCCGCTGACTACTTTTAGCGTATGTGCTATAAACTCATTTGTAAAACTAGCGCTGTTTATACACTTTTTCGCAGCACATTTATTTTTATTGGTATACAATTTGACCAAAACAAAATCTTTCGACATCAGCTTGACAGATTTTCTTTCGTGATGTCACCATGCTTGCTTGTAAAAGTGCTATCTATCTATTTATCTATCTATCTATCTATCTATCTATCTATCTATCTATCTATCTATCTATCTATCCATTCACTGAACACATTATCCGCAAATCTATCATACAACGAAAGGGCAAAAAATCATAGTAGACGACGGGCACCTTTAAAGTCTACTGTATTTGCTGTGTATGTGTATTGTAGCGTCTAGTGTATGCTTGCACTACTCCTTCCCAACAAATCCGACAATGCACCAGTCAGCCTAAATCAAAGTACTTCTTGAGTTTTCTATAGGCACATCTTACGTATGGTTACTGGCAATGAAACGAATATAATAATAGTTGTTGGTATTTTTCGGTCCAAAACCATGATATCGTTACAGTAGACGCCGTAGTGGAGGTATCCAGAAATTTCGGCCACCTGGAGTTCATTAACGTGCACCTAAATTTAGGCACACGAATCGCTGGGGTTTCGGCTCCATTGAAAGGGCGGCTACTGCGGCTGGGATATGATTCTATGACCTTTGGGTCAGCAGTCAAGCACTGTAAAGTTCCTCTTGTACTACGTGGTGCTCCCATATTTAACGCTCACGTGAGATATAGCCATGCAGCGATGGCTCCCATCAATAGTCCTTGTATTTCCAAACCGCCGAGCTTAGGGCGCACAGTTACTTACTCGGAGCTTGTTAATTACCAATATTAACTGATTTTTATTGCTCGCCCACGTATTTTGTTCTTCTGGCATGAGAACGCGAAAAAGTGCGTGTCATCGCATTCCTGCAAGTGATGACACGGGCACCCGGTCGCATATATAGGAGCGCCTATGATCGTCCCTTCAAGAGGCCACGTGCCAAGTCACTTTTCGCAAACGAGATTGTCTGCAGTGTATATATACATTACATCCTTTTCACACTCGCCATCGTCGTTTTTTTCTCTCTCTGCCCTTCTCTTTTCTGCATCTCTTGCCCGCTATCGTTGTCGGGCGGCGGCGACGTCCATATATAAGGCAGAGTTCGAGCGGTGATTCGAAGCCTCGATGGGCCCGATGGTTTCTCGCCTCGCCGTGCCTTCCTAATGGCCTCCTAGGCGCCCCCGCAGCCCCATGAATATATCTCGGGCGCCCATTTGGGATCCTAACGGCCTTCTCCTCGCTCTCCTCTTCGCTCGGCGCGCCGTAATCGTATCGGCCCGCCCGCCGGCGCGCGCTCGATGCGAATTCCCCGCCCTCCAAATACGCGTCTAACCTCGTCCGTGCTCGCCAGCAGCGCTACATAAGCCGGCACAGCGACGGCCTCCTCGCTTTTTCGGGCGTGCTTATTGTTCCCCTGCAGTGTAGTTGTATATATACTTTGCCGGCTCGTCCGGAGGTCGACACCAGAAAAGCGGTGCCCGTGGAAGCCGTGTGGAGTTGCGGAGAATCCCTGTGGGAGCCAGATTTACGATTTTAGGCAGCGGCGGGCCGCGTTGATGGTCACGAGCGCGATGGCGAAATTTCTAGACAAAGCCGAGCAGATTCACCGACCCTCGCGAACGTCCTCGATTTGCACCGTGTGCGCACGAAATTTTCGCGCATCCCGTAGCTTGTTCTTTATTTTTTATTTCATCCCATTCCTATCGCTTCGGCAGTTATCGCCTCTGCGCCGATCGAATTTATTACGCTCACTCTCGATCCGGTGAGCATTAGGCTTGCTCTCCAAGCTTGGAAGCCTGTCTTGCGATGCGTTTTCTCTTTAACACCTTAAGTTTGTTCATTATATTTGGTTTGGCTGGAATCTAAGTGCGTCAATTGCTGCACTTTCAAGAACAAGAATAGAATTTTGTACGTATACCGTGTTTATAGAGGTGCTAGAAAACATATCTCTGGAGTACGAGCAGGAAAACTGAAGAAGCTAAAAGGGTGAAAGGTGTGAAGAGGTACGAATGCGCATTTATATAGTAAGGGTGCGTATTTGGTGACGATTGTTTTGCTTCCAAATTCTTATCTATTTACGGGAAAAAGTCCCTTCTTTAATTGAAACGCCACTCCTAAAGTTGAAACAGCAGACTGCGCTATATATAAATATTATGCTTGTATATACCTAAAATACAGGCATGCATGTGTATGTATTAGGTATAATTCAAGTCTTATGAGTTTCTCACAAGGCAACGTCAGCGAATCAAAAAACACTAGCACGTTGGAAAGGTGAAAGAGTTATAACGATTGAAAAAAAACACAAAACATAACAAATCATTTTAAGATATAGCACTGCAGTTATGAACCGTGGTCTGGCGCCTCCAGATCTCGAATTTGAATTTACCTTTACCGCCCCGTTTTACAGTCACTTTACAATTCCACCCAGTCCTAAACAAAGCCCCAACGATATTCTTGAGGAATACACACGCACACACACACACACACACACACACACACACACACATATATATATATATATATATATATATATATATATATATATATATATATATATATATATATATATATATATATATATATATATATATATATATTATAACAGTTTCTTCTCACTCCATGTATATCACTTATGTATGTAAACGGGGATAGCTTCAGAGGGACCGGATACAGCTACCCAGAAATATTTATGCTGAAAAAACAAAAGTGGCTACCCGCAAAGTGGTAATGAATGCACGCAATCGGTCGGCCACTTTCAACGGTCCACGGCTCCCAAAGCTCAGCTCGCGGTCAACAATATACCGTATAAACCTTTCTGCTTGTCCGAGCGTGTAGCTTTGAAAATAAAGCGCAGTCAGATGAAAAGAATAGAATGGCCACTCACTTTACCGATGATAAACAGCGAGGGAATGGTTTCGCAGCTTGAGCGATTTACTTTTCTTTCCTGGAAGGAAGGTACTTTTTATGGATTTTTTCTTTCGTGCGAAGGATTCGTGCTTGGTTGAGCAACGCCGCACGTCTCTTGCAGGCGGTCACCCATTCAAAACGGACTGAGGGCGGTGGGGTCCGTGGCTTCAGTTTAGAATCTGTCTTGCTTCCTTGATTCAAGTATCGCGGCGAGACCCATATCAACAGGGCGTCTGACGAGAATCTGGCAAAAGCAAAGAATACACGGTGAAAATGCTCGCGAATGTTGTCAGACTGAGCTCGCCATGCCAACACTAAAAGCACGGTGACGATTTGACCCGTGTCCTCCGTTTCATGTGTAGTTTCGTCGAGAAAACGATACGTGCTGCATTAAATTTCAATGGCAAGGTTTTGCGCGACAGTCTATATATAGTTGGGTTTGCGCGCCCTTGATTTGAAATTTTACAAGGAGTTTCAAATGAAGGGTAATGCAGTCGCTTAAGCAAGTCGTGAGCATTAGCGAGCGCACACGGTATAGGAAATTGGGTGCACGCGTTATAAGGTTAAATATTTTTATAGAATATACAAAAAAAAGACATTTTAAATAAGCTTGAAGTTTAACTGAAACCGAGTTCTGCTTTGCTTGCCAGCATGCACAGCGAGAAGTAAATGCTTGTTCTACAGAGACATTTAGCAAAACGTATTTTATGGGAATTTTTATGCACTCAAATAAGGCATTTCATCGAACATTGCTCGATGCAGAGTGCCAATAAGGCAGCAGACTCAATTTGCAGGTCATGACCCATCGAACATTACTTTCAGCCGGGGTTTTTTTTAGGACCCATTTTTGGTAAATAAGGTTTTCAGACCACCGCAACCACCGAGGCATGCATGAGCTTTCCTACTACATCTCACAACAGCAACCAAAACGTAAATCTTGTTTTCAATTGTACATTTCGAACAGAATCCCATACTTGATCGTCTTAATTTTCATAAGAAAAAAATGTACACGCAAATTTCGAGAACAAAAAAGGAAAAATGTCAACCCCGGCTAAGCCCTCTCACACTATATACGCACTGTTTCCTCGGTAAGAAAAAAAAACGTGGTAGCATAAGGCTGATCAAATTTTGGCACGAGGCCGTGTGTTCCACTCTCGAACAAGCTGAATACACCTCGATGGCATTGAAATATACGCACATATAAAAAAAAACATCCGGGTCAATGAATTTAAAAACAAGTTCAAGAACCCCGGACGTTTAGTATTAATTCGTATTACCCCTAATACGACAATTATATCACGTTTTTGTCGCGTAAATCTCCAGAATTTTACTTTTCTTAAAGTTCCAGTAAACAGGCTTTGATTTTTTGACATCCCTCAAAGAAACTCGATAGTTCATAAAGTAGACCGCGGCGATCAAGTTTTGCGAATATTACAGCGCTGCGCACCGCACAGTGTCTCCATTTTGAACGAAAATTCCCGCGCTCCTTTCCTAGGCCTGACGAATCCTCTTTTCATGCGCATGCAGTGACGCAAAGCCACCAATCGGTGACTTGACATGGCACGCAGCTCGTCGATGGGTTTAAACCACTCACAACGATGGGCTACGCCTTTCCCTCTCTATGAGGGAGAAGAATGGCGAGGCCGCGCGAAAATTTGAAACCAGCAGAAACCGATGTTCTAGCCCCTGTGCCTTCCTTAATATAACACGTATTTGCGACATTATCGGCAGCATGTTCACAAAAAACGTGCACACATTTCTCTTCATAACAACTTTTAGAACTCGGGTTTTTTACCGGCTTTTTAACGGTTTGTTAGGCGGCAAGTTCACGTTCGTCCTGATTGTTCTCATTGTTGATTGACGTGTCCATTGTTTTGAACCCTATTCATGATGTATGGATTTCTCTTTCGAGGCAGGGTTACGTTTACATGTAGTTTCAATTATATATGTTTAAAAAAAAGTCACAGCTTTGCGGCATAGGCGAGCAATGAATACGATAGCAACAAATTAAAAGGTCACGTGCAGAATGGCAGCAGATCGAAACGTGCCCCGCGTTTCTCACGCACGAATGACGCATGAAGCGTACCCAAAGGTACAGATGAACGCGAATACGCGTCTCAGTTGTTACTTCGCTGTGCCTTAAAAGCGCGCCTTTTTCACATACGGAGGCTGTGCAACAATTGCACTGACTTTTGTGCACCCTGTAAATACAACGGAATTGTTCCGGTGCAAGCCCAACACCTGCCAAGACGTATGATCCTTCCCACCGGGAGATAAAGGCGCTCGAGAGACCGTCCACTCACCTCCTCCCGCGGACCAAAGTACGTGTGAGAGATGAGAGCCGCTGTACGCTCATTGCGCCATCTTGCTGATAATGCTGAAAGCACGATAGCCCCCCCCCCCCCCGAGATGCCTGCCAACAGCGATAAGTGGTTGATATAAATAGCTGGCCGTTTGAGCGTTGGATGAGGTACCCCTCGGTGGCTCAGTGGTTAACGCCTCGCATTCACGACGCGGAGGTCCCACATTCGATTCTGCACGCCGGAGTGGTTTTTTTTCTTTCGTTTTCATATATATAGATATGTATACACATACGGTGCATGACATCGACGCCGACGTTGGCAGCGAAATCCACTCGAGAGTGTCCATATAATTTCTATCGCAATGGAAGCGAAGTTTCGCTTTCAATTACCAAAATTCTACGTTTACTCTCACCTTTTTCTCATTTTCACGCTTCTTCCTGCATATGAGTTCAAGTGTATATTTTAATGATCGTATGAGCCCTTTCTAACAGCATGCAGTGTTATACTGTGCAGTAGATAATTATGAGTACATAATCACACCGAAACTATAGCACACCGGTTAGGGAAAGGGTCAGGGAACACAAGCGTCGTCCTTTCTTACGCTTCGCAGTTCCTTGTCTTATTTCGCTGCGCTTTTTCATTACAAATACACCACTTAGCGCAGTTGCTTGCTCTGACACGTTCTCAAAATGCACTACTCACTGCAACACCAGCTCATAGGTATCTGCATCTTCGGTGCTACACAGAACGTCAGTTGTTGCAAAAAACAGCGAGTCAGTGTACCATCACAAGAACTCTAAATCTGCTTCCAAGGGTAATGTGAATTTTTTTTTTCATGTCTAAATTTCTCAATGACAGACACCATAAGGCACCCGAATAGTCTAGGTGCAAAGGCGTTTTCATGCCGGGTATACTAACGTACGAACTTTGCTTACAAGTGGAACTCACTCAGTCACCGAGTCATCGCGGCTAATGACGACTGACGTAAGGGTTAGAAATGCAGCCTTTAATTACTGATTTTTCTGACCGTATTTTCATTTCTGTCGCTTATAAGAAACGTACTTCATGATTGCGTAAATTGAAGATTTTGGACATACTTCGTGAACGCAATAATTGAACATATTGTGGTACACGCGCATTGGATTTAAGGAAGAAGTGATGCGCATGAGAAAAGCTATAAACGTATACCTTGCCGCAAAATCCACGGTGTGCTTTGGCTTTTAATGACTGCGGCGCTCAAGGAATAATGTAGATCGTGGGCTGAGCTTTCTACACTGCAACCAGAGTCTGCTTCAAATCGCCGTTATTTTGACCCCCCCCCCCCCTCCGATTTCTTTTAGTACACTTTATTTGTCTGCAAGTGTCATTTTCTGCTGAGATACCGAAAAACAT
The DNA here is from genome assembly GCA_013436015.1 of Rhipicephalus annulatus. Lineage (NCBI taxonomy): Eukaryota > Metazoa > Arthropoda > Arachnida > Ixodida > Ixodidae > Rhipicephalus > Rhipicephalus annulatus. Next base: position 300,422 of record WOVY01009274.1, read on the forward strand.
GGGTAGCGGTTCACACTCCTCTGGAGTTGCCGATGTCCAGGAATTGAAGAAAGGGACTATGCAAATTAGAGACCGACGTATAGACACGTTAGGCGACGACAGCGTACTCTTGTGCAGACAGTGTAACATTACTTTTGGTGAGTGAGCAGGATAAGAACACTTTCTCACACCGCAAGGTGCTCAGAAAATTGAAAGAGGTGAACGGGCCCACGTGCGAGAACTGGGAAAAAAAAGAAAAATGAAAGCGGAGGACCCGAACGCCACGCACCGAGCAACAACAAAAGCTGCGGACAGGAGTGACATGACGTAACGGAGAAGAAGAGGAAGAAGGGAATAAGGGGACCGGAAGGCCCAAGCTGTGGCACGAACGGAGCCGGAGGGCTGTGCGGGGTGCTTCGCTTCATCTCCGCGACGAGCTGTTGTCGGACAGCCAGCGGCAGCGACTTTGAAAAAGGCCGTCGGGATCCAGCCGGGAGCGGAGGGACCCCGACAGCCAACAACAGCTCTGCCACGTTTTCTGCTGCTTTTTGCTCCTGCCTGTCTGAGCGCGTGAGCTCGCCGGGAAAGACGAGGGGTACACGCTTACAGGGATGCTTGAAAGGTCGGGGCGTAACGACGCGAGAGGCGAAGTTAGGACGCTGCTATACTAAAATCAGGTTCGAGCCTACCATACCAAAGTGGTAAGTAATTTACACACGTGAAGTATTCTAAGTAGCTTAGGGTTAAGTGATGACTCTCGAAGGCTTTGTCGACGGGGCTTTGAAGGCACAGGCTCCTTCCCAGGCGTTAACACCCCCGAATGAAAGCTGAGCGCGAACTAGCTCACGTCTCCATTCAGGCTTGCCCCTAAAGCCAGTGTATCCGCCTGCTTTCGTCAGTTTCTTGAAGGCGTTCTTAGTGAAATGGGGCATATTTGATCTTTGCCCCTGCTGCACTCCGAACGGAGTATAGACAAGATATTTTGCAGTTACAGATTTCCATTTGGTTACTACAGCACGTTGTACCTTCTTTTTTCTTTTGCCGTCGCAGTGGCCACGGCTCGTATACTTCAGGCAACTTTGCGTCCTTGTAGGACAGGCCTGCACTATAGAGTAAATTGTGGCCTTTGCCGACAGGACTTTGAATACGCCAAGCTGTAAAGTTGCCTCATTGCGCATGCCTTGTTGCAATTGACTTCCATAGGGATTCAAGTACCGCGATTAAGAATAGAAGCTACCGGCTTGTTAAGGATGCAGAACAGGCAGACCATTGAGCCTCTAACACCATATTCATTGTTTCTATTCCACGGGGGTGAAAATGACCCGGATGTATTGGTCAGGCTTACAAGCTTTTTCCTAATGGAATTCAGGACACTGCATGCACGTCGTGTTTCGCAAGTAAAATAAGTAGCAGCAGCTAGTTTTAGTTTACCACTGCTTTGCGAAGTTCATAGAACAGTCAGTATTAAGATCACATTATAAATAGGAAAAACGGTAAATTTTGTATTCCTGGCTCGATCAGCAGTGCAGCAGTTCCTTGGCATTCTTGCTTGACTATGTACGTATTTTGTGAGATGCACAGACGGACGCCTGAAGTATTTTAGACGACTACCTTAAAATTGAAGCATGTAAGACAGCACGTAATTTATTGCTGTAATGTGTACTGCAGCATGTATCGCCTTGTGTATTCGCGTGCGAAATGCGAAGATTATCTTATACGAGGTCGAGTTCGGGAGGGTCTGGTAAAGGTTTACGATAAAAATTCTTGAAATGTGACACCACTATAGATTATCAAATGAGCGCATTTGTTTTGCACCGATTCGCGTTGCGGCTTTTCGTCAGCTTTCTTTAGTACGAATACCCGATTCCGCCTGCAGTCGAAATGTTCGTGCAAGCACCCGTTTCACTTATGACAGAAGCAAATGCCGGGAAATTTTCTTTAGGATTTAGGCTGTGTCTGAATAAAATCCGGACAACAAGCATCTTTTGATGCCAGTTTTCAGCACCAATGGGTCGCATAACACTAGAAGCGACAGCGTTCATTTCCCATACTCCCAAAAAGCGCTATACATACCTTGATTATTGCCTTCTTGTAGCATAAGCCTATATAATGGTTAAAAGGGCATGCTGTTTCTTTTCCTTTGTTCCTTTTTTTCTGCATGTAAAATGCCTGGTATCCGATGACAGCGATACATATTTGCTCTGAAAAACGAAACAAAAACGAACAGATCATTCCACTAGGCAAGGTGGGTGCCCAAAAGAGCTGACGAGCGCAAAATCTGCTTTGTCAGTTGTCTGAGGTCTGCGTAAGCGTCAAGTTATATTGTAAACTGAAGTCTTTCATAGCCTTTGTTTTTTTAGGGTGGCATCGTCATTGTGTCGTCTTTCTAGCATTGGTCAGCGTCTTGAGGTGCTTCTTAAAGAGCGCATGGCAAAAAGCATCTTGGGCATAGCATTTTCACGAAGCCACAATTTTGATGGTGTGCGCGAATTCTCCATGTCGGCTTCCCATGTTGTCCTATGTACACACAGGACTTCTGTCCCATCACCAGTTCACAATGCGCACTAGAGATGGAGTCCTCGTCGCATCGTCTCGTTATTGGTCGATGGGACTGTCGCTCCGTCATGTCGTCCAATAGAGAGATGACAACCACTGTATAGTTTCTAGTGGACGCACTCAGCGGTCTATTGAGCACTATCGTATACAGCTCCACTACAGAAGTGCGTCTTCCCGTATATATATGATCGCCAGCACCACATGATCTTCATTGTGCAAACACGCCAAGCGCCAGCGAGAGACCTCGTTTCTTGTAGCTTGCACTGCCGACATGGCAAGAGTTTGGAAATATTGAGAGTGCAAAGCAGATGGAAAGTCTATATGTATATACGGAGAAGCTTTATCTTGACGTTGTGTCGTCGTTATTTCATGTCACCTCTACAGATTATTCTGCATTCGCGCTCTGCAAAACTTTACTTCTCCTACAATGACTTACCTAGTGCACAAATTAATAACCGTAAAATAGTGGAGATCAGAAAGCTACGCTGATGCGCCATTTTGTAACACTTCAGAGAGACCTTATAAAACTCTGTCCGTGTGCAATCTCCCACAAAATCAGGGTTTGTACAACAAAGAGCGTATCTTATACGAATGACGCACTCAGCAGTTCGAAATTTTCACCCAGGCAAGACACGGTGATCTACATAATTTTACCGCTTCGTTGGCCTTTGATCTTCCCATTCTAATCAACCACTGATGACAGAGCGCGATGGAGTTTAGCAAACCGCGAACGACGGCAGGCGGCAGTTACGAGCCGCCGTGGGCCACTGTTCTCATCACCATCGTCGCGTGTGCCGCGACAGCTACTCCCTGTGCGGCGACTATTCTGTTTAGCTTTCCCTCCGAAGTTCCAAGCATGTTTGAAGCTCAATATGACGCGACCGCGGCACGGCACGTGACGCTCAAATCGCGCGCACGTGCGTCTCGCGCTGACGCGAGCATGCGATCGACTCGGCGGCAAGCGTGGCGGGGGTCTCGAACACGATCCCGAGCGCACGCTTTGGTGGCGGTGCGGGCGGAAGCGGTATTGTTATGAAAATGGGGACGTCGGCGCAGCAGCGCTGAGGAGGGAAACGGGCGCCTCACTCCCTCCTCATCTCCCCGCACGCTTCTTCGTTGCAGCGGGGAAGCAGCGGCGCAACACGCTGCCTCCTCGTCTCGCCGTTCGCTGGCTGCAGCCGTCGCCAGCACCGCTGTCGCACTGGCGTTCTTTTGCCGCTGCGCACCTCACGACTGCGCTGCGCTGCTCGAACGGGACGAAAAGCGCGAAGATCGGGAGCCTGGGTGGATAGATGAGGCGGGGGGGGGGGGGGGGGTTGGAAGACAAAAGGAGTGAACCGGCCATTGGGGGAGTTAGCGAAACGAAAGGCACAGCCTTACACGCTTGTTTCTAGCAAGCGAGGAAGCATTGTACGATGTGGGAGGGGGATGGCGGGAGGAGGATGGGAAGGTGGCTCGCAGAATTACACGTTTTGCGGGCAGGCTGGGGTGGGGGGGGGGGGGGGGAGCGCACGGCTCGGAATGCAGAGCGAAATAGACGCGCAGCCGGTTCAGAGAAGTATCAGTGCGGGTAAAAAGAGGGCGTGCAGCGAGGCGGTAAAAGCGCCTACAGAAATTGGAGCGGATTTCGTTTGATCGGTTCTTTGCTGCTGCTGACTGTCATTTATCCGGCCGCCGCCGAAATGCGCGACCGGTGGTGTCGCTTCCTTCAGTTGCCCGGCGTAGTGATGCTGGCTGGAGGACGAAAAAAAAAGAGGAGGGAGAGGGTGGAGCGGGAAACGAGAGGATCGACAGGAAAGAGGGTGTGCCAAATGGAGCGTACAGTTGAGCATGGCACATGCACCACTCGCTATATGGCATTTGCTTTCACGCGTTTCATTTGTGTCCTGTTTTTTTATTTTCTGCGTGCTACAGCTTGCGCGTTCACGCATCACCGGGCAATGCGCGTCTCGCTGGCATGGAACGGATGGCCTATAGCCGAGCGACACGAGCCAAAGGGTACGCAGGTGATAGGAAGAAGAGCACTATACGTTAGTGCGCTATTTATTTTTTATCTGCTTCTGAATCGTTTTATTGTGGTGAAATAGTGGATCCTTGATTCTGCCAGAGATCTTCGCAATTGCCACTTTAGCTCATTTGCTCATGCGTACCCGCATCCCATGTGGAGTTCAGTTTGAGGTATGAACTGTTTTTGGACGTACATTTCTGTAAAATGCAGCCAAGCTGCTCCTGTTTCAATGAAGTAGAGTGAAAAAATTCAGCCTTGCGCTGTTAATGGTTCATCAAGGCGAGCAATGACAGCAAGGTAGTGAAAGGAGGCACGTCGATCTCCCTGTCTCTTCAATGACCACATCAGCTGTCGTGTATTCTTCAAGCGAAACCGCACTGCCTGATATCCGTCTGTAGAGAATTTTTTAGGTGGAGTAAAATAAAGCACTGCTTAGCTGACGGCAGTGTAGTGAAAAGTTGTATACGCCCCAACAATTTTACATGCGTTTTACTGTCAGTAACGATTTGCGGCTACGTCCGAAGTAAAACAATTGCACCGTGAGGGTGTGAGGGATGTAGCGAATAGAGCTCCTGCTGACAGCATTTGCGATATAATCTTTTTTTTTTTTGCTGTGATCAGCTATATTGTAACGATGTTGAAGGACTTGGGGTATAATAAAACGTATTTATTAAAGGGCGAACCTGTGCCCACAACTCAAAGGGACTATGGTCGTAGCACGTTAAAGCAGAACGGCAAGATGTCTTCTTCTTCTACTTCTTCAAGAAGAGTCCCAAGCGCGTGGCACACATCAGCAGGGGCCAGCTGGGTTCTCGTGCTATCATCATCGTCTCTGCGCAACACTAGACGGCGCCCATGTATGCCTCTGTGCGCGTGGTGATGGGCGCGTTGTTTGAATGCAGGCACTATGTCGTGGCATAATCCCCCTCCTCACACGCATCGTCCCGATGCGTCAGGCAATGAATAGATTCGTGGTAGGCGTTGGCGTCACTGGTCTTCCGGTGATCTCTCATAGTACGGCTTCATCCGGACTACATGTACAACCTCTGTAGTGTTGCGGCGTTTTGAGCTCCCGTGTATAGCGGATCTGACTTGGTAAGTTACATCGCTTACACGATGGAGTACTTCGTAAGGTCCGAAGTAGTGGCTGAAAAGTTTTTCAGAAAGTCCGCGGCGACGCACTGGGGTCCATATCCATACTTTGTCACCTGGTTGAAAATGCGCTTCGGTACGACGCTGATTGTACCGATAGGAGTCGATACGTTGTTGGCGGCGTATTCTGTATCTCGCCATCTGTCGTGCTTCCTCGGCTCTTTGCAGGAAGTCGTCTAGGCCAGGTGGATTGCTGCTTTCATCATTCAGTGGTAACATGGCATCCAGTGGAGTGGTGACTCTTCGGCCGAATAGAAGTTCAAATGGTGTCACTCGCGTTGTTTCTTGAACGGCTGTATTATATGCGAACGTGATGTAGGGCAATATTTCATCCCACAGTTTATGTTCGACGTCGATATACATTGAAAGCATATCAGTCAGAGTTCTGTTCAAGCGCTCCGTTAGGCCATTTGTTTGAGGATGGTATGCTGTAGTTCTTCTCTGGTCTGTGTGGGTCATTCGCATCAGACATTTCATTAGGTCTGCAGTAAAAGCTGGGCCACGATCTGTAATTACAACGTTGGGTGCACCATGTCTGAGGACTATGTTGTTGATGAAGAACTTGGCAACTTCAAGAGATGTTGCAGTGTACAGCGAGTCAGTCTCAGCATAGCGAGTGAGATAGTCTGTGGCTACGACTATCCACTTCTTGTGTGTAGTCGATGTCGGAAACGGGCCTAGGAGATCCATACCAACTTGTTGGAATGGGGCATGCGGTGGTTCTATTGGCTGGAGGAGGCCTGCAGGTTTCACGGATGGAGTTTTGCGTCTTTGACACTCACGGCAAGTTTTCACATAGTGCTGAACTGATGCTAACAGCTTTGGCCAGTAGTATTTTAGGTGAATTCTGGCGAATGTACGGCTGACACCCATGTGCCCAGATGTTGGCTCATCATGACATGCGTGCAGAATCTCGTTTCGTAAAGGCGTAAAGGTGCAGGTACAACGAGTAAAAACTTGTCACCATGAGGCTTGAAGTTCCTCTTGTAAAGGACCCCTTCCCGAAGACAGAACGAAGGGAGCCCTCTGGATAAAGTGCGCGGGACTTTAACGTTGAGTCCTTGGAGACGCTGTATAAGCGGCAGCAAATCGGGGTCATTTTGTTGTTGTTCAGCGATTTCTGATGCCTGGACGACGCCTAGAAACGGGAAGTCTTCTTCCTCCGGCTCACTCGTCTCCACTGGTGCGCGTGACAGGCAGTCGGCATCGCTGTGCTTTTTCCCAGATTTGTATACCACAGTAACATCGTACTCTTGTAGCCTAAGGCTCCATCTTGCTAGTCGGCCAGAGGGATCCTTAAGATTCGCCAGCCAACACAGGCAATGGTGGTCACTTACTGCTCGGAATGGTCTACCGTAGAGGTACGGCCGAAATTTACTTATGGCCCAAATGACCGCGAGACACTCTTTTTCGGTTGCAGAGTAATTTGTCTCAGCTTTCGAAAGCTTGCGGCTAGCATACGCTAGCACTTTTTCTTGGCCGTTTTGCCGCTGGACTAGAATGGCTCCGAGGCCGACGTTACTCGCATCAGTGTGAACTTCAGTTTCGGCAGTATCATCGAAGTGGGCGAGGATTGGAGAGGCTTGCAGGCGTGTTCTTAACTCATCAAATGCTTCCTGTTGTTCACTTTCCCACCTAAAGGGCACGTCGTCTTTTGTCAGATTAGTAAGTGGTTCAGCAATGTTCGAAAAATTTTCCACAAATCGCCGATAGTACGCGCATAAACCCAGGAAGCGACGTACTGACTTCTTGTCTTTGGGTGTCGGGAACTTCGCGATGGCAGCTGTCTTTTCGGGATCTGGCCGAACGCCGTCGGAGCTGACGACGTGTCCGAGGAATCGAAGCTCTTCAAAAGCGAAGTGGCATTTTTCTGGCTTGATGGTCAAGTCTGCTGAACGAATGGCTTCTAATACTGTGCGGAGTCGCTCTAGATGTTGGTCGAATGTAGCGGAAAAAACGACAACGTCATCCAAGTACACCAAGCAGGACTGCCATTTCAGTCCCGCGAGGACAGCGTCCATCATTCTCTGAAACGTAGCTGGCGCTGTGCACAGGCCGAATGGAAGCGCTTTAAATTTATAGAGTCCGTCTGGGGTTATGAATGCCGTCTTTTCACGGTCGCGCTCATCCACCTCAATTTGCCAATATCCGCTCTTGAGATCAAGGGAGGAGAAGTATTTCGCACTCCGTAGTCGATCGAGTGTATCATCGATACGCGGCAGAGGGTATACATCCCGTTTCGTTACGCTGTTCAGTTTCCGATAGTCGACGCAGAATCGAAGGCTGTTATCTTTCTTTTTAACAAGCACTACGGGAGACGCCCATGGACTGCTGGAAGGCTGGATCACGTCATCTGAAAGCATCTCCTCCACTTGTTTCTTGATGACGTCTCTTTCCTTTTGCGATACTCGATATGGGTGTTGGTAAATCGGTCTCGTGGCTTCTTCTGTTATAATCCTGTGTTTTGCAATAGCCGTTCGTCGCACCTTAGAGGACGTTGAAAAGCAGTCCGAAAACTCTTTTATAAGGGCAAATAATCGTTTCTTTTGATATTCTGGGAGCCTATGGTTGACGTTAACTGATGCGTCGACGTTGCAGGTCTCTTGTGGAGTGGTTGGCGTTGTCGCTAAACTGCATAGTTCAGTCGCCATGAAGAACTCGTGGAAATAGGCGATAGCCATACCTTGCGCGATGTGCTGACATTCATTCCCAAAATTCGTAAGGAGGACAACTGAGCGGCCATTCGTTAAGTGAACAACACCCCTTGCCACGCAAATTCTTTTGTTTAAAAATAGCTCTACGTTTCCATCCGCTATTCCTTCGTGGTCACAAAATGCCTTATTTTCAACAAGCACCATTACACTACAGCGAGGTGGCACTGTGACGTCATCATCAACAACGCGCAGAGCAGTAAGACGTCGCTTTTCCGATTCCTCCACCGACATAGCTTGTTCTGTCGAAAACGTTACACTGGATCTGCGCAGATTAATTATGGCTCCATTGGCTTGCAGAAAATCCATTCCTAGTATAAGCTCCCTTGAACAGTCCGGCAGCACGATGAAGTCAGCAACGTAAGTAAAGCCTCTTATTTCGAGCCTTGAGGTGCATCTGCCGAGCGGTGTAATAGTGTGGCCACCTGCCGTGCGTATCTGTGCCCCACTCCATTTTGTTACAACCTTTTTCAGTTTCTTTACCAATTTGTGACTCATTACCGAATAATCAGCGCCGGTGTCAACTAAAGCATTCAGCTCGTATCCGTCTATTTTCAACCGCAAATCTGAAGTAATCTTCGCACTGCTGCGCTTATCCTCTGTAAACATAGCATCGTCACCTTGAAACCGTAATGGAGGATCTTCGCAACTGTCGTTATCAGCGGCCTCACCTCCACAGGTCGCTTGCTTCAGTTTTCCTGGTGTGGGCTTGTAGAACGGTGCCCAGACCGTGCGGAAGAAGCACGTGGGCTGGGTGATCGGTAACGCCTGGGCGACGGCGATCTTGGCTGATGTTGGCGTGGAGTGAGCGGGCTCTGGCGCGCGGACAAGTACTCTTCGATCTCGGTTGGCCGTTCACCGTTTCGAGGGCATGGTGCGTACAACGGAAAGCCCCTTAATCCTGCCTGTCGGTAAGGGCAGAACCTATGCAGGTGACCTGCTTCCCCACAATGGAAACACAAAGGCCTGCGCTCATGGTCACGCCAGATGTCACTTTTCCGGGGCCTTTGATCTACATAGCGAGCTACACCACGGGCTCGTGGCAGGTAGGTAGCCGTCGGTTCCAGTGGACGAGGTGCGCTGCGTACCGTTTGTGGGCAAGGAGAGACCATCGTAACTGCTGCATTGGTGTGCGCCGCGGGTTGTCTGAGTACTTCAGAGTACGTTGGTATGCGTTGGATCGGCTGTGGCGCACGCTCCGGCTCACGTATCATCTGCCTCAGTTCATCTCGTACTACGTCGACTACAGACAGTGTTGCTGTAGTGTGAGGTGCTTGCAACTTGCTGAGCTCTTCCCTGATCACCGACCTGATGAGTTCTCGCAGAGCGTCCATGTCACTTCGCTGGCGTCCAGAGAAGACATTGGCAGGTGCATAGTTTATGTCTCGATTGTACTGTCGAGCCCGCTGTTCTAGCGTTTTCTCTATGGCTGTCGCTTCCGTATGAAACTCCGCAACTGTTCGTGGTGGGTTGCGGACGAGAACAGCGAATAGCTCTTGCTTCACCCCACGCATGAGGTGGCGTAGCTTCTTGTCTTCGGTCATATGGGTATCTGCGCGCTTGAACAGGCGGATCATGTCCTCGATATACATTGCGACACTTTCGTTGGTGAGTTGGTTCCTGGATTCGAGCGCAGCCTGCGCCTTTTCTTTGCGATCCGCGCTGGCATAAGTCGCCAGAGCTTGTCGCCGAAATTCATCCCAGGTCGTAAAGGAGGTTTCATGGTTTTCATACCACGTCTTTGCGAAGTCCTCCAAAGCAAAGTATACGCGGCGGAGCTTCTCTCTCTCGTCCCAACCGTTCAAACGTGCCACTCTCTCAAAGAGGTTCAGCCAATCTTCTACGTCTTCATACGAGTCGCCATGAAATACTGGTGGCTGGTGAGGCTGATTTATCACCACTTGGGCTGGTGTTACATGACTTGTCATGGTGGCGGCGTCCATTGACTGAGTTCCCCTTGGCGTAAAGTGGAGTGGGCTGAATTCTGGTGAATCACCTCGAAGACGGCGACTGGTCCTCTGATGCACAGGTGTCGGCTCCGCAGTATCGACTGGCTGGTGGTCGGGGCTACGCTCTCTTGCGTTCGTAGGGCTTTGATTCATTACCCAGCACCTCCACCAGAAATGTAACGATGTTGAAGGACTTGGGGTATAATAAAACGTATTTATTAAAGGGCGAACCTGTGCCCACAACTCAAAGGGACTATGGTCGTAGCACGTTAAAGCAGAACGGCAAGATGTCTTCTTCTTCTACTTCTTCAAGAAGAGTCCCAAGCGCGTGGCACACATCAGCAGGGGCCAGCTGGGTTCTCGTGCTATCATCATCGTCTCTGCGCAACACTAGACGGCGCCCATGTATGCCTCTGTGCGCGTGGTGATGGGCGCGTTGTTTGAATGCAGGCACTATGTCGTGGCAATATGAGTACAATTTACCCGTACATAAGTACTGTATCTGCACAATAGCCGATGTATGAAGAAATCATTGCGCGAAGGCGTTGTGGCAATTACATATGCAGCGTGTGCATCTATAACGGGCCCCCATTGCTGTACACCCAACAGCAAAAGTTTTCGAGACGCGAAATGTTCGGGAAAGCTTTGTTCTCGCTATGTCTGGTAACATAACTTTGAAATAAATGTTACAGCATACAGCTGGTATAGCAGACTAAAGAGTCATCAGCTAAAATATAAGCGTTACACATTGACAGAGCAACAATTCACATATTTAGAGGAACCGACGTCTTGTAAATGTTAGTTTTACATTACAGCGTTGTACCTTGTGGAAGTTTTAATGCTGCATGGCTGCTCATACTGCGCGTTTATTGGGCTCAACAGAGGAAGCGTTTTTCTATTGCGTACACACTGGGACATAGAAAACACCCCGTCGATGTTGGAGCTGGCAGGGAGTGAAAACTCCGCGCAAGTGAAGATGACTTTACGTGATGCCGTATGTGTAATTTGCAAAACATTTAGAAGAGTGGGTTGTCTATTTCTAGAAATAAAAAAGGGCTACTTATAGACGCCGACACAGGCAGACATCACCGAGGCAACAGTCTCAAGTGCTGTATCACTGACACGTCTATCAATATCAAAGTTATACTTCGCGCACCATCCTCAGATCCTGAACTAAGCACATTCCCCTGACGGTAAACAACGAAACAAAGACAAAATAATCACGAAGGAAAATCCGATCTATTAAAAGCGACATTTCTGGCCATCCAGCTCACGTGGCGTCTCCCTGCTGCCTGAGCGCCTCTTTATTTTTACGGACAGGGCGCACGTGGTCTCCGTCATATAAATTTGTCACGGCATCGCAACGATCCCAACCCACCACGACCGACCGGCTGTGGAGATTGTTTTGACGTCTCTCAGATTTTCATTTATTTCTATTGCAGAGTGACACTTTGTTTCTTTAGCAGCGATGGAGATGCACGGTAGGTATAGTGGCAGTCGATCTACCCATTTTTACTCGCGTGAAAGAAAATAAAAACAAAACAAAGAAAGGAACAACGGGAGAGCGAGCGAGGATGACTTTGGAGGGTCAGGGTTTGGAGTCCATAGCGAAGGGGAAAAGCCCCACCTTGCCTTCACCTGCCGCCGCAGAGCGTGGCTGGGGACCACCGCTGTGCTCAGATTTCTCCGACCTTCTCCCCTCACTTTATTTCTATTACTTTTTAGAGCTGTCGTAAACGCCCTCCCCTCGTCGCGACTCCCTATCCTCGAGCGGAAGCGAAGCCAATGACATCTAAAGCCGACAGCTCCCCGTGAAAGCCGTACTCTATGCGGGCACATGTTCGGCCGCGTTTAGGCGCACTAAGACGTGGGGACAAACAAAAGGCACCGCTGCGTCCACCACCACCGGAGGCACTAAAGCAAGGGGAGGTTACGTGGCCTGTTGAGCACACTGCAGAAAGCGAGAATGAGCGCCCGCTCCCTCCACCCTGTTTAGTCTTCTTTACACCACTGTCCCGGCTATATCAGGGCTCTTATTAAACCCAACCCCTCATCCTCCCTGACCTTTCTCTTGACTTTGTTTCATTTTTGCTTTTCAATGAAAATGGTTTCTCTTACCGACTTTTCCACCTGTTCGGTGTTATCTTAAGCCAAATTAATGCTTCGACATAAATTTCGCGTCACTGCAGCATTTGTATCTCTATCTGCACCCCTCAGTGTGAATGTGTGCGATGCTCGCTCCCCGATATTTGCACTGCCTTCAGCAGACCACCTAGGTTTCGATTATAGTGCATCGATGTTGACACATCAATAGATCGAGCTTTAGGATACTAAGTCCGGATTTAGAGAGGGTCTGAAGGCTGCATGCTCTTGTGAGGTACATAACTACACTGCGTTGACTCGGTCTCTTAAATCTTGGCCAACCAGTGACGTCTACACCAACGTTTGGAGTTTTAGCTTAGTCGCTTCGAATTATGCCCTTCAATATATCTCTGCTCTTTAATCATATTTTTTGTGGATGTTTGACGTCATCTTATAAATCGTTCATATAAGGCCATGAACACTGAATGCATGCTGAAATGTTTATGTTCGGTGTGTTCCTGACGGTATGGATACTGTATAGACAGCCCATGGAGCTTCCACGTTATACTCGACAGCTTCTTAGGCTGCCACTACCGACTGAGCTGGTTTCTGAGGTAAGAACGGTAAAGGGCGCTGCCAGGATTAGAAGGTTCGGACGTATGAAGAGTGCATCTGAAAATACATTTTTGTTTAATTTTATTCTGTCAAAAGTTTTGCATTGTACTAAAGGGTAGTTGCTTGATGAGTTAGTTGATTTATAGCGACACGTGTGACAGCACGCAAAATTGGAAAGGGCGATGACAGAGTTTGCATTGACCACATATGAGCAATGTGTCTTAGAAGGTTACCTTGTCGATATCACCTTGTGCATTTCATGCTGATCATTCTATATTTTGGCTTTGTTTCTTTTTTTTACTCGCTGGCACTTCTTCCGTGCATATACCTAGTACCGTCAGCGGAACAAACGTCTGAAAGTCAGCGCTCTATACACTTTGTATATAGCGCTGGACGACGACAGAGTGTCGTCCTTCTTTTCGGTCTTGCGAACTGTTACGTCTGTAGTTGTCCCGTAAATCGCGTTATCGCGATACACTGTCTCACAATTTTTCTTTCTGTCTTGGCAATTCCTTTCATGTCTCAGATTTTACAGAGAACGTTTACTTCATCAGAGAATTACTGACGAATAGTCCATAAAAGGTGCAGAGTCAAGTGGTTGTGTAGTTCGCTCAATCACTTCTTTCTGATCGCCTCTTTAAAAAAATAGAACAACATTGGTCGAAGCTGAGGTGACAAAGGACTTCCTCATTTCATTTTGACACCACTTGCACATCCCTGTGTCCCTAACCACGCGCCCACCGAGGAACAGCGGCGCTCCCTTTTCGTCCACTATCACGACCGGCGTCACCTGTGCTTTCTCAGTCAAGCCAGAGCTGAGGTGGTTCCGTCCGGGCGTCAGGGGAAGGACGGGAACCGTGACTCGGTTCGCTGCTCTTCTGCCGCCACAGAGGAACGATCGGGCGACCCGGCTGGGGCTAACCGGGCGAGGGCGAGACAGGTGCGCTGCGATTTTCTCCTCCGCTGCGTCTGATTGGACACAGCGGCGCCGGAGCATCCGTCAAACGCGGCCGTCGCCGTTGCCGTGGAGACCGAGCGTCGTCACCCCCGCTTCACCATCCCCTCACCGTTTCCTTGTCGCAGCAGCCAGACTCGTGGCGTTCCTCGGCGGACACAAGTGCTCCCGACAAAACCCCTCGCCCTTCTCTCGGTGTGGTAACCGCTCTTCTTTCGGTTTCCCTCTAGGCCCGGTCTCATCCTTTCCGTCCCTAAACGGCGCCCAGAATAGGGACGCGTTCGCCTCACTATATCCTGTGCTCTCGTCGTTCCGTTCTGCCGACGCCGTTGCAGGAATCTTCCCGAAATGATTTCGCGAGAGAAGCTCCTCCTCGTCTTCCTTACCTTCTCTCGTTTACCCGCCCGCAACGCACGCAAACGTATGGGCTCTGCTGCAGCATCGGTTTGTTCTGTTAGCATGGCCTTTTTTTTTTTGCTGATCACATACCGTTCTTCTCGCCTTTGCTTCTTTTTGGTACCTTTTTTCTGTTTATCTTTTCTCTCAAGATCACTGCGAACCTTTTCTTGTTCCTCTTCGCCTTCTGGTCATTCATTCTCCTTCGCGCCGACTTCTCTTAGTCGCGCTCTTTGTTTTCGTCTCTCTGCTACTCTTTGTGTTTTGCCCCTGTTTTCAGTTTTCTTCTTCCCAACGTCGTTTTTTTTCTGCTGCCGCGGTGTTCTTTTCATTTCCTTCTCGCTTCAATCTTCTCTGTTTGCCTTTCGACGAGCTCGGCATGGCGCTGCTTCTCAGCTTCTCCGTCACCGCCTTCTGTTCTCGCTTGTTTTGTTTCACTCACTTATCCTCCCTCCGAGCGAGCGTAAAACGCCGGGGCTTCTTGGGTGTGCCGCTGTCGCATCGAGTCTCTCGGGCGTCCTACGTTTCTTCTCTGTGCGGGCCCGACGGCAGTTGGGCGTCTTTCATGAGACCTTCGTTTCTATATTTGAGCTTGAATCGCCTTCCAGCATTTTACAGCGATATCTTTGGCATCTATTGTTCTTGATGTTCTTGTTGCTCTTGTTTTCGTCATTGTTCCTTTCTTGTAGCAAGTTCTGAGAGCGAGAGACACACACAAATAAGGGAAAGGCAGGGAGGTCAACCAGAATATAAACATCCGGTGTTCTACCCAACACTAGAGGAAAAGAAAAGGGAAAGAAAACGAAAAGGAAAGTAAAGAGTAGGTGCGCAAAAAATAACACCCATAAGTCGGAGTTTAATATTATCTTAGATTTTACGTAATGAAACCTCGATATGATTACGAGAGATGTCATCGTGAATGGATCCGGGAACTTTGACCACCTGGTTTTCTTTAAAGTGCACTCACATTGCACTCACATTGCACTCACAATGCCTCTACTATTTCGCCTCTATCGAAACGCTGAGTATATTATAATTGGTCTAAAAAGATACTTTCATGCAAAATATTCAATCATTCAATATTTTGAATCATTGAAAGCCTTAGTAGGTTTTCGGTGGGGTGACTCTTCGGGCCCACATTCTAACTATGGCTGTCCGGAGAGGGGCCTGTTTTCAAGGCCAGCCAACTCGACCACAGTGACATCCTGTGTGCGCTGTTGCATCGGCAGTGGCAAATAACGTGTAATATAGTTTTTTCGCTGCCGCAGTGGTTGCAATCAGCACTGCCATCCTACCCGATTCAAAAAGCAAAAGATTTGACAAAATAGCAAACGATCACAAAGGCAACCTTATGCAACTGAATTGTAACAAAGTTTGTGGGGAGCTTATTTCGTAACACTAAAAAAATTAGGTGCTTTGGCTGCGCTTGAGGGACGTAATAGCGCTTATTGGGTTAACTATTTTGAGTGGCAACTCAGTTGTGAATCTATAGTTTAACTAAGTTTTGAGGACCCTTTACACAAACATAGGGATTTCCTGAACCTACGTGGTACACGGACACCTAGTTGTCGACCATCGACCACCTCCAGTGTACGCAAACGGAACGAGCGCAAACTAGTGCAAACACGCACGTCTTGCTCCTACAGGATACGTGGAGGTGACTGCTGACGTGTCCAAGCGTGGTCGATCAAGTTATCGTTCAATGAGAGAACAGTAGCGGAGGAAAACCAGGAGGCTACGATGCTTGCACCGCCAGGCTTGCAGAGGGAGCGGCAATTGACATGACGATTTTCTTTACTGCCAACTGAAATTAATACACTATTGTAGTCTACCTTTGCACATGTACCTAAACCTCAAAACCATCTTCCTCGCTCTACTTGCAGCGATGCTATATGCATTCTACGGTCTCATGAGAGAAAGAGAGAAAAATATAAAGGAAGAACAGGAAGGTTAACTTAAGAAAAGCTCCATCTTGCTAACCTGTACTTGGGAAGTGAAAAAAGATGGTGTAAACGAATAAAAGAGAAGCTGAAGAATTTGCGCAAGTAGGCTCAAAAAAAAGGGGACTGGAGCCCCGTCTGAGAACTACACAGCAACATTGTCCGCAAGCAGTCATATATAGTTTTTCACGCAGTCCGGTCGCTTGAAGAAACTGTAACAATACCTTCAGAGCAGCTCATGTTGAAGACTGGGCGGGCCATGTCCCCGGGATTTTCTCCACTGTCAGGGTGGTTGCCCAGCCGGCCTTGTACTGCTGAGAGGGCCACTCTTTCGTGATTGGAGCAGATGAAGTAAGAGATAAGGTGCGCGACTGTTTATCCGACTCGCATAATTCACATGATGCAATGTCACTCATTTTAGTAAGAAATTAATCGTCGTTTGACAAGGCCACTCTAAGCCACAGATGCACCAGCATGATACTCTCACGACATGATAGGTTGGGCGTGATAGATTATCAGAGTCCCAGGTAAAATGCAACCATGCACTTGTAAATGTCGGTGAATGCCACAAATCCAACGTTAGACGATGGGCTAGCACACGAAGTTATTTTGCGGCATAGGTTCTTCTAAAAGATTTGATTTGTGGGGTTTAACGTCCCAAAGGTTCTTCTAAAAAGAATACAACACTGCTGGAGTCGTCTTGCGTGCATCACGCAGCTGCCTCTGCTCGGTCATTTATTTGAATGTCACAGTGACTAGGCAGTCTCTGGAATATTACTTTGTGGCGTTCTTAAATTTTTCGTGTACTTTCCCTATTTCTGCTACCACATGCTCATGGGAGTCATGACATAAAGTAGAGGGCACACTTTGAAGGCTGCTTTCCTGTCGTACAAGATAGACCTCACAATAAGTGTGTGATATGACAAACCGAAGAGCAGCATGGATTGCTACAGGTTCAGCAGCTGTAGTTGAGGTTCCGTGAAACATTTTGAGATGTTGTGTGGTAGATCTTGCTAGAATTATTATGGCGGTGGTTGAGCATGTAGCCATAACCGAATCATCAGTGTAAATATGGGGTGAACAATGTACACCTCATGCAAATACAGTAGCAAGGCCTGTTTAAGAAAAACTGATGGCATTCTTGTCTTATTCGTAACTCCAGTTATGTTAAGGCGCACTTCAGGTCAATGTAGGCACCAAATAGGGAGGACAGCCTTGCTGCTGACATATCGTTCAAGTCGAAAAAGTACTATGGGCAGTAATTATGTGGCTGAATGTTGTACGTGACCTTTATTTATGCAAAGATGCCAGGTGATGCGAAGGTACCTTGGCAAGGTGTCTAATATGCGCTCCGAGGGTATCTATAGTTAAGTGCGTGGTCATCGGATGAACCTCTGCAGCGACAATTGACCATTTGCAAAAATTTGCCAGGTGGCTTTCCTGCAAGTTGTTTTCCAAGCAAAAATTACACCATATCCACGGGGTGAATATAACGAGTGGGTGAAGCTCCGGAGCTTTCATTCGTACCAGTGGATCTTCCGAGAATTTCACCCAGTCGATCATCATGTAAAGATGGCGAGCACGCCATGTAGCCCTTTTCCGAGCACTCCGCTCCACCGCCTTGTGTTCGTCGCTTATACTTGAAGCACACAGATTGCCGCGGAAAGAGGAAGCGTGCTAAGAGTGAACGCATTTTAACCCAAGAGTGAACGTGGTCTCCTATCACACGCGAGCACGCATGAGCGGCACAGTGTCATCTTCTATTTGATTCATCATCATCTGATGATGATGATGATCTCTATGGTCTTCCCCTTTATACCGGGGGGGGGGGGCACCTTTTAGTGTCCTGACCGGAACGAGAAAAAAAAAGGAAAGAAAAATCACACCAGGTCCATGAACATCACAATTGTTCACTGTCTCCTTGACCACCACTGTCGAAGCCTTGCTTTGGTTATTGCTGTCGCTGCCAGGGGGTGCACGTTGGTATCGCGGCTGTCGCCTCCCGGTGCGTCGCAGTCTTTCACAAAGCCGAGTGCCTCCGGTAGTGTGGCGCCATCCGTCTGACGGGGACACAGGCATTCGCAGTGAAGCACCAGGTGTTCAATGTTCTCCTCGTCTTTCCCGCATGTCCTGCACTGCACAGTGCCGTCGGCCAACGACGGGTCGAAGTGATGGCGATACACCTGAGTACGGAGCGCTCCAGCACGGGCCTCAAACATAAGCGCACTGCCGACATTATTGTCGTATAATCGTTCGGCGGAGATGGTGGTCTTGTGAGCTCTGTATATATAGGGCCAGGCTGGGTTTCTTCTCCATAGCCGCCTGCCACATCGACGTCTCAGCTTCCTGCACTCTATTCCGTACTCCTACTGCCCATTTTCTCTCACTGTCCTCCTGGACAGGGTCAGTAAAAAGGGAGTACTTGCGGCACAGATTGTGGAGACGCCTGCGCCATGGTGTGTTCATGCCCTTGATAGCTGTGTATCTAAATACACGACGGGCCCACCGCTGGTCGTTCATGAGGCGAAGACGTCCTTCGTAGGCCGCCTTGCTCCTTGCCTCGCATGCCTCGTAACTTGACCATCCGAGGTCGCCTTGTATAGCTTCGACAGCCACACGTCCATGACACGCTGTTGTGGCTCGGGGTGCTGAGTCGTATCCCACCTCTGCCAACCAGTTGTTGCGGGTCGGAAGGAAGGTCGCTGGAGGATACAAAAACAAAACCCGGTCTCTTGTGGTAGCGTGGTGTAGCTTCGGGTTGAGGAAACGAGCGCTTACAAGATGGGGATACAAAAAAACAAACAGGTTTATGGCACTATTGACAAATGTTTACAGCATGAGGTTAAGAGTTCACAAACCACGAACGTGGTGGTTGAACCGCTACACAGTTCAGAGCGACGTCCCGCACTCTGTAGCGTCCTTATAAGCCCTGTCTGGCTCCTCCTTCTTGATGGGAACACCAATCACACACACACAACAGGTGAGGGGTACGAGCATGCACGGCGCACGTGAACATCCAATTTTGAGTCGAGATCACTGCACTGAAAGGTGGCGCCAGAGGGGCTCTTGCTCGTCGTGTGTGTCTCTGGTCGAGGGGTCCCAAGCTTCGGACAGCAGACATCAAATGGTCCGCCAATCTGTCCGCTCAATTATCAGGGCACTTTGTGGCGGCGGTCGCCGTTTCTTCAAAGGAAGACGCTGTCTTTGTTGTCCTCTCTGGAACGGCTTACAGCTTCGTGGCGACACGACGTCTCATCCTTCGGCTAGCAGGGACAATACCTGGCGGGCATAGGCAGCCGACCAGTCGGCTACCTCTTTGAGTATTAAAAGAGCGCCGCTCCCCCGTCAGCTCTGGACGCTGGTTCCAAGAAAACTGGAGTTCCAGGCGTGGGAACGCTGCCCGGCCACGCTTCTAAGCGACAGCATGGCGCCTACCGATGGCGGTCATAACAACGCCAGCGCCAGTCGCCCGACCTCACGTTGACCTCTTTCCAACCACTGGCGTGTTGCTGCAGACAGGCATATGACGGCGTTGGCGAATGTCAGCACTGGCACATGTACTGCCTTCCACAGTTCGCGCACCAGTACAAACCGGTTGCACCCCCACAGACTCCGCCGTCGCAGCACGTTGGCGGCCCTCACAGAAGCCTGTTGAACGTGCTCCTCTTGCTTGTCATAGATATCTGCGGAGGTGCAAAGGTTGACACCGAGATACCGGTACTGGTTTGATACCGGAATGCTTCCTCCGTCGGGAAGCTGCACATCAATGGTCTCCACGCCTGAAAACTGCAATATGGCCAATTTTTTGGCATTGAAGTGAAGGCCCAGACTCTTCAGGTGGTCGGCCGCCAGTGTTACCAACCTCTGAAGGTCACTGCTGCGCTCAGCCAGTAATACTAGATCATCCGCAAACACCAAGCCGGGCAGCGTCCATGTCTGCGCCACCCCACCAATCATGAGGCGGAACGCGAAGCCAACTCCCGATTCCACGAGTGCCTGCTCGTGTCCCGCCACATTGAGCATGTATAGTAGCGGAGACAAAGGGCAGCCCTGCCTGAGTCCTCTTGTCACCCTCACAGGCTGTGTTCTGGTGCCTCTGAAGCATGCTACCCCGAGCTATTTGCATAGAGCCGCCGGAGAAAGTCTGTCCACACGCTCGGCATTTGTCGTTGGTCTAACTGGTGTAAAAACTCCTCGTGTGGCACACTATCATAAGCCTTGGCGACATCCAGAAAGCATCCAAGCAGACCTCTGGTTTCTTTACGTGCCACCTCGATGGTCTGGGTGAGCACGAAAAGATTGTCTTCCAAGCGTCGGTTCCGTCGGAAGCCATTCTGGAATTCTGACAGTATGCCCCTCTTCTCCGCCCAGCCGCTCATCCACACCTTCAAGACTTGAGCGAAGAGTCTATATAGGACGCTCGTCACCGTGATTGGTCTATAGTCCCCAGCAGTCCAGCGTCGCCTCCTCTCTTGCACACGAGGCTTACTCTGCTGCATTGCCAGTCAGGTGGGATTGGGTCGTTCTTGAGGATGGTATTGAAAATTCCCGCGAGGTGTTCTCGAGCAGACTTCCCCAAACATTTCAAGCTTCCCCAAGCATTATCCCATATACCTATAGACACGTGAGCGCCATCTAGTGATCTCTCATCACACTATGCACTCCCATGCATGGCGCCGCTGCGCAATCTAGTGAACACTTAGAGAACTAGAGTTGGCTATGAGAACGCGGGACTTGCCTACACCTTAAGGAACTTCGCCCCTAAACCTATCAAGAACAAACTGCTTTCCTCGATCACTTTTAACGCTCCCGATTCCAGTGAAGGCATGCGAGTACGACAAAATGACTTATTCTCCCAACAATTATATTGGGCTGTCCCGCCTCGTAAGAACCATCTGCCCAGCATCGCATGGTGGACGAGGCACCTGTCATTCGTAAAAAAATGTGGGTGGAAAGCAAAAACACAATGTTTGAGAAAAGCATACTATATGAACGAAAGCTTTTAGTAAAAAAACAACCTTGCAGGAAAGTCACCTTGCATAATTTTTTGCAAATTCTAAATTGTTGCCGCTGTAGACGTATATTTCAGAAGACCGAGGCGCGTCACCTCGCTACTTTGCACGTCACTTTGCGTACCCACCAAACTTCACTTTGCCGTGTTCACTGATGACGTACCTTAAACACTACTCTGTTCTTTCGTGGCGTAAAAGGTGATCAAAATTGAATTTTATTTGCCTTTCTACATGACTAACCAAAACTTTCTTTCCTTAGCTTATAACCTCATTATCCCATATATCCTACACAGCCATAACTAGCAACATTACTCTCTTTCTGTAAAATATATTTTATTTTTATCCGACTTTGGTTGCACCTTTTTCTCCGAATTCATGAGAGGGCAACTTGAAGAGGTTATTGAGTCCCAAATCAGGGTAGCTCTTTCCCGTTAACTAAACCAGTAGCAATCGCAATCATCTCATGGGTTATCGATAATGGATGCTGTGCAACTTTACAAAGAGTGCAGTCGCGCTGTTCTAAACTTACCCTTGGCGTGTAAGTACACCTAGCATACAGGACTTGCGATCGAGAGCACAAAAAACAATTTTCGCTTAACGCTTAAGCACATCCGAAGTCGTGCGCTGTCATCCATTGCCGGAGGGCCGTGCAGCTTTACACACAAAAAAAGAAAAAGAAAGAGCAGAAATAACATGCGCAAATCACGAGCCTGTAGCAAAGATAAGCCTAAAAAGCTGACCGCTGAGTGAGTCGACGAACAATTCAACCATGGGAGAAAGTAAGTGCCGCTGTAGCTCGAGGCTCTTTGTCAAGAGGGCGAAAAAGAAAACAGCGCTGATGTGGCCACCTAAACAAATGAACATAAAAAGAAATACAATGTTTTTTTTTTTTGTCTACAGCACGCCAGCCGCAGTAGTTCACAATGCCACCCCACGCACCCGTGCTGGTGGAGCTGTTTGTCCTAGACCGCTCAGTAGAAGTCGGAGAGCTTTATTCCTCGCCAAAGAGCCGAGTGGTTGGGGCTAGGATATAGCGCTCTTCACCTCGTGGTGATGCGTGTACTAACGGTAGCGGGCCTTTATCGGGAACTTTTAAATGTCAGCGTAGTGTGTGCACTTTGCTTAGACATATTTTTTTAGGGCCTGGGAGACTCTTTCGTTTGTCATCGTCACTGTTGTTTGCCCCTTCGGCTAAGCCTCAAGAGAGGCACACGTGGACCAGCAGAGGTGATTGGTGCATTAGTCGACAAAGCATTGTAGTACTGTTAACGCAAGGATGGCACGGAGCAAGACGAGAACCACTCAGGAGGTCGACACGACCTTGTTTTTCTTTTCGCACGTATGACTCGCGCAAAAGGAAGCTCTTGAAGCAATGGCTTTTAAAGCGAAGCTGCGACAGGACTATAGGTTCAGACGATTCGTCCGCGGACAGAACGACTCGTCGGACGACAATTTATCACTCTCCTTGCCTATCGCTACCACCGATACCTCTTTCAGAAGTGTCTCGATACTTGGCTGTGGCACTTCGCACCAATCGTCAGCTCCTTCTGTTTTGCGGATCACGATAGCGCCTTTATCAGCAGTTGCACTTTGGTCTCACTATAATACTGGCACCTGTTCGTCACTCGGACAAAATGGAGCGAAAACTGGTAGAGCGGCAACACACAGAAAAGCGTGCGTGACAGATACGTGACGACGTTGCGCAATTTTGCGCCGTTACTTATATATATATATATATATATATATATATATATATATATATATATATATATATATATATATATATATTAGTGAGATCTAACAGACAGTAATGCCAAGGAATGTACAGGGGAAGTTATTAAGACCATTGGGATGTAAATAAGGAGAAAGAAAAGTGGATGAAAAAATTACCAACTGTGAGCAGGAATCGAACCTACGACCTTCGAATAACGCGTTCGATGCTCTCGAACGCGTTATTCGAAGGTCGTAGGTTCAATTCCTGCTCACAGTTGGTAATTTTTTCATCCACTTTTCTTTCTTCTTATTTACATTTCATTGGTTTTAATAACTTCCCCTGTACATTCCTTGGCATTACTGTCTGTTATATCTCATTATTATTGTGTTAAAACACGGATTGATTGATTGATTGATTTGATTGATTGATTGATTGATTGATTGTTTGATTGATTGATTGATTGATTGATATGTGGGGTTTAACGTCCCAAAACCACCATATGATTATGAGAGACGCCGTAGTGGAGGGCTCCGGAAATTTTGACCACCTGGGGTTCTTTAACGTGCACCCAAATCTGAGTACACGGGCCTACACCATTTCCGCCTCCCTGTGTTAAAACACGGAAAAACAACGAGCCCTTAGGTATACACTTCTTTCCCTTATATATATATATATATATATATATATATATATATATATATATATATATATATATATATAGAGAGAGAGAGAGAGAGAGAGAGAGAGAAATTGAAGGAAAGGCACGACAGGTCCGGGTATTTTCTATATTGAATGAACTTGCAGATAGCACATTTGAAAAGGAAATTGTATTTACTAACGTTTCGGCCGTGGCCCGGCCGAAACGTTAGTAAATACAATTTCCTTCTCAAATGTGCTATCTGCAAGTTCATTCAATATATATATATGATGCAGCAGTCCGGGACAGATTTTAGTATTCAAGTGACGTGGAGTTAAACCTAAGGTGAGCCTTTGTGAACTAGTGAGTGGATACAAAGGGCAGTATACTCGCAATAGTAAGAGGCGTTGTCTTGATGTACGTAGACGAACGCTACAGAAAGGTCAGGAAGGGAGAGACACTTCAAGCACTACAAAGAGAGGGACTGCTTTCGGCATCCATTGATCGGAATTATTTCATTGAGTGTGCATTACTTGAAACCATGATTAGTCAAAGCTAACGAGCACAATCATTCGGCCTATTAATATGCAAGAGTGTAATATTAAAACTGTGGACTACCTATATAGGACTTCTACACTATCATAGCAGCAGAGTCGATACTATTCCATAGTCTCAGTGCCGCTGCCCGCTGCTTTGTTCCGACATCTACTTGTTACTTTCGATAACAATTATAACGCCGTTCATTTGAAGCTGTTACCGTACTTAACTCGGGTATTTCCAAGGAAACATAGAAACAGCACAGCACGAGAAGAAAGGGAGCACAGGGCTCGACTGCCCTGTCGTCTGTCCTATTCCCTGTACTGCACCTTTTGTCGTGTGCTCTCTTTCTCGCCTCGTAGCACGCTTTCTTCATAATTTCTTAAGACTAATTACAACCGACCCCAATGAACTCACTGTTCCCAATCGGTTAATTTGTTTGTTCTCTTTTCTTTTCAAACTCTTGCTGCTTCTGTAGTACAATCATGCACGTCACAGTTTTTCCTTTTTTCTCTCGTTATTTTTTTTCCTTGCCCAAAACACCATGTTTCCGCGAGCACATCGGCTGCCTAAGGATTAGCGTTGCCTCACGCTAAAGCCCAACCTCGGGTTCCCCTTTTCGTCTAGCGCATTTGCAAGGGCTTAGAGCACCGCTATCGGTAAGCCTATATAGCACTTGTGGCCGTGTGGATGAGATGAACATGGAAAGGGCGTGTTCTTGCGTTCGCTATATAGGGCGCTACAACGGTGCCACAGCCGTGACTTTTACGCCGCTTTTTTTTTTATCTCTCGCGTAGGATTACACCCGTCGTGGCCGTCTAGCCCTCTGTAGCGGCGCCATGCTTTACAGCGGCTCTAAACAAACAATCCACGTAGCTCAGCGGCTTCACTGAAGAGAGAAGACAAAGGCCTCTCAGTCTCGTGTCCACTCATCCTAAAAACCCGGCTACACGTCTGCCGCATCGTCTCACAATTCTGTCTGCAAGAGGGAAACGTGAGCTTTGTTTCAGTCGCTGGAAATTGACGAGTATAACCGTATACGGTTATACTCTTTAGCATATCTGTATACAGATATGCTAAAGTGAAAGAAAACTTGGATTTTGAGAACTTAAGTCTCTGTCGCTTTCTGCCGCATATGTTTTTTTTTCTTTCTTCTTCTCAGACCTTCGCTGCTCTTAAACGCGGATCAGCGCTTTCAATTCTTGTGCTGCGGGCATTTTAGGACCATGTTCGTTGCCAATGTAATTGTTTTAATGCAGGGTACGTTCTGCGGTGGGATTCAGTTCCAGCATTCACATTTGGCGAGAACTTCTTGTGTAGGTTGACAAGACTTTATTGTTTCATTTTTGTTTTGTTCTAGTTGTTATTGTGATTGTTGCCTACAGTAGTGATTTTAGGATAGGCCGTCCCTAATTTGCCCGATCTGCTCAATTTTTAGCCCTCTAATAAGAATAATTATAGGCTATCAGTGGCCGTGATCTCCCAGTGAGCTTTCATAAGGCACATGAAGAGAATTGATCAAGGGCTCATTTCTCTCATAGACACAACCTGTCTGCCTGCTGGTGTTTGTTGGCTTGATTAGGTTGTTCCTAACCAGAAATGCAATGGTTTTTTTTAATGACATCTGGCCTTAATTTCTTAATAGTGTCATAGGTGTGCATATTCTAAAGGACATCGTTCAATAATCAAACTACAAGTGAATTTGTGCCCAGTGAATATGTCGCCAGACAGCGTGAATTCGGAGCCGTCCCCGTAAGCGTGCCCTTCATATCGTACAGCACGACACACGAAGTTGATCCCAACGTGGGCCCCACGGTTCAGGGGCCGGGCAAAGTTCAGTGTAAATACTATTTGCACCAGCGCAGTAAAAATAGAGGCTTCTCTCTTGCAATTCACCCCCGAAAAAATCTCGGGATAGGGCCACGATATTTCGACGAAGCTGACCTGGAGCTTGTGGCAGTCGACACGGGCGAAAGGAAGACGCACACTGACTTTGTCTGTACAGAACCCCCATCGGCTACGCTCAGGTCTCCGATTTTGAGCAAGCTCGAGCAAAAGAAGTCGAGTAAGCTCGGCTTCTTTTGGCGAGTCGGTCGAAAATTGCGCGTAAAATCAGAAAAACCACTTCTACAGAGCTTTCATTCAGCGCCGACGAGAGGAAACACTATGCACGCAACACAAGATACATGTAAAAATGAAACAGAAGATAAAGTAAATTCAATTATGTGAAGCTACTGAGACAACGTACGTTAATGCTTTTGTGTTTAGAACGTCTTTATATGTAACGCAAAAAGAACAACGTGATCAACACACTGATTTAAATATACCGTGAGCATGCCACAGAGAGCTTCTCGTTCTCGGAAATTCCGCTTAATATTTTTCTTCAGAATAACTTGAATGTTAGGTCGAGAAAAAAATTTAGATTGATGTTATAGCCATAAAAAATCTATCTGTGCTGCGAGACACTGTGTCTGAATAATTGTATTTCGACCAATTGCCAGTAATACTCCTATATTAGAGACTTACTGCTTAGTACAAGTTAACTTTTTTTTTCTAAAACACTCCAGTATGCAAGCCCAGCATAAATATTTGTCCCAATGAGATATGATGCGTCTGCTGTATTAGCACAATTTTCTCTAAACAGAAGTTTAACAGTACACTATCAAACATATCTCGCCCAAAATAATTTCTTAGGCTAGTTGACGTAGCGATAAGCTTAATGAATGTGTACAACAACCTTGGCAAACAAAACTCCTGATTTCCCTCAGTCAACCAATCTATTTATCGATCAATTATTTAATAAATCAGTCAGTCAATCAATCACTCACTCAATCAATCATTTCCCTAAATCAGTTACAAGAATCTGAAAACTAAGCCTATATTGCGCCTCCTTTAAAGCGTTCTCCGCCTCACTAATGGTTTGCTGCAGGAGAAAGAACTTTCAACACTTACATTCTCAAAAAAATTTGGAAATTAATGACAGCATAATATCATAAGACATAAATTAGGTAAAAAATAGTTTTCACTTTGACGAGTGTGTGATTTCAGTATAATAGCAGCGCAAGTGTACAAAACGGGTGAACGAAAGGGTGTTGCCAAACTTGTACTTGATGTAACACGAGCATTGGTCCTGCCTATATGATCGTTTGTAGAGTCATAACTATTTCTTTCGCAGCGTGGAAGTAACCAGTTTTTCACTGACGCAGCAACATCATAACGACAGAACGATAAATGTGCTACCCACAAACACAGGACAACGGCACCTTTTAAAAAGTGCCATGGTGCAATGCACACAAAATGGCAGATGAGGCCGAAGCTCCGAACTCCGGGCTGAACACTCCCGGTGGTTGAGCAGTAGCCTCACTCACGCCAATGTAGGTTCACATGGTGTGCAACAGCTATAACCATCCATCCTCCTTATTCATCCATCTGACGTGCAAGTGTCGTCGGAAGCGTGAGAAAAACTCTTCCGATCACTCGGAAGCCTCCGCGGCGCCCGTTCCTGCGGTGCACCGCAGGTGGTCCGGCATTCTAGCAGAGGCTCGCGGCCCGTCCTGTTCAGTGCTCGGGGTCGCAAGTTGCAGCGCGTCACCTAATCCTTGGCTGAGCGCCGTGCCTCGCCACTTGCTCCCGCCCTGACGCACGTGGAGCGTAGCGGGACGTCTTTGTGGCGACACACGTCCCCTGTCGTCACGCTGGTATAGGCGCGATGACGGCCTGTATAGTTGTCCAGAGCAGCCCGTACCGTTGCGACCTTTGTTGCAAGGGTGACACACTATGGGCTTGTGTTCGTTCGTTCTTCGCGCGATGTCGCGCTGTTCTTTTGCTGCAAATTATAAGCTATAGCCTGGTCACACGCATTGCACGTTTGGCGTTTCGTAATACGTATTGGCACTTAAATGGCCAGCATGCACTAGCTTGAGAAGACACTCAAGATGTACGTTACCGGGACAACAAAAATGCGGCAGTAGTATTATACTGTTGTTTGATCTTTGTTTTCATTTAGTTTGTCGACGTATAAATCAAGTTATGGGGTTGTATGCTCACCAACTAGATGTGTAGAACAACACATCTGTAGAGCAACACATCTAGTATATAGTCAACATTGTCAACTGTATCGAAAAGCGTGTATGTGTTTGGTTTTCTATTCCGCAGATTTATTTATTTATTAGACGTTTCAGTTATTGACGCGGGTGACACTAATATAGTAATGAAATATTTATTAAAAATGCGGTTAATTAACCTGGTTGATTTCAGGGAGTGTGAGATCGATATCTTTGTCCCAGCGTTTGCTCGCTTGACGGAACATCAGGTTGCTGTTCATCTATACGTAGTAACTATTCACTGTGAATAAAACAAAGAAAGTCTCAGTTCACTTCTCGTTTCTCCTACAGGCGTCTGTGATTTCATCGACTTGCTGCAATTATAGGTGTATTTGCGCAAATGTGCCACAAAAAAGGCGTGAACTCGGAGGTATGGTTGCAGCATAACAAGATGGTGGTAAATTTTAGTTAAAGACTGCATTTAAACAGTTTATATTTCTCAAGAGTCTCCTACAACTTTAACACGTGCCTTGAGGGGTAGCAAGTGTGAAGAAAGCGGGTGGCGCAAATCGTACTGGTCTATGAAAACATACTTCATACCACAACGTGGCAGCGCCAAGAGCAGGGAATGCCTAGAGCTTTTTCCAGCTACCGATTTGCGTCCACTAAGCGGCATAAACGAAACTCCTCTGACAGCAAAATTGTATGCGAATGACCCTTGAGAATAACCGCAGGGTTACGCGTCTATCTTTTTTCTTTCTTTCTCGCTTATCGCAAAACAACGCACACTTGTTAATACAGCCCCAAGACTGACGGGTTGGAAGCTCTGTAGTGGCTGTCATTTGCCATGGGGTGACAAAAGTGCGCCGATTCATGTCACGTGCCTTCCACCAAAGATTATAGCAAAAGAAAGCAAAGGAAAAGATTGGTGGGGACGGCTCATTTTCACTCGAAGGTCAGTAGATATCCAGTCGTGCCGCTGAAGCTCACTACCCCGGAGTTTGGCTGTGAATAGTGCATCTCATTACCCCGAACACGAGGCGGGACTGCAGCACAAGTAGTCCTGCCGCACAATAGGTGCACGCCACGGCGTTTAACGGGCCTCGTGGCGCGGATCAACACGTGCCGTGCTGACGAGCGTGTGAAAGCGATACACGTAGGAGGCCCTCAGTCGCAGCCTGGTGTATGGTATAGTGTCCGCAGACAGAGTGTTGCAAATGATACACATCATCGAGATTGGGAGTTGCGGTGAGCTCTAAGTGAATTTAGTGCATCGTTTAAAATTGAAGACGTAGTACTTTATTTGCACTCCTATGTGGCCGTCGTCTTCAATTCATGTAGCTGTCGCTTACAGCACCGTTTAGCCGCAAATTTCGACGACTGCAAACGTCATTGTGGAAGATGCATCGCGAATGGGTTGCGCTACTTCCTAAGGTAAACAAAAATTGCATACGTGGATAAATATTTACTATTAGAATATTGTTACTACTATTACCGATCGTAGGAGGTGGTCGACACGGTTGAAAGGAACATCAGTAGTATATCCTTGACCTTTTAAAGTAGTAGATGAGAACTATTATTATACAAGCCCTTCAGAATGGGACAGTGACCCAAGGACATGGTCCCTCCTGAGGAGGTGGATGGGACAGTGTTTACTATTAGTGAGAATAAGACTCCTAAGGTTAGCTGCCTCAGAATATTAAATATGCTCAACTCAGCGAATGAACACAACACGGAAACTCTATTTAGATTAGAGCAACCTACTGTGGCTACACTTTGCTTCATTATTTCAGTATCTAACAGAACGGAAAATATAAAGAAGGACAATCCTATTCGCCTTTTTCATGGCTTCCTCCTGAGTGATGTTAATTATTTTGCGTCTATGCATAACCGGCCCGCTAGAGAAAGGAACAAGCTCAATGTAGTGATTCGTAAAACTGATGAAAGGGAACTTGTCATTAAATCCAACATAGCACTCTGGTGCTTTTGGCCTTAGGTATTCACAATACGCTTGAAAAAATTATAGAGGCTCCGCTCACGGCACATATATTTCACCTCTCGTGATGCGGACGAGTCGGGGGAGTCTGGCGCAAGCCCTAAATAATAACATATTGCAGGAAAAGCGCATGATCTCGCTTGACTCTGCCGTTGTACAGGTACTCGTGGTTGCCTTTATTCCTATGAATAAGCACCCTCAATATACCATCACAATGAGATGGGCTACAACCGGGAGAATTCAGAACAGATACACAAAAATTCTGGATCATCGACCTTCACAGACGCGGTGCGTGCGGGTAGCAATTATTAGGTGACCGTTGTGGTCTCTGAGTGAGGTACTTTACTGTCGGCATGCTTCGTTAAGACAATCTACCCGGCAATAGCTGAACAGGTATCCCTCGCACTAGGGCTTTTAGATTCCCCGCGTTGTCATATTTATTCCAACTCACGTTCAGTGGTTAGAGTCTTTGCCTCTGGCAGGGTCTCCCCCACTTTTTGCTAGGATTCTCACAGGTATACACTATTACTCCAGACGACATCATTTGGTTCCCGGCCCATATGGGCTCCCCAATCAGTGGCATTACCAACTCCACCGAATAGGCCCACGCCCGGGCACGAGGACTAGCCTTCTGTAAGAAGCTTCATGGCCCCAGCATGTTGTACCACTCCACCACACCTTCGTTCAATCCTCTGGTTGAGGGTGCGGCTGATCGAAGGTCACGGGACGTCCATAGCTGTAAATAATGCACTTCACATCATCGCTTGGATCGTAGGGTTTTTCCTACACCCGATTCACATCTTACCAGAAAAAAATCACGCTCAGGCTTCCGCAGACAGGAGTTTACGCACAGAAATTTCAATTTAGGCGAATATATCTCCTGAATCGAACCAGCGATGGCGTAGTTAGAGTATATCAGCCTCGCGTATGAGAGGCCCGTGATTCGAATCTCGGTGCCACGCAGTTTCCAACCGGATTTTAAAAAAAATTGCATGGTGATGGAACTGCATAAGTGGCCTGGGGTGCAGCCTCACCGGTGACAACCACCGGTAACGCACTCCCTCACCAGAGAATAATCGCCCCCCCTGGTGCAGTATACGGCCAATACCTCCAACATGCATACGCCAAATAACTCACGGCCCTCAGTCACCAACGGCTGCGAAGCACTACAGCCATAGCGGTGGTCAGATCTGCAACGCAGCAGAGGGTGCTAAGAATCTCTGTGTCCGCACAGGCCACCATTGAAACCTGAACTTCGCAACGTTTAACGCTATAACGCTAGAACCTTATCTAGTTTAGCAAGTCTAGCAGTATCATTCGAGGAGCTAGAGGGCATTAAATAGGTATGTAATAGGGCTCAGTGGAGCTGGGAGGACATATGAGGCCTATACAGTGCTACAGAATACGCACGTCATTTCCTATCAGGGCTTGGCTGACAGAAGAGAAGTGGGCGTGCGGCTCTTTATCCACAGAAATATAGCTGGTAACGTAGAGAAACACTATAGTTATAATGAATGGGTTAAAGGTATCAAAATTAAACTCAATAAGAGATACAAGATGAAGGTGGTAAGCTTACGTGTCTACATCCAACCATGATGACGCGATAGTTGAAAGTTTCTATGAATATGTGGAATCAGCAATGAGTAAGGTAAAAACACAGTATACTATACTGATTGGGAACTTCAGTGCCAAGGTAGTGAAGAGGCAAGCTGGAGACCAGGCAATAGGAGATTATGTCATCGGTACTAGAAATTCCAGAGGTGAGTTATTAGTAGAATTCGCAGAATGCAATCACTTCCGGATATTGAATACCTTTTACCAAAAATGAGGGAACCGTAAGTGGACATGGAGGAGCCCTAATGTGGAAAGTAAGAACAAAGTAGACATTATACTGAGTGCACACCCAGGTATCGTGCTGGATGTGGAAGTGCTTGGCAAGGTACGATGCAGTCACCATAGAGTGGTACGGTCTCGAATTCGCCTAGACTTCAAGAAGGAGCGACAGAAACTGATACGCAAGAAGCCAATCAATGAGCTAGCACTGAGAGCGAAAGCAAAGAAATTTAGAGTCTCACTTCAGAACAGGTACTCAGCTCTTTTCGAGGAAAGCAGCCTTAGCGTTGGCGCAATGAGTGATAATCTGACGAGTATCATTACGGAGTGTGATGAAGAAGTTGGAGGTACGGCAGTTATACAGGACACTGGCAAGCTATTTCATGAGACGAAGGAACTCATTCATAAGCGTCAAAGCATGAAAGCCACAAATACAACAACAGACAAAATAGAATTAGCAGAGCTTTCTAAGTTGATTAATAAGCGTGCGGTATCGGATGTAAAAAGGTATGACATGCAGAGAATTGAATACGCTCTGAAGAACGGATGAAGCGTCAAAGCAGTGAAGAGGAAACTTGAGATAGGCATAAACCATATGTATGCACTAAGGGACAAGGAAGGCAAAATAACTACCGATATGGATAAGATAGTTAAAATAGCGGAGGAGTTTCACATATAGCCGGAACAACCACGGCCTTAATATAAGACGTAGCAGTACCCCAGATTACATCCAACCTGTGATGATAGAAGAGGTCAGAAAAGCCTTGGAAGGAATGCAAAGAGGCAAAGCTGCTGGTGAGTATCAGGTAACATCAGATCGGCTGAAAGACGGAGGACAAATTGTGTTTAAAAAACTAGTCGCCCTGTTTACGAACTCTCTCTTGACGGGAAGAGCACCAGAATCTTGAAAGAATGCTAACATCATCTTAATACATATGAAAGGAAATGGCAAGAACTTGAAGAATTACAGGCCGATCAGCATGCTCTTCGTCGTATGCAATCTATTTACAAAGATAATTGCTAACGGGATTAAAACACCATTAGAATTTATTCAACCAAAGGAACCAGCAGGATTTCTAACAGGCTACTCAAAAATCGACCACATTCATACTATCAATCAGGTAATAGAGAAAGGCTCAGAATACAGCCAACCACCATACATAGCCTTCATATATTACGAGAACGCGTTTGATTCAGTAGAATTAACAGCAGTCGTGCAGACACTGCCTAATCAGAGTGTCGACAAAGCATATATAAACATCCTGGAAGAAATGTACAGTGGATTAACTGCCACCATAGTGCTCTATAAATAAAGAGATAAAATATCAATCAAGAAGGGTGTACGGCAGGGGGATACAATCTCCCCAATGCTATTTACGGCGTGCTTACAAGAGCTTTTCAGAGGCCTAGAATGGGGACAGTTAGGCATAAGAGTTAATGAAGGGTACCTTAGTGACCTGCGCTTCGCCGATGATATTGCATTGCTGAGTAACTCAGGGGGAGAATTGCAACTCATGATTACTCAGTTACTCAAGGAGAGCAGAAAGGTAGGCCTTCAAGTTAATCTGCAGAAAATGAAAGTATTGTAAAACAGCCTCGGAAAATAATAGCACTTCAGGATAAGTAATAGTGCACTTGAAGTTGTAAAAGACTATGTCTAGTAGGAACAGGTATTAACCGCGGAGTCGAACCACAAAATTGAAGTAACTAAAAGAATAATAATGAGGAGGAGCAAGTTTGGCAAGCACTCTCAAGTCATGACCGGTACATTTCCACTATCTCTCAAGAAGAAGGTATGTAACAGCTGCTTCTTGCCGATACTTACCTACGGAGCAGAAACCTGGAGACTTACAAGGAGGGTCCAGCTTCAATAGAGGATGATGCAGCGAGCGATGGAAAGGAAAATGATAGGTGTAACCTTAAGAGACAAGAAGAGAGCAGAGTGGATCAGGGAACAAACCGGCGTTAATCATATCACAGTTGAAATCAAGAAGAGGAAATGGACTTGGGCCGTGCATGTAGCGCGTAGGCAGGATAAACGCTGGTCAGTAAGGGTAACTGAGTATATTCCCAGAGAAGGCATACGGGTTAGGGGGAGACAGAAAGTTAGGTGGGCAGATGATGTTAAGACGTTTGCAGGTATAAAGTGACAGCAGCAAGCACAGGACTGAGTTGACTGGCGAAACGTAGGAGAGGCCTTTGTCCTGCAGTGGACGCAGTCAGGATGATGATGATGATGATGATGATGATGATGATGATGATGATGATGATGATGATGATGATGATGATGATCTCCTGACGGCCCAGACTGTGGATGCGTATGCACATTTGAGCACATGATGTGGGACTGCTTCCACATATCCAAAGAACTCAAGGCACAAATTTTCCCAAGACAGGACAATTATTCCACCATCAAAAGCCCGGATTGTCACCGTCAGCTTCGAGCAATTCATGGGGCCCATGATACCACAGGCAGGTACTTCCTGCCTGTTCAAACACGGGAGCAGACCGCACGAGGGTCGGGGTAACACGCAGCCCTCCTTCCTTGGTGCTCAATAAAATTATCTATCTATCTATCTATCTATCTATCTATCTATCTATCTATCTAATATTATTATATACACTTTAAATATTTCAACGATTTCCAGCAGCACCTGATATTTTCGAAGTTGTTTTATCTGCCCGATGCTTGGCCAATACTTCAAAATGCATAGGCGCCATTCATTCTTGTAGCATCATTATAAATAAGTGCAAAAAAAGGTTTATCTATCTGCTTAGATGGAACCGGTCCACTACTAAAGAGGATGTGCCATGTGGCTGCAAATGAAGGTGCACTCAACAATATCGTACATCTATCTACCTCTTTCCAACAGTCTGTACTTTTACAGTGAAAGCTGTTACGGAATCGCAACTCGGGTCACTTGCGGCGCCATAGTTGTCCGCCACTACTGGTGTTCGTAACCAATTTCACACAAAATAAGAAAAATATAGTACCAAGGACACATTAGAGCTCGAACCCGGGTTCGTGGCGTGCAAGCCCACTGTTCTACCACTGAGCCACGCCAATTTTTTTCTTTAATGAATGAAAATATCACCAGTATAGTACATAGAACATATTTCATCAGAAGTCAGGCGAACATACACAAGCGTCAAGAACAGGAAGCCACTCCGGAACGGGGTCAAAAGTCTCGACAACACTGCGCACTTGAGCAGCTGCTTCTCGGAAGACAGATCGATGCTTGGGACTTGTTCACAACTTACCTTAGGCAGGCTTGATGTTGGGAAAGGGATCTCATTATTATGAATTATAAAGCGTCTTAGAACAGCAAAAGAACAACCTGACGTCACACAATTCGAATTGCATAACGAGTGGGTCGTCCAATGCTCTAACCAATTACAAAAAAATCGTTATTGATCACCTATTAACTGTGGCGCATGCCCACTTCAGGCGAAATTCCTCATCGTCGTCAGCCACTGCATGAACAATTGGCACAAAATTTCTTCCAAGTGTTTAGCGAACACCATACTTCTCAGAAGAAAGACAAAATATAGCAAAGTGAATGCCGGACTACTAACCAGAAATTATTTTTTATAATGTCATAGTGGGCACCCAGCAAGTGTGCTTTGCAGCAGTTACCCAATGAGTGTTTAGAAAAGTCTCTCAAAGGCTGGTCTTCTAGCTTTCGCTGTGACTGTGCTGCGCCTTCCGAGCAGGCCGGGCGTTTTTTTGTTACCGTATTCGTTATGTGCCTTCGTATTTGTCACACAGTGTTATGTAGCAAAGAGGCAAGTGTCTTGTTCAACTCCCGTCACTGTTTTACTTTCTCACTTTCACTGCCCATAGCATTTCCGTGTAATGTCATTTTATTTCTTCAGTATGAATGTTTCTTAACGGTAACGCCATAAGTCCCGCATGACACTTTCATTTTGCCAAACCATGTTAAGTACAGGGCCCATGAATTATTCTTGGTACAGCCATGCAACATCAAACTAACCGCCTCAGGAACTCGCTAATGGTCAACGCATACAGCTTCCCCACACCGTTTGCGTCATCTCAGACCAGTATCTCTAATGGACTATATACGCATTCAAATGAACTTCAGCAAGCTGTCGCTGCGTCCACATGGGCTGTTGTCATCGGGTACATCAGCAGGCTTAATTCACGGTGCACAAGTGAACTTGGATTGTTACGTTCGCTGCTCGGCATTCCATTTGCCGGCCATGACGGGGAATCCTTACTTTCGCTTTTGAAAGCGTGATCCTCACGAGAACTCTTGATATTTGGAAGCTCCACAACCTTGCTGAGACCACGTTTTTCAGCCCGCTCTTCGGCATGCCATTTGTTGATTTCGAAGTTCTTGTAGATTGCCGTTTTCCACGTTGTCAGATCGAACGAACACTGGAGATGCTCACTCGTGCCGCGATTTCTCCTCGTGTGGTTTGCAAGTAAACGCGTCCCCTCCTCCCTCATTTGAGTGAATGCTTTGAGCATTCGGTCTGCGGCTCCTTCATATGTATCGCTCTTTCTGAGAGATTCATATACAGCAAATTCCATCAATTACAGAATGCAATTATATACGCTTCATTTACGAGCCATTCTCAGGCCAAGCAGCCGCGCCACCTTCCACCGAAGTACACTGGTAGCAGTTTTGATTTATATGTGGGGTTTAACGTCCCAAAACTACCATATGATTATGAGAGACGCCGTAGTGGAGCGCTCCAGAAATTTTGACCACCTGGGGTTCTTTAACGAGCACCCAAATCTGAGCACACAGGCCCACAACTTTTCCACCTCCACCGTAAATGCAGCCACCGCAGCCTAGATTTGATCCCGCGACCTGGGGGCCAGCAGCCGAGTACCTTAGCCACTAGACCACTACAGCGGGGCACGCTGGTAGCAGTGATAACCATTCTTGGATTTTTAAAGAAAACCGTCATCATATTTGGCTCAACAAGAAGTCCCTAGAATGTTGCTGCATGAAAAACACAAAGAACGCCTTCATGTTTACACGGATACTTCTTCAAGTTCAGCGGGGCAAGGGTCACTTAAAAAAATCCCTCCCGATAAAATTCAAGACATCGCATCTGACCTCACCGATGGCTGCTGAACTCATCGCCATCCGTGCTGCCCTAAAGATCGTAGTTCAAGAACCTGTACAGGCATGGCTATTCTTATCCGACTCCAAAGCAGCCCTCCAGTGCCTTAACTCGCCACATCGTCATGGTCCAAATGAACAGCTATTCACTGACATAAGACTGCTTTGTCACAGCGCTTTATTAAAGCAGCTTGACGCAGCGTAAAAGTGGATACCGGGCTATCACACCATCTACAAAAACGACCATGCAAATGCAGCAGCTCAGTTTGCTGATGATGCTGCCCCTTATGCAGTTATACTATTAAGAACGAACGCCGCCACAAAAATTCTTTCTTTTGCACATGAACTGACACTCGAACAGCATAACTCGACGGCATTTACCAACGCCCGAGTTCACAACTTAAACTCAAATTTACAACTCCACCTTCTGACGGGAATTACTAGAGCTTAGGAGACACTATTGATGCCGCCAGTGGCTCAGGGTGGGCTTTACGAATATTTACTCGTTTTGAATTGGAATGGCCAGCAGCCCAGCATATGACAACTGTAGCTGCGAGTAGACAATAGCCCATTTTCTCGGTGAGCGTCCTCACTTCAGTGCACCAAAAAATGACCTTCAGAAGTGCTAGATATACTTAAAAATCACCCATTGTCAGATGAAGGGCTCTTCGGACACTGACCGAGACCTTCCTAGAAACGCAAGGCATTGAGAGAGTTGTTGCAGTTTTTGCGGCCAACTGGTCTCAGAGACAGACCTTAAGCAGTGTCGTCTATCGTAGTATTGTCCTCCTTAATTTTTTATTTTTTATTTATACCCCTCTCTATGTAACATTTTTTGTATCATCTCCCACTCCCCTCACCCTCTTGCGCTGCACAGGGTAGCCAGCTGGTATGAGAACTGGCTAATCTCCTTTTTTCTCCTTCTCCGCTACTGAAGTATTCCTCTACGATCGAAGACACGGCTCAAATACGACAAGTCGGCGGAAAACGAGAAAAGAAAGTCCATAATCGGGGACCATAGGACGGATTGAGTTGTCCCCTCAAAGACAAAGCATGGGCACCACGGGTATGGAGAGGCAGGTGATCACGGGGTCTCTAGCTTTCTCCGTTTTTGTATTCCCTTCTTTTGCATTTTTTTTATGCGTGCGTAAGTTTTCTCTCGGCCATTCACTTTCCTACGGCATTCCCCCCCCCCCCCGTCCACCCAGTGCCCCCGCTCCTCCACCACCCCGAAGAATTAATTATTCCGCCCAGCTGGCCACTAAACGGCTGCGGGAGGTTTTTCGACGGCCGCTCCTCGCTACCTTCTCCCAGCCACCCACTAGAGGGGCTTGCGGAAGCAAATCTATACAAAGCATTCCCTCGCAGGGGTGCGCGCTCACGGTCCTTGCTTGTTCTGGAGAAAAGAAACAAAAATACGCGCAAGCGCAGATAGATGGTTCCGGCTAAGGATTCGTCAGTGGCAGTGCGAGCTGGCTGTCGACACGCGGTGGTATGGTGGACTTTTCCCCGGTGTTCCGGCTGGTGGAAAACGTGTGTTGAGGCATTCACGTTTGTTGGGACGACGCAGCGAACTTCTAGGGGAATAGAAAAACGGTGCCGTTTTCGCTCGGATATAATAAAGACGACAGTGCAAATGTATTAGTGAAAGATCGGACTCTACACCTGATACTGCCCTTTATCAATTCTTTATAGAAGTGACTAATTATCAATTGTCTCACCCTATTACAATTCTTCTAATAGAAATTCATCGCTGAATCGACTGCAAGGCTACATTCACGGTATTTACGCAGTATGGCAAAAAGGGTCTCCGTTACAGCTTGTAAAATCCGACTGCAGTGAAATGTGCTTCGTTCACCCCAATTCGAGCAGACGTTCTAAATATGCAGCATACCACTCGCAGCCACGATGAGCTAGATATATCATTTGGAAGATTGAATGGGGATAGATTCACGCCAAACTCATATTGCCTTATTATAAAGTCTAGATGCGTTGAAACCCGGTTTCGGGGTCTCATTTTCCGGACACGCCGCTGGGGATCATGCCATTCATCTTTGTGTTCACGTAATTCTTTCCCACTAGGTCGCGACTCTTCGAAGGTTTAACGGCAGCGTCACCTCTTCCTGTCCTTCGCTCAGAGGCACAGTCGTTGTTATGGATCCATCACTGACACTTCGAAAGGCCCACGCAAGGTCAAGCGCCAACGCGAAACTATCATGTGCTTGTCTGATGTCACGTCTCTAGAAAAACCCACTTTATATCCTCCAGTTGAAACTAAATAGCAGTTATAAGCGTGAGGCTAAATAGTCGCCATATGCAGCTGCCGAATCAGAGAATACTGCAGAAATATATAGGCATCTGTGGGCATTTAGGCACGAGTGTCAAAGTAGGCCTTTATACGCACTATAAAAGCAATCAGTACAAAAGTCGTTCTTATCCTTTAATTCAAGCTCACATATCGAAGTGGGTTGATATGGGAGTTCAAGAACAAAATAGGCAGTCACCTGAATTCCTCTCTCCCTCTCTCTCTCTCTCTCTCTCTCTCTCTCTATATATATATATATATATGTGTGTGTGTGTGTGTGTGTGTGTGTGTGTGTGTGTGTGTGTGTGTGTGTGTGTGTGTGTGTGTGTGTGTGTGTGTGCAAATGTCAGTTATGGCATTCTTTCAAAGTATGCTGAAAAACTTTTGTGTTGCTCTAAACTTATCTTAATTTCGTTTTTAGTAGCGGTGTCAACAATCTACAATTTCTCCTTCCAATCCACGATATCATCCTGAGACGTGGTGTCCTGTTGGCTTTCGGAATAATTTTGACCACTGGTATGAAGATCGACTGGAAAACATAAGCAGAAGGAACGATTCTGAATCTCGCATGCGAATGTACATGGTATAGTTAAGTCGTGACATTTATTTCGGCATAATATGGACTTCAGTTTCTCGACTTTAGCCCGATTTTCTCGGTATACAGTATTCGCTGTTCACCAGAATAGTTTTTATTTGACTAGATTTAGATGTGATATACATGCAGAAACTATGTTTATATAAATAATAACTGTTACGTTTTATTTGGTGAACACAAAAAAAGTCAAGGTAGTCAACCTTGCAAAAAAACTGAGAGAAATCCTTCAGGCATTTTGGTACCTCTTGTACGTGGCTGCGAAACTTCAACGTGCTTATTACCTTAAACATAAAAAATAATGCATGACATAATTTAAGCGGAACCCGGCGCTGAACCACAACCACATGATTGCTTGTCGGCAAGGAGCATAATCGTAATGAAAATGGTTGGAAATTTTTTCAGTGAGAATTTGTTGATACCCGAACATAACCATATTCGTGGTTATCTAGTTGTAATAATATAGCATACTTTTGTGTACACTCGGTACCGACTTTGCACGCATGCACAAAATGCGACAACTGTGCACCTTTAAGCGACAAACATATTTTTCATTTCATGAGGCGTGACCGATGTATAAAATGAGCTGTATGCTAAACACCGGTTTTAAATAAAAAAGAACCGGGGTGGAGCGAAGCATAGAGTGTTCTAAAGATTATTATTATTATTATTATTATTATTATTATTATTATTATTATTATTATTATTATTATTATTATTATTGCGGTTGTTGTTGTTGTTCCTTACGGCATGTAGAGAAGAGTGTTTCAGCTTCACCAACGTGGGCGCGACCCACAACTACGACTCTGTACTTCCTTGGGACCTAAATAAAGTTTTCTGACCGACCGACCGACCGACCGACCGACCGACCGACCGACCGACCGACCGACCGACTGACCGACTGAATGACTGACTGACTGTTGTGCAAACTGTTGCCTTCGTCGTTTATAGTGGATCGGTAGATAGAATTAGGACGCATACTACTTTTTGTGATGGACCATGACTGCATGACACAGCATAAGGACATTAGCCGCTGACAAGCCGAGACCCTAAGGCACTTTGCCATTTCATAAAGACGTCGTGATTGTGTCACAAATTTTGTCAATATTGCTCGTCTCAGTGCTTTTCTGGACTTTTTGCTGCAGTTGTGGGGTGTATTGCCCCGTAGGTTGCGGTAATGGATGTACAACCTCACGAGGCAACGTCTGACTCCGGTTCGACCACGGCCACTACCTCGAGGAAGCGAGGAAACACATCCAGTGAGAGCGATAACACTGAGCTGTACTCCGCATCTTGCGACGAGTCCTCAGACGACGGCTTTCAACCTGTACTGCACCGCA
The DNA here is from genome assembly GCA_013436015.1 of Rhipicephalus annulatus. Taxonomy (NCBI): domain Eukaryota; kingdom Metazoa; phylum Arthropoda; class Arachnida; order Ixodida; family Ixodidae; genus Rhipicephalus; species Rhipicephalus annulatus. The sequence continues at coordinate 341,870 of WOVY01009274.1, forward strand.
AGGCCAAGCGACGGATCATCAATCCATCGCCGGTGTCAAGTACAGCCACCGTGAAAACGGCGCCCCAGCGATAGCCCCATTCCATCCTGTTTGTGCCAAAGAACGCTACCGAAAGTCTGCGTGTTCTGAACAGGCAAGTGCTTTCGCTCTATTTTGAGAACACTGTGCCGAACGAGATTAAAGACCTACGGCTTAATACAAGAAGAAACATCCTGGCTGTCGATGTGTGGCACCCGAGTGCGCTGAGCACGCTGCAACAAGTAACACAACTGGGAAACATTGCAGTTAGGTCCATCATACCAGCCGATGGGGCGACCACATCAGGAGTCATTTACGACATTAACACGGAAATCCCAAACGCAGACCTTCCAATACTTATAAAACCAGCGAGTCAAGACAACGTCATTGTCAGCGTTGGACGGCTTGGAAACACACGTTGTGTGAGAGTAACGTTCAAAGGTGACTGTCTTCCCGCATACGTGAAGGTTGGCCACTTTCGTCAACAAGTTCGACCGTTCATTCCTAAACCCGTGCAATGCTTCAATTGTCAGAAGATCGGCCATGTAAAGGGTGTTTGCAGGAGCTCCGCAGCGTGCCCCCGGTGCGCCGAACCACACGCGGAAGACAACTGTAGCGCTACCACACTGAAGTGTCCTAACTGTCAGGGTGCTCACAAGGCTTCTTCGAAAGAATGTCCGCACATAAAGAAAGAATTTTCTATTCTGAGGCAAATGGTACGAGACAGCTCGACCCACAAAGAAGCTGCCGAGAAAATCCGGCGAAGACGACGTCGCCGTCGAAGGTCTTCACGTCGGAGAGCGCCAACTTCAGGCGATAAGTCGACGCATCAGGAAAGATCGCCAGCTGCAGTTTACAGCACGGCAAACACAGACGTTGTAAAAGAGCAAAGGGGCAGACCAGTCTCTACAGATGAGTGGCCTCCACTTACGCGTACACAACGCTCAGAAGAGCCGCAGCAGAAGCGGTCTTCTTCAGAGCAAGCTGCTGTAATGGAGGACTTGCGGAACACAGATCAGCAAGTGATAGCTCTTTTGCGACCAATAATTAACGCCATCCGCTTGTTGTTGAGCAACGTGCACACACCATCAGCAAGAAGTGCATTGCAATTACTGGACGCTTTGAGTTCAGTACTCGCAGCGCTTGAGTAAATAATGGCTCACCAGCCACTGTCTTTCAGAGAAGAGGTCCGAAAAGCAGCGATTATTCAATGGAATGCCCGGGGACTGAGGTCACGCATCGCCGATTTCCGTCGGTTCGTGTACACCAATAAGTTCCCCATCATTGTCATCTGCGAGCCAAATTTGCAGAAAGAAATCAGACTTTCTGGTTATGAGTCATTCATGTCGTCTACAACTGTGGACAATAGCAAAGTTCTGATGTTTATTCGCCGCGACCTCACCTACATTCATCATCCGGTGTCACCCTACGACGACAATCAATATATAAGTATAACAGTGAAGAGGAGACTTACCATCACGGTTGTGGGTGCCTACCTCTCTCCGACAAGTCGTTTCGACCATACAAGACTACAAGGTATCCTGTCAGCAACTTCTCACTCATGCATTATAATTGGCGACTTCAATGCCCATCATACAATCTGGGGAAGTTCGAAGACCAGTGTTAAAGGGAGAAAGTTGGTGTCCTTCGCCTCCGATAACCAACTTTTCTTGCTAAATGATGGCAGTCCAACGTTCCTGCGTGGTTCAAGGTATAGCAGCTGCCTTGACCTGGCCTTTGTCTCACGAGGCCTCGTCAGGCATGCTGAGTGGTTTCCAGACATAGAAACGCATGGAAGTGACCACATTCCCACTTACGTCAAAATCGAAGAATTGTCCCATGCTAAGATACGCGACAGTGTTCAGAGAGTGGACTGGTCGAAATTCCAGTCTCGCATGGAAGAGCAATGTGAAGCAAGCATAACCCTCGACATAGAGGAGATAATTAAAAGCACAATACACGATACTACGTGTACCCTCAGCTGCTCTCCCAAAGCAACGGAATTTGACATCGAGCTAGAACGACTTCGAGCAATCCGACGGCGTGCTGAACGAAGATACCGACGCACGGAGGCAATAGAAGACTTACGGATTGCTCGACGTATACAAAAGAAGATTCAGCGCAGGATAAATAAACTCGAGTCACAACTTTGCACTGCTTTTTGTGAGTCACTTGACCCACGAAAACCTTTATCCCAATTGTGGAAGACGGTACGAGGCCTCCGCACAAAACCCACTCAGTGGTCACCATTCAGGGCTCTCGCACTTTTTGAACAGAGACACAGCATTGACGTGGCAGAAGACTTCTGTGCCAGAGTATCTGGGCCACTCGCAGCGCCCAATAGCCTATTGCCCTCGACTAACTGTCCACAAACACTGGATTCCCGCATGGATATGCCTTTTTCCATCGTGGAGCTCGGAGCAGCACTAGCTTTGTGTGGACACACGTCGGCACCAGGGCCCGATAGAATTTCTTATAGGGCCTTGTGTCATCTGGGTGAACGCGCGAGAATCCTCCTTTTGGAGTTGTACAACAAATCCTGGCAAGATGAAACGCTCCCGACAAGCTGGAAGACAAGTCGCCTAGTTCCACTTCTGAAGCCAGGCAAGTCACCGTTGGACCTCTCATCTTATCGTCCGATCGCATTGGCCAGTTGTATAGGCAAAGTTATGGAGAGGATGATCCTGGGACGCCTGGAGTGGTTCTTGGAGTGTAACAACATCTACCCAGATGCCATGGCAGGATTTCGGCGTGGTCGAGCATCGATTGACAACGTAGTCGACCTGGTCACTTATGTCCAACACGAGAAAGGCCGTAAGCGTCTCTGCGCATCTTTGTTCCTGACGTCAAAGGGGCGTATGACAACGTTACGCATGAAGCTGTTCTCACCGCTCTCGAAGATATAGGAGTAGGTGGTCGGATGTATCACTGGATACGTAGTTATTTGTCAATGCGATCCTTCTTTGTGAGCACTGAAGACGGTCCAACCTCTCCACATTACAGCCACCATGGCGTCCCCCAGGGTGGCGTACTCAGCCCTGTGCTGTTCAATCTTACGTTAATTGCTCTCACTGAGCATCTGCCAAGCACGGTCAGGCTATCAATGTACGCAGATGACATCTGCATTTGGGCATCGGCTGTAACACGCCTGCAGTTACGAGGGAGAATTCAAAAAGCTGCCACTGAAACATTACACTACCTCCGAAATCGAGGCTTGGAAATTTCTTCCGAGAAATGCGCCCTCGTAGCTTTTACACGAAAGCCTATGGATAAGTACACTATAAGCATCAATGGTCAAACTGTACCATACGTTCGATCGCACAAGTTTTTGGGCGTCATAATTGACAGGAATCTATCATGGAGCGATCACGTTTCGTACATGAAGAAACGGTTAATGGACATCTGTAATATACTGAAGTTCTTTGCAGGGAAGACTTGAGGAATGTCTCCCAGTGCAATGCTACAGCTGTACAGAGTACTTTTTCTCGGTTTCCTGCGGTATAGTTTACCGGTATTGACCAATGCAAGCAAAACAAGCCTTCGAACGCTACAGAGTGTTCAGTCCCAGGCACTCCGGATTTGCCTCGGCTTGCCTCGTAGTGCGTCAACAATGGCTACTATAGCTATCGCCGGTGACCACCTCATCACAACACATATCGACGTTGAGGTACTCCGGACACACATAAGGCATATTGCTCGGACACCCTGCCACCACCTAGCCTCTTTACCAGCAGACAGACCACGTTCGTCATTTTGCCAAACGGTCACCACATACCGCGATTCTTTGCCAACATGCTTCACACCCGCCGCCAGGCCTTTGACTCCTCCCTGGTGCCTGACTCAGGCTAATATCAGGCTAACTATACCTGGCATCAAGAAAAAAGCAGATATGTCGTCACCTGCTCTTAGACAGCTTGCTCTGCTCTTGTTATACGAGACGTATCAAGGCTGTATACACGTATACACCGACGGCTCTGTTTTACAGAAGAGTTCAACGGCATCATTTGTTATACCGATAAAAGACACGACGAAAAAATTCAAGACCTCCCACCTTACGACATCAACGGGAGCAGAGCTCACAGCTCTTCGTGCCGCATTGCAATTCATTAGCGATCAACAGCCACAAAAATGGACAATTTTCAGTGACTCAAAGGCGGCACTGCAATCCCTTATATCACCTTTACGCCACGGCCCGTACGAACAGCTGGTATTTGAGATTGCAGAAAAGACTCACCAACTCATTGAGGAAGGACATGAAATAGCCTTTCAATGGCTGCCAAGTCATTGTGGAATAATTGGCAATGAACGGGCCGATCGAGCAGCCCGTTCTGCCCATACTGAAAGCGATGAAATATCAATTCCGCTTTCCAGAACTGACGCTGCACGGCAACTCCGCATGCTTGCTCACAAGCACACCACGTCACAATGGAACGAGTCACATTTCTTCCATGCACGGTTAGGTACTTTAGACCCAACTCTCAGTCTTCGAATTCCTCCGGAATTACGCCGACGAGACGCTACTATGCTGTGCAGATTATGGTTGGGCGTTGCATTTACCAAGGCGTATGCGTTCCGCATAGGAATGGCTGACACTGCTGCCTGCGATCATTGTGGCAGGGATGAAACAACTTGGCACATTCTGTGTGAATGCCCACAATACTGCTCGCAGAGACAGTCACTCTGCAATGCACTAGATGAACTGGACAACCAGCCTCTTTCGGAAGAAAGACTCCTGCGCTGCCGACAGGACTTTATGTCGCAGAAGAAGGCTGTGAAGGCGCTCATGCGCTTCTTGCGTTCAACCGGCCTGTCCAAACGACTGTGATTGGAACTCCCTGAATGTGTGTGCATGTGTTTTTTTTCTAGTTTATTTTATATCTCTCTATAGCTATTCTCTTTCCGACCTTTTCCCCACCCCCGTACAGGGTAGCAAACCAGTTCGTCTAGGTTAACCTCCCTGTCTCTTCCTTTTAATTATTTCTCTCTCTCTCTTTGTCAATATTGCGTCGCCTTGATGTGGTTATAGGATAACAAGATCACGTGAAGTTTACAATATGATGGACCAAGACTACATAACACACCGTGGCGACAGGTGATCCCAACAAGCAGAGTCTCTAAGGTAATTCGCATCTAAAACCAGCCACGTGAGTTTCAATTTTGTTTCGAAAAGCGCATTCCGATGCGCAGTGGGACTTTTTGAGCATGCGGGCACGTAATAGCTGCGTGAGTGCGGTACCAGCAGTAGTACTAGGCGCAGGGTCGGGCAGTCAACGAGGCATTTGCGTTCGCATCGGCCCCGGCCAGCGGTGACGCCGCTGGCTGCGCATGGAAGGCCCTGCATGCGGAGCACGTTTCGCAGTTAGACGACGGGGCTCGTTGCCGCTCTGATGGATGCCTTTTGGATTGCGTGAGGAGGCAGGAATCGCCCCGCCCGTGTCACAGGTGGAGGCAGAACTCCCCTCCCTCCGACACGCAGAGTCGGGGGTGAAGACTTCGAGCTCATAGCGAGCTGGCAACCGCTGGCGACGGGGGCAGCAAGTGATCTTTCCCCGCTTTCTTTGCTTTTGTGTTCATCGCGTTTCATACTGCCCGACGTTTAAGCTGCGCCCGAGTGGTTGGTAGCAACAACTGCGCGAACTGGAGGCAAACGAAAGAGGGGCGCCATAGCGGAAGAGAGCTACGAGTCAGGCGGGTTGTACGAGACTTTTCCTTTTTCTGGCCCGGTGCACCGAAGCTGGTAGAGCGTCAGTTCCGTCTGAACAACTTTGAGCTTGCGCTGACTGCGTGAGGAACGCCATGCGAGAGTAGCACGTCAGTGGGCCTGTGCGTTCTTGTTACCGAAGCGATGATGACATTTGGTGTGATTTGCGCTCGACGGTAGAGTGTGCCGTCCTCAAGCTGACCTCCGAGACTATAGGAGTATAATGATTACTCGTGAGCTCTTAACACTACTGTGCTTGATACGAGTCTAATAGGCTATGCCAATCAGAGGGAGTGCATTGCCATGACAGAAAGAAAGCCGTTTCCATGGTTCCACGCAACGCTCACTCACAATCATAAATGGCAACACGCTTTACTGCTTTTTGCACAAATAAGCGAGACGAATCCTGAATGGAAGATTTCTCTGTTGTAAGATTGCAATCAGCTGTGTTGAGAAACTTTGTCTCTCTCAACAGCCCTAATTCTAGCAATACTGTTTTTATTGCCACTACTATTCCATGACTGCTCTTAAACGACTCGTTCACTTTTTTATAGCTTTCTTATCAATCAAATGCGATTGTTTCAGCAAATGGCTCTCTTTACATTTTATTTATTTTTTCTTGCCGAATTATACGTATACTTTCGGCGCTAAGATTTTACTCCTTATCACTTTGAGCAAAATGCATACGTGTACAATAGCACTGTATAAAAGCCTGAAAGCTTTGAAGGCAAAACTGAGCATAGGCAAAACTCAGATGGATGCATTAAGGTACCAGGAAAGTAAGGTCGCAACCAATATAATTGGTATAGTTGAAGTAGCGGAGAAGTTTGCAGAGATCTGTACAGCCGCCGAGATACCCACGATGATATCGTGGGAAGCAGTAATAGACCAGAGGAATTTGGCATTCCACCAGAAATGATGGGGGAAGTGAAGACCATCCTAGAGGGAATGCATAGATTGGATATGTGGGGTTTAACGTCCCAAAATCACCACATGATTATGAGAGACGCCGTAGTGGAGGGCTCCGGAAATTTCGACCACCTAGGGTTTCTTAACGTGCACCCAAATCTGAGCACCCGGGCCTGTAACATTTCCGCCTCCGTCCGAAATGCAGCCGCCGCAGCCGGGATTTGATCCCGCGACCTGAGGGTTAGCAGCGAGTACCTTAGCCACTAGACCACTGCGGCGGGGCAGGGAATGCATAGAAGCAAAGCTGCTGGTGAGAATAACGTATAACATCAGACGTCTTGAAAGATAGTGGAGAAATTTGGTTACAAAAACTGGCCACACTGTATACGAAGGGTTTCTCGACGGGGGGAGTACCAGAACCTTTGAAGACTGCCAACATAATTGTAATCCAGAAGGAAGGGGACGTTAAAGATTCGAAAAAAGGCCAAAAATTACGGTCGGTCTGTTGTCGACAAGCTGCTCACAAAAATAATAGCTAATATAATTAAGGTGGCATTAGAGTTCAGTCAACCAAAGGACCGAGCAGAATATTATACACTGCAGGCTGCTCAACAATACATTATATTCATACCATCAATCAAGTGATGGAGAAATGCGCGGAATACAACCAATCCTTATACATAGCCTTCATATATTAGGAGAAGGCAGTTGATTTGGTCGAGATATCAGCAGTTATGTAGGCAACGCAGAATCAAGGCATTGACGAAGCCTATAGCAACAAACTCGAAGAAATCTACAGTGGATCCACAGCCACCACAGTCCTCCTTAAAGAAATTTCTATAATCGCACAAAGAAGGCTGTAAGGCAAGAAAACAGGGTCTTTCCAATGCTATTCAACGCGTGTTTACTGGAAGTTTTCAGGGCCCCAGATCACGAAAAGTTAGAGATACAAGTTAATCGAGAGTACCTTAGTAACCTGTCATTCGCTGATGATGTGACCTTGATGAGTAACTAAGCGGACGAATTACAGCTCATGAATACTGAACTGTACATGGAGAGCAGAATAGTAGGTCTGAAAATAATATGCGTAAAACTAAAGTAATGTGCAATCTTCTCGGCAGAAAAGAGCATTTTGCGATAGGTGGTGAGACGCTGGAAGTTGTAAAGGAATACGTCTACTTCAAACAGGTAGTAATCATAGAGGCGAACTACAAGAGTGAAATAACTAGAAGAAAAAGAATGGGATCGAGCACATTCAACAAGCATTCTTAGATCATGAATGGTATACCCTACTACTGTCTCTAAACGGGAAGTTGTAGTAGTTTCCTCTTACCTGTATTTACCTACGTAGGCGAAACCTTGAGGCTTACAATGAGGATTCAACTTAAAATGACGACGATGCAGGGAGCGATGGAAAGGAAAATGATAAATGTAACCTTACAAGACAGGAGGAGAGCTCAGTGGATCAGGAAACAAGCGGGCGTTATGGATATTATAGTTGAAATTGAAAAGAAGAAATGAACATGGGCCGGACAATTAGCGCGTAGGTAGGACAACCGCTGGTCATTATAAGAGTAACTGACTGCATTCTCTCTGAGGAGGCGAATGCGTATGAGGGAGAAGGATAGTTAGGTGGGCAGATGAGATTAAAAAAGAAGGTTTCGAGTATAACGTTACAGTAGAAAGCACAGGACCGGGTTGATTGGCGAAGCATGAGTGATGTCTTCGCCCGGTGGGTGTAGTTAGGCTGATGATTATTATTATGATGACAACAGCGTAGCGTTCAACCAAACCAGCACTAAATAAATGAGACGAATATTGCCACGTCTTCTTTGTACCCATTTTGCTATTTACTACGTAATAACACGTTCAATAAAACATTTCTTTTGACTGTATAATACAGTCAAAATCTTATGATCGACGTACCACCCGAGGAAATGGGGATGTAAAATTCGCGAAAAGTAATGCAACAATTTTCTGTTATTAGTAAGAGCCTTCGGTTACTGCTGGTGGTCGTCGTTTTTGTAAACGGTCCAAAACCATTCTAAAATTCCAAGCCCTTGGTCTATATTGACACAGTTTTCTGCTCGTTCACCAGAGGGCCTTGACTGGTGGCCATGGATGATTGACCACTGCTTGTTGGACTGTATCACGAATACTGCCTTTAGAGCAAGGGCATAAAATTTTTCGTTCGTAATTCAGAATATTTGAAGATATGAGTGTTATTTTAGCAAAAGCTAGGCGTAACAATTGTTTCTGGGGATTCGCGAGCCACTGCCTGATTACAAGGTATGCCGTAATGTATGGCTCCAGAAACTTTTGTCAGGTGGGGTGCTTTAACGTGCTCCTAAACCTGAACACATGGGTATCTAGCTTTTCGCCTCTTTTGAAAATGCCAGAATCCGACCCGCGTCGATTGCTAGCCGGTCGCTAGCCGAGCACCATAACAACGTGACCCCGTGGTGGCTGAGTAGTTGGTCTTGCTTTAGCTGGTACACAGGCGACTGTTTTACAATGCGCTGCAAGGCACGCGAATCTTTTTAAGAATTATTGCTGATTTGATTGATTGATATATGGTGTTTAACGTCCTAAAACCACCATATGATTATGAGAGACGCCGTAGTGGAGGGCTCCGGAAATTTAGACCACCTGGGGTTCTTTAACGTGCACCCAAATCTGAGTACACGGGCCTTCAACATTTCCGCCTCCATCAGAAATGCAGCCGCCGCAGCTGGGATTCGATCCCGCGACCTGCGGGTCCGCAGCTGAGTACCTTAGCCACTAGACCACCGCAGCGGGGCAGTTATTGCTGCCTGGCTATTTACAGTACGTCAACATTCTTGTTGATTTTGGGGAATCCTCGAATACGTGAAAAGTATCAAAACGTTTTGTTCATCTATAAATGTCACCTCTCTTTTCTCTCTCTCCTAGTAGTCATCTATTTCCGGCAGTCAATGTATCTGAGAACTTTCTTTACTTTTCTGGCACTGTCATACTAGGAAAAGAATGTGGGGCTATTGCTAGTAGTCTCCAGCTCTTCAGTGACAACGTGACCAAAATAATTACAAATGACACGGACGTTATAGGGTGACCACGTAGCCGATTATTTGCCTGTTTTATTAAATCAGCCACTAAACGCGGAGGCAAGAGTTTTTTCGTTTTTTTTTTCGGTTATATACGATTCAAATCGCTTTGTCACGGCAGTCAGTGAAAGTCAGATAATGAAATGTGAGGTGGCCGCGGTAATGACTATGGAACACTCAGCAGTTTAAATTCAACTTGCTGTTCGTGATCGAAGCTGACATATTCACCTCTCCAATTATTCAAGTTTGCTATACTGGGGCAAGCGTATACACTTAGAGACACGCTACTTTTCTATGCGAAACAACATATGGCATGTGTAAACGAACGATTATAGCTTTTCACCAAAACGCTTCCCAACAAGTTACAGGAATGTAGAATAATTCTTTTATTAATAAATTGTTTGTTCCCGAAGCATTTCTTTCAGTTCACGTCCTGATATTTGAATAAAGGCGAAATTGATTAACCAGATTTCTATGTACACCTCATAACACACTAGCGTTATTCATGTATAAATATATATTAATATTTTTTTATTATTCGCTTCACACGGCTGTGCCCTGCTTGCTCTCGCGTAGAGCAGACGCCAGCGAGCGAACAAAGCTTCGCTCGCAACTCGTGTTCCCGGTTGTTAGCGGCCAATCCAGCCGCGAAATTAGGCAGACGGCTATTATTGACGCGTTAGCGCGAGCTGCTGCTTCCTCTCCGAGGGAGGAAAAGGGTGCAAGGGCAATGGCCATTGAAAATTATAAGGCGAGTGGGCCTTGATGATGTCGTTACCGTAGAGCACCTTGCGCCACCTCTTCTCCCAATCCTTTGCTCGTAATCTCTCCTTCCCTTCCCGTATCACGTTGTAGGCGCACTGGACTGCGTTTCTCGAGACACAACCACGCCCTCTTCGCCGCCATGTACATTCACGCGCTCCCCTCTTTCATCTCTCCTGTATCGCGGCACTGCACGGGATGCCGAATCTCTCTCCCCGTTCTCGGCACTCCACCCTCTTCCTCGATGACCCGTGTTCGCCGGCCGGACCGCCGTCGTAATGGGCCCTTAATGGTCAGGCATCATTTGCACGCCCTGTAGCAACACTTACGAGCTCGGCTCGTGAGGGCTCTCTCTCCTCGGCGGGTGTGTGTCCATATGTACGTACAAGCGTGGTATGTGTGTGTGTATGGCGTACGTTACAAGCCTCACCACCGCCACTGCAGTGTGAGAATGGCCCGCCAAGCTCGACACGTCGAGCAGCCGTCCTTCCGCATCTCAGCGCGCGCTTTACGCGGTGCGTCTGTTTCTAAAATAAGGGAAGAGGGGAGGTGAATAATAACCACATGTGCCGAAAAAATTTTCGGCACACTAGACTGGTGAAGCTGAGCGACGAAAAAAAAACAACGGAAATAAACTGAGACCTTCGCACAAACAGACATTATAGCCTTTTAACAAAGTGAGACGCGGGACATGAAAATAGGCCGCCCGAGGACACCGTGGCGTACAATTTAGGGTTCATGGCCTTGCAGTGTTGGAACATTTGAAGACTCTAGAAACTATTGTCGAGATGAACTTTGATTATCGTAACTAGATTCAGGCAGTAGCATCTCTGAAGCTGGATAGAAAAGCTTCCACTTTCATCGCAGCATTACACTATTTGGCTTCGGGATTATGCTCACATAAATCAAATATTAGAGCAAGAGCTAAAGCTCTATCGCGATAATGAACAGAGTGGTGATGTCAGACGGTTGTGCATTCACAACGTCTCAATGTTAGGATACACATTTAGCCGTGTAGTGAATAATGATCCTCCGAGTCGAGAGACTCCATTGCATTTGCCTTCTTCTGCGTCTTCGTAATGTGCGAGGTTTATCAATGTGGTAAAGCGCAGCGCTCGGGCGTTCACGCATGCATATACCCACTCGTTTCGAAACACGCCACTCGTTTCGAATGCGCCTGGCCCGACGACGCGACCCCGGCGAGCGTTACGTAATGGGCTTCTAAAAGGCACTCGGCTTCTCGCGCTCAATTTCACTCTCGAGGTCAAAGTTAAGTTGACCGTGAGGCCGTTTTGTGCCCGAGCCTCCCTCCTCCCTCCCAACCCCTTTTTTCTTTCTTTTTTGGTTCCCAAACCCCTTCGTCCTGAGTTACACGTGACCGACATGATCGCTAGAGAGAGATGCAGAGTGCCGCGCGACTGGTACGAAACCATCGGTGCCGCTGAAAATGCTATCACCTCACAAGGGGGAGAATAAAGGAGCTGAATTCGCCCGGTTATATGGGCGACTTTCTATTTATTTTTCATACTGTATGGTTCGTTAGTTTTACGACGCTCTTGAATTCGCGGTGACTTATGAAACGAACCTTCAGTCCGCTCTTTTCTTCTTTTTGTGTTTGCTATGTGTCGCACTGACAACACGTCATCGTGCCAGCAAGGCGAGCAAATTGTTTCACCATAAAAAAGGTATAGTAAGAGAAGCGAAAGCTTGTGAAAAATCGGTTTCTTTTTATGTTTTTCGCTCAGCTCCAATGCAGAAATTTTTTTTCCTCATTTTAGTTTTCACTACTGCATAACAGTAACCTTGACGGAACGTCATAGTACTTGCTTTTTATAGATATTTGTTTTTTTCTCTGCATCGAAAGAAAACAATGCTTTTAAACAATAGAACTGCTCAGAAAATTCGCATTATTTCATCATTGTCAGAGCGCTTTCAGTGCACAATATTTTTGTGAACGAGAGTGCAAAAAAGAATAACAAGAGCTATTTTGACTTCGAAACCTAAAAAGTAATGCACTAAAAATAATTTTTACAGCGCGTTTATTTTTTCATCTTCGTGAACATCCTTTTTGTATAGAGCCTCAACTATCTGCAAAATTGACGGTGCTTTATTAGTTGATTTGCTTTAGTAATGCATGATGAATAATGTCGTAACTCTCTCATTCTTAGCCAAATTTGAGCGACGAATGCCTCGTGAAATGATTGTTCACCGTTCCTTTAATATAATCTAAGTGCACTGAACCTAATTATTTTTTTACTTCGTGTTTTGCGCCAAATACAGCTGTTATTCACTCAGCTTTTGTGTACTACTGATGCGAGAGTGGCAAGTGAACAAGTTTCAGATGAAAGATAACTAATTTGAAGGTACCAGAGGCAAGAATTTTGTCCCTTTTCATTGGTCGTTTTGTGATCGTGCCAGAATTGCTGCATTGTTTCGAGTGCTGGTCTTAAACGTGCAAAATAACTTTAAGGATACTTCACCGCATGCTACTAGTTTACGCAGTGAAGCGTCATGACAAAAAGCCGTGAAGATATGAGAAAAAAAAAAAGAACATGAATCACACGAGAGCTCTTATTCCACTTATATCAATGTCACTTCTAATAACTCCTTACTTTTATTCATTAGTCATTTACTTACATACAAGTGTGGCGTCTTTATTATCGGTGCTCATCACTGGATGCGATTTATATGGAAGTGCAGTAAATCGATACAATATTCTGCAGCTATATGAGACAATACTATCCCATACAAACAAATGAAACAAGCATATTCGGGAAGCACGGATAACTGTAAAGATAGGCAGACCATCAGATAACACAGATAACTTTTTTGTGCACTGATATTGTTCTGAATTTAGATCAGCGGTGTGTCGAGGACATTACGGCTGAAAAAAAAGTGCCACGTTCTAAAATAAGAATGTACACGTTACACAACACGCAACAGGTCGGCCTTTAACAGCCCCTTGTGTCTTCGTTAATGACGCGTCGTGGCAAGTGGGAAGCGGTGGTTTGTCGTTCATAATAACGCAAGCAGAAACACGGTCTGAACGAGGCCGACCGACATGAACTCTTCACTCTCACCGGCAATGATCTTGTAATGCGATAAAGAAACAAATGGACACCATCGAAAACCACAAACAAAGTCCCGCTCCTTCATTTCCGATCCTGGGAGGACAAATCCGCGGCAAATCCCCACATGACCGATTTGCGGCCCTCCCCTCACAATCGCCTCCTGCATCTTTTTTTTTTTTTCCTCGAGCTTACACCATCGAACCCTGGGGCAATCCGCCGGTTGTCGCAATTGAAAGGGCCACCGAACAGGGAGGAGGAGGGGAATAAAGAGGTTCTCTGGCTGTTTCTGTCTGCCCAGCAAGGAGTCATGCTCTCGAGCTTCTTTCGTCCGTTTAACTTTTCCCTCCCTCTTTCCAAACGATCAAGCTCGCGCCGAAAACAACAGCTCTGCGTTCGTTCCGCGGCTCTCATTTTGCTCTCTTTCCGCTCCACACGCACGAGTCGAGCGACAGACCGCAGCGAGCAAACGCGGGGTTCTTCTGAGCTCTTACTTTGGCCGCTGGGCTTTTGGTTTCCTCGCGCCGGTGTTTCCCCGGGGCAAACGGCGTAAAGACCGCTGGGACCCGGCCGGTACCCCTGCTAATCCTAACGACACATCTTACTCTCTGCCCCACCAACGGTGCACGCTCGAATGAAGAGGATCCCGCGACTGCGCACAGCTATAGCGGAGCGCCGGAGCGCGGCGTGCTCGCGCCGCGCCAACCCACGTCGCCACCGAGTGATTCAGAGATACAATATTAATGCCTCTCTCCCTCAGCCGCTTCCCTACCCCGTCTACAAACAAGAAAGCTCACGCACGCACACACACGCACTTCCTGCCACCTCCGCGGAACAGTGCGCGAGCGCGTTTTTGCACGGACTCGGTAGTCGGCGGCTAAGCCGGTGCACTCCGCGCGCTCTGTTTGCCCGGGAGCGTGCGAGCGGCCAAGAAGACATCCCGCAGCGCACCGGCTCCGCGGCGGTGTTGCGCGCCGGCAGGAGGCAACACGGCCAAAAGGAGAAGCGGTCGGTCGGCTTGGACTCGGACTGGGAAAGAGGTTGGGGCGGGGGAGGGTTGACCTGCAGCAGTTGGAACACGCCGCGTGCTCTGGCTGGCGGCCGGGGGCGCTCTGAGGTATTTACTTAACGATCTTGGGTCAACACCGCGGCTCCTGCCACGCTCTGGCTGCAATATAAACACGGGAGCCGCTGGCTGGGCGGACCTAAGCGGGACACTGGGTGCAGGTGGGTGAGGCGAGGGAAGTCGTTGTAGTCTGCGCAACAGCGTGTGCTGGGGAGGTGGTGTAGTCGAACGGAAAGAGAAAGAAGTGTCAGAGAGCCGGTGTGGTGCAGCCCGAGACCTCTTGCCACTTCGGCGGTTACTTACGGCTCACGCGCATTCGTTCGGGTGAGGACTTAGCGAAGAGGTGCAAAAGATGGTACGCGTGCTTACACCTCTGGTTGTGTGTCAGTGCGTGTTTCCGTTCGAGTACGTGCTGGTGAGTGAGTCACCATGTAAACCTCGGTCGGCAATGCGCGACACCCCTGGGTGATCCTGCAACCATTTTCGCCTGCACTGCTTGAGACTGCTTGAGAATGACTGCGTGGGTACGTTACATAAGATGACAACCGCAAAGCTACATTTAACTCCAAACTATCTCTCTTATGTTTCTGACGATAAGGGCGGACGACAATTTATTTTAAATGACACGATTGCTCTTATCCCCTTAACTACAAAAGTAGCGTTGAGTACGTTTCAGGACAATGTTTAGCGAGAATAGAGGTATTCAATGTTCCTTTGTCGAATAGCACAAGCGATGGTGCGGAAAGGCAAAGACAGCGCTGTTTATTATGTCATTCGACAGTGGCACAAAATCTAATGTATTTCAGCTTGAAGGAGATTTTTGGTTCTTGACCCACATTCATTACAAAGTCGAGTAGTATCGGTGCAAACCAGATTTCTGAAAGCCAGGTATGATTTCGAAAACTATCGAGGAAATTATTTGTAATTTCAAGCTCATTGAGTGTGTAATTTGGCAAGACTGTGTCGTGTTGCGGTCAACGTTTCGTGTGTATTTGGGTGAGCTTTTTTTAATATTTATTGTATGTTGTTTCAGAGATGTTCACGCTTTTGTAGAGCACCGGCTAATCTTTTTCCCGGATAATAGGATACATAAAAATTACGGGAGCAAACGAAAAAAGTTCAGGATGTTTTCCCTAAATTGCCCAAAGCTTGGCACTGCGAAGCTAGTTGATTCTCAGCTCGTCGTGCTGCAGCTCGGCAATCAGAACGCCAGCGGCGATTGAATCCAGCGTGCTTGACCGAAGAAGCGGCTGCCAAGATACGGTGATGGGTGGATCAAGAACACGTGCATAGCTTGCCAGTCAGAATGGGTTGAAATTACTGTCTCTGAGCCACTGTGCAAGAAACTTTGGCGGTTGCTATGACAACGGTTCGGTGGTGGCTTTGCTAGTTTTAGCACGCCTAGCGCCCAGTTGAGGGCGGTTGCTGTGGAAACGGCAAAGTTGATGTTGTTGTTGTCGTTGTTGTTGTCGTTGTTGTTGTTGTCGTCGTCGTCGTCGTCGTTGTTGTTGTTGTTGTTGTTGTTGTTGTTGTTGTTGTTGTTGTTGTTGTTGTTGTTGTTGTTGTCGTCGTCGTCGTCGTCGTCGTCGTCGTCGTCGTCGTCGTCGTGAACGGACGTGCCATGTTGCCAGCTTAAACAGCTTCGCTGCTCGGAAAATTCCACAAAGAACAGCTAGACAGAGTTCATGTAAGTCTATTCGCTTAAAACATAATAAATGTACAAAATACAATGCCCTCGCATCATACTACGTTCACGTAAAATGCAATTACACAAACACCGTATATTTTGTGAATAGCACTGCACAAAGACGATTCACATAACAGAAACAAAAACTGGCGAGGTCTAGTCATGGAGACATGTAATTAGTCGCACATGAAGCGACACATAACGCGACACGATCAGTTCACATTACAAGCATAAAATCAGCCTAAACGGCTTTCTCAATAGATTTCAAGTATTTTACTGTATTTTAGGAGTTTGCTGACTGCTAACAGTGCATGTTTTTTACACCTTGATCCATGTGTTCTCATGCGCATTCTGCACTTTTTAATTGTGAAATGTTGTGTGGGAAAATTGGGGGCCCCTTGAACTTCGCCTTTACTAGTTGAACGCGAAAGCGATATCCTATCCCTATTACGTAAAAATTCATGCATACTTTTTATTGTGTGATGTTACTCGAGAAGTTTGAATTGGGGATTACTGCAAATTGATGTGACCGAGTAGCGGGGTACAGGCGGGCACCCACGCGCCGAGACAGAAAGAACTCTTTGTGAGGCTTCTTGCTCACACAAAGGACCGACGATTTATTTACATGCTTACAATACTTAGCAAACTAGGTGAGGAGACTCGCCTTTACATGACACATGAGAGGACCAGCAAAGGCCAGAGAGAGAGAGAGAGCTGACTGCACACGCGACGCGCTTTTTATACGCCTCGTCCGTGCCCGCGCTTCTTGTCCGACGCCGACTGCGCGTTCGATGTGGCGCACACGGACGCCTCTCGCATTGCTGCAAAACGCGGACCGCGTTAGCAGGGCTCACCGATGACGGTGTCTTGCAGGGCTATGTCCATGCTCTGCCAGTCATAACAAATTTAATCGATAAAGTTGAAAGCGGTCTGTGTCGCCTAAGCTTTCTCATATGGCAGCATACTGTGTAATGGGTATACATGCTCTAAACCACGAGAAATGATGAGCCTGAAATGTTTTCGAACTTGCTATGCCCCCACTACATGGTCTTATGGGATTGATATGTGGGGTTCAACGTCCCAAAACCACCGTATGATTATGAGAGACGCCGTAGTGGAGGGCTCCGGAAATTTCGACCACTTGGGGTTCTTTAACGTGCACCCAAATCAGAGCACACGGGCCTACAGCATTTTTGCTTCAATCGAAAATGCAGCCGCCGCAGCCGGGATTCGATCTCGTGACTTGCGGATCAGCTGCCGAGTACCTTAACCACTAGGCCCCCGCGTCGGAGCTGGTCTTAAGGGAATACGCGCAGTAACGTGTGCGCCTTCTGTAATGGGTCGCCGGCTTTAAACCACGAGGTCACTAGATAATCACAAGATTATAATTGAGTCAAGGTGGTTTTGATTACAGATCTCTCAATTATGAAAATTTAATTCCTTGTAAACATTTTATAATTCATCAAATTCACGGTTATTATGTGATACTCCTCTATCTAACTACACGTTTCTTGGCCAATCCCCTACACGTTCAATGGGTGTGGGGCATACATTTAGTCCACCACCACCATCATCATTATTATGTACTGACGCCCGACGGCAATGGATACTCTCGTACCACTCAGTATCACTGCGATACTAATAGATGTATTGTGAACCCTGTAACAGAACGCGTGTCGTCTGTAAAGCACGAATGGTATTTTTAATGCCTTTCCAAGTTATTTTCCCTGAGTTTTCAAGCAGACGCATGGCTGTGGGGTAGAACACCTGCTGGGCACTCAAACGGTCTAGGCTTGATCCCCACATGGACTCAGAAATTTTCATTACTGAGTTTTATTGTCATATTTCTCGATTTTCGGTCACAAGCAACGAAGCCGGCGCTCGAATTTCCGCAAAATGAGCTCTTTAACACACTCGCGTTAAAGTGTTTTGCATACTCGGTACCCAGTCGGAGGCGGTGAACCAGCGTTTCAGAGGTCCTGTCTGCGTGAGCTCATTCCGGGCTTTCTTATGCGCCATGACATTACAGCAGCTATCAGGTTACGTGTTTTACTGACTATACTGTGTCTTTGTGACATGACTTTGTATTTTTCTGTCCTTTGTTTTTTTTTCATCTCATGGGGCAGGAATCAAAGACTGAGCGACTTACTTATCACACCTATCTTTCAGTATAGTGCAACTTCTTTCATGAACGTGACTATCACTAAATTACATTTCCGTGCGAAAAGATGAAGTGAGTGTAAGGTACAGAAAGTTATCAACGTATCCTCAACAATGAATGAGAAAACAACAACAAATGAAACAGCACTGCAAGATACGGGAGGCGCTACTCATTTTGATCACCTAGCCACTTTACATTCAACAAGCCCACAGAGCTATAACTACGCGATCGCTCATTCAGTGCTTTTCAGCTAAAATACCACTCTTGCGTAGTGCTATGTTTAGTAATGTGACTGCTACCAGCGACGTCGCCCTTGAAAACAAAATGCCTTAACGACTGAGCGGCGGCATAAGGGCCGCATGCGAACAGTTGAAAGTGACTCATGAAACTTACTGAATTGGTTATTGTTTACTCTTTATGCCTGCCGTGACGTCACACTGACAAGTAGTTGAATGATATATATATATTCTCTGCGTGTTTAGAGGTGCGGCACCCAAGTAACAAACAGGACGACAGGTCTAACGCGATGTTTACGCGCGTCCTTTCTTCTGGTGCGAGTGAATGTTTGTCTGCCTGCGAGTTGAAGACGACAGAGTATGCTGCAGTCAGAAACCACCGCCACGTGTGACACCATAGCGTCGGTCAGGGATCCAAACACTCGGAGTGGCGGTGAGCGCGGTATCTTGATAGCCCTCGGTCGCAGCCGCTTATTTATGTTAGGGAGTCACCAGTGGCTGCGCCATCTAGCACCGCAGAGTGGCAACACTCGCAAGGTTTGGCCAGAGGTGAAAGAAGGGAGTGGGGGAGCGATGCATGAAGTGTGGAAGGTAGCGGCGGCTGGCCTTCTCGTAGTAGGAGCACTTTAAAAGGTCCGTTATTAGATGGCACCGGTACGACCGAGTGTGCAGAGTGAGGTGGCGACGAGGGAGAGAGGGGGGGAGGGTCCACTGCTTCCACGCCGCCCACTTACCGGTCGTGCTTCGTGCTCGCGTTGCTGTAACCGTTCGCTTCTCACGGTGGCCCGGCTGTTTGTATTACGGTCCTTGTGGCCGCCTCGGTATTATTTCTGTTTCTACTCCCATCGCGCTAGTGTTTCTTTTTTGTCGCCACCTTTCCTTTTCTTCTTCACTCCGCATCATGCCGCCAAAGTACGCGCCGGTGAAGCGACCGGATGGCCCTGGATGGCTCGTCGATACGGCGGCTGCTCTCCGGTCGTTTACAGAGTAAGCAGAGTGAGCGTGCGCGACTCCTGGGAGCGGCTTCTTGGCGTCGAGGGGCGACGATGGCACCGCGGCCCTCTCGGTCGGAAGCACTGGCATGGACGGAAGCATGAGATCGCGCTGCCCAGAGAGCTCGAGCCGAGCAAAGATAACAAACCTCGGTGGTGTCTAGGAAACAAAGCAAATAAATGAGAAAGTATGTAGTAAGATAGCCTCCCTGTAAGATGGTCCAGCGCCTGTTTAATAGCTTAATCTTGACACTACTGCTTGCTCTATTTACTCTTTTTTGTTTTTGTTCTCGTAGTTTTCTCTCGCTTCTTTCATAGAGAAGTCTGCATTTCCACGAATGACCTGCTTTACGAAACTTCATGAAGGATCACTTATGTCAGGGAAGCCGGTCCTTATGGCAGTTCTGAGACTTTAAGCCACGTGTCTTATTTTTCATTACCTGTGTAACCTCGTTTCGATAGACGTGCATTAGGACATTGTTGATGGAAAACACTCAATTAAAAGACCAAGGGTAATTTCGTACTGTTACCACTTTGATATAACTTTGACGTGTCTATAGGTATCGTGGTTCAGTTTCGACATTCGACAGAGTGCGCAGAAGGCCTGTGGACAGCACTATGCTTGTGCTTCGCAGAATTGGGCAAGTCGCTTGTTCTAGAGAGATACAGGCTCAATATATTCATCTCATTTGATATAACCTTATGAATCATAGCTTATTTTTTACTATTTCTTCACTGCCCCGCCGCGGTGGTCTAGTGGCTAAGGTACTCGGCTGCTGACCCGCAGGTCGCGGGTTGAAATCCCGGCTGCGGCGGCTGCATTTCCGATGGAGGCGGAAATGTTGTAGGCCCGTGTGCTCAGATTTAGGTGCACGTTAAAGAACCCCAGGTGGTCAAAATTTCCGGAGCCCTCCACTACGGCGTCTCCCATCATCATATGGTGGTTTTGGGACGTTAAACCCCACATATCAATCAATCAATTACTATTTCTTCACTGTGTAATTCTCTTACATTCGTTGTATTTTCGTCCCGTTTTTTTTTCTTTTGCCTTTTCAAGAAACCCTGTAGTCGCGTTTATTTCGAAAATGGCATATGTCTGACTTCGTTCTTTCATTTTTAACTCTACACACACAACGGTAACTAACACGTAGGATTCCGTCCCAATGGACGCAAATGATGAGAAGCCAGTGTTGGTGAAGCTGACAGGGTAAGTATGGAAGTGAGGCCCTCTTCGCGTCTAACGACCCAGCAGTTCAACCACATGTGTAGTCCACTCGACCTCGTGGGGCCCGCGAGGTTTGTTATACAAGCCCGTCTCTGTGTACCCGAGCTATCGACCCGACTCACGCCCTTCCATTAGCGTGGCGCGTACGGCGAACAGCGGGCAACGCTGAAGAAGCTTCTCTCGTGCGCGCAGAAGGGTTTAGTGTAGCGTATGCATCTCTGTGCATGTACGGATTCCTCAGTCAGGGATAAAAGGTCAGCGAGTTCAGTTGCACACACATGCGTGTGCCCTGCGATTGCGTACGGGGTTTCTCGTCGTGCGCTGGAGCTGCACTGACAGCTCGGTAGGGTTCCACGAAGCACGGTGTCAGCTTCCACCACGAGTATTTCCTTTGCCGAAAGCAAAGCCGACCCCGTGTCCTACGGTGTTCAACCCGATAGCTATCCCATAGATTGAAAGGACGCTTAAAGAGAAGCTCGCGAAGGAAAAAATAAGCAGGCGTTCACCGCCGTCAGTATCAGCCCGCAAAAGCGGACTCGGGAAGGTATAGCTTTTGAACCTTGTTAACGTGTCATGCACACATTTGAATCATTCAATCCAGGGAATGGATTAGCCATGTGAACTAGTCAAGTGCGGCGTATCTCGTAACCCTTGGTTCCCTTTTTTGAACGTTAGGCCTGAAATGAGGTTTGCAGTGACGTGGGTACCACCAGCGGGCTTTTGTATTAGCAGTGGAAGTTCGAACAGTAACATAAATGACAGAGCGCGCGTTTTATACTGCCTCGCCGCGGTGTTCTAGTGGCCAAGGAACTAGGCTGCTGACTCGCAGGTCGTGGGATTGAATCCTAGCTGCGTCGGCTTGATTTTCGATCGAGGCAAAAATGCTGTAAGCCCATGTACTCAGATTTCAGTGCATGTTAAAGAACCCGAGGTAGTCGAAATTTCTGGAGCCCTCCTACGGCGTATTTCACAATCATAGTGGTTTTGGGACGTTAAACTCCACATATCATCATCATAATCATAAAGCGGTAGTCTTTTCATTTAGCTTGATTACTCGAAGAGGTGGCCATTACTTACGTTGGAAATCAAAATGTGTTATTGACTAATTACTGAGAGACGCCTGATCAACGTTTTTTAAATATTTACTTTAACGCTCGTATTGCGAGAATTTGGCTATTCTTGTGTCCTTGTACCACAATTTATGCAAATACCTCGTATATTTCCGATGGAGGCGGAAATGTTGTAGGCCCATGTGCTCAGATTTGGGTGCATGTTAAAGAACCCCAGGCGGTCGAAATTTCTGGAGTCCTCCACTACGGTGTCTCTCATAATCATATGGTGGTTTTGAGACGTTGAATCCCACATATCAATGAATCAAATGCCTAGTTGAACTCATTCAAGACAAATGTGTTACAATAAGAAGTACTCTATACCTTGTTGCATACATCATATCCAACGTTGTGGAGAGACTTCTTGCAGTCGATGCGATCGCAAAAAAAAATAGTTCGATGTTCTTGCCACCAATAAACAGTGCCAAAACTTTTTTTTTGCTTTATACGGCGAAAAGTAATCGAATCTATTGAGTTCCTTACAGACAAGAACATCGTTAAACGTCTGATATTATGCGTCTTGGTAGCTTTGTTTCCACGTGACGTCACAATCGGGCTCTCCGCACTGGGTACCTCACGATGGCGGCTCCCCAGGATCTGAGATAGTGTCAGTGCACGGTATAGGACATCACAGGGTCGTTGGGACCCCACGTTCTTTTGCGCTCGTCCCATTTTGTTCTGCTCGCCAGTCATGCCAATGGTGAGCACAAAGAAACGTGATGGTGCACAGGCACCACGAGACGCGCGGAGTTATGCGTTTTTTTTCTGGTTGAACTGTTTGCAAAGCTTCCACAGCGTTGCAGCTATTGTGAGAAGCGCAGTATGGGAGACCAGTGCTGGATAGATGGCGCGCCCTAAAAAGAGCACCTGGTGGAGAGTCGCGACACAACTCAGCCGCTCGCGCCCAGACGACCGGCCGCAGTGTACCACAATGAGAGCACGCGTGAGCGCCGCTGCCGTGCTTAATTTTGGAACGAACAGCTCGAAACGCCATTGCGCCAGTTATACTGCACTGTGGTTTAGAAAACTATTATCTTCTACGAAGGCTAACCTCATATAAAAAGCACTGAAAAAACGTGGAGAAGCCCTGCAAAGCGGACTGTGCCTATTTATATGGCGTCGAAGGGACAGTGTTATGTCATGATGGCAACTTCCTCGTCCTTAATTTCTGGTTGCGTGCTGCGTTTCGGGCTTATGCTAGTACTGGCTGACATGCCCCCACTCATAAGTTCATGCTCCGACGATACCACCCTGCCAACATCTGCAGTAAAACAAAACGAAAACAGGGTAAGTGGAAGCTGCGTCACTTTTTTTCTGGCATCGTTTGTACGCTCTGTCCGCGGTATGTATGCACGGGGACGTTGATCAAACAAACCAACGCGTAGCAGCATAGCACGTGTGGTGTCGTGCTATATACTATTCATGATGGCGCGGAATAGATTAGCGACAACGGCGGCCTCGCTTCGATGGGGGTAAAATATAAAAAGAACACCCGTTAACCAAGATATATGTGCGCATTGGAGAACCCGAAGCGGTTACGATCTTGATACGCACACTGCAGCGTACCTGAAAATTATATCTTGTTTGGCCCATGAAAGCCTAGCAATTATCAATGTTGAACATACATCTTTATTTTATGCCGACACAGGCAAGAGGAAAAACTGAAGCTTTGTTGTTTGGCGAACTAAACAGCTAGTGAAAATTGAGGACATTTGATACTTCTCTAATGATCTGTGGGGTTTAACATCCCAAAACCACCATATGATGTGCAACCAAGTGGAACCTTCTCAAACACTTGCTCTAGGGTTCCGGCACCAAGTCGCCAAAGAGGTGTCCTCGCTAAAGCGTTGCATGGAGCCAAGAAATCATCTTCGGAAGAGAAAGTGCTCGAGCGGCTAGCTAAAAAGAACCTGCTGCTCAGAACTGTGGCCGATGGTGCGGCTTATTTATTATAAAAAGGGATGCCTAACTCTACGACGAGCCTTTTACTGTCAGTGAAATCCGCCGTGCCCTACATGACCTAAATGGTATATCGGCACCTGGCCCTGATCTCATTACTGACAAGGCACTCAGAAACCTAGAAGACAAGTCGATGGACTTTCTCACGGAGGAGATAAATCGCATTTTAAAGGGGAGAATAGTGCCATAACAATGGAAGGTGGCAAAATATTACTCATCCCGAAATTCAGCAAACCATCAAGCTTGGACTACCTGTGCCCCATCTTTCTCACGTTTTGTGTAGGCAAGGTGGCTGAGCACGCCATTCATACCAGAATCACCGAGCACATCGAGACCAACGACCTCTTCCCTCAAAACATTATAGGTTTAAGCCAGGCCTCTCCACCCGGAATGCCATGAAGCTTCATCATCATCATCATCATCATCATCAGCCTGACTACGTCCACTGCAGGACAAAGGCCTCTCCCATGTTCCGCCAGTTAACCCGGTCCTGTGCTTGCTGCTGCGAATTTATACCCGCAAACTTCTTAATCTCATCTGCCCACCTAACCATCTGTCTCCCCCTAACCCGCTTCCCTTCTCTGGGAATCCAGTTACCATTAACGACCAGCGGCTATCCTGTCTACGCGCTACATGCCCAGCCCATGTCCATTTCTTCTTCTTGATTTCAGCTATAATATTTTAACCCCCGTTTGTTCACTAATCCACTCTGCTCTCTTCTTGTCTCTTAAGGTTACACCTACCATTTTTCTCACCATTGCTCGCTGTGTCGTCCTCAATTTAAGCTGAACCCTCGTTGTAAGTCTCCAGGTTTCTGCTCCGTAGCTAAGTACCGGCAAGATACAGCTGTTATATACCTTTCTCTTGAGGGACAGTGGCAATCTACCTGTCATAATTTGAGAGTACTTGCCAAATGTGCTCCACCCCATTCTTATTCTTCTAGTTACTTCAATTTCGTGGTTCGGCTCCGCGGTTATTATATCTGCCCTAATAGACAGTCTCTTACAACTTGAAGTGCACTATTACCTATCTCGAAGCGCTGCTCTTTTCCGAGGTTGTTGTACATTACTTTCGTTTCCTGCAGATTCATTTTAAGACCTACTTTTCTGCTCTCCTTGTCTAACTCCGTAATCATGAGTTGCAATTCGTCCCCTGAGTTACTCAGCAATGCAATGTCATCGGCGAAGCGCAGGTTACTAAGGTACTCTCCATTAACTCTTATCCCTAACTGTTCACATTCTAGGGTTCTGAAAACCTCCGGTAAGCATGCGGTAAATAGCATTGGGGAGATTGTGTCCCCCTGCCTTACACCCCTCTTGATTAGTATTCTGTTGCTTTATGAAACACTATGGTAGCAGTTGATCCCCTGTAGATTTCTTCCAGAATGTTTATATATACTTTATCGACGCCCTGATTCCGCAGTGTCTGCATGACGGCCGATATTTCTACTGAATCAAACGCCTTCTCGTAATCTATGAAGGCTATGTATAGGGGTTGGTAATATTCTGAGCATTTCTCTATTACCTGATTGATAGTATGAATGTGGTCGATTGTTGAGTAGCCTGTTCGAAATCCTGCTTGTTCCTTTGGTTTATTGAATTCTAATGTTTTCTTTACTCTGTTAGCAATTACTTTTGTAAGTAGCTTGTATACTACAGAGAGCAAGCTAATCGGCCTGTAATTCTTGAAGTCCTTGTCATCTCCTTTCTTATGTATTACGATGATGTTAGCGTTCTTCCAAGACTCTGGTACTCTTCCCGTCAGGAGACACCTCGTAAACAGGGTGGCTAGTTTTTCTAACACAATCTGCCCTCCTCCTTTCAGCAGATCTGATGTTACGTGATCCTCACCAGCAGCTTTGCCTCTTTGCATGCTCTCCAAAGCTTTTCTGACTTCTTCTATCATTACTGGTGGGGTGTCATCTGGGTTACTGC
Organism: Rhipicephalus annulatus; assembly: GCA_013436015.1. NCBI lineage: Eukaryota > Metazoa > Arthropoda > Arachnida > Ixodida > Ixodidae > Rhipicephalus > Rhipicephalus annulatus. Next base: position 367,780 of record WOVY01009274.1, read on the forward strand.
TAGTTCTTATAGTATTAAAGTCGTAGTTGTCCCGGCTACTGTACAGATCTCTGTAAAACTCCTCCGCTATTTTAACTTTCCTATCCGTATTGGTAGTTATTTTGCCTTCTTTGTCTCTTAGTGCATACATCCGACTTTTGCCTATCCCAAGTTTCCTCTTCACTGCTTTGACGCTTCCTCCGTTTTTCAGAGCGTGTTCAATTCTCTTCGTGTTATACCTTCTTACATCGCATACCTTACGTCTATTAATCAACTTCGAAAGCTCTGCCAGTTCTATTTTGTCTGTTGTGCTTGACACTTTCATGATTTGACGCTTCTTAATTAGGTTGTTCGTTTCCTGGGAAAGCTTGCCAGTGTCTTGTCTAGCTACCCTGCCTCCAACTTCCACTGCACAGTCCGTAATGATACTCGTCAGATTATCATTCATTGTATCTACGCATTGGAACCTGAACTTGGCAAGGTTTAACGCTAGAACCTTATCTAGTGAGGGAAGTCTAGCTGTACTATTCGAAGAGCTAGAGGGTGTTAAATGGGATATATTAGGGCTCAGTGAGGTTAGGAGGACAGATGAGGCCTATACGGTGCTACAGAATGGGCACGTCCTTTGCTATTGGGGCTTCGCAGACAGAAGAGAACTGGGAGTGGGGTTCCTAATTCACAGAAACATAGCTGGCAACATAGAGGAATACTATAGCATTAATGAAAGGGTGGTAGGTATCGTAATTAAACTGAATGAAAGATACAAGATGAAGGTAGTACAGGCTTACGCGCCTACATCGAGCCATGATGACGCCTCAGTTGAAAGCTTCTATGAAGACGTGGAATCGGCAATGAGTAAGGTAAAAACACGGTATACTATAGTGATGGGCGACTTTAATGCAAAGGTAGGGAAGAAGCAGGCTGGAGACCAGGCAGTAGGAGATTATGGCATCGGTACTAGAAACGCTAGAGGAGAGCTATTAGTAGAATTCGCAGAACGCAATAATTTACGGATTTTGAATACCTTCTACCTAAAACGAGAAAACCGCAAGTGGACATGGAGGAGCCCTAATGGCGAAAATAAGAACGAAATAGACTTTATAATCAGCGCACACCCAGGAATCGTGCAGGATGTGGAAGTGGTTGGCAAGATACGATGCAGTGACCATAGAATGGTACGGTCTCGAATTCGCCTAGACTTGAAGCAGGAACGACAGAAACTGATACGCAAGAAGCCAATCAATGAGCTAGCACTGAGAGAGAAAGTACAGGAATTCAGAGTGTCGCTGCAGAACAGGTACTCGGCTCTTAGTGAGGAAACCATGAAGCTTATCAATATCCAAATACTGGATATCTGCTTTTCGGACATGAGAGCCATCCTCGCTCTGGACTTGGAGAAAGCTTTTCATAACATCCGTCACGAGTTCATTTTGACGCCATGTCCAAACTCGACCTTGGCTGGTCCTTACATGCATTTATGAGGTCTTTCTTGAGCACGCGATGCGCCGTCCTGAAGATTGGAGAATTGAAAACAAAGAAAATGGAGCTTGATGGAAGGGGCACCACACAAGGATCTGTCATCTCGCCGCTCCTCTTCAACATTGCAATGGTCGACCTCTCGAGAGACCTAGCCAAGATCCAGGGCATCGGTCACATGATCTACGCTGACGACATCACTGTTTGCTGCGCGGTAGGCAGTGACGGACAAGTCGAAGCTGCTCTAGGAAGCTGTTTACACCACAGAGCGCTTTCTAAAAGACGCGAGACTCCGGTGGCCCCCCATCTAATCAGAACTTCTCCACAGCCCAATTAGAAAGGGACCCAAGCCGTAGAATCGAAAACCCCCACCAAAATTTACATAATTTTCTATTCGTAGTGGGTCCGATGGAGGCGGAAATGTAGGCCCGTGTACTCAGATTTGGGTGCACGTTAAAGAACCCCAGGTGGTCCAAATTTCCGGAGCCCTCCACTACGGCGTCTCTCATAATCAAATGGTGGTTTTGGGACGTTAAACCCCACAAATCAATCAATCTATTCGTAGTGGGAAGATCCAATTTCCAACGTCTCATATATGCAAATCTTGGGAATGACCCTCGAAACAGCAGGCAGACGTTGTTTAACCGCTCACAAATGGTCAAGGAGGACGAATAGCGTCATCTCTCTCATCAAACGGGCAGCTAACAGAAGGTGAGGCCTGAGTGAAGAGAACCTGATAATGCTTGTGCACGCTTTCTTGTTATGCTATTTCACGTATGTAGCGGCTATTCACGCCTGGAAGAGGGGCGAACAAGACAAGTTAAATGCCATGATAAGGAGGGGTATCAGGAGAGCACTCGAACTACCACAGTACACACGCACCGACTGACTCCTGCCGTAGTGCATTCACAATACCGAATACAGAAGAGATAACAGAAGCACAAGAAAGGGCACAGATTGTCAGACTTCCTGGCACCAGAACGAGTAGGCGACTCCTCATAGAGATAGGCGTCCCGCCCGCCAAAGTTCAAGACCCTTACCAGGGCCTTTCGAAAGAGCAAAAAGACAATATGATTGTGATGTGACATCAAGGTTTGGGCCCAGGACCACTCACCAAGGAACTGATTCGAGCCACAATTGAAAACACACACAAACATATATTAAATAGAAGGATGATCTAACAATAAATAATGTGAGAGGTACTCTGATATATGTAGGCCTAACTGCGCAAATAATTGTCTTTTGAATTCAGAAGGGTCTCGGCGTGCTTGAAGCCGTTGAAGGACGTCGATGGCCGCCGCTCGAAGACGATGTCCCGTCTGGCTGGTTGACGTCGCTCACGCGAGCCAGCCCTCGCCAAGGCACAGATCACTGCGGCGGCAGCTCGGTAGCTCGGCCTCCACGTTCATCTCGGCCCCACCCGGGTCGTCTCAGCGACTCTGAACGACCTCAGCAGCAGTGGTCCACCACCAACAGAACAAGCTCGATCGCCATGAATGACAGCGAAGACGAGGCCACCTCGCCAGATCCCTGGGCCAGCTGCCCAGCCGGAATGCAGGCCTCGTTCTTCTCGGTTGCCCTGCAGCAGTCAGGAACGCCAGCCGGACCTCTGGGCCTCGCCTGGTCCCTGGGCCAGTCCCCAGCCGGAGTACAGGAACGGTAGCACCTGGAGGACGTCACTTAGTTCCTTGGGCCGGACGTCCAGCCGAGAACCATCTGTCCTTCACCGCTGCGCTGTCTCGACCACCGGCACACGCACCATGGCAGACGTCTCCCGCACACACTTTAGTTTCCTCTTCATCGCCCTCGCACGGCGACCACTTATTTGTTTTTTGCACGCCTCTATCATGCCTCTATCATGACAATCATTATATCCCCGCCCCGCGCGTTGTGCGTACTCAGCGCAATGTGGAAAAGAATGAAGTCCAGGGCGGTGATGCTCCTACGTCGGGCGGCAGAAATTCCTGGTGGAAGCTGCTTCGTCAACGCGGCCCAATATGGCAACAGCAATAGTTTTGCAGCAGTATGGATCAACAAGAGCAGTTGGACCATTTATGCCAATTCAGTACAATGCTCGTTGTTGTGTGTGGCCGAGCAAGTGGCCATTGCCTTGGCTCTTCTGGATGACAAACATGAACATGTATTCAGCGATTCCAGGGCAGCCATCCGCGCCTTCAGCGTTGGCGCCGTGTGTAAAGAAGTGTATCACATACTGGAGGGCAAAAGCATCACCACCCACACTCTCACGTGGTTCCCCACTCATATGCGATCCATCAGGTGATCCCACAAACCTGAACTAGCTGGCCCACTCCAAGGCACAAGGTCTCACTTTCCACGACCATGAAGAACGCCCCGCAGGCCCGCAGTTGTGGAGAACCTAGATAATTCGACCCCTTATGTCGAAATTACACATCACTTTTATCTCGACAGGAGAGACATTCCCCTTCCTAACAAGAAGTTAAATCGAGCGCAGGCTTTGAATCTCATACTTCTTCAGACGGGTTCGTAACCCAGCCCGGCTTTATTGCATAAAATGTATCCCGACATATATCTTAATAGCTCTTGCGGGCACTGCAACGAATTCGCTAGCGTAGACCACATGCTCTGGCGTTTCCCCTCGTTACGGGGCATAGACCAATCCACTGAAGAGAAGTGGTTATCCGCTCTCAATAGCTCCGATGTCGGGGATCAACTGCGGGCAGTCCAAAGGGCCTAGGCTGCGGCGGTCTGGCTTCGCCTGACTGTCCCAACGTGGGAGCGGCCCGCTGCGCGTTGAGTCGTGCACCTCGGGACCTACAATGAACTTTCTCATCCATCACAGTGCAATGTGCACTGTTAAAGATTACTACAAACGTATGAAGGATACAGCAGCAACAACAACAACAACAAAATAATAATAATAATAATAATAATAATAATAATAAATATTAAGGCATGCTTGTGTTTCCCCGGCAAAAACCACGATAATATTATCGTTGATTTAGCCTACTTATTACAGTATATTGAGCTCATTACTACATAGTGAATCTTCACTCAAGTGATTGATGGACTCTTACTGACTAGGTGCTTATGCACGTGCTATGTGATGCGCTATATTTCTTCCTATTTCCTCTTTTCCCCCTCTCTTTTCTATCTCCCCGTTCCTTTCCCACGAGTAGGGTAGTCAACCGGTTATCCTCGACTGGTTGACCTCTCTACCTTTCCTTTGCTAGTATTTATTCTCTCTCTATTCAGTCAGCTGCGGGAAGGCGAGAGAAGGAAGTAAGGTGCCAAACAGACACGAACACCTACTATCAACAAATGATTCATTCAAAAATGCACAGAGCATTTGTCGTTACACATACATAAATAAATACACATATATAAGCCATTCTTTCTCTCCCAATGAGCACACTACTAAGCTTTCATCTTTCACAAGTTAATAGTGACCCGTCTTTCCAAACATAAAAATAAGAAAAGAAGACAGGAGGAAGTAAACGAAGCATGTCAAACGCGCTAATAAAAAAAGCTCACATGACGCGCTGTGGAGTCTTGACGTCGTGAATATGAGTTGTACGAGCTTCTACGCAGCCGCAGCCATAGTATATAGGGTCGCTAAATGCGAGAAAGACACGACGACGCACTGGTGAAGGAAAGGACAAAGAATCGCCGAACCCATTGCTCTTCCCGGTTCGTGCCAAAGAAAGCGAACAGAACAAAAAGTTGTTGCACGGCAGACTCTGCAAAGCGCGGCACCAGCGCTGGAGGGGCCGCGAACACAAAGGGACTAAAAGAGCGGTGGACGAAAGAATTATATAAGAATCTACATGCTTGCGCGTGGCATGCAGTGGCAGTGATGCTGCAGTCTGTCGTAAGGCCAGGCAGGGTGGAAGAGTGCGTCGGAAAAGAAAAGACCTCTCCACATAACTGAACAGGCACCGTGCACACGCGGCGGGGACACCAGCCAGCGACCTGTCTGGCGCGAGGACGTCAAGAAAAACTAGGAAGAAACACAAGAAAAAATAAAGAGATAAGAAAGTTCGAGACAGCATGGGAAGATGTTAGTGCAGAAGCACAAAGAAGAAATCTAGAAATGAAACGCGCGCCACACCGAGCCCTGCTGTGAGTCCCTTTCTCAGCAGCAGCAGCAGCAGCGACCCGTCTGCCTCAAACTCCGCAAAGCCTGTGCGTTGTCGGGATGTGAGGAAGGCGAAGCAGCAGCGAGCAGACTATCCGAATAAGGGACAAAAACAAAAATAAAGCAAAAAATGTAAGGGTTACTAATCCTACGAAAAAAAGACTGAAAAGGTAAAGTGCGAGCGGGAGCAAACAACGCTGTCTACCAGAGGGAGCAAAGAGCAGTTGAGCCGGGTGAGAACAAAAAGCAAGGCTGGCAAAAGACAAGCGCCCACGCGCAAGAAGCGGGGTGAAATGAGAAAGAAACCTGCAAAAGAGGGGACGAAAGTGACGACAAAAGGCAAAAGAAACGAACGCGTGAGGAGGAGGCACTGGCGGCTGGAGTAGATGCTGGCTGCTCGCTTTTGCCGGCGGTGTCCTCACTGGCTGCTCAGCGCGCTAAGGAGGAAGAGGCTGAGACGGGAGCGGAGCGAGTGCGGCGTTTCATAAATCGTTGAACGTCGCAGGAAGGCCCTGGCGCGAGCATTGTTCGCATTCCTGCCATACTTTCTCCCACCAGACGGGACGACGGCACAGAGCAGGCAGGGAAAGGGGACCAACGAGAAAGCGGCGCCGGCGACGAGGCCCTCCCGAGGACGCTGGCCGCCGACGCTCCCTTGTTGGCCTTCGATCGTTGCGCCCCTACTCCCCGCGCTCGGGGAAGGCAAGAGGGAATAAAGTGGAAGGGGGGGGGGGCGAAAAACCAATATAAAACGACTTTGAGCCTAGGATATTGCGTTTCGGGAAGATCTTTCCGAAGAGCGCCCTCCTCTCTGCTACAACCCGCGCTTCCCTCTCCAGGTTCCACTGTGCCGTACTCCTCGCAGAGCTGCTTGTCCACTCTCTTTCTCTGCGAGCGCTTGCTGCTGGCATGCCCCGCGACAGTCCTCGCTCGCTCGCTGGTTCGGCTTAGCGCACCGCTTATGCCCGGCAGAACCAAACGGAGAAAGAGAGGAACGGGCATCCCGCCTCGCCCGCATGGAGCCCTCGCAGCGGCGGCGGTGTACGGAGGGCAGCATAGTTTTCGGGCCACGTCGCGTGCCGCAGCTGTGAATCAATCGCCGGGTCGGCTGACGCGCGCCACGTGCGGCCACGAAAGCCGCCCCACCGCTCGGCCGCGTGCCTGGTCAGCTGACTCACGAAACCTGCGCCGTGCGAAATCGGAGAGACGAGCCCCTTGTTTGAGCCCATCGCTGGCGTGGCGGTGTCGGGTTTTATACCTCGTTTGAGGCCTATATTACGCCCAGCGAATTAGGAAAGGGGAAAGGCCCGAGCCTTCGGCTAAAAGCGCGAAGGTCCCGTTGCCACGTGCGTCTCGCTATTGCTGAAGCCCAGCGTGTCGTTGTTCGGAAACGGTGTTTATAAAGCGTGCTCGCGAAGCGCTTCCTATGAGAAGACCTGCCTGTAAATACCTGGCATGAAAGTTTGAAAGGCTTTCGTGGCCGAAATGGGTTTAGGGGAGGAAAGGGGGGTGCATTTGCGCCCTTATTGCTCGGCAAGTACGGACGCAATCTATGGTTTACTAAGGTGAAGCGACGAATACGCCATGCTTGATATGTACGTGAGGATGCCTATTCTTACTCCTGCTAAAGTATACGAACAAGATTCTCTACCAAAGTTGATCATAACTAGGACTCCGTGCTTTCCGTGTTTATTTTTCTTTAAAAATTGGCAGGTTTTTATCGAAGTTTACATTTCTGGCACGAAAATTTGGTGTCCACCACAGTTTGTTTCCAGTAAGTTCCGCATTTCTGAAACTCGGATTTTTCGCTATATTCTTTAAATCTCAAAATATTAGATGAATTTATATCTGAGTACTAAAGTGCCAAAACACTTTAAAATAAATGGAAAAAATAGACGCATAGCTTTCAAACGTGAAGGGAAGCTCATGCCTCACATTTGGGTCCACAATTTGAACATATATACCAAACAGATTAATTGGTGTACTGGTGTTGATCCCACCGGTTAATTTCAGATGTCTGTCTCCACGTTTCGGCGACAGCAGCGTATTATCCATTAATGTCTGCAGCAGTCGTTAAGCCTTGGTTCTCGTTAAGGAACTCCGACAGACTTGTGACATCTGATGCGAAAACCTCTGTTGCGTCCGGCCAATTACTGATGAGATCGCGCAAATGAACCCGCAGTGGGGGATAAACCTTGTGCACCAGGGTCCTCTGTGCCTCAAGTTCCTTAGTTATTGAGATCAAGGCACACGCACTGGTTTTCAGGAACCTCATTTTAACGAGCAAGTCCTGCACAGCTTCAGGTGATAACACAAGACTCCTGAGCTTTTCACATTTCGTCCCCTTAGCTTCGCGACTTTCAAACAAGAAAGACAAAATGGTACGCCAATAGTCCGAAATATCTTCTAGAGCTTCGTTAAAAGAGAATCACCTCGATGGACATGCGGTTTTCAGCGACTTTCAGGTAATGCTCATGGCCAAACAGACAAAAGCAAACTTACGGCTTAGCTCCCGCGATGAGTTCAACATGGCAGGAAAGTGCACAACAAAATTGGGAACTACGTTGAACGAGCTAATCCTGATTCCCCCATTCCAGAACGTTGTTCATTAGGTGGCACAGATCCTTGAAGTGAAGCATCTTGAATTCGGGGTCGGAGAGGTGCAAGTCTTTGTGAAGCTTCTGGAGTCAGACGCGCTACCGTTGCGCCACCGGGTAACGTTGTGAAGTTTCTGCATGCAGGAAAGTTGATTCAGAGCACAATACAGCTACGTCGCCGAAGGTCTTTCTAAGCTTCTGAAGGGCAGTTTGTATCAACATGCAAATTAATACTCGGTTACTCTGTTGCACTATTTGCAAGTTGATCGTAAGGGTTCTACCTCTAGGAAATCGGTCATCGTAGAATGTTGCAAGCACGAACATGGCCGGACGTCCACGAAGTTCCGGTGACTCGTCGATGGGGACAGAAACGGGCTCGTCTTTCATCACAAAAATTATCGTCGCAAGGTCTTTGTAACTGACCTCATGTAGGCATTTCCGATATAGTTGGTCACTACCTGGCGTCATGCGTGCCGCCGGACACTTGTTTCGAAAGAGGCTGCCAAGAGGCCCATCAGCCTGGTGTAGTGGAATCCCAGCATAACAGAGTGCCCGGCCAAGCCGATTCGGAATGTCATTCGCATGTTTTCCTTTTGAGCGGACCTGAATAATGCAATATTCCTGCAAACTTTACTCTGAGGAGTTGCCTGTGAGATATAGGAATAACAAGACGATGGGAACAAATCGGACTTCAACCATGCAAGCCTGTTCAGATCTTGTCATAGAAGTAAGCACGCACGACGAAACCTTGTGAAACTGAACGAAGTGTGCTGCATTCACTCTCCCGCACCCCTTAATTCAAAGCACCACCTCTTCAGCAAGATCTCACCAATGTCTGCGCAGCACTTCTTCATATGGACGTGGCGTTGAAATCGTAAATGCTCCGCTATTCTCACGGCGCCCTCGCCGTTCGCAATGCCAACTATCACACGACAATGCTGGCAAATATACACTCATTTAGAGGACGCCAACTCTTCGATATCGCGATACTCTTTTACGTATAAGCCGCAAAGATATAGTTTTCTTCCCAATTCGCACGAGCGAAATTTCTCTTGACGCGCCACAGAAATGCGTCATGTGAACGTATACGTGAGCAGCCGTTTCATGCTTGACCCTCGCTGTCGTGGCTGCCTGGAACTGTTGTTCTCTCTCGCACGCGCGTGTGATAGAGAGTGCACCAATCACACAAACCCAATACTCTACGTGGCTGCAATCCACTCCAACAGAATTTCTTCAGGGGGGCAGTGATGGCAGAGGGCAGCGAAGCACGAGGCCCACATATTCTTTGTTGTCTATAGTCACGCTGTAGCACTGCTGTCATCTATATATATATATATATATATATATATATATATATATATATATATATATATATATATATATATATATATATATATATATATATATATATACAGGCAAGGCGCACGGATGGTCAACACCTAAAAACTAAAGGTGCTCACTGTAGTCATCACTAACAAAGCCAAGTGGAACCTGACGATAAATTACACATCAAAATACGTCACTGCTCTCGATCCGCTGCCTTATCGCGGCCCCTATGATCCTGTCTGTCTCTGTCTACAGTCAACTCAGCACAGGATACAGCCTTTATAATGCTTATTTTCTTGATCTACACATTTTCCATAAATCAAAGTGATCGTTTCCCTCTGAACTACTTTAGCGGAATTCCTGAAGTAGTCGGCCACTCTCTGCTTATGGTAAAACTTATGCATTTTGATGTCGACTTTTCAGTAGTGAATCTTCTGCGTAGCTATTACCTCGATGGATTCATGTTATGTTTCCGTAAATGGTCAAACGTCTTTTTCGTTCAAGGAAAGTATACTCGACCCCCACGAGGGTCGTTGTAAGGCCCACTCCCGTTTTTGATTGATTTTCAAATGCAGTTTCTCTTTGCCCATCGGAATTCTTTAGTTCGATAGGTCAATAGCATAAATATATTTAATTCTCTCCATATGTTTCTCTCCATATAATTCTCTCCAATACGTGTAATTCTCTCCATGTTATACCTTCTTACATCAGATACTTTACGTTTATTAATCAACTTCGAAAGCTCTACCAACTCTATTTTGTCTGTTGTACTTGATGCTTTTATTCTTATACGTTTCTTAATGAAATTTTTCGTTTCCTGGGACAGCTTGCCAGTGTCCGGTCTAACTACAGTACCTCCAACTTCCACTGCACGCTCCGTAATGATACTCATCAGATTATCATTCATTGCATCAACGCTAAGGCTGGTTTCCTCGAAAAGAGCCGAGTACCTGTTCTGAAGCGAGACTCTGAATTCCTGTACCTTCCCTCTCAATGCTAGCTGATTGATTGGCTTCTTGCGTATCAGTCTGGGTGGATTCGGGACCGTACCATTTTATGGTCACTGCATCGTACATTGACATGTGCTTCCACATTCTGCACGATGCCGGGGTGTGTACTCAGTATAAAATCTATTTCGTTCTTATTTTCGCCATTAGGGCTCCTCCATATCCACTGTTGCGAAAGACGGTGACGCCAACACGGTCCCGAAGGCGCCACTGCTTTCAACTCCGCCGGGAAGGTCACCAGCCGTTTGGTAGCGTATGTTTCTCAGCTCGCGACTGCTTCTGCGCAGAGCTGATAAGACGAGCGGACGAGACGACGGCGAGTTAAACAAGGTTTATGTACAGCATATATACAGAGGCGTTACTATTTCGGCACTGGGGCCGACAGAGACTCGAAGAGCCGAGCTCTCCTCTCTAACACATAGGTCAGCTTTTCGCCTAAGACCGCCGACTCACACACATGCCGGCTCTCCGACACGGGGACTCCTCTCACATAGGACCGCCAGGACCGCCAGGACCGCCGATCGCGACGCGCCGCAGGGCTTCTTTTATATGCAACGGGTCCAACCAAAATGTCCAATCAGAAGCGCCGCTGGTCGTCAGGGCAGATTCCTCCAATGGGGTCGCCGCTGGGCCACGTCAGACCCCCAGACATGAAGACGCCGGCTCGCTGTCACGTGCGCTGCTGACTCACTGCACGTGGGCCAGAGAGGCGCCGCGCGTGTTTACGCCGTTGAGTTGTTCGCGTCTGGCGGACTGCGGGCTGGCCTTGACCCAGATTGCCTTTTTCAGAGGCACGGACGTTTGACGAGGACTCGCTGGCATAACAGCACCCCCGCCGCCAGACAATGCACCGGAAAGACGAGCTGCTTCCACGGGGCTCGGATGTCAGGTGCGCTCGTTCGCCAGGTCCCTCCAGGTTCGCCTCCAGGGCCATGGGGAGAATACAGCTCCAGACTGTTCCGGAAACACATCCCATTTTTGACGACGGATCCCAGCTCCACTGGCTTGTCGCCACAACTTGTCGACCAGCTTCACTCGTCTCTTCTGACCATCTTCGGTTTCAGCACTTGTCGATGGTTCTGCAACTTGCTAAGAACGGTTCGACAACAAACAACACACGACACAAGCAAGTGCCCTCGGTCACCCGACAGAACACCAGACAAAGTATAGTACAACATATACCTATCTACGTGTCTATCGGAATTTTGTTCCCTCTATATGAAGAGGCACATGTGGGACACAAGACTCTTAAAGTAAGAACTTGAATTTTTCACACTTACAACAACGCAACGAATTAGAATACCACATAAAGTTGGCCCCTTGAGATCACTCTAAACGAGAGCGCTCAGCCCAGGTCGTGATGAGGTCAAAATTTTGCCCCGAATCGCCAGCGAGAAACCGAAAGGTTGAGAAGTTACTAGCTGGAACGCACTGCTCAATGCACCTGCATTAGCGTTTACCTTTCCTTTATTTTTTTTTGATAGCGAACGTCAAAGTTGCGCTGTGGAGCAACATGCTCCACTTCAGTAACCGGCCACTTTTAGGCGACGATACCTATGCGGCACCAAGAGCGGCTCACACTTTCGACGTTGCACAGGGGAACAACGATACGGCTTGCTACGGATTGACTCCTCACCGCTTAGCTCGATATCGTGTTCGATCACCCTCGTGTTTCCGGGGCGGTCCGAAAACACGTCTTCAAACTCGGAACCAATCTTTCTCAGGTCCTCTTTCTCAGGTCCTCCTTCACTTAAGCTAGGCTCTAGGTTTATCTGCTCCCAGATTACCTCCGATCCCCTTTCGATTACATCACTAGTGGTCAAAATTTTTGCTCCTTCCTCGGAAACACTCAACAGCTGATTTACGACCGCTTGATGTTGAACGTATGGTTTCATCAAGTTGTAAACTTTGTTCGGCCGCCTTCCCAATTTTACTTCATAATTGGTACCAGAAAGCTGCGATATTACATTGGCAGGCCCTTCCCAATCAACCTCAAGCTTATTCTTTTTGAACGGCTGCAGCAGCATTACCTGACTTCCTACTTCAAAAGCGCGTTTCCTCACAGATTTCTCGTAGTGCTCCTTCGACAGCACTTTTGCCGCGTTTTTGTGGCTTTCCACTAGCGCTTTAATCGAGAGGTCCTCACGCTGCTCTCGAATGAGCGTCTCTCGATCAACTCTCGGCAGCTCGCTCCAACTTTCCGCTACAGGCGAGAGCGTTGCAACCCTCTCGCTCTGACTCAATGGCGCCATGTCTCCTCCCACGCATACCGCGCCGGCCGCTTCCGCGACGGGCCGCTCGCGTGACTGCTCACATGACTCATGCGGAAAATTTCCTTTCTGGGGTTCCGTCGACCCGCCGACAAGGTCACTTGAGAGTTCACCGCATTGAACCAGATCAAGCTGCCGCGATAGCTTCCGCGCTTGCGATCGCGTGAGGGCCATGCACGCTAAGTTGGAGAAGAACGATTTGCCCTGCTCTTTGAGAAGCTGCTCTGAGTTGTTGAAGAAAAGATAAGGAAAACGATCGTTTAGCGCGGCAGACACAGCCGCTTCGGTGCGAAGCTTACCGAACGGGCCTTCAATGACAACCGTAGCGATTGGTAAGCGAACACTCTGCTCCTCGGCGACTTGCCTGATCCACGCGCATTCTCCTGTAAAGTCATCCGGAGACACCAGTGAAGGATGGACAACGTCCATGGTTGCCGCTGAGTCTCTAAGTGCTCGGCACGTTTTCTCATTCACCCTAATTTCTTGGAGATACGGCTCCAACAACCGCATGTTTTTTTCTGATTCTCGGATCGTTGCGAAGGCAAACTTTTCCTGACAGTTTCTCGCGATGTGTCCTTCCTTTTTGCAGTTGTAGCAGATTAGCGGCTTCCGTTTGTTTTCCGCTTCAAATGCCTGTGTGGTAGAAACCTCACTCGATTTCTCCGCTTCTGTTTGCCCTTCCCCTACACTGTCCTTCGTAAGAGACGGGTCCTTCTTGAAATTACGGTGCGGAGCGGGTTTCCGTTGATCAGGTTTCTTTGAAAAGCCCTCTTTTCTCTCATCCTTTTCAACGCGCACTGCCCTGCTGTGCAACTTTCGGCGAGTATAATACTCCTCAGCTAACTCAGCTGCCTTGTTTAACTGTACTTCCCCAAGTCTGTCCTGCAGCCAAAGTTTGACATCCTCCTCGATGCAGCGGTAGAATTGCTCCAATGCAACGCATTCCACCACTTTATCGCGGTCGTCATAAACACCTTCGCCCTTGAGCCATTCAATCAAATCGGCTTTAAGACGAAACGCGAAGTCAACGTGTGACTCATTCCCCTTTTTAGCATACCGGAACCTTTGCCTGAAAGCCTCGGGTGACAACTTATAACGTCTCAAGAGCACTTCCTTAACCTCGTCATAGCTCTCAAACGCTTCCCTCGACAAGCAAGTTATCGCGTCGGACACTTCGCCGGGAAGAAGAGCTAACAGGTTCCGCGCCCAAAGAGACCGCTCCAAAGCGTTTCGCTCACAGACGTGTTCAAACTTGACGAGATACTTCGCCATGTCCTCGCCTACTACGAACGGTGGCAGTTGGTCACGAATTCTAAAACCGCTGACCTGAATCGTCGGAGAAGCTACGCTAGGCGCCTGCGAACACTGTAGGATTGCCAATTCTAGTCGTTTCATCTCAAGGCGCTCCTGTCTCTCGGCCTCCTCGCACTCGCGACGTTCGCGCCTTTCAGCTTCTTCGCGAGCTTCGCGCCTTTCAGCTTCTTCACGTTCGCGAGCTTCGCGCCTTTCAGCCTCCTCACGTTCGCGAGCTTCTACTTCTCGCCTTTCAGCCTCCTCACGGCGTGCTTTAATATCCACCCAGGCCTCATCGACTTCCTCAGCCGACACTCCCTCATCCTTCATGATCTCAAGGATCGCTTGCTTTCGTTTCGCACGGCCCAAAGTAATGCCGAGTTCCTCACAAATTTCGACGAGTTCCTTCACTTTAAGGTTCTCCATCGTTCACACTAGCCTCTTGCTGTTTGCCCCTGTTAACAATTTACTTGCCGTACCCACTATAAGTCAACTAGCAAGACGCGCAAGCAATTTTTCACACTCCCGTGTTTACCCCCTCCGCATAACTTTGGTTTCAAAGCACTTCGACTTTGCTTGAAACGATCAAAGCTCACTACAATGCTTCACACAGCCCTTCTCTAAACTACTACAACCTGAGCTAGAGTAGTCTGGTGAACTGAGGGAAAAACATCAGGCACTCACCGCATCGATGTCGCTGACGCCGGCCGATCCCGCAGCTGCCAACCACTGTTGCGAAAGACGGCGACGCCAACACGGTCCCGAAGGCGCCACTGCTTTCAACTCCGCCGGGAAGGTCACCAGCCGTTTGGTAGCGTATGTTTCTCAGCTCGCGACTGCTTCTGCGCAGAGCTGATAAGACGAGCGGACGAGACGACGGTGAGTTAAACAAGGTTTATGTACAGCATATATACAGAGGCGTTACTATTTCGGCACTGGGGCCGACAGAGACTCGAAGAGCCGAGCTCTCCTCTCTAACACATAGGTCAGCTTTTCGCCTAAGACCGCCGACTCACACACATGTCGGCTCTCCGACACGGGGACTCCTCTCACATAGGACCGCCAGGACCACCAGGACCGCCGATCGCGACGCGCCGCAGGGCTTCTTTTATATGCACCGGGTCCAACCAAAATGTCCAATCAGAAGCGCCGCTGGTCGTCAGGGCAGATTCCTCCAATGGGGTCGCCGCTGGGCCACGTCAGACCCCCAGACATGAAGACGCCGGCTCGCTGTCACGTGCGCTGCTGACTCACTGCACGTGGGCCAGAGAGGCGCCGCGCGTGTTTACGCCGTTGAGTTGTTCGCGTCTGGCGGACTGCGGGCTGGCCTTGACCCAGATTGCCTTTTTCAGAGGCACGGACGTTTGACGAGGACTCGCTGGCATAACACCACTTACAGTTCCCTCGCTTTCCGGAGAAGATATACAAAATCTGTAAATTATTGCATTCTGTGTATGCTACTATACTCCCCTCTGGCATTTTTAGTGCCGATGTCATAATCTCCTACTGCCTGGTCTCCAACCTGTTTCTTTTCTTCTTTTGCATTGAAGTCTCCCATCAGTATAGTATACTGTGTTTTTACCTTGCTCATTGCTGATTCCACGCCTCATAGCAGCTTTCAACTGACTCGTCATCATGGCTAGACGTAGGCGCATAAGCCTATACTGTACCTTCATTTTGTGTCTCCTATGCAGTTTAATTACGATACCTACCAGTCTTTCATAATGCTACAGTATTCCTCCATGTTGCCAGCTATGTTTCTGTGGATAAGGAACCCCACATCCAGTTCTCTTCTGTCAGTCAAGCCCCGATAGCAAATGGCATGCCTATTTTGTAGCACTGTATAGGCCTCATTTGTCCTCCTAGCCTCACTGAGCCCTATTACATCCGATTTAATGCCCTCTAGCTCCTCGAATAGTACAGCTAGACTTACCTCACTAGACAAGGTTCTAGCGGTAAACGTTGCCAAGTTCAGGTTCTAAAGGCGGCCTGTCCTGATCCAGAGATTTGTAGCACCCTCTGCTGCGTTGCAGATCTGACCACCGCCATGGTCAGTTGCTTCGCAGCAGCTGGGGACTGAGGGGCTTGAGTTTATTGACGTATGCATGTGGGAGGTAGTGGCCACATGCTGCTCCAGGGTGGCCAATTTTTTTCTGGTTAGGGAGTGCGTTAGCGGTAGTGTTCACCGGTGAGGTCGCACCCCAGGCCTTTTTATGCAGTTTCATCACCACGCGGACTTTTTTTTTCAATCTGGTTGGGAACTGCGTAGCACCGGAATATAAACCACGGGCCTCTTGCATGCGAGGCTGATGTTCTAACCACTATGCCATCGCTGCCCACATTGTATTAATAATCGTTTTGATGTCATTGACAACACTCTAAAATATTATCTTGTAGTTTGCAGTTTTTACAGACAGACGTTGACCCTGCAGATGAACGTCCGGATCAGGATGAAGGCCTCTCTTTCTGGAGAATAAGACACATGTGCTTTTTTCTGGGTTCTATTGAAACCCATTTTAATCTGCCCATTTAGAGACCTTGTTCAAACCCAACTGAACCTGCCACTCACACAATGAAAGGTTACACGACTTGAAATCAACCTGTACATCGTCGACTATGCACGTCGCCGATATATGTACATCGTCGACAATTCATCATTTGTAGATCACAGATCTACAAGCGATAAATTTCAACATTCTTGCTCACAACTTGGCAATCTCAGCCTTCTCTTAGCGTAAATTTTTGTCTCTTGATTTTGTTCTTTCAATCGAAATAAATTACATAGACAACCTTCCAATACGAAGTACTTCTGAAAATATTTTAGCTGTCATTTGACGATCATTGAGCACAAGCGAACGCGCATGAACAATATTTTCATTTTCGCCACAGGAAGCCAGGCTCCTTATACCCACAGCCTTCTGAAAGCGCTGGACTCATATTCATGCAATTCTTTCTTTTCAAGACATATTCTGTGTCATATTAGTACCCTAGACATCATTTTAGCCCACTTTCACTACATGAGCGACACTGAATCATTGTTTCGCCTGTTAGGCTATGACAAGCCTCACTACTGATTCCAAAAAAAAATATAGATATAGGCAAAATAACTGGACGCAAGAAATTTCTTAGAGTCATACAAGAGTCGGGACATACAGGTCATTTCCAACAGATGAAGTAAAAGAGCAGTACCATACATTTGCTTGCACGATTTTGCTGACTCATTGCGTCATTTCTTCAAGACAGACGTCGTGTGTTGCAGAAAGCAAAACATAAACTTAAAAAAAATGGCAGCATATCCACGGAGTGAATGATGGAGAGTGGGGCGAAGCATTCGTCCGTCCATGCGTCCGTCTGTGTGACCGTACATGCGTCTGTTCGTGCGCCCGTCCCTGCGTTCGTTCATGCATCCACCCCTGCGTCCGTTCATGCGTCCATCCATGCATCTGTCTGTGTGTCCGTTCGTCCATCTATTCAACACTCCAAGTCCCACCATCTCGCATCTTTTTATCATATATTCCCCATATAGAAGCACCGCCATTCAGTGGACATTCCAAGGACTAAACGAGAGGTGGCACACGCACACTTTCTTACGGCTTGCGCTTCGGGTCTACTTCCCACCTTCAACCACCTTGAGATCATGGTATATACTAGTTCACTGTATTCATGGCACTGCGGCCCAATGCTCGCTAAACCTTTCTAAAACCAAGGAGGTTACGCCCAGCGAGCATAACGTAGCAACCTTTTCCTGTCAAATAGTGCTCAATGTACATGCCAGTGGCTGCTAATGTGAAATGAGAGACAGGAGGATTCAGCTTTTAATTTCTTACGGCTTGCGCTTCGTATCTGCTTCCCCCCTTTAACCACCTCGAATTCATTCATGGTATACACTAGTTTATCGTATTCATGGCCCTGCGGCTCAACGCTCGCTAAACCTTTCTAAAACTAAGGAGGTTACACCCAGCGAGTATAATGTAGCAACCCTTTCTTGTCCGATTGTGCTCAATGTACATGCCAATGGCTGCTAATGGGGATTGCAGCGTGCGCGTTGACTAAAAACCGAATGCTCCTATCTCTCATTCCCCATTAGCAGCCATTGGCATGTACATTGAGCACTATTTTTTATTGTTAAACAACTCACAGAAGAAATCTCTCACCGGCACCACCTTGGAGGTCAAATGTTATACCTATTTCGGGTATGTGCCACTGGTGGTTACGTACTGCGATAGACGCACAAGCCACGCCATAAGGAGCTTCGCCCCTAAAAATTGGGGTTAAGTTGCTAGAGTGGCGTACCGAAAACGAAGACGCAATAGTATCACCAATTGCATAATCTTATGCTAACTACACGAAGAACATTTGGTTCCTTAGGCCTGTAGACTCCTATTAATATTGAACTTAACTCTGCCTAACGTTTCCCGTAACGTAACCTAACTAGCAACTTCCGCAACCTGTCACATATAGGTCATGTAGACGAATTTTTGCCAGGTCCTGCTAGAACTTTGCCCGCTTGTTCATTCAATCTATTTCTCACTTACAACTTTGTCTCAGTAGTATAAGCCATGTTCACGCAAGAAAAGGCTGCTTTAGTCACCGACTACTTCTAGAACTCGACCAATTCATCAGCCCTTCCGATCCATTTGCTTTCCCTGCGCCCAGTTAATCACTGATAGACTTGGCCGCGTTGCTGCATCTCGTTATATTTAACGTCTGTCGTAGTATAGGATGTCTTTAATCAATGGTGTGTGTGTGTGTGTGTGTGTGTGTGTGTGTGTGTGTGTGTGTGTGTGTGTGTGTGTGTGTGTGTGTGTGTGTGTGTGTGTGTGTGTGTGTGTGTGTGTGTGTGTGTGTGCGCATGCGCTTACTCGTTTGCATGTTCGTTCGCGGAAACGTTTTGTAATTTATGAGCCAGAATTGAACTGAATTGAGCAACAGGAATATTAAAAACAACAGCAGATTCCATGTACCTTG
The DNA here is from genome assembly GCA_013436015.1 of Rhipicephalus annulatus. Taxonomy (NCBI): domain Eukaryota; kingdom Metazoa; phylum Arthropoda; class Arachnida; order Ixodida; family Ixodidae; genus Rhipicephalus; species Rhipicephalus annulatus. The sequence goes on from WOVY01009274.1 coordinate 386,813, forward strand.
GGAATCGACGTTAAGCGAAGCATGCGGAAAAAGGTGACCGTGTTGTAATATTATGAAGAAGCGACACGTTATGAAAGGACGCTAAATATATGCGCAAATGTTGCACGCACAGAAATATGTTCAACAGTTGCAGCTGTTTATATGAACAGTTGTTTGCACATGCACAACAATGTCGACGGGAACATGAGCATTAGGAACACTAAAAGCGATAAGCTGATATGAAGAGCTGGCGCTCGCGAGAGTGGTAGCCCTGGACACTGCAACATAAATCGACTTCAGCACATCATACCCGATTACAATAGACGTTACCCTGATGGAATGGCTGTATCACAGGAGCACCTATGTAATGTTTATAAAATTGGATAGTCAGCACTGCAACCACAATTGACGTTTCCCTAACGTTAGGGTGTATTTGAAAAGTATTTCCGAGTCCTGGCATGGCACTGTGGTAGAATGCTTTGTTTCCGCGCAGAATGCTGGGGTTCGATTCCTGCACGGACCATGATATTTATTCCTTGCATTCATCGGGTCAACGCTGCCGATGTCAGGTTTTTCTTAAGGCTCACGCGTTAGAATTACCCATGTGTTTTCTTGTCTTTCCCGGGTATATTATAAGTGTCGGATGGTGTGTGGGGCATGATTGCGCGTAATCACAATTCGGACGGCCCACTCTTCAGTAGGTAGATGCATAGGCGTTGACAGCGTATGACCGTGCGTTGATAATGAGACTCGCGATGTGACTGACTTTTTCTACAGCCCCCTTTTGAAGTGTGGGAACACAGGCGTGTAGAGGGGTGTGCGGCGGGGGGGGGGGGGGGGGAAGGCACCTTAGATCTTCGGATATATTTCTCTGCAGTTGCAATAATCTCGCACTACTAAGCTCGCAGGTTGGGACACAGCCGTAAAACAAAGGCTACCTGTACGCGGATGCACATCCCCGCAAACATTTTTGCGGGTGCCCCTGTGGCATCGTTAATGTGTTCCAACCAGGCATGACAGAAAGAGACTACTCACCTTTGATGAAACTCCACCCTACGTAACTATCACAAATCATCTTTCACTTAAAGGTATTTCTCTATATGTATTTCAACGTGCCACTATCACAGCAATGGCAGGCGTCACGCTCGTGACACTTTGTATTTGAAAGCCGTGGTTGAAAAATTCGGCGCAGCCGGTGTCCTCACGAATGGTAAAATGTGCAATAAATGTGCACCTCAAGGAGCGTGAGTGGCACGCTAATGACACCCCCAGGCGAGAACGAACCATCTCGAGGTGCTCAAGAAGTCGTTTTCTTAGCACCAACAACAGAGTTGAATTTAAAAATAAATTTATCTGTCAACGTGTGTCTATGCACGTTTTAATTGGTTCCAAAACTTTCCACATTCGTTGTAATGTGCTGAAAAATGAAGAACAAGTGGTGACTTCAACAAAATAGAGCAATCCCAACTGATGCACTCTAATGGGTACGAAAGAACGTTCAACTGCTCTCATCTTAGCATTGATGAAACCACCACAGAGTTTCTTTTATCTGTTCTTTCCTGCTGCATCGAATTGAAGCACAAGCGACGCAATGCATTTTTTCTTCAAGGGACGAGCTTCTCCAAAACAAGCAAATATTGTGTCAATAAACTACGCCCGAAAAATCCCAGTGGCGTAATCGCAATATTTGACCGTGCGAATGGAAATGCAGTTCAATGGAAAAGGGGCGCGGGGAGCTGAGAGCGAAAAAAATAAAACTAGAAAGTATATCAACAAATTCCACATTACGCGAGGCACTCCTTCGGCCTGTGGAATCCGGCAGCTCATATATCCGCTCCGGCATGGAAGTGCGAGTGGACAGGCAGAAACACAAACTAAGAGAAGAGCAGCTCTATGGCGGTGGAGCGGGAGAGTCTGTCTGGAGCTCGCTAACCAAAGAAAGAAAGAAACAAGGAAAGAAAGAAAGAAAGAAAGAAGGAAAGAAAGAAAGAAAGAAAGAAAAAGAAAAAAGGAAAGAAAGAAAGAAAGAAAGAAAGAAAGAAAGAAAGAAAGAAAGAAAGAAAGAAAGAAAGAAAGAAAGAAAGAAAGAAAGAAGAAGAAAGAAGAGATGCAAATAATTACGAAGAACACTACAAGAAGCACGCTATACGCTACCGAAAAGACAGCCAAGTCGGTGTCTTTTGATGGAAAGTGGGATAACTGAGGCGGAATGAAAAGGGCAGCAAAAGGTGAAGCTAGGGCGGAGGAAAGAAGGGTTCAGGCGTTTATAGGGGCACCAGAGGAGCACAAAAGGACGAAGTAAACTGGGGAGAACGGGTGAGGGCGTGGCTGGTGCAGCTGATGATGCCACTGCTGCTGCTGCCGCACTGTCGTAGAGGCCAGAGCGCGCACATGTCCCCTGCGTGGCCATCAATTTCAATTAACGAGATCAGAGTCAGGGTGAAACAGGGCGACCCCTGGTGGCGACCCCTGGTGGCGACCCCAAAAGGCGCCTCCCCTGCCCCCGGCTTCTCCACACAGCAGGATCCAGTGGGATATATTCGCCCGACGCTGCTGCGCTACTGCATGCTGGACGCGATATATTGTGTGCGCTCTGTGTAGATAGAAGCAGAGGAAGAGGAGAGAGAGAAGTGGCCGCCCGGTTTCGCAACGCGGTCGTATACATTGGTGCTGAACGCCTGCACAGCGCGGAATTTCAACTTTTCTTGACTTGAGTTGCGGGGAGATCTTGAGGCCATACCGGATGCTTCGGTTGGTCTCAAGGCAGCTGAAACTCGTCCTAAAGTCGCAGCTAGCCTGAGAAGCGCATCCTCAAATACAGTGTTTATATTCTAAATGTAGACGAGGAAAAAAATGGGATTGCTAAAGCGCCGGGTGCCTTTAGTTTCGTTTTGAGGGTCGAATTCGTCAAGGCTTAGACCATCGATCGTGTTTGTGACGCGGGTTGCATATGATGAGATTCAACCATGAGTCCAAAACCATTAGGAGAGACATAAAAGGTCATTCATCTAAAGATAAGGACGTGCTAGAACTCTGAACGCAATGCAGTTTATTTGTTCGTTTACACTCAGCCTAGGTTGACGTTTCGTTCTTCATTGTAACATTATTATACCTAAAATGCTTCAGTTTTACCCGCCTATAGCAAGCACTGTTTCAGCCCTCGGTTTTCTCCAAGAACTACAGATAAAGGACAACTTGGGCACATTTTGTTAAGGCACGGTTTTTTGACGTTGCCTTTGTACAACGTTGAACATCAGTTCTTAAACTCATATTAGTGGAACTGTGAGTCCGCACACTGTAATAAACTTATCGGGGCGTTTTGCCGGCAGAAAATAGGGTAGTGCCACAATGTGAATTTCACCTGGGTTCGGCACTGTCACGAGGCCTTCACACGCTGTGAATCCTTTATTTCTCCGTCATAAAGCAGGGCAAGCGTTGGGATCTTCATTTTAAGCCCTTGAAGCAAATGGTTTCTGTCTATAGCGTAACCACGAAGTCATTTCTCAAAAGGGTCCCGCAGCACTTTAACCAACATGGTCCCAAAACGCTGCCGATCTGTATTGTTGAGGCACCTGAAAACAAGAGGACTAAACGTTATACCACAACACGGAGCCTAGAATTTGCAAACAGTTCTCAAAGTCAGCTACAAATCGCTCCATCTTCTCTCTATAAATGATATCATATACCGAAATTACTGCGCCCTATGCCCAAAGTGCATTGCTGTTGGCTAATTTGACCATCGTGAACTGCATAATTTGCGTGGTCACCGTGCGATGCCACCTCGTACCCGCGTGCTTTCGGGACCACACTGAGAGTAAGCCACGCTTTCAAAGAGAAAATGAAAAAGATGCTTGAGGTGATGACGCGCGCCGACGAAGGGATGCATCTTCCTGACCCCTTGTCATCCCGCTCCCTCCATAACTTTCAGCGCTCTAGCAGAGTACAAAAGGGGAAAAAAATCACTTAAAGCGTTCATAAAAGCACTGTAACTATGCTCGTACTTGACGAATTATGTAGCCGTTGATTCAAGAGGCCATGAACTCTTGTAGTGAAGCCATTATAATATTACTTGGAAAAGTAGTGCATTCTAAGTGGCCCACCAACACTCTTTTTCTCAATGTCGTAACTACTCGTCATGTGTAAGTTATTCGATATTCACTTTCATGAGTTACTATAAGTGTTCATCACTGCACTGCTGAATTCAGAACAAAGGGAGGTGAGGCGCGTTTTATTCGAATGCGTGCTGCGTTGGGCCAAACATAGAGCAATTACAGCACGATAAAATCTTAATGCAGTAAGTTCCTCTCGACTATGGGCTGTGTATTGTGCATGCAAATAATAGTTGCGAGAACATCTCTTCTGTCAACTATATGCATTAGGTTCAATATATCTGAGCTTAAGTATGAACTTTTTTCACTCTGTGAGCCTACATAATAACACATTCGAGCACACACACACAGATATATATATATATATATATATATCAAAATTTGTACGATGTGGACATCCGCTCTCAGCTCTGGTTATGTATTATGTAATGGTTGACTAAGTTTAAGCAGTTACCTTTAGCATATCACTTATTTTCGTACCAATTGTCGCACATTCATTCGCCCTCACTAATAATGTGTTCAGAAAAGAGGTGAGTCGCCATTTGCCCAGCAGTATGGCCTTCATGTGTAAATTAGATGCAGTTCATCGTTTTGCCTATGGGGAGAATCGGCAACAAAAAAGACACACACGAACAAAAAATAAAACCAGAACAAATGCTCGTCTTCATTTTCTCTTTCTATCATACATGTCCTTAATTAGGGCAGTTATCACCCGCACCTAAGTACTGCTAATCATCGTGATATAATCAGGCGTTTCCTTGTATACGCAGAACGTACGTTTCAGAAACGATCTTTGGTGCAGTTCAAAGCAATTTTGTGAACACTGACCGGCCGCACAGCGTGAGCCAACTTGACCACTGCGGTGAGATTTTCCCTGGGGAAAAAGGCTGGCCGTTTGGAGTGGTCACTCCAACTGCGGCCTCCTTATCGCGTCTCCCCACGCTGCAAATATTTATGGCTTGCCCGGCTCTCGCGACAGCGTGCAAACAACGCGAGAGTGGGGATGGGCTCTTCAGGATGCCAGAGCCAGTGTTGCTGCCACCGACCCTTAGTATGTCGCGCAAACCCTTTGCCGATACAGAACGCATCGGCGTCATACATTGTACAATGTATAGAATTCGCGGGTAGCGCTGGGCACGTTACTTTCGTGGAGTGTTTCACGTAACTGAGAATATTTTGTGAATAAGGCAATCTGTCAGTATATGCTGTCACTGAATACGCCATTATAGGTATACTATTGCGGGTTGGGTGTTACTTAGGGTCATGCTTCCTGTTCAATTGACTTTTTTTACTCGACATGTAACGTACTATTTGCTTGATATAAATTGACATTAAAATTTATATCGCTGAAGCAAGAAGTAACTGAGCTTTATTTGTGGTCTATAATTGAAATACATGCAAAACATCGCATTCCCTAATTTTGGAAAAAATACACGACGTTCGCAATGACAACGAATGTTCTTTATCATACTTTGTGCATCACTTGATTATATATTTAACCACGAGGCATCACTGCGACTTGTTTGGGAGGTTAGCCACTAAACAAAAACACAGGATGAGAGTGAGATCGAAGCTGAGGAAAGGCAGGGAGCGCAATTGGGGCGTGTGTCGGTAGGCAGTCACTTACATTGAAAACGGCCATCACCAGACCAGGGCAGTCCTGTTTTTGGGTGGCATCCGCACCTTCTTTGTTATATTCGCCATTGTTTTGAGCTGCGTGGGAAAATGCATGTTTGGCACGATATTTCCGACAATGTGCGAATTTTCGGCTAAGCGCGATTCTCCATGTCGGCCTTGTATGTCCTACAGAAGGCTCTCATCCTGAAGCACGTAAAACAATGAAGCCTTCCTGAAGATTGTTCTCTTTCTACATTTATTCTACACTACGAATACAATGTATTTTCATATATCCCTCAATCTTATTCACTTCCTGTGAGCATAACTTGAACTGCGAAAAATTGTGTGTTTTGTGTCTGTGAGTGTTACTAATGCTTATAATAATTGTTAGGTTTGAACGTTCCAAAATTACTGTATGATTATTAGAGACGCCGTAGTGGACGGCTCCGGAAATTTCGCCCTTGTGGGGTTGTTTAACGATTACCTAGATCTAAGAACACGGGCCTCGAGCATTTTCGCCTCCATTGAAAATGCGGCTGGGATTCGATCCCACGACCTTCGGTTCAGTGCTTTGAAGTTTGACGTATGAAGTTTATTTTACCATATATTTCAATATTTACAATTTATTGAAGTCACAACGGAGATAAAATGTGTGGTGTGGAATGCGGGAAGAAAAGTCTGCGCTTCAAACGCAGCTTGACTAGCCCCACACCCCAGCAAAACAAGGCATAAAAAGTGACAGCATTCATGGGGTCATCTAAACAAGTCATCATCATCATCAGCCGGACTACGCCCCTTGCAGGGCAAAGGCCTCTCCCATGATTCACCAATCGACACAGTCTTGTGCTTCTGCTGCCCCCGCTATACCTGCGAAGTTTTTAATCTCGTCGGCCCACCTAACTTTCTCTCTCCTCTTCGTGTGTTTGCCTTCTCTGGGAATCCATTGCAGTTATTTCCTAATGACCAGTGGTTTTCCTGCCTACGTGTTACATGCGTGGACCATGTCCATTCACTAAACAGACACAAATACTTAGTTGAAAGTGTCAAAAACATTTTATATATGTAGACAGGAGTGCACACCTTAACGAAATACGTATGGATAAGCAAACAAAAAATATCTTGCGTCATGCAGTGAAAAATCGGACATGTTCTGTCACGAAAAGCGGCGCAATCACTGCAATGAAAAACTGGATTTCGTCGTATGCCATATCCACTAGACCACCGTGGCAGGTTGTGAGCATAACTCTGAAAGGATGAATTCTATTGAAATAGCTGACAAGTTTTAATGGCAATATTCCCCTGCATTTGAAAACAAACTGGTGTTCAGTTCTGTGGTCGATACACTAGCCTTCAGAGCGTGGAGCCGGGTTTTAATTCTTTATTTCCCAGGCATTTCAATTATTACATTAGTTTTTTTTCACTAGAGGGCATGAGAGGAACCATTTCAGTAACATTGCAGTAGAGTTATTGTGTAGGCTACCTCTATGAAGGTAGCATGAAGAGTAACTACATTTTAGTACCTCAAAACACACCCTTCATCCCTAAGTGATGCTAGGAGTTCTTGGTCTACGCACGCAGCGATGCGCAGGAGATTATGGCCTAGAGTACAGTTCCGCGGCAGATAGTGTACCAGGGCAGGCTGTAGCAGGCTGCGTAGTACAGATGATCGGTGGCCAGTCAGATCAGTGGATGAATACCAAAGAATGGCAAGCGCAGCCGAGGTGAACAGCGAGTTAGGTGGAGTGATGATGAGATAAAGAAACCTTCAGGCATAAAGACGGCTAGCGCACGGTAGGGCAAATTGGAGAACGTTGGAAGAATCCTTCGTCCTGCACAGTAGATGAAGCATTAAAACGACAGGAAGCTGGTTTAATTGGTGGTAAGGATTCATAGCAAATGAACGTAAGCTCTGCAAACACAGACGGAAAAGAAAAAAAAGTGAGACCAGCGATTTCTTTTTCTGTGTCCTCGTTTGAGCGTCTTGCTTCTTTTATCATGGACACACAGTAAGATGATGATGATAATGATGAAGAACAGCTGTTATCTGAGCCATTTGCTTCATGTTAATAGAAAATACCAGCAAAAAGACCAATCACGAGAAAGGAGGCCGACACACATGACGCTGGACTAACAACTGTGCTTTATTGAAGCAGAGAATTAGTCCAAAAACTTTACAGCACATGCGCACTACGCCGAACAAAGCCCACCACATCACCAGGTGATGATGAACAGATCGTTCAGTTTTCAGCCCAGCCTGCTCCTCCAATATACCATAAAGAGCAACTCTGGCTTCGTACAGCGGGAAAGATGTGAGGACAAAAGATGGATGGCTCGAAGGTCCCGCACCAGCTTGCCGTGCACATGGCGTCATGAGTTTTGACTGCGTATGGTCAGGCCCACAACTAACATAGTAAAAACTTACTACATCGTCATGTAATTGCGCCACACACCGAGTTCAGCAAAAATCAAAAACTTCTACTGCACGCAGCAGCGGATCAGCTTAAGCAAAGTCTGATAGAAACCTGTGGAGTCTCAGTTTGTGCTGGCATGGGCTTTCAGTGTGAATTCCAAGGTAACGAACTTTTAACGTCATTTGGGCTGCCACTATAGGTACCCTACTACCACAAAGTGAACTGCAAGAAATACTTTAGCAGTCTTACCTTTGGAAGTAAACCGATGGCGAAATCAGGAAAAAGCATAATCACGCCATTATTTCTAATTTTTTATTGAATTTTAGTAATTGTTATGATTGGAAATGAATGCAATACGGTCACGTGTGCCTCGCGCCCAACGATGCTCTTTTGCCAAGGTCGCCTGGGTTCCCTCGTGGGTATTCATCAGTTTTCAGGTTACGACAGCAACATCCTCCTAGGTGTCCAGTTTTCTCAGAACAGCCATCAACGAGTCAGGAGAACATGCTCACACATTGAAAGGTGACAATTCAAAACTTAGTGATGCACGTACTTTTGTTTACAGCGTCTTAAGTTCATTTCATATCGGCAAAGCTTCGACTCGAACAGTTGCATCAGAACTCAAATTGCGTCTAGCAGCCATATACGTAGCGACATGACGTGGGTACCTCGAGCAAAACTGAATGCAGGAACACTTGAAAGTCAGCGCTCTTTTCTGTCCTTGTTTTTTCCCTTCCGTAGTTATGAAGTAACTACTTCTAGGTTGCGCTGTTCCTGCATTCAGTTATGTCCTACCAACTTGCCCATGTTTCCACGCTTCATTACCTCAAGCAACTTCTTATACCAGCCATTTCACCAAACGTTTTGACATGACATTTGAATTCCTGAGCATTGCGCTCTTATATAATTTGTCTTCAATGTACCGGAATATGAAAACGCGCTTGCAGCCACGCTCACATTTCACGTATGGGAGTATCGTAATCGGTATTTTTTTTTCGTTCACCACATTCCGTTCACCTGTTATCACATAGTTACCGCACTTCAATTAGAAACTATACGAAAGATACTGTCAAGCTTACCTTATTAACTTCATTATCTGCTGGTTTCGTTAGGCTGTGTCTGACGAAGCCAGCAGCTGTGTCTAACAACGAAGCAAGCCATTCGATCAATTCCGCCTACTTTGATGAGCCTTATCTGATTAAGTGCATCTCTTAAGTTTGCATTTTTTACTCATTAACTTCGCCCAGCCGTAGTGGTCTAGTGACTAAAGTACTCGGCTGCTGGCCCGCAGGTCGCGGGATCGAATCCCGGTTGCGGCGGCTGCAATTCCGATGGAGATGGATGTTGTAGGCCCGTGTGCTCAGATTTGGGTGCACGTTAAAGAACCCCAGGTGGTCCAAACTTCCGGAGCCCTCCACTACGGCGTTTCTCATAATCATATGGTGGTGTTGCGACGTTAAACCCCACATATCTATCTATTATCATTCATTCTATCTACGCTAAGGTTGGTTTCCGTACTAAGAGCCGAGTACCTGTTCTGAAGCGAAGGAAGAAGCGATGGCGTAGTGGTTAGAGCATCCGCCTCGCATGCAAAAGGTCTGTGGTTCAAATCCCGGTGCTGCGCAGTTCCCAACCGGATAAAAAAAATCCGCGTGGGGATTAAACTGCATTAAGAGGCCTGGGGTGCGGCATCAGCGGTGACCACCGCGGGGTACGCACTCTCTCACCAGAGAAGGATTGGCCACCCTGGTGCCGTATCTGGCCACTACCTCCCACATGCGCATGAAAACACATACACGAACATAAAAAAAGGTTGGTTCAACCCCCCCCCTCTCCATGAACAGAAAGTTTCTGTCTATACCACTGGTGGTATCGGCTGCCGTTTTATCGTTCGCAGACACTTTTTTTTCTGTACTTGGCTTCATGCCTGTTTGCAGACTCGGAGAGGCTCCAACCGTGTGTCTCCGATCGTGCCTGGTTGCCACCGCAAATGACGGTTTCGCTGACACTGCTCGGCATCGGGAGGCGTGCTTATACCACTGCGCTTTTAATTAAGCGGCAAGGTGGGCGCGCAGAAGCAGGCCTCCAGGTGGTGTCCAGAGCCGAATCATATATAGCTGTTGGTGGTACCAGTGCAACGCTCGAAGCCAAGCTGTTCGTATACAGAGGAAGGAATCAGGCACTTTTGAGGACTCCGTTTAGCTGAGGTTTTCTGGAGGAGGTACTGCGGACATTGTTTCATTCCGTTTATTTTTTCTTGTTTTTTTTTAAACAAACAAAACCGTGACACGGCAAGTACAACACCTATTTATGCATGTTTGTGCATTGTTTGTATGTGCGCTCATACGTCTTACGCGCATACAAGTTGTAAAATTTCAGGTGGTCAGGTTATAATAAAACCACTCGAATTCCCCCCCCCCCCCCCTCTGGCTGCACCACTGACATGAACCGTTGCACTCTCATCGTTATCTGGAAGCTTTAGCATTGTATCAATACGCTGAATGTCTTGCCAGCTAGTTTTAGTGAGCTGTTTTAAAGTGCCACTGAGAAATGCTAAAACTGGTAAACTGCATAGTTATTTATGTCGGCACCTTCAAATGCCAGAGCTGACGCGCGCGCACACGAAAAGCCGACGCAGGAAGAGGGAGCCCAGTGCAGGCCTCTATCTTTGTTCAAACCGTTCATAACTGCAGAAGCTGGTGCCGCGTGAACTATTTGCTGGACACAGTGTCCACTGGTGTATTCATGATGGTGAGAACAATGACACTTCGCTGGTGCGTAACCAACAGAAAGATATACTAGTAGTCAGTCGTTGAAAGCAATTGGAACACCTTTAGTGCGTTTTGTTGCAAATGTGTATTTCAAACAACTTTATGCGCATCGATCAAGCCAGAACAAAGCAGTTGCTATGGTGTTAATTATGACAACAGGGCGGAGGTGTAAACAATTGCATAATGGTTGCTGTTTCACTACCGATCGACGATATTCCAAGGTGTCGCTGCGTGTCATACGAAGAAAGAGCTTTGCACGTATACATTCACTCACTTTTACACGCGCACCAATTCCAACCACAGTTGCAATTTGCAGTCAGATATTGAGGAGCACCGACATGTGTACAAGATTTCTAAGAATTGTAACAGGGTAGAAATACGACTGTATACAACTCTTCAGTGCAAACTTGCACGTTTACTTAGGCAACTAAAGTTCATTATAGTCAATCTAAGTTATAGTTGGAGGCTGAAAAGCGATAATTGCCACCAAGCTTTGAGTCCAGCGGGATGCATAATTTACTTTCGGAGGTTGTGTTCCCGTATATACTTGCCTGTGCTGAACTTCAAGAAAGCCGTAAAACTTGATTTGGATCGCGCTTCATAATATGGCGCCCACCTGTAAATCAAAGTCATCACAAACGTGTGGGCAATAGACGAGTGACTATCAGGCATATCTGATATTTTTTGAATACAGGACAAGACAAAATAGACAAACGTATATATCTTCGTCTTGTCCCGTCTGGTAAAATGCGCGCTAAACACTTCAGATATGTGATATCAACAGAGTCGGAAGTCAGTCCTTGTTGACTGTCAGGCATTTTGATGTTAAAAACCATAGTCTCGAGCGCTCGACCCAACGCTGCCAGCTGATTTTACCTAGTTTTTAAGCTCAGCTGCTCCTCAAACTCAAGAGCAGCACACCCAGCTTGGCCTCGGAACCAAGAGCCCTGGTTCCGCACTTTTAAAACTCTGATAGAGATCATATGAACCATGGGAAAAAAAGGAGCGCAAAGCTATAGGCTTGTCGAAGCGCCGCATCGCGGGCTGCAAGCTCTTTCGACGCCAAGTGTCACGCTGCTAAGGTTGAGGGCACGGCTTTGATTCCCAGTCCTGGCGGTCACATAGATGCGTGGGTGCTAACTGCAACGAACACCTGTTTTTATGGCAGCGTGGTCATTTTAACTAGAACCGAAAACGTATACAAACACAGAAAGTTGTAAGCCAACAAAGAAACTGCCCAGCATAGTATAAGCCAGAGTTCGTCTACAAATAATGGCGCACATGTGTTGTAGCACAACGGGAAGTGATGTAGACGGCAACGCGGGGCATCGCAAACAGGCATCAGTCATGCACGGATTCGTGCATGTATGCAAACAGTGGTTCGTAGTCGAGGCTGCGGGGCGACCACTGCGCACTCGTGACTTCCACTGACGCACGACAGCTGTCTTTGCGGTCTCATTCTGAGCTACACCCCTCCGTGTCCAGAGCCGAGTGGGCCGCATAGGTCACGCTGTCAGTGTAAACCGGAATGGTCGTGGGAATGGATAGGCGCATTCGCAACGTGATTTCTGGGAGCCAACGTTCGCCTTCAGAGCAGGCTAAACAAACATAACGCTGTCTCTTTGTAAGCGGAAACTTCCATGGGTGGTTACTTGTACTAGGGAGTTTTTAATTTACTTTTGAAGCTTGATGTTAAAAAATCTTCAGGTCCTGATGGAGTACCGAATGAGTTCTTAAAACGCTATGCACAATGTGTTTCAAAGTACCTAACAATTCTTTTTTCTAAATCTCTGAAAGATGGTCAAGTTCCAGATGACTGGGTAACTGCTAAAGTCAAGTCCCTACATAAGAGTGGAAATCCCGATTCTGTTATTAACTATCGGCCGATCTCATTAATTTCAACTTCCTGTAAACTACTTGAGCATATAATACATAAGCATATTTCAGAATTCCTAGATAAGCACGATATTTTGTCAGGTTCACATCACGGATTCAGGAAAAGATTTTCTACTTGTACTCAGCTGGTAACTACTATTCATGATTTCGCACTATCTCTAAATTCCAGAAAACAGGTAGATGCAATATTTATGAATTTTGCTAAAGCTTTCGATACGGTCTCTCACAATAAATTACTCTTCAAATTGGGTTTAATTCTTAAGAATACTCGCCTTCTAAATTGGATTTCTGGTTATCTTTCGAATCGAAAACAGTACGTCTTTTTCAATGGCCATTGTTCTCGTACGGTACCGGTTGACTCGGGTGTTCCCCAAGGCTCTGTGCTCGGACCCCTCCTCTTTTTATTGTTTATAAATGATATATCACATGATATACCTGTAAAAGTTAAGTTATATGCGGATGATTGCATCCTGTACTCGGAAATAGAAAACCATACCGATCAAATTCATTTAAACGATGCATTTCAAAAGGTCATTCGTTGGTGCGATAAATGGCAGATGTCAGTTAATTTTAAAAAGACCGTTTTCATGAAAATTTCTCACAAACCTAACACTCTTCATTTTGCATATTCAGCCAATGTTGTTTTTTTTGCAGGAGGTACAACACTACAAGTACCTTGGTCTTTGGATTTCGAATGACCTTATCTGGACAAGACATATTAACACTGTAATAAGCTCGTGCAATTACAAATTATTTTATCTTAGACGAGCTCGTAAGCACTCCGCTCCCGCCGTTCGCCTTGTTGCATTTAATGCAATTGTTCAACCTACTTTAGATTATGCATCCATAATTTGGTACCCTTACACCAGAAAAAATATCAACGAAATGGAAAAAATTCAAAAGAGAGCTGTTAGGTTTACGTATAACAGTTTTGGTCGTACTTCAATAACATGTTTATTAGAAAAAGCTAACCTCCCAACACATACACAAAGAAATAAAGTATTGAGATTGAAATTTTTCTTTCAGTTAGTTAAAGGTTATTTTAAGTTAGACTTATCACATATACTTCATTTGTCCACAGGATATACCACAAGGCAGAGGCATGCCTTTACAATAACCCCATTTTCCACCCGTAATAACACATTCAAGTATTCGTTCTTCCTTAGGACAATTACCGAATGGAATAAGCTTAGTAACGAAGTTGTTTCCCAGTCATCCTTGAACCTTTTTGCTGCGCAGCTCTAGCAGCGAGTGTCTAATTTCTATGACATGTTCTCCTGTTGTTTATTTCAATCACTGTAACCATTCTCCACTTGTGATCATCTTGAATGTAGCGCTAATTTCTCTATATGTTTTATGCCGGTTTATTACAAACCACTGTTCTTTTTTTTCGTTCTGAAAGTGTGTAAATGCCTTACCTCATGTATACTTATTTTTTTGCCGATTTGTAAATTTATCAAATGTATATCCACCCTGCCAAAACCCTATGTTAGGGTTGCAGTATTCATAAATAAATAAATAAATAAATAAATAAATAAATATGATAGGCACATATAGTGGCATCCAATTGTAGAAAAAATTCTGCACCTATACACGTATACATAGGCGCGACTCCTTGCCAGATGGCTGCCATCGCTTTATTAAAACTTGTTGTTCAGCTAGCTGGTCATTCGTCAAATTGTAAGATAATTAGTGCAACTTTAATTGAATCCCGCTAACACTCACACAAACACTCAATCATCCAACCGAGTAACAGACACGAGTGCTGAATGTCATGTGTGTTACTCGGGTGGATGAGTGTTTGTGTGAGTGTTTTCGGGAGTGAAGGTTGCACTAATTATCTTACAATATGCCGTATTTTTATTGCGTAACAATGATTTCTGTAAGCAGAACTTTTCTCAAAGCACCAGTGCGGTTCCTCGGGTTTGCATCACTACGAGACGAAAATCTGGAAGCATGCCTTCATACAGCCACTGCAGGTCATCTACAGGTTGCACTTCAACATTGCCCCGACAATGATACTATTGGCCACAAAGCTGTTCCCGCTGCTGTAAAACATCCCGTGCAAGCGTGTGCCGGTGTCACCGCTTATAAGGAGTTATATTTAGTGGGATTATGGGGATTATCCCGTATAGGAGGTGAGTGGGAATGAAGCGGAGGGAATATGACTAAGCTTCGTAAGGCCAAAGTTATTCCAAAAACCATTGTTATGCAACTTCATAATCAAGAACGTATAATAAATGTGACGAACCTTCAGTCTGAACATCTGCGCCATCGCCATAAAAAACTCCCTAAACCCCCCAAAACAACCGCTTGTACTCTGCAAGAGCACAAGCAGCGCCCAATCAGCCGCGATCAACGGGCATGCAAACTGCATGCACCGCATTTGTGTCCCTCACGACGAAAAATGCGACGCCAACAAAACTGTCGATTTTGCAAGGAATTCCAACCTCGTTCATTCCTCGAAAGAACGCTGGCTGCGTTTCAATCGGTTTTCACGCCCAAAGCATGCTTATGTCATCCAGAGCGTAACAGCCAGCCTCGCCCACCAGAGCCGTACTTGATAACCCTGGATTGCTGCCCTCTCCTGTAAAGTCTGTGCGATCTTACGGAACTTCATTGTGATGTGGAGCTATATACAGCCCATTTAGACATTTTTTGTGTGTTCCAGGATTGCTTGTCCATCATGTATTGTAATATGTAACGCGAGCATTCTTTCGGGGGGAGGGGGAATCTGTAACGTAAGAAGGTAGCGATAGTTGGTAGAAGTATATGAAGAAGAAGCAGAATGTAATAAACATGGAGTATAAGCCGGGCCACGTCACCCATTCATCATAGCGCCACATAAACAACCTTGCTACTACAAAATTTATAATATCACCTTGAGAAATCGACCTACAGAAACCAACACACAAACTGCTTACTTAGGTTGTCTGATAAATAAACTATCTCCTCGAACGATACGCCTTCTTTCGTTCCTGGGAAATAAAGCCAATTATAAGGATCGATACAAAAAGTGTGCTCTTCGAGAACCGTTGACAACCGTCGGTGGTGCAGTGAATCAAAGCTTTCTGTTGTTTTGACAGTGCACAACTTCCGCGCAGGTTGTTCGGCGTCAAGTGCGCGGGATGCCTGGGTTGCATCGCGCCCAGCGAGCTGGTGATGCGCGCCCTGGAGCACGTTTTCCACGTGGCGTGCTTCGCGTGCGTCGTCTGCGGCCGCACCCTGCAGAAGGGCGACCAGTTCGTGGTGCGCGCAGCGCGTCTCTACTGCCGGCCCGACTTCGAGAAGGAGATGGCACTCGTCTCTATGGCACAGCACCACAACAGCCAGCCAGCCCAGCCTCACGCGCCACCGCAGCACCCGGCTGCACACGCACCCAACGCAGCCCTACCAGGGACCAGAGGTACTTAACTATATGTACTCGCATCATCGCAGCTCTTATGCTGTAAGCAACAGTTAATGTAGTCCATTTCGAGAAAACCATTCCTGGCACGACCGACGAATGACACTCTTCGTTCTCTTCCAAGCACTTCCGGTTAAACACTTCGGATTCTCTGAAAATTAAAAACTGTGTTGCCATTTTCATATTTGTATCACGTGGCTTGTGCGTATAGTTGTACCTTCTGGGGGCGAAAGAACTGGTATGTGTTGCTTGAAGGTGGTACCCGTTTTGCGTGATTGCCCCTCTGTATAGGAAAGTATCCAGGAAAGCTCCAAGATAGGTGTATAACAGCTGCATTTGGTAATGGTCTGAAACCTGCGGGCTGAAAGTTAGTGGCTTACCAAAAGGGCTCAGCCTAAGTTAACAACTACGCATGCGAGCCATGGAAATAGAAATGATAGGTGTAACCTTAAGGGGCAGAATGAGACCAGAGTGGTTCAGCGAGAAAAAAAAGACAAACATTTATGCTGCGAGGGCGAAGCAATCAATGCGAAATCTTCAAATTCGTATGTCACATGGTGAACAGGAAGCAGCTCAATACTTGCAGTGCGCCTCTCAAGCGCAAAAGACGCACGAAAACAACACACTGGACGCGCCGCGAACTAAAAACTGTCACAGCTCGACACTTGCACCACGCTGCTAAAGCATAAAGAAGGATGCTTGAAAAGAACGAACAGGTCGAACGGGAGCTAACAACTTTCACGGTTGTAACTTCGTGTTTGATCAGAGAGCTACAAGTGTGGAGTGTGCTAGCGCTTCCTTGTTGAACACTGAGACGCATGGAGTGACTGACCCTTGCGCGCATCTTGCGGCACAATGACGCTCGAAGCAATGCTTGCCTGGCGTTCCAGATCACAAATGGGTACAAAATCAGACATTTTGTGCGCGTCTGAAGATCGGTTGAAACAAAATGTAAGAACGTCGCTTTGAAGCGTGTCCTTCGCACCATCTCGCGTGGGTGGCACTGAACACGCCGAAGCGTATTCGAGATCTGCGTCAATACGCAGAAGAACGTGTGGCATATAGCAGGGCTGTCTATACTGCAGCACACTGTGGAGCAAGGGGTCACAAGTTCGAATGGCGAGGGTGCACTTCGGCAATCGTTTCTTCAGATTTATTTTAATTTGTGGTTTTCGTTTATAGCCTGAGTTAAAAAAAACGTGGTTTAGCCTTAGGGCCGAAGAAATGAATACGATAGCAATAAGCGATTATGTTGTACGAGGTTCCGCGTCATGCGTGCACGATCCCGCGTAACTCTACATAACTGTTGTAAGGGACTATTGCCGCTCCATGGAGCAAAGCAGTTTTCGTGTTGTCTGTTCTCTCAATGCGAAATAAGCGGTGAGTGCACAACATGAACTAAGAACATACAAAGCCATATATGGGCCACCTGTCGAGATAATGCACTTGCCAGTGCTCACCACTACGCAATTTCGATCACAGTTCGTGGTTGCTGCTCGCGCAATAAAACTGATTGATTGATTGATTGATTGATTGATTGATTGATTGATTGATTGAAATCAACAGCTGAGCGTGATGTTTGATTGCTGAAGGAAGAGCACCACAATGGTTTCGCAGGCGAGAATGGTCCTCTGCCGGGCGCGGGTCCCAACGGTCAGCAACCGGGTGCTGGTGGCGGAGCAGCGGCAGTTCGTCCCGACGGCCGCCGGGGTCCTAAGAGGCCTCGCACCATCCTGACCACGGCGCAGAGGCGCGCTTTCAAGGCATCCTTTGAGATCAGCCAGAAGCCATGCCGTAAGGCAAGTGGAAAGTTCGTTTTGTGTTGCTTGAAGCAGAGTAATACAGCGGTCATTGTAGCTGTCCCTTCTTTCAGTGGACTTTACGAGGCCAGTGCTCAGAAAGTGCTTTAGAGTGGTTAGTTCTCCTTATAATGATCGAACTTGGGTGTCATTTTTCACTGAGTCGCCTGCAGGATTTCCCCGCCACTTGTTGCGTGTGCGTGTGTGGGTCTTTTAGGAGTGAGAAAGGGAAATAGTCGCGTTTTTTTCTGGAAGCATGGTTAGCTTAGTGCTCGTCATGATCATGAATAGCGCCTTTGTTGATAACTTTGTATAGTTCAGTATTGAAATCAAACATAATTTGGGGAAGTCAACCAATAACCTTATTCATGCACTAACAAACGTGCCATGAACAAAGTGGAAACCATATCCTGTAGATAATAACACAGAGTAAGTGTATGTTTTCGTTAAGAGGTGCGCATATTCTCGTTCAACAAATTAATAGTAGTTTTTTCTTTCATTAGTATATCAGCAAGTTTTGAATATAATTAACTATAGTTGCAAAAATGAAAAGGTTGTTAAGCTCCCGCTTCTTTTGCGCTGCTGAATTCTTTCGTAAACGAAGTCGGCGGCATTCACCCGATTTCCACACCATAAAAGGCAGGTAGTTTTTCACACATGCGCATGCGTCTTGAAGTAAAAGTGTATTCGACAAAAAACCCATTATGAAGGCACTCATGACTTACAGCTTCAAATCGAAAAAGATATTTATAATGAAGTGCATTTGTAGGCACTAGCAAACTGAATGGCCTAGTATTGGAGACGAAAAAAAGCTGAGGCTTCCTTTCGTGATCCCCATCTGGTCACAAAAAAAAGAGGTGAAAATAAAGAAAAAATAAAAACGAATGTTCCATTCACCGTTCAGTAACAACACCTGGTGTTCTACGAGCCAAAACCACGATGTGATTACGACGCGCGTCATAGTGGAGCGCCACGGAAATTTAAACCATCCGGCGTTCTTTAAACGGGGCCCTGCAACACTTTTTTTAATAATGATCGAATGGCTACACCGAAGGAGCTCTTTGGCTCACAAATCGACCACCGCATTTTTCTTTAGAATTGCTCAAGTGCGAGCGGGGTTACAAGAGCTTAGTCGCACGCTGTAATTGTTTTCTATCTTCTCTCGTCCCGAAGAGTGTGCTGGAACTGGAAGCTAAAAAGGGAGGAATGGCACGGGATAATGAAGAGATGTTACGCACGCCTAATGACGTCAAGTTTTCTTTGTTTGTTTTGTTTTGAACATGCGCCTTAATTTCACTGTGATTGCAAGCAATCGCGAGCGCGTGAGGGCATGTGGCGGCCTCCTGCGTCAGTCGCAGTAACTATGTAGGTTTGAACACTGTGAACATGGCCTCCGAGACAGCGTGTGAGCTCGCCCGCCATCTCGGAGGGGCGTATACATCTGAGTATATGGCCCGCCGATGCCATATACCTCTGGTTATATGGCATCATTTGCGGAAAAACGGGGAAACCATTCATTGCTGACTGAGAATAAATTGTAAAATCCAGGCCACGTGTCTAGCATGTTCTCAGAAGCCTGGACTACCGATCAGCAGCGTTTTCTGACCATGCTGAAAAAATGTTGGAGCGCTGACATGTACACAGATCTCTAGCATTTCGCCTTCATCGAAATGCAACCACCACGACCGACATCAAACTCACGACTTTCGGGACTTCAGCTGAGCACCGTAACACCTGTACCACATAGACGGACTCTATGAACCATTCGTTCGCAGGCAGAGTTTTGTTTCTTCATTCCGGGTAGTGCATTCTAGTCAGAGTAACGAAGTTATCCCCAATAATGTCCGGTATCTGACGTTCGAAAATGAAACTGGGATGAAGAATCACTTGTGTGTATATAGCGAGAAAGGAAGGAGTCATTTGCCGACTTTCGGCTCTTGCATGCAGGCAAACTTCGTTGCCGCTTTTGTGCATCTCGCGGAAAACAAAAGTTTGATCTTCAAGAACTTCCGTGTGTTTTCAAAATTGATCTCGTGCATATTATTCTCGGTGTTTGCTATTTCTCTATAACTTTTGTTTATCTCAGTTATGCCTAAATCTGTGTAGCGCCTAGGCATAACTTTCTAGAGAGTGACGTTCTGTCTTCCACGCCATTAGGCACTTCCGAGAAGACAATATTGCACTGGCTTACGTGGCTCGGTAATTGTTTCGCCACACAAGAGAGAACACGCTTGATGTATGCGTTCGCAATCATTTTGTTCCTTGGCTCAAATAAAGGCTACACCGCCGACTACACAAACACCTTCCGGCGCCTTTATTAACGCATAAACCACGATCGTCGGCACGTGGGTATATACACAACAAAACGCCGACACGGACGTTGTTGACGCACAGCTTTTGCGCCGGTACATGTATAGCTTAGGTGGACTGCGTTTCTTTTTTGCGTCCCTACGCACCTGAAAATTTCTTAGGCTCACTTATTTTCGTCGCGGCAACGTTACACGTCTCTATGGACGCGTGCGGGGGTAGAGCGGGAAGGGTGGGGGGAGAGGCACAGTGAACAAATTTTGTATGTTTACCTTTCTTTGCTGCAGCCTGCTCTGCACGCTCATTTCTTCGTATGATGAATTTTCCTCGAGTCAGGCTAGAGAAAAGTGCGTATAAAGAGAGAGAAAAGAAGACAGCTAATGATGTCCATAACAAACGAGCCTTATTATATATATATATATATATATATATATATATATATATATATATATATATATATATAAGGGAAAGGAGTGTATACCTAAGGGCTCGTTTTTCCGTGTTTTCACACAATATTATTGAGATCTAACAGACAGTAATGCCAAGGAATGTACAGGGGAAGTTATTAGAACCAATGGAATGTAAATAAGAAGAAAGAAAAGTGGATGAAAAAATAACCAGCCGTTAGAACTCATATATATATATATATATATATATATATATATATATATATATATATATATATATATATATATATATATATATATATATATATATATATATATATATATATATATATATATATATATATATATATATATATATATATATACGTGCGTTACTGCACATGCCCCCTTCATTTTTTCTAAGCCCAGACCGTAACAACAATCGCGAAAGCACACTTTCACTTGTATCGAAAGCGTATAGCAAGAAAACAAAAACAGTCTTGGTCATCGGACAAAGAGTATACACGCAACGAAACGATGGCGTCCAGTACACACGGTGTATTATGCGGGCAGTCAGCGCAAATTTGAGTGAGCGAGATAAAGAACAAGAAAAAACAAACACGATGGACGCCACAGAAGGAAGTGACAAATATTAAGGGACACAATGAGGCCGAGCGAAGAAAAAAAAGAGAGACAAACTGTGCATGCTGCGACACTAAGACGCGGTGGCCACGCGCGCCTTGTTAGTGCCGCATTCGTGCACGTGGGCGGCCGGCGACGCGACGAATATGGAAACTTTGTCAGCCGGAATTCTTTTGAATAATGAGCCGCGTTGAGGCCCTCGATACGAAGGCGGCGACTCCCTCTTTCTCTCGCAAGCGCCGTTCCCCCTTTTCTTGCGTGTGCATGTTCCTCCCACATCCATGAGGGCACGAGGTTGTTAGAATTCCCCGCACACGACGGCAACGAAATCAGGCGCAATATTTTCGTCTTGCTCTCAGCATTGTTGTTTCGGTTCGCACGTTAGAGAGCCGTCGCAAGAGTGCGTGGGAAGGTGGCACTGGGAGGTACAGCTTTCGATGAAAGGGTTGGTTGGTGTGGGTGAGTGGCACGATCAGCCAGCCGTATTGTGCCCATTGTAGGTGCCGAACGTGCGAGAAAGGACGAAAGGCGTTCCGCTACCGACCATGGTGTACAGGGCGCCTACGGTGGCGGCTAGGGCACCGGAGGAGAGCAATGTGCTGCAGTGGAAAGGGGAGTTGATTCCTTCACACCGGATCGTGAACAGGAAGTAAAACGACAACCTGCGTACAGAAAACGGGCTGGAAAGAATGCGTACCGTCTAGAGGGCGCCACCGAACTCCCTTGTTGCTGTTGAGCCGAGCTCATCCGGACGTGTAGCCTGGAAAGTGTCCAAAGAGTGAAGTCAACTGGACCGAGCCACGAAGGCGAGGATTCTCCCGACGCGTTTTAGCCCAAAAAGGCGGTGACACAAGACGCCAATCGGCGAAAAGAAAAAACAAACAAGGCAGATCAATAGGCCAGAAAACTGAGCACACGCGGCAACAAACAAGGTTTGCGGAGCGAGCCAAGCAAGAAAAAGGGGATAACTGGCAATGGAGAGAAGAAAGGTGCAGGGGGGCGGTTATTTATCACTTGTCTCGGGATTTAATAAAGCGGCGACCACGGGACCGGGCTCGCCTCCGCGTCTCGCGATCGGCTCTCGCGCGGCACCGCGGATAATGTCGCGAAATTAATATGGAGCTCACGCGGCGTGGTTGCGCCGAGAAGCCGCGTGCGGCGCGGTCCACGCTCCGTGAAAAACCGGGAACACCGGAGCGAGGGAAGCGGGAAGAAAGAAAGAAAGAAAAAAAAAGGAGAAAGAAGCGCAGACCCGAAGAAGAAGGCCACCGCGGAAAGGAAGCATTCCTCGGCAAAGGCGCGGGTGTCCGCGTGGAAGGCCGTTCATTCGGTCGCGGTTTTTCCAAGAGAAAAGCGGAGGGAGGTGTGGCGGTAGAGAATCAAGGCGTTAGACGTCGGTTGCCCCCCCTTTCTTTTTTCTTTGCTGTGTGAACGTGACTACTCGGTAGACTTCTGAGCGTCGTCGAATCTCGGGAATGGAAGAGGCGGCCAGGTTTTTCGGCGAAACCAGCGGGCTTTTCCGAGCGTGAAATGCGCCCCGCGTGCGCGCTTCGGTGCTCGATCGGTATACGACGCCACCACCGGCATCTCTCGACGCACCTGGCGACGGCTTTCTTCCCCTCTCTCTCTCTTTTTCTTGGTGGCGTGTGTGTTGCGCCTCGCGTGCGAAGAGCGTGCGTTTCGGACGCTCGACAAGCAAAACAACTCTTCTAGAAAAAGCCACAAGATCCGCAGCGCTGGCGCGTGTGCGTCGGCGGTGAAAAGTTAGGAAGAGGGGAGGGCAGGTCTCCCCTGCAAGAAGTACTGCGTGTAAAGGGTGGAAGAAGAAGTCGGCGTGGGTTTCCCTGCGGTAGTGATTTATGGGGCCCATTTATCTTTGATTGAGGCCGAACGTTGCGTGGCTCTGCGACCGACAAAACTTGGCTTTTTTTAGTGTTTCTTTGTTATATATATTATGCAAAATGTCTTTTTCTCGCGCCAAGCCCGCGTTATTGTGGTGAAGTCGAAGTGGTTGTGGGTGGGACTACTTAGGATACGTGACAGGATCGAACCTCGGACGACTCCTTTTTCGGTTTTCGCACTGGTCAACTAATATTCGTGTTCTCTGACTCACCTTGGAGAAGCAGAGAAAGTGCGGAAGACGTTGATGAAACCATAATAAAGTGAGAAATTTGCATTTGGCACAGCATCGCCATCCAAGCTTTGAGCTTGTGCTTGCTTTATGAATAATATGGCAACTCTTGTGCTCAGCAGATTGACAGCTAGGCATTTACATTTATATGACACTTTAAACACAGAGAGAAGGATAGCACGTTTGGGCGAACTCATTAAGGCTGGCAAAAAGGTGAAGTGCCCAACGGACACCTTTGTAATTTGTTGCAAGCGCATTTTCATTCATTGCAAATCGTCAATTTTAACACAAAATTGTTTTATGCCTGGCTCCACCAAGGCTTCACCAACTTATTTACGTCATAAATAAGACGTTAGTAAAATGCACACTTACAGACGGCAAGGAAAAAAAAACTAGAAGAAAAAGTTTCGTCACGGGTAATCGCACCCACGACCTCTTAGTCCGCGACGATGAGTGCCGGATGTTTCACCCACCGAGCCACCGATGCAATGTACAAGGCCTAAAAAACGCGCCTTATATC
The DNA here is from genome assembly GCA_013436015.1 of Rhipicephalus annulatus. NCBI lineage: Eukaryota > Metazoa > Arthropoda > Arachnida > Ixodida > Ixodidae > Rhipicephalus > Rhipicephalus annulatus. Next base: position 410,787 of record WOVY01009274.1, read on the forward strand.
TCACAGATAATCTCTCTCGCACGTGCTCTTGGTTTGCAAGGTGGTGTCGCCGTCTGTGAGCGCTGAATGGAAATACTGCGCTATGACACTAACGAGTGCCGATATGGAGCAATTGGGCAACGACTTGTCTGGATGGCGAGAAGCACTAGCCCACCTGTCTCTTCGGGGAGTCACCCTAGACACAGTTATCTTTTTGCCGTCAGCTTTGTGTTAGCGAGTGGTGGCTCGTTGCCGGTGCAGTGGTGCTTCAACATGCACCAACACCACCTACTGCATCGCCTACTGCTTTAACTGTGACAGCACCGGCAAATAAAACTGCTGTAGTAAGCGCCCCAGAAAGCATAAATTTTGACGGGCGAAAAATGTGCCTTGGGGAAGCGAAACCAATGGGACGTGGAACGCCTTTGCACATTTGAAGCTGGGACTACAAATCTGTTCATCCCATGTTGCTGAATGCCGTGTAGTAGTGTATTCATGACCACGGGCGTACGTTACCCTATTATTCGAGAGCGCACATCTTGCTGTTTCTCTCCTCGATTGACGACGCTTCCAAGCACTGTATACAGATTACCAGTGTTTATTATGTACTTTTTCACACCATCTTTGCGCTGGATTCCCGATATGCTGCGTCCGTGTATATATGTTAACAACCTCAGCTACTACAACAGTTAAATCATTATACTGGGCGCTTGCCGTCGGCATGTAGATGTGCCACGAGGTGTAGACGCGGGTACGTCCATGTCAAACGGTGCTATAGCTGCCAAACACTGATGGGTATTGTACAAGCGCTGATACATCAATGCACAATAAACAACCCACCACTTCTATGATTATGCGTTTCTCTTTCTTGTTGTACCGGTTTTTAGGACTTAGGAATCAGCCATGTGTGTTTTTGTCTACTTCGGTGCAGGTTCGTGAGACGTTGGCCAAAGAAACGGGTCTCAGCGTGCGAATCGTCCAAGTGTGGTTCCAAAACCAGAGAGCGAAGGTGAGATGTTTTCTTTCGTTTGCCAATGCATCAAAAGGACGGCCCACTCTTCTCCTTGTTTTGAGCAGAATCCGGTGGTGCGCTGATGTCTTGGCACGAAGAAACAGCTTTGATGTCGACAAACTCTTATTAAAATTATTGTTTTCATGATTATTTGCTTCAAGTGTGCGAAATTCTAACCAGCTAGCTTTTGGAAACAATCGTACGTAAAGAAGTCTCATTTCGACCGACATTTCAACGCGAGCGGGCCTTCTAGCTGTTCTTCCGAGTCTCAGCTGTGTGTAGTTTTTTTTTTCAGTTGGTAATAAAAGAACGAGTGATCGAGTGCCTCTTTTTATCATTTGACTCAGTTAAAGAAGATCCAGCGCAAGCAGCAGCAACAGCAACAGCAGCAGCAGCAGAGCCAGCAGAACGCGGGGGGAGACAGTTCAGGCAGTGAGATGGCCTCCTCCACCAAAGACTCCAAGAAGAGCGACGATGGCCGCCAGTCAGCATCGCCAGCTGACCTCAGCTGTGAGTTATTCGTCCTGCACGTGAGCTTCCTTTAATGCGTTGCATGCTAACAAAAACCCATGCAGCCACCTTCCTTTAGATTATTCCCTACTCACAAGTTCGTTTTCTAAAGGCAGAAAAATAATATAGGATATAGGTCCATAATAACAAATACCGGCATTTAACGTCCCAAAATCACCGTACGATTATAAGAGACGCCATAGTGGAGAGCCCTTGAAATTTCGACCATGCGAGTGTGTGTGTTTTTTTCCAACGTTCACTTAAATATACGCACACGGGCCTCGAGCATTTTCGGCTTGATCAAAAATGAGGCCGACGTGGCTGGAATGTAGTTATAGGTTAAGTGAAAGGTACCCAATATATTATTAGGTTAAATCATTTTACTTAAATGTGACTCAGCCCTCGTAATGCAGACACGTGTGGCACATACGTACGTCACTTCCTCGTTACACACAAACACGCATACAAACGCACGCACAAACACACGCACAGACACGCACAAACACACACGCACGCGCACACACACAGTCTTTTTAAGATGCATACAACCGCAAGATGACGTCATATACTGATCTACTTCACTCTACCTTGCTATTCATATGCTTCAACTAAAACAAGAAATAATTTTCTTTGCACTTTTCTTGGCATCGTTATCCGTTGGTTACTATGGCTGCGACTGACACAGATCGGTCCATCATGTATCGCTTGCTCTCCCTAAAGGGGAGCTGAAGCACTTTTCTAAAAGATGACTTAGGAGCATGTAAGGACAGTTTCATCCTTGCTGAAATAGAAAAACGATGTGAGAGTTCTCAAAAGTGAACGCCAACAGCTCTTTGATGAAACGTGGTCTAGTGGCTAAGGTACTCGGCTACTGACCCGCAGGTCGCGGGTTCAAATCCCGGCTGCGGCGGCTGCATTTCCGATGGAGGCGGAAATGTTGTAGGCCCGTGTGCTCAGATTTGGGTGCACGCTAAAGAACCCCAGGTGGTCGAAATTTCCGGAGCCCTCCACTACGGCGTCTTTCATAATCATATGGTGGTTTTGGGACGTTAAACCCCACATATCAATCATATCAATCTTTTTGATGAAACAACAGGAGATGTGGCCACCGGGCTTCTTGAGACGCTGAGCGAACACGGTGACGTCATTTTCGGTATGCCACGTCACCTGCAAAAGCAGCACTGCTGAAGTGTGGCCTCTTCAATTAGTTCCGGCAACGGCACGTCACGGGTTTGTCACGGAGGCCGTGGTTGACGTAAGAACACTTGCTCCAGGACAGAGGAAACGAAGATGACGTATGTTTCCACGCCCACACTTTCAGCGCGCCTGCGGGGGCGGAGCAAGACGAGCTTTTATTTCGCCTGCTCTGAAGCTCCTGCTGTTACAACCACGAAAAAAGTATTACATCATAAACAATAATGTTGATTCTTCATAAGCACGACGTTTAATTTAATTCTAAAATCCCTTCAGCTTCCCTTTAAATATTATTCTTTTCAGGCCTTCTCCACATCTACTAAATGGCGAACTGTTGCTAAATTGTTCTCCAGCTTATATCTTTAAGGTGTGAGTAATATTGTAGAATGGGAACTTTATTGTACATGAAAAGGAGGGACAAACAGTTTCCAGAAACAGCTAGCCTTGCTTGCGAAAAACGTGGTGACTCTTGTCACGTTATGTAACTGCGTAGTAGTGCCACGGCAATGAAAAAATGAAAACGGTGCTTCAAGCACGTGAACGTCACTTTAAAACAAATTATTGGTGAAGGGGCACGTTATGACGAAGATTATCAAGATTATAAAATGTTCGAAAGCAAATCCAATATTCCTGTTTGTACAAATATGAAAAGCACGTGCACTTTCCATAAACAACGTATAAAAACCATGATGTACTCTGTTGAATCTAAGGAAAAAAAGTACAGAATTGCAGATATAATAACGGAAAATCTATAAGGTAGCAAAGCTTAAAACAAAAATAGCACAAAGATGCACACAGCGTGACCTGTGGTTTCGTTGATTTTATTATCTGTTGGATTCACGCCGTGAACGTGAACAATTAGCGTGCATTATATTTAATGAAAATGCACTAACTGCAGGTGACAGTGCCTTTACCGAGTACCGCAGCGCTATTCAGAGAGGATTTACTGTACTGACCTTTTCTTTCGAAGAACTCTGGTAACTAGGGCAGTTTTTTTTTCTAAGTAATAGTTAGGGAAACAAAGTGCTGTATATAATAGGAATTATCTAAGTATAGAGCGCGCATTTCTGGCAACTGGTGAACATTACCTATATACTTGTGGCACGTTTGACACCGTTTTCAAACTCTCGTTCATCCTCTGGTCCAGTGGAGTGCGTCAACACTAATCGAGCATAAAACTGGCAAAATACTTTGTTCAGTGATCGAGAATTCTGGAAAAAAAACTTGGTAAATATCAGAAGTAGTCAATGACAAGGGCGCAAAACGTTGGCAAACATGGTGTAGTATAACGCGTTAAACTGTGCCTTCTAAAACGTTGGCTTTTCCGCATCAAAGTTACTACTGCGGGGAAGCCACCATCGACGGTAAGCAAAGATGACATTGTCGAGCTCGTGCCATATTTCTTGCGGCCTTCAATTTCAGCATTCATTTTTATCTGGCCCAGTACTGAGTACTCTTATGTCTAGGTGAAAGAGTTGCGCCGCCGGTAATGCATTGCGTCTGTGTTGTTTCTTTAAGAGTACTGACACAAATGTTATTTTCCTTTTTGAATTGTTGCTCTAAATAAATATGCTGGTGTCGAAAACTTAAAACGAGTGCTGGGGTGCCTGGAAATGCATCGAATATAATTTTATTACTGCCTCTTAACAAATACACTTTCGGTTTCGATATCGAAGGACCGGCTTCTCAGTGACGCGTCATACCAGTGCGACATCACGGGAAGACAGCAAATCTGTCATTGCTCCAGGCGCTTGTAAACAGCGATGTGTGAATTGTACAGTGACACTGACAGTGATTTCTCATCTTTAGGCTGCATACAGGAGGCTGAGCTCGCAAACTCGGGAACTGTCTTGACTCGTTCAGATAATGTGCATTGCAGTGTAGCTGACTTGAAGATACCCAGTGATGAAAACTTTATAATCCAAATAAAATCGTTTGAACGTGTTGTCTGACGCTGGCGGGGTGAAAGTTCTCACAAGAAGGAAACGAAAAATGTCCCTTCTGCGATGTCTTCAAATTGTGTCACCCACTCTTTTGAGTAATGTGCTTGCATATTTTTGTTCGTTCGCTGTAAAATAGACGCAAATGTTTCCGTTTTCGCAGCTCCACCCTTCTCGAGGTTAGGCCTTCTCGAACCGTCTGCCGTGGGGTCTCCGTACCATCTGCAACCACTGCCTTACGGCACTCATCACGACGGTAAGCAACGCCTGGACACGCTTGCTCTATAGTTCGCGCTTCTGGTCACAATGTGGAGTGGTGGCTCAATTTCGGTAGTTTATCCTTGGTTTTCTTCGTTTTGTTCTGTTTTTTTTTTCTTGTTTGAAAAACTTTTTAAATTCATTTGACAGGCACCGACTTAAGAACTAGGACTGGAGTCTTCGAAGCTCTTAATGAAGTTTCAAAGATAAAATTTATCGCGTCAGTTTTTTTAAAACCATTCTATATTGTGTGCTGCAGTGTGGGCACTACCGCTACGCATTACCTGCGTGCTGTTTTTTCCAAGTTGTAACGCTCACACGCTGTTGCAGTAAACTGCGTCGACACTGATCTGATGCCCCACAATGACATGTACAGTTGTGTGGACATCATAGCTGAACGGTCACTGAATTATAGTGCTGCTATATGGAAATCAGCCATGATCAGCCTTCATTTCCGGATACACGGAGTGACTGCTTTCGATGACGCTTTCGTCCCTTGTTCGCCGCTTCATTGACTGCCTGTTACGACGTAATCAGCTCCGTCACTTGGCAGCGTTAGAGAAGCGTCTCATTAGGAACTCTAAAGGCAAACATTGAATGAACTCAAATTCTTAGGCTACCCTTTCTGAATTTTAGCAAAGTATGTTTTATTTCTAAGCGGTCGCTTAAAGATTAAATACACAATCTCAACTTTAGTGGTCGTTGCAATAATTCCGCTGTTCAAGTCATTTGCGGTGAAAAGGGGTTGCTTACGTAAAAGTCCTGCGCTGTGTAGGTGATCTCGGAGGTCATTCTTTACTGGGCCCTACCACCTGCTTTGAATCAGATGTCTACGCAGAGAGTGCGCCCCGTTTCAACAAATAGTGCCTACGTAGCGGTGAGTTATTTGTTTTGAGGTTTTTTTTTCTCGTTTTAAGATCAATTTTGTTTCTTTTGTTTCGCCTTTTGTTTCATCAAAGCTAATCAGTTTTTCTTACCTACCCCTACACTAATGTTTCCCAACAAGTTTAAACGTGCCCTATAGTGTTATGGCATCTCGTAGCGTAACTTCGGCGGTGCTGCTTATCTGCCCCCCTCTTTTTTTTTTCTCGCTCGTTTCCCAGCTTACAAAGATTTTCTTCTTCGTAAATATTACACAATTCGATCCTTATACATGGCTGCTATTCGAGTTAGGTTTTATTTTCTGCGAATAAAATTTTTAGTGGCTCGAGCCATGACTCGAGCGTGCTATGTAGTCATATTCTTGCATGACACGTATATCATGATTATCATATTCGCCCTAATCATATACCTTCGTCATCCATTCACGTCACGTAATTCCAAATTTGGTATATATGAAGCTGGCGAAGCGACAGCGAGCGCATGATGAGCGTGGCATGTAGTCATGTTCTTACATGATACGCGTGTTAATATTGTCATGTTTCAACCAGTCATATACTTTCGTCATCCATTCACGCCACGTAATAGCAAATTCTGTATATATGTGCCTCTTATAATCATGTGGCTTTTTACGTAAAACCCCCCAAATCAATCAAACGTGGTATATTTGAAGCTACCAACACGACCGCGAGCGCATCATGAGCGTGGCATGTAGTTTACATGACACGCATGTCATGATTATCATGTTTGAACCAGTCACATGCCTTCATCATCCATTCACGTCACGTAACAGCAAATCTTGTATATGTAGGCTAGTGAAACAACCGTCAGCGCTTCATGAGCGTGGCATGTAGTCATGTTCTTACATGACACGCATGTCATGATTTCCACGTAAAGGCCTGTCACTTATGTTCGCCATGCAGTCATGTCACACCATACCAGTTTTGCGACATGTCATATGCACGAAACTAACGCAGGCACAGTAAGACCATGACATGTAAGTCATGACATTCATGACATACATGTCACGGTTTTCATGTTATGACTAGTCATTTATGCTCGTCATACAGTAATGTTATGCCATACCAATTTTAGTATAGGTCCCATTATCCAAACGGCCAGGAGAGCTAGAAGTTGTAGGCGGATAGATAGATAGATAGATAGATAGATAGATAGATAGATAGATAGATAGATAGATAGATAGATAGATAGATAGATAGATAGATAGATAGATAGATAGATAGATAGATAGATAGATAGATAGATAGATAGATAGATAGATAGATAGATAGATAGATAGATAGATAGATAGATAGATAGATAGATAGATAGATAGATAGATAGATAGATAGATAGATAGATAGATAGATAGATAGATAGATACGATCAAACTCTCCTACGTTTGCTAAAAAATGTTTCGCCTTTGATGTGATCTTTAATAAGCAAAAACAGAGTACAACAATAACATTTTCCCCTCTTGCTTGGGATCGAAGCCGCAGGTGAGTTGCGGCTAATAATACTTTCGGTGCGCCTCCATACAGTTTCTCTACTATTGCTAGGGTTCATGCAAAAATAGTTTTGGGCCAACAACTCAGCAAGGGCATTGAACGTTGAAGCTGTTTTTTTTTTTTTTGAAGCCGTTGACCTCAATGAGTACTAAGTTACAATATTATTAGTGCAGCTTCAAATAGCGCAGTTTGTCAAACATGGACAGTCCAGGTTCATTTTGTTGCGGATATCTCTTTGAGAATTGGGGTCTGGCGTTATCAGGGTGCTATATAACCACACGTTTCCTTACATGTGCCTGTCTTTTCAGGCGGAGGGACGATGGTTGGTCGCCTCGATAAACACTATAGCCCATGGGCGGGGAAAGGACATGCGCGAGTATAGGCCAACACTGCAGAAAAACCGGCAAAAAGGGTTATCATTTAAACCCGCTGGCTTTTTTATCTTTTTATACAATGAAATCACCAGGAAATGCGCCAAAATAGAAGTTAAAAATACCCAGCGAGTAGCCATGGTGCCTACTGGAATTTCTTGCCGCCAGGTAGGGTCATAAACCAGCTAGTTTTGCTCAAAATGCCCACCAACAGCAACTATGAAATCTGGCACGAAATTTAAAGTTCTGGTTCAAGTTATAATAATATTAGATGCGTATGGTATCGGTGCATAAGTTTCATTAAATATAAGGGCCAAATAACTGTCACAATAAATAATGAAAATTCACTGAATGAGTTCATTGAGAGAGAAGATGCCTGTTCTTGTGAACAGTTCGGACCGTTGCGGAGGCTGGTGGAACATATTTGAACCACGCCCTTCTTGACCTCTGAGATGCACTTCAGCAGTGCGATGAAACACTACGTAAACCCGAGGAATACACCGAAGAACATGAACTCCTAGATGTGAATACCCCTTGTATACCAGACACCTAAGCCAGGAATTGGGTCACCTCCAGTCTTTTTTTTTTCCGCATTCAGACAACCGTGGTGGTTTAACCACAACGGAGATTCGTATGTGGAACAAAATAATAGCAGGTAAACACGCAGGACAGCAGAAAGAAAATAATCTACGTGTATGACTCTGGCGAACTCTGGGGAACCAAAGTTCGATAACCCAACTATTTAAAATAGTAGCCACGTATAAGCATTCAGTCACCCGCAGTCTCCGATCTAAGTGTGCCGTTAAGAATCTACGCAGAGAACTGTGCACGTGTGGCTTGAAACCTTATACCACGTACAGACCGGCGGGACGCATTTCAACTGCGATGAAATTTCAGAGCGTATGCCCACCACTAACTTTCACGAATGATCTGACGTGATTTCTGGCCTCGAATCTCGGCAGATCGTGCAAGCAACAATGCGTGATGTCTACCACGGTATACGTAAAATGCCGAGCAAGCGGCCACTCCCCCTACCGTGAAACATAATCGAACCAGAATTTGGGGGAGGGCACCTGCTCGCTCTTGGACCTGTATTTGGCGCTTATTTGGTACGTGTGTCAGAACAGCCGTAAATGGGAGAGGAGCGCTTGCTCGGAATTTTACTGTATAGTCATCTCGATGCAGTCGTTGACTGTAACTATATGAACGTGTCAGTCATTACAAGGCACTACACCGTGCTCCCGATCGGGTTGCAGAAATTAGGTGCCTTTTCACATTTTCTAACCACTACCACCACCAGTCATTACACTCGGCAACCAACCATCGTTGTGCTGATAAAAAAAATAAAATCATGCAACCTTCTAGTTTGCATCATTCTAGCGAAAATATGCATTTTTTTCGTTCTAAATGTAAATTAAACCCCACATTTATTAGCCACTGGGATGACTGGACACACATATTCGCGAAAATGCTTTCGTAATTAAATATCGGAAAGATGTGTATCTAATACCGTAGCGTTATCATGGGAAATAAGTGATTGGTGGACCTGAACGGCACCGTTTATGTAGTTGCAACTAACACGTATACAAATGTATTGAAAGACTCGCAATACACCATAGCGCGCATTTTCGCATGTAGTCAGTTAATTACGACCTGCTATTTGTTATTCACGTCGTTGAGTATAAGAATTTTTATTTAATTATTTATTTATTTATTCATTTATTTATTTATTTATTTTGTAGAGAAGCCGCCGAACACTGAAGTGGGTCAAGCTCTCAAGTGTTCTCCAGTGGGTCTATTCAAAGAAGAACGCCGCTCGCGCTGAGAGTCCGTGCTTGGCCGTTACTGTCGCCATTGTGTATACTCGCTGTCTGCCTGCTAATAAACGCCATAACAATTTATTTATTTATTTATTTATTTATTTATTTATTTAGATTGCCGACTCATTTTTATCTCCAGAAACTCGCCACGGTAGTATAGTGGCTAAGGCACTCGGCTGTTGACCCACAGGTCACGGGATCGAATCCCGGCTGCAGCGACATCATTTTCGATGCAAGCAAAAATGCTGTAGGCCTGTGTTCTTACACTTAGGTGCACGTTCAAGAAGACCAGGTAGTCGAAATTTCCAGAGCCCTTCTCTACGGCGTCTCTCATATTCATACTGGGGTTTTGGTACGTTAAAGCTAATTATTATTATGGTTCAATCTTATAGGGTCCCCAGGCTACACCGAGTTCAAAAACTGTAGAGTCGTTTCTTCTTCGACTTCACTCCGTCTTCAACATGTGATACCTCCTCCTCGCCACCCAATCCTTCACAAAACATTAGGACAACATCAGCAAAGAGCGTTGACGCTCTCACAACTTCGCACTATTCGGCTGCACGCTGTCGCATCGACTTGCGCAGTAAAAAAAAAAACGAAGTGAAATAAGCTGATCGCACACAATAGTCGTACGAGATACGGCAGAACGGTTTTGAGTGACGTGACACGATCAAACTCCTTGTGTCATGAATTGTGCCGACAAGACAGCAAATGCCTGAAGAGAATGATGCGTTCCTACTCTGTATTCAAGCGCCCTTTGAATATTTATCATCTGACGGTTGATACTCCGAACGAGTGGATGCCACGGCATAATGTATACAATACAGCGAGTACTGCAAACTTTTCAATAACGTCTTTCCAGTCGCGAGGTCTCACCTTCTATTACAACTTTAGAAATTCTGCAACACACGATATCATTGATACTGTAATCGATAACCAACTGTGGTGGGATCAGCGAAATGGTGCGCCACGCTACACGCAGCAACGTGTGTTTTGCGCAATCTGTGTATTGAGTTCTGTTTACGCGTTTCACTGCAGCTATAATAGTGTGCCGACTCTGCAAGTATATTTGCTATAAATTCGTGTGAGGTTGTTCGGGCGTACACATCGGCAAGCGAATTGATTAGTCATTGCCATTTCGACAACTGCATGGTTAACATATATGAACGATGAAATCGTGCAAAAGCGTCCACGTTTAAGCATGTTTCAGCTCGGCCATCTCCAACGTCCACGGGGTCATTGAAATAACAGATTGCTTTTGATTGATTGATTGATTTGTGGGGTTTAACGTCCCAAAACCACCATATGATTATGAGAGACGCCGTAGTGGAGGGCTCCGGAAATTTCGACCACCTGGGGTTCTTTAACGTGCACCCAAATCTGAGCACACGGGCCTCGACATTTCCGCCTCCATCGGAAATGCAGCCGCCGCAGCCGGGATTTGAACCCGCGACCTGCGGGTCAGCAGCCGAGTACCTTAGCCACTAGACCACCGCGGCGGGGCAACAGATTGCTTTTGTTTTTCAATAAATACTTGCGTAACCAGGTGGTAAAGTAGACAACTAAATGAAGGAAGTCACGAAAATTTGAGAAAGGAAGCAAGGAGGCAGGACAGGGATGTTAGCCAGTTCTCAGACCGGCTGGCTATACCCTGTGTTGGAGAAGGAAGACATGTGCAATGCTTTAGAGAGGCAGATGAGAGGGGCGAGTGCTTGGCGTCTGTTTCGGCACCTGTTGGATCCGGTGGAGACCAAGGCCATAAAACTCTGAGACTTGTGAGAGACTATCGAGGTGATAACATCCTCGCCGCATTACGTCATCGTTATTTTAAGACGGGAGACAGGGTCGACCTACGCCATCCACGACGTGCGAGTCGACGTCTTTGTACAATAATAAAAAAAAGGTCTTCTGTCTTTTTTTTCGTGAATTCTGATTTTCTCGTCTAGGCTGTGACTCTCTTTAAGGAGGCATGGACCCTCTGTTTGAATATCATTATACTATCGTCGGGGAGTTGCAGCATCCTAAAGGGAGTTAATGTGATTCTTCAAAGAGAGTCGCATACGTTGAAAACGTTGAAAGCCAGGAATCGCTGTAAAGAGTCACACTTTCTCTCTCCCTTTTCTTATAGTGTTCCTGCGAGTGGTTTGGTGTTGTGACTGTTGTAAAATACCATTTTTTTTCATTTATTCTTTTCTGTATGAATTTCGCTGCCCCACCAGGCAAACAAACGTATTTCGATCGCCATGAATCTTTTCTGATTCGCGTTCAACTTTCCCTTTGCTTCGCCGAAGGTTCCTATTACGGGCCGACGCACGTCGACCCTACGTACCTCAAGTCGGAGATCTCCATGGAGAGTGAGACGTCCCTGAGCGGCCTCGAAGACGTACTGATCGGGGCCGGGAGCGGAGGCGGACAGCCTCCTCCTTCGCTATCGGACGCCATGTTTGCCCCGTCGGCCGTGAATCCCATCGACAAGCTGTACTCGATGCAGACGTCCTACTTCAGCAACAACGAGTGCGAGTGCCTGGGCGGCTCCAACTGACGGTGCCAGGGCGCCGCTACCGCGCCGCGCCGCCACCGCAGGCAGCAGGGCAGCCAACGCCAGCCGGCCGCAGTCAGGCACTAATGCCTGCCTTGTACCGCAATGTAACGGCGCGTGACACTTTCGAGCTAGAGGGGACCGCGGATGGGGCTGCGCATGCGCTGCAAGTTTTTTGACGGTGATTCGACGTTTGATACGCTGTATATTCATAATGGCCTGCGAAAACAAACACGATACACGTTAAGGCGAACGCAAGAGAGACCTTGAAAGCTCCCCTCGTTTCGTTTTTCTTTATTAATTTGTTTGGCCTTCGTTGATTTATTGTTTATCAGTTATTAGAGGCTGGTAAGGCAATCGCGATGTATGACTGCGCAACCTGGAGTGCCACGAAAGAGGCAGCTAGTGTAACGTGCTCGTATACTCATGTCATTTACCATGTGCAGAGGGCCAAAATTGACTTGGCTTGTATGCACCATTAAAATTATGTCTTCGCTTTGTAATAGCAAGCGGTTGATCTCCTACGTATTATCTCAACCGTACACTACTAATACTACAATTATCCTTCCGCGTGTGAAGGACCGAAATAAATGTTACTCTTTTTGTTGATTCTCAAAACCTACGAAAGACTCGCCATTACAACAGCAACTATATTCACCCAACTACTTTTTTTAAGTCACCTGGAAAGACGGTGTCCATCAAGCAAGGGGCGCATGTATATCTCTACTTTTGGCAAACGCATGTTAAGAAGGTGTGCCATAAACGTGTCGAAACCGAAGTGACAGCTGACACTGTAGAGTGCGTTGTCATAACAAAGTAATTACCAGTACAAGGCACCGCTGCTGATGTTGAGAGCATGTTAGTTGTTGATCAAAAAGCATTGCTAGTCACTCAGGCTTACACATTAAAAAACTTTCCTTGTGGCTACAAGCTCGCGAAACAGCTACAGGAGTTGTTTAGTAACAGTCGCCACAACAACAATTCGAGGTTATTAAGATCTGATCTGTTGATGTGATCTCTTGATATGGTCTGATCTGTATGCACGTTTGGTTATTCTCAAAATGGTGGTGGCGTGCACCAGCGAAAGATAGCAAGTGGTTTGTTCATCTGAATGAATGTTGACATCGATGGTCAAGTGGCACCAATATTCGATTTAGTCGGCTTCCTTGGCAGCAGATGTTCCAGATGCGATGTTCGACGTGCTATATATAGGTTCATTGTTCTAATTTACATTCGCCACTACTATTGCCTGAATTAGGTGCTACAATGGGTACTATAAAAGTAAGCCTCAGAACGAAATCTCGTAAGTTCCATTTAGGTTAACCGGGCCATCACCAGCGTCTCAAAGATTCTCCTTGGCCAATGTTTTGACTTTGCCACTCGGTATCTCATCCTATCCCATACTTACCTGCTGCGCTGACTTTTCCTGAATGAGTAGAATAAGCAAAGTAAAAAAAAGAGCTGTAGGTTCCATGGTTTGATCACCAGTGTAGTTACGAAACCAAAGAAGAATTTATTAGTCGCGCTCAAGGGCAAGTTGAAGCCATGTGCAATTTGAGCTCGTAAGGACACGTCACAAGTCATATTGAGCGCGACGTGCACGTTCGCGGCTTCAGAAACTATTATCGGACACTATTCATCTATTGCCGGCTTGTGTAAGCAACGGATGTATTCTGCCATTGTCTTTGAGCATTTCAGTAACCGAGTGCCACTCGGGGCAGGTTCGGCGCTGTTTTTTTTTTCTGTTGGCTTCGTTTCATTCATTTTACTTTTTTTTTCTCGGGACCTCTCACTTTCGACAACTTCATTTCCTCCTCCCCGTGACGCGGTGCCCCCACGCGCCACAAGCGGCGGACGCCTGTAAGCTTGTGCACCACACCCGACGAGCGCCCAGAGCGCGGCAAACCTTTCAAAGCGGCGGCGCTCGTGTTTGCGCACTGCTGCCATCGACCGTTATACCGTCGTGCGCATGTGTAGTAGGCGTGCTTGTGCGCAAGGAACTGCGAACTGTGCGCATTTGTGCGTGAGTGCTTGTCTATTGTGTACGTTGTGAAGGGTCTTGAACGAGTCGGGGAACCTTCGCTTTCCACGAAATACACATACACACACACAAACAAAATCATTGGTGCATAGCACGCGGGCTGATCAAACCCTGTGGTGTGCACCTTTTTGTTGCATATACGCAGATGTGACGCACTTAGTTTCCCAGTGGCTTCTGCTACACGTCACAGCGTGGGCGATGGGTGAAGGAAGCGGAGGGCTGCCTACCATTTCGGATGTAATTGCTTTGTTTGCTTTAAGCATGTGCTTATGGTCACGAAAACATGACCATGGCACTCAGTTCAAGCCCCGGTATTTTAAAATCCTTTTTTTTTTCTAGCCTGGTTCACTTCAGGGGGCTGTATTTGAATTGCGACTATAAACGCCATAGGTATCTTAAAGCCTCTCACGCTCTTCTATTGAACTAGATCTAACCATGTGTGATAGCGGGAAATGCAGCGCTTGTTGCTCCGTATCAGAAGCATCGGGACATGCGCCTTGTGTTTCTACAAAATGAAAGCTACCGTTCTCAAACACTGTGCAGTTTCACGAAAGTTTTGAGCGCCATGTGGGAATAACCGTTTCATCTTGTGCTATCATTCACAAGGCATGGAGTTCTAAGCAAGGTATCTTACGTCATGATCTTTTCTTATCCCAAAACTGTCAAATTCCTCAAGTATACCGCAGTTAGATCAATAGTAAGTGCACTTTTTGGCTCATGTCTCGAGTGAATGCTGCTGTACATACAACTATTACTCTTTTTCCTCTTCTCTTCCATTCCTTTTTTTTTTAGCCAACTTGGCGAGCATCAGTGGACCATTGATATGCTATGTATATCATTTATATGCATTCACGTTGGTGAATGGCAGCCCGAACTTGTCCGCGAAAGGTATTAATTTTAAACAATACGTGTGTTCCTGCTTAAGGACTAGGCGATACACTCAATAAAGTTGCTATAGAAGAACTGCCTAGCTGTCATAGGATCTATTTTCTTCCGCAGTGAAGAATTGGCGCAGCTCAGCCAGATCTGACATGCCTCCTTGAAGTGTTCGATCCAAAAAATATCCCATATTCGCGAAAGCCGCCTTGCCACCCGGGCATACGTACTTCACTGAAAAAAATGGCGTATTTACAGTGTTTTCTTCATAGAGTTTCCCAGACTAACTAGATGAGACTCTGGCGCGGCGATCCTTCAGCGACCTTGAAAATGATGGGTAGTGCACGGATTCGCCTAGCCTTCGCAGTGGTGGCTGGCGAATCGCAGTTGTGGCTTCGTTTATTGCTGTGTTTTGGGTTCATTTGGAAGGAAAGAACGAATCCTTTTGAACTTTGTGACCCGATTTGAAATGGTAAGACTAAAAAAATTAAGGTGGTCAAGCGCAACCTTTGAACATTTGCTCATTTTTGTTTCATAAGAAAACAGCTTCAAGCCACACAAATGCATACGAAACCAAAAAAAAAAAGATTATACAAATCCGTGTGCTACTCATCATTCTCATGCTCGCTGAAGCGCCGTGCGTTGCAGCGCCCATAGACAATGGCGCTAGAGTTCCCTCTAGTGTATATTGAGGAAACTATGGTTTTCATAACCCCTTTCTACCTTGCCCATGCTGTATTTTTATGAAACAGTGCAGTTGCGGTCAGCGGTGATAAGGTGTGATACCACTCCGTAACCTGAAAATCTAAAGCAGTTTTTAGGCCGGGTTGAAGATTTTCCCGTCGCGGCTTCGCACGTTGTGGTTTGGATGTTGAGAAATTTCCCACGAATTAAAAGTTGCGGCTGGTGTTTCGGCTTCTTTTGGAGCTACAATCTGCTTCTTTTGTTTGCTGCATTGCTCGGCAAATATTGTAAACACTTTGCTTATAGCGACCGTGCATATATTGTGAAATCATCAATTTTTCACCGTGCACGCCTTTTTTTTTTTATTTGACAGCCAGTCAAGTGTAATGCGCAACGCAATGCAACTTGTTGTAACAACGGCAGAGATCTGACGATGTTTTTCCAGCCTTTTTTTTTTGTTTCAAACTCACCAATACAAGTGACCTCATTCTTCAAGAAGCGCAAAGATTATTGATATTTCTGGTTGGTAATACACAACAATACTTGCTTCTAAGGAGTGTCACATTGTTGAACACAAAAAACAACTGTTTTTGTGGCGTCATAGAGGTTTTTGTATCTGTTTCTATTTTTCACTGCATTCCACTGTCCAACAACTCCCTTTCCGTCAACATATATATACGCTTGTTTGTTTACCTGTGTCTTTATCTACTCGTTTTGTGAATTTAGACAGATCAACATTCCAATCGGGCCATACGGCCGCCATGCTCCTATCGACCTGCCCGCACAAGGAAAAGAATCTTACTTTATCAATGCTCATATATTTCATTTCATTTGTCTGTTTTCTCCTTTTTGTATCCCGTTTTGATGGGAGCTGCTTGCCTGCGCTCTTCGTATACGTTTCTTCTGCTTTCGAGCCAGATCACATAACCTCAAATGTCATGTGAAATTTGAAAACGGAGGAGTTTTGCTCTCAACGCGCCAACGGCACAGCTCGGTTCATATAACAGTTTCTGTTTTGTTTGTTTGCTTATTTGCTGTAACATAAGTTGCATCGCTCTTGGCGCTCTTTGGCCACAACTTATATCTCGTGCAACTAAACTGCATGTCTCATCAATTTGTATTGTTGACATTGTTTTGAATTTGTTTACGACTCGTGAGTATTTAGTAGACAAACTTATGTCTAGAAAATTATTTTTGCTCCTCCAGTGTGGATCTGGTTTGTTGTTTGCTTCGTACAATGGGGCACGGTTCTTTACAAATGAATCCATCACTACGACACTCTGACGCTATGTCGTTCACTTGAGATTGCGTCAGTGGTCGATGAAGTTCACATGATCATCATGAAGTGACACGGAATGGTGAATATAACATATTGTGCCTTTTATGTGCTTTGCTTGTGTGCTGTTTTATGGAAACTGACATATTTTCATAACTACCACCGCACGAGTTTCTCTCTCGTTTTTCAATCTCAGGGCAGCTTGTCCAAGATCAGAAAATCAGTAGAAATCTCACTCGAAAGCAACGCCGAATATGTAAAGTTCGTGTTTATCACAAAAAATTGTGCCTGTTTTGTGTAAATCAATTTCAAATTGTCAGTTATCCCACGAAAACTGCAGTATTACGGCCACTGTGCCATTATAACTGAGTGTGTGTGTTTTCTTTCACGCTAATGTGTTAACTTTACATTCTTTTAAATGTGACCGAGGCATCCAAAAGAAAGACAGCTAAGTCTCAAAAGTTTTTGCATTGTTTCGCATTGCATCTCAAAAATTGTTCATCGGGAAAACCATTAGTGCAGTAATACATGAGTCAAAAAACAGATGGCTGGTAATGTATTGCGCACTAACCATGCTGTTTACAAGCGTAGCGCTTCATGATATAGTCTAGTTGTGGAATATACGAACACACATGAATCTGTTACATACACACGACACAACTTCGAGCAAAAGTCATTCCCGGCGTATCACACTTTGGAGATATAGAGAAAGCCCAGGTCGAGATGGATTGAGCTAAAGCTGCGTGCCATTATCTATCACTTTTTCTTGCGTCCGCCTTTTCCTTTTGTTTTTTTTATGGTCGGACATAACCACTTTTCCCTGCATGCGCTTTTCTTTTCACAGATAACAGCATTAAGCATTGGCGTCACTTCTTTTTTTTCTTTTGCCGAGGTGGCTTAAATTGTGCGAGAACACGGCCATTATGACTCAATGTTGGCATTGCGTCGAAACACTGACAGATATTGTTTGAACATAAGCATAGAGCGGTGACTGTGACTTTCTTAGGAGTGCTTGTGTTGCCGAGGTGCTGTTCCTATGGTGACGGCCCATTCCCTTACCCTGCTCATCGCCTCTCCCCCACCCTTAAAACCTGACGGAACAATTAATCAAATTCTGCGTGCCATCACGCTCGGCATATCACGTCAACCGCTTCCAGATTTCATACGAAGCGATGTAAGCAGAAGAAAACGAAAAAGTGCGTGTTGTGTGATTCTAGTCATAAATTATTTCTTTCGAGATGCATCCACTGGTATGACTGGACTTTTTTTTTCTCATTCTGCCTCGTATAATAAAAGAGATACTTGATCACAAAAGACGTTTTCTGAATGCTTTTTTATTATATAGGAGTGTCCAGGGCTGAGAAATGACTTGATGAATTGTAACACCACCTTAATAAGCAACGAAAACGAAATTGAATAGCACTGTTCCACTTTTCCTTCCAGTACAGACGGCATGCATCGAAGAACTGCATAAATTCTGACGAGTGATTTCCTGCAGCAAAATATACGTGCCTTCATCTTTTTACCAGGCTTTATAGCTTACGTGAGAAAGCCAGTGCCGTATGAAATTTCATCAAATTTGAAATTCCTCATCTACCCTCTATGTAGTGTAGTGCACCACTACTTATTAAAAAAACAGGTTGCTCAATAAGGTACCTTCTCAACAAAAAAAAAGATCTTCCTTGTTGGAGAATCGCACCTGCGACTGACGTCCTAACGAACAGTACACCTGTCATCTCAAATAATCACAGGACTAAAGAGCAAAGAGAGAGCTTTCTCAAAAGTACAGATGGCTGTGTGAGATCAGGTAATTCGACAAATTTAAGCGCACTAATACTGCATAAGTAAATATTTGGAAAACAATACATTTTTTTCGCCAGTAAGCTCTAAATAGCGATAAAAATGGTATGTCGTAGTGTGCCAAGCATTACGCGAAATGAAACGAAGGCATGATAGTCCACATATAACGTTTTAATTATACTGTTTCCACAGCATATAGCCAACAGGAAGTTACCCAAGTCATAGCTGGTAGTATGCAAGTATATGTACCACAAGTTTCACAAAAACTGAACATTTCTCTTATTGAGCTCGTGCACGTTGCTTGTTCATTATAGTTTTATGGAGTAGTTTGCATGTCTCAAAATAAGGCATAGTTTCTTTTAGAAGCAGCTTAGGGTCTCGGCATGTTGGCGCACTCTTTGGGTGTCGTGGCGATGCTGCTGTCGGAGCGCAAGAGAGGTCCCCACTGCCTTAGCGTTCGCCATGAGGTGAGAGAGAAAGAGAGAACGGCGCGCGTTGCCGTTCGCGCGTTGGCTTTTTCCCTGCGATCAGCAAACCCTCCAATTGTAGACTTTTTCTTCTTTCTTTACATTTTCTGCCACAGAAACGAGAAGCGAATCCGGATAGCCAGCTTTTTTTACACGATCCACTTGATACTGGAAGATTGTGTTCATCATATGAGAGCAGGATCTGTCTAGGGTGTTAGTGAAGCAAGAGTTCACTGTATGCCTGTCTTGACCAACTTACTGTGTGCAGATTTAAAAGGCAAAAGCGGTTTCTTAGCCCTAGGCTCATACATCCAGCATGCGATAACTGGTGAATGTAAGGGATCCCGCGACAAGGTCGTGGTGATGACCCCTTACATGCGCCAGTTATCGCACAGAATAAAGAGGTTCGGTCTACACCTAGGCGTGCAGGTTGTTTTTTCAGCCCCGCACAAACTTCCCCAGCTCGCCAAACTGACATGTGCAAACATTAGGCCTGGGCGTTCCTGCAGTGTCAGGCACAAATTCCAGTTTGTCCGTTGTGTCACGAATGTAGTATACAGGATTACGCTATCATGTGGTACGTGCTACATTGGGCAGACTGGGAGGTGCCCCAAACGAGCGCCTGCGCGAACACGCACGCAATGTTCGCATTGGCGACGAGGGCTTCTTGGCTCAGCATGCCAGCTGGTGTGGTTGTCGTGGGCTGTTTGAAAATACAGTGGTATTGTACAGGCACAAAGATGATCACACGCGCATGATTATTGAAGTGGAGAGAATGGCTTAAGAACCTGACAACTGCGTGAGCAAACCATCGGTTGCCCTCCTATAGATAAGGAGTATGATTATCTGGCAATTGGCGTACGTGTGTAATGCATCTGATTTTCTGCCTCGTGCTTCGGGTATACAAAGTTGACGTTTGTTCAAATGATGCGTTCTTTCCTTTCTTTCTTTTTTCCCTGATTTTCATATATAATTGCAACGCAGGATGAATAAACCTTCAGTTGATAGCTGCGTTTGTCCTTGTCTTTTTCCCTTCGATGTTTTCGACCACGTAGAATAGTTAGATATCACCAACTGGCCTGATCGTCCACTTTGTTAAAATTATCAACCGTTTCTTTCAACCAATACTGCCAAATTAAATTTTCCATTGCACGCAGATGCACGCAAAGTGTGCAAACAAAGAAGAGAAAACACCGTGAATTCACAGTAGACACGGGTTTAGCTGAACATGTGAATTCTCACCATGACGTGACGTTTTGATTCAGTTTACGGCAGCAGTGAAATATTCCATTGCGTGATCGCTTACATTACTACTTCTATATGGATTTCATTGTACACACAGTGCTTAGGAGACGGCGTCCTCACTGTTTTCTTTGATTATCTAAAACAAAATGCCGTTACACTTACAGCTTACTTATAAACCATGTGTAGCCGAATCAGGGGGAGGCGGGAAGGGGTCCCAGACTTGTGTGTGTGTGTGTGCTTGATCGATTGATATGTGGGGTTTAACGTCCCAAAACCACCATTTGATTATGAGAGACGCCGTAGTGGAGGGTTCCGGAAATTTTGACCACCTGGGGTTCTTTAACGTGCACCCAAATCTGAGTACGCAACGTCCGAAAACCACTATATGATTATGAGAGACGCCCTAATGGAGGACTACGGAAATTTTGACCACCTGTGGTTCTTTAACGTGCACCCAAATCTGAGCACACGGGCCTACAACATTTCCGCCTCCATCGGAAATGCAGCCGCCGCAGCCGGGATTCGAGCCCGCAACCTGAGGGTCAGCAGCCGAGTACCTTAGCCACAGACCACCGCGGCGGGGCTGTGTGTGTGTGTGTGTGTGTGTGTGTGTGTGTGTGTGTGTGTGTGTGTGTGTGTGCGTGTGCGTGTGCGTGTGCGTGTGTGTGTGTGTGTGTGTGTGTGTGTGTGTGTGTGTGTGTGTGTGTGTGTGTGTGTGTGTGTGTGTGTGTTGAAGCTCCTGCCGTACAGTGTATAAATAACTTGTTTTGCACATTAATGCTTCGCTGACAGAAGAAGCAATTACAGATAATACGCTTTATGGTACAATTTGTTGAGGATTACCACAAGTAAGTTCGCAGTGGTTGTGGACGATTAAAAAAACAATTGCGGAATTATTCAAGACAGGACAAAAAGGTACGTAACTTTGATATGCAGAAAGCAGCGAAGAAATACGTTCTAGCAGGAGACATACATACCTGGGTATCAGAGCAGCAAAAAAAGCACACATAAACTACGGAAATGATAATATAAACAAAGAACTCGCCGTGAATTTCTAATGATTATGGTGCTCGACTGCTGACCCGAAGGTCGCGCGATTGAATTTCCACCAGCCCCGTTTCGATAGGTGTGAAATGCCATAGGGGCGAGTATTTAAACTTAGACACATCCTAAATAACAACAGCGGTTTAAAATTTGTGGAGCCCTCTAATGTATGCGTTGTATTTTCATAATCATATGGGGGTTTTCAAACGTAAATTGCCGCAAATTATTATTTTTTTGCAAAAAAAGCATATCGATCCTTTGCAGGCCAAAATCCATATTAAATTCAATTATAGAATTCTCACCAAAAAAATTGTGAAGGCAAAAATTAAAGGCAGATATGAAGGGCCAAACAAGAGCAGCAGGAAATATTTATGAAGCGCAGGATTCATGCACACGTTAACCGAAAGTTTTCAAGCGTACAGCTCACGTTAGTGTGTATATTTTTTTTCCCAAGATTGACACTGGCACAAGTTTTGCTTGCATGTTCATTCGAAATGCCTGCTGGAAACAAGATGATGTGTTCATCAGATGCCACTTGTCCCGTTCTATTTTTACTGTTGAAAGAAGCTTTCATTTTGGGCTTCTTGAAAAACAATACATCTTTCAGCGTTTCTGGAATGATTGGCGCACTCGGCTGCGGCACGCAACAAGCAGCCACGGTGATGGTAGCGAGCGCATTAAACTCGAGGGAAACGAGCACCACATTAACAACACTCATAAGCACTCATAAGTGACCGGGCGGAGGAGTAAAAATGGCGGTTACGCTGGCTGCAAGGCCGAGGAAGCAGCGCCTGCCCTTTCAAACGCTGACACTACTTTAAGGGGGGGGGGGCGCATCCAGGCACTCTAACCGGGGGTAAAATCCTCTAATATATAGAAAGTACCGACACTGTCCTCAATATATTATCCAAAGTGTGGAACCCTCCTCTCCCAAGTGTCCTCTCCCAAACGGCCACCGTGCGGGTACCGGTCCTATATAACCCGGTTAGCGCCATTTTCCTATCAACTATGCCATGTCACGCTGATAACACGCATGATGTTCGTGACCTTTCTCGACTTATGGCCCGAGAGGCAAGCGGCGGGAGGGGAGAGTTCGTGGCACGGCGGCTCGGTTAAAAGAATGACGGCACTTTCCAGAATATACCCAGGGACCTTAACCGGGGGCATGTCACCAGTGGGCATGTCAAACGTGGGAGCGTCAGTCAGCGCCACCTGTTGCCATTATTTTTTGCCTGTTTTGCCTGTTCATTCATGGAAAGTGTAAACCTTTCGACGCGTTATTCTATTCGAAGGTCACAGGTTCAAATCCTGCTGGTGGCAAGCTATCTTTTCGCCCACTTTTCTTCACATTTACCATTACGAGTAGTTCTAATAACACCCCCTATATGATATCTCTACCATTGTTGTCTGTTCGTTCTCTTTAATACTGTTCTTAGCAAATAGAAACCAGCCTTTCATTTTCCTTAATTCAGTTTGCACTACATGGGAATCTAAACTGGTATCTTATGCATTGGAAGCGGACGCACAACCATGTAGCCATCTTTCAAGGTAAACTGGTGTACGCAAATAAAAGCAAACACACTGTCTTTTCTGTGTCGTTTTTATTTTCGCACACGAGTTTCCCTTGGAAGATTAACCAACTCGCTCAGTTTCAAATTACGGAACCACATATAGCCGTCGCTGCAGTGAATTTCCACGGAAAGCGCAAAGGTAGAGGTGTGTCAGTACAAGTTAAGGAACAGTAGAAGGTCACTATTTCCGGAGCCCTACGGCGTCCCTCCTAATGAGTGTTGTATTCGTTACCAAAAAGAAATAGTAAAATACGTTACTCGTTACTCCAAGAAAAAAAGAACGCGTTACCGCCCTACGTTACCTACAAAAGAAGGTAAGGCGTTACCGTTCCCGAAACGAAGCAACAGACATTACTTCTGCCTTTAGTACACAGTCATAAACTTTAATAAGTATGTCTTTGTTACAGCAATAAGACTTTTTATATATCAAATTCATGTTTCACATAACACTTCTAACGCAAAAAAGGACTGTAATCAATATGTACACTTAACGAGTAATATTTGTACAAATGTACTGGACCTTAGCGATATTACAGCGGCTTAAAGCTGATTGTTACATAACGGCTTGTGACTATGGCACATGGTGAGGCCATTTTTATCAATGCGACATTATACACAATATAAGATTCAAGCATCCACGCTAGCCACAAAAAAAGCATCAGTGAACTTTTGAGAAATTCGCAGTAATCGGTTTTTTTTCTGAGTTCGAACAGCCCCTTCAGCGGAGATAGTCGAAATCGAAACTGATGGTCTCTGAATTAGCCCGCCGCGCTCAAGTAGGTAATCGTGGAAGTCTGCATAGGCGCTTTTTTTTCCTGGGGGGGGGGGGGGGAGGAGGCATTTACACGCTTGTGACACCAGATGTCCCTTGGTCAACTCCTCTCGTCTCGTTTGGGCCACCAAAACATATGACGCATGCCTCATCGATACCTACACGCATGCGCGAAAGACCTCCACAGACAAGAGCTATTATAAGACACGCTGAAAAAAAGTCTTTACGGCTTGTCTCAAAACATCTAAACATATATATATCTGTGCATAAACATTTCTCGTTCGCTTTAGCCTGTATAATTACAGCAAAAATTTGCGAGTGTTTATGTGAGCGTGTTCAAAAACAGTCTTGCTAGCTCAGGAGTTCAATAACCAAAAATGTAGCTGCCGTTGCGGAAAGAAGTAAAACTTCTTTTAAGTACAAAGTTGAAAAGTCTTATAAACTTTGCATCAACTATTTTGTACCATGTATATATAATCACCCATATCTAGATATTTTTCTAAAATAGTTTTATTCGCTTCACCAGTTTCAAAGAACATTTTTTTACTCTTTGTTGTGCATATATTTTATGCACAAGATGTCTTCTTTGTAAGGGTAATATTTGTATGTTACATCATTATAGACCTTCAAGAAACACTGGTGATGACCTCAGTCCCTCCGTGTTTATTATGTTAGATATTTTTGCCTCGTAAATTGTGCAGTTAAAAAGAAAACCGAGTTTGTTTGTTTTGTTTTTTTTGGGGGGGTGGGGTGGGGTGGAGTGCTTCTGGCTGCAATAGAGATGAAATACCCTATATAAAATCTAAAATATCACTTCTTGAATTTTGTGTCGGTTTCTCGTGGAATTACTCATTCGTGACAGTGTAGCCAGAATGTGGCAGGGGGCCCGTGCCCCCCTCCCCTCTAAAATTTTTGTCGCCATGGCATACTTGTCTGCCAGGTTTCCACTTTACCTCAAAGAGGTCCCCCCCCCCCTTCCACCATAACAACTTCTGCTTAACCCCGTGCTTTGCGATAACCGTGGTTAGGAAACTAAGAGTGGTTATGTTTGCCGTGTAGGCCTGTAATAGTTGTTAGCTGTAGTGTTTTGTGGCAGTAGTATGAATGGGCTTTAGTTCAAACATAGGGAAGCAAGATACCGATCGAGCCAACCAAAATAGGGAGAAAAAAATGAAAAGCTTGTTTTTTTTTTCTTCACGAAAGAAAACTAGACGTATTGCGCCTCACTTCCATTTTTTTTTTTCGGAGGTTTGGTTCCTGTCATGGGATCATGGCAGGAATATTTCTGCCCTTGATCTCTTTTTTTTTTGTCAAAATCTGCAGGCGTACAGCGGTCCAGCGCTCCGACAAAAGAATTCCACGACCAGGAGTTCGAACCATGCGCACGTAGCGCCATTTCTCGTCGGCAACAGTGGTGGCGCGCCGGAACTGAATGGGAAATAAACAAAAAAAGGATATCTGACAAAAAAAACCTATTTATCAAAACCAACTTCTTGTTATATACAACAGAGGATATTTGAACAGTCTGGAAAAGTTGCGGTGTCGCACTGCAAACCGCATGACTTCCCAGAATGTTTAGGGTCGCATGTGTTTCTATGAGTGGCGTTCAATTGGCCTCAGAAGCCACACGCCTTGTAGTGCGACACTGTAGATTTTCATAACTACCTTCTTTCAAGAGAGATGGTTTTTCTCAACTCTTTCTCGTTCAGTTATGGCAGCTCTGTTCCTCCCACCGAGAGAGGGCGCCACGACCAGATGTCCCAAATTCTTCGCAGTGATTGGAGTGAGCTCTGGGAAAATGACATCTACACGATGAAAAAGTAACCAGTTATGTGACACCGCTCGTTACCGAAAAAGTGTAATGGAAGTACGTTACCCGTTACAGTTCTCTAATTGTAACGAGTACGTTACTAAGTCACCGAAAAGAGTATCGCGTTACCGCCAACACTCATCATAATCACATCATGGTTTCGGCACGTAAAACGCCAAATATTATCGTTATCCACGTGTTAACATGGCATCAGTGTAGCGTCGCTAATGTAGCACTGTGGTATTTTAACTTTCGCCCATAGTCACCACCTCCGGACCGTATTACACAATCACAATTTTTTTTTTGGTCATCTTCATCAAGTTACTTACATTGCAGCTGCAGCGCGCATGTTTCACCGCAAAGGTCATACGCACAATATCTGGCGTCCATGTGCGTGAACGCGTACTTTTTCATCTACATTCTTTTTCCGAATGCCACAAGCTGGAACGGCCTGTCCGATGAAATCATCGCCACCACTACCCCATCTTTATTTTTTGAGTGGGGACTCGCCACTGTATTCCGTGCCGACTGGTTGTGCCCTTGCGATCTCCGACGTCAACGTAGCTCTGGCCGATTGGGCTTGCTCTACGTCATCTCCTGACGCCGATCTCCGACGGCAGCGTAGCTCTGACCTACTGGACTTGCACTACGCCATCTCTTGACGCCGACAAGAGCTCTCGCAAGTGGCGCCCCGTCCTCGGACTCCTGTGACCGTGTTTCCATCTTTTCTATCCCTCCTATCCCTCATATGTCATCACTTGCTGTCCCAGCGCATTTCTATCTCTCTCTCTATACCTTTAAACCTATCCTTTTAATCCCTCTTCACCACCATCCCTTGTGAGCTACTGTTGAAGTGTCGCACCCTGATGCAGACAGTTACGGGGCTCACTTTTCTCTTCTTTTCCCTCTTATAACCACTTCTCTCTTTTTGAGTGGGTGTGTAGCTCCGCCGTATGTATGTATGTATGTATGTATGTATGTATGTATGTATGTATGTATGTATGTATGTATGTATGTATGTATGTATGTATGTATGTATGTAGCTTTAAAATTTTTATACGGAATTATTAACTCCTCCTCCAGCCTTGGTCATGGTAACCTCATCACATTTACTGATGATAGTTGTACCCGCAGTCCCCACGCTTTGAATGTAACATCTTTCTATGCTCGTACTAATACCTTTAAATACAGTTTTTTTCCGCGTGCAATAGAACTGTGGAATTCCCTGCCTGGTAGCATTCACTCCTTACCACTAACCGAATTCATAGTTGCTGTCGATGAATATCTTACTGGCGCGTAATTAAGTTCATTTTTACTTTTGCTTTGTTACGAGTGTACTTGCTTCACAATTTGTATTATTTGTTTGTATTTTTTCTCTGTTGCCTAGTATTATATAACGTCCCATTCCTGCGATAGCCCTTAATAGGGCTGCAGTATATATACATATATAAATAAATAAATAAATAAATAAATAAATAAATAAATAAATAAATAAATAAATAAATAAATAAATAAATGTATGTATGTGCCACAGGAGATGCGAGATGGGAGATGGCGGTACTTGGAAAGTTCACTAGATGAACGAATGGATGAACGGGTGGACAGACGGATGGACGGACTCACAGACGGACGTATGACTGGACGCACGGATGGTCGCTCGGATGGACAGAAGCACGGACGGGCTGACGGACGCTTCGCCCCACTCATCATCATTCACTCCATGAATATGCTGCGATCAGCACCTGACAGAACTTCTTGAAACCAACATAATGACAAGTTGGGAATGTTCGCGCGCATTATTTTTGAAGAAAACAGCGCACAGAAAAAAAGAAGACAAAAAATTACACCATCTCCCACTAAGTAGAACCATGAGTAGGATGCGAAGCAGCGCATGGGTCGACTTCAAGTTCTGTTCATCACGGGCACCTTGCCCTATGTCGCCGCGTCCTCGTAAAGGGAGCACAACATGAATTCACTGTACTTTTTGTTGCTGTTACTCGTCCCGGAACTCTTGTTGGTGCACGCCACTTGGGTTCATCGCTGCACCATGCGGCAGCACGTTCGTTTGTCGCGCGTCCTGTTCCCCGATGCCATCACGTGATTGCTGAGAGCGTGTAAGGTGGAGAGGCACAGCCACTTACGCAGGCCCCAACGCGCTAGCGCGTGCCAAAGGGTTCTGACTGGAATACAACGCGTTCGTTTCTCGCGCGTCTGTGGAATCTCGTTCCCTGATGCCATCACATGATTGCTGAGAGAGTGTAAGAGGGAGAGGCCACAGCGTCTTATTGAGCCCCTTACACAGGCCGGAATGCGCTAGCGCGTTCTGACCTGTGTTAGGGCCAGCTGTAGTGCATGCGCAGTAAGGGTAGTCATGCCGCGGATTGACCTCCGCCATAAGCTGCTTCACATCTAAAGAAAAAAAAGCACTTCACGCAATCGTAGGTGCAGCACTGTGTGTGTTCACTTTTTTTGCGGTCTTATTTTTCCACGTGCACTGTTTTTTTTACAATTAAAACTACTGAAGTACAATACAAATCACAGCACTGTACTGAAAACACTTTATAATATACAGGTTCATTGCACTTCACAAAGCACATTTTCTTATTTACTATGTGCTAAACTACGGAAGGTGACGGGATTCCACAGGAGTGATTTTGCAATATGCCCATGTGCTGGGAGTTGTCAATGAATTCGCCCTCACGCTGCCATTTCCTAGCTTCCTTGTTAACTCAAATCATAGAACGACTATTCTGGAAGTGCATTGGTTGCGGGCTCGATACCAAGACCAGGACGAATTTTTCGGCAACTAGAAGGTTTTCTCTCTGAGATATGCGTATGGA
Organism: Rhipicephalus annulatus; assembly: GCA_013436015.1. Taxonomy (NCBI): domain Eukaryota; kingdom Metazoa; phylum Arthropoda; class Arachnida; order Ixodida; family Ixodidae; genus Rhipicephalus; species Rhipicephalus annulatus. The sequence goes on from WOVY01009274.1 coordinate 439,223, forward strand.
TTGTCTTGTGGCTTCATGCTACAATCGGGTCGTTATCAACTTCTCTTTTTTAGTTTACCATGTGAACTCAACTTGTGCAATACCCTCAAATTGTCTTCAAGTTTTTTTTTTAAACTGAAGATAGCATGCCAGTGGTTACACACACGTGACACGCGCGCACGCGCTCACGGTACCAATTTAGTCATGTGTGAATATAGTCATGTGCGGAGGTGAAGGTAGGAGGTGTATTTTTCCGCTGATGACTGCTGAGAATCAAAGTTTCACACTCCGCACCTATGCGAGGCCAGCACAATTGTTGCAATAGTGATGAAAACGTTCAATAAAGCAGAAAGCTAAAAATGGCTTCTTGCACCTGCAATGTATGAAGAAAGAAGCAGACGAGCATGTAGTTGAACTTCAAGACGGTTATGTGTAATCCACGATAATTTTAAGACTAACTCGTACATATGAAGTAATGCACTCGAATAAAAAATTATAAATTTCTCTGCACACCTGATGCGGAAGGGGGGAGAAGCTTATAAGTTACACGCTTGTGTGAACTAAAGAAGGGGAAAGGGTTGAGGCGCTCGTATACAGGACGTGTACCTATAACATGCTCATATTATGAAAGCCAGAGAAATCATTGCGGGCTTGCTTTGTTGCTCTTAGGTAATAAGCAGCAGTAATCATGAGATGGAAACAAATGAAAGTAACTTTCCGTAGGCTGGCACGAAACACGCGAACTACACATTGCAGGCCTCACACTGTCGGGGGAAACCAAGGGGCTAGGAAATGAGCTGACATAAGGCACGAACCATGGGCAAGAAGCAGAGGAGGATGGGGAAGTGCGCGGCATTCGTTCCGCGTAGTGCCCGTATTCCACTAAATACACGGTTTAAAGCAGGGAGAACCGGCGGGGCGTTTATGACTTTCGCACTCGGCTCCTGTGTGAGAGAGATTGGTTGGTGTTCGAGTTTCCGAGAGCTGCTGCTAGCTTGTTTGCTCTGACTGCCAGATATATACTGTGCCTCCACTCTCGCCTCCCTAGAACGGTACTCGAAATTGGCACCGAGCAAGTTCTCTTCTCTCTCACTTTATCCTAAAGCATCTTTTTTTTTTTACTTTCCTGCCAAGGCATCACCTCGTGTGCACTCGCGCGATCACCGTGCTCCCCACCCGGACAACTCAATTTTTGCTCTTTATTCAAATCCGTCGACACCCGCTAACTTTTTTTTACTGACATCATTTTCTTTTTTTTTCACTTCACTTAAGACAAACCTGCCAACTGAGCCCTTCGTCCAACCTGCGCGTTGTTCTTAGTCTCTCCAGCCGAGAACTTCGGTATGCGAGACGAGTCCGCACGAAGCTAACTGCAAAAAAAAATGTTAAAGAAGCAAGAAAAATTGGCACTCGAGAAAGCGGACACAAACCTAATCTCGCCATGTACGTCGCTGTGTGCGCGACCGGATGTAACGACGCTGGGCGGCGCTAGCTTCGTCGTTTTAATATCGAGCTTCGTCTCGCGTAACGACAATGCAACGCCTTGGGAACTTTTCTTTCCCGCCTTTAAGTCGTTTTTTTTTTTCACGCATCAGTTTCAGCCAACTGTGATTCGTTGACTTTTTTCGTTGCTAATTTTTACATTATAGAAGCTCAAAACGAGAATACATCAGAGACGGGCTGACTCGACCCCAGGTGAGATCCGGCGATTCCTTTCTCGTTGCAGGTATAAGTATAGATCGTACGAGAACTCAGTACGTACCGTCGATGCTTGCATATTAGCACAGTAGTGGAAGAAAAAAAAAGTTTCTCGACCTGAAGGTTGGCCAACACCCATTCTCACGACAGTTTCTTTCAAGTTAAACACGACCGGTCTGTAGGTCTGTGTGTGCGTGTGTGTGTCTGTGCGTGTTCGTGCCTCCGTGCGCGCGTGCCTGCATTTCCTTGTGTGTACCTATACTTCTACCTTGCAAACGGTTACGTTCATGATTGCTCGTTTTCGCCGGAGGAGCCTTAGGGTGCGAAAATTAAACGCGAAGAGCCGAGTGCTGACGACGCAGGTTGAACAGCAGCCAAGCGCCCACCTATACAACGAGCTTCGGAAATCAATCAGAACGGGAGCCGCTTTGCCCCTGCGACGCAGTACAAACATTTTTCACCTCCCGAACATCTTCTCTCCCACGATATTTTTTTTTTCATCTCAAACGTCTTTTTTCATTCCATAGATCTTGAGTCGGATTTCTTTTTTTTCTCTTTTTTTCTTTATTCGTTGGATTGATAACGACGCGTGCATATTTTCAGTATGAGTGTTTCAACATTTTAATTTACACGTGTACAGTGTACTAATTTTCCGACACGCTTGTTCCTGCAGGCAGTTTTTAAGTTAGGAAAGGCCCTAATAGTATTTTTTATATTTTTTCCCACTATTTAGTTCTTCCTTTTCTGAATACTAAGTGTATATGATAGAATGATGCGGGCTCTAACGCCTTTTAATTTTCGAGAAGGATAGAAAGAGGGAGGAGAGGGGACGCCATGCTCATGTCATTGCCATTACATAGTTTTATTATTCGTGTACGCACGGCGATCATTCATGTTCAGTATAGTACTTACGCTCATATAGTTCGTGGAGCGGGTTTCCAAGACAACAAATTACCCAAGGCTAAAGAGCTAAGCAGCATGTAAACGTTCTGATAATATATCAGTCTATGCAAGCGCACGTAGTACCATTAAAGCGGCAAAATTAGGCATTCTGGTTTTTCTAATCACGCCTCGCTATTTCTCTGAGGTTTTGTTAGCCACTGCGTTGTCCAAGTTCGGCTTGGAAGCCAAATGGTCCAAGAGAGGTGTATTTCTCACAGCGTGTAGCAGTGAAGTCTTCGAAAATCTATTCATCTTCTGACATGTCCTTGGGCAGCCCTACTAAATAGTGTATTTTTGTAATTAAAGTATGACTGTTGTAAGATCATTAGCACACTCAGATAGCACGCAGATAGCTCGCATAGGTCAAGAAGTTTGTACAAATCATGCATATTTCACAACTCTACAGGCATGACAATTTGGGTGAGGATGTTGTGTCGTACGCCTCTTCGCGTATAAACAATGGGTTTCTGGTTGCAGCTGAGCCTGGGAATGAGCTACCCGTTTCGACCTGGTTATGTTATACACTACAGCTGACACAATGCTCACGGGATAAAACTTCGGCCACGGCGATCGCGTTTGGGAGGAGGCGAAACGCTAGAGAATCATGTGCCTGGATTTGGTTCACGTTTAACCCCAGATGAAGTGAATTCATAACAACTTTATTTAACAATACCAGAACGAGTGACAGGTGTGAGTGGCGAAAAGAACCAAAAGTAATGCTCAATGCACGGCGTTCATGATATAGATTATCGATCAATTACTGCTTCTGAATTCATGAATGAACCGTCATAAAAACTCGACAGTTCATCGCAGGAAAAGTGCGCAAGTGACTTTGTTCGTTCATTCGTAATATTTTTACAGTATGTCACTAAGCTCTGATAAATGGAGTCACTAAGTTTTCATCGCCTCTTGTTCCAAAATTGACAAAAAATAAATGGATAAAAAACCAGAAAGACAAGGAAAAGAAAACGCAATCAAGTGGACCAGGTTGCACACAGTTTGCTACCAAACAAGGGACGGGTGGAAAAAGGCAAAATAGAATAAAGAACGGAAGAACGAACGATAGGACAACTATTGTTTTGCTCGAACGCATAGCGACGTTCACCGTGCCTACTCGGAAGGCCTGAAACTGCAAATTGTCAAAGAATACGGTCTCGATTTTGACGTATGCATGTGGGAGGTAGCGCTTCGAGATAGGTAATAGTGCACCTCAAGTTGCAAAAGACTATGTCTACTTAGGGCAGGTTATAACAGCGGAGCTGAACCACGAGATTTAAGTAACTAAAGAATAAAAATGGGGTGGAGCACATTTGGCAAGCACTCTCAAATTATGACAGGTAGATTGCCACTATCCCTCAAGAGAAAGGTATATAACAGCTGTATCTTGCCGGTACTTAGCTACAGAGCAGAAACCTGGAGACTTACAAAGAGGGTTCAGCTTAAATTGAGGACGACACAGTGAGCAATGGAAAGAAAGATGATAGGTGTAACCTTAAAAGACAAGAAGAGAGCAGAGTGGATTAGGGAACGAACGGGGGTTAAGGATATCATAGCTGAAATCAAGAAGAAGAAATGGACATGGGCCGGGCTTGTAGTGCGTAGACAGGATAACCGCTGGTCGTTAAGGGTAACTAACTGGATTCCCAGAGAAGGCAAGCGGGTTAGGGGGAGACAGAAGGTTAGGTGGGCAGATGAGATTAAGAAGTTTGCGGGTATAAATTGGCAGCAGCAAGCACAGGACCGGGTTAACTGGCGGAACATGGGAGAGGCCTTTATCCTGCAGTGGACGTAGTCAGCCTGATGATGATGATGATGATGATGATGATGATGATGATGATGATTTTCGATTTCGACTGTCCTAGACGAAGTATAGTGCACTTCACCATGTTAGTGAAGTATTTGAAAGACTTGGTTCAAGTTATCGTGAACTTGCACAGCGCTTAGAGTTGACAGGGTTGCCATTTTGCTGAAGAGTGCATGCACGTTGAATTTATCAATGACCTAAATAGAGCAGTAACACGTAGGTCTTCGCCCCGGAGATCCTTAGTCGAATACTGTGCCGCTCCATTGTGAGTGCGCACCTGCAGTAATGATGGCCACGTGACATCCACCACCACTTTCATGACCTCTTCGCCTTTTCGGGTCTCCGAACGTAACGTGTGGCTGGTCGTAGCGCTGGAGACAGTGGCAGTAGCTGTCGGCAATGATAAGTACGTTGCTCCTTGGAGTACATTAAAAGTTGAAGGTTACCGCTGAAACTGTCGGGTCAATTTTATACAGTATAGGTTCTAATAAGAACCAAACAAAGCGCAAATGGGCACCTACGCAAACAATTTTACCTTCGTGAGGTATTTCTGACGGTGCTAAAGATAACTGAATTTTTCAGCAGATCCCCGAGATGTTTTTACTCCAATATTACATTAACAAGAAAAGGTGAAGCTATGGTAATTGTTAACAAACAAGTTCCGCCCTTATTTCTCTTCCACGGTTCGGCCCCCATACGGGAGCCTTGTTCACATTAAGAAGTGCGCGGAAACGTTTTCTTTAGTATATGTTTACCTTGGTCGTCGCTGTTTGTATTTTGACTATGCCTTTCCCCGGCCAGGCGTGTGTGAGCCAAATGCTCGACTACGTTACCACCCTGTGCTTTACCCTTTTTCGTTCTCCTCACCCTCGCTTCCATTTCATATTGTTTCATATACAATAGTATTGTATACCGTATTGAATACTGTACATGTCTACCCCTTGTTATACTCTACCATACTGTAACATGCTTTGCTTCACCCTTTTTCGTGCATGTTTCTTCCTATCTCCCTCTCGGTAGTTCTTTCTCTGTCTGTCTATCTTTCTTATGTTTTTATTCCATTTCTTTCTCTCTATTTGTCTATATATATATATATATATATATATATATATATATATATATATATATATATATATATATATCTTCCGTACTCGCCCATCAAAGTTATTGCATCCCACGCCAGACAAATGGGCGCCCGCATTGGGAAGTGAAGCGGAAGATGAAGAAGAGGCTAGAGCAAGCGCGTGCCTGCTGTTGTGACTCCGGCTCCTGCCGGTCTCGTTTTCGGTAGCTGGCCCCGTAGCAGGATCCATCGTCCGACAATTCAGTGAGAAGAAGTGCCCGAACGAACGACAGAGATTTATTTACATGTTGAGAAGTGATCAACTGATCCAAAGAGAGAAGAGAGAGAGAGATACAAAACGTCTTCGGCATTTTATAGCGCCGCGTTGCCAACACTGGGCGCATTGTCCGCATTGTCAGCCAATACGGTGGCCCCGGCACCTCGGCCATGAGGGAGGGGGAAACACACCTCACAACACATGGAGTGGCACAACCTAACACGATGCCCAAATATGGTCACGGCGCCCTAAAAATGCCCAAACATGGTCACTATAGTGAACTAGAAGTACTCTAGTGGCACGACCGCCAGGCCACGCCGCCTCTCTTGGCGGTCGGAAATACCACGGACCGCCGCTAGGGTTTCTCGTGGAGCTACTGCGCCTTTTCCTAGGCGAGGCGCGGTCACTTGGTGATTCAGCGCGTTAGTTCAGCACGTCTGCCGGTATCCTGCGCATCGCTTTGTCTGCAGCTACTGTACTGCACGTGTACCGGTATACTCTGCTCTGCATTTTCTCGCACGGACCGTTGTGGAGCAGCTGTCTTTACCTGTTCAGGTATTCCGTACCAACAAACATGTAGCTCGTGACATGTCGAAGCGGAGGACGGATTCACACTGTTTTGCTCCGGGTTGCCGAAGCGGCTACCCGGGCGCCCCGAAGGCATCGTTGTTTGCAGCTCCTAGAGAAGACGATCTCCGCAGAAAGTGGGAGCGTAACCTCCGGAGGGATGACAAGCCTCTGACCGAAACATCAGCGGTGTGCGAACATCACTTCGAGCCAAGATATATTCTGCGCGAATATGTGCACGTGATAAATGGCTGTGAAGTGCGCACTCCCCGAGGAAAACGGTCATTGGTGCCTGATGCCGTGCCAACGCTTTTGCCAGGTTGTCCAGCGTACCTTTCCGTCGCTGCGCCCAAGCAAAGACCCGAGAGAAGGAAAGCAGCCAAACCTCCTGAAGGCGCAAGCAGAAAACGGCGCAGGCCTGATGCACCTGACGAAGTGTGCGACGGCGGTGAAATGGAAGGCATGGACTTTAATGCTGCCACTAGTGCGCGACTTTCAATTGAAGCTATTCGCACACTTGAAGTTCCTGCAAACTACTGGTGTCGTATAGAAGCAGTTGGCCACTGCGATCTAATATTTGTGACGACAGTGATAAGCAAGCGTACAAAACTGGATATTTTTCATGAAAAATCTGTGTGCTTTATGTCCACAGAAGGAAAGATTGTAGCCCAACTCTTCTATCAAGGTGTTTTGTGTCAAGAGAAACCCGTGCAATCCCTTGCTGAGGCCACATCCGTATTGGAAGAAGCTCGAGAAAGCCCTGTCTGCAAGGGAGCAATGTGTAAACAAGAATTCAAGCCGCTTTCCTCTCGGCTGACCGCACATCATCGAGCTGAAGCAAACACTGCTGGACGATCCGTGATCAGCGTACGCTGCTTCGGAAAAGTTTCTTCTGAAGGTAAGTAGACGTAAAGTGCATTAGGATGCCCATAACATTACCACATTGCCTCAGGTATTGAGGGGTGTGATTTTAACGTATGCATTGTTTGTTCATTTGCAGGCTCAAGTTGTGCAGAATGCAAGTCCCTTAGGAAAGCGTTACTGACAAGAAAGTCGTACATTAACTGTCGTGTACACCTGCCTGTAAAGAAAACCCTTTCGTCACGACTGACGCAACAAAAGAAGAAGACAGCACGTCTTCAAAATCAGGCATGTGTGCTTAAGAAAAAGTTGAGTGTCATGCTTGCCAAGAATGTGGCAATCGCAGAAGAAGATTTCAATGCAAAAGTAGCTCTCCTACCAGAGAAGCAGCGTGAGGCAACTCTCCACATATTCAAAGCTTCTTCACGGAAGAGTACTAAAGGCATGATATTTTCAAATGAGTGGGTGCTCGAATGTTTGATTATGAAGCTGAAAAGTGCAAGGTTGTATGAGCACTTGAGAAAAGAAAAAATCTTAGTTCTCCCCAGTAAGACTACGCTTCGCAAATATTTAAAATGCTACAGAACTGGGTTTGGATTTAGCAATAAAATCTTTGATGTGCTGAAGCAAAAGACTTGCACTATGGACGAGTTTTTATGCCATGGAGGACTCATCGTGGATGAACTGAAACTCTCGGAGCACCTCTCAGTGAACAGTGAAGGCCGCATTGATGGCTTCGTTGACTTGGGACAGTTTACGTCTGACAAAGATAAGCACAGTGTCTGTGATCACGGTATGGTGATAATTTTTGTGCCCTTTGTTGGCAAATGGACGCAAATACTCGCTGCATTTGCGACTCATGGAAACATAAATGGGAACCTGCTGACGAAGATAATGCTTGAAGCCATCATTTTAGCTGAGAAGGCCGGACTCAAGGTTGATTTCATTACGTCTGATGGTGCCACTTGGAATCGGAAAATGTGGTCTGTGATGGGCATCAAAGCATCACTGACAGAAACGAAATGCAGCACATTGCATCCAGTGGACCCAACGCGCAAACTCCATTTTCTGTCGGACTTTCCTTACTTAATTAAGTGCCTGAGGAATGGACTACTAAGGTCGGACTACGAAACACCTGAGGGCCGGGTAAGTTGTTTTTGATCACCAAGCATGCTGTACAACTTTATTGATACAATCTGTTTGTTTCTAACAGTTTCTCACTTTGGTATTCCTTTCAGGTATCTTTACAATTCGTACGCAAAGCTTTGGAACTGGATGGTTGCAGTGTCACATTGCAGACAATGCATGGAATCACCGGAAGCCACACGAACCCCAACAATTTTGAAAAGATGAGAGAACTTTAGCTTTTCAGCTTTTCGGAGAAAAAGTGATTCATGGTCTGCAGCTGTACAAGTCAGGAATTGAAGATACCTGTGGTGACATCACAGCTACACTAAAGTTTTTCAAGTAAGTGTCATCACATTGTGGTTTTATTGCGATTGCACCTTTCACCTTGCATATGACAGTCTGACTCTTGCTCACAAACACAGATTCATCCTGCTTTTGTTCATTTCACAGGATCATCCATGACCTTGTGCAAATGATGACTTCACGATTTCCAGCTGAAGCGCTGCGCCCAAGTTCAGCAAGTGTTGAGAAGCTGCGATCGTTTCAGGAGTATCTTTCATCATGGGAAGACCACACGAAGGGGCAGAAAGGATTCCTGAGCCAGTCAACAGCAGTTGGGCTGCGAGTGACAGTGTCAAGTGTGCTTTCTTTGCTTCAGTATCTCGCTGAGAAACTAGGCTACAGATACCTAATGACATCTAGAGTAAGCCAAGATCCTGTTGAGCATGTTTTTGGCATTGTCAGGCAGTCGTCTGGATGTAACACGCACCCAACACCACAGCAGTTTATTAGCACTATCAACTGCTTGAGCTTCAACAATCTTGCTCACTCAGCTTCAAAGGGAAACTGTGAGCCTGCAGTGCTCCATGCCCTTCTACCTGCAAATTCAGGTGCTGAAAATGTTCCATCTGGTAAACAGCGCTTAATGGACAAGTTTATAAACAGTGACAATGTAGCTGCCGTGCAGAGCTCGCTCCCACAGAGTGCGCCAGACCATGCGTCATGCATTATATCTGCCAGTGACAACCGGCTAACATTTTATATAGCAGGATATGTAGCTAGAAAATGCCTACTGAAGTCTGGCTGCGAAGAGTGCCGTAAACTTCTTCTAATGCAAAAGGAGTCTGCTGAAAGTCTCAAACACCTTGCGCAATTGACACACAGGAAAGACAGAGGTGGCCTGCTTTATCCGTCTAGCCTGTTGTTTAAGTTTGTTCATGATTTAGAAAAAGCCTTCACAACGTGTTTCAGTTTGCTGGAGCTGCACGCTGATAGCATACTCGACATTTTAAGCGAAGTTAAGGCGAAGCAAAAAAATGGGCTTGGTTGTCGTGACTATTCTGAAGGCATTGCAGCTGAGGTCATCGTTTTTTACATCACTACTCGTCTGCATTTCCTAACTAAAAGCGTGAACCAGAATAGTGCTAAAAAACGAGAATCAGCCAAGCACCTAAAGCTCAGTAGATGTTAAGTTCTGCACATGTCCATCTCACGTGTCTTCTTTTTTGCGAATCCTCGTAATAGTTTTGAAAAGCTGTTAAACTAGTGAAATTTATTTTGTTATTTTGTATTTTTTTGTACTCTTCCAACCATCACAATAAATAAAAAGAGGTTTCTGTTTTCATTTTCGATGCTGAGCACTGTGTCCTTACCATGACCTTCTATGTAATAAGCCAGCACCAAAACTATAGTGGAAGCGCGCCGTAAGCTTGTGATGGTGATGAGCAATCGCTTTGTAGCGAATGTTATTAGCGCGTGTGGTAAATATGAATATATATATATATATATATATATATATATATATATATATATATATATATATATATATATATATATATATATATATATTCTTGGCCAAACTATGTATATACAAACCGCTGAGCCACGCAATAACTAACCTAGCAATTTTACGTTTGCATGAGCCAGGAAGCAAACACGCGCGTTAGAATTGACCATAGCTGCAACTCAGAAGGAGCCAGCGACGGCCGGTCAACGCAGCCGAAGCTCCTAGGAAATGGAGCAGTGGCGCCACCTCGCGCCATCCGTGTGAAAGGCTGGCGTCAGAGCCTGGCCGGTCGCACCACTAGAGTACTTCTAGTTCACTATAATGGTCACGAACGCACAGCAGATTCCGGAATTCTCCCGGCGAGAGGGAGGAGCCTGAATGGGGAGATGGGGGTCGACGACACAGTCGGTCAAGAACCGGTTCTCCACGCAACTCCTCTTGCTTGGTTCCCTAGGGCCGGTCGTAACAGTCTCTCACGCAGGGGGTAAAGATCTCGATCGGCTGAGGTTTGCAGCAACTGTCCGGAGAGATCAGCGCTGGCAGTCGGTTTGGTGACGACCGTCTTTGATGAAGTAGAGGGCAACACCTGCTTCATTGAGGGCTCAACAGACATCACATACGCACATGAAAACTCAACTACTCAGCCGGTGAGCGCCGGACAATTCCGCCAAACTCCACCAGGCAATTTTCCCCTTTAACTGATATTAAAGGAAATACACATGTGAAGAAGAAGATGTGCCTGCAGCGAGCAGCATCGCCAACGCCTGGCTCTCTCGGCTCGTGCTTCGGTTCGTTGCTGTGCCGATCGCTGGACGGTTCTTGACGCTGTCTCGTCGCTGTCTTTAACAGCTAATAAACCTCCTCACATTTGGTGGAAGGTGCTGTTAATCCCCGTTGCTACACCCTGGAGCTGCGAAGCCGCACGCTACCACCTGTCATGACTGCCAACGCCACTACATCGACGCCTTCGCTCCAGTTCAACTGCCCTGGCCATCCTAAACTACGGGAGCCGAAGGTCTTCAGCGGTGCGGATGGGACCGACGTCGAAGACTGGCTCGAGCACTATGAACTGGTGAGCGCCAACAATAAGTGGGATGAAGCCGACAAGCTGGGCCACGTGATATTTTATCTCACTGGCGTCGCCGAATTGTGGTTTAATAACCACAAACACAACATCCCCACATGGAGCGTCTTCAAGACGTCATGTGCTGAAGTGTTCGGTCGGCCGGCTGTCCGCAAGCAGAGGGCAGAACAGCGCTTGCGCGTCCGCTCTCAGCAGACTGGCGAGACCTTTACCAGTTATATTGAGGACGTCGTCGACCTTTGTCGACGTGTGAATGACACCATGCCCGAATCCGACAAGGTCAAAAACATACTGAAGGGCATCGACGACGGCGCATTTCAAATGCTTTTGGCAAGGAATCCAAGCACAGTTTCTGAAGTCGTCAGCTTGTGTCAGAGCTACGACGAGTTGAAAAAGCAACGCACTCTGACTAGGCAGCCTCAGCCTGGTGGTGAGTCGCTGTCCAGCTTCGACTCCATTCCCGACAATTCACCATTGCTTCAGCAAGTCCGAGTCTTCGTCCGTGAGGAAGTCGCCCGCCAACTTTCCCTAGTGCCCTTTACTCACGAGACCACCACCCGTCTACCTGCCCCGCTTCGCACGGCTATATCGGAAGAGGTTGCACAAGCTGTTCCTCGTGCGCACTACGAGCCACCTCTATCAAGCCGTGGTCACTGCCCGGGTGTCGCACAGCCGGTAAGCGCTCCTGTCGCCTATCCGCCAGCCGTTCAGCCTGTGGCCGCGCCCCTAACCTATGCAACGCAGCCTGTGGCTCCGCCTGTCGCCTTTTCACAAGAGATGCAGCCCGTAGCCACGCCGCTCACATATGCAGACGCTGTACGTAGGCTCCCGCAACCACCCTACACCACGCGCTCACAGCCCGCACACCCGGCTGCTTATACTGCATCTTGGGCGGCAGCACCAGTCGCCAATTCCTGGAGGACGCCCGATAACCGACCAATTTGCTACGCTTGCTTCACTCCCGGACACGTTGCTCGCTACTGCCGCCGTCGACCTCAGACGTTCGGCAACTATGCCCGGTCGTCGCATCCCGGCAGCCAACCCTTCGTCCAATACGGGCCGGTCTCGCCACCTCGCTATGCGCCTACTGACCACCTATAGACTTTCAGCCGCAACGCGCACGCTCTCCTCGTCGGCGATCGCCCTCCCCCATGCGTCGCCGGCCCGGACCCTCCGACCAGGAAAACTAAGCAACGCAGTTCAAGAGGCAAGAACTGCGCCGTTTTCGAACTGTCTAAGCCCTCGCTCCTCTCCTGCTAACGTGGTCGCAGTAACTGTTGAAGGTTATTGTACTTTCGCCCTTGTGGACACTGGCGCCGCTGTTTCTGTTATTGCCGCTAATCTCTGCCGTTTATTACGCAAAGTAACGACGCCGCTTTCGGGACTGTCGCTTCACACCGCAAGCGCACAGCAAGTAACGCCTCTCGCAGCCTGCACTGCAAGAGTCTCCATCGAAGGCATTCTTTACATCGTGGAGTTTATTGTTCTTCCCGTCTGTTCGCATGACGTCATCCTCGGGTGGGACTTCCTATCCCGCCATAATGCCGTCATTGACTGCGCACGCGCCGAAGTTGAGTTTTCGCCCTTGTGTGATGTCCCATTACTGGACGCTCCTCATCAGCCGCCGAAGTTGCTCGTTCTTGAAGATACCGATATTCCGCCTGGAAATTTCGCCCTTGTTCCCGTTTCATGCAACGTCTACACTGACGCTACAGTTCTTTTTATGCCTTCCGATATTTTCAAATGTCGTCGAGCTTTGCCGCTGCCTTTCGCAACAATTGACCTTGCCGCCGGAAGAAGCAACATGTTCGTAAGCAATCCGCTTTCCACACCTGTCACATTGCTTGCGGGGGAATGTCTCGGCCGCGTGCAGGATCTCGACCCTTCGTTTTTGTTTGATGTCCCGGACGACCACTGCGACCACCCAAAAGCACTGTCAGCACTTGGGGAGTCGTCCAATGATACGTTTTCCAGCGCCATCGCTGACACTCTCACTCCCACCGAACATGCCGACCTGCTGGATCTTCTCCATGAGTTCAGGAGTTCGTTCGATGTGTCGCAACCTCAACTGGGCCGCACATCACAAGTCAAACATCATGTTGACACCGGCCTACACCAGCCACTGCGTCAAAGACCATACCGTGTCTCCGCTGAAGAGCACCGCGTCATCAACGATCAAGTCGAAGATATGCTTCGTAGGGACGTCATTCGACCATCTCACAGTCCCTGGGCGTCTCCCGTCGTCCTGGTGCGTAAGAAAGACGGATCTATCCGATTTTGCGTGGACTATCGTCGTTTGAATAAGATAACCCGCAAGGACGTCTATCCTTTGCTGCGCATTGATGACGCCATTGACACCCTTCACGGAGCGGAATTTTTCTCGTCGCTAGATTTGCGGTCTGGCTACTGGCAGGTCCCAATGGCAGAAGCCGATGGCCAAAAAACGGCATTTATTACACCAGACGGACTATATGAATTTAACGTCATGCCCTTTGGGCTTTGTAACGCGCCTGCCACGTTTGAACGTCTTATGGATAATACGCTACGTGGCCTCAAATGGAATATGTGCCTGTGTTACCTCGACGATGTCGTGGTTTTCTCCCCTGACTTTCCTACGCACCTCCTTCGCCTCAGGCAAGTTTTGAGTTGTCTGACCAACGCTGGTCTGCAGCTTAACCTAAAAAAATGCCGCTTCGCTGCACGCGAGCTCGTCATCCTAGGCCACATCGTGTCCAAGCACGGCGTATTACCAGACCCAGCAAAACTTCGAGCAGTCGCAGAGTTTCCCAAGCCGACGACCATGAAAGAACTTCGCAGTTTTGTAGGCCTATGCTCCTATTTCCGGCGCTTTGTTCGCAATTTTGCATCTATCATGTCACCGTTAACGCAGCTTCTTCGCGGTGACGTGAACCTCACCTCCTGGTCCCCTGCATGTGACGTTGCCTTCGCTACTCTGCGCCGTCTGCTTACTTCCCCACCTATTCTTCGACACTTCGACCCGACGGCTCCTACCGAAGTGCACACCGACGCCAGCGGCGTCGGGCTAGGCGCGGTCCTCGCTCAACGAAAGCCCGGCTATTCAGAATACGTTGTAGCCTACGCTAGCCGCACTCTGACGAAAGCCGAAACTAATTACAGCGTGACAGAAAAAGAGTGTTTGGCTCTGGTGTGGGCGCTTGGAAAGTTTCGGCCGTACTTATACGGCCGCCCGTTCGATCTAGTAACTGATCACCACGCGCTTTGCTGGCTTTCCACATTGAAAGACCCTTCTGGCCGCCTTGCGCGATGGGCACTCCGCATCCAGGAGTACGACATTCGCGTCGTATACCGCTGCGGACGCAAACACTCTGACGCTGATGCCCTGTCCCGCTCACCTTTGCCACCAGATCCGACATGCGGAAACACGTGCCTCCAGTACTTGTCATCGTTAAATCTTGAATCAATTGCCACCGAACAACGTCGTGACCCGTGGATCGCCTCTCTTATCGAATATTTATCTGGCACGCCCAACCTTCCAGTATCTCGATCCCTCCGACGTCAAGCTCTCCATTTCGCCATCCGCGATCAACTTCTTCATCGACGCAACTACGCTCCCGATGGCCGCCGGTGGTTGCTGGTCATTCCACGCACTTTACGATCGCAAGTATGCGCCTCCCTTCACGACGATCCGCAATGTGGCCACGCCGGAGTGTTCAAAACATATGAACGCCTTCGCCATCGCTATTACTGGCGCGGCATGTACAATTTTGTACGTAAATTCGTGCAGTGCTGTCCTGACTGCCAGCGACGTAAATCAACACTGCCACGTGCGACTGGCGCATTGCAGCCACTTCCATGCCCTGCCAAGCCATTTGATCGCGTCGGCGTTGACCTCTACGGTCCCCTTCTATTGACACCAGATGGTAATCGGTGGATTATAGTGGCGGTCGACCACCTGACACGCTACGCCGAAACAGCCGCTTTGCCGAGCGCTACAGCTCAGGATGTCGCCTCTTTCATTTTGCAACGCTTTATCCTTCGACATGGTGCACCTCGAGAGCTCCTTAGTGACAGAGGCCGCGCTTTTCTTTCCGAGGTCGTCAAAACCCTGCTTTCGGAATGCCACGTCATTCATCGGAAAATGACAGCATACCACCCGCAGACTAACGGAATAACGGAACGGTTCAACCGCACGCTAGGTGATATGCTCTCAATGTACGTGGCATCTGATCACAGCAACTGGGACCGTGTTCTCCCATACGTCACGTTCGCATATAACACCGCAATACAATCCACCACGGGATTCTCACCTTTCTTTCTTCTTTACGGACGTGAGCCTTCCCATACAATTGATACCCTACTTCCTTACCGTCCTGATGCTTCCGAGTGTCCACCTGTCTCCGATGCTGCTAGACAAGCCGAAGAGTGTCGCCAGCTCGCCCGTGCGTTCACCTCGGAAGAACAACAACGCCAGAAAGAAACTTGTAGCACTTCTCTTCCGGATCCCGACTATGCCCCAGGGTCTCTTATGTGGCTTGCCATCCCATACCAAACACCGGGACTCTCCTCGAAACTTGTCCCGCGGTACGAGGGGCCTTACACCATTTTAGAGAAAACCTCTCCGGTTAATTTCCTAATTGAACCAGTTTCCCGATCGGACGACATGCGCCGGCGTGCACGTGACATCGTCCATGTTTCCCGACTGAAACCGTACCATGAGCCTTTGCCTGAAACTTCTTAAGTCACCAGGATGGCTCCTTTTTCAGCGGGGGCGATTGTGAAGAAGAAGATGTGCCTGCAGCGAGCAGCATCGCCAACGCCTGGCTCTCTCGGCTCGTGCTTCGGTTCGTTGCTGTGCCGATCGCTGGACGGTTCTTGACGCTGTCTCGTCGCTGTCTTTAACAGCTAATAAACCTCCTCACACACAATTTATTCAAAATGTTACTCACACGTTAAGGTGACACAAAAAAACAACACTGGAAGCACACTGAACCCGAAACCCTGGATAGCCGTGTCTTCAACGTTTTCAAACAAGTACACCTAAAAGAGTAAAAAAACAATCACTAGCCCTTGTCTAGGTCAGGAAAAAAAATGCCAGAGTTCTCGAGACATCCTCTCGCGTCAGGGGCATCGACTTAAGCCATCAGCGTTGCCATGAAGTACACCCTTTTTGTAGCGTATTTCAAACGTATATTGTTGCAAAACGAGGCTCCAACGCAGCAGGCGGCCGTTCTTAGAGGACATGGTCTGTAGCCAGGTGAGAGGACAATGGTCCACTTCCACAATGAACTTGCTTCCGGCAATATAACAAGCCAGTTTCTGGACTGCGCAAACCAAGCACGCACATTCCTTTTCGCTAGCGCTGTAAACCTGCTCGCGAAGGGTGAGTTTCCGGCTAACATAGAGGACGGGATGCTCTTCATCCCCCTCATCCCTTTGACTAAGAACTGCCCCCATGCCTCTATCACTAGCGTCGCATTGGACTATGAAAGGCCTTGAGTAATCTGGTGAACCAAGCAAAGGTTGGCTCGACAAGGCCGCTTTCAAAACGCGGAAAGCCTTTTCTTTCTCCTCATCCCAGTCGACCATTTGGGGCTCGGTCTTGCGCAACGCGTCAGTAAGAGTGCTGGCAATGTCGGAATATCTAGGGATGTACTTACGATAGTAACCAGCTATTCCAAGAAAAGCCCGAATATCGGTTTTCGTTCGGGGCTGGAAGTCTCGGATAGCTGCCACTTTCATTTCAGAGGGACGGCGATGCCTTTGACCGATAACATGCCCGAGATAGACTACCTCTGCATGTGCTAGCTGACACTTGGGCGCCTTTACCGTTAAACCTGCTTCGCGTAGGCGTGTCAGTACTGCTCTCAAATGCGCCAAGTGTTCTGGCCAGGACGAGGAAAACACGGCGACGTCGTGCAAGTAAGGCACTGCAAAGTCCCCTTGACCCCGCAAAACCTTATCCATTAAGTTTGAAAAACAGTAAGGCGCGTTCTTTAGGCCGAAACTCAACACTTTAGGGCGGAATGACCCCCATGGTGAAATAAATGCAGCATACCGGCTCGCCCTCTCGGTGAGTGGCACCTGCCAGTAACCTCTCACTAGGTCTAGCGTTGAGATAAATTCCGCGCTGCTTACCCTCTCGACGCGTTCCTCAATGTGAGCAATTGGGTATGTCTGATCCTTGGTGATGAGGTTTAACTTACGATAGTCTACGCAAGGACGCGGATCTTTGCCGGGTACCTCCACAAGAATTAATGGGGAAGTGTAATCACTTTCACACGGCTCAATCACGCCCAATTCCAGCATCCTGTTAACCTCTGCTTTTATTAGCTCAAGCCGGCGAAGTGACACCCGATACGTCTTAGATCTTACCGGTTCCGACGAGGGAAGCTCTATGTCATGAGTGAGGACGGATGTCCAGCCTGGCTCGCTTACAAATCTGTCCTGAAACTCGGTCAAAAGACCACGCAATTCCTGCTTCTGCTTCATTGTCAGCTGTGACTTTGATACTAAATCCTCAACTCTTTTCTCGATCGGGACTTCGTCCGATTCGGGAGCTAATTCAGGAATTTCTGCTGGAACCTCTTCCGGAACATTTAAAGTCATGTTTACGATGGCTTCCCTCTCTTTATAGGGCTTGAGTAGGTTGCTATGATACACCTGGTGTACCTTACGACTTCCTGGTAATTTTACCACATAGTTGGTGTCAGACAATTTTCGAGTAATCTCGGCCGGGCCGACCTATTGCACTTCAAGCTTATTCTTTTGGGAGGGCCTCAACAACATGACCCTGTCTCCTACAGCAAAGTGCCGCGCTTTAGCTGTTCGATCGTAGTAAAGCTTAGCCTTCTGCTGTGCTTTGGTCATCGCACTCTCGGTCAGTTCTTGGGCTTTTGTTAGACGATCCAATAAGGTGAGGACATATTCCACTGCTACAGGATCATCACCCTGACCTTCCCACAACTCTCTCAGCATACGAAGAGGAGACCGCAGTCTGCGGCCGTAAACAAGTTCCGCTGGCGTAAACCCTGTTGTCTCATGTGGTGCAGTTCTTAGTGCAAACATCGTAGCAGGTAAGCCCATTTCCCAGTCAGTTTTTCGTTCAAAACATAAGGCTCTTAACACTCGCTTCATCACGGAGTGAAGCTTCTCTATCGAGTTCGACTGCGGATGGTAGACTGAACTATGCAATAATTTCACGCCACACCGCTCTAGAAAGGTTGTCGTTAAGGCACTCGTGAAAATGGTGCCCTGGTCTGATTGTATCTCGGCAGGAAAGCCTACCCGGCCAAACACGGACAGAAGTGCGTTCACTACTTCCACGGAACTTAGCTCTTTTAGCGGGACGGCCTCTGGAAATTTAGTAGCTGGGCAGATTAAGGTCAGGATGTGACGGTAGCCTGAAGTTGTCTTGGGCAAAGGACCTACTGTGTCAATTACCAACCAACGAAAGGGCTCCGTGATTACGGGTACCAGCTTCATTGGAAATTTCGCCTTATCTCCCGGCTTACCCACTCGCTGACACACATCGCAAGATTTTACAAACCTCTCTACATCTTTAAAGCATCCAGGCCAGTAGTATTCCTGTAAAAGACAATTTTTCGTCTTCTTTACGCCTAAGTGGCCTGACCATGATCCTCCATGCACCAAACTAAGCAAATCCTGACGATACGCCTGAGGTACGACTACTTGGTCAAACTCTACTCCTCGCCTATCTAGATATTTTCGATAGAGTATGCCACTCCTCTCTTGGAATCTCACATTTCGTTTGGCGATTCCCTCTTTCGAACTGTCCTGGAATTGCTTAAGCGTCGGGTCATCCTTTTGTTCGGTTATTAATGAAGCGGGGCTCACCTGCAGCAGCCGACTGAAATTATCCGAAGTTGGCATGACACACAACTCTTTTGTAGTTCCTAGTACCTGGGATGTGTCACCCTCTGTGCTATCCTCTGTACTACCAGGAATCGACTTGGGAGCAACGGCATTTTCTATTTGCTCGGTCAACGAGGCGTAATTGACCCCTTCCAATTCGGGAGGAGGAATCGTCGCCTTTAGGAATGGTTGCCTCCGCGACTACGGCTTCTGCAGCCTGTTCTCGCACAAGTCAATTTGTTACCGTGGTGTCCAACTCGCAACCAGGCCCGTTGTCGATTTGAGGCTTGTTTGCCTCAGTGAATGTTGCTCTCGCAGCCAGCGCACGTGCCTTCGATCTAGTCAGTGCCTGCACTATGCCTTCTCCCAACGTTAGACCTTTCTCCTTCAGCATTTGATCTGACTTATTTGAAAATAAGTAAGGATACTGAGGGGGTAGACATGGCGATACCGCGGCTTCCGATTCCAACGTACCAAATGCGCCTTTAAGGACAACTTTAGCTACGGGAAGGCACTGACTGTTTGCTTCTACGGCTTGTCTAATCCAGGCACAATCTCCTGAATACTGTCCGGACTGAACAAAGGACGGATGAACTACGTCCATAGTGGCTGCGGAGTCTCTAAGAACCCGACACTGCTTGCCGTTCATGGTAAGGTCGTACATATAGGGCTCTAACAACTTCATGTTCTCGTCGGCTTCATTTATAGATAAAAAGGCCACCTTTTCTTTCGGGCAATGTTTCGCGAAGTGCCCTGTTTCGTGGCAATTGAAACAAGGCACCGGTTTTTTCGCCTCAAATTTCCTTTTGCTTGCCTCTGCCGACGCCCCATGGTTAGATGCCTTGTTTTCCTCACCCTTTTGTGCGAGACTTGTCGGTTGTTTTCTAAAGGGCGCCTTATTCGGTAGTAGGAATTTTTCCCTTTTAGGCTCGCTGTTTGCCCCGAGGGCGCGGCGCGTAATGAATTCTTCAGCGAGCTCTGCGGCTTTCGTTACGGTGTTCACGTCCGGTCTATCCTCCACCCAGAACCTCACCTTTTCTGGTAACCTTTGATAGAATTGTTCCAGACCGATACACTCGAGCACCTTGTCATGATTCCCATACGCCTTTGCCTCTTTGAGCCACTCCCCCATGTTGGTCATTAACTTGTAAGCAAACTCCGGGTATGAATCATTGTTCTCTTTTACGGCGTTGCGAAATTTTTGTCTGAAACCTTCCGCTGACAACCTGTATTTCTTGAGAAGGCTCGACTTCACCTCACTGTACTCGTCAGCCTCCTCTTTCGTGAGGCACGCGATTACTTCTGAGGCCTCCCCCGGAAGTAGGGACAACAAGCGTTGAGGCCACGTATCCTGGCTAAAACCTTGTCTTTCACAAGTTCTCTCAAAGTTAACGAGGAACAGCCCAATGTCCTCCCCTAGCTTGTACGATCTCATTAGGTCCGTCATTTTGAACCTGACCCGCTCTGCGGTACCGGATGCCTCGCTGCCTCCTGCTCTACTATTATGGCTAATCTCTAGCTCGAGGCGCTTCATTTCAAGCTCGTGCTTTCGCATCTTATCTGCCTCGGCTTCTGCCGCTTTCCTTTCGGCCTCCGCCGCCTTTCCTTCGGCCTCGGCCGCCTTGGTTTCGGCCTCTGCCGTTTGCCTCTCCTGAATCTCCTCGACACATTCTGACAGCTCGTCATCCTCCGCCCCCAATGCGAGAATCGCCTCTATCAGCTCTGGCTTTCTTTGAGAGTCCGACACCTCCAGATTCAACTCCCTTGCAAGTAGCAACAACATGGACTTTCGCAGGGATTTCAGATTCATGGCTGCCTCCAGTACCACTGTCTCTGTTTCACAAAGATTCCTGTCCTGCAACTAATTAACCTTGATGGCAACGACAGCTCTAGGTTCCTGCCTTGCCTCAAGTTTTCCGTTAACTTAGTCTACAAATAAAGCTTCAAAAAGCTCTTATACGGAATCCTGCACTGTCACTGTTAACCTTGACGCCACTGACAGAAAGAGCTTAACCAAGCTATCACACAATTTCTGCCTGACGGAAGTTACCTGTTAACTCAATGACCAAGACAGCCCCTCTCTACCAGCTTTTACTTAACACATAGAGTAAATGCCTGGTAAAATTTAACAGAGAAAGCCGGCACTCACCCAGTTCGCAGTCATGTCTCCAGCGTTGTGCCTCTCAGAAGTGCCGTTCGGTTCCCTCTGGAAGTCGATGAGCTCGTGTCATCCT
The DNA here is from genome assembly GCA_013436015.1 of Rhipicephalus annulatus. NCBI lineage: Eukaryota > Metazoa > Arthropoda > Arachnida > Ixodida > Ixodidae > Rhipicephalus > Rhipicephalus annulatus. The sequence goes on from WOVY01009274.1 coordinate 460,500, forward strand.
TCTCCTGTCGTCCCGTTGTTGGACTTCGGGCTCACTCCGTCCAGTGGTTGCTTTCGGGGTTATCGGCATCCCGCCGCTGTCATCAGTTGTTGTGACTCCGGGTCCTGCCGGTCTTGTTTTCGGTAGCTGGCCCCGTAGCAGGATCCATCGTCCGACAATTCAGTGAGAAGAAGCGCCCGAACGAACGACAGAGATTTATTTACATGTTGAGAAGTGATCAACTGATCCAAAGAGAGAAGAGAGAGAGAGATACAAAACGTCTTCGGCATTTTATAGCGCCGCGTTGCCTACACTGGGCGCATTGTCCGCATCGTCAGCCAATACGGTGGCCCCGGCACCTCTACCATGAGGGAGGGGGAAACACACCTCACAACACATGGAGTGGCACAACCTAACACGATGCCCAAAAATGGTCACGGCGCCCTAAAAAATGCCCAAACATGGTCACGAACGCACAGCAGATTCCGTAATTCTCCCGGCGAGAGGGAGGAGCCTGAATGGGGAGGTGGGGGTCGACGACACAGTCGGTGAAGAACCGGTTCTCCCCACAACTCCTCTTGCTTGGTTCCCTAGGGCCGGTCGTAACACTGCTCATAACTATGATAATTTTCTTTCACACAAACAAGTGCAACAAAAAGCTATAACAGATTCGCTGTTAAAAATGAGTGATTAGTAATGCCATGACAAGTTACTGCACTCACATTCTCATTGTAAAGTGACATATTTACGGGGCTCAATAAGCTGGCATTCCCAGCGTGAAAACACAGTTGGTAGGTCTTATCTGCAAGTTTCTCAGTACTCGGAAGTTTTTAAGTGGGAAAATAAGTAGGCGATATGTGATGGGTTACTTAATATACTTTTCTCGCTCAATGCCGTTTCTAGAATGCTATACAGCGTGACGAAATTTCAGTTTAGGGCTTTTGCGCCGATCTTGCAAAACGTGCCATGATAACTTACGTTTGCTTTCCATCATGCTTATTGTTTTGTACTGCTGAGTACAAACCAAATCACCTTTATTTTGCACCCTTTCAAGCTGCTCCGTGAGATCAACTGTGTGCGGATCCAAACAAACACAACCATAATCAAGTATGCTGCGAACGTAGGTGAAATACAGTTGCTCTTTCAATTTCGGGGGTAACTGAGTGAAATTACAGGAAAAAAAGTCAGTGCACTTATTCTTTTCTTCTTAAATGCCGAATGTGTCTATTCCACCTTAAATTACACGTTATGAAACTACCTAGATATTTATATCCACCAGCTTTCTTTAAGGTCATATTATTCAGCGTACAAGTGCAAGGTCGAAATATGCGTTTCCTTGAAAAGCTGACGTGAAGACACTCTTGAAGATTTAAGGACATTTCTCATTTGTCACACCATGAACCTATAGTGTCTAAATCAGCCTGCAGTAAAGTAATATCACATTCTTTGTGTCTAACTCTATGAATCACACAGTCATCCGCAAACATTCTAAATGAAGATCTGACGTCATTTAGAATATTTTAAATAAAAAGCAAAAACAAAAGGGGGCCGAAAACTGATCCCTGCGGAAAACCCGAAGTTACTGGAGCATATACAAAAGGGATAATATTGAGCACGACAGACTGCCACCTTGCAAGAAGATACTCGCCAACCCATGCGATAACACTATCATCTAACTTGTAATATCGTAGTTTTGAGATAAGATCGTGTGTAACTACATCAAATGCTTTTCTAAATTGATGAATATGCAGTCTATTATTTGCGTGTTATCTATCACTGAAATTGAGTTCTATATCTCATAATACAGTTTATGCTTAACGAATTTCGTAATTTAATTTATTAAATCACCAGGCGTCCACCACTCAATCATCCACAAATTGGTCATATTTAACGAAACTATAAAACTCCCATCGCTATGCTCTATTGTGATTTTACAATAAAACAAAACAATAACGCAAACTTTGAAGCCACAATGTGAAGATTGTTTTCCTTGGTAAAGTAACCGCCGAGAATTCTTTCCATAAGTGTATATCATCATCTATTCCCCTCTGCACCGAAGGAAGCACGGGGTATAGTGAGGTTGGGTCCTCTGCAAATAAAGTTAAGCAATAAAGTCCGCTGAAGAATGGCATTTTCAAAGCAACTGTTGAATATGGAAATCAATAAAATGTTCGCTCAGAACTCTCTCTTGGTACTGAAGACATCACTGGCCTCTAAATCGAAAAGTGCCTTGCTCTATTCACAAAAATAATGTCTCTACATCTAATGACACAACTAATAAATGGCATTACAAAACTGGCCTTGATCACCTTCCCACAGGCAGACGCTATACGTGAAGCGAAGTGTTCCACGCAGGGTTTTTTTACCGTCTGACACGCTGTTATTTACTTGGCTCCTACGCTTCAGCAAGCCAGCCTCCGGAAATGCTTTCCTTTGTAGAATGCTCAGTCGGGTTCAATCTCCATTTTTTATAGGCTTAATTATACAGAACTTGCACTCACTTCAAGTATTTTTAAAGCGAAGATTGATTGTTCTTCCCAAACGCTGGCATTCGAATTCTTCGGGTAACCTCACAGGCATGTTTAATCTGTGCAAATTTACAATCGAGCCCTGAGGCGCGCCTAATCGAAATATGTTTCTACGGGTCTATGCAGACGGGTAAAACATCGCTGACAGTACATGTACGGTGCCTGTTCCTTAGTCCTAAATGGTCTGGTTTACCGACCACCTGGTCTTATAAACTTCAAAACGAAACGAAATAGTGATGGAGGAAGAAAGGGGGGAACATGACTTGTGCAAGAAATATATTTCGCTATCTCACTGCTGGAGGCAGGGAATTATTGTATCAAATGAGGTTAAAAGAAAAAGCACAAACACACGATCACATCACAGAGAACACCGATTAAGGCTAAAGGCCCTTTCGTGCAAGGTTTGTTATTTATAAAAACTGTAGCAGTGGCCATCCGTCGTCATCAGCTTGCTTGTTCGTGAGGTCTGTATTTCAAGGCAGTTTTATTAGCAATGGTATATGATGTATTCGCGTAGGATGTATGATGTAAACGCGAATCGGTGCAAGTTCGTGCAATCGTCTGCGGATAGAATATATGAAGGAACGGCTCACACAAAGTTAAGCGGGTCGTCGCGATCCGAGTTATTACACGTATATATGCGTTGTTGACTTGCCTAATGTTGGATGAACATGAGTGAAAATGTGCTTTAGAAGACGGGGACGAAAAGTGAAGACCGGCCAACTTTCAGGTTGTTTCTGTCTGTACATTCAGTCGTCACTTATATATGTATATATATATATATATATATATATATATATATATATATATATATATATATATATTCTGTCAACGTAGTCAACGTAAAGGAGGCCTTAGGGTAGCATTTCTATTTTCGAATTCTTTACATATCGACCTCACCTCGCTTGAAAGAGTGGATGCTTGCGCAGGTTGGCGTGAATTCATTTCGAAATGCTAAGAGTGCATAGAAGACTTGAAAAGGATCGAGCCAATAGAAGCAAGGAGCACAACGCTCTTTGTCTCTGTTGTCTCACCCCTTTCCAAACTTTCTACACGCTCTCGACATTTCAACTCGTTAATATGTTTTCCTGCAGTGGTCGCGATTAGTCGCGGTATAATGGTGTACCAAAAAGGTTTGAAGTCCAGGCGCACTTATTTCTGTGAGTGACAAAATGCCCGTCAGTTCCGCACTCAACGCTATTGTTGCGTTTTCTTAGGCATTCAATGAGGCAGAGACTGTTGTACTTTTCTGCTAGAGAACGATATCCTATAAAAGTTATGGCCAAGATTGTTATGGCAATCAAAGACTCGGCCATAAACTGTTATGGCTTACACGTGAGAAAAGAAGTGAGCATTGGAAGCTTTAATCGAAAGACGCACTTGAAACTGTGAAAAAAAGAGACAAAATAGTTGAGGTATACACATATTGTCTAGCCTTCAACAGTGCGTTTTGTCTTGTCTGTTGCTGTTCACTTCAAATAAGGACGCCCTGCTGCTGGAACTCATGTAGATGGCATGAAATTCTTCCGTGAATGTCGCCATCCAAGGTGTTTTTCAGCTTAATTGTAAGACACCTTGTATCATTGTTGCCCTATTAGGCACCTTTTTGCGAACCGTCGCATCCCCCTAATTATGGGTTCCATAGTGAAAAATACAAGGAAAGGCATCTGTTAAAAAGTTTAGGGCGACGTATGAATTTTGACAAAACAGAATAAAATAAAGAATATAAACCATACTTTGTCTTCTAAGCAATTAGTGTTGTAATCTGTCACCTTCGCAGCAGAGTGACGGGAATCAATTACTCACACCATATGTTTCTTTTTTGCAAAGTTTGAGGCACCCATTTTCTCGTCCCTAAGTCCGGCCATTCATCGCTCCCTCCGAGATCATTTTTAATGCCCTTCTCACAAAGGCAAGGAAATCAATTATGTGCCCCAACAGCCTCTCGACTCCGTGGAGTACTCGACTCTACGCACAACCCCTCTCCCCAGGATCGAGAGAAGGTCACTTGGTTTCCTACAAATAAATTACAAACCATTATCGATTGGAAATGGTTCGATGTCCTCCCAAGCTCCAAACACTTAACAAGCATCAAGTGTTCACCTGTCACCTCCTTCAAACAAACATGTTCTGGAATTCACTGGACTATAGCCCGGTTCAGTATACCGACTGGTACAAAGTGCAAATTATCTAAGGAAAGGGCCGACCTACCCCACACCAAGCCACAAACCACCGCACACTATGCCACCATGCCAGGAGTGGGGGATCGGTCAAATGTTTGATCGATCTTTTGATTGGGTGTAAGTCGGAGAAACGGATCTATGTGATACAAGAGCAAAACACTTTGAATGTTAATCAAGCCAAGCGTCCATGCATAGGTTGCGGCGCAGTCTGAAAAGAATATTCTTGCTTTCTGGAAAGAAAGCAGGCGCTGGTGTCAATTGCAATTTCTGTCCGCTGCTGAGGCTAACTTGTCCACATTTTCATTTCCCATCACTCGTACGTGACTCAGAAGCCACTCAAAACAGATCCCGTGACCCGCAACAAGAACGACCTTGATTGTTTTTTAGGGGCGAAGCTCCTTGAGGCGTGGGTATGAACATACTCCGATGTATGTAGTAGTAGGTAGCCACCAGTGGCACATACTCGCTCTAAAACAGGTGTGTGTCACAAGGGATGCGAGATGGGAGATGGCGGTGCTTGGAGTGTTCGCTATATGAATGCACGGACGGACGGCAGACAGACTAGCAGATGGACGGATGGATGAACGGATGCGTGGACGTACGGATGGATGAACGCACCTACGAAAGGACTGACAGACGTATGGACGGACTCATGGACGGACGCATGGACAGACGTACAGACGCATGGATAGACGCACGGATGGCCATGCGGATGGACGCAAACAAGAACGAACGGAAGGACAGCAGCACGAATTGGCTGACGGACGCTTCACCCCACTCATCCTCTCGCAAAACGAATGGGCAGAGCCGGCACACAGACGATGACGATGATGATGACCCACAGTGGCGATGAAGACAAAGAGACAAGCGGGTGATAGTGATTATGATCAAGCATGGATGATGATGTAAATAACAAACGCCCACACTAAATTTTAGTATTTCGTATACTATGCTACCAGCTACATGAAAAAAAAATCCTCAATAATTTGTAGTGCTCTTTTTGAGTCAGAATATATTAACCAGTTGTCCCTTTGCTTGATTTAAGCAAAGAATTATGAGACTTGTAATATTGCAACAAGCTCTGCTACTCTAGTTGACGCCTTTCGATAAAGTCGGAGATCCTGTTCTATTTTATATTCTGGTATGTGAAAAGGTGCAGTAAAGCTTTCATTCATCATATTTCTGTCCCTAAAAATACACGTGTAATGGTCTCGATAACTGCATACTTGCGCAAGCGTTGAAAATTGTGCTTCAAAGTATTGTATTGCAGACTTTTTCTCTATTCCTTTGATGTGAAAAGTGACTGCAGACGATACGAGCTGCCAGGAGGAAAGCTCATATCTGGGCACAAGTAAAAATGTTCTTATTGAATTTTCGTCTCATAAGCTCGCAAGGTGTCACCAATTTGCCCGTTTCTTTGAATGAGTTTTTTACAATGTGAATGGGCATGATGTCTGCGATAAGCGGAGTAAGTGGCGGCAGAGTTCTTAAATGCGAATAAATGAGATTAGTGCTTTTTTTTTCTTCTGCGATCACGAGGTCACTGAGTTGAGCGTGGTAAACCCAGACAAATACGAAGACTGTGGGCTACGACGTCGTTTAGCCTAGGTTCAGTTGTCTGATATATACATTGCATCTCTGGGAATGCATATGCGATGGCTTGTCCAACTATAGCTCTATTAAATAATCCTCAGAAGAAATTCTCTGGTTGTTTCAACATGCAATGTTGTATGGGAGTATTTATTCATAGCTGACTAGCCATGTTCATGTGTATATCTATGAGCCACGCTTTTGAACAACAGTAAAAACTGCAGTGTTTGCTATGAAACCTGCAGTTGTCGAAGTAACACACCTCCAACCCGTAATAAAGCCAGCCGATCTTTTTACTACTTATAAGAGCGTATTCGCCTTCTCAATGAATTATATAGAAGATATGTATCATCCCTGATCAAGTATTCGTAAATTTATCATCTTAACCACAGTCAAACCACCGCAGGCCCAAAACATTTAAAAAAAGATACCATCGTAGAGACAAGCTTCAACTAATGAGTTAAGATAAATTTACGCAGTTAAGATAACATGTTTAAACTCTGCTGTAAGTAGTAAAGATTCCAAGTAGGGGCGACAAGTTGGAGCAGACAGCTAGACGACGACCAAAACTTTCAGAAGCCACTGCATCTGGTCAACGTCAGCGTTTCGGATCTGGGTCCTTATTTAAAAGCACGCCTTAAGCTAGAAAGTTTTCACGGGAGAATATTTCATACAATCACGAGGTGGTATATAACATAAACGAAGCCGGCCGATCAATTGGAAAACACACGAAACAGAAAATCTGTGAATTTGACTCCTGGTATAAGCAACGTGTCGACCAGAAGCAAAAGCCAGCAACATTTTCCCTTTCTCGCTTTGTGTGTTTCACTTCGGGCACACCGGTCTGGCGTCTACGTTTTTTGGTATGCGTCTTTCATATTCGGCACATTATATTCGGGAGTAAGGGCGCTTATATTGCTTTCCACTTCTGAGCGCAGCCCCGTTCTGAACTTATCTACAGCGTCATGCCATTAGCACGTCGATCCGTCCCTCATGCGCTGAACATGCTGTTGATAAACTGTGGGACCACATTAATGACTGAGTGAGCTTGGCGTCGTGGTTATAGAAACAGTGCATCGGTGAGAGCGCGGATATTCTTCCACCGAATCAGTCTGTTTATTGTGATGGCATTTGACACTCATGACGGATTTTCGTCGTCATCATCATATCAAGGATTTTGTGTGTGTGTGTGTGTGTGTGTGTGTGTGCGTGTGCGTGTGCGTGTGCGTGTGTGTGTGTGTGTGTGTGTGTGTGTGTGTGTGTGTGTGTGTTTAAAATGTCGAAGCAGCCAATCAGGTCTCGAACTAGCGACACCCCTGGTTCCACAGATTGATTGATTTGTGGGCTTTAACGTCCCAAAACCACTGTATGATTATGAGAGACGCCATAGTGGAGGGCTGCGGATATTTCGACCACCTGGAGTTCTTTAACGTGCAACCAAATCTGGGTACACGGGCCTACAACATTTCCGCCTCCATCGGAAAGTTCCACAGACAACCCAACCAGGCGCAATGTCTGCGCCAGTGTAATAACGGTGAGCTATTTATATGCACCATTTACAGCTGGTTGTACGCCGATGTCAGAGGAGCTTGAGCATGTTTTCTAGTACGCAATGCTCCTACGAATTCGGCCAGAATGAAAACTGCCCTTGAAACTTGTACGAAAAAGTGGTACCTTTCTGCGCCCTCTTGTGACTTGAAAAGAAAAAAAAAACACCACTGGGCACTACTTGCGTCAGATGCCACTGCGTGGCAGGAGACGCGTCCGCTACAGTTTACAAAAAAGCAAAAAAATATCTAATAGCGTCGGGTTCTGCATTGTTGACACTTGCAGCAGGTTCCTCAAACACGAAAGTGTAACAACTGTGACAGTTCACTCTTGTCCTGTGTCTAGCTGTGTGTTTTTTCATATACGTACCTCCTTGTGCTTCAGTGGCGTGCTGCAAGCACTTTCCGCTCTTCGTGTGGCATTACATTCGCTCGTTATCGCATTCCTTGATTCACCCTAGCAGCGAAACTGTGACTTTTTGTCAGGAGCTCTTTTATAAAGTTTATTTACTTTGAAGTCACCTCGTCTCTGTATCTACGGACTAATACAGTCACTTCAACGTGAGGATACAGTACGGATTTCTAAATTTGTTATTGTTACAAGTGTGAAGACAAGAGGTGGGAGAGAGAGAGCAAATACGTAGAGTAAAATAGTGTTAATACCGATCAGCTATCCTTCTTCCGAGAAGACAAGGGGGAATAAAAATGAAGAAAGAGAGAGAAAGAGAAATAGGAGATTAGTGTAAAGACACGAAGTGCGGCGAGACCTTGTCGCTCGTGTGTAGCTTGAATTGTACGCAACCCTTTTCTTCTCCCCCGAGTGTTTCAGCTGCTTAGATTGTTCAAGTGATTTACTGTCTGCCTGAAACATAGATATTTGAGGTTGATTGATTGATTTGTGGGGTTTAACGTCCCAAAACCACCATATGAATATGAGAGATGCCGTAGTGGAGGGCTTCTGAAATTTCGACCACCTGGGTTTCTTTTATATACGTGCACCGAAATCTGAGCACACGAACCTACAACAAATCAGCTGTCGCAGCCGGGATTCGATCCCGCGACCTGCGGGTCAGCAGCCAAGTACCTTAGCCACTAGACACCACCATATGATTATGAGAGATGCCGTAGTGGAGGGCTTCTGAAATTTCGACCACCTGGGTTTCTTTTACGTGCACCCAAATCTGAGCACACGGGCCTACAACAAATCAGCTGTCGCAGCCGGGATTTGATCCCGCGACCTGCGGGTCAGCAGCCGAGTACCTTAGCAACTAGACCACCGTGGCGGGGCGACATTTCAGGTTAATTATATCTCTATTGAAGATAATCTAGTTTGGCATTTAGCTCAATGCTTCACTGCATTAAGAGTCACGCCTTAACAATAATGCTCACGATGTTAATGGCGAACTCAAACTGGCCAGATAACCAGAAAATAATACGCACGGAGGCACCCAGCATGCTCCATAGAGTGAATGTCAACGCACTGTTCTTTCCATCATCCTGTGCTGCGCACGGAAAGAAACCTTATACGCTCGCTAAAGTTACACGCAATCACACTGCATACAAAAGCGCGAGGCGCAGCGTTGAAACTGCTTTTCAAGAGTATTCGCGCAAACTGCTGTCAGCTTTGGCAGCAGAAGAATAAAGATCGTGCCGCGCCAACCAGAAGTCTTCTCAGCACGCACCAATGCGGATATGCAAAGCGAGTTTCAGGCGTCGACGGTTGGTGCCGTCGAGCTTGGCCGGTTGTGAGGGTGCGTCGGCGAGCAATGAGTTGCCATGCGGGATGCTATGCAGCCGGTGCCTAGCGCACGCTCTCTCACGACGACGCCAGCAGTTGGCGTCCACGTTTCTTATATGCGTATCTATCAGCAGCCTTCCGCATATACGCGCATCCAAGTCGCATTGTACTCCGTCTTCGATACGTTTATCATCCGCGCACCTGCAACAATGCACTCGCCAGCTTGCGCCCAGCTATACGTCACGCGAGTCGAAATACAAAAAAAGAAAAAGGAACAGCCTGTGTTTTAAAATGGCGTAGAAACGACCATTCCCGCCTATTGTTGCAAAATCCCATACTTGTTTTTAAGTCATGACACTCGCTTTGTCACATTTATTCAGGCGAAAGCATTAGATGCCTCAGTGAACCCGAAAAGTTAACGCCGACGTCGGCGCTTGACGTCATCATAACGTCACGAGATTGCTTAGCACGAAGACATTACACGACGCTGTCGCTTGGTCAAAGATGGGCGAATGCTGGAGGTACTGCGCAACCTTGTGAGCTGCACTAAACTTTACTCTTAGAAAAAGGAGTGGGGGGGTGGGGTGGCGGGGGGCTAATACAATTGACTGACTGAGATGGCTTTCACCCCATAGTCGTGTTAAGCGAATGGATAAGGCTAAGACCGCTCAAGTTCATCGACCATCCCCCTTTGCCTTACAGAATATCGGTGTAGCTCATGCACTGTACACCTTATCAAAAGATGCGAATTGCCCCTCAGCTCGTGGCAAGCGGCTTCTTTTTAAGCACCTATGTGCTTCCTTTTAATCAGATGATAACGCGTACACGGTGGCAGAAAGATTAACGCGAATGCACGCTCGACACGATGCAACATTAGGACAGCGATAAGATCCCTTCTTAACGAACAACTGATATCACTGATTAAGTAAGTAAAAGTACGTCAACTGGTGTCGAACCTCACGCTTGACACCCGCGCTGAAAATGCTTCTCTCGTTAGAGACATTCTTGAAAACACCAATGGGATCGACGTGTTTAAGAAGCGCACAGACAACGCTCGTCGTCCTAGAAGTAAGTTATACAGCGAAGAAGACGGAACTATGCACATCTCCGTATACATACTCGGTTCCAGAGCCGCGTGGCTCTGTCGAGGCGTGCCCATGCCAAATTCCAAGCGGGCCGGCACCAACCGACTACGGATAAGCGGGCCGCCGGCACATATGGCGTTCGCGAGTGGTCGCTCATCGAGCGCCGTTTCATGCACACAGTCTGCGGCGTGAAGGTCTGCACGCGCCTGTGAAAGAGAACCACAGATTCGTCCCGCATGCTTTGAAACTTGAAGGGCGCTGCGAAGACGGCCCACACAGCACGCATGGGAACACGCTCATTTGCATGCGTTCGTGCGCGCGCGAATTCGAGGCGGCGCGCCGAAAGTTTTGGCAGCGAGCTGTTTCAATATCCCATTTCGTGCGTTCGTCCGAAAGTTCGCCGCCTGCGTCTCGGACTTCGCCAAAAAAGCAGAGGGAGAGAAAGAGAGAAATTCACACCCGAATCCTTATTAGAAATGTGTCAGTATGGAACTAGTTACCGCATAAGTACTATCTCCCAATAACACAGTCGTAAACAAAATGCTATGCTTAGCTCCATCTGCAAGATACCAAAGCACTTTATTGATTTATTCTGTTACACTTCCAAGCTTTCTCATACAATTCATTTCTTCATCCATCGCAGAGACGTTTCCAACGCGTTTCTTCCACATTGTGCCAACTACACTGGGAGGTCGCTTAAAGTGCCAATGTTCTTCGTGAAAGCACGCGTTTCTGAGTGACCTATAACGATTCGCCCCACCCACGTTGCCACCATTCACCAGGAATGGGTGTTTCTGGCTACTCCATAGAACATTATATTCACACCGCCACGCATTGTGCATCGGCGCATATCTCAGTTACGACTGCTCCGATCACAGCCGATTGACGGCGACGCGGCGTTTCTGTGAACCGCTGTTTCACGGTTTAACTTGCGCGATCAAGAGGTCGCCTCTTTCGGGGTGCCAACAAAGGAAACAAAAGGGTGGGCCTTTCGAGAACTGTGTTCGGCCGCCAACAAATATTGTCCCCATATGCGTGCAAAAAGAAGACAATTGTAATAAATAATTGGGTTTAACGTCCCAAAATAGCCATTTTATTATGAGACGCCGTAGTGAAGGGATTCAGAAATTTTGACCCACTGGGGTTCCTTAACGACCTCCTAAATATAAACACATAGGCCTCAAGCACTTTCGCCTGCATCGAACATGCAGCCGCCACGACCGGGATTCGATCCCGCGACCTGCGGGTCAGCAGCCGAGTGCCTTAGCCACTAGACCACCGTCGCAGGTCGTGCGAAAGGAAGAGGCACCTCCCCCGAACCCCCTAATCATGTAAAGAGGTGTCAACTGCTCTCAACATTTTTGCTCAGTCATACCCAAAACTTATAAAAGTTCTACGAACGTTGGTGTTACCTGTCCCGTCTCTCTTTATTGTGTATAGGGCTGTGGTCATGCAGGTTTCCTTTACTATACTATACTGCGGCACAGAACCTTCTTTTTATTTGTATTTGGCGGAACAAGGGAAGGTAGGCTACAAGAGAGCCGGCTGTCTCAACATCATGACAGTAATGTACAATAGAAACACACAGGAAAGCAAAATGAAGAATAAAATAGAAAAAAAAAACTAATGAAATGCATTATGTACAATACTATAGACATTATAGGGCATATAATACATGAATAGGTCCAGTATGTATGTTCATAGTCCAGTTAATATATCGGGCTCACACTACTGATATATTCCACACAGATAGCTGCCAGGTATGATATAAACTATATCAGTTTATTAGATTTTTGTTCATCAAAAAATTGCGGAGGGCACTCACTGCTTGCCTTTGATTATCCCAATGTGGTCATGGTCCAAGTATTTTGGTAATCGTGAATAGTCGTCTGTCAAGTCGGTTCAAGCGATCCCTCAGTTCAGTGCGTTGTTGATCGTATTGCGGGAATTCTGAAAGAATATGCTCCTCTGGCGCATCGACATGATCACAGAGCGGGGACGTTCTTCTTTTTATGCGGCATGAAAACTGAGGCGTGTATGAAACCTAATCGTAGAAGGTGCAATAGCGTTTCGAATGGTCTATAGATCTTTTGATTAAGTGAAAATCGGAGAGACGGATCTATTTGCTGTAAGAATGATGACTTTGTATTTTCGTCAAACCAAGCATCTTTGGATAATTCTGGCACAGTTTGCGTTGCCATAGAGAATTGTTTATTGTTTACTTAGCACCTTTTGCCCCGTAAAGCAGGAAAACTAAAGGCACGCTACTGTGAGAAGCCATATATATATATATATATATATATATATATATATATATATATATATATATATATATATATATATATATATATATATATATATATATATATATATATATATATACACGGCGAGTGTCATTTTCTTTTTTTTACAATCGATGCATTGAGCCTGCCCCCTGCCACCCACCCCTCAGCACCTTACTTGGTTTTGCACTGCATCTGCCATCGACACACCATTGACAAAGTTATGATGACGTGAAAAATATTACATCATGTGAATGCACATAATGTGACCTCATGCAGCTTTTGTCCATCTGTGACGTCATCGTGACACGACGTCATTGGGTGACATTATTTTTTCTATCACTTGTGCTAACGGCGCCGACATTGTACGCAGGTCAATTTTCGCGTTTTAGTAGGCATCTAAGGCTATCACCTTAATAATTACTGGGGTTTCGTTATACGTCATATAAACACGATATATACGATTATTAGACATGCTGTTGAAGGGGGGGGGGGGGGGGCTCCGGAAATTTCAACTACCTGGGGTTCTCTAATGAGCATCTAAATCTAAAACGGGCCTCTAGCACTTTCAGCCAGCCCAACATGCCAGCCGTGGCCGAGGTTTGATCCACGACCTATATGGGTCAGCAGTTGGGCACCGGAAAGATAATATCGCTGCAGCGGGTGTGATTTAACGATGGCGTCTATTTTTCGCAAGATAACAAATCTGAATACTGAAGTTAACGACAACAATGCTTTCAAACACTCACTCGGCTTGAGCCTACTAAGTGTTTTTCTTTGGTGTCCATTTAAACAAATTCAAAGTCGAAAATTATCATCGAACCTATAGTCATGAGGGCTGGGTACCGAAGCACATGTATATCACCTTGCTCGAGTATGGCAATGATGACACATCGCGATTGCGTTTAGACTTATCCATGCACGCAACTACGACATTTTCAGGTGTAGTCATTGGTATCCTGTATGGACACGCACTGACCATAGGCGCCAAGTACAGCGGTGGTGAAATCCGGCTGTTCATGTATCTCCGGCCAGAAGATAGATGCATCTGAGGTGAGTTTCAAGCATAACATCTCGTAGACAATTATTCCAGAAAACGGAATAAGTAAAGCTCCTCGTATCTGGCTTTCAGCAGACATAGATATCATTCTCTCGGTTCAAGAGAGTCCGCGGAAAGTTGGCTCTGCACCTGTAAACAGGATCGCGCCAAAATGACGGGTCACCATGCGCGGCGTGGCTCGTCGTTTTGTTCGCTCATTCATTGAGTTACGGGCGAATGGTCTCGCAGAGCCCCCTACAATGACTATTTGCTCGGTTATAGGCGAATCTCGAAGTGAACGAAGCACGATAAACACTGTTTTGGTGCTATATCAGAACTATATACCCCGTAACACCGCTGTCATTACAACGTTGTCGTCGTGTGATTGTTGTCATACTGCAATCCGCTGAGTCATAGAGCTTCTCTAAAACAATTCAGAGCCACAATGTGCTACGCGTAAAGGACTTTGCAGGGCAAATGGAATGGAATTCAATGTTTGAGAGAGAGAAAGTTCAAGTGAAAGGTGGGGAGAAAAACGTGAAGATGATTTTCGGTTGCTATACCCTGCACTCGGGAGGGTGTAGGGTAAAAAGTAAGAAGGAAAAGAAAGTAAGAAAATGCATGAAAATTAACTATTGAAAAAAAAAGAGAGAAAGAATAAAACACGCAAACGTATGAGTTGGAGAGGAAGATGCACGGGTTATGGCCACCTAGTTCAGGGCTCCAGTGGCCTCGAAAGCCCGCCGTACCTGGTCGAGAAGCGCCACTAAGGTCACCTTTTCATGCACGGCGAGCCGGCTCTCCTAATACTCCGTTATCGAATTTCTCGTCGGAATGTGAGGCGCGCTAATGACGTGAGCTCACATTCACACGTAATGGGGCCGAGAGTCAGCTATCTTCCACACCACTCTCAAGTGTGCAGGCGTATGTTGCGTGGATGGGCACGTTTTAAACGAAGGTGCGGATATGTTGTCTACAGGCGGTACCACCCATATACTTCCTTACACGCGCACCATGACAGCGCGCGTCAACAAGGAAGAGGATACAATATCCCCGTGGTGTTGTTCTTAGTGATTCCGCTATCATGAATATCCTGCTAATCCATCAGTACGTCTTAAGCAAATACAAACCAGAAATTGTCGCAAATTTTCAACAGGTCAAAAATAAAATATTTTGTTATTTTTGATGATATGAAAATGCTCATTTTATCGCGAATGGATGGAAGCGCAGAACATTCAAAACTATCGAACTGTTATTCGAAGTGGCATTTTCACGAAAGTGCAAAAAGAACGTCCTGTCATTGTTTTGCGTCAAGAGCGTACTCCAGTAACTGTGATAGATGGCGCACTTTTTCATCTTGAGGAGCATTTTAATTATACTATGCCTTATGCGAAAGCAGACTTTTCAGGCATGTCTATTTTCCATTTCTTGTCAGCAGCCTAGTGCATATATGACTAAGGCGACGTCTCACATTTAGTGTCGATATGTGAGTGTTCCCTTGTTGCCATTAGATACGTAGTAAAGCCGTCCTGTTGGAATGCAGGGGAAAAAAAGCGGGTATATAAGGTCGATGGCTTCTATTCTTGTGCGGCGACGGTGTAAGTGACCCAGAGATTACGACGTTGAGAACGGGGTCCGTTCATCTTTGTGCTGGCGCATAGAGCACGAAAGGGGGAGGTTCGGGATCAAAGACTTGGGAGAGGTCCGCCAAATCCCCGTTGGCCGGGAAGTCAAAGGCGGACAGCGGGGTGCCACGGCTCTCGCAGCGTCGCCCCTCAACGTTGCCGCGGAGGCTTTCGGCGGGCGTGATACGTGCCTGGAGTGTACGCCATGGTCGCCGCCTTTGCGTGCCGCAAATCAGACGCCGCCGGTTATCCCGCTTGCTCGAGCGAAACCTCTCTGGAAAGCCGAGAAGTGCGAACCCTTCATTAAGACTTCAATCGTGAGCCTCTTTTTTTTTCTTTGTTTCTTTTTTCGCAGCAAACGCACCGGAAAGGCAGGGGTGAACGGACTTGTTATGGCGTTCGTCATGAAACTATCGGAACACTTACGCCCTTTTATTTGGGCTTGCGCAACAATGCTACGTACGCAGTACGTTACATTGCGTAGCTGAAAGCGAAGCACTCAACAACACTCTTAGTTTACCGTACCGACCATATCGATCATATTGAGATGAGTTTCTTCAACCTAGACATATGATATGGAAATGAAACAGCATTCGAGTGTTTCTTACCGCGTTGCCGTGGGGTAGCGGCCGTGACAACGGCCACTGTTATCCAAGTCAAACCAAATCGTTGCATCTGCGGTTTTACATTCTGTGCCATTTTAAAATCTCACGAGAGTGTCACGTACCCATAACGATGCGTGCCGTTACGTTAGCGCGCCAGGCTTTTTTTTTTTTTTTTTTGGGGGGGGGGGGGGGTATGCGAACGCATTCACGCGAGATAAGTTAACGACAGCGCACGCGGACTTCACTGCGTACGTAGGCTCATTACGTACGCCCGAGTAAAGGTGTCTATTTTCATCACTTAACGGTGGCCCGCAACACGATATAGCAGGCGACGCATGCACGGGGGCAACAAACGTTAACGCTAAGCGTTGCGATCACGATTCTGAAACCATCTATGCCGTTACTTTCGTTGCCATGCTGGTTTTACAAATGGAGAACTTTACTTTAGCGTTAGCGTGGCCGCGGAGGTAAAGGGAATGCAGAGGAAACTTTCCACAAGAACCGGTAGCAAGTTCTCTTTCCTTACACTTTTCTTTCTTCACATTCACATTAGAATTACTCCCAATAACATCCACTATTTTTTCCTAGGCATCATTGTCTGTTCTCATTATTATTGTTTCCAACGAAGAAAATCTACCTTCAATTTGCACTTCTTTCTTTCAATCATGAATGTAGATATTTAGAGAAAAACTTAAGATTCAGTATAAGTGCAAGGGTGCCAGACGGGGCAAAAAAAAGAAAACTACGACCATCTCCCAGAAGCGAACCCTGATGAGGTGCGAAGCAGCAGCGTTGCCCTCGATCGGGTGGCGTCACGGAATGAATGGCGCTAATGCGGGTGCTGTGGTGAGCGCTGGAAGATTCGTTTGGGGCGATGGCTGGCGTAGGTCTTGTAGGCGACACGCACAGACATCTTTCAACGCCTACACTAGGCGCGCGTAAGGTTTAAGCGCCAACCACTGGCACGCGTATGCACGCGCCTACGCGTCAAAAGCGTCTGGTCGCGCCTGTGGAGGAAAAGGGCGCACAACCGCTGACACGCGTCCACCACGTTAACGCCCACGCATCCAAGGCCAATGCACAATGTTGCTTGATTTTTTGGCTTAGAACTGTCCAAGTTCAGCTCAGAACGGCACGTTCTTAACTGGAGCGGGTTTATATGTTTTAGACGATATGAGAACAAGTTATAAATTGATAGTGCTTCACCCACCACAGTTTATTTATTTATTTTATTTATTTATTTAAGACATACTGCAGTCCGAAGACCAAGCAGGTGGGCAGGGATTAGAAAGCACAATTCTGAAAACAGTCCAACAAGTGTGAAGAAACAAAAAAAAGAAAAAAAAAGATAGCAGTAAACAAAAAAACATAGCGGTACAGTAAATGTTTAAAATATTGCAGAAAGTACACGCTTTTCAAAATCCGACACATCACGCGCCGAAAACACATCAACCGGCAATCTATTCCACTGCTCGATTGTGCGGGGAAAGAAGGAGTGCTTAAAAAGATTAGTGCGTGCAAAAATTGGAGTTAGATTGTGCTCATGGGTGCTTCGAGTTGAACGAGATAAGCGGGGCTGAATATAAAGTCCTGGATTAATATTGAATTGTTGGGAATTAAGCAAAAACAGAAATCTTAGACGCGCAACCTGCCTCCTGTGTTCCAGGGTCATTATATTGTTGTTTTCCATGAGAAGCGATGGAGAAGCTCGGCTATGATAGCTGTTAAAGATGAACCGGACTGCCTTCCTAAAGTAGTTTAGACTACTTTAGAAGTAATTGACATTTCAGTGCTCAAAGTAACTACAGCGGTATGCACCAGAAATCAACATCGGTGCGTGCGCCGCTCCCGCGAATGAACATTCGCGTCCAGCATACTGTACGTCTATCATAGGCGTGTGCAGGGTTCTCCTTAAGGAAGGGGGGGGGGCAAAAGTTTGTCTCAGTGCCCCTCCCCAGAGCTAACTTAGCACCCCCTCCCTATTATGTTAATATATGGAGTTGACATTGAGCTCTCTCCCCCCTCCTCTCTGCGGTGAATGAGGTGGCGGCTGCCCTCCTGATCAGGTTTACAAACCACCGGGTTCCTATACCTGCACTACCAAATTTACTAACAATATCTTAAATGTGCAGGTACCTTCAGTATATTTACACAACATATTTTATATCAGTCAACTGAATAATCACGCCTGCCACTTCATGATCTGACAGATTTAAGTCAGTCATAAGACTACAATTGAGGCCAGAGTAGCAGGCTTTCGGCTGATGTGTGTGTTCGAAATATCCTCAAATGCAACAAAGAACACCTGGTTCTTATTGATACTACAGATATTGGCCATAAGATAGGAACCGAATACTGCGTAGAATGCCTTCGGGCATTTTCCATAGTTGAAATGTGCTCTAATGCAAATAACTGTGCCTGACACTTTATGATGTGACAGATATCGGCCATAATATTGCAACTGACCCCTGTATGGAAGACTTCTCGACGTTGTCTTTAGTCAAAGTATTCTCTAAAACGACAAATGACACTCAACTGTTCATGAAGTCACAGATATTGGTCATAATATTAGAACTGAAACCTTTATTCAAGACTTCTGGACGTTGTCTTTAGTCAAACTATTCTCTAACACGACAAACGACACCCAACTGTTCATGAAGTGACAGATATTGTCATAATATTGGAACTGAACCCTGTATGGAAGACTGCTGGACGTTGTCTTTAGCCAACGTATTCTCTAAAACGACAAACGACACCCAACTGTTCATGAAGTCACAGATAGCGGTCATAATATTAGAACTGAATCCTTAATGGAAGACTTCTGGACGTTGTCTTAAGTCAAAGTTTTCTCTAAAACGACAGACGACACCCGAATGTTCTTGAAGTCACAGATATCGGTCATAATAATGGAACTGAACCCTGTATGGAACACTTCTGGACGTTGTCTTTAGTCAAAGTATTCTTTAAAACGACACCCAACTGTTCATGAAGTCACAGATATCAGTCATAATATTAGAACTGAATCCTTCATGGAAGACTTCTGAACGTTGTCTTTAGTCAAAGTATTCTCTAAAACGACAAATGACGCCCAACTCTTCATGAAGTCACAGATATCGGTCATAATACTGTAACTGAACCCTTCATGGAAGGCAGCCAGAATGTTCTCCAATGCAAAACACACCCGACACATCATGATGCAACATATATTAATGACCAGATTGGAACCGAGCACAGCGTGGAACATTTTCGGATGGTATATTTATTTATTTTCAAATACGGCAGCTCAAAGTGAGGCTACTTCAAAAGTGGCGTACGTATATACAAAATGAAAAGATTTAAACAGTAATATCACATTAAGTGTGCCAAGGTAAACAAATATCACTACCCTTGAGTGCACCCCTGTAATAAATGAGAGAAATAGGACATTATTATAATACAAGTGCCTCCAAAAAGTCAGACACACTGGTATTAGGAATCAAACCAAGTAGATCAATCCAGTGTTTGATAACTTTATTTGAACGTGTTAGAGAGCTCTACAAATGACTTCTAAGCGGGATGGTGACTGCGGATAAGTGCTGTGTTGAAGACTTCAGCACTTTGCTGGTAGTTTAAATATCCTTTAACATCTACAAAAGGCATCTGACACTTCTTGATGAGACAGACATTGGTTTTGAGATTACAGCCAAGCACTGTGGCTTTCACATGTCATCAATTGTCAAAATACCCTATAATGCATTAAAGCATGCCAAAAATTTTTGATGGGACAGATACCGATCACAGGATTGCACCAGAGCACCGTACAGAAGTTTCGGCAAGTTTTCCAACAGAACTAAACTGAATATGCTTAAGTGCATGCATATGTATAATCCAGATTAATGCATATATAAAAAAACTGAACAGAAATGAAGGACTCCTTGGAAACACATACAAATATTCAATGTTCGGAACCATCAAATAATATATTCAGCTCATTACAGTCTGGAGGAACAGATAAATACATGCACAGCTCTGAAAGGTCTCATAAGTCACATGAGGTACTTTTTGCATTTCTTCTATACAAAGTGCAGTACCGTACTAGTGCACCTTCATTCATTCTGTGCATACATGTGGTGAACTTTTTGTCCAACTATCGTTTCATCGTGCTGCTGATTTCAAATCAGGTGCTTCTCAAAAGGTTTTCAGTTATCTGTCCAGCTGCAAACAGAACGCATGTTATGTTATAGTAAACTGTAAAACGACGGAGAAGCGCCATTGTATGTATATAGCTATGAGTATAAGAATGAACTATAAATTAAGAATGTGTGTGTTAGGATGCCTCCAAACAACGTATGTGCTTGCGTGGCAGAGAAGCAGAAGAAGCGAGAAGTGAAATAGCAGGCAATACCAGCAGCACTTAATCATGCAACTTTCTTTTTCGATCACCACAGCAGCGCACACTCGAGTTTCTGTCTTGTACGTGAATGGAAATGAGACCGCTGACAGCTCAATGTGTCAGCGTCGCTGGTACCCGACACGAAGTCACCTCACACTGCTACCAAGCAGCACATCCTTGTTATTAGCTTGGCAACACGCGAAAATGATTTGCACCGAAGCCAACGAATGTTTCAGCGTCGTACAATCCGCGAATACACTTCTATAAGTACGTACGTTTTCACATCACGGAAATGTGTTGGGTAGTGCGAGGTTCGCTTTCAGCGATGATGAATACCGATGTTGAAAACAAACACAGTGCAGATAAAAACTCCTCCGTATGAACTACGCGATATTTCGGGCGTCGTATATAGTGTCTATGTTGCGACGGAAACTACCGTAGAGTTTTTTTCAGCCGATGTGCCTCGCATGTGCTGGTTCATACGAACTAGATGGTAGAGGCCTGCGCTGGATGCAGATGACACCGATCTGAATTGCCTCCGCGGTAGGCGAGGGCTCACGCTCAAACCTTCAAACCTCCGAAGTCTCTTTACACCCGTTTTTAG
This sequence comes from Rhipicephalus annulatus, assembly GCA_013436015.1. Taxonomy (NCBI): domain Eukaryota; kingdom Metazoa; phylum Arthropoda; class Arachnida; order Ixodida; family Ixodidae; genus Rhipicephalus; species Rhipicephalus annulatus. The sequence continues at coordinate 481,677 of WOVY01009274.1, forward strand.
CACAGAAAGTCACAGATCAAAGCACAAGAACACCGACATGCTCCTTTCGCTCGGCCGACGATCGCACACGGGACCGGCGCTAGCATAGCCGGCCGGCATTCGCTGGATTTGTCGGCGTCGCTCGAACTCGGCACGAAACTGCGTCACGCTGGTAGCACTCGCAGTCGCTCGTCGTTTCGTTGTCGTTCTAGATTACGAAGCGGTAATTCAGGAACGTTTGGAGTAGTTTCCGTGCTTGCTTTCAGCACTCGGCTGGGCCTTCGAAGCGGCGGCCATTAGACACAGCATTCGGAGTCATCGCGGCCTCTTGTTGGTTGGCGCGCGGCTCTTGAATGATTGGCGCCGCTGTACGCGTGGTGACGTAGCGTACGCGTGCAAAAATATCAAGCCCGGCTTGATCCCTCGCGCCTCCTCGCGTATGCCCCTCCGACGCTGACGCCGAGAGGCGCATTTGACGCTTTTGACGCGTAGACGCGAGCATACGCGTGCCAGTGGTTGGCACTTTATTGCACGTGAACCGACGAGTCAGTGATGTAGCGAACGGTGGTCGTGGCAGGTGCTGCAGGCCACGGACGCCTGGATCGGCGGGCACGGAAGTGTTTCTCCGGCCGTTCAGTTCGGTGCGTGTGCCATTTAAAAAATAATAATTGGCAAAGCTCCGATGCGCGCCGCCACGCGACGCTCTTCTCCCACTCTCCTGCAGACGACGCCGTGCCCTAGTAACGTTGGCTGCGCCGTAGACCTGCTTGGAGAAATGCACTTTGGACGTCGTTCATGTGGTCTTTGAAATTATGATACGCTAATATGTATTCCTAATGGGACTTGATACAGTGAGTGTTGTTCTCTGCAGCGTGCTATCATCGAGACAGAGTCAAGCAGCGTGAGGTAACTTCGTGCGGTGCATCTGTTCGCAAATTTCGCCTCCATGATACACACATTAGGCTGACTACTTTATCTGCCGCGCTTTTCATTATTTCTTTTAGTGGTCGTTTCTCCCATTTCCACCTGGATGGGAGCGCATTTTTAGGGGGCCTTGTTCTCTTAAAAAGAATGCAGTTTATGCCGTTCAGCTCCGTCTTCAAAGCATCACATTGCTGGAAAACAAAACCGCAGTACTAGTAATGCTACAGTCATTTTCACCAGCACAATGATCGGCGAAATTTTCTTGTGGGCACGACACTTAACGTTTTCTAATTTTCCACAGTACGAAAGTGTTGCGAATTTGACGTTATTATCTAAGCGCAGGCCACATGTATGCGAATATGAACGGAAAAATGATGGGGGACGCTGTAGTGGCCTGTGAATTATAGGGCACCAGGGATCTGTTACTCCATGGCCAATGTGCTTTTTTCCCTCAGCGGAAGCTTGTCGTTTTGAAGCACGACATCGTCAAAAAGCTTGTTTCGCAGAAATTATGCCGTCATTATTTATGTGTAAGTGGAAAAGCTGCGTTGGCCGTGAGCGAAAATTCGAGGTAGATGCAGTGAAGATGGTGTTTGCACTTCGTCCTTCCTTATGGCAAAGTGTAGGTCTCCGCCGAGAAGAGAACCAAGTTAAAAACAATTGGAACCAATTGGAAAATTTTCACTTGGTTTCAATTGATTCCATTTGTGAATTAGTACACCAATGGGCCATTTGGACTATTTGGTTGTATGTGGGTCAAATGGTGCAGTAACGTATAACCAATTGGGGCAATTAGGAATATTCTTATTCGGCCAATTGGTTGGATTCCAATCGCGTCAAATAGTGCAGTCAGTACATGGCAGGAGCGTAGGCAGAAATTTTTTCAGGGGGGTTCACACCAACCCGATGGGGGGGGGGGGGGCACAGGTCTCAGTTTTTCTCTGTGACGTCACTTTCTATGGTAGTTTAAACAGATGGTGTACGTGTACATTAAGTCATGAGATTCCCCTTTCTCCATGCGTATGGTTGTTAAGGGAGTAAGTAAAAGTACTGGAGGAATGATTGATATGTGGGGTTGAACATCCCAAAACGACCCTATGATAATTAGAGACGCCGTAGTTGAGGGCTCCGGAAATTTCGACCACCTGGGGTTCATTCACGTACACCCAAATCTGAGCCCACGGGCCTACAACATTTCCGCCTCCATCGGAAATGCAGCCGCCGCAGCTAGGATTCAAACCCGTGACCTGCGGGTCAGCAGCCGAGTACCTTAGCCACTGGACCACCGCGGCGGGTCAGTACTCTAAAAAGTACTGTAAAATACAGTAAACAAAAGGCACATAGACCATGCGGAGCAATGGCCTCTCGTATTACCATTGAATAAACTATACTTTGAAAACACATTATTGCAATGACCCACCCGATCGGAGAAGGCATCGTTAATCTGTGTAAAGCGTACATGGCGTAGTCCTCGTTCGGGGCAAAGTGCGTTTACCAGGTCAAGGACGGTTCCGCTTGCATCTAGGAATGAGAGGTATACGCAGCATTTTTTGTACATTAATAATTACATTTTGGTTTTGCTTACTTTGCTGAGCGAATTTATTACTGTCAATGTTTGTGACTGCAAGCCTATGGAAATTTTATGTTAATCGTAATATGTCAAGCAGCCCTGACGCAGTGGTAGCTTTTAGTCAACATTTTTTTTACTTTACTGCGTGAATCCAAGCATGCTTGCGGTGCACAATAAATATTTTTTTCGTAAGATATGCTGCATGTTTGCAACACGATTTTGCACACGTTATTTTCAGACGAAATTTCAGTTGCACTGTGACTTTTGATAAAAATGAAGTACTCCAATAGGTTTTATCATGCAATTTGCGAAGGCGAGGTGATCATTGATGAGAAATGTCACTTGGTCTCAATTGAAAGTGCGCGTGCGACCGTACTATACCGATTCGCAAAAACCAGCTGATTCGCTGCGTATATATGCTAAAACACTTAAATACGCGCTATAAAACGCGGAATGTTCTCGTCTCTTTTTTTAGTAGCTTTTGTCACTCGACTCCCAGAAACGATAGCATTGCGGCAAAGTGTTTTCCGTTGTTTGCAAGTGTGCAGCCGACATTTCCCTTCAAATAAACAGATTCAGAACTGTACAGAATATTTCACCACGCAGCATACGTGTATTCATGTTTCTAGCACTTACTTCAGTGTGTGAACAGGAGCACACCTTGAAGATGCTTTCTTCCTTTCTGCCACATAATATTTCCGAATATGCCATTCCTTCCACTGCCGAGAAGTTTGATGACGTGTACTCGAACAATGTCTCAACTTCGGCATCGCAAGGGGAGTTAGCAGCATGGGCTGCGAAGTGGAAGCAAAGGAAGCGAAAAACGATGAGCATGTCTGCGAAGCAAGCGGTTGCCAATTGCCCAGAAGTATTATTCCCAAACGTGCACCGTCTTCTAAAGATTCCGACAACTCTGCCGGTGAGCACAGCTGAAGCCGAACGCTCTTTTTAATCGCTGAGACGCCTAAAGTTGTACCTGAGAGCTACAAAAACAAATTAAACATTGTTTGGTGCCTTCCCACCACCCAGCCCTAAGCTAAGTCGGCCTCAAGCTCTCACTTTAAGGCTATTGCAAATGGAGTCATACCCCAATCCACACGTCCCCCACGCCATAGACCCGGAGCTCTACGATAATGATATAAGCAACCAATGCAAACTCACCCCGGCTACGCTTAGACACATGCTCTGGGAGGGCACTTATATATATAACAATGTTAACCCTGATGCTACTTCGGTGAGGTGGGCGGCTGCCTTGCGTAGCTCCCGCCAAGTCGACCAGAAATGGGCCGTCCAGCCGGCCCGTGATGCGGCGGTTCCAACGTCAATCCCAACGTGGGAGCCCTGAGCACGTTCGCGTGCTTCTTGCAGGACACTAATAAATATTATTCCGTCCATCCATCGCTCTCTGTGCATTTACCGTGAAATACAAGTCCACCTGGAAGACATTCTTTCTGTTCTTTACCGGGAACCTAGATGGCTTCAGCTAAGTGTGTGCGTATACCAAGCATAGGCGCCTGCTAAAAATCAAGGAAGAAAGTTAACTGAAGTTTTTCTTGGATTGAGATTTTCTAAACGACAGTGAAAACATAGTTCTTAATGATGAATTGATGTGGTTTAGCAACCCTAAACTATGATATGCTTACGAAAGGTGCCGTAGTGGAGCACTCTGGAAATTCTACCACTTTGGTTCATTAACATGCACCTGAATCAAAGTGCACGGGCTTCAAGAATTTTAGTGTACATAAAAAAACAACAGGGATTTGATCCCGCTACTTGCGGGTCAGCAATGGAGCACCATAACCACTGCACTACCCTGGCGGGTAGTAAGAGTGCCGGTTTTGGTAAAATCAGTATGCGCTACTTTTCGTTCAGCTGTAAGGAAGCAAGTTCGACTGTATGAAACATATTGCTGAAAATCACTTTGATAGCACGGCACAGTGATTCCGTTCTCTCCCGTTGCCTACTTCTTGCTTTTCGGTGGCACCTTTCGCCTGCAGACGTGTTTCGCGGATACAAAAGTGTGAATGGCAATGCAACAGCTCAAATTTGCATGCAACAATTCTCGCCGATTTCGCGTAACATATGGGGCATATAGTATGACAAGTAATACGCAGGATAATCTTTGTGTCAATTGAAAAAGACAATCAACAGTATTACGCAATGTAGTGTATCTCTTTGCTGCGTGAGACATTGCTTGCACAAAGTTTCTTGTGCAAAGAAGATGAACAAAAATGTCAATGAGAAAATTGTAGATCGTTTTACAAAACGTCCGATTAGACAGTTTTGGACATTATATCTGTTAATTACTAGTAATTTTCAGCTAACTACGAATGCTCGCGAAGTAGAAAAAAATATGATGTGACAAACCGATTCGCACATACGCGCGCCATGATTTTGGAGCTCTCCATGGTGGAGTTCTCTAACGTCCCACGCGAGAATGATACGCTTCCCTCGCACAGGTTCAGGACAGCGATAAGCAGTCAAAATGGTTATCGCTTTTGTGGCCGATCTTAAAACGTGTTCGTCGTGAAGCCACCACCATCGTCGCGGCCCTGTCGAGACAGCGAAACCGGGCAAATGATATGGTCGTTCGTACGTGGAACGTTGTGGTGGACTAGAATTATCGCGCACACTGGCCCGCGAGCGGGTTTTTCGCGTGGTATTCTTTGCATTTCGCGAGAACTTGTAGTTAGCAGAAAAACACTAATGATTAACTGATATAATGTTCGACACTGTAAAATCGGACGTTTTGCAAAATGATCTACAACTTTCCATTGAAACTTTTTATCCATCTTTGTTTCTTCAAAAGTTAGGTAATTAAACAGATAAAAATAAATAATAGTTCAAAGCACAAAAAATGGCCTGACTAACTTCAAGCAACGGTCAGTAACACGCGTTTGGTCACGTCGTATTTGCGTGCGTCGGCATTTATTAAAACTCTGGCTAAAGATATAGCTGGGGAACCCTATATATAATGTGTGGCATCTTTTTTCAGTTTTATGTTCTTTATTTTTGCACTGTTTGCCGCGCTGCCGAACAATGAAAACTTGTCCTCACTACATCTGCTCACAATGCATTTCTCATTATGCTGCTTTAGGTTTATAACTACCATGTTTTTATCTAACAACCTAAGTAACATGCTGAGTATTTTAGTAGGCCTTTCTGAGGTTGTGATTGACCTGCACGTTTGCCTAGACAACACTTCAGAGTGCTTTTAGCCATGAGGGCATAGTAAACATATATGTATAAATATATTGTACACTCGCATACAAACCAGGTTAGGTGTATCAACCGAATATTCTGTTTCGCGCGCGCGCGCGTGTGTGTATGTGTGTGTATGTGTGTGTGTGTGTGTGTGTGTGTGTGTGTGTGTGTGTGTGTGTGTTCTTTTGTGTGTGTTCTTTTGTGTGTGTTCTTTTGTGTGTGTTCTTTTGTGTGTGTGTGCGTGTGGATGTGTGAGCTCTTTCGTGCATGCGTGCGTATGCGTGTGTGTGTGCGCGCTTGTGTGTGTGGGTGAGTGCACCCACCTTAAGCTACTCCGCATCTGAAAATTATTTTTTTTAATTTTACTTAAAACTTCTTTAGACTGCAAGTAGCACACATCACTTTTTTTATTTTATTTAATTCATTTGATACGGTGTTGCGTTTTTCTACGCGCGAAAAAAACCCGTCTTCTACGTGTACCTTAAACGCTAAGCGGCGTCTGTGTCCGTATGAAAATATACGCTGCTTGTGCTCAGCCATAACTTTCCACTGAGTTGCAGGACGCACGCCAAACAAGACTACTTCGCGTAAGAGCACATTTGCAGGAAGATCTGCTCTCGTATAGCTTTCCCTTAATTGCCGAAAAAAGTTGTCTGCGAGTAAAGCAGGTAAGCTTGCGCATTGAAGGCGTCAGTACCCCATGATATCTCCGCTAACCTTCATGGTGCAGCTGAGCTATCTATCATTCAGATTGTTTTGCTCTTCTGGAAGCGGTCACCGAAAAATTAAATAAATCAATCAGTTGAGTTCACTCTCCTTTGTATTTTCTACTCATGTGCTGCAGAGGAAGGCACACAAGTTTTCTTGAAAACTGGCTCATGGATGTCTTCGCCTCGGTCACTATCATCACGACAGGAGCTGGGGCACGAAGAAAAGGAAAGAATATAGCGCCAGTCACCATCAATTCTGTTATTTGTTCTCTTTGAGGTAATTGGGGGGAGGGGGCGACGAAAAATGAGTTGTGCCACCAGGCGCGCATGTCCACCGGGCGCACCACCGGGCGCGCCGATCCAGGCGACCGTACACGTGCATGGCGAACGGACGAGGTGGCGCTGCGGGCGCCGGAGCGAGTGTGCGGCAGGCGACGGAGATAGTGACGTCAGGGCGGCACACTGCGAGGAGAGCGGTACGTCAATGCGCAATAGTGGCGTGACCTACTTGGCACCACGCCAGCACCTGCGGTGCGCGGCGCGTTCGTACGGAGGACAGCGTTACAGAGGCTAATCAAAAAGTTGCTTCGCGCTTCAAATATTGAGGACTGTCAGTTTTTCGGCCCCCTCTGCCGTTCTGACATGCAGGTGAAATTAAGTGGTAGGATTTTTATCCATGTCTTAGTTACATGCCCAAATTCAATCCTATAGAAACTATTCTTGCTGTACTAGACTCAATTGATATTACGACCTTGTCCTGGTCACTGGCATGACCAGTTCAATTGGATGAGCCCTGATCCACTTCTGTTCTTTTAGAGTGAGGGCCTCATGCCAGCAAATTGATGCCTTCGGGTAGCATCTCAGGTTTTATTGGTCAGCTACCAGCTTATAAAGGAATCACGGGGTACGAGTGGCACTAGCTAGCGCGACTGGTATTACCTACAAAAATGCGCCCAGGGCCCACTAATGTGCATAAGAGAACGGCTACGTCGTATTTAGAGTTGTAAAAGATGAAATTCACTGCCCCTATCATCAGAATGTTGTATTTTTGTCCAGATTAAGTTATCTTTATGCCATATTACTGCACTTCATTAAAAAAACTACGCATCACCTCCCCTCTGCCTCCACTGCCTTCATTTTCTGTCGACTTCACCAGGTTGTACCTGACAAAGAAAACCAGTCTATAATCTATTGTCATTATTTTCTTTTTTTCTATTGTAGTGCTTTCGGCACACCAGAGAACCAGTAACCTCACTGTGATCTGCAAACATGTATACATATATCACAATTGACGTTCTGTAAGTAACAACTAAACAAACTAAAGCAGCTTGGTCACTAGTTTTACTCAACCCTGCATCATTGTTGCGCATCCTGCAAGTAAGCTTAAGACCACCCTTCCCTCCTTATTTAAGGCACTAAAGAAAACAAAAATGGAACAGTACAACACAATCAAGTTGTGTAGTTGTGTTTTGATGCACCAGCAGAGAATAGCCCTTTTGGGATAATATAATAATAATAGTTGTTCAGGTTTAATGTCCTGAAACCACGATATGATTGAGAGATGCCGTAGTGTAAGGCACAAGCAGTTTCAACCACATTGGTTCTTTAACGTACACCTAAATGTAGACACGCGCGCCTCAAGCATTTTCGCCTCCATCGAAAATGCTACCGTCACAGCCGGGATGAAGGATGGTGGTTTTTTTTTTTTTTGCACAGTTAGGCCTAATTAGGAGTCGGGCTAGTTATTTTTCATTCAACTTCAATTGTCTTTTGCAGCTCAAAATACAACTCTGACAGAAAAGAAGCGCACGCGCAGCACTGCTTAGTTCTTCCTATTTCAGCAAGGATGAGCTCAATGAGGTGTACACGCGCACATACACTTTGAAAAGTTTTCCGGAGTAACTGCGCAGTTATCACGAAAAGGGCTCTTTGCTCCTCCAAAAGACGAAATGTCGCTAAAGATTACACACAGCACCGCAAGGAGGTGCACTTTCCTCCTTGTGGAGTAAAGCACCCATTCTTTGGGGTAACATGCAGGCATGTTCGCGCCATGTGCAAACGACTCATCGGTGCATACACAAGCCTGTTTCGTTTCGAACAGTTCTGTAGCGTGGTGTGGTGTAGTGGTTAGTGTACGTGCAAGCTGACTGAATTATCGTGAGTTGACTGATGTATATGTGGGGTTAGACATCCCAAAACCACCATATGATTATGAGAGGCGTCGTAGTGAAAGGCTCCGGAAATTGAACAGATGCAGCAAAATAAAAGGGTCGCTCGCACACAGTCATAAGCCCTTCGTGAATAATAGCGCAGCGTCTGTGCAAACACCTTTAATTATTCAAGGGTTATCCGCCTTTTCACGGAATTGTTTGAAAAGCTTCTCAACATTCGGACAAAACGATGCTTGGAACACTTCCAATCCTTCATCCGATAACATGATCGGCTCCCTTAGTTGATCAATGAGATTTCGAGAACCATCAATTTTAAAGGCACCGTTGGTATTGCTACAACGTCTAATTCTTCTTTTTCGGCTGCTAATTATACCTCCTTCGCCAATTCATTTTTTAAGGGCGAAGCTCCTCTTAGTCTAAGCTTGTCCTGCGTCAGGCGTAACCGGCCAGACAGACGAACGGACGGAAGTACAGACAGACAGACGTACGGATCAGATGGACGGATAGAGAGGCGGACAGACCGACACATAGGCTGATGGACAGACAAATGGATGGATGGATGGACGCCTCGCCCCACTCATGATCATTCACTCTGTGTATATGCTGTGATTGTTTGTCTGTACCACTCCTTCATGGGTGAAGCTTAGGGGTGGAGGCGATTTTGACAGCTCCATCAATGACGGGAGCTTCAGGCGAAAGTGTTTTCTTTTTCTCTGTCCTTGCAAAGTAGCTCGTTTCTTTTTTTTTCCTGCATAAAGAGAGACATATCGCAACATCGAAAGTTTTGGCGCTTAGAGCGTAGTGTTTATGTATATATAAGAAACTCAACATCCCAGAAACGCCGAGCCGGTGCTACATTTATACCTTTCAAAAAACAAACCGCCCCCTTGCGTTAAGCGCACTCACGCACTGACTTTTGTAAGGGCGCTAGAAATGATTCAAACAAGACAGTAATGTTACAAGCCCATAGTCTCGTTATTTACCCTGCCTCATTGAAGCAGCCTGTTTCAACATCTATTCTGAACACCACTTTTTATTGACGCTTAACCATCTCACCTCGTAGCACACTCCCATGTGCCGTGCAATACGGCGTCTTTGGAATTCTGAAACGCACAAAAATGATTCAAAGTGTCACTGTGCACCCGGACGCAAAAATTAAGTACATGCTAATGCAGTCGTAGTCCCGAAAACATGTGAGGAAAAATGAGCGAAGCATGCACACTTGCACATCGAAAGTTATGCCCGAGGCCCGCTTCACACAATTCGCGCAACCAAATGCTACGCAACAGCCCATCATCAACGTGTCAAAAAGTGATACATGCGTGTCAAGAACCGTCTTGTTCAATTACAGGCACCACACGCAACATATCTAGCTCAAAAACCATGCCAAAAAACAGGTACGCTACAATGCGCCCATCTGTTTTCTGCCCTGAGCAATATGGCGGCGCGTCGGCTTCAGCCACGGAACCCCTCCGCCACTCAAGGAGTTTAAAGTAACCTCCTTGGCTGAGTTGTGCCAATCCATGAAGGAATGTGCCGCTCAAAGAAAACGACCGCAGTCGTGGAGCTCAGAGTTAATATATACAGACTCTAGAGAAAAAGCTTCCCATAGGACCTGTGCAGTAAAACCGATAACCGCTGGGGTGCCGCCATGGAGGAACGATACTCAGTCGTATGCAGTGCTTCGCCGTCAGTGTTTTTTGTTGCGATGAGCCAAAAACTCGACTTCTTGTTACAGTCTTTTCTTGCGATGCAAGAGAGATCCACGAAACAGAAAAATTCCAGGGATTGTTGCAGCAGGCAGTGGCGGGTGCGAGTGAACGTCACTTGAAAGCCTTGTATCGTTCCGTAATGGCGGTACCTGAGTGGTTTTAGGTTTTAATGTATGGGCCCTATGGGGAGCTCTTCCTTTAAAGTCTATATATTAACTCTATGGCTGCAATTGCACCCGGCGTTTTTTTTTTCTGTTTCATGGATTTTTGTTACATTGCAGTAAGAGACTGTCAAAAGAGGTCGAGTGTTTGGCTTATGACAACAAAAAACATGGACGCCGACTCACACTGTATCATGATAACACCAATACATAATGTTATCTCCTGGTGGCACCGTTTTTGTGGCATCCGCGGCTAGCTACGGCAATGTGCTGTAGCCAGTCACGGAGGCCACGCCATTTCACTTTTTTTATCGGAAATGAAATGTTTTTCGTAAAATTTCAGGCAACCTACGTGAAATCATAAGCGTGGTCGACATTTGTACATTGTACGGGAAAATCGGAAGAGCTGGCAGGTATGCACCTGGGCCGCAAGCAAGTCGACGCAATCGGCCGCACGGCACTTTGCCACGCTCTCAACGTTAAAAAAATGGCGGGGCCATCTACTTAAACATAGAGGAAGGAAAGGTAGGAGAGGGCATGCCCAGCTGGCACGCTACGTGAAAAGTGTAGAGGAAATGACATCATGGCGGCCATATTCACTGGGCACAATGGTGGCGTTGCTATGGTTACGTGTTACGCAGTGGAGCTGGTCTAGCAGTGAGCGGCCGCGGCTGGCGGCGGCATGTGTGCCTCCTCAGGTCTCGTGCTGAGCCGTGGCGGACAATATCCGTGCTCTGCGCCACGCTGTTGGTTACGCATTGTTCTCCTGGCAGTTACTGTACTCTTAGCAACGTTTACAAATCCTTTTGTCCATCACGGGGTTTCAACAGTGCGTAGAAAGAGTGCATATCCAAGTGTCGTGCGGCGGATGACGCTGATGAAGCAATTAGGGTTCAGCTATATCACCTTGGGCACCATGACGAAGCGGAACGATGACAAACGCCTTGCAGGTCAGTGAAAGTTGGGCAGTGCTCCTGCTTCTGACAACGGACGACGCTGTGGAGCCCAGCAAGACGCAATGAGGATCATGTGCACATACGTAGTTTCGTGTTCTGTGTGTACAGTAACAACTTGCACGTGCGTATTAAAACACCTTTTCTGTTCCGCTTCGTACACTCTCCACCAGCATTGCATGTAATCTCAACGTAACAGCAACCGCGTTCAAGTGTCCACCATGCTCGAAGTCACCATGGTCGCAGAATGCTGACGCTGATGAGTTTCACGCGGAACACGGATGCTTGTGAGTTTCACGCGGAACACGGAAGTTTCACGCGGCACCGGATGCTGCGTCGACCGCGTGGCGGAATGCAACCGTAGAAGGCGTACGACCGATTGTGTTGTCTGTGCAGTTGCCGAATTAATGACGTGAAAACACTCGCCGTTGTCAGTGCATCTAGCGCGCGATCTCTTGTACTTGCTTCGTTGTGGGTGAGCTGTTACTCACTGTTAATATTCAGACGAAACGATTTCGCCGAAGGTTCCCCGCTGGCCCAGAGTGTTGAGCCCGGTTCCATTAATTTCGGATCGTCACGAGACGCTCGCTGCGTAGCTCACGTGCTTTCCGAGCCGGAGAGAAAGTCGTGCCTCCTGCTTTACATTCGGATGTAAACAAGAGAGGAGAATTCTCCCAGTCAATATGGCCGAATTCTGGCTTCATCGCAGCTACAGTGTACTAGAAGGAGAAGTGTGCCATGCGGCGCTGCAAGAAGGGTCCTTCTAGCGATGACGGCTCCGCGCGCCACTAGAGGACGCTGCTGGCTAAAGGAACGCTACGCTCGCTGCCGTGATGGCTCTGTGAGCGGGCTGTGTGGCCGATATGTGTACTGTTCCGAGTTGTCGTCGTGGCTTTTTATGCAACAGATGCCACTTAATGGTGAAATTCATCCCTTCTGCATAGGCACTAGCCGTTGTCTCGCTATAACAAACGTGTACAAAAACGCCCGACTTCGAGGTCGTTTACAACAGCCGAGCTTGTTTCTTTTTGAAGTTCATATATTTTATATAGTAGTAATGCACTTTCAAATAGGATCGGGTGCATTTTAACTTATTAACTTATAGAGCTCAAATATCTATTTTTTGCATACAAGTGCCTGTGTTCAATCCTGTGCGTTTTATATATTTTAGATTGCTTCGCATACTAAACGGTGGGGAAGCTTCAATCGAAGGTCTAATTCTTTCAGCTGCTGCTTCTTCCGATAACTGCTCATTTTTTGTTTTCATTTGACTCAAGCTCATTTTTGCGCTGCTAAGCTTGACTTTAGTCCTCTGAAGGTTGCGGCGTATATTGCGAAAACTTTGTTTCGTAAACATCTGCTGACATCGTCTCCTGGAAAGCTAGTTTGGTGGTAATGGTGATGTCGCAAAAGTGGGGTTAGCCTGGCCTAAAAAGCCGGCAATTGTTCCACCTGGGCATCTCTTAAATTATAAGGGCCAGTCACCAAATGTCATTCGGCCGAGAGTTTCGCAGGAAAGCCATCAGGATCCGTTGCACGCTGCCCCTTGTCCCCGCGGGTTTTTCAGGAAAAATGACATTTTCCGATGTCCCGTGCTTGTGACAACCTTTCTGCAAGCTGCGTACCATCTATTTTCTTTCTCCGTCAAACTGCGGGCACAGCCAAATCAAATGTTTGATGTCACCAATGTCGCCACGAATGGCACAGAACGGGGACGCGCCTCGCCCAGCTAGTCTGGAATGACCAAGCCAGCGTGAATGTGGAGTCAGTTCTTATCCGGTAAAGCAGCGTCGCTTGTTCTCCGGAAAGTATAAGCATTATCTGATATTTGAAGTGAACACAAGCACTGAGGACATTTACTACTAGCGTGCAGCTCTTTGAAAAAAACACCCCATAAAACGATGGGCATTTGCCAGCTAAAGGCGCTCCATTTTCACGCCGGGACATGAAGCTAACTTGATCACATAATTTATCAGCAACTCTGCCTTTTATTGAGCTACGAGTTCCGCTTGGCGCCACTTCTTTCCTCTTATGAGAAATTTGGTGGCTGCAGCACTTTCAGCAGCTTGCTTCTTAATATCAAGGAGTTTTTTTTCAACGCTACCTTGCTATATTCCACAGTGTCGGCTTCCAACTCGGCCTAAAAAAGTGAGTCCCCAACACACGGCCGGAAAATTTCCGACCACTCATTTGGAATGGTGAGCTTTGAAAATGACAGCCCTTGAAATTCTTGGTCACGAGCTTTATCAGAGGCACCATCTCAGCCAACATCATTCGACATTCTTTGGCTTTCCTGTTCAGGAAAATCATCACCTGAAATTCCTCAATCAACATCATTCGACTCAACTTCTGACTACGTGTTGCTCTTACGTCTTCGCTTCGGTTAGGGGAGAACCTGATCACTTAGATTGCGATCCTTCCGTTTTTTTCGGCAGCAATTGTGAAAGGTACTTCGGAGCATCAAAGAAAATAGTAGGAATGGCACCATTTGATAAGAATGGTAGGTCTCTAGGGATCTCAATAACCTTACTGCCGATAGTCGTCTTGAAAGTTCGCTCTGTGAACCTTGCTTCGAAGTGTCGCTCACCAACAGCACTGCTCTCGTCGAGGACTCGATCACCTCTCTTGATGTTCCACGACCATTCTTCCTGGCAGTCAGCTTCAACATCCCCGCCGCGGTGGTCTAGTGGCTAAGGTACTCAGCTGCTGACCCGCAGGTGGCGGGATCGAATCCAGGCTGCTGCGGCTGCCTTTCCGATGGAGGCGGAAAATTTGTAGGCCCATGTGCTCAGATGTGGGTGCACGTTAAAGAACCCAAGGTGGTCGACATTTCCAGAGCCCTCCACTACGGCGTCTCTCATAATCATATTGTCACGTGATCACAGTACGACCACAACGTCTGTTCACAGGAGCAGCACTGGACGTCGAGCCGAATCGAACGTTAGAGCACGAGCACACACCAACCGTCCTCTTCTTTCACACCATGGCACATACTTGCATTAGCATGGCTAAACCTCGTTCCATGCCTGTGGCATTACCCCCCCTTCGAAAAAAAAATGTACCACCCCGATGGCCAATGCCGATTAAAAGTTAAAGTAGTCGCGTACACGCACAAAGACGCGTGAAGAAGCAGTGTCAGGTGGCTCGGGGGTAGTGTGGCTTCATCCGTGACACATGAACAATATCGGGCTGCTGGGAACATCGGGATCGCTGAGCTGTGTCTTCAAGCAGAATTTCGTAGTTGACATCTGTGAGGCGCCGTAGTACTCTATAGGGACCGAAGTAGCGGTGAAGTAACTTTTCCGAGTGGCCCCTTTTGCGAACGGGGATCCACAGCCAGACCAGATCACCGGGTTGGTAAATGACATGGCGATGACGGGAGTTGTACCTCTGCGAGTCGATTCGTTGTTGTTTTCGGATCCGCTTGAGTGCAAGCTGGCGGGCCGCGTCGGCGAGCCGGAGAAAGTCGTTCGCATCAGTAGTAATATTGGTCGTGTCAGGCAACAGCATGGCATCAAGCATCGTAATTGCTTCTCGGCCGTGAAGCAACCGGAATGGAGTGAAACCCGTAGTCTCTTGAACCGCAGTGTTGTAAGCGAACGTTACGTATGGCAAAATTGCATCCCAGTTCTTGTGATTACGGTCGACGTACATAGATAGCATGTCAGCGAGCGTCTTGTTTAATCTCTCCGTAAGACCGTTGGTTTGTGGATGGTATGCGGTTGTTTTGCGGTGAGCTGTTCCACTAAGTCTCGTGACGTCTTGCATCAATTGGGCTGTAAAGGCTGTTCCACGGTCAGTGATAAGAACTGTTGGCGCTCCATGGCGGAGGACGATGTTGTTGATAAAAAAATACGCAACCTCATTGGCAGTGCCTCGTTGTAGGGATTTCGTTTCGCAGTACCTCGTTAAATAGTCAGTAGCGACTACGATCCAGCGGTTGCCATCATGTGACTTCGGGAAGGGCCCAAGCAAGTTCATGCCGATTCGTTCAAACGGTTGTGACGGGGGTGCAACAGGCTGTAATAAACCAGCAGGGCGCACAGGTGGGGCTTTACGGCGCTGGCAATGATTGCATGTTTTAACGTAATGCTTGACATCCTGGGTGAGCTTTGGCCAGTAGTAGCGAGTCCGAATCCGGGCAAGGGTACGTGCGAATCCTAGGTGGCCGGAGGAAGGCTCGTCGTGGCAGGCAGATAAAATGTCAGCACGTAGCCCTGGTGGAACGACGAGGAGGTACTCAGTCGCATAAGGTTCGAAGTTCTTTTTGTAGACGATGTCGTTGCGGAGACAAAATGACCCTGAACGTGCAAATGCCGATGGTGGACTCGAGCTGCGACCTTGAAGGTATTTGATAAATTGTTGGATCTCTGAATCATTCCACTGTTGTTGGGCCAAGTTGGATTCACTGACTGCACAAAGAAAATGGCCATCGGTATCATCGTCCCTCGATGTCGTCGCGAGGGGTGCGCACGAAAGGCAATCAGCATCAGTGTGCCTGCGGCCCGACTTGTAGACGACTGTAACCTCAAATTCTTGAAGGCGTAAGCTCCACCTCGCGAGGCGCCCTGAAGGGTCCTTGAGATTGGCCAGCCAACAGAGGGCATGATGGTCCGTAACCACTCTGAATAGACGGCCATACAGATACGGTCGGAACTTTGTTATCGCCCAAATAACAGCAAGACATTCCTTCTCCGTGGTCGAGCAGTTAGTTTCAGCAGATGACAAAATGCGGCTAGCATAAGCGATGGGACGTTCAGCGCCGTCTTGCCACTGGACGAGTACTGCACCAAGACCGATGTTGCTTACGTCAGTGTGAAGTTCGGTGGTGGCATCTTCATCAAAGTGCCCTAGTAAGGGTTCACTCTGAAGGCACTGCTGAAGCTGGGAAAAAGCGGCTCTCTGCTCTGGACCCCACGCAAAAGGAGTATCCTTTTTCGTTAAACAGGTAAGGGGTTCAGCGATGTTGGCAAAGCTCTGGAAAAAGCGCCTGTAGTAGGCGCAGAGACCCAAACACCGGCGCAAATCCCGTTTGTTCGAAGGTGGAGGAAATGCAGCAACAGCCATGGTCTTTTCTGTGTCTGGTCTAATGCTATCGTGACTGATAAGGTGGCCGAGGAACTTTAGTTCTTCGTAGCCGAAATGACACTTCTCCGGTTTTAGAGATAGGCCTGCGGATCGAATAGCGACGAAGACGGACTGAAGTCGTTGTAAATGTTGCTCAAATGTTTTGGAAAAAACAACGACGTCGTCTAAATACACGAGGCAGGATTCCCACTTCAGACCGGACAGGACGGTGTCCATCATCCTTTGGAACGTTGCCGGTGCAGAGCACAATCCAAATGGTAACACTTTGAATTCGTAGAGGCCATCGGGAGTTATGAATGCTGTTTTTTCCCTGTCACGTTCATCGACCTCGATCTGCCAGTAGCCGCTGCGTAAATCCATTGAGGAAAAATATCGCGCATGTCGAAGTCGATCCAGTGAATCATCTATGCGTGGGAGAGGGTAGACGTCTCTCTTCGTCACTTTGTTGAGCTTCCGGTAATCGACGCAAAATCGAAGAGTGCCGTCTTTCTTTTTAACAAGTACGACGGGTGACGCCCATGGACTGTTCGAGGGTTGGATGACGTCGTCGTCGAGCATCTGTTTCACTTGAAAACGTATTGCTTCTTGTTCTTTTTGCGACACGCGGTAGGCGTGCTGTCGTACAGGCCGTTCGGTAGGGTCCGTTATAATGCGGTGCTTCACGGTTGGGGTCTGCTTGATTTTGGAGGTGGACGCAAAGCAATCACTATACGTACGTAAAATCATGCGTATCTGCTGTTGCTGCGCACAGGATAGCTGGCAATTCACGTCAACCGTACTGGCTATATCAGTGTTACCTTCGGCAGCAGTGGCAATCAGAGCGATAGTGGAACATTCTGCGTCATCGATGGCTTCAAAGTTCGTGATTGCTGTTCGCTTTGCTAAGTGTTGGTACTGGCCGCCGAAATTCGTGATCAGAAGCTGAGTCCTCCGATGTTTCAGTTTGACGATAGCACGCGCGACACAAATCTGCCGAGCCAAGAGCACCGAGAGGTTAGTTTCCGCGATGCCACTACTCTTGTTGTCACAGTCGCTCTCCACCGTTACCAACATACTGGCTCGCGGCGGCAGTGCGATGGTGTCGTCAGCAATTCGAAGTGTTGTGGTCGGCGCAACTGCATCTTTTCGTAGGGCTGTATGGTCGTTAGATAACGTTATGAGCAGGTCGCGAAGGTTAATAATGGCTCCATGCTCGCGGAGAAAATCCATTCCGAGAATCAGGTTTTGGGAGCATTCGCGCAATACAACGAAGGAAACAATGTACGTCGACTCACGAATTCGGAGGCGGGCAGTGCACATTCCTAGCGCTGTCATTAGGTGACCTCGCGCAGTCCGGAGGTTGGTTCCATGTCCCCAAGGTGTCGTTACCTTTCTTAGCTGTGCAGCGAGGTCAGCGCTTATAACAGAATAATCGGCACCCGTGTCTACCAGAGCGGTCAGCGGGTGGTTGTCGAGAAGAACAAAGACACGAGCAGAGACCTGTTTGTCGTCGATGGCACACGTCGGTGAAAGAATGTCGTCTGATGTCGGCAGGCAAATCGGGGGAGGGTCTTGTAACGGTCGATCAACAGCGGCCTCACCCCCAGAGGTCGCTGTTCTTAGTTTCCCCGGCGCGGGCTTGTGGATCTAGGTGATCTTCCTGCAAGGACGTCCGCAAAGGTTGATTGTTGGCCAGGTGACGTGGAACGCCGTGGAGATGGTGAGCGGGATTGGCGACGTGGAAGGTTTGAGGATCGTTGGCTTGCCAAGTATTCGGCGATAGCACGGGGCCGCTCACCATCTCTGGGTCGACGAGCATCCGGACGAAAGCCGGGAAGACCCATGTGCCTGTAGGCGCACTCACGGTAGATGTGACCTGGTTCACCACAGTGATAACATAGAGGCCGGTTGTCGGGAGCACGCCATACACTGGATTTCCGTGTAAGGGGTGGGTTGCCGTACTGCCATGGTCCCGAGTAGAACGACGGTGCCGTGTGCAGGGTGGACGGACGGGACGGATAGCCAACAGCCGGTGCAGGAGTACGCAGTGCTTCCGCGTACGTTAATAGCGGAGCTTCGGCTGGACGCGGGGCCGTCATGGGTTGGACTTCGGCTGCACGCAGAGTCGTCATGGGGTGCACCAGCTGTCGGACCTCTTCGCGAACGACATCCGTTAAAGCAGCAACATGGGGCGGAGAAGACACCACGTGTAGCTTTTGCAGCTCCTCGCGCACAATACTGCGCACGAGCTCCGTCAGGTCTTTTACAGTCGTGACGTCAGGTGTTTGTAGGGCCGACGACACTGACGAAAGACTGCCAGGACGTTCATACTGGTACGAACGCTGCCTTAGCATTCTCTCCATTGTCGTGGCTTCGCGAAGGAAATCCTCTACAGTGCCGGGAGGGTTCCGCACTAGTCCCGCGAACAGCTGCTCCTTCACTCCCCGCATTAGGAGGCGCACCTTCTTTTCTTCCGTCATTGAAGAGTCGGCTCGCCTGAACAGCCGCGTCATGTCCTCAACGAACAAGGCAACACTCTCGTTCGGACGCTGGTTTCGGGAATTGAGGAGCCGTTCCGCTTGCTCCTTTCGGTCAGAGCTTCGGAAAGTATTTCGCAACTGGTTGCAAAACTCTGGCCAGGTTGTCATAGTGGCTTCATGGTTTTCGAACCAAGTGCGCGCAGAGTCCTCGAGATAAAAGTAGACGTACCGAAGCTTTCGCTGCTCGTTCCACTCGTTGACGCTGCCGCAACGGTTGTAGTCGTCGAGCCAGTCGTCGACGTCCTCATAAGGGTCACCGTGGAACGGCTTCGGAGTACGTGGGACGTTGAAGAACCATGGAGGAGGCAGCGTCGATGTTTCTTGGGTTTGCGTTCCCGCACTAGCCATAGTACTGCCGAGTTGAGGAAATGGTCCGAATTCAGGAGGTAGGCCTAGTTGTCGCCTGCTACGCCGTAGGTCAGCTGGTTCTTCCAAGTCGCGGCTAGTGTCGGGACCTTGCTGCTGATTGCAGTGCATACAACACTACCCAGCACCTACACCAGAAAATGTCACGTGATCACAGTACGACCACAACGTCTGTTCACAGGAGCAGCACTGGACGTCGAGCCGAATCGAACGTTAGAGCACGAGCACACACCAACCGTCCTCTTCTTTTTTCTCACCATGGCACATACTCGCATTAGCATGGCTAAACCTCGTTCCATGCCTGTGGCAATATGGTGGTTTCGGGACATTAAATTCCATATAACTATCAATCAAGCTTCAACGGCACCCGAAATAAGGAGTGTGCCTCCTTAAACGAACAGTAGCCGCTGTTACAATTTGGCACAAAGCCGAAGCTGTCTCACTTGTTCCGCCGTCTCCTAGTCATTTTTTTTTCTCTTTCCAGCGGACAAGCGCAAACACCACCGTAACTTCTTCACTCACGTACAGCACAATCTGGCGAGGAGCATAGTTATTCAATGCTAGAAGTAAAACGCGTTAACAGCACAAACTTACAGAGCAAGATGTGTTGGCAGACGCGCTCCTCTGGCTTGCAGCGTCACCTAGTGATTGCAGGCTGTACTCAACCTGTTTCATTGCTGCGAGGGCCCCCTCGCCTCCATTGGAACGCGCCGCGCACGGCACACTTTTCCTTCTATTACACTGTATCGCGACTTCACAATGAGTGACGTTGAGGCCTCTCCTACCTTTCCTTCCTCCGTGTACTGAAAGAACCTGCAAACGTTCCTCTCTGTGCTAAGTAAATTGAATAATTGACCATTCTGCCTTTCCTAAAGCAGTTGATATAAAATTTATACAATATTCGTTTATTTAAATTACGTGGACACGCTTGTTTACAATTTCTACTGAGAAATTTTGATCATCTTAAACGTTTAAATTTAGCGCTTCCGTAGAACTTTGTGATGACAACAATGAGAACGTTCCAAGCCATGGAGGAAGTGGTTCCAAAAAATCCAAGCTATCAGCGTTTTTGTGGTTATAGTAGAGTGTACTAGAAGCAAGTTCTAGTACACTCTAGTTATAGTACAGAGTCTAGCAAATTACTACCTAGTGTGCTAAGCGCGCGCATTTCGTACGAGGGAGGGTGGTCCGACAAGTGCATGACCGCGCTTATTTGCCGCAAGCGGCGCTGCGAATCGAGTGGGTGCCTGATTGTGCGAAGAAGTTCTGGTAGGTGTTCTGTAGTTTTCTCGTCCACTTGCTGCCAGAGCCTCGCTACGAGTAAGATAAGTGTTTGACAGCTGTTATGTGTCGTATTGTGAAGTTCGATTTTGCCAGATGTGAGCAGCAACATACTGAGATGTTTAAGGCTAAGGGGCAATGCAAAGAAAGGACATGTTTTGTGGCTCTGTGTCGAAGAGGTTATCGGTCAAACGAGGAAAGGGTATCTTTGTTCACCCAACGCCTCCTCTAGGAAGATGTTTGCCGCATAAGAAAAAAAACAGCTGCCACACCCTTTCCTTCCTTCATTTTGAAAATGTTCTCGGTCGCTAGCGTCACTTGTGGCGGACGGTGCAACGACGCAACACTTTGCATAGCCTCCAAAACAGTGGTGCACAGTTGCAGGTCTCGAACAACTCTCGACTGACGCGCCCTTATGGGCCACAGATGAAAAACACCTAGCTTGTACCGCCCGTCGCCGTGATGATGGATGGATGGATGCTATGAGCGTCCCCTTTATAACGGGGTGGTGACAAGTATGCCACCAGGCTCGACAAAAAAAAACCTTTTTTCTTTTTTGATGTTGGCCTAATGCCTCTACTTCGATAAATTCTATCTTAATGGAAAAAAGGTAAATTTTCAGCATAAGTTCTCTGCCATTTACGGCACACTGTCCATATTTTATTTTTCCAATATTTATTTTTGTCCTTTCTCTCTAATTTTCTGCCACCAATACTCTAACCGTCTCTTACTTATTTCAATCGCGGGTGTGTTCAGCTTTCCATTGTTGTCCCTAAAACCCAAGGCTTCCTGTAGGCTCGTGCCCAAACGTACACCTGGGTGGATATCTCCACATTCAATCACAACATGCTCCACCGTTTCCTTATCTTTCCCGCAGCATGTGCATTGTTCTTCTTCTTTACTGAATCTTGCTTTATAACTACGCGTTCTAAGGCAACCCGATCTCGCTTCAAACAGTAAAGCGCTTCCCCTTGAATTATCGTAAAATGCCTCCCTCCTTATTTCATTTTTGCCCTTTCGGTAGTTACTCAAAGCCGGTTTTTTCTCCATAGCTGCCATCCAGTAAATCCTCTCCGCCTCCCTGACTTTTCCCTTAACGCTCTTTGTTGACATATGGCTTACAATACCAGCCGTATATTTACTAGTGAGTCTTCTAGTTCTTTTTCTCCACTGTGTGTCCACGCTCTTCCTATACAAATAACGGAACACATTCTCTGCCCATCTACTCTCCTTCATATTTCTTAGCCTTTCTTCGAACCTTATTTTGCTCTGCGCTTCCCTCGCCTCAAAACCTGCCCACCCCATATCGCCCTTTACAGCCTCGTTTGTCGTCTTCCCGTGAGCACCCAACGCGAGGCGTCCCACAGTCCTTTGATTTACATCCATTCCCGATTGCACCTCTGCCCTCATGCACACCACTGAGTTCCCAAAAGTAAGCCCTGGAACCATTACACCCTTCCACAGACCTCGAAGCACCTCATACCTATTGTATCCCCACAACGCTCTGTGCTTCATTATTGCCACATTCCTCTTTCCTTTTGCTGCCGAGGCTTTTTCCTGTACCTCCATGTATCTATCACTCTCATTTACCCATACTCCAAGGTACTTGTATTCACTTACCCTCGGTATTTCTTGGCCTTGTATGGACACCGTCTGATCACAGGGATCATTGAATACCATCAATCCACACTTCGTTACACTGAATCCTAGTCCAAGAGCTTCACCTTCCCTTCCGCATATATTCGCCAGCTGCTGTATATCATCTCGACTGTCCGCAAATAAGACGATATCGTCCGCATAAAATAAACCTGGAAGCTTCTGCTCAATCATCATGCCGCCCTGTTTGTGTGACAGATTAAAACCGATGTTGCTACCTTCTAGCGCTTTTTCCATACTCACCATGTACAGCATGAATAACAGCGGGGACAAAGGACATCCCTGTCTCAGACCCTTGCTAACCTCAACGTTCTCTTTGCTACGCATTCCTTCCCACTCTATGCAAACTGTATTTTCTCGGTATATCTCCCTCAAAAGCTGTATACAGTCGTCGCCCATGCCCATTCCTTTCAATATATCCCACAAAATTTCCTGATTAACGTTGTCGTATGCCCCAGTGATGTCTATAAAAGCCACGTACAAGGGCCTATTCTCTATTTTAGATATTTCTATACACTGAGTGAGAACAAACAGGTTATCGTCTAACCGCCTGTCGACTCGAAATCCGTTCTGAAGTTCTCCCAAAATATCGTTATGTTCGGCCCATGTTTCTATTTTCATTTTTACTGCTTGCATCGCCAACCTGTATAGTACCGATGTAATGGTTAGTGGTCTATACGAGCGAATCTTGTCCTTTTCTCCCTTGCCTTTATAGATTAAGTTCATTCTACTTTGTCGCCAACTGTCCGGTATTTGTCCGTCCTTTAAGCTTTTTTCTACTGCTTTTAACAATGCTTCTTTAGTGTTATGTCCTAGTTCGTTAATGAGGCTAACGGGAATCCCATCTAAACCCGCGGCAGTGCGCTTTGGAATTTTTCCTTCGGCCTTTTTCCAGTTGAAATTATCAAGTACTAGCTCTTCCTCTGTTGCTTTCTCCGCCACACTTTTACTCACCGGGGAGATCCCCTGGACGCTCTTTTGAAACGAATCGGCTGTTACCTTTTGGATGTAACCTAGCGCTTCGTACCCTTCCAATTGATTTCCTCCTTCATCTAGAATATGTTGTTGCGTTGTGACAGACTTCCTACCTAGCGCCTTTATGTGGCTCCAAAAAATCCTAGGCGCGGCCTCCTTTTTTTCGTGTATCTCTGTCATCCAGCGTTCACTTTCACCTTTAATTTTTGCCTCTACCAATTTCTGTACAAGGGATTTTTTCTCTAAATATATTTCCCATATTTTTTTTACTTCGTCCTGCGGCCGCTTCTCCTTTTTTGCCTTTCTATGCTCCCGTGATGCTTCGCGTCGCTTCTCGATCGCCTCCCGGATTTCCTTGTTCCACCAACTTTTTGGCTTCCTTTTTCCTTTCCAGCAAACAGTTTTCTTCTCTTTCCCTATCTCCTTCGTCATTAGATGTAACAGCTCACTATACTCCCAGTCCTTGCCTGGTATTTCGCCTACTTCTTCCTCGACTCTTGCGGCTATATTTATTATTTGTTTGTCATTTAAATACGAGCTGCCAGACTTTGATTCCATGCTCATATTTTCAGTTTCGTATCCCATTTGTAATGTTATTCGTTTATGATCACTACCCAAGCTGTTAATGCCTTCCTCGTCTATCCTCATTTCTGTCAGTTTGTGGTAAATTCCTTCAGTCATGAGACAATAATCAATACTTGATTGCTTGTTTCCGACTTCCCATGTGATCTGGCCGTCACATTTAGGCCCCGTGTTAACTATCTCCAGACTATGTTGCTCGCAAAGATCTAGTAGTAACTTCCCATTGGTGTCTGAATATCCGTCAAGGTCATGTATGTGGGCATTCATGATAGTGTCGGTCGCGAGCGCCACTGTGCGGAGCTTGTTTAAAACTAAAGGCAGGCCAACTCCGCTGGGAGCATGAGCCATTCCTCAGGCATCTTTTTAGACGAGGCGTTGGTTCATCGCACCGACGGACCCAGCACGGCTTGCAGAATGGGAAAGCAGGATGAAGAGGGCAGGTAGAAGGCTGACGCCGAAGGCTGTCGTTTGCGAACGGCATTTTGAGAGTGACTGCATCAAACGATCTTTTCATATTACGGTGAACGGTGTCGTGAATGAAATCGCCCGAGAGTAGCCGCGCCTGAAGCCCGATGCTGTCAATGTGTACGTGTGTGTACGTATGTGTGCGTGTGTGTGTGTACGTGCTTGTGCGTATGTGTGTGTGCGTATGTGTGTGTGCTTGTATTTGTGCGTGCGGCGTGCCTGTTTGTGTGTATGTGTGTGTGTGTGTGTGTGCGCGCGCGTGTGTGTGTTTTGTGGGCGGCAGCCAACAGCGAGGTTATATTACGACATTATCTTCATTTGATATTGCTAAATACGAGTACTGTGAAAGCAGTCACGTAGGTATTGTTCAATAAAGCGTTTTGTAAAAAAACCCTCCGAAAATACGGAAAAATTGAAAGTTGGCCTCGCGCGACTCGGCCTACTGAAAGCTTCGCAGCGCTTGCGGAGCACGCGGATTGAACGCAGATGGATGGATGGATGGATGTGGCTGTACCCTTTAGATCGGGCGGCGGCTAATGCCACCTAGCCGTAATACTTAGTAAACTAACCATTATATTTATCTTTTTTTTTCCTTTAAATATAGAGGTTTAGGATTCGTACTTTGCAGTGAAGGGTTTCATTTTCACTCGTGCCCTGACTTTAGCCACCAATCAGATAACCTCCTTCTAGTTAATTCTACCTGCTTAAAGTCTATTTTGCCCCCCCCCCCCTGTCCATAAACCGCAGTGCTTTGAAAAACTCTGCGCCATCATCCTGAACTAGAGGGTGAAGCCCTTTACAGGACATTATCAAGTGTTCGGCAGTTTCTTCTTCTTCTCCACACGCACTGCATACTGTGTCTATCCCTTCGTATTTGACCCGATGTGTCTTGGCTCGCAATACTCCCGTCCTGGCCTCAAACAGTAGAGAACTACCCCGAGTATTATCATAGATCCTTTCCTTGGCGATTTCCTGTTCAAAAGTTCGATAGATCTCTAATGCGGACTTCTTAATCATGCCAATTCTCCACATGTCAGTCTCCGTTTTCTTCACTTTCTTCTTAACCGATAGTTCTTTTTGGTTTGGCCACCTGCTGTTTTCTAAGTATTTACCAGTCGATTTTCCTGGTTCGCTTCCTCCATTTTGTATCGACAGTCTTCATGTACAAGTAGCTGAAAACCTTCCTAGCCCAACGCTCCTCCCTCACTTCTCTCAATCGCTTCTCAAATTTTATCTTGCTGCTAGCTACTCTGCCCTCAAACGTTGTTCATCTCATACCACCTTCTACTTCCTGATTTGGTGTATTCCCGTGAGCTCCTAAAGCAAGCCTACCTATTCCACGTTGCTTAATTTCTAATCTTGCTTGAACTTCTGATCTCATGCACAAGACCGCATTGCCGAACGTCAGACCAGGAACCATGACCCTTTGCCATATTCCTCTCACAGCATCATACCTATTGTAACTCCACAGTGCCCTGTTTTTTATTACCACTGCATTCCTGTTTCCTTTAGTCGACACGTATATTTCGTGTTGCCTTAGGTACTCGGCCTCATTGCTTATCCATACGCCCAAATATTTGTTTTTATCTGTTATCTCTAGCGTGACCTCCTATATTCTAAGCTCGCTATCTTCGTTATTATTAAAAATCATGACTGCTGATTGTTCCTTACTGAATCAAAAATCCAACCTATCTCCCTCATAACCGCAGATGTCCATCAATCTCTGCAAATCTTCCTTATTGTCAGCCGTTTGCACTATATCATCTGCGTACATTAATGCTCGTAGTGCCTGATCAATGATCAATATTCCTTGTTTGACTAGAGAGAGGTTGAAGCCAAGTCCACTTCCTTCTAATTTGGCCTCTACTCCTTGTAGGTACATCATGAATAACAAGGGTGACAGTGGACACCCTTGCTTAAGTCCCCGTTTCACCTCTGTGGGCTTGGATACATGTTTTTCCCACTTTATAAGTACCTTGTAACTTTTACAGATTTCCTTTAAAAGATTAGTGACTCCATCTTCCACACCCAGTGTGTCTCGTATTCCCCACAAGTCATCTTGAACCACGCTATCGTACGCTCCCTTGATATCCAAAAATGCTAGCCACAGGGGCCTGAGTTCCTTTTCTGCTATTTCGATGCACTGCGTCAGTGAGAACAGATTGTCTTCCAACCTCCTGTGTTTCCGAAACCCATTCTGCAGTTCCCCCAGCGCCCCTCATCCTCTATCCATGCCTGTAGTCTTTCCTTTATAATCTGCCTTGCCAGCATGTACACCACTGATGTCACTGTTATAGGACGGTAGTTGTTTATGTCATCTTTGTCCCCCTTTCCTTTATAGATCATGCTCATCCTGCTAAGTTTCCATCCATCAGGGACTTCACCATCGATTATTGTTCTGCTCACTGCCTCTCTCAAAGTCTGTTTAGACTTCGGACCCAATGTCCTTATCAGCATAATTGGAATGCCATCTGGGCCTGTTGGTGTACTACTTAGAACCTTCTTTTCAGCCCTTTCCCACTCTCTTTGTGAAAATGGAGCCATTTTGCCACTTGATCCATCTCTGTATATTGTGGTGCACAAGGCACTTCTTTGTTGAAATTTTTCTGCCACCGTTGTTCTTATATATTGAATAGCTTCGTCCCCTTCTAGCCTAGCACCTTGGGCTGTATTTATAAACCTCTGCTCTAGGATTGTTTTAATTCTTAGGGAGTTTAGATGGTTTCGAGATTTCGCAGCTGCCTTTCTGTCTTTTTTATGTACTTCTGCCAGCCACGGAGCACCCTTTCTTCTAATCTTTTCATTGATCAGGAGGGATGCTTCCCTTCTAGAGCTTAGAAAGATTTCCCAGTTTCTTTCAACATCATCTGTCGGTTACTTCGTTGCTTAGCATGTCTGTGTTCCCTAGAGGCTTTCCGACGTTTTGCTATGGCTCTCTTAACTTCCTTATTCCACCAACTTTTGGGTTGTGTCTTCTTTTCCGAGGTGACTTCTCATGTGCCTTAGCAAGCTCTAGCCCAAACAGCCTAATTAGATTTGTGTACGTCCACACAGTTTTATTATCTTCAGTGATTACTTTCTCAATTTGTTTAGTAGTAATTGCTATTTGCCTTTCAGAATGAAAATTTTTCTGTAGTTGCTCATCTTGTCTCCTTCCCACTTTCGCTGCGCTTCCGTGTTGGTCGCAAGCGCCACCGTGCGGGCTTGTTTAAAACTGAAGGCAGGCCAACTCCGCTGGGAGCGCGAGCCATTCCTCAGGCATCTTTCTAGAGGAGGCGTTGGTCGGAGCATTGCTATAGCATAGCTCTGAGGAACAGCAACAAGGCATATGTGTGGTGTGGTTTCACGATTTCACATATTTGCGCCAATGCAAGCGCCGGATGATAAAGTTGTGACAGCAAGGCGGAAATGCACTACGGTGCTCCAGGGGATATTGTGGTGTGGTTTCACGATTTCACATATTTGCGCCAATGCAAGCGCCGGATGATAAAGTTGTGACAGCAAGGCGGAAATGCACTACGGTGCTCCAGGGGATATTGTGCGTGCTTTCGTATTCAGTGGCCGATGTATGTGTTCATATTGACAAACAAGTAACGGTAAGAGATTTATACTGCTCCGTGTAGAGTTTCATATGTTCTGTAATGTACTACGTGTATGTGTATAATGCGAAATGTTTTGCTGCGCAGGTTCACGATTAGTTCATTTCATTAGTTTTTCGTTGTCGAGTATCTTCGACTTTTTGTGCTTTCATAGAACTTTCTGACGCAGGTAGAAAGTTGTCCGTGTGTATTATGTGACAATTTTTATGTTCCTGAATGTTATCTGGTTTAGAATGCGACTTGTCGGCAGCTTCGAACCATCTCCCAGCGCTGATAGCGCGAGCCTCCGCCTTCAAGTCAGAGCAACCAATATGCTCACTGGCTGACTCTCCCAAACGCGCTAAATCCTCCAATGCTAAATGTTTATATCCCGTCAGCCTAGTTTATGCGCCCGGAACCCGGTGCAGGGTTTTCCATCGAAGGGGGGCACCAAAACTGCTGCCCCAACATAATTTCCTTCTACGTAAAGGCTCTACCGACTGTTCACAGACTGTTTGTAGTACCATACCGGGGTGAAGCATGCACTCTCGTCGCAATCGCCGCCGTAAAGATAGGCTGGCTGGATGTTTTGACATGGTAGTATTGAAGCAAGCACTCGTAAACAACCTGCTTGTGCCAGAATTAAAAAGAAAGCGCCGCTGTTTTTACGTATTGATTTCAATAAAAACTCGCTTAAATCGGGCTTAATGCCATGTTGTAAGCTTCGTTTTTTCGGATTTATAGAAACGGTGGACCCTGTGGATACCTGCCGAAGAACGGAAATTTATTTAGATGGGGAACTTGTAAAGTTTGTTTTTGTCAGATCAGCTTTTAACTGTATCGTGTGTATTAAGATACCAGATATACCTTCGGTCCAAGTGACCGAGACTGTATTGCAATATTGGGCTGTTCAAATTTTATCTAGGGCATCGCAGATTCACGCTTTTTTTTTTCAAATAAGAAATTACGAAACATGCAGGCATATACTGTGAGTAATGGTAAACAGCATAATTAAATTTGTATTAGTTGCCTCATTAAACATAGTGTTCATGTGATGTCACTTCCGCCGTTGTCGCCCTCTTCCGCCAGGCCCCGGTACCTCCCTGGGTACCTACGGCACTTCGCGTGCTGCAACGCGGTTTGTTGGGGGCTCGTCATCTGTTGCTGTGTACGATGTTGAATGGGAAGCATTGTGCTTTTTCGTTGTCCTACTTTAACGAGCTCATTAGATCATGAAGGCCTCGTTTTTGCACTCGATACAAGACCAGATAATAGAGATGGTCAGCACGTATATGAGCCACCGCGTTCATTGGCTGCCTGCCACGGCCTGCGAGGGCCCATTGTCTCACTACAAACACTACACTACAAATTGCGTGGCCCAAGAACAAGTGAAAGCTCGAAGTCTCTCAAGCCGCAATTTTAAGAGTGGATGAGTGAAGCGCAGCAGCTCCCATCAAAAACAAGTCTTGCAGAGCTGGGCAAGTTTATAAGAGATATAATATTAATTATTGTGACGAGGAATATATTGCTGCAGCCCATGCCACCAAAGTAGCAGCGCCCCCCCCCCCCAATTGTTTTAAACAGTGCTGCTGTGGAGCCTCTTTGATTGAAATTTGTGGAAACAGCCGAAGAAAATATTATGCGAGGCAGATAGAGACTTCGCGTGGTGCATGACGCGGTAATGCCGGCCATCACTTTCTTTTTTTCGCGTATGTTTTGACACCTTTTTCACCTTGTATTTTACTTTTTTATACGCTAATGTACAGTCGAGTGTCTGAAAATGATAGAGACCGTGTTAGGGAATTAATCGACCAATTTTTTAAAAATCCCGACCCCCCAACTCGAACCGATCGGCTATACTTCAAAGTGAACTAATATTGCTTCGCATCCATTTTCACAGTTTGTTTCGATGCAATACCCGAATTTCCGCGATCGCTATCACGATTTTAACCCCCTTCCTAACACGTTGACTGTGTGCACGCAGTGGCCGCGACAAGTTTGTATATACAGTATCTTGGTAAGCTATCTCTGTTTGCTGGTAAGTGCTTGGCTATGGCGCTTACCCAGAATGAAGTTACACCTAAAGACACAAATATCACCAAGTTTCTTCAAGTAGTTTTTTTTTTGTTAATCCGTGTCAGCCAAACACGTCGGTACTTTTCGGAAAATCGCTGTGTGCGTTCTCAATTTTAGGTAATAACTTTTGGCGAAGAAACACCCTGAAGATCTGCTCCCTCTTCGGGGACTACAAAATCAACTTGCCTCACTAGCAGCCCTCAAACTTGCATCGTGAGGCAAAAATAAACAGGCGCAAGCACGAGGAGACAACACGACAGCGATGGGTGACGGAGTCGGTAGGTACCCGGGCATGTCGGTGGCGCTTTTCGGAAGTGACGAAAGGGCGCTGCGTGACACACGTGCACACTATGTATACTTATATGGAATGTTCAAACTTCTGCAAATTCAAGCAGGCCATCTTTAATAGCATACCCTTTTGCTTTCTTTGTGCCTTGAGATATACAATCTGCCATGAAATGTGTTTTGCCAATGTATGTGTATAGTAAAATACTAGTTGAACAAACTATTCAGTTGTACAAATTTTTTTTTAATCCTCTGCGTAAGTTCCATTGGGCCCAATGCTATTACATTTAAGTTTACTGAAATTACTGTAGAGGGCATTCCAGTTCTCCAAACTTATTTTGTGGTATCATTGAATGCCTATTTTGTCATAATGATGAGATGTTGCCTAAAAGACTAAGTATATACAGCGCTTTGCATTCTGAGGACTAGGTCAACTGCAGCCCCCACGTTTAGACATGCACCACTCTGTCCACTGTAGAGATCGTAGCAAGCATGCTACATCGGATGAAGAAGAAGTAGCCATTGTAGAGTCATTATGACAACTTGTCAGTGCAAACAAATAGGATAAAGTAACAAGGTACACAAACAAGTGCAGATTGAAACTTGGGTTTAATCGTAGCAGAAATATATACAAGAAAAGACGAGGGGAAAGCAGGGTTACAAGGGAAGGAACAACATCATGTTTTAGATTGTGAGATTGCGTTTCTTGACTACACCTGATGTTCTTTCCCCCTTAACCCTATTTCCTCCTCATCTTTTATGCTATAGATTTATGCTACGATTAAACTCAAGTTTCAGTCTGTGCTTGTTTGTGTACCTTGGTACTTTGTCCCATTTGTGCTGCAAAGTTATAATGGATCTATACCAACTGATGTAGTCAGGGGTCTGCCCATAGGACCGGAGCCAGCCAAAGTCTCGGGAAGATGTCGAGGAGAGGAGCCTGAGCCGATATGAGGAACGTTTATTTACAGAATTAAGATTTTGAAGGTTGCATGATACATGATTGTAGTAGCATCAGGAAGCTCTCGATAGGAGCTTCTGGGAGTGTGTACAGAGTGTCTCGACACTCGCGTTTCAAGCCCTGGTCTTCCCAAGATTCCCTGCTGAGGAAAACGATTGAGGCCAAGACAGTCCAATGAGATTCGTCTCAATCTCCACCCCCAAGATGTGAAAGTCAAACAGTACCTCCTTCCCAACTGAGGGGAGAGGCACGCCCAGTTCATCGCACGGCGAGGGAGAAGTATAACACAGCCCACAACGCGATAATATGCACAACGCAGCACAGTGCAATAACGTGGTGTCGTTACTCCTTAGTGCAGACAAACTGTCTTGTCGGGTGCAGCGTTGACTCTTAAATTCGGGCTGCGGCGCTGGGCAGGCCACGGCTTCTGTTAAACCATGATGACATGAAGGCATCACAGAGTACGTGGGAAACGTACCCAAAGATGGATATGTATGAGATGCTCGGCTAATTGTTCGGGGCGTCTCTTAGCACATTGAGCAAAGCAAGCAGCCTCGACTGCCGATAGCTTTTCCTAAGCCGTCTATCGGTTGGGCGTGTTCAAAGGGTTTTGGCAAAGGGGAGACGACTGTGCTGAAGAATTCAAAGCACAACTTTCTGGTTATCGCCATTTTTGGTGCACTTCTGGTAGCGCTCACCCAGAACAAATCATGGTAGGCTTAGCTGCAATGTCTCACACATTCAACGGCACCAAGCCAGGGAGGCTGATTATAACACAACTAGCCCGCCTATCAACTCTTCTGCAAACCGTTGTAGAGGAAGCACCAAGAATTTTAGCTAAAGACACCCTGATGTATTTGGAAAAGTGGAAGTGCTTCGCTGCTGAGCAGTGTTGTACTGGAGAAATTCATGAGAGCTTGGGCACTGTGATTCAATTCATGACCATAGTAATAGTCCTAAGTGCACAAGTGCAGGCAAAAATTACTGCATTCTTTGAAACATTCAACGTAAGCAGAAATTCACATTCAAGTAAGCCCCATTGTAAATGAAAAGGTTTCAATTTCATTTCAACCCCTGATATTTTCTTTAGCTCTGGATAACAAATTTAAACAGTGCAATTTTAATTTTAGTATCTTCCCTTTAGCACACTTTTTTCTGTGGTCACTTAAAGTTCATTCAAGGGAATTGTCACTGTATTGTGCCAAAAAATATATTGCTAATTTAGCTAGGTGTTCACGTAAATATATTACACAGCAGAGGCATCTATTATCTGGAACAGCAATATATATTGCTGCGAATATGAGCACTTGTATTGAACATTGTCATTGTTTTCCAGTTTCTGTTAAATACCTGCCTACATGCTCTGTATTATCATTAGAAATGCAGAAGCTTGAGCTAAAAACTGAGCAATAATTAATCAAACCTATTCAGCTGGCACTAGTACTTCAATTGCCATTGCCCGCATCTATCTTAGTACCAAAATAGTTTCAAGTCATGTGGTTACAAAAAACTTTTTGCTACACTGTATGACAACGACTCGGGCATCTATGCATTAGCTTTACGAGTCCTGCCATCTTGTACTTCATATATTTTCTTCCAGCAGGTTTATTTTTTAATTTTTTTCTATTTGATATGTGGCTTTAAGCAGGGTAATTGCTTTTTTATTTACTCCTTCACGGCCAGTTTGGCATCAGAAAACATCATAAAAATATTTTATAGCTTTTGCAGATGCATAAGATGAATAACAATGATCTTCAAGTTTTCTGCAACACTGCACGTGGGTAATAAAATGCCCTTAGACAGGCTGGAGCCTTACATGTGGCTCAATGCTTTGAATCATCACAAAGCCTCTGGCTTTTGATTTTATGTATATAGTTATACTGATAGCTTTCTCTACAATGTAGCTCCCCAGTGTAGTTTTCATCTTGACTGATCTTTAACATTTAAGCATTTTGATGCCATGGCTCCTGTTGACGTAAAGCTAAACTGATGTCATCAGTCATTATTAGACCACCCTGGTTATGCGACATGTGTTGCTGATGTCGCTACGCTGCAGAATTCTTTTGTGAAGAGATGCAGTGCTATTATGAATTTGTAGTATAGGAGGCCCTCCGTTACTTCTCAGATGTCACATTTTTCCGTGCAGTGTGTACTAAAAACTACTAGCTTTGACATATTTTTTCCACAATATTGAGGAGTTGGTAAAATATCATCTCTTGAAGGTATTGCACTGGATTGTTTTTGACGAAGTGCTACCAGTGTAGAAAAATGATTCTCGCATGTGTGTAGAGGATATTCAGTATGAAGGAGGCCTGTACGTGACAGAAAGAGTCCATACTTCAAGTCTACTGTACATGCATACTGTAGTATATAGTAGTATAATATATAATATAGTAGTATGTGCCTCGCAACCCAAACTGGAGTGGTGATGATGAGTATGTACAGATGAGTAGATGGAACGCATAAATAATGCTCACAATACACACACACACAGAATTTGCAGCTACTCAAATACACTGCTGCTTCTCAAAGAAAAAGTGGACAGAGAGTAACGAAAGCGAAAGGTAGGAAGGTTAACCAAGCTCGGCTTGATTGGTTACCTTACACATGTGGTAGGGGAAAGTGGGAATAATAAATAAGATAGAGAAGATAGACTTAGAGAAAGAAAAGGAAATGAACAGTTAGTGAGAACACCTAACACGAGCTGTTAGCTCATAGTCACTCGTGAAGTGCGATCACTTTCAGATAGCTCAGTAGGGCTTTCGTTGCTTTGTGCTCATTTAAAAGTATTCAAACAACTAGATTGGTAATAAGTAGGATTGAACTTTAACAAAAAATATTTTAGTAATTTACATTTTGCATAATGCAGCATAAGCTTCACTAATGGTGGTGACAGATCACAAAAAATGATTGAAAAATTGGACAGAAAGAACCTCGATGTAGGGTAGAAGATGAATAAGCAGAAGACAAAGATAATGCTGTGGAGTCTGATGAAAGAACAAAAATTTGCGATAGACAACTGGACCTTTTAACCAGTAAGAGAGTATGTTTATGAAGGTCATATATCAACTGGGGAGCCTACTTACATAAAGGAAACCCATTTAAGAAAAAAGGTGGCCTAGTATGCATATGGCAAACACTCTCTCAACTCCTGACCGGTAACTTGCTCTTATAATATTAGTGGAAGCTGTTCAACTATTGTGTTCTGCCAGTTCAAGCATACGTGGCAGGAATCTGGATAACAAAAAAAAAACTAAAAAAAATGCTAAGGACCACCCAAGCATGTAATGGAACGAAAATTGATAGGGGTAAGCTTAGTGGATAGAAAAACCACAGTGGATCAGAGATCAGAGAGGAGTAACTGATATCGTAATAGATAGTAAAGGGGGAAAATAAACCTGGGAAAGTGGAGTCATGAGGGCAGAAAATATATCAGTTAGAACATTGGACTGAGAGATGAGAAGTGCCATCTAGCATATGAATGGAAGCACACATTTATCTTTTATAATTATCTCCAGGTTAATCTCTGTTCGGTCGAATGCATGTTTGCCAAAACATGATTAACATTACTTGTTCATTCCGCCAACACACGTCTGACTTCAATGCTCAAAGTTATTGACAGAGCTGCTCAAAGTTATTGACAGAGTTGCTCTTATTGAATAACATAATGATGATGTGAACATGATGATCATTAAAATAACTATATTTCTTGGCGAAATGCAAATAAGCCCAAAAAACGTGGCAAGTGACTAGAAAATTCTGCAGGTGTCTCAGTGATGAAAAAAAGCCCAAATACAATTTCTATAAGCGGAATTGGCAACTCTGATGAAATGACAAAATTAAGAAATATGCAGGCCTAAAATGGAATCGAGTCGCACAAGCCAGGGTGGATTTGAGGTTATTTTGAGAGGCTTTGTTCAGCAGTAGACAAGCAGTAGACCAGCTGATGATCATCTCTGATAGATTGTGGCTGCAACATAAGGCTGTGCACTGTGTTGGTTTAGCAGTCAGGGTGCTCGGCTGCTGACCCAAAGGCTGCAGGTTCGATTCTGGTCACGGCAGTCGCATTTCGATGCAGGTGAAATAGTACAGGCCCGTGTACTGTGCGGTGTCAGTGCATGGTAAAGAACACGAGATGGTCCGAATTGCCAGAGTCCTACACTACGGCATCTCTCATAATCATATCGTGGATTTGGTATGTAAAATCCAAAATATTATTATTGTTATCATCATCCAACATAATGCTGAACCTTTGCAAGATTACACACAAAGCAAGGCTCATTTCACGGTCCTTTTTTTTTCTGTGCAACAGAATGGAAAATAAACTTTGATTTGATTTGATGTCCATCCTTTTTTTGTTTAACCTGCTTACCATGACACTTGGACCCTGCCCATACAGACACACACATGCGCACTCCCTCTCTACAAGGTGTTAATTTCACTCCAAGCCTCAGGATGTTTAAAAAGAGGAAGGATGTTCTGCAAAGCAGACTTAGTACATGTTGTTCTCAGCAGACTGAATTAGTTGCTAGTATATTTGGGAGATTTATTTAGCTTATTATAATAACTCGTAATTTTGAGAAGTGCTAACCTGCTATTAGATAGGTTAGTGAGCCAATGTGAGCATGCTTAAATGACATTTAACTGCAATGTTTTTAACAGTGTACTAATTCAGTGTAATTTTTTTTTCAGCTGGGAAAGAAAGCTTGCAAAGTGTGAAATACCACATGACTACGCTGCCACCTGCATAAGAAAACCACTTATCTTATTGGAAGCAACCGTTCCACCTCTTGTCTCCTGACTGGGACCGTGTTCCTTATTTCGACAATGGTAAGGTGCGAGCACCAAGAACTTGTTGCAATTTTACAGAAAATTCCTGTACTGAATTATAGGGAGACCATTATTATCCTCATCTCTAAGGTAATGGTGAACGTGCTGTTTTCACTGTAGCCTAATTTTGTCATTAGATTTTTTAGTGTTAGATGTTGTGGGATAACTATACCCTAAAGAAGATCGTAATTAGGGAGTATTTGTGCCTAATATTAATCATTGTCATCTGGCTTGCTTGCATTTCTTTCCTTTAAAACAGATGCTGTAAGATCTATTGCTACATCATGCTTGTACAGTAAAACCTCATCAATTCGAACTATATTTTGAAATCCTGCTTAATTCGAAGGATTTCCGGGGTCCCGTATATTGCAATGTAAGTTTGAGTGGGTAATTTCAAGTGGTGTCCGGCCCCAGTTCGGTTTATTCGAAAACTTTGGGTGCCAGTTCCAGATCCTGATTTCGCCGTGAATCGGTGGAAACAACGGCCCTTAATAGGCACAAGGCAGTTCAACGTAGCGATGCAAATAAGTGGCATCTGAAGCACTCCAGCCTCTCTACTTCCAGCGCACACACAGACACAAAACTGTTTCGTGGTCAATCAAAACGTACGCCTGTGGAAAACGAAACATGCTTCACTGCAACTCAGTGGTGGTGCGCGGGCAGCATATTGCATGTTTCTCACAACGTCAGCAAGTAACGGCTTACCCATTCTTTCTGGGAGTGTAAAGAAATTAATAAAAGACAATTTGGCAAAATTCGCGATGTATGCCAACCCACGATTGCCGGTTGCTTCAGCAATTCACGTCTTTGCATTGCTAGCAGAATTCTTGCCAACTCCTACTTTGAAAACTAAGTGCAAAAGTTTCAAAGATATTTTTTGCAGCCAAAACACATCGGGAATTTCATTGTACTGGCCATTAATAAATTCTTAATGATACCAGAAAGAATGTGCGAATGGTCAGATCATGATGTACGAACGCAGCGAGGGGCAGACGATATGCTGCCCGCGTGTCACTACTGTGTTGCAGTGAAGATGTCTTGTTTTACGCAGGTGCACATTTCAGTCGATCACGACAACTTTTTTTTTTTTTTTTTTCGGTGGCAGCAGCGGAGTTCACCATTTCTCTATGTTCGCGGCAAAATGAAGCCCTGGTATTGCTGGAAAACATAACCATTGACGCCGCAAGCTAGCCGACACAGCAAACGATGAGCACTGATTACTTTGAATAGTTCTGTTTCTTGCATCCAATTTTTTGTATGTTCTGTTCATTTGAAAACCCGCTT
Organism: Rhipicephalus annulatus; assembly: GCA_013436015.1. Taxonomy (NCBI): domain Eukaryota; kingdom Metazoa; phylum Arthropoda; class Arachnida; order Ixodida; family Ixodidae; genus Rhipicephalus; species Rhipicephalus annulatus. The sequence continues at coordinate 519,007 of WOVY01009274.1, forward strand.
AATTCGAAGATTTCTTGCAGCTCCATTGACTTCGATTTAGTGAAGGTTTACTGTGGTTCGCAAGGCATTTGTGGCTGAAACATCATGCCGGGACCACGGTGACAATGTAGAAGGAAATGGAAGCGGAAATGTTGTAGGCCCGTGTACTCGGATTTGGGTGCACGTTAAAGAACCCCAGGTGGTCGATATTTCCGGAGCCCTCCACTACGGCGTCTCTCATAATCATATGGTGGTTTTGGGACGTTAAACCCCACAAATCTAATGTAGAAGGAAGCAGACTAAAGCTATATTTGCATTCGCATGCGCCCCAGATATCACGCAGCATGCTTTTAAAAAAATAGAAGCAGTGTTGTGCGAAGCACAACTTATGCATATTGTTCCCACTATGCTGTAGCAGCAACTACAAATTTTTGTTAATGATGTTTAGTTTATTAGGCTTACATTTATAACTCGACAAATACTCACCTAATCATTAAAATCTCGCTGAGACAAATGCAGGCATCATCAAATCACATTTAACTACACTATTTTCGGCACTGTACTAATTGTGTGTTAGCTTTTATTTTTTACCTAATTAAGGAAGCCCAAGAAATGTTGTGGGGTCTCGTTGTGGGGAGCACCATGCTCTTGGAGTGAGCAGACACAGCAGGCGCGGTCGTACGAAACCAAAAAAAAAAACACGTTTATTTAACTGCCTTTAGAACGACGATATCGTTAGCCAAATTATTATACATCATTTGTGCTCAAACATGCTGGAACAACCTTACACATAATGATACAACACTCAACAGTATAACAAACACAAGGCGGCAACGCCAACGCTTGACTCACGACTAGGGCCCCCGGCAGATGGCCCGCGGTGCTGTGCACCAGGGACCCACGCGAGAGACATCCGTTCGCGCTTACTGCCATGCGCCAAAGAGAGCAGCTTAGCTCTCTCGCGCTGCCACCAAGGCTTCCCACCAGGTGTCACCGCTGGCGCTGCCGATCTAACCATGATGATGATGACAATGGTGGTGATAACAAAAGCTCGCGAGCAGAACGCCACCTACCACTGTGGCGACCCCTAATACGGCTTATGTGCGAGACACGAGCAGCACGTGAGGCAAACGACTTTACAGGGGGTGTTAGCACCCCCACATCTTCCCAACTTTAATTGAAACCATATCTCGAATAAACAGCAGCATTAAAGAAAACAGCTGCACAAACTCTTAACAAAAGATGACAACACATGTCCCTAAAGAATTTCTGTGCACCATGACACCGCTGCTGGTCGACACTGCTGCACTGTCTCTGCATTTCCGATGGAGGCGGAAATGTTGTAGGCCCGTGTGCTCAGATTTCGGTGCACGTTAAAGAACCCCAGGTGGTCGAAATTTCCGGAGCTCTGCACTACGGTGTCTCTCATAATCATATGGTGGTTTTGGGACGTTAAACCCCATATATCAATCAACCAATCAACTGCTGCACTGTCTGGCTCGACGACTTGACCTCAGTACCGATCCCACAAAGGCAATGTTTCCGTCAGCGTGAAGAACCATCACTCACGTCAACACATCTTCTGGTTGCGACCAGCACTCACGAGGCCGCCGAAGTGCAGGCTGTTGCGCAGGTCCCAGGCATCCCCATCGCCTGATGTCTCAACTGCATTCCTGGCCAACGACGAAGACAAATGTGCAGAAGACAGCGCGGGTTACATTACTCCCTCTGCGTACACTCAACACACTCGAAAGAACAATGCAGTAGGGCACAGGGAAGGGAGCTTCGGGCTCCTCGCCCACGTGGTACGAGGGTCGGTACTGCTAGCAAATACATCAGCAGCGGCCGAGATGCCCAGCTAAAATGAAAACAAAGGTCACTTTTCCTAACCCGTGCGGATAAAAAAAAAAGAGGGCAGCAAAGTGCAACGCTGCGAGCCACCAAGTTGTGCCACATGGGACAAGCGGCCGTGCAGCGCCTTAGGCCTAATGAGTCACTTGACAACAACCGGCATCCACCCAGCCTAGGCGCAGAAGAGGCAGCCGCAAGAAGACATCCACTCTGTAAGGTGGCCCTACTCCGCTCGCGGCACACAGCAGCTTACCAAGCGATCGGCGTCCACCGTCCCGGACGGTGTCATGACGCCTCGGCGTCGAGCCGTAGACAACAGCAACGACGCCGGACTCCCTGAGTCCAAGGAGATAGAAAAAGCTATTTACAGAAAAACGGACCACCGAGGCTTTCATACGCACTTGCTTCGCACCTTGCCTACAATCCACATGCTCTGTCTAAGCTTTGCTCACCCCTGGATGCAAACTGCATGGCTCTCGTGCCAACTTAACAACGTTCTTGAAAAACCAACCAAAAAAAAAACACTTGCGAGCAGGCAAAAAAAAAAAACAAACTCATTGTGCCAACAAGTTCAAACGCATCACAACAACTGACCTCCTTGCTCTCAACAAAGCACACAACTAATGCTAGCAATGGAAGTCCCCCTCGACACCCCAGGCCTACTTTTCCCCGGCTCAAACAAAAGCTTGTACTGAACCGTGAAAACTGTCGTCCGATGCTCCAAAGGCCCCACGTTGGGCGCCAGTTGGGGGTCTCGTTGTGAGGAGCACCACGCTCTTTGAGCGAACGGACACAGCAGACGCGGTTGGACCAAACCAAACAACACACGTTTATTACACTGCCTTTAGAACGATGATATCGTCAGCCGAATTATTATACATCATTTGTGCTCAAACATGCTAAAACAACTTACACATAATTATGCAATACTTAACAGCATAACAAACACAAGGCGGCAGTGCCAACGCTTGATTCACCACAAGGGCCCCCGGCAGATGGCCCGTGGTGCTGCGCACCGGGGATCCACGCGAGAGACAACCGTTCGCGCCTACTGCCACACGCCAAAGAGAGCAGCTTATCTCTCTCGCGTCGCCACCAAGGCTTCCCGCCAGGCTTCACTACCGGCGCTATCTATATAGCCCTGATAACGATGATGATGGTAGTGGTGATAAAAGCTCGCGAGCAGAACGCCACCTACCACTCAATGGTTGGGATCCTTTAAATGTGGCTTATGTGCGAGGCACATTGCCACGCAGCGCAAACAACTTTATAGGGGTGTTAGCACCCCCCCCCCCCCCCACAATCTAAAAAATAGGACGTGTCTATAGTCGACGACAACTTTCTGTGGCAGCAAAACCAAAGCTATGTGGGCGAAACTTATGCACATGTGATACTGTGCCAAGTAATCCACCGTGTCCGCCGGGTGTTTTGATTTGGAATTCACCAGTGCATTCCGCAACATTACATTCTCACAACGGTGCCATGTGAGCAAAGTTAAACGTCCTTGCATGTTAGCATGCAAATAATTATCATCCGTGCGCAAGTAGCAAGGAAGTTATTCAAACGTGAATGACATTTTTCGAAAGGATATGCATCTATATATATATATCTAATTTGCAAGAGTAGTATATCTTGCGAGTCATAAAATTTACATAGTTTGTAAGAGTGGTAAAACTTTGCAGGCAATAAATTTAAGTCATTTGCAAGAGAGGTGTAAGCTATGAGAGACATTATTTATAGATTTTGCAAAAAGCAGCTTATTGTTCAGCTGGTCTCGTCTGCAAAAGACACAGGCTGTGTTGAAAGGAAGTGTCATGAGGTGTAATGTTATTTTTTAATTTAAAGTAATCCAATAAAAAAAGTGAAGCCCTTTCAAAAAATAGACTATTTCTTGTGGATGTCACCGTATTTAAATTCTTGGAAAACAACAACATGCGAGATACGCACAAGCACTCATCAAGGTATGATAGTTTACATTCACCGAGTTTATACTGTTGACTGTGTTTACATTAACGGGAACTCTTACATTCCACTTATGTAGCTGTCACTGTCATACCTCTTGCTTTAGAAATGTGACCCGAATAGAATTGCAAGCTGGTTGAGGTTTGCGTCGATGAGGCTTCCACATTGCCAAAAGTCCTCTTCGATCTTTTCAATTTGAGTGCATGCCCGAACTAGTTATCTGGCGTTATGAGGTCAATGTTTTCGTGCCCTAGTTTTTCAATGCCGGCAAGGGTTTATGTTGCATTACTCGCAGAAATGGTATCTTTCACATGGCTCTATATATCAGTTCAATAGGTTTCAATTTGAAATGATACAGAGGAAGCCTCAAGACATCATGGCCAACAGCCTTTGCCAAAACATCCACAGGTTAGACGGAAAACATCTCTTTAAATCCTGCAGCTCTGCCTTTAATTGGTCTGAGAAAAACGGGATATTCTTCTCTGTCAGTCAAGGCTGAATGTCTGCCTTTCGTGTTGTCGACGTTGGTACTTTCTCGAGGTGAACATTCATGGATAACGAGCATTATTTATGGCTATGTCCGGCGTTGACGCAGGTTTCGTCAAGGTAGTATGTAGGTCTCGAAGTATAAACAACAAAAGCGAGGTATGTCATCGATCGCCAACACCGCATTTTCGTAATGCAGGACAAGCAATGAAACAATATGCACTGTTCAGCTGACCTAAGAATGCCCAGGCAATGAAGACATCGTACAGAAAAAAAAAAAACAAAGGAACACATGAATGCATCAGAGAAACTGCAGGGAGACGCGAGCCGCATCTCATGTCTTGCATCACACAAAGTACAGCGAAATTCAAGCCATGTCTTTGGCAGTTTCACAGCAATTTTAAAATAATTTCAGTTGCTGGGTGAATAAAAGAATCACTGATTCATTATTTTCCAACAAGATGCATTTTTCAGAACAGCTCCCATATGTGCCGTTTTCGATCGCAAAGTTGTCGAATGGTATGCAGGTACTGCCGTCGCCACACGTTGTTTCTCTCCAACGGCACGAAATTCCTCATCTGTTTGCGAAAGCAAAAGCGGATGCCAGTAAGCAGCCTTTGCATCATTCGCACACTCATTTCAGGCATATTCATGTCACTCACTGACCACATTTCGAGAGAGTTTTGCAGTAGTTGAAATTCAATTTTTCAGAAAGTACTGATGCACTTTTTTTCGTAGAGCTGCCAGAGAGAAGCTGTCGTAAACTTTGTCTTGTTCTCCTGGTTTTCGTACATGCAGTTGTGGCTGGGAGACACAGGCGCTTTCACTTCGTTGACTTGGGCGTTACACCATTTACATCGAGCTTTATGCGGAATACACTGCATTCGCTAACGCCATCGCGATAACGGTCAGTGACCAGAACGGTTCACTGACCGTTCTGGTCAGTGAACCAGAACGGTCTGGTTCACTGACCTTCTGACATGCGCTTCGCACAGGCAGCTGAGAGTCTCTTCTGGTTACATGCGCATATTCATTGTTCAGAATTTTTTTGGTCTGTATGGAGAGCTTTTCGTTTGACAATGCTTGTCATGGCTGCTAAGCTAGTGGGCTAGGGAGATGCAATGGACTTTCCTCCGTAGGCAGTGTTGAGCTGCAACTGGAAGACACCATCTTGGTTTGAAGGTAATGTAAATGAGCAACGAAAGCAAAAAAAAAAAAAACCTGAGAGCATGAAATGGAAATTTTATTACTCCTCATTAATTTTACTAGTGATTTAATAAATACCATTCATGAATAATGAAGCAGTCAATGGTAAATTTCAGTTGACCAGAACCGTATACAAATGCTTTCATTAGAGGACTGCATGCTGGGGCGCAGTAAAACAAGTGTGACTTGCTTCCGTAGCCTAGGCCTTGGTGCCACAGAAAGTTGTCGCCGAGTATAGATTGCCGCATGCGTCAGGAAACAGCGCCCTCAAATGAGATCACTGTGAGGTAGCCATTTAAGACTACGCTCCCTTCTTTTGTGGGTGAAAGTGTTGTCACGTGTTTTTATACTTTGCATGCTTTATCAGTTAGAAAAAATGGGCATATAGTTAGTACATTGCTCAAAATAGCTCGGTCAGATATGTCATTTGAAAATGCCTACATACGCCTCATTGACATTTTAATGATTAGGTGGGTACTTGTTGAAATATAAAAATAATTGAGACTAACTAAACCTCAATAATGAAAAATAAGCAGAGCCTACTACAGTATATTGGGAACAGTATGCACTTAGGTAATCTTCCAAGTAATAACGTTTCCCTTTTTAAAAATCATGCTGCGTGATATTTGGCATACCCTGGGGGCTATTTTCAAACAATTTGTAACAGCTCGAAGGAGGGATCAAACAGAATAATGAGAGGGAGCAAACATCCAATAGGCGAGCTGAAAGAACTCAGAAATGCTTAGAACGCATTGTCACTAATCTCTTAATTGGTAAGGCAATCGCCGGGCAGATTCTAAGGGCCAATTTATCGGACCTCTAAAACGCACCACGAAAGCTTGGACTATTGAGGGTAGACCACTTTAGTGTGCCAGCAAATGCTGGCTGAAATTCAAAGACCGAGTCAGAGCCAAGAACTGACAACAAAAATAAAATACTATATTCTTAGTTAAGACAGTATAATCATTACATAAACATCTGCATACACACACACTTGTATAGTAAATTCAAGTATTTAAATCTCATGATATTCAGGACCATGGAAAGAATCAAACCAATCGCACCACACGTGCAATCTAATGCATTACAAAATCTTGCGAACACTTAAAGTGTTGAAATCTTCACTGATCATGCCCAGTCCACAAGTTCTTGAAAAATGTCCCGAAAGTTTTTTTGTTTTTTTTTTTCCGAGGAGATCAGCCGTGATGACTCCAGCACTGATTGTCGTTGTTTGCTTTGTTGCCGGTCGGTTACACGATTCATGTGCCGCTTCACCGACAGTTCTGACTCCCCATTGCTGCCTGCTTATATCAGGCCGTGGTCAAATTCAAGAATATTCCACACCACTCAGGTGTGCGCAGACAGACGCCTGCCAGTGGCAGTCGCATTTGTTTCTCGAATTCTCTTGGTGTTACTCAGTGTTTGCTTTCACGGCATTGTGGAGAAGCGACCATTGCTGGCGCCTTGAATCGGGGCGAGGTATCTGCAGGTGCCATCTGTTTTGACCTGCTTTTGAGGGTGGTTTCAGTGCTCGTTTGTGACACTCGTGAAGGAATACAGAATTATTATTATAGCTGAACATTGATAATGACAGGCATTGTTTTTCAAAGCTGGAGATTGAAGGGCGGCACGACTTCAACAATTTGTGTTAGTGCATTGAGTGGACGCTAGGGGGTGTCGCAATTTGGCGAGTCGTTCAGTGGTCATTTTCCTAAACAATTGGCGCACAATTGGGGTAAGCCAGGCACAAAACGGGCTAATTTGGTTTTCTGGGCTTAAGCACTTACTTTACGGTCCACTCCACATCGTCTGGAGGTCGTTTTGAATCCATTAAATCAACAGAACAGAGCCTCTTCCCTTTTCATAACACATTCCCTTTTATCTGCATCGTAACTGCCTAGCCAAAGTATTTTCTGTAAAATACATTTATTTACATCTCACGAAAATCGACTATTTGATCTCTGAAGTTGTCACAGTTCACAGGTGTTTCAAAATGGAGAAAAAGTGAGATTGAAGGCACGAAACCTCGTCTGTTGCTAGTGGGACTCATGCTTGATTGATGATGATAGTAAAAGAGGCCATCGTTTTTCCAATTTTTTTTCTTGTTTGATTTTTTCTGATATCGCACAGGGGAAGCCTGTTCAGTCATCTGTTATGGACCCCGGTGGTGAAAGAGAACTACCCTACTGCCACTGCCATTGTGATCTGATCATGGCTTTTGCTGTAAAATTTGGAAGCGCTATGGCATCTAGGGGGCATTGCCACACTTTTCACACCCGTGGTGGCTCTCGCTTTTTTTTTCTTCCTTGTTGCACACTTGATGCTGCCTTGAAAGAATTTGGCCTGGCAAAAGAGCCTGTTGAGTCACTTAAAGGTTCTAGGCACCACCATTCTTTCTTTCCCTGGTGAGAAAGAAACACCAAAATGAAAAAAAAAAGTCGCCACAGTTCCATCAGCCAACACAACCCCTGCCATCATGCTTGTGATGTGCTCTAGGGTAAGGAAAAAAAAACAAAGACAACACAGAGTGATGCGCAAATGCTCAGAAGGTATAGTTTATGGCCTTCTCCTCTCCTGCAATAGGAAGTATATAGGCCAGACCATGAGGTGCATTAATGAGAGACTAAAAGAGCATAATTATACTGTGTCACTTCTAATGCACCCTGGCCAGTTGGCTTACAACTGTGCAGAATTTATGTGCACAGCGATTTTTTCCGGCACGAACGCTTTGGCGCTTTTTTGATCAGAGAAGGAAATCACAGAAACTGTTTACATGCCTATCAGTGAAAGGTGCATTAGTACTCCCTCGGTTGCTCTCTCTCGGAAAGAATTCAAGTTTTTTGAAGGAAACCGTATCGCTGCATACGCTATTCTTTACACGTTTCAGTAAAATTCTTTGATGCCCGGATATGTTTTCTTTTTTGTGTTCTGTTTTCTAGCACTGAATTTCCCTCCCCTCTTTTAATTTTTACCTGTACACAAGGCTTTTTACGATCAAAATAAAGTAGCTGTTAGTTTTGGCATCACTCTGTGTCATCTCTGGTTTTTTTCCTTACCCTGCAACGCATCAGAAGCATAAAAATGTACCAGCTAGCCCCCAAGCCGCCTTATTAACTCCTACCACCTGCCATCTGTATATATATATATATATATATAGTTATAACGTGTCAGCAGAAAGCATAGGACTGGGTTAATTAGCAGAACATGAGGCTGCAGTGGGCATAGGCCGGCTGCTGTTGCTGCTGCTGATGATGTAGTTGATATGCCTAGTCAGCCCTTGGAATAACTACAACTACTTAATGTACACAAGGACATTGATCTACATTGTAATGCTTGTTGCCAATCAAAAAAGAATGCTGCAAATGCAGCTACTCGGTGGCTCCTTCAGATCACAGATTCCCTCAGTGTGTGGGATCTGCTGGAATTTCAGTTGTAACAGGGAATAATCACTCATTATGGGTACATCTGCAGTGGCGTACTGATTTGATGAGTTGTTTTTATTCATTTTTTTTTGTATGCAGAAATGCACGCTGCTGCTAGACCTTCTTGTTGGTGTGTCTGCACAGCTTTTATTATAGTCTCGCTCGTACATGTAATCTCACTAACTGAAATTGTGTTGTCACTTGATGTGCAGGGTAACGGAAGCGATGAAATGCAGTTCAGGGAACTGCTGCGCAAGCTGGAAGCATTGTGGACAACGGAAAAGTTCTGCGAAAGACAAGATGACGTATGGCGCCTACTCAAGCGGGATGTCCCTCGAAGATCCAGGTTCACCTGTCACACGGTTCATGACTTGCTTGACATTCTCACTGACCGTGAGGTTATCACACCACAGGAAACAGTGCTCTTGGAGCGGCTCGCTGCTGTATTCTCAGTCCAAGAGGCCTCAGAGCATATTCAAGCATTTAGGAAAATACCGTTGGACCAGGACACCTGCAGCTTATGTTCTGCACCGTGTCAGGCACCGTTGCTGTATCGCGCGCCTGTTCAGAAAATCACTGGTGAGACATTCCCTATGATTTCACTCTGTTGGTGATCTCTGTTCATACTAGATAAATGTTAGCAACTTTTACAGCAACAAGTTTACGGGATTTCTCACGCACTGTTTGCGGAGACACTATAGCTGCCGATGCGACGAAAGAGAAATTGTAGAAGATGGCGTTCAGTCATCATAATGCAAAAATCACTGTTTCATGTGACTGTGCGAGCAGTATACATGCATTGGGAGCTGATCATCTAAATGTTGCGAGATGCGTAGCCTCATAATGGCTGATTCAGTGTAACACATGTTTTTTAGAACATTGCTGTTGCATGAGCCTTCTACAAAAGTGGAAATGGCTGGCAGAGCCAAGTGCAGAAAACTGTTTCATTAGTTCAATATGTCATAAAGCTACTTTACGGCCCGAGATGATGTTAACAGGTAGTCTTAAACCACTTTTCTGATTAGTTATTGAATGACCTGATCATGGAAGTTTATTGCCTCGCAAATCATTTACAGCAAAAATTTCTTAAATCCCTCAAGAACCAACGGAATTACAGGAATCAGTCATACGCTTTGCATGCCTCCGCTCTTCTGATGTCTCGACGAGTGCATTAAAAGCTGCACAAGGAAGGCGGAAAGATGTCACAACGTTGGTGTAATGACGAAAGGTCGACAAATTCACTCACGAGTCGACTCACTTAGGCTCACTAATACTAAGATAGAGCTGGGAGTCTGAGTGAATCCGGGTGAAGAAAATTTTCGTGTCAGTCCAAAGTGCAAGATGTACAGTTAAACCTGGTTATAATGAAATTAATAAATTCCTGGAAAAATTAGTTATAAAGAGGTTTTTGTTATATGCAGGTATGGTACGAAAATTCGGAAAATAAACGCACAAATTAAACAAAAAAAAGGGACTGAAGGCACAGCTAACCCCAAACACTCATTTTACAGTAAAAAACTGCATTATTATTGCGATAGCAATTACATGGACACTCTTGGCTGGTTTTTGCTGTCACCGCCATCTTCTGCAGCAAGTCCAAATTGACTACATGTCCCCGCACATTTTAAGTTTTACTAGCAGGTAAAAGCGTGAGCGCTGGTGAAGCAGAGATCAAATGAGTCGGCCTATCCCTATCGCCTGCAAAGTGCATAATGTTTCCCGCGTGTTGAAACTGCCATCGAATGCTCAAACAGAAAGTAAACCACCTGCCCTAGACAAGCATGAAACAATGTGGGTAGGGGGGGAATCGCTTGTGTAGCAATAATGAGCTCGCTGGCGCGCTTGCTATCTTGGCGAGTATCAGTGTAGTTTTAACGCGAAGGGACTGTGTGAAAAGAGCAAACGCAATCGTTACGGTCAAAGTCGAAGACGCGCAATTTTCCCCACCGAAGGATAAGCGCGCGCACACAAACATCTAACCCCCCTCTCCTCTCTCCGCATTATCGGGGCAAAGTACACGTGGGAGATAAGCGCCCATCAGCACATCTTGACAAGCTGAGCGCCGAGTGCGGGCGGCCTTTGTTTTTTCTTCAGTTTCAATATATATATATATATATATAGTATACATATACTATACATATACGGTGAATGAAGGCGGCGGTTGCAAAAATACAGCCGAAACTGCCCATATACATAATTGCTATCGGAATAAAAAAAAAAGCAAAGCTGAACGTCCTCGGGGTACACACCATGCGCGCGGACTGAAACTATGCACGTGTGCACGGCATCGAAAACAAAGAGCAAACGACACAGACACGGTTAAAAGTATTCAGTAAAGTGCTCTCCATATTCAGCGCGGCCCCTACATGTGTGATGCTAACAAAATGTGTGGCACTGCCAATAGGCAAAAGTAGTTTTTTTTTTTTTTTTTGAGCGGGGGTTTGGAGTGGTTCGGAGCAGGGCACACTCGCGCATGCGACCGCGGCGGCGAGAAAGGGGGCAACGCCGGCTCGTAAGATGCAGACCCGCCTCACGCGGACCCGGCCCGCGTGCCTACCGCTTCGCACCTTGGTGCCGCTAGAAGATGCATGCTCGTACCAAAATGCCGAAATGCACAGCAAAATTCCAAGATTGTTCGTGGGGAAGATTCGTTATATCAAGGTTGTCTCCCGCATTACTTTGTTACATAGAGGTCGCAAATACATGTGCTCCTATGGAGCGACGGTTGAGAATGCAAAAATTTCGTTATATCCAGGAATTCGTTATTCGGAGGTTCATTATAAGCAGGTTTAACTGTATTTCGTGAGTGAGTCTGAGTCAGTGCCACATTTTTTTCGCCGACCAGTGGACCTATCTACTAAGCTTCAGCATTACTTTCAGTCTTATTTGTATTATCTTTTATACTCGCATCTACTCGCACTCATTTCGAAGTGGTGTTGTTCATACACAACTTTAATATTTATTGATAAGAGGCATGAATTATGTAGGAGGGTGTCTTGACCTCCACCGCCAACTCTTCCGGGGAAGTTCATGATAGATAAAATTTTAAAGCACATGTGATTATGTTTTCTGGCTGTTGACCCAAAGGTCGCGTGTTCAATCCCAGCCGTGGCGGTTGCATTTCGAAGGAAACCAACTTGTAGAGGGCCGTGTGCTATGCGATGTCAGTGCACATTGTAGAAGAGCAGATGGTCGAAATTTCTGGAATTTCCGAAATTTCCGAAATTGATTTTATTTGTAATAAATTCCAACTTACTCATCATTCTGTGCATGTACCACTGCTCTTCAAAAGCATGGAGTAATTTATTGCATAAAGGTCACTTTGCATGCCCCCATCGCATCAGTACGTACCATTCTTGCTCACTATAATACATTTTATTGCCTTTTTAAAGAAGTGCTTCAAGTTAGAAAGAATAATTTTACAAAAAGCTATGAATTTATTAATACCCTCACACAATTAATAATTATTGTACATTTCGTTGACTAGTCTACGAGATTTATAATCTGCCTTTTTTTTTAACTGATGAAATGGCATTATTCTGAAAACTATTCAAAATTTGTTGCCCGCAGGGGCGTGCAAGCAGGCATTTGGTGAGTGGCGTCACCACGGATCCGAGCCAACGGGGAGGTTTTGACCTTCTCTCAAACTTCGCCATGCGCGGCTTAGCAGTGTCTGCGGAAAGGGGGATTCTGAAGGTTAAGCCAATGCCGGGTGTTCGGGTTCGGACCTTTAAGGGGAGGTGCGAGTCGAAAAATCGCGTTTTTAGTATTTCTGATTTTTATTGCATTGTAATCTTCAAACCTTCTTCTTTCATCTGTGAAAATTTCAAAACTGAATTCGAACCGCAAAATGCAAAAAAATGTGTATGAAGGCATCGCAGTGGCTCAAAATTTCGTGAATTTGCGCCGATATTGGCCATCTTTGACTGCGCGCTGCTTTCCGTCGCAGTGCCGCCCGCCATCGCAATCGGTTGGGAAAGTTGCGTCTGGCCTTCTTCTTACAGCTCCGACGACCGCCAGTTTCGTATGTGGGCAAAAAAAAATAAAAAGTGAGGCCTTTTTATGACGTGGTTTGATCGGTTTGAAACGCGCGGCACCCTAAGCCGCATCGCCATTGGCTACCAAGTCATTGTCAGCTGTGTTGGTGGCGGCCATCGGCATTTGGTCCGTCTGCTTTTCTGCGCGTCTACGCATATTTCCGCGATGACAAGCCTGAAAAAGTGCACTGTGAGACCACAGAAGTTTCGAACGAAGCTCAAGTTCAAAGGAAGGCGGCGTAAAGCGCCCCGAACGACGGCGACGAACGAGAACGTGCCTACGTGTGCTAGGCCTGACGGCGGCATCGACGAGTGCGCGAGCGACAGTGGCTGCGATGAAGGGATTGACGCTGCGCTTTCTTTCGTCAGTGCTTCGGAAAAGAAGCTCGGCTTCTTCGAAAAAGATGAAAGACAGCGCAATGAGGTTTGTGCAACGACAGTTTTGTGCGACACCCTCTTGCTGACGGCACTTGTGGCAGGTGCGGCATGCTCTGCTTGCGGTATTCAAAAACTTGCCGTTCGGGAGCCGGCAGAAAAGCGCAAGGGACTTTCGTCGCTCCTCAAACTTCATTGCGAAAACAGCGAATGCTCAGTGACTGTTCTTTCGTGCTCCTATACGTCACTGCGTGTTACGGCGGACGGCAGCAGCCGAGTGAGCCAACGGTACGACAGTGGGAGCTCCCGAGATAGTTTCGCTGTAAATGTGAAGGCGGTGGTGGCTGCACGCGCTGTCGGCATTGGGCATGAGCAATTGTCGAGATTTTGCTCCATTATTGGACTCCCAAAGCCAATGCACCACCGAGGATTTTTTTCGATAGCAAAGAAGGTGCACACCGCTGCCATGGCAGCTGTAAGTGAAAACTTGCGCTGATCCAGAGAGTTGACGAAAGAAGTAGCAGGCAAAACTGATGTGGCTGTTATGTTCGACGGCACTTGGCAGAAGAGGGGCCACAAAAGCCACAAAGGGATTGGCGCAGTTATCTCCTTAGATACTGGCCTCTGCTTAGACTTCGAGGTCATATCAAATTACTGCCTTACATGCAGTAGGCACAAGGATATGGGCCCAGACGAGGAAGTGTGGCAGGCATTCCATGGCCCAGTCTGGGAAAAAAATGCAGACTGTTCCTCCCATGCCATGGAAACGGAGGCTGCAATGCGCATTTGGCAGAGAACATTGACTTATGACACCCCACTGCATTTCATGACATTCTTGAGTGATGGTGACAGCAAAGCATATAGTGCAGTTGCAGAGTCAAAAGTCTATGGTGCTGTCAATATAGAAAAAGAAGACTGCACTAATCATGTGGCCAAGAGACTTGGCACCGCGCTACGGAAGCTGCATGTGCCATTACCACGAGGGCAGAAAATGAAAGAGCCAGCCATTCAGAAGCTCCAAACATACTATCAGGTTGCCATAACAAGCAACAGGGGGAGTGTACGGGATATGTACACTGCAGTATGGGCTTCGTACTTCCACTTATGCTCTACTGACAATGCTGGCAGCCACAAGTTTTGCCCTGCAGGAACAGAGTCGTGGTGCAAACATCAATGCGCTGAAGCACTTGGTGAACCTGCACCACGCCACACAACTCTCCTGACAAAAGCACAGGGATTGGCTGTTTTGCCCATTTATAAGCGGCTAACGGATGAGAAGCTCCTTGCTCGATGCATCAAAGGGAAAACCCAGAACGCATTGGAATCCCTGAAAAGCAAAATTTGGCTACATTGCCCCAAGACTAAGTTTGTCTCCCGAACGGTTGTCGAGACTGCTGCAGCTATGGCAATCCTGTGGTTCAACAAGGGTCATGCTACTTTCGAGCACATCCTAGAAGAGCTCAACATACTGCCATCTAGAGATCTAGTTACTTTCAGTGATTTCCGCGATGCGAGGCGCATCAAGAGAATGTCCGAGCATCTGACAGCAGAAGCAAGGGCCCACCGTCGTCGTGGAGTGAAAAGGGCACGGCTAGAAGAGAGTGCTCGCAAGGACCGTGAGGGCACAACCTATGCTGCAGGACAGTTCTAGTAACTTGCAGTGCTTTTCAAAGTTCTGTTGAAGATTATGGCCAAAGATTATGCATTTCTAACAGCTCTGTGATAAAAAAAAAGGTTTGAAACTTTCAAATGCGGTTTTCCCCTTTTGCAGTTTTGTGTGATCTGTGCTTCTTATACAGGCTAGTTCGTATACTTAGAATTGTCATACCTCTATGAAATTTTGCACATAGCATGATGAAGGCCCATAGAGTGCAAGTATCTATTGAGATTGTCAGTGCTGCTTGATTATGTTATTCAAAAATTACATAACATTGAAAGCCCTTGGCAACTAGAGCCATAGTAAATTTTTCTATTTTATTATTGTATTTCACCTTTTTACGCGCAAAATTTATATAGTTTTTTGTACTCCACAGCTGCAAAGGATCATAGTCAGCTATATCTGCATGCTTTATCTCAAATTTTTATAGGTCAGAAATGTTGCATAACAATGGCCATAATTTTGCAGTATCTGACCTGCAGAAAGAAAACCAAGCAATCTACGTGAAAATAAATGACATACTTGAAAAGAGGAGAAAAAACTCTATTAGCATGCCAATTTGTGTTAAATTCAGACTCTTATTAAAGAAAATCATTTTTCGAGTAGCATCTCCCCTTAAGGCCCCCCCCCCCCCGGCAGAGGCGGTACACACCTTTGGCCCCAGCTTCACGTAGACTTCACCCCTGGGCTGACCCGCCCAGAGGAAATTGGCAGTCGATTTTCCTATCTCTTTCTCTCTATACATATAGCTTCGTTTTTTTCCCCTGTTTTACTCTTTCCTGTCTTCTACTCTCAGTTAATTCTAGTTTTTCCCAGTGTCAAAGGTTAACCCTGTGTAGTTGCTCAACCTAGGGCAGTTATATTTCGTTATAGCGGCAATCATGGATGGTTACTTCAAGTGTTTGTTAATCAACTTTGTAGCGTCCCCTTGTTGGACTACGTGGTGGGTGGCCACAAAACTTTTTATGGCAAACTCTTTTCCTGCCTTACCTGATCGCCACCCGAAAAGGTGGCGCACCGATAGACTGTACTATTTTGTCCAACCCAAAGAGTCTTTCCCTAAGTACCCCATGATCCACAGCCAACATGAAACAACGACTGTTCGAATAATCTCACCGTTCCTTTTGTCAAAATCTCTCGCAGAGGCGATGCCGCCTCTGCGAGAGATTTTCCCGCCTACTCAAGATTATGCCCTTCGTAGAAAAAAAAAATAGAAGGAAATAATACAACTAAAAATAAAATTTAACTTGTCTTTCCAAGAGGCATGCGAACGTTTCTTCCTGGACAACTCATCTTTTCTCTCTTTCACCGATGTGACCACACGGGGCGCTGCGCCACACTTTTCCGTGCCCACAAGTTTCACACAGAGTGTGAATGTGGTCGCGCCATCAGCGCCCCCGGCTGGAGCAGCCTGTACTGCTCCATCACCTGAAAAACAGGGCCGGTAGACACCTGTGTTCGCTGGACCCCCGGCCACTGCAAACGCAGTCAAGTCTGAAACCACTGCGAATGTGCCTGCTGGGTAGGCACTATCCACCACCTCACAAGAGGTGATGGATACAAGTCCCACTCCTCTGGCGCCTCATACGCTGAAGGATAGGCACAACTGCTAAATCTATAACAGTTGCATCTGTTTCTGAGTGCACTGATACATAATGAAGGACTCCCACCGGTTCCTATATGGAAGATAGAGAAGCC
Organism: Rhipicephalus annulatus; assembly: GCA_013436015.1. NCBI lineage: Eukaryota > Metazoa > Arthropoda > Arachnida > Ixodida > Ixodidae > Rhipicephalus > Rhipicephalus annulatus. Next base: position 535,680 of record WOVY01009274.1, read on the forward strand.
CGATTGGGAACTGTTCCATAAAGCTGCTCACTTAAGTTGATCAGATATGTGGTGTTTAAACATAGGTGCAGCTCTAGACTATTTCACAGCTGTGCTTATTGATGCTGCAACAAAGTGTATCCCACAATCCAGATGGTTCGCCAAACGACGTGATCTGTGGTGGAATACAGTGTGGAGATGCACATAAAAAACAAAACAAAGCATGGAGGCCACTTCGGGACTCACCGAAAGCCGAAAATCTTGATAACTTTAGGGCCATTAAGTCTCAAGGAAGAAGAGTGCGCCGACAGGCTAGGCAGGAGAGCTGGCAGAAATTCTTAACAGGCATTAATTCGTATACAGATGAAGCTATAGTTTGGAACACGGTTAGTAAAGTTGCAGGAAAACAAGCACATTCACTCCCACTTGTAAACACACAGGGTGACAGCTTGGAAGACTAGGCAAACTCCATCGCGGCACACTTCAAGGAAGGTCTCCAGCTCATCGATACCGCCGGGTTTCAACGATACAAAGCCAGAATAGAAAAAGAGAAACTACAGCGCAAATCCACAACCCACAAGGCATACAATGCACCTTTCTGTTTAGGTGAGCTACAGACCTCACTAAACTGCTGCAATAAGTCTGCCCCAGGCTTCGAGTGTGCATCATATCAAATGTTGAAACACCCGCCCACTGAAACCCAAAAAGCTCTTCCTCTCTCTGTATAAGGCTGTATGGTTTTCCGGCGAGGTCTCCTCGAGCAGGAAAGAAGCCATAGTTATTCCTATCTTAAAACTAGGTAAGGACACGTCCTCAGTTTCAAGCTACAGGCCAATAGCATTACCTAGTTGTCTTTGCAAGGTCTTCGAAAATGATAAACAGGCGACCCATGCTCTTCCTTGAGAATAATCGCCTACTTGACCCATGGCAGTGTTGGTTTCGAGAGGCTAGGTCCACCACTGACCACTTTGTCTGTATCGAGACACAAATTCGTAATGCCTTCGCTCATAAGTCATTTTTTTGTGTTCCTCGATATGGAGAAGGCCTATGATACTACGTGGCACTTTGACATACTGAGAGACCTCTCACACTTCGATGTGCGGGGTAGAATGACGAACATAATCGAAAGCTACTTGACCAATCGAACATTCCGTGTTCGATTAGGCAGTGTTTTGTTGCGAACATTTGTCCAGGAAACAGGAGTGCCGCAAGGAGCTGTATTGAGTTGCACACTTTTCAATGTCAAAATGAACTCCTAGCGCCTCGTTATCCCACGCAATACGTTTTACTGCTGATATGTCGATGATGTACAGGTTGTTTTCCAATTGTGCAATCTTTCAATTTACGAACGTCAGGTCCTTCTAGGTTTGAACAACGTTTTAGAATGGACATGTGAGAATAGTTTTTAACTGAACATGCAGTAAAGCACTTGCATCTGGTTCTGCCGAAAAAGGAGCATTCATCCCGATCCCGAGATTGACCTGTATGGTCAACGTCTGTCTGTATAGACTGTGCATAAGTTCCTGGGTCTAATATTAGGCACAAAACTAACCTTCATACCCCACATCAAGTATTTAAAGAACAGGTGAATAAAAATAATGAATATTTTGAAAGTGTTGTCCCGCGCTACATGGGGTAGTGGTAGGAAATGCCTAATGAACTTGTATAAAAGCCTCGTACGTACGCGCCTAGACTACGGTGCTTTAACGCACCAGCCTGCGGCACCATCAGCCTTAAAGATACTCGACCCTGTCCACTATCTAGATATTTGCCTTCTTACGGGTGCTTTTTGAACTAGCCCAGTATTGAGCCTGTCATCATCATCATCATCAGCCTGACTAGGTCCACTGCAGGACAAAGGCTTCTCCCATGTTTCGCCAGCTAAGGGAAAATGCTACTCGAAAAACGATTTTCTTTAATAAGAGTCTGAATTTAACACAAATTGGCATGTTAATAGAGTTTTTTCTCCTCTTTTCAAATATGTCAATATTTTCATGTAGATTGCTTGGTTTTCTTTCTGCAGGTCAGATACTGCAAAATTAAGGCCATTGTTATGCAACAATTCTGACCTATAAAAATTTGAGATAAAGCATGCAGATATAGCTGACTATGAACCTTTGGAACTGTAGAGTGCAAAAAACTATATAAATTTTGTGTGTAAAAAGGTGAAATACAATAATAAAATAGAAAAACTTACTATGGCTCTAGTTGCCAAGGGCTTTCAATGTTATGTAATTTTTGAAAAACATAATCAAGCAGCACTGACAATCTGAATAGATACTTGCACTCTATGGGCCTTCATCATGCTATGTGCAAAATTTCATAGAGGTATGACAATTCTAAGTATACGAAATAGCGTGTATAAGAAGCACAGATCACACAAAACTGCAAAACGAGAAAAACGCATTTGAAAGTTTGAAACCTTTTTTTTATCACAGAGCTGTTAGAAATGCATAATCTTTGGCCATAATGTTCAACAGAACTTTGAAAAGCACTGCAAGTTACTAGAACTGTCCTGCAGCATAGGTTGTGCCCTCACTGTCCTTGCGAGCACTCTCTTCTAGCCGTGCCCTTTTCACTCCACGACGGCGGTGGGCCCTTGCTTCTGCTGTCAGACGCTCGGACATTCTCTTGATGTGCCTCACATCGCGGGAATCCTCGGTGGTGCATTGGCTTTGGGAGTCGATAATGGAGCAAAATCTCGACAATTGCTCATGCCCGATGCCGACAGTGCGTGCAGCCACCACCGCCTTCACATTTACAGCGAAACTCTTGGGAGCTCCCACTGTCGTACCGTTGGCTCACTCGGCTGCTGCCGTCCGCCGTAACACCAGTGACGTGTAGGAGCACGAAAGAACAGTCGCTGAGCATTCGCTGTTTTTGCAATGAAGTTCGAGGAGCGACGAAAGTCCCTTGCGCTTTTCTGCCGGCTCCCGAACGGCAAGTTTTTGAATACCGCAAGCAGGGCATGCCGCACCTGCCACAAGTGTCATCAGCAAGAGGGTGTCGCACAAAACTGTCGTTGCACAAACCTTATCGGGCTGTCTTTCGTCTTTTTCGAAGAAGCCGAGCTTTTTTTCCGAAGCACTAACAAAAAGGAAGCGCAGCGTCAATCCCTTCATCGCAGCCACTGTCGCTCGCGCACTCGTCGATGCCGCCGTCAGGCCTAGCACACGTAGGCGCGTTCTCGTTCGTCGCCGTCGTTCGGGGCGCTTTACGCCGCCTTCCTTTGAACTTGAGCTTCGTTCGAAACTTCTGTGGTCTCACAGTGCACTTTTTCAGGCTTGTCATCGCGGAAATATGCGTAGACGTGCAGAAAAGCAGACGGACCAAATGCCGATGGCCGCCACCAACACAGCTGACAATGACTCGGTAGCCAATGGCGATGTGGCTTAGGGTGCCGCGCGTTTCAAACCACTCAAACCACGTGATAAAAAGGCCTCGTTTTTTATTTATTTTTTTGCCCACGTACAAAACTGGCGGTCATTGGAGCTGTAAGAAGAAGGCCGGACGCAACTTTCCCAACCGATCGCGATGACGGGTGGCACTGCGACGGAAAGCAGCGTGCAGTCAAAGATGGCCAATATCGGCGCAAATTCACGAAATTTTGAGCCACCGCGATGCCTTCATACACATTTTTTTGCATTTTGCGGTTCGAATTTAGTTTTGAAATTTTCACAGATGAAAGAAGAAGGTTTGAAGATTACAATGCAATAAAAATCAGAAATACGAGAAATTTCGCTAAAAACGCGATTTTTCGACTCGCATCTCCCCTTAACCCGGTCCTGTGCTTGCTGCTCCCAATTTATACCCGCAAACTTCTTAATCTCATCTGCCCACCTAACCTTCTGTCTTCCCCTAACTCGCTTGCCTTCTCTGGGAATCCAGTCAGTTCCCCTAATGACCAGCGGTTATCCTGTCTACGCGCTACATGCCCGGCCCATGTCCATTTTCTATTCTTGATTTCAACTATGATATCCTTAACCTCCGTTTGTTTTCTAATCCACTCTACTCTCTTCTTGTCTGTTAAGGTTACACCTACCATTTTTCTTTCCATTGCTTGCTGCGTCGTCCTCAATTTAAGCTGAACCCTCTTTGTAAGTCTCCAGGTTTCTGCTCCGTAGCTAAGTACCGGCAAGATACAACTGTTATACACCTTCCTCCTAAGGGATAGTGGCAATCTACTTGTCATAATTTGAGAGTGCTTGCCAAATGTGCTCCACCCCATTCTTAATCTTCTAGTTACTTCAATCTCGTGGTTTGGCTCCGCGAACCACGAGATTGAGCTAACCACGGTGTTGGAAAAGAAAAGGAATAAAGGTGTGCAGGCTAGTACTGCAACAGAAGAAGAAGAAGTTGAAAACGAGAAACGGTATTCGGTCTGGTTTCTTCGCGGATCGGTAGTTTTCCTTTACATCGTGGTGCCGAAACCCCTCATGCGGACACGTCTCCTTCATCGCACGACTCGAGGGGACCGTCTACTCGACCGCGTCGTTTCGCGGGCGGCGAGGACTGCAACGAATCGTTCCTGATTGGCGTAAGCCGGACTAGACTTCAACACCGGATCCGATGGATCGCCTCAAGACCAAGCGCTCCGCTCGACGAGCCAAGAACACCAAGCTCCTGCAAGAAGCAAGGTCACTGCTAATTGACCCTACCGCGGACAAGCCCAAACTCACAGGTATTTATGACCGTTTGTCAGCGAGCAACAACGAGCTCTCGAAGATCAATGATGCACTCGAGGAGCACGTAGCGGACGAGGAGCTCAAAACTGAGTACATCGCGGCAGCAGAGTATAACGACAAAGCTATAAGCATACTCGCTGAGATTCGCTGCAAGATAGACGGTTTGCGACATGGAGACAATACAGAAGCGGCTGCTCCTGAGAACGCAAACACATCACCTTTTGACGTGCCAACCGCAATTGGCCCAAGGCTGCCGAACCTTGGCATGCCAACATTTAGAGGTGATATACATGAATGGTCGGCTTTCTGGGAGCAGTTTGAGCAAACTGTCCACCTGAACAACGCTTTGTCAACAACGACGAAGTTCTATTTACGTTGTAGCGCCCTCGTTCGGGCGGCGCGCAAACCGGAGAGCGCGCGATGGCGACGGAAGAAAATAAAGAAGGCGCTAGGCCGTGGCACGTCAAGCCACGGCTCGCGTTCCTGGCTGGCATCGGTTATCGTTCAGGCGTCTCTTTCTTTCGCTCCTGTGGCATAAGCCTACAAGTGGTGACCTCGGACGGAGACAATGACTGACTCCAATGCATCCTCAACCGAACAAGCCTCACGTCCGCAGGACGTCTCGGCCGTACAACTGCGTCTCCCATCTTTCTGGCCACAGGACCCGCAAGTTTGGTTTCATCAGGTCGAGGCGCAATTCTCCCTGTACCGCATCGCCTCGGAAACGACACGCTACTACCACGTAGCCTCCGTCCTTCCTCCTGACGTTGCCAGCGAGCTCTCCGACGTCCTCTCCAACCCCTCGGACACTACGCCATATCAGCACCTTAAAACCAAGGTGCTGGAACGATTCATGCCTTCGGAATGCGTCCGCCTACAGCAGCTCCTTGCAGAGGGGGACCTTGGCGACAGGCGCCCCTCCCAACTACTGCGCCGAATGCGACAGCTTCTTGGGAAACACGACGTCTCTGCCCACTCAGCGTTGCTTCGCGAGCTCTTCCTCCAACGCCTTTCTCAGCCAATCCGCCTCGTCCTCGCGGTGGCCGGCGACGTCGATCTCGACCGCCTGGCGGAGCTCGCTGATCAGGTTCATGAAGCGACCTCCCCATCTGTCAACGCTGTCTTACCACCAGCAGACACAGCGATTTCGCGCCTTGAGGCCCGCATCGACGAACTCGCCGCCTCCATTGCCGCACTCCGGAGCCCCCTGCAGGAGACTCGTTCGCCTCGTTCCGGTCGTCGAGCTCTTCCACGCACACGAGATGCTCGGAGTCCCAGCCCTCCACCCCTCTGCTGGTACCATCGGCGTTTCCGTCACCGAGCCACGAAGTGTACACCCCCATGTTCGTGGCAGGGAAACGCCTGCCGGGATCACTGACGGCGGCGTGTGATCTCCCTTCTCGTCCCAGCCGCCTTTTCATGGTCACGGACCAGCTATCGGGCGCCAGGTTCCTTATAGATACGGGCGCGGAAATTAGCGTTGTGCCCCCGACTAAGGCTGATCGTTCAAAGTCACAGGGGCAAGTGCTTCGTGCTGCCAACGCCTCGTCTATAGCAACGTATGGGCTCCGATCTCTCACCCTCGACTTCGGCCTTCGCTGCATTTTCCGGTGGGTTTTCGTCATCGCAGACGTGGTTCAACCGATCATCGGCTCGGACTTCCTCTCATACTTCGATTTGGACGTCAGCGTGCGGCGGCGCCGCCTCATAGATGGTAAGACTCGTCTCTCCATCTCGGGAGTCCTGTCCGACATCGCTCCAATGGCCATCCGCATGTTGATACCTTCCTCACCGTTCGAAAAAATTTTGGCGAGTTTCCCGGAGTTAACTAAACCGTGCAACCTCACCCAGCCGCCTAAACATACGGTGACCCACCACATCGTCACCCGGGGTCCACCGGCAGCCGCTCGACCACGCCGCCTGTGCGGAGACCGCCTAGCTATTGCTAAACGGGAGTTTGACCACATGCTGCAGCTCGGCATTATCCGCCCGTCGTCAAGCGCTTGGGCTTCCCCGCTGCATTTGGTGCCAAAGCGTGATCCGGGTGACTGGCGTCCTTGTGGGGACTATCGAGCGTTGAACGCCAAGACTGTCCACGACAGCTATCCTCTACCTCACATCCAGGATTTTACATCGCGCCTCGATGGCTGCACAATTTTCAGCAAAGTGGACCTTGTTAAGGCGTACCACCAGATTCCTGTCGAGCCCGCCGACATACCTAAGACCGCCATCACGACGCCCTTTGGGTTGTTTGAATACGTGCGGATGCCTTTTGGACTCCGAAATTCGGCTCAAACTTTCCAGCGGTTCATTTCTGAGGTCACACAAGGTCTTCCTACTGTGTTTGCGTACCTTGACGATGTCCTCATCGCTAGCCGCACACCTGAAGATCATGAGCACCATCTACGCGCTCTGTTCCAACGTCTTCAGCAGTACGGCCTCGTTGTGAACGCCTCTAAGTGTACTTTCGGCGCATCTGAGCTCGAGTTCTTAGGCCATCACGTATCATCCAAAGGAATACGCCCTCTCCGGTCCCACGTCAAAGCAATTCAGAATTATCCTCAGCCTACAACACTGCGCCAATTACGCCAATTCCTGGGGCTTGTGAATTTTTCCAGGCGCTTCATACCACACTGTGCCGAACTGCTACGACCGCTCACCGACCTCCTTCGGTCGACCGCCGGCCCGTCCTCCGCCATTCCTTGGTCGTCAGAGGCCCAGGCCGCCTTTGCTGCTGCTAAGCAAGCGGTCGCTAACGCCGTGCTTCTTATTCATCCACGCAGCAACGCGCCTACTCGGTTGATGGTGGACGCATCCAGCGTGGCCGTCGGAGCCGTCTTACAGCAGTGCATTAACTCCGAGTGGAGACCCTTGTCGTTTTACTCTCGGAAGCTACTTCCTGCTGAGACCCGCTACAGCGTTTTTGGCCGGGAACTACTAGCCATCTACGCTGCAATACAGCACTTTCGGCATTTCCTGGAAGGATGCTCGTTTTACGTGCTGACTGACCATAAGCCACTGGCGTATGTTTTCCGCACTAACTCATCCAAGTACGTGCCCCGTGAACTCCGCCATCTGGCTTATATATCGGAGTTCACGACTGACATCCGCCATGTGAAAGGAGCTGACAACACCGCCGCAGATGCCCTTTCTCGTATAGCCGCGGTTGACTCTCCACCGCCAACCATCGACTGGGCCTCATTCTCCTCGGCACAGCAGGATGATAGAGAACTTGCCGCTTTTCGGGAGAACCCCCGTTCTCTCCGACTACGCCTAGTGCCTCATCCATTATCATCTGAGCGCTTGTGGTGCGATGTCTCAGCTGACCTTCCCCGCCCTTTTGTTCCCGCTTCATTACGACGCACCGTTTTCCATTCCTTACACGACATCTGTCACCCTGGCATTCGGGCTACTCAGCGTCTTCTCACCCAGCGCTATGTCTGGCCCGGGATCAACGGTGACGTGCGCGCTTGGACGCGCATGTGCCTGCCCTGCCAGATGACAAAGGTCTCCCGTCATACTAAGACGCCGCCCCAACCTTTCCTTCCACCCGGCCGTCGTTTCGACCATGTTCATCTAGACATTGTGGGCCCTCTACCAGTGTCTCAGGGGTACCGTTATATATTGACCATGGTCGATCGCTTCACACGCTGGCCAGAGGCTGTTCCAATTCAAGATATCACAGCCGAGACAGTTGCCCGCGTTTTCATTTCTACGTGGGTATCCCGTTTTGGCTGTCCTGGCACCGTGACAACAGACCGTGGACGTCAGTTTGAGTCCTCGCTGTTTACTTGCCTTAATCGCATCCTCGGAGCCAGACATTGCCGTACCACGGCTTATCATCCCTGCGCCAACGGCATGGTGGAACGCCTTCACCGACAACTGAAGACCGCCTTGACTACCCGCCTCAATAGAGCCACCTGGGTTGATGCCTTGCCACTGGTGCTCTTAGGTTTACGAGCTGTCATCCGGGCAGACCTGCAGTGCTCAACAGCAGAGCTGGTGTATGGCACTTCTCTACGGCTTCCGGGAGACTTCTTCACGTCAACGAAGCTACCAGACCAGCCACAGCAATTCCTACAACGCCTCCTCGACTGCGTTCAAGACCTCCGGCCCACTCCACCCAGACCTTCCGAACACAAGAGCATATTCGTCCACCCTGATCTGGCCACTGCAACACATGTTTTCGTGCGCCACGACGCGGTCAGACCACCTTTGACACCAGCCTACGACGGACCATTCCGCGTCCTTCACCGCAACCCCAAAACTGCCACTCTACTTCAGAACGGCCGTGAAGAGACAGTCAGCTTGGACCGACTCAAGCCGGCGTACCTGGAGACCGCCCTAGAAAGCCTCTCATCTACGACTGATCTTCCGTGGGAACACCACAAACGGCATGTCACATTCCGACTTCCAGTCTACACGGGGGGCCCTGTAGCGCCCTCGTTCGGGCGGCGCGCAAACCGGAGAGCGCGCGATGGCGACGGAAGAAAATAAAGAAGGCGCTAGGCCGTGGCACGTGAAGCCACGGCTCGCGTTCCTGGCTGGCATCGGTTATCGTTCAGGCGTCTCTTTCTTTCGCTCCTGTGGCATAAGCCTACAACGTCATTATCTTGCGGGTGAAGCGGCAGCTGCGATATGTGGTTTTCCGACTTCCGAAGCCTGTTATGCAGACGCCATCGAGTTATTGAAGGAACGGTGCGGAGATCGAAAACGCATCGAGCAACACCACCTAGCAGCGCTTCGCAATCTACCTCACATCAAGTCGGGAAGCGACGTCCACGGCCTTAGGCGACTTTACGATGCTGTGCAGCTGAATATCCGTTGTCTAAATGCACTAAATGTTCCTACGCTTAGCTTTTCCGCTATGCTGATTGACATTTTACAGGAAGCCCTACCGTACGACATTATTTTGGCCTACACACGTGCAAAGCGCAGTCAGGCACTAAGAGAAAACGGGTCTGCTGCCAATGTCTTTGAGCCAAGCGTGGCAGCTGCCACATCTGATGCGGAGTTAAAGGAGCTGCTCACCTATACACGTATAGAGCTAAAAAGTCGGGAGCAGTGCAAGCCCTTTAATGACTGACTGCTGGATGACTGTGCACAGAGGACTCGAAGCGGCAGCACCAGCACGGCTTCCGTACTGCACAGCACATCGAACAGCTGGGGTGAGTTTTTTCTGCAAGTCGAAGAAACATGGCACCCGCGCTTGTGACGCGAACCTTGCCATCGATTCGAAGAAAGGAATGCTTGCGAAAGACAACCGCTGCTATCGATACACGTCCCGAGGACATCAGGCACTTCTTGCCGTGTCAAACTCACCTGCTCTAGTTGCCACGGGAGGCACGCATCAAGTATGTGCGACCCGCACTATACATCGAACCAAACAGCGACATCTTCTCGTCCAGTTGACTCCTCCGGCAGCACAGTAGGAATGGTGTCGTCACAATCAGTTATGCTGTGTGAGAAGGATTCACTGAGCAGGGGCACAACAAATCACAGTGAAGTATATTTACAAACGTTTTGCGCCATTGTCATCAAAAACGGCAAAACAAGGTATGTTCGAGGGATTCTCGATGGAGGGAGCCAGCGATCCTTCGTCACGGAAGATCTCGCCAAGACATTACACCTACAGGTGCTGGGCGAAACTCAAATTGCGCTGAATACGTTTGGCTGTTCATCACCAAGTACTGTTGAAAGACTTCAAGTGGTGGAAGTTCCTCTGCGTAGCCAACACGGTTCTGACACCTACACGGTGCGCGCAATCGTTGTTCCAGTTATCTGCCACGATATTGCTTTCCCGAAAGCTGACGGCCATTTCGTTCAGAACCTGCGTCTTGAAGGCAAGATCATTGCGGACAAAAAGAAGTTTCATGCGGAAACGGAAAATAGCCTCAGCTTGTTGATCGGCGCTGACCACCTCTGGCAAATCATGTCAGGACGTATCGTCAAAAGTGCAGAAGTTCCAGGACTGGTAGCAATGGATACAGCTTTTGGATGGACGCTACAAGGACCCAGTCACCAAAAAGCCTTTCTTGACTGCAGCTCGAGCCTAACGGTCTGCATTCTGAAAGTGCAAGCAATTGGTGATGACAAATCAACCTCGCAGACCTTGCAATCTTTTTGGCAACCAGAAGCAATGGGCATCGCAGATTCAACGGAACCTTCCTCCCATGAGTCCGTTGCACGATTACGTGAAACCATTAGCAAGAAAAGTGAGAGACACACTATGTCGTTGCCTTGGAAGGAAGATAAGGAACCGCTTCTAGGGAACAACCGCGAAATTCCGCCATCACGTCTACAAAGATTAACATGGAGGCTATCAACTATGGAAGGAATGTTGCAGCGATATGACAGAGTAATCCGGCAATATCTGGAGATGGGTCACTCGGAAGTGGTGCCTAAGGATACTCCTCGGGATCGAGATCACACCATATATTATATGCCACATCGGGAAGTAATAAGAGAGGAATCGTTCAACTACCAAACTGCGTGTAGTGTTTGACGCATCGTCACACACCCAAGGTGTACAATCCCTTAACGACTGCTTGGATAAAGGAGTGAATCTCAATCCAGAATTGCTGCAAGTCCTTCTTTGCTTTCGGTGGTACCCTGTCACCATCAATTCCGACATCGAAAAGGCATTCTTACAAATTGAGATACAGGAGACTGATCGAGATGCATTCCGGTTTTTCTGGTTTGACTCTATTTCCGTAAGCCAGCACCGTAAGCTCGTCGAATGGCGCATGACACGGGTACCGTTTGGATCAACGTCAAGCCCTTCTTTCTCATGGCAACTATTCACTGCCATTCAGATAACGCATGTAAAGATAAAGAGCTCGCTTCTACATTAAAGAAGGCATTTTATGTCGAAGATTTATTGGTGGGTGTGGAGACATTCTATGAAGGTCGGCGCACCTATGAGCAGTCAAAAAAAATTATGAAAGATGCTGGCATGAGGGTCAGAAAGTGGAAGACCAATGACCATCAGCTGCAGAACATTTTTGACAACCAGGAGGAGCAAGTAGAAGGAGCATCCGGAGAAGCAGCTGCGGTCTTTGACAACCAGGAGGAGCAAGTAGAAGGAGCATCCGGAGAAGCAGCTGCGGTCTTGGGAACGCAGTGGGATATAGGAAATGATTACTTCAAATTTTCTTCCAAGTCTGTGGCCCAGTATTTAGTGGCTGGCCAGCTCGACACGAAATGTACCCTACTGAAGATTGCTTCTCGAATTTATGACCCACTTGGCATTCTATCGCCATTCACCATCACTGCGAAGCTTTTGTTTCAATGCCTTTGGGTTTTAGGCCATTCCTGGGATAAAGAACTGCCCACGAAGATCAAGACGCAGTGGGCAGCCTGGTGTGCAGATGTAATACAGCTCGGCCACATAAAGATTCTGCGTTGTGTCAGAGACGGACTGCATGGAGCACTTAAAGAGGCTGAACTGCATATATTCGTCGACGCCAGCCTGAAGGCTTATGGAGCATGTGCCTATTTGAGTGCATTTGATGAAGGTGGAAACTCCGCTACCTCTCTGATAGTAGCGAAGTCAAGAGTGGCACCTATTAAGATGTAGCGCCATCATCATCATCATCATTTCTCAATCACCGCGCCGCGCCTCTCGCGCAGCGTATGATAGCTCGAGCTGCGCGAGAAAGAGAACGAGCTGACACGCCTGGCGTGGCGGACGCTGGTAGTCGACGTGGCTCCGCTTCAGGCCTGCAATAAAGTGGCGAGATCGGCTCGGCCCCATCGGCCGCCTTCGACGTCATCTCACGTCTCCTCTTCTCTCGCCGCTACATTGGTGACCCGGAGAACACGCCCTTCGCCGAGCGGCCCGCGGCCATGTTCCCCCAACTCTGCCCACCAGTGCCGCCGTACCAATCAACTTACCCCAAGGTATGGTTTATGCAGCTCGACGCCGTTCTTGCGGTGAATGGCATCACGGACCAGCTGCTAATGCATGCCATTCTTCTCGACGCCCTACCGGTCGAGTTGCGCCATCTCGCTGCCACTTCAAGCACCAGCCCGCAGCCTTACGATTCCCTCTGCACTGCGGTGCTCGCCCGCAGCGGCAACACATACCGTCCGCTTCCGTTTACCCGCACCAGGCAGGTTTCCCCGGCGTCGCAGAGCAAGGTACGAACCGGTCCGCAGCCCTCCACTGACCGCTACCTCTGTACCCCGGCTTCGACTACTCCTCCTACCTCGGATCCAGTCGCACGAAGATCCAAATCTGCACCTGAGCACGACGACCAGGTAGACGACGCTCCCACTTCGACTGGTCTCAGCACCGAGAGAGGCGTCCCCTTGGAGCCCGCGAACGCAGGTCTGTCACTCGTGCCGGCCACTTGCACGTCTTCCTCCACCCCAGACAACTCAGGCAGGTCAGTCTTCACGACGGCAACCTCGCCGCACGCCTTGGAGCCTGCCGCAACTACGGACATCGTCGTGCCTGCTATTCGCCCCCCAATCGCGGAGGCATCGCCGTCGACGGTGTCCGAAGATGACTCTCAACCGGCCTTAACGCGCCATACGTCTTGCAGGCAGCCACTATCACCTACCTCAACGTCTCCCGCAGCTGAAGTTCCTGCCCGTGACATGCTACGACCGAACTTCCGGGATGCTGCCGGACAGACCGCACGTTTTGTACCACCCATGCAGGCGGACAACCACCAGGCTGCCGCGACGAGCACGGGCACGCCATTCAACCCCCAGGCCACGACTTCTGGGCTCCACAACCATCCCTCGGAGCCTTTGACGCTGGACGGCAACTACCAGACGTGTGTTCGCAACGCGGGCTCGTTGGTGACACGAGCGACGACGCCCAATCCTACTGCCTGTCTACCACACTTGACAGCGCACAGAAGAAATCATCGCGTTCGCCGTAAAACACAACGTCCCCTTTTCAAGCGTCCTGCTATGCAGCCGTGCGTTGCAGCTTTGGCCTTCAAGACGGCGCAAACACCTACGAGGTTTTCCCGACGCAAGGGCCAACCACTTGCCGTGCACATGACTAGCCGCAATGCACGGCGTTTCCACATCCGTCGACTCGGCCACACGCCCCGGCATGCCGGTCGCAGTGCTACGCGGAGGCCGGTGTTTCATCGACAGAGACGTCCGCACCAGCACGACCGCGACGTTGCTCCTTGTCGACAGCAGGCTCGGCACCCTGTGCGCTGTCGGAGACCCCGCTGTGGCTGTGAAACTTCAGTGCTCGGTCATCATGGGTGCGTTCCGACCATTCACACTATTTCGCCCACATTACCGGCGCGAGCTCTTCAGCGCCTGTCCACAGCTCCAGCTGTGGGCACGTTTGTCAGCCGCGTCTACTCGAAACGGCGGGTGCGCATTCGAATGGTCCCGCCGCGTAATTATGGGATGGACGTGCCTATGAACACAGCGACCCGGCACTTCCTTCTTCGTCCCTTGCGCTTCTCCCAGAGTCGCCCACCGGAGACACACTGCTTACGGATGGCCCATAAATGTTCACAAACTGGACTTCCTAAACGGACACCTTGCGAATTTTCGCTCATGTATATAGTCTCTTTCTTTTTCATATGTTTTCAAATCGCGCAAAGCGCTAGGGGGGGAGCCCTGTAGCGCCATCATCATCATGATCATTTCTCAATCACCGCGCCGCGCCTCTCGCGCAGCGTATGATAGCTCGAGCTGCACGAGAAAGAGAACGAGCTGACACGCCTGGCGTGGCGGACGCTGGTAGTCGACGTGGCTCCGCTTCAGGCCTGCAATAAAGTGGCGAGATCGGCTCGGCCCCATCGGCCGCCTTCGACGTCATCTCACGTCTCCTCTTCTCTCGCCGCTACAAAGACATTAACGCTTTCAAAGCTCGAGCTTATGGCCGCGGTAATGGGAGCCAGATTACTAAAATACATTTGCTCCTCGTGGGATTTCAAGCATTTCCATTGCGTCATGTGGACTGACTCCATGATCATACTGAGCTGGATTTGCAGAAACCATAGCAAGTGGAGTCAGTTTGCAAAGCACAGAGTGACTGAAGTAGCGCAAGTTAAGGAAACAGCGTTATGGCGCTATTGCCCTGGCGAAGACAACCCGATGGATGTACTGACTAGAGGTATACCGATAAGGACTCTACGTGCATGTCGCTATTGGTGGTATGGACCTGAATGGTTGTCCCAGCAAAAATCAGGCTGGCCTCCAGAACCTAACCAGTACAAACCGAGAAGAGGCAGAGATTGAGACGCAACACGTATTTCTTCGAGTGTCGTCCAGAAACTTACACCCGGTGATCGATATAAGGAAGCATAAAGACCTGCAGAAGCTCCTGCGCGTCACCGTCTAGGTCTTTCGCTTTGTGAATCGATGCTGTGGACTTCAAACTTTGCTCAGCGAAACAATTTTGGCATGGGAGATAAGCAAGTGTGAAATGTTTTGGGTCCGATATGTTCAGCTGGAAGTATTCGCAAAGGACGTCGAACAACTGCAGCTTGCACACGCTCTCCCCAAGCAGTTTATCCTTGTTGAGTGAAAGCTCAAGACGGGTACTTTTTCAGAAAACAGATTGTAATGACTGGAATTGAGTGACGCTACTGGGGGGTGGGAGTATGTTGGAAAAGAAAAGGAATAAAGGTGTGCAGGCTAGTACTGCAAAAGAAGAAGAAGTTGAAAACGAGAAACGGCGTTCGGTCTGGTTTCTTCGCTGATCGGTAGTTTTCCTTTACACACGGTATTGAGCCTGTACGTAAAATCAAATGAATGGTCACTCCATCTGCAGAGATGTTACATGTATCTTGTGTACTATCTCAAGGTTAGTGCTGACGAGGCACATCGGACTCACTCAGCAATTACCGAGTTGTCCAGTTCTGCCTTGTTCAATAACCGTTCTTCGCTGAGGAAACAGGCGTGCCACTTCCAGAACACCGTTTGATGGCTCCCATTTTATATTCGTCACCGTGACAGCGGCAGGTTATAGACTGTGATCTATCTTTCGTGAATGTCACTACCGCACATGTCTGCACGCACTTCCTTGAACTCCAACACAAGTACACTTGTCCAGAAGTCTTTACAGATGCGTGAGTCTCACACTGGTATGTCCTATTCAGCTGTTGGCTCATCTTTTTTGAATTTCAGCACGCTGCACCCCTAAACAAGCATTTTCACCGCAGAAGCCCATGCAATATCTGTGGCTGTTAGGCATATTAAGGAATAACAACTACAACGCGTGGTTGTATACACAGATTCGCTGAGCGTCGTAACATCTTTGAAAACAAAAAAAAAAACATAAAAATCCTGTCTTTTAGGCACATCTACATCCTCAAATGACATCTTGCTGTGTGCCGGGTGCCAGGGCACCGTGAGATCGCTAGAAATGTGGTAGCAGATCAGCTAGCTGCGTCTGCGCACAACCACGCGCCCGCCAGTACACCCATGGCAGTCCCTGCACTAGACATGAAATCTTTCCTACGACGAGAGCTCATGGTGTGCTGGCAGCGCCTATAGGATAGGCAAACAGAAAACAAACTACAGTAATACCTGGTTAATTTGAACTTGGTTATTTTGAAATCTCACCTAATTCAAAGTATTTCCATGCTCCCGTGTTTTGTAATGTAAGTTTGAGGGGATAACTTGAAGTGGCGGTCAGCACAAGTCTGGTTAATTCGATAACTTTGGGTGCAGTGTGCCAATTCCCGATCCCAATTTTGCCGCAAATCCGTGGAAACGACGACCCTTAAGGCAATTAGGCAATGTACTTTAGTGATACTAATGACTGGTAGCTGAAGCACCCCTGCCTCACTACTTCCAGCACAAAAATAAAATTATATATTAAAAAAAATGGTCTTGTGATCAACTAAAATATGCGCCTGTGGAAAATAAGACATGCTTCACTGCAGTACAGCAGTGAACAGTGCAGGCAACATGTCGCATGCTTCTCGCAACGTCAGCATGTCACGATTTATTCATTTCTTCTGGGAAATTAAATAAATTAATAAGAGAAAGTCTGGAGAAATCCACGATGTATGCGAACCTCCGAGTGCCGTTTGCTCCAGTAATTTGCGCACTTGCACAGGTGGCGGACTTCTTGCCTGCAATTCCTACTTAGAAAACTCGGGTCGAAAGCTTCAGCGGTGATATTTTCCAGCCAAAACACATCGCATATTTCGTCACACTATTCATTATTCAATTCTTTGTTTTATGAGAAAGAATGGGCGAATAGTCGCATCATTACGGGCTGACGCAGCGAGAAGAAGGCGACATGCTGCCGGCATGTCACTACTGTGCTGCAGTGAAAATGTCTTGTTTTTCGCAGGCACACAATTTAGTTCATTGTTTTTTTTTTTATTGCGGTGACAGCAGTTAGGTTCGGGATTCCCCCTTGTTTGTGGCAAAACTGTCACCAGGTATTGCTGGAAACCAAAACGCTTGGAGCCACAAGCTAGCCCGCACAGCAAACGACCAGCCCTGATTAATTTGAATAATTTCAAGTTGCTTGCATTCCACATTTTGTATGTTCTGTTAATTCGACAACCTGCTTAATTCAATGATTTCTCATGGTCCCAGTGACATCGAAGGTTTTACTGTACATGTTATCAAACCGATACTTGGAAATTGGCCACCAGTATCCAGATCACACTACACACAAGTAACACAGGGCTACAGAAAAGACACACACTTTATACGCATTCATACCTTTTGTCTGGGGGTGACCAACTCATCTGTGAGAGATGTAGAGCTTTACTTACGGTTGTCCACATTCTAGTTCAGTGTAGTGATTCAGATGCTCTAAGAAAAAAAGCACTTTTTACTGCTCTACCCACAGCAGCTTCCACTACATCCTGTCATGCTCATCGGTAGGGATCCACTTTTCAAACTTCAATCACTTTTTACGTTTTCAAAAGATGTACATAGTTTTCACTTCAATTTTCAGGTGATCCGTAGCTCGACCACTGTACAGAGGTCGCGGCTACGGCAGTCCTCACCACCGACCCTGTCATTTATTCCAGCTCCACATATTTTACGTTACTGCCATGATTTAAATACTTTAGAGTTTTAACCCGCCTCCAGGTGCAGAATCATAGGCCTTTTACAGCCCTGCAACAGTATCATTGTTCATGGTGCTCTTTGGCCAAGCGTGGCCCTTGCGTCATAAAAATTACCCCGCCACGGTGGTCTAGTGGCTAAGGTACTCGGCTGCTGACCCACAGGTCGCGGGTTCACATCCCGGCTGCTGCGGCTGCATTTCCGATGGAGGTGGAAATGTTGTAGGCCCGTGTGCTCAGATTTGGGTGCGTGTTGAAGAAACCCGGGTGGTCGAAATTTCCGGAGCCCTCCACTACGGCGTCTCTCATAATCATATAGTAGTTTTGGGACGTTAAACCCCACATACCAATAAATCAATCAATGTGCCATAAAAATTCATATATCAACATAAATTTGTTAGACTGTTCTTACATGTCTGTTCGACTAATACAAAGCAGCCCCGCCACAGTGGTCTAGTGGCTAAAGTACTCGGCTGCTGACCCGCAGGTCGTGGGATCGAATCCTGGCTACTGCGGCTGCATTTCCAATAGAGGTGAAAATGCTGTAGGCCTGTGTGCTCAGATTTTGGGGCACGTAAAACAACCCCAGGTGGTCAAAATTTCCGGAGTCCTCCACTATATGTCTCTCATAATCATGTGATTTTGGGAGGTTAAACCTCTCATATCAATCGACTAATACAAAGCGTGTCGTCCTAACACACAAGAATAAAACAAACATTCACATCAAAATTTATGCCATGGCTTTATTCACTGTGGTAGACAAGTTTAAACAAGTACAGTAAGAACTCGTTAGTTTGAAGTTACAAGGGCCCCGCCGCGGTGCTCTAGTGGCTAAGGTACTCGGCTGCTGACCCGCAGGTCGCGGGTTCGATTCCCGGCTACGGCGGCTGCATTTCCGATGGAGGCGGAAATGTTGTAGGCCCGTGTGCTCAGATTTGGGGGCACATTAAAGAACCCCAGGTGGTCGAAATTTCCGGAGCCCTCCACTACGGCCTCTCTTATAATCATACGGTAGTTTTGGGGCGTTAAACCCCACATATCAATGAATTGAAGTTACGGGGACCGCGACAAATCTTCGAATCAAGCCGGTTTTCGAATTAACAGAACATGCAAAAACTTGCAGTTATTCCAAGTAATCAAGGCTTATCATTTACTGTGCTGGCTAGTCTGCGGCTCCAAAGATTAAGTTTTCCTGCAATACCTAGTCTTAATTTTGCTGCAAACACGGAATAACGGTGGGCCTCGCTGCTGCCACCAACAAAAAAAGAAAAAGCGCAGGCGTGATCAACTAAAATGCATGCCTGCAAAAAACAAGATACAAGATATGTTTTACTGCTACACAGTAGTGACAAGCGAGCAGCATGTCGCATGCTCCTCGCTACGTCAGCACGTCATGATGCGACCATTCGGCAATTCTTTCTGGTGAAATAAAGAATTTATTAAGGACCTGTGTGATGAAATTCGCGATATGTTTTGGATGAAAAGCATGACCATTGAAGCTTTCTAGCTTAGTTTTCGAAGTAGGTGTTGCAAGCAAGAACTCTCCAGCAGTGCAAGCACACAAATTGCTGGAGCAACCGGCATTTGAAGATTCGCATACATCGCGAATTCCACCAAACTGTTCTGTATTAAATTTCTTAGCAATCTCAGAAAGGAATGGGTAGATCATAATGCGCTGACGCAGTGAGAAACATGCAGTATGCTGTCCGCCCGTCACTGCTGTATTGCAGTGAAACACGTCTTGTTTCCCCAGGTGCACGTTTTGGTTAACCACGAGACCGCTTTTTTTTTTCCCCGCTGGAAGTAGCGAGGCTGGAGTGCTTTAGCAGCCACTCGTAAGCATCGCGCTATGTTGAATTGCCTTAGGGTTCTTAAAAGCGGTTGTCTCCGTCTATTTGCGGCGAAATAGGGATTGGGCATTCACACATGGCACCCGAAGTTTTTGAATTACCCGACTGGTGCTGACCGCAGCTTCAAATTATCCACTCAGACTTCCATTGAAAGATATGGGACCGCAGAAGTATTTCGAATTAAGCAAGATTTTGAAATTACAGAGTTCGAATTAACAAGGTTTTACTGTAGTAATGTATAAGCTGATGTAAGCCTATGTGATTGAAAAGGGTTCAAAACATTACATAGCCCTTGAAACAGTTTTACTGTGAAATGGAGGGTACCAGAAGGCATGCATACTCATATAGATTTAACATCAGCCAAGCATGAATGTTTCATGAGCTCTAATTAGATGTGCATGTATGTGTAAATTATTGTATTAATAACTCTGCATGCATGTTCTGTACACACTGTTCATCTGTCCATCAATCATTCATGCTTCTGTCCATCCTTTATACCAGTCGCCGACTTCAATGTAGACATTATGGACCTTAGGACATAGCTTTGCCCACTCGTGATCATTCACTTCGTGGAGGTGTGTGGTGTTTTTTATGTTTTTTATTTTTCTCCCACCGAGGAAATGTGGGTCAACGCCGGCCAGATGTATAGTCAGGTGGGGGTAGACGGCACTGTCCAGTATATGCCTAGAGCTAGTCTATATGGTTTTTCGACTGGTCTTCGGTGCTGTTGTTTGAAAATAAAGTGTCGGATTGACTGATTCAATTATTTCTTAATTGATTCTGTGACTGAAGTAAATATGTATTCTTGAACACGTTGCATAACTAATATTAACTCATAGGAAACGGTTACTATGCACATAAATAAAAAAGGTCGGGCCGGTTTTTTTTAGAATGCTAACCGATGATTTGATTGATATGTGGGGTTTAATGTCCCGAAACCATCATATGATTATGAGAGACGCCGTAGTGGAGGGCTCCGGAAATTTCGACCACCTGGGGTTCTTTAACGTGCACCCAAATGTGAGCACATGGGCCTACAACATTTCTGCCTCCATCGGAAATGCTGTCGCCGCAGCTGAGATTCGAACCTGCGACCTGCGGGTCAGCAGTCGAGTACCTTAGGCACTAGACCACCGCGGCGGGGCAGAATGCTAACAGTCTTGTCCCAAAACAAACAACAGAAAAAAAAGGAGTCATGTGCCACCTGCTGCAAAAATCAAGAATTAAGTAGTATAGTACACTCATTCTCACACAGCTAGGGCCACATGTTGAATTCACCAAAGGGATGTTGAAGAACTCAGTTCTGTAGTGTGCTATGTCATGCTTGACTGAGGGTGTTCGTACTTTCCACAGCGCTACCAACAGCTTGTGAAACAGAGTATAGTTCATTGACCAGAAGCTTCATCTCCTGTCTCGCTTCGGCCAGCCATGTCCTTTGTGCTCTGCCGCCATAGACAAGGCTGTTTACCTCATTTTGTAGCTCACAGTTATTGATGGCTGTAAAAAGTGGACTAGGCTGAGCAGGTTGAAATTATTAGTTTGACGCTTTCTCTCGTGCATGCATGCCCATCTTGCGCATGCGTATGTCATTGTGTTGCTGTCCCCGAAGACACACAGATTTCCGATATCTGGGAGAGGAAGTTTTATTGTCTAAAAAGACCAGCAATGATTGGCTCATGCACATCTTTCTGTTGGTTTTGATAATTGTCTTCTCCATCAGCTATAAATAGCTTTCTTGTAGAATCAATTGTGGACCCTTCTCAGTATTGTCACAAATGCAAATTAGTTAGCACCACAAATCCAACTGCAATTAGGCTTGCATGTACCTGTAAGGAAGTGAGTGAGCTTCTCGGAGCAGGGTTGCCAGATTGGGCAAATTTTTGAGCCACCTTGATCTTGTCAATTTAATCATAAGGTTCCTGTTGAACCTGGTGGCATGTCTACAGCCACTGCATATTCTGTTTCGACATTGTCATGAGCATATTAGGCATTGCATCTTCTTCTCTTCAGGCATGTTTGGGTCGGCTCGTCAAAAAAAGGCACGTTATGTCCTGAACATATATGCTACACCTTCATTTGGCGTTTGAATACGGCTGTGGAGATTGCACTCAGCATGCTCTTGGCAATTGCGACTTGGATATGTTTTGAGAAGCCAACGTTTGAAATCCTCCTATGAAGTGAACACACCTGCACAGTTTTTGTACCAAACACGTGTACCGTCATTCAAACTGAAGTAGACAAGTCTAAGTTTGTCTACATCATCTGACATGTTATGAGCGGCAACAAATTCATAGTGGACTAGCCAATCCTGAACATCCTCATGGACAGCATTGTGAATGGGATTCGGCGTTCATGGATTTAACAGCGTATAGTGAATTGCACCTCCCATAGCACCTGAGCTGGAGCTGTTTTGGACTGCACTGCCTGAGATGCTTGGAGCCACCATGTTCTCTGGGAGAAGTTTAAGCTCAGGGCTACCGCAGTGAACAGTCATAATAACCAGTGCGAGGCTAGAGCTTCTTGTACTCATAGGGGTTTGGTGCATAGCTTACGCAGCACGTCCACATGTTCTCACGTAATAGGTGCTCAAAGAAAGGTACAAGCAGATGTGACTGTCAAAATATCAGACACAAAAAAGAATGTCTGGCTGGATCGTGTTCCTCATCTTCATCTCCTTCGTTCTTGTCCACCACTGTTCACTGGCACAAAACACCAGGTGGCAATATGAAACACTAAAGCTAGCATTATTGAGCTGGCCTTATTATTTGCACATTCTTTTGTTTCACATTCGAAACTCCATTTTTTTATGAAAAGTTAGCTACCCACACATGCTTGGTTACTGACATTTTGTGTATGAGGGGTTAATTTATGATTTTCTATTATCATATTGTTACGCACAAGGAGGACCAGGACGTATACGGCTGAAGGGGGCCGTTTATTTTGGTCGCGAAGAGAAGCGCCGGAGCGGCCAACAGGTTGATGATCGCAGTCTCGTCCTCTTCTTTCTTCCTCCAGCTTGGGGCAGTCAGCATGTTCACCCATCTTCGTTTTCTTCCAAGGCATGCGTAACATTCCTCCCCTCGCAGACGAAGCCCGCCGGGCGAGGTAACCGATTCACCTTGGTGTGTACAACTTCAGTCGAGCGACATGGACTGCTTGGCTTTTAGCGGCTCTTCTACCACTTCTCGTGAGGCGAGCTATTGTGTATGTGACTTCCGTGATTTTGTCGAGAACGACAAACGGTCCGTCGTATGTGGCCAAGAACTTTTGGCATAACCCGCGTCTTCGTACCGGAGTCCACAGCCACACTAAGTCGCCTGGGTGGTAAGTTACAGGCCGGTGGCGGACGTCATAGCGTACCTTCGATTTTTCCTGTGATGCCAAAGTGCGTAGACGAGCAATACGACGCGCTTCTTCTGCAAGGCAGAGAATTTCGGTGACTGAGAGGTTCTCGTGCGCCGAGAATGGCAAAACTGTGTCGAGTGTGTGCCGTGGCGGTCGTGCGTACATCAAGAAAAAGGGGCTATAGCCTGTTGTCTCGTGCTTAGCGGTATTGAACGCGTACGTTATAAATGGTAGCACGTCATCCCAATTCTTGTGGTCAGATGCCACATACATAGAGAGCATGTTTACAATTGTTCGGTTGGTGCGCTCCGTGAGCCCATTTGTTTGCGGATGGTATGGCGACGAGTGACGAAGGCGGGACTCATTCAATCGAAGCAGCTCTTCTACTATGTCTGCCGTAAATTGTCGCCCACGATCACTGATGATCACCTGAGGTGGGCCATGTCGGAGGATAACATGCTGCAGCAGGAACACAGAGACGTCGCTGGCCGTTGCGGTTGGTATGGCCGCCGTCTCGCAGTAGCGCGTGAGGTAATCGACACATACAATTATCCAGCGATTGCCCTTAGCCGACTTTGGAAAAGGGCCCATGAGGTCAATGCCCACCTGTTGGAAAGGTGTGCTTGGAGATGTCGAGGGCTGTAGAAAACCAGCCGGAGCAGTAGACGGGCGTTTGTGGCGTTGACACTGTGTGCAGCTGGCCACATACGCCTCGACTGACTGTCGCATTCCTGGCCAATAAAAGCGTTCCTTAGCAGGATAAAGCGTCCGCGCAGAACCTAAATGTCCGGACGTAGAATCATCGTGCATCACACCTAAAATCGCTGTCCGAAGAGTTTCTGGCACTACCAGGAGGAAACGTGCACCAGTGCTGGAAAAGTTCTTCTTATATAGGAGTCCGTTGCGTACACAGAAATGGCATGCCGTAGGAGCTGTGCAAAGCGATGATAGCCTGGTGTCCTTTCGCTGTTCACTTTTGAAAGTACTGAGGTCGGGAAACTTCGGTGACACAAAAGCTACGAGGTGATCGAGGTTATCGGCGTCACAATCTGTAGTGCTCAGTGGCATGCGCGAAAGGCAATCTGCGTCGGCGTGTCGTCGACCACTTTTGTACGAGACTATAAAGTTATACTCTTGGAGCCGAAGTGCCCAGCGTGCTAGACGGCCGCAAGGATCCCGAAGGTTGACGAGCCAACACAATGAGTGGTGGTCGGTGACAACTGTAAAAGGGCGTCTGTATAAGTAAGACCGAAACCGCTGAATCGCAAATACGACCGCGAGGCATTCTTGTTCTGTGACAGTGTAATTCTGTTCGGGCCTACTCAAGGAGCGACTTGCATATGCAATCACGTGCTCGCGGTTACCATAGCGTTGAACTAGGACGGCACCAATTCCTATGCCGCTGGCATCTGTGTGCAGTTCGGTTGGAGCTGATGGGTTGAAGTGTTGAAGAACAGGCCGCGACGTCAGGAGGAACTTCAGTTGACGAAAAGAGGAGTCGCACTCCGTAGTCCACTCGAAGGGTACTAGTATTCTTCCGTAGCAAACATGTCAGCGGATATGCGACATCGGCAAATTTGGGTATAAAGCGGCGAAAATGGGAGCAAAGCCCCAAAAAACTGCGGAGCTCCTTCACAGAGCGCGGCACATTGAATGCTTCAAGGGCTGCTGTCTTCTGGGGATCTGGACGGATGCCCTCCTGATCGACTAGGTGCCCCAGAACAAGGGTTTGTCGGTCTCCGAAGTGGCATTTTTTTTAGTTAAGAACAAGGCCAGCGTTTCTTATGCAAGTCAGTACTGTATCCAGACGTGAATTGTGTTCGCTGAAGGTGCGGCCAAAGATGACGACGTCGTCGAGATAGCACATGCAAATGCTCCACTTCAAGCCACGAAGAACAGTGTCCATAAATCGCTCGAACGTCGCCGGCGCGTTGCACAGTCCAAATGGCATCACGTTAAATTCAAAAAGGCCGTCAGGTGTTACAAAGGCTGTCTTTTCTTTATCTTCAGGATGCATGGGAATTTGCCAGTAGCCCGATCTTAAGTCTACAGAGGAAAAGTAAGAGGCCAAATGCAGGCAGTCTATGGCATCATCAATACGTGGAAGTGGATACACGTCTTTTTTTTTGTTACATCATTCAATCGGCGATAATCGACGCAAAATCTCCAGGATCCGTCTTTCTTTTTAACGAGAATTACTGGAGCTGCCCATGGACTTACCGACTCTTGAATGATACCGTTTTCAATCATTTCGTTCACCTGCTCATTAATAATCCTCCGCTCGGATGGCGAAACACGGTATGGCTTTTGTCTAATCGGATTGGCCAAACCCGTGTTGATAGTGTGACATGTCCGAGAAGCAGGGATTAGGGGCGCTTTGTCTTTCTGCGCAAAGTCGAATGCAGAGACGTGCTTCGAAAGTACATTGACCAATGTTCGGCGTTCACTTGTGCTCAGCGACTTATTCACCATTGACAGAAGAGCCGTTTCGAAACTGTGACTACGATGCTCTTCCGGCGCATCTCTAAGCTCGGTCACCAGTAAGGCCTCGTGTTGTCCACTCACGACGGCTAACTTTAGACCATCTGGTAACATCACGGGTTCTGTAGAGCAATTGACAGTCCATAAACCAGCGCGTCCACGTCTGATCGACACCACACAATGTGGGATCAACACATTCTTTTTTATGCAGTTGGTGTACACTGGTTCTACGTTGGCATCAAAGCTGGCGGAATAGCTGTTGCTACAACCAACAGGTACACGAACGGTTGATAACGGTGGTATGATAGTGTCGCCACAGACACACAATGCCGTCTCACCATCGACAGGGTTTTCCAAGAGTGCTGGCAGGACGTGATCACTTAAGACTATTGTCCGTGTGTGGCACTCGACAGTCGCACCACACTCCCTCAAAAAGTCCATATCCAAAATAACATTATGTGTCGCCTGCGGAATAATCACGAACTCCGTTGGGATAACACGGCCTCCGAGAAATACGTTAGCTTGACACACACCAACAAAATGCAGTGCCTCACCACTCACTCCGCAAAACTTCGCAGCTTGATTCCACCTAAATAATACCTTCCGCCCCAAGGTATCTTTAAAACACGCACTCATGACCGAAATGGTTGCCCCCGTATTCACCAAAGCCATCACAGGCACACCGTCAACAAAAACACGTACTTTGTTCTTGAGCATCAACACAGGAGGTATTTCTGATATTAGCACGTCTCCGGCGACCTCACCTCCATCGGCCGCGCTTGCTAGTTTTCCTGTGGCAAAGGAGACTGTTGCGGCGCCGTGGTGAAGGAGAACGGGGAACACGGGGCGGTGGAGGCGTCAAGCTCCTGTCAGATGTAGGGGAGTGGTTCCGGAAGCTGCGTGTCCAGTAGTCGTCGCGAGGCAGCAGGTGTGTTGCATTAGGGTCATCGTACGGTCGATCAGACGATCGTGTGAAGTGTTGTGGTGGGCCACAGTACGTTGCTTGCGGGTCATCGCGAAGTCGTTCGGAAGGCCGTGCAAAGCGTGGTGGGTAGCCATACCGTGGGGCTACACGTCGACGGTTGCAAAATCGCGAAATATGTCCTGGTACACCACAGCAGTAGCAAACTGGGAGAGGTCGAAACTCTCTTTGTTCGTCGATGAATCGAACATCGTCTTCTCTGGTGGAGTGGGTCGGTTCGTTCCGTATATCATAGGGATAGACTGGGCGTCGCGAAGAAGGCGGACGCTGGGGGCGTCGGTCATGGCGAGGAGCTGGCAACCGTGGTGCTCTCCTTGGCTGTGGGGGTGCACTGTACTCAACAGCTGCTGCACTAACCATCGATTGCCAAGGGGTCGTAGAAGGCGGCGGCGCAGTCACAGCCTCACGTGGCACATATACCGAATGTTGGTCGTTTACAGAATGGTGATCAACTGCTGAATGCGTCTGTTCTCTATAGCGAAAAAGTTCTTCGCGAACAATCTCTCGGATCGTCGAGGACAGGTCTGGGCAGGTGCTCGTGTCAATGCTGGCAACCGTTGTAACATTTGTGAGCCGGCCGAACTTTGGAGCAATCCTGCGCATTTTCAGCTGTTCGAAAGTTCGACAATGCCGAATCACGTCGGACACCGAGCTCAGGTGCTCTTTTCCGATTAGAAAATTATATACATCTTCGGCTATGCCTTTCAGCAAATGCCCTACTTTGTCGTCTTCTGACATCTGATCATTGACCACCTTGCAGAACTTCAGCACATTCTCTATATACGTGGTACATGTCTCGCCTGGAAGCTGCGCGCGTTGAGACAATGTCTGCTCTGCCCGCTTCTTTTTGACACTCGAGTCGCCGAAACATGCTTTCAGCTCTGCAACAAAAACGCCCCACGTCGTCAGTGTGTCCTCGTGGTTTTCGTACCACACGAGCGCAGTATCCGTAAGGCAAAAGACCGCATTGCTGAGCTGAGCGGCGGCATCCCAGCCGTTGGACTTGCTGACTCGCTTGTAATGGACGAGCCACGCGTCGACATCCTCTCCCGATTTTCTTCCAAAGGTTGGTGGGACTCAGTAGTAGGGCACGGAACCCATTGGAGTTGGCCTTGAAGTGTTAGATGGCTGATCTTGGGCCATTACGATCGGTGCAGGCGGGAGTCCGGCAAGGCGGCGGCTGCGGCGTAGTCCAGGTAGTGAGGCTCCCGTCGTTGGGCTTGTCTTACCCAGCACGCTTCCACCAATCTGTTACGCACAAGGAGGACCAGGACGTATACGGCTGAAGGGGGCCGTTTATTTTGGTCGCAAAGAGAAGCGCCGGAGCGGCCAACAGGTTGATGATCACAGTCTCGTCCTCTTCTTTCTTCCTCCAGCTTGGGGCAGTCAGCATGTTCACCCATCTTCATTTTCTTCCAAGGCATGCGTAACAATATAAAAATCAAATGATGTAAGTGCTGAAAAACCTGCTTTTTTACAGGGGCTAGAACACAGTCAAGTTTTCCAGTGTCTAGCACGCTCCGAGTGCATTATATTGCTACGTGCCAGTGCATGGAGCTGAAGAAGACGAAGGAGATAGACTGGCGCGAGCTAATCTGTGTGCCTGGCGCTGCTCGCCTAACCGGCTGAAAATACATCGGTGACTACCCCTCTGAGTCAGTCTCCTTCCCGTAACATATTTGGTGGAGTTGTGCGATCCCCGTCCTCGCCACGGAACTCCGAAGCGGACGCTCCGTCGCGGCTTACAACATGATTACCCAAGACTCGGCTACACCCTCTCCGGCCGCTCCCCCTTCTGCCCAACCTGTCAACCCAGCGCCCGCAACAACTTTCGTGATGCTTCCCGCATTCAAAGACCCCGGCGTGTTCTCGGGCAGCGAGGGTTCCGACGTCGACCAGTGGCTACGGCTCTACGAACGCGTCAGCGCCACTAGCAGGTGGGATCCCACTCTTATGCTCGCAAACGTGATCTTTTACCTCGACGGAACCCCTCTTGTTTGGTTTGATAACCACGAGCATGACATAACAAGCTGGGACAGCTTCAAGGCAAAGATCCATGAGCTTTTTGGCAACATCTCTGGCCGTCGTGAAGCTGCGAAAAATGAGTTGTTGACTCGCGCACAATCTTCCACGGAGCCCTACATCGGTTATATTCAGGCTGTCCTTTCACTATGCCGCCAAGCTGACGAAAATATGTCTGAACTTGAAAAAGTTGCGCATATCCTAAAGGGTATCGCTGACGATGCGTTCAACTTGTTGGTATTCAACAATGTGTCATCTGTTGATGCGATCATTCAAGAATGCCGCCGGTTCCAACAAGCTAAAAGCAGATGCATCTCCCATCAGTTCCAGCGCCTCCCAAACACCACCGCGACGTCCTCGTGTCTCGACACATATCATCCACCAGACACCTGTGACAACTTGACGCGAATCGTCAGGCGGGAGCTTGAAGCGGCTGCTCCAGCTAAGGTGGGACCAACGTCCCCCGACCCCACTCCGCCAATTGCGTTGCCTCTCATTCAAGCAGTCGTCCGGCAGGAATTCGCCAGCTTGGGAATTCACTCTATCTCACCGCCTCCCCGCACCGACTACCAGCCCCGATACATGCCTGCACGTCCCTTCTCGACCGGCTCTCCCTCAACGTTCCGTAATTCGTCCGCATGGTGAACACACGATCACAAGCCGATATGCTTCTCGTGTCACAGAATCGGGCACATTTCTCGCCATTGCAGAAGTCGCTGGGGTCCTCCTGCACAACCGTCCTCTCGTCCCTTCTATGCACGTCCTGCCTATCGCCATGAGACCAGCCGCGACCGTTTTGCCCAGGAACCTGCTTCTGAACAATGCTACTCCCGCTCTCCATTCCCCCCAACGTCGCCAGTCTCGTTCTCCACAGCCCCGCCGACCATCTTCCCCCGCCTTCCCACGAGGTTCCCCGACGGAAAACTAAGCGTTGCAGCCCCCGGAGGTGGCGCTGCATCGCTCGGACTGACCGAAAATCTTCTTTTGACGATACCGACAAAACGGAACCTCATAGACGTACAAGTAGACGGCGTACATGTCACTGCTCTTGTCGACACCGGCGCCCAACTTTCCATCATGAGTGATTTTCGCCGCAAGCTCAAGAAGGTTCTCGCACCTGCGACCACTCAGTTCGTTCGTGTTGCGGATGGTGGAATAGCATTTATCGTGGGAATGTGCTCCGCTCGTGTCAGCATTGCCGATCGACACACAGTCGTTCCCTTCACCGTCCTTGATAAATGCCCCCACGACGTAATCTTAGGCCTCGACTTCCTGTCCGCGCATTCTGCCCTCATAGACTGCTCGACCAGTACGCTCCGTCTACACTTGCCCGCAACAGAACCTCTTACACAACGGTCGAGTCGCCTCTGCACAACGGGACATGCGCGCCTCCCTCTACAGACACTGACCTACATAGAGCTCGTCTCAATACCACCAGTTCCCGACGGGGACTATGTTCTGACGCCTATCACCGATGTCCTCATAAGCCGTGGCATTACATTACCGCACACCATTCTGTCCGTCGCAGGAAGTTCTACGTGCCTCCCAGTTGTCAACTTTAGCTTGTCACCTCAAGTTTTGCCACAAGGGATCTCTTTGGCGTTGCTCTGCACCTTAGAAGACAATGCGGTACATGTTTTCGCGATGGCCGCCCCTTCTGACCCCCACGCTCAACATCAATCTGCCACTTGCTTCGATAGCGCCATTACTTCGATGATCGCTTCCAACTTAACACCGCAGTAGACTGATGAGCTCTACCGGGTTCTGCTGTCCTACATCGACGTTTTTGACATCAGCGGCCGTCCGTTGGGAAAAGCTACCAGTATGAGCCACCGCATAAACACTGGTAATGAGCATCCTATTCATAGGCGTCCATATTGGGTGTCGGCAGCCGAGCGTCACATCATCCAAAGTGAGGTCGACAAAATGCTCGCCAAGGACATAGTTGAGCCATCCTGCAGTCCTTGGGCTTCTCCTGTAGTGCTAGTCCGCAAGAAAGATGGTGCATGGTGTTTCTGCGTGGTTTATCAACACCTAAACAAAATTACCAAAAAAGACGTGTACCCTCTGCCACGAATAGATGATGCACTTGATTGCCTCTATGGGTCCCACTATTTTTCCTCCATAGACCTTCGTTCCGGCTACTGGCAGGTAGAGGTAGATGAAATGGACCGTGAAAACACGGCATTCATCACCCCCGATGGCCTATATCAGTTCAAGGTCATGCCCTTCAGCCTTTGTAACGCTCCAGCCACCTTGGAACGAATGATGGACTCCCTGCTCAGAGGATTCAAATAGTCCACCTGTTTGTGCTACTTGGACGACATCATCGTCTTTTCACCAACATTTGAAACTCACATAGAGCGCCTCTCAGCCATCCTGGGAATCTTCCGTCGTGCTGGCCTGCGCTCAACTCGTCCAAATGTCACTTTGGACGCCATCAAATCACAGTGCTTGGCCATTTAGTAGACGCCAACGGTGTACAACCAGAGCCGGCAAAAATCAGCGCGGTCAAAAACTTTTCTGTACCACGATCTGCGAAGGATGTACGCAGCTTTATCGGACTATGCTCCTACTTTCGACGCTTTGTGAAAAATTTTGCGCGTATAGCGAGGCCGCTTACGCAGCTCCTCAAGAAAGAAGTCCCGTTTTCATGGGGCTCCGAAGAGGCTTCTGCATTCTCGAATCTCGTCGCTCTTCTCACTACCCCTCTGATTCTGGCACACTTCAACCCTGCTGCCCCTACGGAAATTCGTACAGATGCAAGTGGGCATGGCATTGGTGCAGTGCTGGCTCAGAAACAACATGGCCATGATTGCCTTATTGCATATGCCAGCCGCTTCCTATCCGCCCCTGAACGTAACTATTCGATAACAGAGCGTGAGTGCTGGGCTCTTGTTTGGGCGGTGGCGAAATTTCGACCTTATCTATACGGACGCCCATTTTCGGTAGTTACCGACCACCACGCACTCTGCTGGCTCAACTCTCTGAAAGATCCATCAGGCCGCCTTGGTCGCTGGGCTTTGCGCCTGCAAGATTTTTCCTATTCGGTGGTCTAGAAATCTGGCCACCTACACCGTGATGCCGATTGCCTCTGTCGGTACCCTGTCGACGATCCTGAGGACACTGATGAGCCCACGGAGAACTCTATCTTGTCAGTGTCCGACTTTCTTAATGTTGGGGAAGAACATAAGCGTGATCGAGAGATGCTTGACATCATCAGCCGTATGGAATCCTCCACAAATGATGCTTCCGTCTGCTACTTTGTCATTCAAAAGGGTGTCCTATACCGTTGCGATTTCCGACCAGACGGGCCCGACCTCATTGTTGTGCCTAAGCATTTGCGCCGCTGTGTTCTCACCGAACTTTACGACGCTCCCACGGCTGGACACCTTGGCGTATCCCATACGTACAAGCGCGTCCGGCGCCGTTTTTTCTGGCCAGGCCTTGCTCGTTTGGTACGCCGATACGTTGCCACGTGTGACCTATGCCAACGTCGTAAAACACCGTCGCTGCTACCCGCTGGCCATCTTCAACCAATTGACATACCCGTGGAACCATTTTACCGTGTTGGATTAGACCCATTTGTTCCTTTTCCCACATCAATATTGGGAAACAAATGGATAGCCGTTATTACAGATTACACTACACGCTACGCTATTACGCGAGCTCTACCGACTAGCTGTGCAACCGACGTCGCTGACTTGTTACGGGACGTTATATTGATTCATGGTGCTCCGAAACAGCTTCTCACACACCGTGGCCATACATTTCTATCCCAAGTCATCGCCGACATTCTGCATTCTTGTTCCACGCAATACACACTGACAAGCGCTTACCACCCTCGAACAAACGGCCTCACGGAATGATTTAACCGCAC
The DNA here is from genome assembly GCA_013436015.1 of Rhipicephalus annulatus. Classification (NCBI taxonomy): domain Eukaryota; kingdom Metazoa; phylum Arthropoda; class Arachnida; order Ixodida; family Ixodidae; genus Rhipicephalus; species Rhipicephalus annulatus. The sequence continues at coordinate 567,926 of WOVY01009274.1, forward strand.
TTTAACAAATATGCTCGCTATGTACGTGTCGCTCGACCACCGAGACTGGGACCTTGCCTTACCCTAAGCAACTTTCGCGTATAATTCATCCCGTCACGACACAGCGGGCTTTTCGCCGTTCTACTTATTGTACGGAAGAGAGCTGACTTTACCACTTGACACAGTCATCTCAGCTCACACTTCGTCCACCACCGAGTATGCCCGCGACGCGATTGCGCGAGTCGATCATGCCCGTCAGCTCGCTCGGGCTCGGCTTATGGCTTCGCAAACCAACCAATGCCGTCGGTACGATGCGGAACATAGAGACGTACATTTCACTCCCGGTGCCCTCGTTTTACTCTGGTCCCCTCATCGTCAGCTGGGCCTATCCGAAAAACTTCTGTCTCATTACACGGAACCCTACCGTATATTGCGTCAAGTAACACCTGTCACTTACAAGATCAGCCCCATCTGTCCATCATCATCTACTATGCAGCCCAGTGATATCGTACACGTCTTCGGATGAAGCCCTACAATAATGCGTCAGATAACGACCTTTAAAGCACCGGGACGGTGCCTCCGCCGCCGGGGGTCATGCTACGTGCCAGTGCATGGAGCTGAAGAAGACGAAGGAGATAGACTGGCGCGAGCTAATCTGTGTGGCTGGCGCTGCTCGCCTAACCGGCTGAAAATACATCGGTGACTACCCCTCTGAGTCAGTCTCCTTCCCGTAACAATATTAAAGTGATCTTGTGTAAGAACCTTTGAATGCCACCATAGGAGGATTAATCTGCCTAACTTCACGCGTGAACATAGTTATGTAATACTGATATCAAATTCCCACTCCACTTGTACTAACGTCATTTTTCTATTCAGCTTTTGCCGACTCCAACTCTAACCACTCCTTGAATAGCACCGAAGGTCGTAAATAAAGCAGTGCTCGCTTTTATTTTTCATGCCTTGGAATAAGACGTTTTGAAACTGGTCAAGCTGTTCCTTGAAATAAAAAAAACAAATTGTGCATCTTTTCGCAATATTGTCTCATGGTCGCAACCTTGACGAAAGTAGCAATTGGCATTCTTAAGACTAAACTTTTGTAGTGGGGTAAACTTGTGGCTCGAAAATAAAAATACATGCGAGTGATTCACACTGTAAACTAATAGTGACGTGAACGGTCGGTGGCCATTGAGTAGTCTTATCAGTGGTAAGGTGCGTCAGCATTTATGTGTGGCATCAAACATTCAAGTCTTATGACTGGTGGCTGTGCTAGCTTCGGAATATATTGTGTGGTTCACATTTACGCGCTCAAGCTAATTCGCAGAATGCAAAATAATCTGAAAGGGGCTCAGACATTCGTGCACCGTTTGCCAAAGGCAGTGGTTGTACTACTTGTAATAAACCGGTTACATAGAAATACAAAAAGAGGCTAGCGTGACAATGTTTTATATAGATGTGTCTCTGCTAACAGGGTGCGTACAGGTCCTTGAAATCCTTGAAAACCTTTGAATTTGAAAACTGCATGTTCAAGGCCTTTGAAAGTCCTCAAATTTTTTGCCATCTTTCAAAATCCTTGAATTTTGGGAGCAGTGCACTCTCATGTCAACATCAAGACCTCCTAAATGTGGTAGATTCGTGTGTCGACTTGTCAAGCTCCTCATTCCCAAAACAGTAAGGTGGCGTGGGTGAACATGGTCCTATTTTACAAAAGTGCATGTGAAAAAAAATTCATGGCAAGGGTGAAGGAGTGAATGCGATAGCAAGAAATTAGAATGTCACTCAAAGAAGGGAAAGCAACTCTATACATGCGACGCGCTGCTCAAGCACAAAGGACACATGAAAAAAAGAAGTGCACAGGACGAGTGCTGATGAACAACTGTTGCAGCTCACCAAGAATGATGCTAAAAAAGAACACACATGTAACCATAGGATGAGTGTATATTAACCACTGTCACAGTTATTATTTCTTGGTTGTTGAGCAATGTACTGCAATTGTCAACTGTGCACAAGCCAACGCTCCTAATAGGGTGGTGCCATCAAGTTTCAAGGCTACAGCAAGCACATTGTGGGTGTTCTCTATTTAGGCAAGGACACTCCACATGAATGGCGGGACTTGTGAAACATTTAGAATATATTTTTTAAGTCACATCCCAAGTGTACCTAAATGATCAACCTTCTAATTGAGGCCCATTGCGAGCACATCCAACACTGACGTAGCTCTATAGGAAGGGCAGGCAACAAAAGTTCTAGTGATGTCACACCTGATTTGTAGTGAGGTGAGTGACCTTTGGACTTCTGCCATGTACGTTCTGGCAAAGCATTGCAGTTGCTGCAGCGAGCGGTGTGTTGCTGGTGCTTGTGTGGCATTTCTGTGCGAGAGCGGACGATACTCAGCATGATGGGTGCAAAGCTTTGCGATCACTTGACTAAGTCAGCTACACTGCTACGTACCTGCCCAACTAGGTGCCCACAAACAGGAACTGAAAATTGTTCATATCAATAAGGCAATAAATTATTTAGCTGGAATGAATGAATCTTGGTGCATGTATCGTGCTTGTTAGAGCTATAGTTAGCGCTTGCAGCAAAAAGCACGCAAGCCACAATTATTGTGGCTTCACCCCTTTAAGACCTGGCAACACATATGCTATGAAGCCCTTCAGTGCATAACTCTATGACACGGCATCATGCTCTCCCCTATGGAGTGTGAGGGAGAGGGTGCAAAAAGGTATTAAGACATGAGTTTTTTTTTATAATTGCAATATCTACATATTTATTATAAGTGAATTAAAATTGGTCATTTCTGAAATTTTTAGAGTGAAAAATGTCAACTTAGCATGCCACTTTGAGTTCTTGAAAAACTTGTAACAGGTTCTGCAAAGCCCTTGAATATCCTTGAATTTTCGCTTTGGAAACATGTACAAACCCTGACTAATGCCGCACCTGCCACACAAACTTAATGGAGCGCATTTTAGAATAAGTAGAGCACAGCACATCTGAGCCCACTGTGCCCACAGACACTACAAAAATTAGTGCAGCTTTGCAATGTTTAATATAGCTGAAGCATAAGCACACTGATGATACCTTTCAGCCATCTTGTTGGCAGCATTTATCATCTGGTAGTTGTGTATTTGGTTGCTTTATGATTATGTATTGAGTCTCTTGGGGTTTTTTATTTGTTGTTTCTTTAACATGATTTTGCAACCCTGACCCTGCGTTGCTACCTCACTGGGAGACGTTCCGGCCTTTCACGTTTATTTGACGTTGCTTCCTCTCTCTTGTTTTTGCTTGACTGTGGAAGACTTTTTTTATTTTGTTCCTCCCAGGTCAGAAAGAGTTGGTGTGCGCCATCCTCTATCTCTGTCAAGAGAATTGTACATGGAAGACAGTTGTTCGAGCATTTCCAAAAACTATAAATGTCAAGGAGGCCGAGATCGAGCGGCTGGAATCAATGGTATGTGCCTCTAAGCCACAGGTCAAGCGATGCCTGACATGTTCTGGCTTTGAGGTTATGGAGTCCTGGAGGAAGAAACATCCACAGCATGCCACAGTTCAACTGCTACTTAAGTACCTGACCAGTGAACGGGTCAGTCCTAGGTATGCGGAAGACATAAAGAGTGACTTTCACATGACCATGACTGTGAGGTCAAAGTGCCTTTTGTGTAAGACAGGATGTGAGCTGCAGGCACAGCGTGGCGAGACTGTCTCAGTACAAATTGTCTGTGCACAGATTCTTAATCGAGACATTCGTGAAAGATCTTGAAGGTTGTGATATTTTACGCTGTACTGTGCTCATGGATTCAAACGCAACAATTTAGGGCTGTGTAATGAACATACTTTTTTTCATTTTCATGTCCATCATCAGCAGCAGCAGCAGCTTAATTACGCCCACTGCAGGGCAAAGGCCTCTCCCATGTTTCGCCTACCCGATCCTTTGTCTTCTGCTGCCCTGTTATGCCTGCAAACTTTTTAACCTCGTCTGCCCGCCTAATTTTCTGTCTCCCCTCATATGCATTCGCTTTCTCTTGGAATTCAGTCAGCTGCCCTTAATGACCAGCGGTTATCCAGCCTACGCGATGCATGCTCGGCCCACATTTATTTCTTTTTCTTGATTTCAACTACCATAAAAACCAGAAGATAGTTAGACCTCCCAAACTTTGAATCTCCAAAAAACAAAATTTTAGAAATGGCAAAGCATCAGGGCACACCCTTACATTGGTAAATAAGCGACATAACCAGCTTCACTGTGGTAACATTTTATTTTGTTTAGACACTAATCTTATGTAGTTAAACAGCAAAAGGCCACAAAGTGCTGTCACTCAGACTCGTTCGAACTTGAGTCCGATGAAATCTGTTAAATGCAAAGCATTTCTTAACGAACTTCGGCGACTTTGAGCGTATCTATCTAGCCGCCTACGACTTTTAGCTCTCCTGGATGTTTCGATAATGGTATGAATACCAAACTTAGTAGAGCATAACATGACTGTGTGAAAAACATATTTAACTAATCATAACATGAAAACCATGACGTTTGCCATAAACGTCATGATTTACATTTCATGGTCCTGCAACTCTTGCGGTTGTTTCGTTCACATTGCATGTTGCAAAACTGGTAGGGTATGACATGATTGATTGGCGAACACAAGCGTCAGACCCTCACGTGAAAATCATGACATGTATGTCATGTAACAACATGACTATATGCCACGCTCATGATGCGCTCGGGGCCGTTTCGCTGGTGCCACATATACCAAATTTGGTATTACAGTACATGAATGGGTGACGAAGGTATGTGAATGGTGCAAACATGATAATCATGAGATACGTGTCATGTAACAACATGACTACATGCCACACTTATGATGCGCTCGCGGCAGTTTCGCTAGCTTCATATATGCCGAATTTGGTATTACGTGATGCCAATGGATGACGAAGGTATGTGACTGGTGCAAACATAATAATCATGAGATGCGTTTCATGTAACAATATGACTACATGCTACGCTCATGATGTGCTCGCGGCCATTTTGCTAGCTTCGCATGTATGACATTCAGTATTACGTGACACGACCGGACAACATAGGTAAATGACACATCCAAATATGATAATCACATTCGTCTCATGTAACAAAGTGACTACATGCCACACTTATGATTTGCTCAGGGCTGTTTCGCTAGCTTCACATATGCCAAATTTGGTATTACATGACGTCAATGTATGACGACAGTATGTGACTGGTGCAAACATGATAATCATGAGATGCATGTCATATGAGAACATGACTACATGTCACAGTCAAGGCACCAATACATTTCGATGAGACATGGTGCGCGTGCTCGCCGCCGTTTATTTCGTAGTGTCACGCCGCCGTTGCCACGCCAGGCGCCGCTCTTGCCATATACTCGCAGGCACGCGCCACGCTGCGTTGTTCTGACGCATGCGCGTTTCAGCGCATACGGGCACCGGACGGAGTGTCTGGTGTCCCTCCATAGTATTGTCTGGGTAACACATAGGCGCAAAATGCAGCATGTCGGGCTTAGTTAGTGCCGGTTGCCGTCGGGCCGCCCCGACGGATGCTGGTTTCGGCGGTCGCGCCTGGCGTCAGACAATAGAGTGCTCGCGTTTCGCTAGCGTAGCGTCGCTGTGCCCAGCGTGCACGCGCGTCAAAGCTGCATTGGAGTATGTTGGGCCCTTCATGATGCACTCGCCGCCGTTTTGCTAGCTCCACACATACCAAACTTGGTGTTACAGGACGTCAATGAATGACGAAAGTATATGACTGGTGCAAACATGATCATTCTGACACACGTCATGTAAGAATACGACAATATGCCGCGCACATAGCGTGCTCGCGGCCATTTTGCTAACTCCACATATACCAAATTTATATACCAATCATATATATACCAAATAGATGACGAAGGTAAACTATACATTTAAACATGATAATCATGACACAGAAGTCATGTATGGCATCATTTACCTCCATCTCATAAGGTTGTGCTGATTTCATCGTGACATATCAATCTTTCTCATTCGTGCTTTGCATATGATCGATTCCTACTGTATGTGGGATCTGCCAATTTTTTTTCACTGTTAACATTCCTGAGTGCATCATCCTCTATTCCATTAAATGCCTTACTGATGCAGCGTTTGCGGAAAGATGGAAGTACGCTGCCTCAGCGCAAAGCCTTTCCATTTCAATAAATCGGCGCACCCATGATGGTGATCTCTTGAAGTCCATCCTTGTGAGCCCAGAGTCGCCCACTATCTCGAGGGCTTTCACGCGGAAGCACTCCTCTGTTTTGGGTAGTGACCTTGCACGCAGTTCCCAGCCGAATTCGGCGAGCAGCGTTTTCAGTTCAGGCTGCAGTGCAGTTGGCCCACGAAACATTCTTTTTTTGGTTGCTACCGGATGTGATGTGCTGCTTTTGGCTCCTCCAGTATCGGACGCTTTTTTTTCTCCGATGCGCCGAATTCTCTTCGCGCCACCAAGTGGCCATGTGTTTCGGCATACTCAATAACTTCTAAATGCAAAGCATTTCTTAGCGAACTTCAGCGACTTTGACCGTATCTATCTATCTATTTATCTATCTAGCCACCTACGTCTTTTAGCCCCTGGCTGTTTCTGTTATGATATCTATACCAGAATTGGTATGCCATAACATGACTGTATGACAAGCATAACTGACTAGTTATAACATGAAAATCTTGACATATATGTCAAGAATGTCATGATTTACATTTCATAATCTTGCTGTTTTTGCGGTGGTTTCCTTCACATGACATATCGCGAAACTTGTTGGTATGACATGACTGCGTGGTGAACATAAGTGGCTGGCCCTAACGTAGAAATCATGTTATGCATGTCATGTAAGTCATGACTACACACCACGCTCATGGTGCACTTGCGATTGATTCCGTTGCTTCACATATACTAAATTTGGTATACAGCGCTCATGATGCACTCGTGGCCATTTTGCTAGCTTCACATATACCAAATTTAGTGTTACATGATGTGAATAGACGATGAAAGTAAATGACACATTCAAACATGATTATCATGACATGCGTGTCATTTACAACATGACTACATGCTATGCTCATAGCATGCTCGCGGCCGTTTCGTTTGCTCTATATATACCGAATTCGGTATCACTTCATGTGAATAGATAGCGAAGGTAAGTGACACATCCAAACATGATAATAATGACATGCATGTCATGTAAAACAGACCACATGCCGCGCTCATAGCGTGCTTGCAGCCATTTTGCTAGCTCTACATATATTAAATACGGTATCACATAACATAATTAGATGACGAAGGTGAATGACACGCCCGAACATGATAATCATGATTTTTGTATTATGTGGTTTGGACGGAGGCGCAGGGCCCTGTGGAGGTCGTTGGGTGCTGCGAGTGCCAAAGCGCACCTCCAGTTCGCGTGCGGAGCCACACTACCGCTGAGATCGCGGGGCGCGGCGAGTGCCGAAGTGCACCTTTCGAGCTTGCACCGTGTTCAATATATCTGAAGGTGGGTAAAAATACCGTTCGATATGAACGTGCCAATTGGTATGCTTTTACGAAGGAATTTCAAAGGGATTACTTGCGAGTTCGTGTTGTATATCTAGTACACCAAATGGTTCAGAGGATGGTGCACTATTCACCAGGCTCTCGACTCGCTTGCTGGATTCCGGGTCGACCGGTTGTGCGCTCGGGCGCACTAGCGATCTCCGGCGTCAGTGTGGCTCTGGCCGACTGGGCTCGCCCTACGTCCCCTCCTGCCGCCGCCGACCTTCGACGGCAGTGTAGCTCTCACCGACTGGACTTGCTCTACGCCATCTACCGACGCCAAAAAGAGCTCTCGCAGGTGTGCCTCGTCCTCGGACTCCAGTGACCGTGCTCCCATCTTTCCTATCTCTTCTATCCCCTCAGTTTGTCGTCGCTTGCTCTGGCTTACCACCTCACGTCTCTTCCTCTCTTCTTCTTCTTCCGCTTTCCTACACCTTTACTCCTACCCCTTTTTATCCCTCCTCAACCCCATCTCTTGTGAGCGACTGTGGAAGTGTCGCTCACTGAAGCAGACAGTAACGGGACTCACTTTTCTCTTCCTTTCTCTTTTAAGAATTACTTATCACCAGGCTCTCTGGCATCGGTGATATCTCGCGAGAAGACTCTGCAGGGCGGGTGCGCAGACTTAACTTTTGCGTCCAACTCTGAGGAGTCGCACACCGCCGTGGTAGTCTAGTGGCTAAGGTACTCGGCTGCTGACCCGCAGGTCGCGGGATCAAATCCCGGCTGCGCCGGCTGCATTTCCGATGGAGGCGGAATGTTGTAGGCTCATGTGCTCAGATTTGGGTGCACGTTAAAGAACCCCAGGTAGTCGTAATTTTCGGAGCCCTTCACTGCGGCGTCTCTCATAATAATATCGTGGTTTGGGGACGTTAAACCCCACAAATCAATGAATCAATCAGAGGAGTCGTTTGACAGTGACGAGGGGGAATAGAAAGACTTGTGAATAAAGCATTTCATCGGAAATATGGATGGGCATTTTTTGTTTTTAGCCATTCTCGTGTCGTCTTGAATTTCGGTTCGGGGCCGAGTAAGAAACACTTCAAGGCACTCACGTGGGAGTTGAAATTTTACTGTGTTCTCTCGGTAGTGCTGCTGTGGAAGCATCATTAAAATTTGCCAGGAAGTTATGCTCGACACCAAGCGAAGTAAATCTTGCAGAAGGCCCACTGTCACTGGCCTAGCCTTGTTAGGGTGTTTATTGTTTTCCTAAAAAACAATAAACCTCTCCTTAAGACGTTCCACTTTCCTTAGTCTGTGCTTATATGTTAAGTGGGCTCAAAATGGACTCCAGTGAAAAATTTTGTCAAAAGCCGAGCAAACGTCCCCCCTGCGGGGAAGGATAAACCGACCAGATTGCTTGGTGGGAAGGGGGCTGCTTTCTCTGTTGAAGATGGCAGGAAGGAGAGCCAGTATAAATAAATAAAAAATGCACATCTATGTTTCTAGTGAAATCGTTTATTTATTTATGGATAGCGGAACTTGATAAACAACGTTAGATATAGCATTCAGTGTACTTATTCTTGTGGTTTTTTCTACAAAAGCGACGCTTGTCTTGAAAAAAAAGTGGCCACAGGAGAAAAGGGGTGCTCTTGTTTGGTCATTGGCACTTGTCAGATCTCCCGAAAAAGGGAGGGGGATGCTGTCTAGGGTGGCAGTGCTTGCTCCGCATTTTATGGTAGATATTTTGCCTCAAGCTTTCCAGTCTGTGGGCATAATTGTGGGTGCCATTGTGATATCCTTAGTTTCGCTCGGCTTTTGCAAGCTACACCTGCCAATTGCAACTTGTTGCATAAATGCAGGCTTCTTGTTTCTCTAGCATAGCGTTTCTCAGCATTTTCTCACTGCCAACATAAGTTGCTGGGCTGTGTATATTTATTCCTGGGCCACAAGGAAGAGGTGCACTTCCGTGAAGATGTGTATTTCAAGTATCAAAAGTCTAGAGAACAGTGGAAATTTTCCTGTGCACAATTTGATTGGAACGTTTAATATAAGAAGGTCTAAGAAGATAAGTTGAAATTTTATGGCTTGTTTTATTATTTTCGATGCAATAATAGTGAGCAATACTAGACAGTGATGCCAAGAAAAGTGTAGGGGCTATTATTTAATAGTAATTGTAATGTGAATGGTAAGAAAAATGGCCAAAAAATTAACATGCCGTTGGCAGAGACCGAAACTGCGACCTTTGAATAATTTATCCAATCATCTACCAAATGAGCTAGAGTGGTGGTCATACCCTTGTCCCCTTTATTGGTTATATCATCATCAGCCTGACTATGCACACTGCAGGGCAAAGGCCTCACCCATGATCCGCCAATCTACCTGGTCTTGTGCTTTCTGCACCTATGTTATATTTGCGAACTTCTTAATCTGACTGCTCATGTACGTACATTTAAATATCTGGCAGTGTCAGTCAGCAATACTAGAAGCTGTGACAGCAAGTGTGGAATATTCCTTTTCTGCCTATTGGCATCGCGTAGCATGTAGTCTTATTACGCGCTGGCAGCTGACCAACAATCCCTTGCTTACTGTCTGAAAGCATCTAGTCTACCGAAACGACACCCTCGTTATGAAAGAAGAAAAGAAGCAGAAATTTCAAGGCTCATTTTTTTTGTTAGACACAATACTAATAAATAGGTATAATAATAATGTCTAACAAGCCATTTATGAATTGCATGCTAATGAAATTCTTGAAAGACATTCTATAGTTTGGTTATCTTACAGTGCAATATGTGAAATTAATGCTTGTTGCCACTTTTGTATGGTACTGTATACGCACAAGTTTACTTCCTTCGTTATATACATGCTTTCTTCCCTGGTTAAATTCTAGGTTAGAAGTTTGCACATGTTTAGTTTCTTTATTTTATGCAACCTAACATATGAACCAACTATCCTACAAGATGTTTTACTAGCTGCTTTTCACATTAGTCACTGTGGCCTTTTCAACCGCATTGAAAATGCATTTCAACGTGTAAAAGTGCTCATTGCATTGTACATATGCTGCTGATAACATTCTGGCGTTACCCAGCACCTCCACCACTCTGTTATGTCTATGAGAGGGGTTTATTCAGAGCCGACCTCATGGTCGACTCGACAGTATACAGCAGTGAACACGCAGCAGCGACCTCTTGCCACCATCCGAATGTCCTCTTCTTCTGCCACCACCATGTTCCCCGCTACGCAGGTGCACATACCTAAATTACACATGTGGTGACAATATGAACAGTCTTTCAAACTATCAATAAAATTCAAGAGGTCAGTAGGCTTCATTGCAAGAGCTTGCTCTGTGTAGTCAGTGGTGCTTGGAAATTTAATGCTTTTTGGTTTCAAAAGTCACTGCATTCAACGCACATATGACATAAGTGTTAGACACACAACATGCATGGTGAATCTTTTCTTGGTGTTTGGACGTTCTTTTCATGTCATTTTTACTTTGTCTTCAAGGTGGAGTAGGGAGGCTTGAGGGTTTACTTCAGGTATGTATACATGTATATGCATGGTTGAGAAAAAAAAAAGCTACTTAGTTGTAGCTTGGCAGTAGTGCTGAGTCTATTCTATAGAGGGAATCTGTAATCTCTATATTCTGTGTAAAACAGTCTGCAAAGAACTGAATAAAGAATGTTCGTGAATAGACTTCACTGTGTAGTCATAATAAATGTGAATACGACGACACCCATATTGTTCACATTATAGACCACTTTCCCAAATTGCTGATTACTGTGTATCTTGTCATTTATCGCCTTCAGACATCAATTATGATGTAAATGTGTGTACCTTTATTAAATTTACAAAACATTTTCGCTTGATTATTCCAAGGTGCTTGATAGTGGTTGATGCAAGAAACAAGGTGGAAATATGCTGGTTTGTCGTTTTTTCAGTAGTTACTCTTAGTGTTGAATGAAATACCTTTATGCTCCACTCATTGATGTTCTATTTTGGTAAAAAAATAAACTCAGGCTAGAACTACTTAGGCAATCGGTTGTATTCACTCTGAGCGAACAAAACTATAAACTATGGCCAGGCTTTTGGAACAAGGCATGCCGAACACCTTGTTGAACATGGTAATGTCTTCAGCCAAGTTATCCTCTGCAGTAATATGCAGCATAGTGGAGTTAAATAAGTGCTAGCTGCACGATCGGGAATCATGTTGCACGTTACGTTTCAAACCATTTGAAGTAATATCTACTTTATGTGGGACGAGCTTCTACAGTTGATGTGCACAATTGTGCTGGAAACTTACTGTAGTTCGAAGTTTGTGGGCTGTGTAGCATGGAGGGCACTGGTGAAAAACGTAAAATGCAGCCCTTTCAGCAAGCGAAATCAGAAGAGTACCGCGTTCTAAGCTCACGGGTTACACCCGATTGAAAAGATTGCTTTTCCTTTCGTAGAACTAGCGCTGCTTTTCATTGCAAGGCCGCTTCACGCCGCAAAAGCAGGAGACAGGGAGGAGGATGCAGGTGGTCGCCATGCATCTAGACGGCATCTAGACTGAACGTCGCCCATGCTGCGGTGACCACGGGCTGGTTACAGGCGTGGTTTGGTCCCTTATGGCAGTCTATTTGCACTGTGAATTTGAGGGTGTTCAGTGGATACATTGGGAAATGTAAGAACGAACATTGCATTCTTTAAAATGTTTAAGAAGACCGCAACACTCGTTCAGAGTCCGGTGTACATTGTAGAAATCAGGGCTCACCCGCTGTCTTCGCGCAGGCTTTGCCTCCTCTTTCTGCGTTCTCATGTGACAACATAACTCTCCTCTCTTCTGCGATCTGCCGCACTGGGAGAGCGAGGAGCGACATTTAACCCCTCTCACTCGGTAGCAGATGTCGACTGTGGCGCCGTGTGCGGCGTCTCGGGACGTTTCGAGCGCGCGCATTGGAAGTGAGTCAGATCTCTGCGGGACGACTGAGGGTGAGCACGCATCTCTTTTTCGTCCGTCGACTCCTATTGTTTGGGGCTCGTTGGACTTCACCAATGGCACCTCGTGCCCACGGCAAACGCTCACCTTTTGTTGCCCCTCGCGAACGCTAGACCGAAGAGCGGTACAGCGTCCTAGTGCGTCGTCAAACTGTGCCGACCCGTATCTCTCCAAAGCCAACGCGAGTGCATTTTTTTCCTCGCTTGAGCCACCAGGCCCTTTGTCCCGGTGTCACTGTGAATAACTTTTGCCCAGGAAGACTTGCTCGCGGCACTGCTGTGTAGTACCTCTTGCCCACGTTGTGAATAAGCCCTTTTGCTTTCCTGCCACGCATTTGCAACGGGCTCTGCACTGCGTTTTGGTGTTGCCGCAGACAATACAGTGTTGCGACATTGAGCAGTACTGTGTTCTCGCCAGGGGGATGGTTAACGCATTCCCTGCGGCTCTCTAAGACCAGACCCACGCTAGTGGTCGAACTCCTTCGGGATACGTGTACACTACACTGGCGCCCAACGCGGCATCAAAAGCGTCTGTTCGCCTGCGCAATTTGGGCTCGTCGCAACATGCCTCCTTCGTGGGATTTTTGTCTGTTGTACTTTTTAGCGGATGCCGCATTGCACAAGGAGCCAATTGCCTTTATTGACGGGAACCTTTCGACACCCGTCCGTGTCGCCACTCTCTATTGCGGTGAAGACACGACCCGCCTATCCGCTCCCTTGGGAGATGGTGCGTCATTTCAAATGAGCCTCTTGCCCTACCCGAACGGTACGCACAAGCGCCTCTGACTGCTAATGTGCCCTTCGGCATGCATGGCAGTTGGTCGGCACAGCACTCGCAGTTGGAATTTCCTGCGGAATTGACGGGGCACAGGCTTTGGCCCTCGCCGACTTTTGTTCGCTGTCAGCCGTGCAACCGACACTTCTAACGCACACTGAGCAGGTGCCTGAATTGTCGACGGTAGCCACACCAAGTGCGCATTACGTTCGACAGCAGGCGAATTCCTCAAGGAGCCTCTTTTGCTCTGGGAGTGGCGTGCAGGACAGTGCTCTGTTAGAAACCGCCCCGCTGATTGAGCTGGGAGACTTCTCTCCTTCACTCGACCGCGCCGCTAACGCACCAACGGCTTCTTGCGAAGCTGGTGCGAAGACGCAGACGTTGCTACAAAATGCCGTGCAGATGATACAATTACCCTCGGGAGCTGTGAAACACTTTTGGCTAGTCCGAAAAGCGGTCACCCCGCTGTTATGTTGCCTGTGCCAACCTAAGCGGATACGGTGATCTGCTCACCCCCCCCCCCCCCCGAGATTACCTCGACTCCTGTCTTGTTATCAGAGAGCAATGGGTTTGAATGATCAGGTGGTGCTCAAACGCGTTGTTCCAGCTGCACTGACTGACACGGCGGGGAGATGGTATCGACTTACCGGCTATCAAGCAGCAACGCTCGAGAAGTTTCGTGAGGGCTTTTTGCGCGAATTCCTACCTGCTGACTACAAAAGTAGGATGCGGCGAGAGCTCGAGCTCTGTACACAAGCTCCTCACGAGCCTTTACAGGAGTATGTACGTGCGATGGATGAACTTTACTCCATTGCTGAGCCTCGAGTGAGGAGCGCGTCGAACAGGTGATAGGGTAGGCATATCTGAATTTTTCGGCATACCTGTACAGCGGCTGCTTTCAGGATTTGAAGGAGTTAGCCGCCGAGGCAAAGCACATTCAAGGCGACCTTGCTGGGCAAGCCTATCGCCCGCCGCCACCAGCCAGCGATGCCCTTGAGCTGCGCTGCGCTTGGAGAGGGGCCACGACCCTTCCCCACCGGCAACAGCCTTGCGGAGCCACCTTCGTGCCTGAAACCAGCTGTGCATGGGAATTGAGCGATTGCGCTCTTGATCTTTACACGCATGAAAGGCGGGCAGCCTGCGCTGCACCACTTGCAACCTCCTCACAGGGACGCTTTCCGACCCAACATATGGGAGTTGAGGCTCGCAGAAACGTATCCTGTGATAACGTAGCGAGCCGATCACGACATCTAGAGGCTACTCTGCCTGGAAAAACAGACTCTGCTGACCCGCAGGTCGCGGGATCGAATCCCTGCTGCGTTTCCGATAAAGGTGGAAATGTTGTAAGCCCGTGTGCTCAGATTTGGGAGCACGTTAAAGAACCCCGGGTGGTCTAAATTTCCCGAGCCTTCCACTACGGTGCCTCTCATAATCATTTGGTGGTTTCTGGACGTTAAACTTCACATATCAATAAATCATGGGTAAACAGACCGTAATGGAGTGCACTTACCGCTGCCGTGAACGAGGGCACATAGCAAGGGAGTGCACCGGATCCAGGCCTCCTGCGAGGCAGGGAAACGGGTTAGCGGGTCGTTCCTGAATGCACGAGCGACCAAACCTTTGCTTCTTTTCTCGGCATGCAGGGCAGGCACTTTTCTTGCTGATGCACACGCGCTGTTCATTGCGGTCAATATTGCCGGCCTTGAATTTTGGGCATTGCTGGACATGGGCGCTAGAGCTTTCTTGTTCGGTGAACAGGTGTTGTCCCACTTCTAGAAGCACTTAGTGTGCTTGCGGGACAGCGGAACGACACTCACCCTTACGAAAGGCGTGGCCCATTCGGCAGGCGCTGCAAGGTTGACTGTCAGATAGAGAGATCGAATGAGACGCTGCTGTCTTGTTCATCTTCCAGGGCACGATGTTTCAGTGATTCTCGGTCGGAACTTTCTTCTTAGAGCCGGGATCGTTGTGTACATTGCGAATGGCGGCTATCGAGATGGCCCATTTTGCCAACTCAAGCTGTTCATCAGCTCGCCGGCGCTTATTATTGCCTTTGCCGCAGAAGCGTCGGAAACATGCCCTGTGCAGAGTTTGAGGCCAAGCCCCTGCTCAACGCATTCCTCTCACAGTCCGATTCGGGAACGAGAGGCACGGCACGAAGTGTGGCAGCTTGGACTAGTTGGTATGACATGGCGATAGATATAGCACGAGAATAGAACGACGACACAAAGACAAATAGTGCTCGTGTCCTTCTTGTTTCTGTGTCGTTGTTCTGTTCTCGCGCTATAACTTTCGGCACGGCACAAACTGTGTCGCGTGCAAACCTATGTGTCTTACTCTGGTGTTCCGCGCTCGTCAGCTCAAAACCCCTGTTTGGATCGACTGACATGACACGAAGAGGCACTACATCCTTTGGCCGCCTGTGTGACTCCGTTCGATGATACACAGAACGCTCGCCTGTCAACACTGTTACGTCGGCACAACAAGCTTTTCATTGATCAACAAAGGGGCTGGTTGCTCGAGTGAGAGCAAAAATGCGCTCACGTTGGCTTCGGAAAGACATGGGTCGGTGTAGTCTGACCACGCACTAGGACACCGCACTGCTCTTCGGCCTTGCGTTCGTAAGGGGCAACAAAAGATGAGCGTTCGCTGCGGGTGCGAGGCACCGTTAGCGAAGTCCGACGAGCCCCAAACAATAGGAGTCGATGGAAGGAAAAGAAATGCGTGCTCACCCTGAGTCATCCCCGAGAGATCGGACTCACTCACAAAGCGCGGGCGGGAAACGTCTCTGGAGACTCCGCGCAAGGCGCCACAGTCGACATGAGAGAGGTGAAATGTCACTCCATGCTCTCCCAGCACTGCGGACTGCGTAGGAGGGGAGTCATGTCGGGACATGAGAACGCAGAAAGAGGCGGCAACGCCTGCGCAAAGGCGGTGGGCTAGCCTCGATTCCCGCATTCCCTTCTAAATTTCCCCTTTACGGGTCTGCAAAGGCAGCCGAACGTCACCCATGTAGTTAAAATGACACTGCTATGAGCAACAGCTAATCTCAGCCCATCCCTGTAAACTGCTGCTAAAAATTACGACAAAAGAGAAAACATTAATAATGTAAAGGGGTTTTATTCAAGGAACTGAGCAAGCGGGTGGTAGCTCGAAAGGAACGCAGGCGGACCCAGATGACGGTGCTCGATCGCCGATCTCGTGCCTTTTTCTTGTGTTGATGATAGTGTAACTGATGGTATCAACGTCTTTCTTATTCGCTATAATTACCCCTGGCGAAAAAGTTGAAGCCATCCTGGCAATCTAACACGTGGGGACAAGCGGGTCGAAGTAGGGCTTGAGACGGTTTACGTGAACAATATCACGTCCACGCCGACGACGGTCGCTTGGTGGCGGGAGGGGTTCAATGGCATAGTTCACAGCTTAGGTACGCTCGACCACGCGGTAGGGATTATAATAATTAGAGAGTAGCTTGGGTGATACACCAGGGGCGTAGAGCGGTACATGCAGCAATACAAGTGCTCCAGGACTGAATGTTGGTGCAGAACGATGGTCGTCGTCACGGATCTGCTTCTGGCGCTGTTGCTTGGCTGTAGTAAGCCGCTTGGCTAGCTTGTGGGACTCTTCTGCGTAACGAGCGGCTTCCGAGACAGGCGTGCATTCGGAGGGATCTGGCGAGTATGGCAGTAAAGTGTCGATGATGTGGGATGGTTGGCGACTGTACAGGAGAGAAAAAATGGGGAAAACCCGGTAGTGACTTGCGTAGCGGTGTTATACGCGTATGTCACAAATGGAAGAACGAGGGCCTAGTTTGTTTGATCAAAAGCAACATGCGTCGCGAGCATGTCCCCCAGAGTACAATTAAACCGCTCAGTCTAACTGTTCGTCTGTGGGTGGTAGGCAGTACTCTTTCGGTGTACAATATGGCACTGTTGAAGAAGTGCTTGGATTACATCGGAGAGGAAAACACGCCCTCGGTCACTGAGGAGTTCACGAAAAGGACCATGACGAAGCACAAAACGATTGAGTATAAAAGTTGCGACGTCTTGTGCTGCAGCTGTGGGGGGAGCAGCAGTTTCAGCATACCATGTAAGATGATTCACAGCCACGATAGCCCATCGGTTGCCTGCTGTTGTCAGTGGTAGTGGTCCGTAGAGGTCAATTCCTACACCGTCGAATGGGCGGTCTGTGCATGGAAGGGACTGCAATGAGCCTGTTGCAGGATGTGGCAGATTTTAGATGCGGAAGCATCTTATACTCGCGCCTTGTAGTGGGCCGTCCGCACCGCTTCTCAAACATTCGATAGCTGACGCGCGCGCATGCGCCGTCGCGCCGTCGCCCACCATCTGTGCCGCGCGCGCTTCTCCTTCGAGAACATTCGACAGCTGACAGCGCATGCGCCGTCGCGCCGTCGCCATCTGTGCCGCGCGCGCGCTTCTCCTTCGAGAACATTCAACAGCTGACAGTGCATGCGCCGTCGCGCTGTATATATACTCAAGGTCGGCGCTCGCTCGCTCAGTTGCCGCTCGTCGGTTGGTTTGTACGGCGCGTCGACGTCCAAGGTCGCGGTGAAATGAATTCCAACGAATCCACAAACACAATGATCGACGTCCCTTCGACCAGCGCCGTCCTTTCGCATACGTGTGTACGTGTTCACTCTTTTAACACCCCCTCCTACAACCACGTTAACCAGTTTAGCCATCGACCCAAGTAAGTCGCAATTTAACACCCCATTTCACAACCACGTTAACCAATTTAACACCCCGTTAACCAATTATATGCTCCGCATCCTCCTCAGTGTTCCCCCGAGGGAAGCTGCGGGCAATTTTTTTTTCTGCTGCTGGCATTCGTGGCAACCGCGAATGAACTGGCGGACAAAGGTAAACATTCCACGCCAGTAATACCTTTTTCGTAAACGCTTATAGGTCTTGAAAACATCAGCGTAAGCACATTGTGGGTTGGAATGAAATGACGTGCAGATAGTAGAGCGCAGCGTTCAGGGAATGACTAGTAGCCATTTCCTACTATCTGCTGAATAGTTGCGCCGGTACAAGAGGCCATCCCGAATACTGAAGCGTGGAGCCTGGCGGCGCACGGTTCGAGTAGTTGGAAGTGTCGGTGCCTCGGATAGTGCGTCAAGAAGCGAAGCGATCCATGGGTTGTTGCGTTGTGCAGAAGAGATGGTGTCTTCGTCAAGAGCTAACAACGTGTTATCCGAGGAAACAGATGCCATTTCCGGGGATAGGGGAGATCGTGATAGTGCATCAGCATCGGTATGCTTGTGGCCGGATTGATATACAATGCACATGTCATATTCTTGAAGTTGAAGAGCCCAACGGTCAAGACGACCCGATGGATCCTTGAGCGAAGACTACCAGCTAAAGTACAGCCATAAAGGTATGGGCAAAACTTGACAAGCGCCCAAACGATCGCCAAGCATTCCGTCTCGGTGATGGTGTAGTTGGATTCAGCCTTGTTGAGAGTCCTGCTGACGTAGGCGACGACATACTCAGCGAATCCAGGCTTGCGTCGCGCGAAAACCGCACTAAGGCCGACCCCACTGGCGTCGGTGTGGACCTCAGTTGCCGCCGTAGGATCGTAGTGACGCAGTATTGGTGGTGAAGTGAGGAGATGACGAAGGGTACAGAAGGCCTAGTCACACCCAGAAGACCATGACGAAAAATCGGTGGCCCTGCCTAGAAGTTCGGTCAAAGGCGCAGTGATAAGAGGCGAAGTTGCGCACGAACCCGCGAAAGTAGGAGCATAACCCCACGAAGTTCCGTAACTGCTTCATAGTCATTGGTTTGTGGAAGTCAACAACAGCACGTAATTTAGCCGGGTCTGGAAGTATACTGTCCTTTGATACGACGTGCCCGAGAATCGTAAGTTGCCGAGCAGCGAATTGGCACTTTTTGAGGTTGAGTTGGAGCTGAGCATTCTTCAGGCACGCGAGGACGTGTTTCAGGCGCTCGAGATGTGTCGCAAAGTCTGGCACAAAGATGACAATATCGTCGAGATAATAGCGACATATTTGCAACTTCAAACCCCAAAGAACCGAGTCCATCTTGCTCTCGAAGGTGGCAGGTGCGTTGCAGAGGCCGAATTGCATGACAATAAACTCATATAGACCATCGGGTGTCACGAAGGCTGTTTTTGGTCGATCGGCGTCTGCAAGAGGAACCTGCCAGTACCCTGAGCGCAAATCTAATTATGAAAAAAACTCGGCACCTTGTAAAGTATCAAGGGCATTGTCAATCCTGGGTAAAGGTTACACGTCTTTTCGAGTGATCTTATTTAGGCGCCGGTAATCCTCGCTTCTGTAATCCACGCAGAAGCGAACGGAACCATCCTTTTTTTTAACGAGCACTACAGGTGAGGCCCATGGACTTTGTGAAGGTTGAATGATGCCGCGTTGCAGCATATCGTCCACCTGTTCGGTAATAACTTGGCGTTCCGCCGCAGAGACACGGTATGGTCGTTGTCGTAATGGCGCATGGGAGCTGGTATCTATGTAATGTAGAGTGGTAGAAGTGCGGCCAAGTGAAGATTGAACATCGAAAGATTCGCGGTACTGGTATAGCAGTTGGAGGAGTTCAGATTGTTCAGATGGTGACAGTCTGTCTGCGGTCGCCGAATCGAACACTTTCGAAGCCTGTAAGTCAGAGTGGTTAATGGCACTGACGGCGGCAAGGTCACTTTGCGATGATTCTTGCTGCACGGTGAAAATTTGTCTATTATCAATGGGCTGTAGGCATCCAAGAGATTCGCCTTTAAACAGTTTGATGGTATGTGGAAAGGGATAGGCAAGGCAGATAGCACTGGCTCCATTACAAATTGCGAGGGCTGAATAAGGGAGCAGAAGTGGTTTCCGACTTGGAAAGAGGCTTGATGGCTCAAAAAGTGCTAATTCTTCACGCATGCCGTCGGAGACTACAGGGAGCAAAACAGCTGTTGTCGCTGGAATGTCAGTATCTACTTTGACAACTAGCTTGTGTGAAGCTCGATTCGTGTGGTCGTAGGGCTGGTCGAACAACGGAAGCAGTTCAAGTTCGGAACGGGCACAATCTATAACGGCGTGATTACGCGATGGAAAATCCTAGCCAAGTATTATGTCATGAGAGCAGGAGAAAAGGACAATAAAACTCAACAATGTAGTGATCCTCCGCAATTGTGAGTCGGGCAGTGCAGGCGGCTATAGGTCGAACAGGTTCTCCATTTGCTGCACGTAAGGACATCATATCAAGCGGCGTGGTCACCTTTCGGAGCTTGCGGCAAAGTTTGGCATCTATAACAGACACGACGGCACCGGTATCTACAAGAGCGTATGCATGGGTGCCGTATACAAAAACTTTGACGATATTTGAGGGCAAAGTGCGAGGACTTGAACGTTTCGACAGCGCAGCTCTTGCCTTCGGAACTGCGACGGCTAGATGTCCTCATTTTAAGGGGCTGGTCGGGGACGCATGAGTGACAAGGAGCGACGATTGGGTGGAGGCGAACGGCGAGACGAAGTTGCCGGATAGTCACGGAAAGGCGTGCTTGACTGATGATCCGAAGTTTCATACCCAAAAAGTGGTCGGTCCATGTAGTTGCTCCGTGATCGGGCGTCTGTGTAGCCGGGCACGAGACGACGTCAGTATCGGGAGATATGGCTAGGGCTGTCGCATGCAAAACAGATCGGCCGGTTATCACGCGTTCGCCAGGCATTTGCAGCGTGGGGCGCCGCCCATGCGACATACGGCTGAGTCGGGGCTGTGGTAGCAAGGGGAGGGGCCCATGCGACAGAAGACTGAGTAGCAGCGGTGACATGCGGCAGTCCATTGAACGGCAAGGGCTGGTGTGGCTGCTGCCTCTTTACTGCGCCAGTGTAAGTAAGAGGCGCAGCGACAACTTGCTGCTGAAAGGGCACTGGAATAGTCCCTGCAATCTGGTCCTGAAGCTCATGTCGGAACATGGGAGCTTACGTGGTCAGTGGTTGCTCTTGCTACGGCTGCGGGAGCTCTTGGTGCTGACAAAACGGCAGGACGGAAAGCTGACGTGTGACCTCCTCATGCACAAAGTCTTTCATTTGTGCTAGAAAGTGGGAGTGGTCAGGCACGATGTGCAGTGCAACGAGTGATTGGTTAATTAGGCTGAAATGGACGACCGGTAAGAGCTCGTTGCCGTCGCGATTCGTCGTAGCTCTGGCACAGAGTTACAACTTCAGACACTGTACCAGAAGACTTCGCTAGGAGCATTTGAAATACGTCGTCATCGACACCTTTCATAATGTGCTGTATCTTGGCACTTTTGCTCATTGCGGCATCTACGCGCCTGCAGAGATCGAGAACATCTTCGATATAAGCGGTAAACGTTTCGCCAGGTTCTTGTGCCCGTGTACGCAGGCGTTTTTCGGCGCGCAACTTCCGCATGGCTTGGTAATCGAAAATCAAGGATATTGCCTGCTTGAAAGCGGCCCAGTTTTCGAACTCCGGTTCGTGGTTTGTGTACCACAGCTTTGCCACATTAGCCAACTAAAAGTTGACAGTGCTCAACTTGGCAGCGTCAGCCCACCTGTTTGGTCCACTGACTTTTTCGTAGGACGACAGCCAGTCCTCAACGTCCTGGTCTTCGGTGCCCGAAAAGATTGGGGGGTCTCGCTGGTGAACCGGGCCGGGGCAAGTAGCGGCCGCAAGAGGTGGTGTCTGTTGGGCAGCGTCAACTTGCATGGTTGACGGCAGGGTGCGAGATCGGAGTTCCAGGGTGTAGGTGATGTAGTTACCCAGCACGATCCACTAAATGTAAAGGGGTTTTATTGAAGGAACTGAGCAAGCGGGTGGTAGCTCAAAAGGAACGCAGGCAGACCCAGATGACGGTGCTCGATCGCCGATCTCGTGCCTTTTTCTTGTGTTGATGATAGTTGAGCTGATGGTATCGTCTTTCTTATCCACTCTAATAACAAAATAAATACATGACAGTATAAAAACTTTATACGAAAGGGAGCACAGGAAAGAAAGGCTAGTGTTCGTGGTGCTAAGGCGGTATTGGGTCCACCGCGTAGAGGGGCAATAGAGCGTGACAATGTCTGCTGGGTGCGATGTCCATCTGCAAGATCAGAGGCGTGGAAAGGGGTTCCTTGATGGCTCGTGGCTGCTGTTGATCAGTCTGTGAGTCCGACGAACGCCGCTTTGGTGGTGGTTCGGAGGCCCCGAATTTCTGGCTCGATGACAGAGCTGGGACGTTGTTGGGAAGCCGGGCCTCTCCAGGGATCAGAGAGGCCGAACCAGACTCGGCTGTTAGGCGGCCTGGTGTTAGTAGGCACTATATAGCTGCTGTCAGCTCGCCTCGCGCAAGAGCCAAGGTGGAAGGGGCAGCAGGGGTTCTCGGCGATGGCCGAGAATAGGGCACAGTCGAACTGTCTGACGTCAGCAGGTCAGGGCCTTGAGCACTTCTAGTGTCCACGTCGATGGGACAAAGCCACGACGTGCACTCTTCCCAGGCACGCATAGAAGCGCCACGCACGTACACACGCAAAGAAGCATGCACACACACACACACACCGCCGACGGCTGCACGAGCAAAGGCACAAAGCGTACGCTTTGTGCCTTTGAACGAAGCGAGGAATGAAGGACGTCCTTCGTTCCTCGCTCCCTGCATAAGCACCAATGTTTAAGTTCGCCGGTACGAAACACAGCACAAAGAGTGTAAACAAACCAAAAATGACACTCAGCATCTGGCTAAAAAAATAAAGACATATATAATACATTTATATATATATAATATATATAATATAATATCTCTAATATATATATATACATATATAATATAATAAAATAAATACTAATGAACACTGAATATTAAACAAAAGAAACATAAAACATGAAACACACATGAACACTTAAAAAAAGAAACACTGGCAGCAGACTGGGCGGCGTCGACTTCTTTACTAAAACAGGCCTTAAAGAAGCTAACCGTGATAAGCATTTCCGGGAAGCCGAACCGGCAAAACACTTCCTGTGGCTTCTCAAGCACCGCTCGTGCTGTCATCTTCCGAAGAGGGAACAATTCCACCCGCTTCGAAAAGTGATCAACGACTACTATCAGGTGAATGAACCCCGGCTTACTTCTGGGAAAAGGTCTCATTAGATTGCAGGTGGTCACTTGCAGTGGCAGATCCAGAGGGGGGGGGGGGGTAGGGGCAATCGCTACCTCCAAAGCCTGTGTCAGCACCCCTCCTCACTTCAGTGCTTGTTGTCCACCTCCTGTCAACAATTAGGACAAATGAGTCGAACCACTGTGAGCATTCATTAACAGTATTTATGCTACGAAGCGATTTTTCTGCTAGTAAAAACAAAGTCTTGACCACGCACCCCCTTGTCCAATGTTACTTCATGCTTCCGGCCGCCCTAAAGTGAGTGGCTAGGTCTACCCCTGGTCACTTGCCACAGACGCTCACTTGAGACAGGCGCTCACTTGCAATCTGTTTTATCAGCCCGGGCGGTTTGCCACCCCTTGATTTCACCATTTGACAAACGCGGTAAGAACGGCAATAGCGAAAAATGTCACGCTTCATGCCGGGCCACCTAAAGCAGGGTATGCGTTTAGCGCGCGCCGAAGTGAAAAGTCAGTATTCATCGCAACAAGTGTTAGCGTCGGGTGTGTTCTGTGTGTGCCGTTCGTCGTAGCGAATAGTATGCATAAATTTTGAACGCTTGCGAGCGTTAGCTTCTGCTACGATAACGATGGGCAAGTTTTATTGCCCGTCATTGTTGTCATTCGTAATGCGCAACGCCGTACGAGTGCCGTTGTGTGTAGCGCTGTGGTGAAGTTCTGTGGACTGTGTCACATTTGAGCGATTCTGTCCGGTGTTGTGAAGTGTGTTCATGAAATGGAAATCGTGAAATATTTAGGAGTGTACAGCTGAGTTTGCGATTTGTGTAGTTGCGTGCACGTGTCCTGAAGAGAAGCTTGCATACAAGACATTTTTGTGCGTGTACCCCCCCCCCATTATTTAAGGTACGCATTATGATCGATTGTGTATGAATGCGTGAAGTAAATTATTGTAAGCCAAGTTTAAGGCAAGTGTAAGTATTGGAATAAATTGTCAGATGTTTGACAGTAGCTGCTACTACAGTATCAATAATTTTGTCAAGATTGCATGCAGTCATGCTACATTACTTGAACACCATGACAACTGATATAATATGCGATGGTTATTGGCTTGCATCAAGCATTTGAAGAATAGTTTACAATATTTTCAATATCCTGCTGAAATGCCCATGTCTGTCTTGTTAAATGTGCCTCTGTCATCATTAAGTGTTTAGCAAAATATTTCAAGTACATGTCAGATCAAGAAAAGTTTAAACAACAAAAATGCTTATTATCGTGAGCTCAGTGCTTGATGCCTGTTTCTTCTCAATAGTGAACAGAAAATGAAAAACGTATGCCTTGTCTCTAAAGAAGGATGCCTTCTCTCAATCAGCTAAAATATTTTATCAATGAATTACATAAATATGATGATAATTAATCATTCTGGTCGGTAGTAGATATTTTGTAATTGGTACAAAGTAGCCAAAGAAACTTGTCGCCAATCCTGTACACTGATCACCTGTCGTTGGCAGTTGTTGTGGCTTTTTAGGTAAATGAAATCAGCATAATCTTCTGAACGGGCTATAATGATTAAATCCGGCTATATGTGCATGTTTTTGCGGGGGAGGTGTTGCAAAGGTTTCTGGAGAAAGCTGGAGCTATTCCACTCTGTGAAGGTGGATGACCAGCCAAGCTGTGTCGCACAAGGATTTTGTTTGCTTACTTTTTATATTTATATATTAATAAGACTTAGAATTTCAGCACATGCTTTTTTAAAGCAGTTCCATCTCAGTTTATGTGGCCTAAAGTGCAGCATGTAGGTTATGTATTTATGTATACATTTATTTCATTGCTAATTAATTTTTTCATTCACCTTTTTTCTGTCTAATTTTTCATGCACCAGTAGTGAGTGGTAATGTTTGCCTCATTTCTGTGGTACATACCCACTAGAGCTTTCTGTAGATTAGGTATGTGTTTGCGGAGTCGCAGTACAGCCATACTTATTGCTCTCATGGTTGCACTGACGTCAGTCAATTTTTCTAGTGCATCAGCTGCCAATTGAACTCACTGTGGATGCACACTGTCTCTTAATTCAAAATTTTAATCTAGAGACAGTTGACAACCATAATTTTTGGTTGAATATGTAAGAACGTGGAGTTGTTTGGACCTATACAGTAGAACTTCACTGATACATTCTCGCTCAATACAATTTCTCAGCTGATTGATATGTGTGGTTTAACATCCCAAAGCCATAATATGATTATGAGAGACACCGTAGTGGAGGGATCGGGAAATTTTGACCACGTGCCGGAGCAAGATGGGGCCCTTTGGAGGCAGCTCTCCTGCAACTGTATCAATCTTTATTCGTAGGGTACTTATGATACAGCATGCCCGTGCTTTCAAGCATGAAGCCCAGTTGTGCGAGCACACTAGAAAGTATCCAAGCTCAAGGGTTGCGCACATGTTTGGGCTTACCTCAATGCACATCAATTAAGGGAACTCTCACCGAAGCTTGGGCTTGTCCAATCAAAGTATATGTGCTTTGCGAGCCTCTTTGAGTCCACCTTTGCCTGTTGACTCGACACAGGCAACATCCCCTATCAGCACTCCTTGTCAACGACCGAGACTGCAGTTATTCAAGAGCTATATCACGGCTTGAGAACATCATACCGCCAAGATTCTCTCCCCCACGTGTTCCTGAGACACCTCCGTGGCTCCTGCATAGACCACTTGTCATACTTCAGATTCCTGGGATTATGAAGAAGTCCCTTGTATCATCAATCAGTCTAAAGCAACTTACACTGCTGCACATTTATACTATGTACGACAGTGTGGCGCACGTATATACTGACGGATCTACCACGTCGCACACCTCCGCCACAGCCTTTGTCATCCCGCAGATGAAGATAGCTTGACGTTTCAAGATAGATCACAAGACCACATCAACGGCCGCGGAACTTGTTGCTATTTGGGAGGCAATACGTTTCATGTCGACAAGACCCATTGGTAAATGGACAATACTGTGCAATGGAAAGCTGCTCTTTATTAAGACGATCGAGACCAGGGACTGCTTCGAACAAATACGGTTTATTGGAAGAAGTGAAGTAGCGCGCGCTCGCTCCAGGCAGCATTCTTCTTTCTTCTTCTTCCAGCGTTTGATGATGATATTTTATAGGCTCCCGCCCGCCCAAGTTGAAATGTGATAAGCTCTCGCGGGCTATTTGAAACAACCTTCCATTGGGTATATGTGGTTCACCGATCTTAGAAGCTCTTTTTTTGCCTGTGCGAAAGAGACAAGCTCTTGTTATTCCGTCTCGCCCAGGGTAGAGCTTTTCAATCCGGCACATTTTCCAAAATATTCTTGGAGCCTTGTCCTCAATCAACACGATGTCACCCTGTGAGAGTGGTTTTGCTTGCCGTGTCTTGGCCTTGACCGTAGCTCCTATTTCCTTGATATATTCTTGATGCCATCTTTTCCACCAAGTGCGCACAAGTTTGCATCTGCGTCGCCATGCGTCTTCAATGTCACCGTTGTACAGTCTTGTTTGTCCGTCTTGAAGCTGTCGCCGTCCACCTATGATGTCTGCCGGCGTTAGTGGCATTGGCTTGTCAGGTACTCCATATACGTAATTCAATGGTCGATTGTTGAGTGTTCCTTCAACTTCTGCTACAATAGTGCGTAGCTCCTCTACTGAAGCTGTGCTTTTCGATATTATTTTTCGTATCGACGTCTTCAAGCTTCTTATGAGGCGCTCGTAAAATCCTCCCCACCATGGCGCGCACTTGGCTATTGTTTTCCATTTAATTTGTTGGCCACTGCAGTAATTCTTCTCGACCTCGTTAATTGTTTCGAGCATTTTGTCGATTTCCTTTCCAGCTTTTATAAATGTTTTGGCGTTGTCCGAGTATATTACGGCTGGTATTCCCCGTCGAGCTGTAAATCGTCGGAATGCTTGTAGAAAACTTGACGATGACAAATCGTTGGTAACTTCCAAGTGTACTCCTCTTGTTACCGCGCAGGTGAATATCAGTACATATTGCTTCACAATCTGGTACTTGTCCTTTGCGTAAAGAGGTCCTGTGAAGTCAACTCCCGTAACTTTGAATGGCTCTGCTTCAGTGACTCTGTCTGCCGGAAGTGGGGGTATGTCTTGAGTCGCCGGTCTGGAGTTATGCCTCTTGCAGACGACACATTTGTTTAGAACTCTTTTCACTGCTTGTCTACCCTGCAATATCCAGAACTTAGTTCGAAGTTACGCTAGCGTCACTTGAACTCCTCCGTGTGATACAATTTTATGCACGTGACGTATTAGCAGTTCCGTGAAATACTGATCCTTTGGAATTACTATCACGTGCTTGTTGAATTCTTGGCTGCACTGCAATCGTCCTTTCTGTCTTATGATTCCATCGTCATCAAGGTAGACTTCGTGTCTATTAATTTCAAATGATCGATAGTTTGAATAGGCCCCACTCTTTGTTTGTCTCAGTGATATTTGGGTCTGTCTTGTCCAGTATTTCTCTGCATTTGTTACCTCTTTTCCTGTCAACGGCCCTTTGTGATTTTCCTTTCTTGTGTTGTTTATGAATCTGAACACCCATTCTGTCACTCTTATAAGCCGTCCGTATGATGAATACCTTTCAATTTCCAAGATTGGCGCCATTTCGGATCTTCCCCTGCATTGGTGACATTGCGTTTTATGCTGGTCTTCCACGTCTGTATTTGTGCCAATTATGCTTACTAAGTTCTTTTCCAGTGATGTTATCCATGCAAGACCGTTCCACCGTAGCTTTGACGTTATCAATGCCTTTGCGCTTATTCCTCGTGTAAGTAGGTCAGCAGGGTTGTCGTCACTTTGAACGAATGACCAGCTTGCTTGAAGTGTTTTTTTCTCTAATTTCTGTGATTTTGTTGGCAACAAACGAATCTCTTTTGCTTGTTCCCTTGATCCAGTGCAGCACAATCATCGAGTCCGTCCAGCAGTGTATTTCCTGAAAGCTTTCGTTAAAGTGACCTTTGATGTAGTCGCATAATCTTGATGCTACCACCGTTGCCATCAGTTCAAGTCACGCCAATGGTCAGCTCTTTGATTGGAGCTATGTGGCTTTTTGCTGTTACTTGCCTTGATTCTTTGCTTCCATCGTGGTATACTGCTATCAAGTATGCTGCCGCTCCGTATGCTAATGCGCTCGCGTCGGCAAATACATGCAGCTTGTATGCTTGTACTTGTTGATTCTTGCTTGCGTAGCATCGTGGGATTTCTAGAACTCGAAAGTCCTCCGCTTCAGACATAAGGTTCTTCCATTTGTCGCATTCATCTTTAGGGAGCTGGTCGTCTCACGTGACGTTCATTTTCCACAGTTTCTGCAGTCCTACTTTCGCGCGAACTGTGAATGGCGACATCAAACCGAGTGGGTCAATTATCTTCGCTGTGGTTTGTAACACAGCCCTTTTTGTCAAGTGCGTTGTATCTGTTCATAAATTCTACTTTTCAATAGGGAAGCAAATCACGTCCTTTGAGTGTTTCCATATTAAGCCCAGAAGCATTGTAAATCCTCTAGATCGAATATCTATGTGAGAATTGTCTCTTTCGTTTTCATCAATTATTTTGTTTAATCGCTCTTTATTGGATGTCCATTTTCTCAAATTCATCGCTGCCTCTCTGAACACTTGCTTTGCCTCTTTGTACAACTTAACTGCTTCATCAAGCGTTGCTGCTCCCAAAATGACATCATCCACGTAGATCGCTTTTTGCAGTGTCCTTGTCGTATCAGGAAACTGGTCTTCCACTTGTTTCAAATAGTGTTTAATTGTAGCTGCCAGTATAAACATGCTTGGTGTTGTTCCGAACGTTACTCTTGTCATGCGCAATGTTTGCACTTCACTCATTAACTTTCCCTCAGGGTCATGCTTCCACCACAGAAATCTCATTGCATCTCTATCCTCTTCATGTATAGAGATTTGTAGTAATGCCTTTTCAACATCTCCAACTAATGCCACCTTTTCTTTTCGGAAATTAATGAGCAGCGATAGCATGTCCTCATTCAAATTGGGTCCTGCCTCTAGGTTCTCGTTTAGAGACATGCCTTTTCTAGAATGTGATGAGGCGTCAAATACTACTCGAACCTTTGTTGTGGCTTGCTCCTCTCTAATGATCGCATGATGTGGCATGTAGTAGCAAAGTGCATTTGGCTGTTCTGATGGCTTTTGGACCTCCTCTGCGACTCCTAATGCCATGTACTCTGACATAGCTTTGTCGTAGCGATACAGAATGCCTTCATTTTTTTGCAGCCTTTTAGTCAGTTGCTGTAGTTTTTTTATCGCATTTTCCTTGTTGCTTTCCAAGTTTACGTCCTGTTTCCATGGCAAGCTGACTTGATAGCGACCGTTTTGTTGTACAATCTTGCGCTCGAATTCTTCGACCACTTCATTTCCGGTGTTATCCAAACTATTTCTTGTGATCCCCATTGACTCCAGGCTCCAGAACTTCTGTAGCTCTTGCTGGAGTTCTGTCTCCGCAGCTTCGACCTTCAGAACCATGACTGCTTGATTATGTGTTAGTTTTGTCTTGCTTTGCTTTGACGGCCCTTGCGGTACCCATCCCAGTATAGCTTCTACAGCCATCAGTCTGTCCTCGATTCTTCGAGTTCTACCTGTAAAGAATTCCCAGTAATAGTCTGAGCCGATCAGTAGTTCTACAGAATTTGTTGCAGTCGTCTTGGTCCTGTGATCAGCCACTTGCATACTTAGCAGTTTCATTTTCTCGCTGAGTTTCTTAGTTGGAGGGGGTATACAACTGCGCGAGATAACGTCGACTTGTAACGCTTCAATCACTGTTGTCGTGCTTGTTTCTCGTGATCCTACAGTCACTTGCACCACGTTCATTAGTTTTTTCACCTCCAAAAGAACCAATCTTCAGCCTTTCCTGTCGCAACACCTTCGCACCTATTTCTTTCGCTAATCCCGCTTCAATAAATGAACGTTGACTTCCGCTGTCTAATAACTAACGGCAATGTCGGCCACATGTTTCTCCTTCTATGCACGCTACAGCCGTCTGCGAAAGCACAAACTTATGCTTGATATTTTCGGTTGCGTGTAGCGTAGACGTCGTCACTTCGGCTTGCGCTGTTGAGACCAGCTCTTCCCTTGTTTTCTGCATCACCGTTCTACACACTGACGTGGCATGTCGTCCCTTGCATTGCTTGCATTTTACTTGGGCCTTGCGAATGCGTGCAGTGTGGTTTGGTCAGGTGCATCTGAAACATGCTCTATTTTCGGTAAGCATAGTTTTCTTTTCATTCATTGGAATGCTTCTACGACAGTTTTCGGTTGCATGGGTTTTCTGCTTGCAGAATAAGCATATTCTGTCCGCTGAGCTATAGAAACTTGAAGTTGTGCGCATCTGTCCGCGGTTCTCTCTTGGTTTTGCAGTTATCCTCTCTTGTTCACGTTGTGTTTCTTCACGAAAAGCTGCTTGCTCTCTTAAGAATAACATAAGCCTGTCCAGCTTTTCCTCGCACGCTTTTCCCGTTGCGTTGTTTTGCTCGCCGTTTTCTGAAGCTGAGCTGTTTCTCATAGCCTCTTTTGACTTGAACTGCACTGATAATTCTGGTGGAATTGCTCTTTTCAATACCGGTAATAACATCGGCGCATAGCTCTCGGTTTCTACTTTTAGTGACTTGAGTGCCAATATGTTAACTTGCACTCTCTGTACTAGCCTATTTAAGTCATCGGTATCTTGAACAGATCTCACTTTCTACAAACTCAATAGCTCATTCAAGTGCATTTCAATAGAATGTTCTCGATTGCCGAACGTTTTTTGCAGTATTTTGATTGCGTTATCATAATTTTCCTCTGCCGAGTACTGAAGTCCTTCAATAGCAGCCGAAGCTTTTCCGGTTAGTGATGCTAACAAGTAATTGAACTTCTGTCTCTTGCTCATGTTCGGTCTCAGGTGAACCGCCGACTCGTACTGAGACCAAAAGCAGTTCCACTCTAAAGTTTTTCCCCCAAACTTTATCATTTCAAGTTTCGGTAGCTTAACTAGTTCCGTTGCTTCTTGTCCTGTACTTGAGGGCATCACCTGCCTTGTCCTATCTCTTGAATCCGATTGTTCAGGCTGTCGAAGTCTGGTTTGTATTGCAGATAAGATCGCCGTTAATTTCATGTCGTACTCTATGACGCTTTCGAATTCAGCTTCGGCATTGTCTTCTGTTAAAAACTTTTCCATTTGCTCGTTTGCACTCTTGAGACTGTCGCTTATTGCTTTATTCTGCGCCTGCGTTGTAAGCAGCTGCTCCTGGTTAGCTCCATCATTAATTTGCTGCACGGCTGCGTTAATCAGTCGCGTGATCTTGGAGCGAAGCGCTTTCCTTTTCTTCGTTATCACTTCTTTGCTCATATTGATGCGGTTAACAATGACTCCTTACTTGTCAATCGTTCGTTCTGATCACCGTGGTCTCGTCG
Source organism: Rhipicephalus annulatus (assembly GCA_013436015.1). Lineage (NCBI taxonomy): Eukaryota > Metazoa > Arthropoda > Arachnida > Ixodida > Ixodidae > Rhipicephalus > Rhipicephalus annulatus. The sequence goes on from WOVY01009274.1 coordinate 599,696, forward strand.
CTCGATCCAGGTCGATCCTCTGCTCCTCCGCCGTTTTCTTCTCTGCTGCTCCGTGGCAGGTTGGCCTTTCTTGCCGGCGAGGAGGTAGTATCCTGGTTCACGGCACCATTATTAAGATGATCAAGACCAGAGACTGCTTCGAACGAATACGGTTTATTGGAAGAAGTGAAGTAGCGCGCGCTCGCTCCAGGCAGCAGACTTCTTTCTTCTTGTTCCGGCGTTTGATGATGATATTTTATACTCTTCAAACCATCGATGGCTTCATGAGACAAGGTCCATATCATACATTATCGATTGAAATTGCAGAGCTTCTTGGCATTGCTACAAGAAATGGACATCATGTGACATTTCAATGGATACCTGTTCATTGTGGCATAATGGGCAATGAAAAGGCGGACGCTGAAGCTAACAGAGCTTCAAATAGTGCCCCGGAAGTGTGCATTGCATTTTCCCGGCAAGATACTAACATCCTACTTCGACGCCTAATGCGCAACTCCATCTTAGAGCACTGGCGGAAACCAGAACACCAGCACAAGCGGCTGCACAAATGGGATCCGAAAATGAAGTTCTGTATGCCTCACAAATTAAAGCAAGGCATCTCATGCATTATCCACCGCATTCGCCTCGGTGTGGCTTACACAAGATGTCACATCCACTTGATTGGCTGTAATGACACAGGTCCCAATTGTGGCCACTGTTGGTTGCCAGAAACGCTTGAACATATATTTTGCGACTGTCCAGCATATGCAAGCGAACGTCAGCAACTGATATCTTCGATTGGCCGATATATTAGTCGACCATTAACCGATGAGATTGTGTTAGGTCCTTGGCCTGACGCCAGCAGCACACATGTGGTTATACGAGCTGTCATCGCTTTCTTAGAAGCCACTGGACTGGATGCACGTCTGTAGAGTTACCCAGCCTAATAAGAACATATCATCTCTCTACCTTACCATCTTAATTCATCACTCTTTCAATTCCCAGTCACCCTATTCCTGTGTAGAGTAGCAGGCCAGAACAAACTATAGCTCAGGCCGACCTCTTTACCTTTCTGTAAATAAATTCTCTCTCTCTCTTGACCACCTGTGGTTTTTTAACGTGCACGCGAATCTCGGCACACAAACGTGCAGCATTTTCACCTCCACCGAAAATGCAGCCGCCGCAGCCCGGGTTCCATCCCCAGACCTGCGGGTCGGCAGCCGAATACCTTAGCCACTAGACCACTGTGACAGGGCAATGACTTCCCGGCTGCTATGCTCGCAATCAGGAAAATAAATTAAACCAATTTGAATCATAAGTATTCTCAGACCCTGCATTTATTGTGCGCAATTTTTTTCAGAAATGTATCGACGTTTTATTGTGTATGGGTGGCCTACATCATCAATGTAAGACATGATTCCAACATTGCAACTTAGGTAACTTTGCGGCAGTCTAATCACGTAGAGATTAACCTGTTTTGACGAGACGACGACGTCGCTGGAACGTTGTTGTGTCTCTGTGCATGAATAACAAAGGAACCAGCACGTAATGTACTGATAGCACTGACGTAATATCAGAGTTCGCATCCCACTGTGTCGCTACTTCAACATGGCTGTTTTAGGGCCAGCAGTACAACCCATTCATAGCCTTGCTGTCAACAACATTGAGAATACTCAAGTGCAGTGTGATAGCATTAGCAGCACCCATTTGTATACCTACTTTATTCACATTTACTGTACATACTGTATTCACATTTGCTTGTCATTCTTCATTTCTTTATAAACACATGTACTATGCTGTGAAGAATGGAAAATTTGTGCACATTGTAGAATATTGGTCGTTGTAAACTCTCCCAGGGTGCCCATTGCGATTGCGACCGCAAAGTACTTACCATGTGTCTGTTTAGCAAATCACGCTCCTGTGTAGCTGTGAATTTTTTAAATGCTGTGGTTGTTGATGAGGATGAATTATAGCTGAGTACTTTGTAATGGTTTGTCTTGCTATGACTTACATTAGTGGCTGATAAAACACTGGGCTTTTGTTGAAAGGAACCTGGAACGGTTTTGGTGATTTTGTACAAACACATTGGGCTGGCATTTTAAGTCTCAAGGGTTATTTGGAGACCGATTTGACCACTCTGCGTAAACTGTATAATTTCTGTATAATTTATTGCTACGCGTTAAAGCTGCCAATTGCTGCAAATCGGTGCAGATTCATGCGACTCGGCCGAATGCCTTTTAAACTGCCCATTCATAGAGCAGCATGCTCTGCCCAGAGCTTGTCAGCAGCCACGTCAACAGGGCTGCTTATCTGATTGGCTGTAATGGGTGGTAGAATGTGCAGAAGTAAGATCGACTGGTAGGGTGGCAGCACCTGTTGAAGCAGGTATCAACCACTTACTTCGTGGTCTTTGTTTCTGTTGCCAGACGGCGTGCGTGCTGCCAGGAGCACTGCGTGATGGCCTCCGAGACTGCACGCAACCTGTCAGTGTGCCATCTCGGAGGTCTAGACTGGTAAAAGCTCAAAACCGCGAGCACACTCATGAGAGCTCTGTGATCCCCAGCATGCCTCGTGAGTTGCGGAGGTCAGGCATAGGTGAGGAGGGCATGATATAATTGTCTGTAGCGGCCTTGGTACACTGCGTGTCGCTCAATTTATGGTGCGAATGGTTTCATGATTGTCTAACCTAATTGCTGATAAAACTTTAAAAAACCATCTCAGGGTCTCTTTAATGGAAGTTTGGCGAGCTGAATAAGCATTGAAGTACAAGAATGGGTAGGGCTACATAGAGACAGGAATGCATAATGTAGATTCAGGTGGAGGAGCGGCTTATGTGTAGAGATGGAGGGGCAGACACTTGATACTACATGAGCTTGGAAAAAAGGAGGAGGTGTAAATGAACAAAGAAGAGGGATCTGTAGCTTTTGTGAGCGCTAAATGCACGTACGTTACACGAGTGAGGGACACAGGACAAGCGGTTCACTCGTCTTACACACGTGCATTTAGTACTTCCTAATGTTATGGATCAATACCAACTACCCTGAACCCAGTGCCTTCTCAGAGAAAGAGGAAGTGAAGAATTCCAAAGAAGCATGTGGCTTGTGTAGGATGCTGCAAATGATGGTTGTGCCATCTGTGCATAGGCGTACCAGCTGGGGAGGGCAAGGGAGGCGTGATCCCTCCACTTTCGACAGTGGTGACTGTTCGCTGCACGCCAGAGAAAGCAACAATTGAGGCGAAGTTTTCCTTCACCATAGTATTCACTGAATTATGTTATTACGAGGGAATATTACAACATAGTGAAATTTCTCCAACATTGTAGTTGTGACAATTTTTCTTGTAGGCTCTTGCAGTGCAGGCTGCCTAAGCGGCCCTTTCGTGCTTTGTGTTGTAGCATCGCAGAGCAGGCCAGCACTGAACAGGAGCCCAATAACATTGCATACCTTGTCCACGCTTTCGTTTCGCTGCAACTGGCTGATACAGTTACGAATGCGAACGGGCAAACTTTTTATGGACTGCTGCTTCAAGAAAATTATTTTCTTTGATTGAAAATAGATATCATCAACGCTGCTTTGTCGAAGCTGCTGTGAGCTGATTAATGTTACTAATCTTTTTTAATGTTCTAGTGTTATCTGGAAGCACCAAAAAAGGGTTTCCGCTTTAGTCTCCGATAAACCTGATCAGCCTTGCTTATGGTAACTTGGAGCGATGGTGGCAGCTCGCAAAGTGGCGACGAACAAAGCAGTGCACTCGAGAACAGTGGGAATCTCATCTTTTAAGCTTGTCCTTTAACTTGATCCACCGGACCTAGGAGAAGACGAAAGGGTATGGTTTTTAGCTCTATGGAGGCTTAATTGAGAGTCAGGCAAGTAGGTTTTCAGTCAACTCGTATGGTCTTTTACAGTTCAAAATACAACTTGGTCAGCAAAGAAGCACACACGTGCAGTGCTGCTTATTTCTCTCTCTTCATCTCTTTGTCTCTCTTAGCAAGGACGAGCTCACAGAGATGTGTGTGTACACAAAATACTAAATGCCTTGATGCTGCAAGTGAAAATTATTTATTATGCTCATGTTATTTTATCTCAGAAGCTGCTATAGGTAACCGTTGATGATGTGACCGGTGGCACTTTACTTGAATATTATTTAAAAGAATCTGCTCTCTGACTATCACAAAAAGTTTTAGGTATTGTTCATTGCATGAGTGCCCTGTTTAATGTGCATGCACTTTAATGAACACCGCTATATTTTGCAGATTCCTGACGCCATGTAAGAGGCAGGCGATTTTATGGCACACAGACAATTTTAAATGCCGAAGAATCAATGACGAACAATATGCTGCAAAATTGAAAATAGTTTATTCTCAAACTTTTTTCATGGTCGCTTATAAGTGGTCCCTACGTGATGAATATTGTTACGTACAATCCAAATGATGTACGAATAACTGTTTATTACGGCTAACTTGTGCCCAAAAAGTAAAGGAAAATGTAGCGGCGTTTCCAACAGGTGATCAGCAAAAGGGGTTCAATCTCCGAGAAACCCTCGAGCGGTGCACCACTTCTTTTTCATCGAAATCCCGTGCTGAGGAGGCGCGCACCGTCATGGCCTTTTCTTGTTTCATCATCAAGCCACTGGTCTTTTGGGGGGCGCACGAACTAGCGCACGTAGTTTGAATACTGCATTTGCCTTGTGTCAATATACATATATGTGTGTGTGTGTGTGTGTGTGTGTGCGTGCATGCGTGTGTGTGCGTGTGTGTATGTGTGTGTGTGTGCGTGTGTGTGTGGGGGGGTTAGGCTTGCCCCCCACTCGCGAAACAGTTGGTACGCTCCTGCATTTATGGATTTTTTTGTTACATTCATCCCTTTCTGAAGTCGATCCTTCAACCAACTGTAAAATCCTGGTGTCTCTTTGGATGCTGTATGGTTCTTCGAGGTCCGGCAGAAATTCCAGTCTGCTTCGGTTGATCTGTCTCTGGCTTACTGACTTCAATGTGTTTGTCTGAGGGAGTGAGTACTCAGTTCCTTCTCAGGATGCTGTCTTCCATCTGAACTTCATACGACCTGTCATAAATTCTCCCAATTATTGTCTTTGACTCATGCTCCTGTTTTCGTTGGATGAACTGGGACATCCACTCACCCTTTCAAAGGCTTGGTGAATCATTCGCTTGTCTGTGATGGTAGCTCATACTTTTCCGTCTCTTCTACATTCTTATTTCACTCACATCGACTGTTTCGGATTGCAGTAACTGTGAAGCTGTTAGCACACTCATTTTAGTGTGGCAACTCAATGACACTTGTACTGGAGTACCATTCTTTTCTTGAAGTGATATGTTTTGTTAATAAACAAATGTCATTTGTGGGTCTGAGTGGTTTCCATGTGCCTTTTTGGGGAGCATTTTCGCTCTGATTATGGCTGATTCAGCCCTTTTGATTGTACGTGGGCAAACCTAGCTTCTTGTTTTGTGTTCGAAGTTCCAGCTCTTCGTCGAATTTTTGAATTCTTGACCGGTGAATGGCAGGTCATTGTCGCTTATCAGAATTCTCGGCACCCAGTACACTGCAAAGTGAGTCCTTAGTTTCAGTATCACTTGATTCGAAACCGTCAATTTGACTTTGTCCACTTTCCAAAAGTTGCTGTAATAATTGGCTGTAACCAAAGCACTCTTTCCCTGGAGTTTGAGCATGCCTCATCTAACCCGTTCCTATGGATAGCTTGGTTCTTCACGGAGTGAAAGAGTTTCAGTTTGCTGGGCTTGTGCCTACCTTTAGCATATTTCACACCTCATAATGAAGTGTTTCAATTCTGTGTTCATTCCTGGCGAGAAGACACACTCACGAGCGCATTGAAGACAGCTCTCAATTCTGAGATGTGTTGTCGGGAGTTTCACTTTGCTTTCACCTCACAGAAACATTATTATAATTAGGCGTAGTTTTTTGAAAATTAGGCGATTCTCAACAGGCCTTAATTCTTGGAAATGACTTTTTCAGAAAGCTTTAATTCTGTGTGTCAAGTATAAGTGCATGCCTTTGGGTAGTTCATTTTTGTGTTGTGGCTAGCCTGAATGAAAGATTCACTTTAGTCTTTGCAGTAATTCATCACACTCAGTCACAGCTTTCATCTTTTCCAAGGTTTTCTTTCTCACAGGGACGTATTGCACGATGTGGATGTTCTCAAGTTCCTCTTCATTGCTTTCGTTGGGAATGAAAGCCCTAGATATCATGTCAGCCAAGACTAATTCCTTTCCTGGTCTGTTTTCTATTGCAATGTTGTGTCTTCGCATCTGAAGGATCATGCTTTACAGTCATCTTGGAACTTGATCCAATCGTTTCTTCAGGATTGCTTGCTTCAGTGGCTTACAATCGCTCAACATCTTTGTTTCTTTTCCGAATGTATACTGATAGAACATTTTTTAAAGTAGGACAATGGCCAGAATATCCTTTTCTGTTTATGCATAACAAACTACCATTGTCAGTGCTCGGCTGACAAAAGAGACTTGCTGTCCATTTTAAAGAAGAGCTGCTCCGAGCCCAAAATTGCTCATATCACATTGGATTTCTAGCTGCTTTCATTATTCAAAGGAAGGCTAGAAATGGAGCTCTTCTCATGAACTCGTGCCTTTTCGAATGCTTTCTCCTGCTGCTTTCTCGTCTACTATGGTGCATTTTTGACAGTGAGTTTCTTCAAAAGCCTCAACATGCATAGCAATTCAACTAGAAATCTGGAGAGGTAGTTCATTTTAGCTCAGAAGCACTGCACTCCTTGGAATCCGTTGTCTTTGGCATCTGCTGAATTGCCTTGACTTTATTTGGATCAAATTTTTCAGAGTTAGGAAGGTGGTCAGTGAGCTTGGTTCGCCATCGATTACCCCCCCTTGAAAATTCAGCTTTTAGAAAACTTTGGCTTTAGTAGGATCTAGTATAACATCATTAACAGTGGACAATGTGTAACATGCTCTCTGTAAAGCTTCGAGCACTTGTGGATAGATGGATACTCACATTGGTCCCTTTTTTTTAATGCGAAGCATTCCTTAGTAAACTTCAGCGACTTTAAACGTATCTATCTATCTATCTATCTATCTATCCACGTACGACTTTTAGCTCCCCTGGCTGTTTTCATAATGGCATAACATGACTGTATGATGAGCATAAGTGACTACCCGTAACATGAAAGTCATGACATGAATGTCATAATTGACGTTTCATGGTGTTACTGCTCTTGTGGTGCTTTTGGCCACATGACATGTCACAAAACTAGTATGCTGTGACGCGACTACATGGTGAACACAAGTGACACGTCGAAACAAGATAATCATGACATGCATGTCATGTAACAACGTGACTACATGCCACACTCATGATGCACTCACAACCGTTTTGCTAGCTTCACATATATCAAATTTGGTATTACGTGGCGTGAATGGACAGTGAAGGTAAACTACATGTCCAAGAGAGAGAGAGAAATAGGCAAAAAAGAAGAGACAGGGAAGTTAACCTAGAAGAAGTGGTTTGCTATCCTGTACAGGGGTGGGCAAAAAGGTCGGAAAGAAGATAAAGATAGATATAAAATAAATTAGAAAAAAATTCACATGTGCACATATTCAGGGAGTTCCGATCACAGTCGTTTAGACAGGCCGGTTGAATGCAACAAGCGCAGGAGCGCCTTCACAGCCTTTTCCAGCGATATAGTCTTGCCGGTAGCGCAGGACTCTTTCTTCCGAAAGAGTCTGGTTGCCCAGTTCACCAGGTACATTGCAGAGTGACTGTCTTTGCGTTCAGTATTGTGGGCATTCACAGAGAATGTGCCAAGTTGTTTCTTCACTGCCGCAATGGTCGCATGCAGCAGTGTCAGCCATTCTTATGCGGAACGCGTACGCGTTGGTAAATGCGACGCCTAACCATGATCTTCGCAGCATAGTAGCGTCTTGTCGGCGTAATTCTAAAGGAATTCGAACACTGAGAGTTGGGTCTGAGGTACGTAACCATACGAGGATGAAATATGACTCGTTCCATTGTGACGAGCTGTGCTTGCGAGAAAGCATGCGGAGTTTCCGTGGAGCATCAGTTCTGGAGAGTGGAATCAATATTTGATTGCTTTCAGTATGGGCAGAACAGGTAGCTCGATCGGCCCGTTTATTGCCAATTATTCCACAATGACTTGGAAGCCATTGAAAGCCTATTTCATGTGCTTTCTCAATGAATTGGTGAGTCTTTTCTGCAATCTTGAATACCAGCTGTTCGTACGGGCCGTGGCGTAAAGGTGATAGAAGGGATTGCAGTGCCGCCTTTGAGTCACTGAAAATTGTCCATCTTTATGGTTGTTGATCGCCAATAAATTGCAATGCACATGAAGAGCTGTGAGCTCTGCTCCCGTCGATGTCGTAAGGTGGGAGGTCTTGAATTTTCTTGTCGTGTCTTTTATTGGTACAACAAATGATGCCGTTGAACTCTTCTGTAAAACAGAGCCATCGGTGTATACGTGTATACAGCCTTAATACATCTCGTATAACAAGTGTAGAGCAAGCTGCCTAAGAGCAGGTGACGTCATATCTGCTTCTTTCTGGATGCCAGGTGTGATGGTTAAGGACGTTCGTCACTATGCTTGTCGATAGTGGACGAAAAAGGATTAACATCAACAATTGATGCGAAACAAAAGAAGCTTTATATTGCACACTAGAGAGGAAATGGCAGGTGAAAATAAAACTATATATATACAACCCTACACGCCAAGCATCATGCCACCTGCAGGAGAATCAGACCTCTATTATGCGGAGAGCTCGCGGCTACGCTTACGCAGTGTTCAGCGCGTATATTTCTCAGCTCGCAAGCAGAAACCGCTGCCTCACAGTTTGGGTCCCCGTCGTCCCGACATGATGCGGTCGTCGACGTGCACGAGGGCAAAGGTGGCACGGCTGGAACGGCTGACGGCCCACGGATGCGCTACCGTGTGCAGCGCCGTTTATTCGGACGTCGCGGCCAGCCCAGCAGTCAGGGTCACAACTCCTGAGGTCCAGGGTCAGGCCCCGGCTCACGAGGACCACGCCCGGTAGGCCTCGCCCACGAATCTGCTCTCGGCAACTGCACCCAGGCAGGAGCCGTTCAGCAGGCCCCGTCCTTGCACCTTGTACAGGCCGGCGGACTCGACCCCGAACGAACACGCCGGAGCTCGACCTGGCCGACACGTATGGGTCCCACGTCCGGCTCAGGAACGCTCCCAGGAACTCGTCCTCTCCAGCGGCGCACTGCTTCGTCTGCCATCGTGGCCTCCACCCTCGAGCTCGCTTTCGCACGTTCCTTCTTCTTCTCCTCTTCTTTTTCCTTTCTTGTTATCGCCTTCGTGCCACCTGCCCTCCGCTCGTCTTCTTCAGTTTCGGTTTGGCGTTCCTCGGCGCTTTTAAGTCCTTTTAGCCACAAATCGTACCTAAACACAGCTTTTTTGTGTCCTTTCCTTACAAATATCCCCCTGCTCAAGAAAGTTGTTTAGGGGGAAAACAACTTTTCACAAGCGCGCGAGGTGGAGTACCCAAAAGCGAAAACATAGCAAAAAAAACATTCTTTACAGAAGTTCATTCTGTTAGGGAAAGGCTGAATTAACATGAAAAGAAATTGTGCCACCACTAAACGCTAACCAGCGGAGAAGTCAAATGCGGCTGAGGTAGTCGGCACCTATGTTTTCGGAGCCCTTAATGTACTCAACCACAAAGTCATACTCAGTAAGCAATAAGCTCCAGCGGAGTACTCGGCTGTTTATGTGTTTTGCGGAATTTATGTAAGCAAGAGGCTGGTGGTTAGTTTGCAGCACAAATCAGTTTCCGAAGAGGTACACATGAATCTTTTGGATAGCCCACACAAGAGCCAGCGCCTCTTTTTCGATTGTTGAGTACCGTGACTCCCGTTCGAGCAGTTTACAGCTTGCGTAGGCTACTAGATGCTACATGCCGTCGTGACACTGCATTAAAACGGCTCCAATGCTGGATGAAGATGCATCCGTGCGCAATATAAATGGCTCTTGTAAGTCTGGTGATCGCAGTACCGAACCAGATGATAGTATACGCTGTAGTGTTACAAACGCTTGTTCATGGCATTCTTCCCAGATGACCTTATTTGGACCTCGCTTCCTAGTGAGTTCCGTTAGAGGTGATACTACAGCGGAGTAATTGGGCACGAAATCCCGATAATAACCGGTTAAACCTAGAAAAGAGCGAACTTCTTTCTTCGTCTTCGGTCTCTTTGCGGCCTGAATCTTCTCCAATGTCTATATCTGGGGTCGGAAAAGATTGTTCCCGAGAATGTGTCCCAAGAATTTCACTTCGGCAAAAGCCACCTCACTTTTCGATGGCTTTATTGTGAGATGAGCTGCCCTGACACGTTGCAGAAACTTGGTGAGAGTTGTTATGTGCTCGTCCCAAGTTTGTGTGGCTATGAGCACATCGTCAAAATAGTGATAGATGTTCGGTATTCCATCTACCACTCGTCTCATTAGTCGGGTGAACACAGCAGGTGCTGTTTTGATGCCGAAAGGCATGAATCTGAATGGGTAAAGGCCAGAAGAGGACTGAAAAGCGGTGAAGACCTTCGATGCTTCGTGCATCGGCACCTGCCAGTACCCTTTGGTGAAGTCGAACTTCGAAAAGTAGCGGCTCTGACCTAGTGTGGCAAAGATCATGTCCACTCGCGGTATCGGTTCGTTGTCTGTAACGACGACTCGATTCAGCTGTCTGAAATCAATGCAAAGTCGGCTGTTCCCGTCTTTCTTCTTGACCACGACGATGGGAGCTTGATACGGGGACTCCGAGGGCTCAATGATACCTTGTGATAGCATGTCCTGTACTTCTTTTTCTACAGTTTCTTGGATGGCAAATGGTATAGGGTACGGGCGTACCTTTACCGGTGTTTCAGTGGTAAGGCGTAACTTGCACTCGACGAGGTCCGTCTTCCCCGGCACGTCAGAAAATACATCATGGAACTCTCTCAGGAGTTCCTTAATTTGGTCTGTCTGCGGGCTGTTCAAGTTAGTCGCTACTAACACATTTTTATATGTTTCCCTTTGGTGCAGGGCAACAAAAGGAATTTCTCGCTCGGCCACAGTGTCTGACTGCACAGAAACTGCAGCTTGTTGTGCTTCATTTTCGGGCTCCCTTTCGTGGTATTTCTTGAGAAGGTTAATGTGAAAAAGACTTCTCCGTGTTCCGAGATCTATCTCGTAGTCATAGTCACTGCGTTTTTAAAGCACTGTGAAGGGTCCCTTCCATGTCAAGATCAATTTATTCTTATCTGATGGTAGCAACAGCAATACTTTGTCTCCGGGTGATAGTTGTCGAACTCTTGCTTTCCTATCGTAATATTTCTTCTGTGTCATTTTCGCCTTCAGGAGTTCTTCGTGTGCTACCTTGCAGGTGTCTTGCAGTCGCTCCTGGAGATCTATAACCTACTCGTATGTTGTTTTCATTTCAGGATCGATGTTGGCCCCTGTCCACAGTTCCTGAAGGATCGACATTGGCCCGCGTACAAATCTGCCGTAGAGGAGATCGAACGACGCGAATCCAAGGCTCGGTTGGGGAACTTCACGGTATGCAAAGAGCAGGGGAGCCAAGTGTCTATCCCAATATTGCGGCCGTTCTTGACACATGCGGCGAACCATTTGTTTGAGAGTGCCATTAAATCTCTCCACCAGTCCGTTAGCCATGGGGTGAATTGTCCATCTTTATGGCTGTTGAACGCCGATAAATTGCAATGCACATGAAGAGCTGTGAGCTCTGCTCCCGTCGATGTCGTAAGGTGGGAGGTCTTGAATTTTCTTGTCGTGTCTTTTATTGGTACAACAAATGATGCCGTTGAACTCTTCTGTAAAACAGAGCCATCGGTGTATACGTGTATACAGCCTTAATACATCTCGTATAACAAGTGTAGAGCAAGCTGCCTAAGAGCAGGTGACGTCATATCTGCTTCTTTCTGGATGCCAGGTGTGATGGTTAAGGACGTTCGTCACTATGCTTGTCGATAGTGGACGAAAAAGGATTAACATCAACAATTGATGCGAAACAAAGAAGCTTTATATTGCACACTAGAGAGGAAATGGCAGGTGAAAATAAAACTATATATATACAACCCTACACGCCAAGCATCACGCCACCTGCAGGAGAGTCAGACCTCTATTATGCGGAGAGCTCGCGGCTACGCTTACGCAGTGTTCAGCGCGTATATTTCTCAGTTCGCAAGCAGAAACCGCTGCCTCACAGTTTGGGTCCCCGTCGTCCCGACATGATGTGGTCGTCGACGTGCACGAGGGCAAAGGTGGAACGGCTGACGGCACACGGATGCGCTACCGTGTGCAGCGCTGTTTAGTCAGACGTCGCGGCCAGCCCAGCAGTCAGGGTCGCAACTCCTGAGGTCCAGGGTCAGGCTCCGGCTCACGAGGACCACGCCCGGTAGGCCTCACCCACGAACCTGCTCCCGGCCACTGCACCCAGGCAGGAGCCGTTCAGCAGGCCCCGTCCTTGCACCTTGTACAGGCCGGCGGACTCGACCCCGAACGAACACGCCGGAGCTCGACCTGGCCGACACGTACGGGTCCCACGTCCGGCTCAGGAACGCTCCCAGGAACTCGTCCTCTCCAGCGGCGCACTGCTTCGTCTGCCTTCGTGGCCTCCACCCTCGAGCTCGCTTTCGCACGTTCCTTCTTCTTCTCCTCTTCTTTTTCCTTTCTTGTTATCGCCTTCGTGTCACCTGCCCTCCGCTCGTCTTCTTCAGTTTCGGTTTGGCGTTCCTCGGCGCTTTTAAGTCCTTTCAGCCACAAATCGTACCTAAACACAGCACTTTTGGGTTCTTTCCTTACACCAGGTATAGTTAGCCTGATGTTAGCCTGAGTCAGGCACTAAGGAGGAGTCGAAGGCCTGGCGGCGGGTGTGAAGCATGTTGGCAACAATAACACACATAGATTGAGGTTGAGGCAGAGGCTTGCACTTGTCAAGCTTGGGGCACTGGGTCAGGGTATCTGCCTTGCACACGATAGGGCAAGGTAATGACTTGGCTGTACTCGAATGAGCTCACACTGGGTCGACACCTGGCTCAGACCAACTGCAGGGATCCACCCTTTTTTTCACTGAACAGGATCTTTTGTATTCTTCTCGTGTGCCTATCAACATACTTGTACAGTTGCATGAGATATGTAAGTTGCCGTGCGACCGTTGACTTGCCTAACATCTCAGGGGCCTAGTGGCATGAACAGTGCGAATCAAGATTGTGCATTCTTCTCTCCCTCGTTGCTTGTTGCATGCTACAACAATCACCCTTGAGGCGAAATGTACACCTTTTTTCTCTCTCAGTTTTGAGCCCCTCCTTCGTTGCAATCCAAGTGTATTTGTCGTGGGCTTTTATCTCCGCAGCCGGTTACTAAATTACTTGGGAAAATATGTTGCAGCTGGTGCTAGGCACTGCTTCTTTTAAACAGCTTCTCCAGGCGGGAGTGATCGCTGCTTAAGGAACAGCAAAACGAGTGTGTGAAGCTTGCGTAATACTACCTTCTTCTCGAAATTGTATTCTGGGACATGGAACTGCTGTAGTTCTTGGTTGTGACTCGCGTGATAACCTTCAAATAGGGATTGACTGTACACTTTATACATTCCTGGCTAACAGCCTTGACCGATCAAAGTGCACAGCACTGTCTGTAGCCTCTTATTACACTAAGGAAGGCTGTCAGCTGGCCTGCTCATTAACAATACGATTGATCCTTCGTCGTGACACCAAAGTTTCCTACACACACTGGACAGACTTTTAGTCTGGCTGGTGCACCACTCGCCTGCTTTTTAAACTTCTCACCAGATACTGCATTCCCTAACACATCAACGAGACACGTCTCCAGTCAACCAGGTCTTGGAAACTGTCAGTTGACGGAAGATGTCGTAAATGTGGCACTGCATGTCCAAAGCCTCTAACTTCACGACAACCTAACTGTCCTCTTGTCCCCTTGCATTGTCAGAATGCATCCTTTTTCTCCATGGACATTTGCATTTACAAATGCCTCACCAGGAATACCCAATGGGCACATACCATCCTCATTGTCTCACTGGTGAAGACATGCTCACATCATTAGATTGTGCCAGTCTAAACAAATGCTCCCTTTAGACAGGCACGTTCTAGAAATAAAAGTGAACCGAATTTTATTACAATATTTTCAGGCATTCACTAAGTGAAATTCTGTGAGAGCGATGATTTGGAGTGGTAAAATTATTGACCACAAAATTTTATTGGAAAACAATACAACAAGAAAGTCTATTTTCTGCTGCAACAGCAGCGTACACCACATGTGACATGGCGGCAGCATTAAGTCAGTCACACTGAAGTTAATAAAAAGAAAAAGTACAGTGCATCATTGATGCATCCATTTGTACAAAACAAAGTTCACACTCAGTTTGTTTCAAACAAGTGTACGCATCGATGATGCCCTGTTCCTTGAGTGCACACTGAGTTGAAGATGTCCTGCAAAAATATTTTACAAGCTGAGTTTCACGTGGCAAAATCTTCCTTGCATAATCCTGAGGTATATGCAAAAAGAATGAGCAAGGTTGGCACTAGCAAACAAGTGCTGGCAAACATAAAAATTAAAAACGAAAGCAGATGACAAAACTGGCATACCTTGCGATTTTTCATTCACATAGCATGGTGGTTTTCTCCTTCCAGTAAAAATGCAGCCGACATAATGTGGTACCAAAGCATACGTAGCCAGCACGACAGTTTTTTTAAGAAAACATTATGAGTTACAGTAACCACATGGGCCGTAACACTAGAATCTAAGCACTACAGTGACTTCAACAGATATTATGACTAGCATACGAGTATCAATAAGAATATAAATAGTTTTGTACTAATGTAGAAATGCAATGTAAGATTTCACTTTGCGTAGGATGTTGGTCAACACTACTTGTATTGGTTGCACACAAAAGCAAACTGTTTCGCATAAATGTACATCTTTTTTTGCTCCTCCGGAAGCATGAAACACACTTCTATTCTTATCATCATAATAGTATCCACACCGCAAGCATGCACAAGAGATTCTTTATTTTGGGCTAATGAATACTCGCACTTGAATATGCCGCGTGTGTTGCCAGAAATTATTTAGTTCGAAATGCTTTGATTTTTGTCACTTTTACTGAAAAACATGAAAAAAAGCAGCATGCATCATTTGAAACACAAGGTCCCTTTGAAGGGTGTGGCATAATGCTTAATTCTGAAGAAACACAAGCTTGTTAATGTTTGTGAAATAATAAATTGCTTTGTGTAACATGAGACAACAAAGCATTGCAAATAAGTTCTGTGGAAACCTGCAAGGGGGTAGAATGGTTGAGAAAGGGAAACTAGACAACACCCGTTTGTGGCAAGAGGCCGCAAAGAAATCTGTATAGATTGCTCACAAGGAAAGGCTTCTTAATTGCTGAAAAATTTATCCTGGTCCGGCGATTGAACCAGAGACCAACGCCTTTCTGGTGCAATCGCTCTACCAATGCGACAATAAAGTGACAGGTAGCAGAAAACAAAGCCATACAGGGGTGGCGCAAGGATTTCTTTACTATGGGGGGTCACCCGTGATACGCGAGTTCCTTCAGGGGGCAGGGACGCTGAGAACTTCTGTGCTGCGTTTCACTGTTTGCTTTTGTGGTGGCAGGGGGGGGGGAGCAGGTGGAAATTTTCAGGGGGCTCCAGCTCCCCACAACCCCCCCCCCTGCTGGCACTGCCCCTAGAGGTGTACTTACTGAATGGCAGGCAACTGTTTGCCATTAGTAATCGCCTCAGCAATTTTCAGGATGTCAATTTTCCATGTAAAAATGTCGCTGCTCGAGAATTGTTAAAGTTAAACTTACCATGTAAGTGGCAACATGTGCTATTTACACTTGCATTGAACCCCTTTAATTGTTTCAAACCAATAACTGTTATAGTAATTGGCAATGTGGTTGCAGACGCACTTCAAAAAACATTTTAGGTATGTGTTCAGTTGTAGTACTGCTGGTTCGATATGATGTCCTGTATTTGAAAGTTTTGCTCGAAATTGGCAACATATTTTTTGGCTTGGGTTCAGGCGGGCTTTGAAAAAACTGATTTGGATTGATTCTTACTAAAAATTACTCCTTGGGTACAGTTTTTTTATTGGGGTTTGATGCGACACCATGGTGTTACTACAAATAATGAATGAGCAAATAACTTGCGAAGAAGGCATCTTACAACATGCATGCCCATGAGTTACAACATGCATGCCCATGAGTATAAGCATGACGTGCACAGTGCCATCCTCGACGACCCACTTAAAGTTGCTTTCAGTTAAATAAGTTAAAATTTTCATGATTTGTCAGGCTTAGTGCTTAAAAGCTCGTGTCTGGACATAGCTGAGATTTCGTTTTGAAGACATCAGTAGTTGGGAGGGGGGCAATATAATCACTATGTGTATACAAATGTGAGTGTACATGATCTCGCACAATCAAACTGAATCATTTTATATCCTTTAGCTTGTTTGTGGTCTGTAGCATAGGCAATATTGGAAGGAATGAAGCAATACTTGTTATGTGTGGATTTGCATTGAGTATGTGAATGCACGATCAACTGACCATTAGCACAATGGCTTGGCTGCTGTGGCTTTATAACAACACAGAGTCTTAAATTGTTTTTATAGTGTTGATGGGGCTGCTTCCATTATACTTGTTTATATGAATAGCTTACTGTAAAACATGCTCATAGTATCACATTTGCATGCAACGTATTCTGCACTGTTTTAAAGGGGTGCCCAAGAACTGCGAGTCTGTACTACAAACCAAGAACAACGTGACATGTTTTCCTGCATACCCTATGCAATATCCTGTGCAAGCTGCTAATAAACTACCTTGTGTAATGCAATCATTATCGTCTTTCATTAGAGGATGCCAAAGATATTCAGACAAAATAATGAATTGATTGCCCATACCTTGCAGCAGTTTACAATTGGTACGATAGCATATGTGGCTCAATGTTCTATCCTATGTCATTTGTTGCAAGCTTTCATCTCATTGTCCATATAAAGCTTGCTAGAAGAAATGCACATGTGCTAGAAGGCAAACCTTTTTTTCTATGACGCCACTGAATCTATTTTAAATTTGAATCAGTATATTATCTTGGTTTAGTTTAGAATGAAATACAGATACTGGGTAGCTGTGCATGTCATTTCATTTTATATTTTTTTAGCAAGTGCTGACCTTTTGACACTTTATCACTGTGCTATACATTTTTTAAATAAAGTTTAGTGGCAGATGGTCAGCCACCAGGACCTTGTTTTGTAGGTTTTGGTGCCCCCGCTGTACTTGTAATGTTTTATACTCAATAAATGCATGAATGAAATTTGATTGACGATTGATTGATTGATCTGTGGGGTTTAACGTACCACCGTATGATTATGAGGGACGCCGTAGTGGAGGGCTTCGGAATTTCGACCACCTGGGGTTCTTTAATGTTCATCCAATTAGGAGATTTGGCACTAGGCATCACCACTGTGAGAAGAAGAAATACCACAGGTTGATTTTTATGTACTGCTATTTGTTCTCACAGTAGTGACATCAAAAAGCAATTATTAAATCAATATTGAATTTGTATAAGGATGCAGTGATAGTCTGGTTCAAGACAAGGGAAGGCCATGAGCAACATATAAATTTACTGCAAATAAAAACACTTTTTTTCAATAACGTGATTGTTCTGAAGCAAAATTTTCTAGTGAAACAACAGCTACTGATAGAGTATTTCACATATTACAAAACACTGCAAGTAATCATCTTCTTGGGGTGTGCATGAGCATGTTGAGCCATTCCTGTTCTGCTCTATGGCAACAAACTGTCACAGACGGACTAAATGTCTCATTATGCTGACTCAAGAAGGGCTTACAATTTGCTGATGATGCTTCAGTATTACAGGAGCAGTATGAAAGAGACTCATGTTATCGGCAGAACACACTTCATGTTATCAGCAGAGAACAATTAGTGATCTACCCACTACATTTGCATTACTACCACAGGTGACAGAACGAAACGGCTCGATCGGCTTGTAAAGCATGACTGATATTTGATTTTAGGATGATACAACAAAAACATTAGCATGCCAATGCCCCATCTCAACTCCACATGTAACATCATGTTTACCCTGTAGCTAGTGGAAAGAGGTTATGCATGCACATGTTATCCTTAGTAGGGAAAGGCATACAACGTTGATGCAGCCCAGTGTGAAAGCCAGGTGTTGGCACACCGGGCTCACATCCTCTCTTTTTTGAATATTTTCCCTTGTAGTATACAGAGTGCAAAATGACGCTCGATCACATCCACGGACTGGGCCCCACTTAAGATCATAGTGGTGCCCCTCCTCCCATTTCATGCCCACAAAATTTTTTTTTAAATCTGCCTACATCCCGGCGGCAGCCCACACACATTCTGGTGCTCACTTTAGTGTTGTCGATCGTTGCCGTGACCATGTGTACGCCTAATGTGAAGGCACACATTACATGCACATTTAGAATAGAAGGACATGCGTACAAAAAAAATAAAGTGCTGAAGCTCAAGCACTTTCACACCAGTCAGAATTCAGGATAATGTGGCAGATTTTGCAAAATAGTCTATACTGGTTAACTTGGCAGCCAAAAAAAAGAAGTCATCACAAAATTGTATCACAAGTTGTCCCGAGGACAGCTAGTTAAAGCCAGGGCCATGCCTTGTGTCAATAGCCCCGCCGCGGTGGTCTAGTGGCTAAGGTACTCGGCTGCGGACCCGCAGGTCGCGGGTTCGATTCCCGGCTGCGGCGGCTTCATTTCCGATGGAGGCGGAAATGTTGTAGGCCCGTGTACTCAGATTTGGGTGCACGTTAAAGAACCCCAAGTGGTCTAAATTTCCGGAGCCCTCCACTACGGCGTCTCTCATAATCAAATGGTGGTTTTGGGACGTTAAACCCCACAAATCAAATCAATCATCAACCTTGTGTCAATATAATGGTCTTGCGCAGTGTATTACACTACGTTGTGACTGTTCTTGTTCATGTAGCCAGAGTTAAAGTGAACACAATAGTTCTCTCTGCCCACTGAGGAGTGAACAGATTTTGTCTCTTCTGAAGCCTTAAACATTTAAGCACGTTTACATTTTTAGCAAGGTTTCTTTGCAAGAACCTTAAAATTCATGAATTGCAGAAGTGACAAATGATTTGAATTTGCTGATACAATTATGCCCCAAAATGACTGCTAGCTGCAAATGTGTTTCAGACGGAGACCTTGTGCACAGCTCAACTGATCATAGAGGGAATGCCTTAGATGCTGCCCATGTTTTATTGCATTTGGCACCCTGCTCCAGCTAGCAGAATATGAAATGGACAAATTCAGGCTACCCAGAAGAGACTGAGATATTGAATGAGAAAGAAAGTTTAGTTTAGAGTAAGCACAAATTTGCATCAATAAACAAGATTCAAGGTTTCATTGGCGTCCAAAAAGAAAAAAAAATGGATTTCATTCAAACATTCCTTTCACTGGATTACTGGGAACATAGCCAAACAGATGATTTCCTGCTAACAATTACTCAAGCCGGGGAAAAGGGAGTTGAAGCACCAAAAATTTGTCATGCATCATCCACAGAACATTCAAGTGAGTGGAGAAACCTAATATTCTGAAATGAAAACCTGGTTATGACATCATGTTAGTGTCCATGTAGCATTGAGGCTGTGTTGGGGTATGTAATGAACCATATTGCCAATAGGAAAGATGATGAGGTGAGCAACAGGAATGTCGTAGTGAATAGGTTATAGCAAATAAATCGTGAAACCTTCAGATGAGTTAAAATAACAGTGATGTTTGTGGTGTCATTTTTTACGTACACCAGCAAAAAATGTAGACACGTGTTTTAGACAGCAACAAGGTATCTTGCATAAAATATAAACACACATTACGCTTCCTATTTGGATTCTTTTAAAAACAAGCTATAGCGCCGCTCATATGATGCATGACTACTTGATAAGCACATACATTTAATTCTAGCTTTAATGAATATATCACACATGCTAAACATTTTCTTCTAGGCTGAAACTTCAATTACTTCAATACTTGTCGAGGTCATTGTGACATGTTATAGAGCAAACGCGAACTTGTGATGGCTCACTTGTGCGACACGGTTCGTGCCGTGCCTCTCGTTCCCGAATAAGACTGTGAGAGGGTGAATGCGTTAAGCAGGGGCTGAGCCCCGAACTCTGTGAGGGCACGTTTCCGATGCTTCCGCGGCAAAGGCAACGGTAAGCGCCGGTGGGCAGATGAACGGCTTGAGCTGGCAAAATGGGCCATCACAATAGCCACTATTCGCAATGTCCACAACGATCCCGGTTTTGAGGAAGAAGTCCCGACCGAGAATCACTGGACCATTGATCCCTGGAAGATGAACAATACGACAGCGTCTCATTCGATCTCCCCATCTGACAGTCAACCTTGCAGCGCCTGCTGAATGGGCCACACATTTCGCAAGAAGGAATGTCGCTCGGCTGTTCCGCAAGCGCACTGAGTACTTCTGGAAGTGGGACAACACCTGTTCACCGAACAACGAGGTGCTAGCGCCTGTGTCTAGCAACGCCGAAAATTCGAGGCCGGCAATGTTGACCGGAATGAATGGCGCGTGCGCATCAGCAAGAAAAGTGCTTGCCCTGTATGCAGAAGGAAGAAGCAAAGGTTCGGTCGCTCGTGCATTCACCAACGACCCGCAAACCCGTTTCCCTGCCTCGCAGGAGGCCTGGATCTGGTGCTCTCCCTTGTTATGTGCCCTCGTTCAAGGCAGCGGTAACAGCGTACTCCATCACGGTCTGTTTTTACCAATGGAGCAGCCTCTAGCTGTCGTGATCGGCTCGCGACGTTATCGCAGGATACGTTTCTGCGAGGGTCACCTTCCACATTACGTTGGGTCGGAAAGCGTCCCTGTGTGAAGGGGTCAGGTGGTGCAGCGCAGGCTGCCCGCCTTTCATGCGTATAGGGACTAAGATCACGATCGCTCAATTCCCAAGCACAGCCGATTGGTGGTGGTAGTGGTTAGAGGAGGAAGAAGACACTTAATCTCTGCAACCCGGTAGGGATCACGGCACAGGCGGCGCTGTGAGGCTGTTGCCGGTGGGGTAGGGCCATGGCTCCTCTCCAAGCGCAGCATGGCTCAAGGCCATCGCTGGCTGGCGGTGGCGGGTGATAGGCACGGGCAGCGAGAAGGTCACCTTGAATGCGCTTCGCCTCGGCGGCCAACTCCTCCAAATCACAGAAGTGGCCGCCACGCAGGTATGCCGAAAAAGTCGGATGTGCCTGCCATATCACCTGTTCGACGTGCTCCTCGTTTGAGGCTCACCGATAAAGTTCATCTATCGCACGTACATATTGTCACGGGTATAAAAAGGTACCTCAGGTACAGATGCAGAAATGATGCAGAAGGGATGAAGACGACGATGTTGTTCCGAAGCCGTGTCTGGACTGCCCTGTTGTCCTGCATCCTTGCCCACAGTGTGCAGTGTTAGTCCAACCGGCGTTACATATTTTTTTGTGGAAATGCGGGGTAAAATTCTGACTCTGGATCTCCATAGGGGACGTCAGCTTCGTCCAGCCACGATGCCTGAAGGCAGTGCGCCGTCTGTTCAGTCTACGCCTGCTCTGTCACCTGTGATCCCTTTCCATCTTCTCGATCCAGGTACATTTTGCGGCACCGACACAACTGACGTTGACGGGTGGCTCGTAACTCGTCAACGTCAGCAAGCAATAATACAGGTGGGATGATACGCTTATGCTGGCCAAAATCATCTTTTATCTGCGAGGTACTGCACGCGGCTGATACGAGACGCACGAGGAAGACCTGACGAGTTGGGACATGTGCAAACAGAAGCTCCGTGACTTTTTCGGCCGGTCAGTTGCTCCGCAAATGGCGGCCAGGCAGGAACTCGCGTCATGAGTTCAATCTTCCACCGAGTCGTACGTCACCTATATCCAAAACATGCTCGCCTTGTGTCGGAAGGCTGACAAAGACATGACTGAACTAGACAAGATCAGCAATGTGTTGAAAGGCATAGCCGACGATGCCTTCAACATTTTGATATGCAAGAACTGTACCACCATTGACTCAATTGTCAGTGAATGTCGGCGGTTCGAACAAGCCAAAAGCAGGAGAATCACTCAAAGTTTTTTTCCGACTCCCGAACATCGCTGCGACTTCTTCCTGCGAGGATCCTGTGGCGCCACGTCCATTCGTGAATCCTCCAAACATCACAAGAATTGTCCGCCAGGAGCTGGAAGCCATGGCTCCTTCTGCTTATCAACCCCCTGTGCCTGACAACTTGTCCCCAATATCTCTTATTCGGGATGTTGTGCGACAAGAGTTTGCCAACATGGGCGTATTAGTTCCCCCAAACTCCAGACACGGCCCCACAACAACATCGTCGTCTTCTTCCTTTCTGCATCATTTCTGCATCTGTGCCTGAAGTACCTTTCTATACGCGTGACAATATTCCTGTAAATACTCCTCAGAAGCTTGCGTAATCAGCTTGATCTCTCGCCGCGTCTGCTTTCGTAGTCAGCTGGTACGAATTCGCGCAAAAAGCCGTCGCGAAATTTCTCGAGGGTTGCTGCAGGGTAGCCGGTAAGCCGATACCATCTTGCCGCCGTGTCAGTCAGTGCATCTGCAACAACACGTTTGAGCACCACTTGATCATCCAAACCCATTGTTCGCTGATGACGTGACAGAGAGTCGATGGCGGTGAGCAGATCACCGTATCCGATGTTGGTTGACACAGGCAGCATAACTGTAGGGTGACCGCTTTTCGGACTAGCCGAAAGTGTTGCACAGCTCCCGAAAGTGCTTGGATCATGTGCACGGTGTTCTGCAGCGTCTGTGTTGTCGCATCGGCTTCGCAGGAAGCCGTTGGTGCGTTAGCGGAGCGGTCGAGCGAATGTGAGCAGTGTCCCAGCTCTCTCCGTGGGGTGGTTTCAAACGGACCACCGCCCTGCGCGCCACTCCCAGAGCAAAAGAGGCTCCTTGTGGGATTGGCCTGTTGTGAAACATAATGCGCACTTGGTGCAGCTACCGTCGAAAATTCAGGCGCCTTCTCAGCATGCGTTCGAAGTGTCGGTTGTATGGCTTAGGGTGGACAAAAGTCGGTGAGGGCCAAAGCCTGCGCCCCGTTGATTCCGCAGGGAAGCGACTGTAAGTGCTGTGCCAACAAACTGCCATGCATGCCGAAGGGTGCATTAGCAGTCGGAGGCGCTTGTGCATACCGTGCGCATAGGGCAAGAGTCCCATTCCTAAACGACGCACCATCTCCAAAGGGAACGGATATACTGTTACGACCGGGGTTTGCAGGCACCGTAGGTCCGGGATGAAGTTCTCGAGGCAGGAGGAAGGGAGACTTGAAGAGGGTTTATTTACGTTATGTACATAGGGAGCCCTCGTACATGACGAACTCTTTCTTTCATGGCGAGCTCTCGAATCTGGCGTTCCTCTTCATGGTGCTCCTTCGAATGAGCCGGGTGGCTCATTATAACGGGTATGTTCAACCCAGATCCTTAGATCAGGGAACATGTGCAGAGGTTACTGTCCAATCACAGATCACACACAGCCGACGAGGGTGAAATGCAAGCACGGCCCACGTGAACGTCCAATATTTAGGCGTGACTCTGCACTTCAAGGGGGTGCCAGCGGGGCTCTTCCCCGTCGTGTGTGTGCCACTGGTCAATGTGTGCCAAGCTCATGTCAGCATACATCAAAGGTTCCGCCGATCTGTTCGCTCAATTAGCGGGGCGATTTGCGGCTGCCACCACAGCATCTTTCAAGGAAGCTGCTGTATTTGTTGTCCTCTCTCGAACGGCTTCCCCTTCCTTTCGTTTGCCTTTTACCCAAGGTACTTTTAAAGACGATAGTCTTTCTTAGGGACCTTCGACGCAAGAATTTTGGTCTGTCTGTCTGTCTGTCTGTCTGTCTGTACATTTGTCTATTTGTCCACTCTTAACGGTACTGGGTACATTTGTCTATTTGTCCACTCTTAGCGGTACCGGCCGGGTACTTGAAACGTCCGACCCCATCCGCAGCGCCCACCAATGTTGATCAAGTTTTAGCGTTCATACTGGTGGAATCGTCATATAATAAGCAACTATTGCGCAAGTCTGGGGCACCATAATAACACGTATTCTGCATGTGCACCTTTTACTAGAAAAGGCATACATAGGTAATTTTAAGGACCGTAGCGCTTATCACGCTGCGCTGACCATAACGCTTGCACGAAAAGGTGAGTTGCCAACGCTTTGCTAAGATGCGATAGTGGTGGCACCTCCCCGTCACCTTGCGTTCTGCACCTTATCACCTCTGAAATGGGCGCACACAATCGCCTCATAGCAACACGCTTCGTTTTCCAAGAACACTGCCAGGTGGCGCTCATGTCTCACGTGTGACGTGACTTGATGCGCTCGTTCGCCTCCGCTGCATGTTCGAGGCACTCTAACGCAGCGCCTCTAAAATAACTTTCACTGATTTTCTTGGGCAGAACATCAAATATATTGTTCACTCTCTCCACACGCAAGACTATCGTCTTTCGACGACATTTGCAGATTACATGCAGATACGGGGCCAATTTCTTCTTTTTCGTTTTTTCCGGTGGCTCGGACACATATAAACAGACTCCGGCGCCGACGACAAACGCCTAATTCTGTAAACTGCCCTCGAACGTTTACCAGCTTTCTTCAAGCGGGCTGTGCTCTTCGTCGTACTCTTTCCTTTACGACTCCGCTTCCGTCTACGCATCTTCGCCTCTCGCTCGCATCTTCTGTACACTGTGCTTGTCCGGAGCTGGTGTTCTTGCCTGTGAGGCGTACTCTGCTTGGACCCTGCATGCAAGATTTACCGTCGGGACAGCCTCACTGTGTCTGCGCCAGATGTTCTAAAACTATCTCAGCTGTTTCGCTAGATTTACCCTGGCACAGCATCTCGTTGTACTTATTCTGGCATTCATCGGCCTCTTAAGCGTTGCAACATTTGCAGTTATCAAACTCAGTTCATTCTTGTTACCCTCACAGGTGCTAGACTTTTTTCTACGGCTTCGATCTCAATTGCAACGTAGTCACCATTTAACTAGTGGTACACTAACATGATATTTCTTTGTGCCTACGCATGACACGCAACGGAAACACCATGCACAATTTTCCGTCAGCTGCCGTCACCTTATTTCGAAGGAGCTCATCTCTTCAGCCCTGCAACTCGCTCTAATACGTATCACTATCCTTCCAATAGATATATGTATCTATATACAATGCATATATAGGCTACCAAAACGATAGAGCGCTAACGAAAACAAAGTTAAAACTAGTTATGTACAAAACAACTAAAATAACAAACAAACCATTCCTTTCAACAGTCCTGAGTCAATATTTTTGAGATGCTAACAGCTGTTCACAACAACTTTGAGTCGAACTCGTGGAGGTAGCGCCCGGAACGATCTTCTCTTCAAGCGGGTTGTACAACACACGTATAAGTGAATCGCCTTGCTACCTAAAGTGCCAACCACTGGCACGTCTATGCCCGCGTCTACGCGTCAAAAACGTCAAATGCGCCTCTCGGCGTCAGAGGGGCATACGCGAGGAGGCGCGAGGGATCAAGCCGGGCTTGATAATTTTGCCACGCGTACAGCGGCGCCAACCAACCAGGGGCTGTGCGCCAACCAACCAGAGGCCACGATGCCTCGGAACGTTATGCCTAATGGCCGCCGCTTCGAAGGCACAGCCGACTGCTGGAAGCAAGCACGGAAACTACTCCGAACGTTCCTAAATGATCGCTTCGTAATCTAGAACGACAACGACACGACGAACGACTGCGAGTGCTACAAGCGTGGCGCGGTTTCGTGCCGAGTTCGAGCGACACCGACAAATCCAGGGAATGCCGGCAGGCTATGCTAGCGCCGGTCCCGAGTGCGATTGTCGGCTGAGTGAAAAAAGCATGTCGGTGTTCTTGTGCTTTGATCTGTGACTTTCTGTGCTAAAAACGAGTATAAACAGACTTCGGAGGTCCAAAGGTTTGAGCGTGAGTCCTTGCCTACTGCGGAGGCTATTCAGAGCGGTGTCATCTGCATCTAGCACAGGCCTCTACTAGGGTGGCTAGAATTCTAGCCACCCTACCTCTACCGTATAGTTCGTATGAACCAGCACATGCGAGGAACATCGGCTGAAAAAACTCTACGGTAGTTTCCGTCGCAACATAGACACCATATACGACGCCCGAAACATCGCTTAGTTCATACGGAGGAGTTTTCATCTGCACTGTGTTTGTTTTCAACATCGGTATTCATCATCGCTGAAAGTGAACCTGGCACTAGCCAACACATTTCAGTGATGTGAAAACGTACGCACTTATAGGAGGGTTGCACGTGACGTCATCCGCTTGAGGCGCTAGCGGCGTTTGCCTCTACCGCCATGTCAGTGGTTTAAGCACGCCCCTTTTTGAAGCGGCGAGCGGCAGTAAGAGGTTGTGTACGTGCCGCTACGTACTGTACCAACGTGGTGAAACTCGACTTCGTGCTTACGCGCGTGACTTCCGAAGTCCGGTGAAACTTCGCTACGAACATAAGGTTCACATTTTCGGCGGATATCGTCCTGTTCGACTTCAGCAGCAATGAAGCTGTGTGTGATGTGAAGTGTTATTCCTGCATCGAGCTCACGGACATTAAGAACCACCTTGTTGGCGGCACAAGCTTCGCAACAAGGGACGAGCTTAAAGCCTGTAAATTGATGGACGCCCACAACTATGTGAATAGCGGATGGGTCCAACAGCATTGAGTTAGAGACCTCGGAGACGGCCGCCGCGTCGTCGTCGGAAATGTGACTCGTTTTCCTTGCTCAGTGCTCGGAAGAATAATTTTTTTTCACCGCGGTGGTGGCGCTTCACGAATTCTTTGTGTGGAAGGGCTCCACCATTTGCAAGAGCATGTGAGGTGATACAATTGTCATAGTTCGTTCGTGGTTGAGCCCAAGCCGCTTGCGATCAAAAATGCTCTTTGCTGCAGGGTCCAATGACGCGCGTCGGGCAGTTGCACACCCAGAAATCACATACGGTCTCGATTGTAACTGATCGACGTTAATGTGCTCGGCTCTTTAAAGCATGGGTAAACGAGAACGCACTGCGTCGATGACTGTTTACTAACACACCGAAATCAGTAACACGCCACACCTACCTGAATGATACCGGTGATAAGCAGCGATCGCGGTCGTAGTCCGCGCGCTCGTCTCTTGATGCGTCAACAAAGCTTCATAGCGCATGTCGCGAAAACTTAAGTTTTTCACCACAAACACGAACCTCTGTGATGTGGCATAGTGTGTGGCTGAACCATTCAAACCTTTTCGATTGGTTTACAATCATTTAAGGCATGAAAAAAAAGCTGACATCAGACGCATTGTCATGACCAGCCTTCTTCCTCGAGTGATTGTAGCAACCAAATAAGGCACAGTTCACAATTATGAGCACAGGAATCTTGCACAGGCGCGCAGCCGTGAGTGTACCACGTACTAGTGTACGTTCTGCGACTGCGTGCCCGCGGCGGCAGGGAGGGACACCACAAAGATGGATGCACTGCCTCTTCGACGCTGGCGCCATCTCGTGGGCCACGCCCCTGTGCAAGCCTCCTATACACGTACAAGACAGAAACTCGAGCGTGCGTTGCTGTCGTGATCGAAAAAGAAAGTTGCATGATTAAGTGCTGCTGGTATTGCCTGCTATTTCACTTCTCGCTTCTTTTGCTTCTCTGCCACGCTCAGTAGCACATACGTTGTTTGGAGGCATTATAACACACACATTCTTAATTTATAGTTCATTTTGATACTCATAGCTTTAGGCATACAATGGCGCTTCTCCGTCGTTTTGCAGTTTACTATAATATAACGCGCGTTTTGTTTACAGCTGGACAGATAACTGAAAATCTTGTGAGAAGCACCTGACTTGAAATCAGCTGCACAATAACACGATAGTTGGAAGAGAATATCACCACATATATGCACAGAATGAATGAAGGTACACTAGTATGGTACTGCACTTTGTATAGAAGAAATGCAAAAAGTACCTCATGTGGCTTATGAGACCTTTCAAAACTGTGCATGTATTTATCTGTTACTCCAGACTGTAATGATCTGAAGATATTATCCGATGGTTTAGAACATTGAATCTTTGTATGTGTTTCCAAGGAGTGCCTCATTTCTGTTCAGTTTTTTAGTATATGCATTAACTTGGGTTATATATATGCATGCACTTAAGCATATTCAGTTTAGCTCTGTTAAAAATTTGACAAAACTTCTGTACGGTGCTCTGGTTCAATCCTAGGACCGGTATCTGTCCCATCAAAAAATTTGGGCCTGCTTTATTGCATTATAGGGCATTTTGGCTATTGATGACATGTGAAAGCCACAGTGCTTGGCTGTAATCTCAAAACCAATGTCTGTCTCATCAAGAAGTGTCAGATGTATTTTGTAGATGTTAAAGGATATTTAAACTACCAGCAAAGTGCTAAAGCATTCAACACAGCACTGATCCGCAATCACCATCCAGCTTAGAAGTCATTTGTAGTGCTCTCTAACACTTTCAAGTAAAGTTATCAAACACTGGATTGATCTACTTGGTTTGATTCTTGATACCAGTGTGTCTGACTTTTTGGAGGCACTTGTGTTATAATAAAGTTCTATTTCTCTCATTTATTACAGGGGTGCACTCAAGGGTAGTCATATTTGTTTACGTTGGCACACTCATTGTAATATTACTGTTTAAATCCTTTCATTTTGTATATATGTACGCCACTTTTGCAGTAGCCTCACATTGGGCTGCCTGCGGTGGCTGCATTTCCGATGAAGGCGGAAATGTTGTAGGCCCGTGTGCTCAGATTTGGGTGCACGTTAAACAACCCCAGGTGGTCAAAATTTCCGGAGCCCTCCACTACGGCGTCTCTCATAATCATATGGTGGTTTTGGGACGTTAAACCCCACAAATCAATCAATCACATTGGGCTGCCGTATTTGAAAATAAATAAATATACCATTCGAAAGTGTTCTATGCTGTGCTCGGTTCTAATCTGATCATCAATATCTGTTTCATCATGAAGTGCCGGGTGTGTTTATTGTATTGGAGAACATTTTGGCTGCCTTCCATGAAGGGTTCAGTTCCAGTATCATGACCGATATCTGTGACTTCATGAAGAGTTAGGTGCGGTTTGTCGTTTTAGAGAATACTTTAACTACAGACAATGTCCAGAAGTCTTCCATACAGGGTTCAGTTGCCGACCTATGACCGATATCTGTTTTATCATGAAAGTTTCAGGTACAGTTAGTTGCATTAGAGCATATTTTGACTAAAAAAATGTCCAGAGGCAATCTACGTAGTGCTTGGTTCCATTCTTATGACCAGTATCTGTTGTATCATTAAGATCCAGATGCGGTTTCTTGCATTAGAGCATATTTCCAATACGCTTATCATTCAAAAGCCCTCCGCACAAGGCACAATTACATCCTCATGACCTAAATCCGTCACATTATGAAGAATAGGGTGTGAGTTGTTGCAGTGGAGAACATTTTGGCTGCACACAATGTTTAAAAGCCTTTTATACAGGGTTTAGTTCCAATATTATGACCGATATCTGTGACTTCATGAACAGTTGGGTGTCGTTTGTCGTTTTAGAGAATACTTTGACTAAAGACAACGTTTAGAAGTCTTCCATACAGGGTTCAGTTCCAATATCATGACCGATATCTGTGATTTTATGAACAGTTGGGTGTCGTTTGCCGTTTTAGAAAATACTTTGACTAAAGACAATCTTTAGAAGTATTCCATACAGGGTTCAGTTCCAATATTATGATCGATATCTGTGACTTCATGAAGAGTTGGGTGTGGTTTGTCGCTTTAGAAAATACATTGAGTAAAGACCATAAGTATTCCATACAGGGTTCAGTTCCAATATTGTGACCGATATCTGTGACTTCCTGAGCAGTTGGGTGTCGTTTGTCGTTTTAGAGAATACTTTGACTAACGACAACATCCCGAAGTCTTCCATACAGGGTTCAGTTAGGAAGGGGGGGGGGCACTGCGACAAACCTTTGCCCCCCCTCCTTAAGAAGAACCTTGCACACGCCTATGATAGACATGCAGTATCATAGACGCGAATGTTCATTCGTGGGAGTGGCGCATGCACCAATGTTGATTTCTGGTGCATACCGCTGTAGTTACTTTGGGCACTGGAATGTCAATTACTTCTAAAATTGTCTGAACTGTGGTGGGTGAAGCACTATCAACTTTCTAACGTGTTCTCATATCCTCTAAGACATACAAACCCGCTCCAGTAAAGAACGTGCCGTTCTGTGCTGAACTTGGACAGTTCTAAGCCAAAAGATCAAGCAACATTGTGCATCGGCATTGGACGCGTGGGCGTCAACGCGGTTGACGCGTGCCAGTGGTTGCGTGCCCTTTTCCTCCACAGACGCGACTGGACGCTTTTGACGCGTAGGCGCGTGCATACGCCTGCCATTGGTTGGAACTGAACCCCGCGACGTTCCTCGAAGCAAACTCACCGTCGTCCCTTCCTGCTACTTCGCGAATCTCACCCCATTCAATGCACCGCGAAAACAACGGAAGGGTCTTTTTCCCCTCTGACCACTTGCGCACACAATGCACTTCTCTTTTCCTTGCTCCTATAGGCCGCTCGGACGCTTGCGATACGGCACCTTTCTCGTAATTTCGCTCCGCTATTTGAACACATTCCTCAAACACGTCGCCATTGTCGCCTGCTTGTTTTTATGACGCTTTCCTCGTTTTGCACGCTTCTTGGTGCCGTCTACGGAGCCTTTCGCCCACCTTTGATGCTCATCAGCACCCACATGCTTGTGAGATCCTTCGCGCGCACTGTCCTGATGATTCCCTAGCAATTTATCATTCGAACACTGCCGCGTACTATGCGCTTTTCTTTTCTGGCGACTCGGACGCATACGACACAGACCCGTCAGAGATGACAACGGCACTTTTCTCGTGATTTCACTCCAACGTTTGAAACGCTTACACGAACGCGTTGTGCTCATCGCGAGCTTTGCCTTATTGTTGCCCTTCGGTTGCTTTCTCCCCTGTTCACGCTTCTTTGCGCCGACTTGGGAGCCTTTTGTCCCACTCTCACGTTCTTCATCATCGATATGCTCCTCCCCTGTCTCGCGTGCAGTCCTGATAACTGCCTACCAGTTCATCGTTAGACCGTGGCCGCGTAGATTGCGCTTTTCTTTTCTTTACTCTCCGACCACTCAGACGCATGCGATTCAAGCCAGTCAGAGAAGGCAACGGGCCTTTTCTCGCGAATCCGCCACGCCGTTTGAAGGTCCTCGTCGAACGCGCCGCGCTGATCGCGAGCTTTGCCGCGCTTCGGATTTTTGGATGCTTTCTCCGTTTGGCGCACTCCTTGGTGCAAATTTTGGAGCCTTTCGTTGGCCCCTGACGCTCATGAACTTCGTCTATAGGGCTGCAAGGTTAAATTCACGTGGAACGCTCTGCTAATTTTAACTTTGTTTCCACCACCACGGAACTCTCACACCCTGCTTTAACCGTGAGCTCTTTTAACTCGGAACGGGTTAGAACCTGAACCATTTCCTTACAAGTACTAGCCTTCTCTTCGGCCTTAAACGACACCGCCGCTACATCGCACCGTTCGTGCGCTACATCTACGGATGTCTGGCCCCTTTGCTGCAATGCTCCCACCTTACGATGCATCCTTTTTATCTCCTTATCTAATTCCTGTATCTTCTTGTTATGTTCTTCATTCCTGTGCTCTATTTTCTATTTGTTCCTCTTGTGCTTCTCTTCCTCTTCCTGATCCATTAAATACATATTCCCGAAGTGCTCGATTTCCGCCTTTACACTTTTGCTTTCGAGAATTACTTCACGGAGTTGAGATGCAAGCATATCGTCGTTAAAATTTGGTCAACATTCCAACACAGGTTTAGCAGGTTATGCTTTGCTTTGGCTCAGCTGTGACAAAACACAAACCCACCAGCGTTTCAATTCGGGGTCTGGAGAAATTGGAGACTGGCGAATTCAACAGCGGAGACCACAAGCTTAAGCACAGAAGTAGTACTACGTGGTCAACCTCCCTCTCTAACCTTTTTCCTCTTTCTTCCTCACTCTGCTGATTTTTACATCTCTAATTTTACCGCAACGTACCTTTAAAACTCCCGCAAAATTTAACACTTGTTCGTATCACAAGCTTCTTTTCCTTAACCTACTTGCTCAGATAAACATCTAGTGCTGCACTGTGCCGAGATAACAACCACAGTGGCCAGACAGTTGTTAGTTATACCTATCTTCTAACGGGTCTAGGCTAAAAGACTCTATACATCTAAAGCACTAAGTCAGGCACTCACCCCCAATACATGCGGTTGTGGTACGCTGCGCCGATCCCGCCGAATTACAGGGCTTTCGGCTAACCTCCGGTCCATGTCGCTCTCTGTCGCGGAGCCGTATCCCACCGCTGCCAACCAGTTGTTGCAAACCCCGGTCGTAACAATAGGCGCCTTGAGTAGGCGCAATAGGCGATAAAAAGGACAGCAGACAAAAATCCCGCGAAGGAGATATGTTGCGACGAGCCCGAACCGCGCAGGCGAACTGACTCGCTAAGAGCAGTCACAAGCTTTGAGCTTTTGATACCACGTAGGGCACCAGTGTAGTATACACCTATCCCGAAGGAGTACGGCCACTAGCGTGGGTCTGGTCTTAGCGACCCACAGGGCACGCGTTAACCATCACCGGGGCGAGAACATGGTACTGCTCAAAGTCGCAACACTTTATTGTCTGCGGCAACACCAAAACGAAATACAGAGCCCGTTGCGAATGCGTGGCAGGAAAGTGAATGGGCTTATCCATGCCGCGGGCGAGAAGTACTACACAGGAGTGCCACGAGCATGTTTCCGTGGGCAAAAGTTATTCACAGTGACACCGTGATGAAGGGCCCGATGGCTCGAGCGAGAGAAAAAATGCACCCGCGTTCACTGCGGAGAGATACGGGTCGGTACAGTTTGACGACAGGCTAGGACCCTGTACCGCCTTCGGCCTAGCGTTCGCGAGGAGCGACAAAAGGTGGCGTTCGCCGCGGGCGCGAGGTGCCGTTGGCGAAGTCCGACGAACCCCGAACAATAGGAGTCGATGGACGAAAATGAGATGCGTATTTACCCTTAAGTGTCAACCACTGGCACGCGTATGCACGCGCCTACACGTCAAAAGCGTCTAGTCGCGTCTGTGGAGGAAAAGGGCGCGCAACCACTGGCACGCGTCAACCGCGTTGACGCCCACGCGTCCAATGCCGATGCACAATGTTGCTTGATCTTTTGGCTTAGAACTGTCCAAGTTCAGCACAGCACGGCACGTTCTCAACTGGATCGGGAATGTATGTTTTAAAGGATATGAGAACACGTTAACAACTTGATAGTGCTTCAACCACCACAGTTTAGACTATTTTAGAAGTAATTGACATTTCAGTGCCCAAAGTAACTACAGCGGTATGCACCAGAAATCAACATCGGTGCGTGCGCCGCTCCCGCAAATGAACGTTCACGTCCAGCATACTGTACGTCTATCATAGGCGTGTGCAGGGTTCTCCTTAAGGAAGGGGGGGGGGGCAAAAGTTTGTCTCAGTGCCCCTCCCCAGAGCTAACTTAGCACCCCCTCCCTATTATGTTAATATATGGAGTTGACATTGAGCTCTCCCCCCCCTCCTCTCTGCGGTGAATGAGGCGTGGCTGCCCTCCTAATCACGTTTACAAACCACCGGGTTTCTATACATGCACTACCAAAGTTACTAACAATATCTTGCATATGCTGGTACCTTCAGTATACTTAAACAACATATTTTATATCAGTCAATTTAATAATCACGCCTGCAACTTCATGATCTGACCGATTTAAGTCAGTCATAAGACTGCAATTGAGGCCAGAGTAGCAGGCTTTCGGCTGATGTGTGTGTTCGAAATATCCTGTAATGCAACAAAGCACACCTGGTTCTTATTGATACAACTGTATTGGCCATAAGATAGGAACCAAATACTGCGTAGAATGCCTTCGGGCATTTTCCATAGTCGAAATCTGCTCTAATGCAACTAACTGTGCCTGACACTTCATGGTGTGACAGATATTGGTCATAATATTGCAACTGACCCCTGTATGGAAGACTTCTGGGCGTTGTCTTTAGTCAAAGTATTCTCTAAAACAACAAATGACACCCAACTGTTCATGAAGTCACAGATATCGGTCATAATATTACAACTGAAACCTTAATGCAAGACTTCTGGACGTTGTCTTTAGTCAAAGTATTCTCTAAAACGATAAATGACGCCCAACTCTTCATGAAGTCACAGATATCGGTCATAATACTGGAACTGAACCCTTCATGGAAGGCAGCCAAAATGTTCTCTCCAATGCAATAAAACACACCCGACACATCATGATGCAACAGATATTAGTGACCAGATTGGAATCGAGTACAGCGTGGAACACTTTAGGATGGTATACTTATTTATTTTCAAATATGGCTGCTCACTGTGAGGCTACTGCAAAAGTGGCGTACATATATACAAAATGAAAGGATTTAAACAGTAATATCACATTTAGTGTGCCAAAGTAAACAAATATCACTACCCTTGAGTGCAACCCTGTAATAAATGAGAGAAATAGGACATTATTTTATTACAAGTGCCTCCAAAAATTCAAACACACTGGAATTAGGAATCAAACCAAGTAGATCAATCCCGTGTTTGATAACTTTATTTGAACGTGTTAGAGAGCTCTACAAATGACTTCTAAGCTGGGTGGTGATTGCGGATCAGTGCTGTGTTGAAGACTTCAGCACTTTGCTGGTAGTTTAAATATCCTTTAACATCTACAAAATGCATCTGACACTTCTTGATGAGACAGACATTGGTTTTGAAATTACAGCCAAGCACTGTGGCTTTCACATGTCATCAATTGTCAAAATACCCTATAATGCAATAAAGCTTGCCGAAAATTTTTGATGGAACAGATGCTGATCAAAGGATTGCACCAGAGCACCGTACAGAAGTTTTGACAAGTTTTCGAACAGAACTAAACAGAATATGCTTAAGTGAATGCGTATATATAATCCAAGTTAATGCATATACTAAAAAACCGAACAAAAATTAAGGACTCCTTGGAAACACATACAAATATTCAATGTTCGGAACCATCGAATATATTCAGCTCATTACAGTCTGGAGGCACAGATAAATACATGCACAGCTCTGAAAGGTCTCATAAGTCACATGAGGTACTTTTTGCATTACTTCTATACAAAGTGCAGTATCATACTAGCGCACCTTCATTCATTCTGTGCATACATGTGGTGATCTTCTCTTCCCACAATCGTGTCATCGTGCAGCTGATTTCAAATGAGGTACTTCTCACAAGGTTTTCAGTTATCTGTCCAGCTGTAAACAGAACGCGCGTTATTTTATAGTAAACTGTAAAACGACAGAGAAGCGCCATTGTATGCCTATAGCTATGAGTATCAGAATGAACTATAAATTAAGAATGTGTGTGTTATAATGCCTCCAAACAACATATGTGCTACTGAGCATGGCACAGAAGCAGAAGACGCGATAAGTGAAATAGCAGGCAATACCAGCAGCACTTAATCATGCAACTTTTTCTCGATCACCACAACAACGCACGCTCGAGTTTCTGTCTTGTACGTGAATGGAAACGAGACCACTGACAGCTAAATGTGTCAGCGTCGCTGGTACCCGACACGAAGTCGCATCTCACTGCTACTAACCAGCGCACGCTTGTTATCAGCTTGGCAACACACGAAAACGCTTAGCACCGAAGCCAACGAATGTTTCCGCGTGATACGATTCGCGAATACACTTATATAAGTACGTACGTTTTCACATCACGGAAATGTGTTGGCTAGTGCGAGTTTCGCTTTCAGCGATGATGAATACCGATGTTGAAAACAAACACAGTGCAGATAGAAACTCCTCCGTATGAACTACGCGATATTTCGGGCGTCGTATATGGTGTCTATGTTGCGACGCAAACTACCGTAGAGTTTTTTCAGCCGATGTGCCTCGCATGTGCTGGTTCATACGAACTAGATGGTAGAGGCCTGCGCTGGATGCAGATGACACCGATTTGAATTGCCTCCGCGGTAGGCGAGGGCTCACGCTCAAACCTTCGAACCTCCAAAGTCTGTTTAACACACGTTTTTAGCACAGAAAGTCACAGATCAAAGCACAAGAACACCGACATGCTCCTTTCGCTCGGCCGACGATCGCACACGGGACCGGCGCTAGCATAGCCGGCCGGCATTCACTGGATTTGTCGGCGTCGTTCGAACTCGGCACGAAACCGCGTCACGCTGGTAGCACTCGCAGTCTTTCGTCGTTTCGTTGTCCTTCTAGATTACGAAGCGGTCATCCAGGAACGTTTGGAGTAGTTTTCATGCTTGCTTTCAGCACTCGGCTGTGCCTTCGAAGCGGCGGCCATTAGGCACAGCATTCGGAGTCATCGCGGCCTCTGATTGGTTGGCGCAACTATACGCGTGGTGACGTAGCGCACGCGAGGCGAAATATCAAGCCCGGCTTGATCCCTCGCGCCTGCTCGCGTATGCCCCTCCGACGTCGACGCTGAGAGGCGCATTTGACGCTTTTGACCCGTAGACGCGAGCGTACGCGTGCCAGTGGTTGGCACTTTAGTCGTCCCGGAGAGATCTGTTTCACTCCCGACGCGCACGCGCGCGGAAAGTTCCGAAATACTCCGCGCACGACGCCACAGTCGACATCAGCCACCGGGTGAGTGGGGTTTAATTTCACTCCCCTCTCTCCCAGTGCGGCTGACCGCGGAGAAGTAGAGTCATTTCATGACACGAAAACGCAGAAAAAGGCAACAAAGCCCGTGCACAGGTGACGGGCTAGCCTCGATTCCCATAGTGTTCAGTGTGCGCATTCTAGCTTATGTTTGACGTAAAAGATACACCAAGGTATTTAATTGAGGATGCTGGGCAGAAGGTAGCACCGCGTATTTTATATTGGTTTGCGTTCGGACAAACAGTTGAAGCGAATCGCATGTGTTTAATCTTTGAAATAGTGATTTCCATTTGCGACATATTTCACCATTCTGTTCAAATTCAAATATATCAAAACACCTGCGGGTACGATTGTATCGTATCGTGACACAGTTTTAAAGTATCTTGACCAAGCCCCGGCTTAATTAAATGTAGCGCTTGTGTTTGCTAGGATGGCAGCCCCTAACATAAATCAACGTCAGTGAATGGCGCTCAACTACAATCGACGTTAACACGATGTGATGCCATTGTCATAGAATTGTGCTTGTCTGAGCTTGTCGGGTGCTCATTGCGAGGAGGTTTAATCAAACTATTTGGACAAGCGCAGAAAATTAGGTGACGGGGCTCTAGCCAACTACTTGAAGAAGCACAGAAAGGGAGACGACACACCGCTGGTGTGTCGTCTCCCTCTTTTGTGTTCCTCTGAGCATAGTCGGCTAGAGTCCTGTCGCTGCTTATCATAGGAGTACGTATGTATTGTTTATTTGATCTAATCCAGTCCATCACATCTAAATTTCATTTTCGCAGTACACCATAAAGTGCATTGCAAATGCCCCGCCGCGGTGGTCTAGTGGCTAAGGTACTCGGCTGCTGACCCGCAGGTCACGGATTCGAATCCCGACTGTGGCTGCTGCATTTCCGATTGAGGCGGAAATGTTGTAGGCCCGTGTGCTCAAATTTGGGTGCACGTTAAAGAACCCCAGGTGGTCGAAATTTCCGGAGCCCTCTACTACGGCGTCTCTCATAATCGTATGGTGGTTTTGGGACGTTAAACCCCACATATCAATTAAAGTACATTGGAACTGCTGAAATTAGGGACAAGGGAAAAAAGTTGTGCTAGCGCGGCTTGACTTGACTAAGCTCTGGTCACCCGTACAGCAGAAGTTAATGAACGAATTATAACAGCAAATCTAGCCTATTGCCGCGTGCATAGCTGTATTTAGCGGCGAGATAGCGACGACAACGAAGAACGTGGATTTGCTTGAGAGGCGCAGAGCAGGCGAGTGAAGAAGACGACAATCTTAGCGACCTTCTCTGAGAGCGTCTCTACAAGTTCCACTGTCCGTGTTTTTAAATAAACCCCCTATAATTTATAACACGCGACACTGATGGAGGAGATGGGTACTACCACCTCAAGATCAGCACCCCTGTGAGAAGCCCCGAGTCCAGCCCTACGAGACAGCCACGCGTGGAGACGCCTGTGCACCGCTCAAGCCGTCGCCTTGAAGGTCTTGAACCAGAATTTGGCCTTTTAGAGGGAGCAACACTTCCGACAGTCTACCCTACTCAAGAAATGGCAAGGAGTCCTGCACAGGTGACGGTTCAGAATATGCACATTCCGGAACCATTTCATGGCCGGTCGAACGAAGATGCGCAAGACTGGCTTGAGCAGTTTGAACGGGTAGCTAAATCGAACTACTGGAGTCTCGATGGAAAGCTTTTCCACGTATACTTCGCCCTTGAAGACGGCGCGAAGACGTAGTTTATAAACCGAGAGGCAACATTGACGACATGGGAGGAGTTTTGTCGTCGGTTTCTTGACACCTTCGGTAACGCGGACCGACGAGAAAACGCACAACGCCTTCTTGAAGGACGCACCCAATAGCTGCATGAAAGCGTCGCCATGTTTGCTGAGGATATGGTGCGTCTGTGCCGATGCGCGGACCCCAACATGCCCGAGGCTCAAAAGCTAACTCATCTCATGAGGGGCGTTAAAGAGCAGCTGTTTGTTGGTCTTGTGCGCAATCCGCCAACAAGAGTGGACGAGTTCACCAGGGAGGCCACCGCAATAGAGCGTGCGCTGCAGCAACGGTACCGACAGTCTGATTGCCCGGCCACCGCCGCAGCTGCAGGTGCCGCCGCACTTACCGCAAACGACGAGTTTTCTATACGCCACCTGATTAGACAGATCGTGCGTGAGGAGATCGCGAAGGAGAACACAAAATACACACTGCAGTCACAGGCGCCCCCGCAGCAGGAGTCCATGGTAGCCTCCGTCGCTGAAGTCGTTCGCCATGAACTTCGACAAGCGTTTGCCTCTCCTCATAAATATTCCGCTCCACCGCACCGTCCAAACTCGTGTACATAGGCAGACGCTGTGCGTCGTCCATTGGCTCCAGAAGTATTGCCACGTTCCATTTCCCAAGTTTTTGTTATCGTCCCAAAACACCACATGATTCTTAGCGCAAACCGCGCCTGCAGTTTTCTAGAAGGTTCCAGACTGTAGTAGATCATTTCGATAAGATCACGCCCACTGTGCGAACGGTACAGATTGTTCTGGAAGCTACGCCACCGCCAGCGATAACGCTAGAACATTCGACGGCAAGAGTATAAATGCCGACGCGCTTCGTCGCTTGTCAGTTGTTGATCGAAGGCCAACGCTCCGTTCGCCGCTATCAGTCCGAGACTGCTATCTGTGCGAGACTGCTGCTGTAATTGGACTTTCCGTTTACCGGGCACAGGTTCGCCCAAATAAACAGTTAAACCCCAACACGAAGTCTCCTGTCTTCGGCCACGTCACGACCCCGTGACATCTGGTGGAGGTGCTGCTTCGTTCATGTACCGGACGCCCCCGTCAAGCCGTGAACCCAGCCCACGTCGCGGAGAAGACATCGACGCCAACCAGGAGCAGCGAACAAGCCGCCGACAGCAAGGGCTACCACCGGAGTACGGGCTTCTAGAAGACAAGGCGCGGAAGACCAAGGCCATGACTGCGACTGCAGCGACAATGACAACCGCCACATCCCAGCCCACGATGGTCATGCATCAACCCAGGGAACCACCAATTTTCGATGGGTCATCGTTCGAAGACCCGGAGACCTGGCTGGAAACATACGACCGTGTGGCCGCCCTCAACCACTGGGACAACGAAGAAAAGCTCCGTCGTGTGTACTTCTACCTGGAAGACACCGCAAGGACCTGGCTAGAGAATCATGAGTCCACGCTCCGAACGTGGGATGTCTTCTGCGGCGCATTTCTGCAAACGTTCGCGAGCGTCACTCGCAAAGAAAGGGCCGCTGCTCAACTAGAGACCCGGGTTCAGCTTCCAAATGAGAAGGTTGGAATTTTCACAGAGGAGATGACCCGCCTATTTCGTCACGCTGACCCAGACATGCCTGAGGAGAAGAAAGTTCGTTTCCTCATGCGAGGGGTCAAACAGGAGCTCTTCGCGGGACTAATGAGAAATCCACCGAACACCGTCCAAGAATTTGTATCCGAGGTGACCACCATCGAAAAAACCCTTGACATGCGCACCAGACAGTATAATCGTCGCCTGATTCCAGAATGCGCTGCTGCTCAAACCAGTGACTCTGAAAACCTGCGTGAAACGATCCGAGCGATCGTGCGGGAAGAGCTGCGCAAACTGTTGCCTTCGGCGCACCCCCAAGTGGATTCGATCGCCGACATTGTGCGAGAAGAAGTTCGGCAATCGCTTCAAGTTCCCCACGCGCCGCTGCCCGAGCCGGAAGCTATGAGCTACGCCGCTGCACTGCGCCACAACGCTCCTCCCCGTCCACGCCAAAACGCCACCCCATCGCACTTCCGTCGACAGACGCCACCGCCGCCACCACCCCCACCGACGTCATACCGTTCGCCAGCGGCCCAGCGCAGTGCACCGAGGAAGACTGACGTCTGGCGAACCCCTGACCATCGCCCGCTCTGCTACCACTGCGGCGAGGCCGGACACACATACCGCCGTTGCCAGTACCGACAGATGGGACTGCGTGGCTTCGCCGTCAATGCACCGCGTCCACAGCCAGGAGAACGACCACGTGACATCGCCGACTACCTGACAGGAACTCGGTGGACACCACGAAGCGCTTCGCGTTCCCCGTCGCCCAGCCGCCGCACGTCACCGCACCCCCGGCAGTACTCTTACCCCACGCGGGGCCGGTCTCCTAGCCCGTATCCGGGAAACTAAGGGCAGCAACCGGTGGAGGTGCGGTTGCTGTGCGACGAACTACCGAAGATCCGACGACGACGACGACGCCGCGACGGAGCTTTCCGAACACAACGCCAAACAGGCAAAGCCCTGACGGTGAAAGCTCACTTACCGAAGGTGGCCTGACGACGCAACATGGAAGCAGCGGAACAAGCCGACGCAGCCGTGACCCGACGCCACGCCCTAACTGTAATGCGAGACGGCGAACTAGCGACCTCGACGTTCTTATCGACGGCCACAGTGTGACCGCTCTCGTCGATACTGGAGCCGACTATTCTGTCATCAGTGGGTCGTTCGCCGCGAAGTTAAAGAAAGTTAGGACAGCTTGGAAAGGCCCTGAGATCCGCACAGCCGGAGGTCATCTCGTAACGCCTGCAGGAATCTGCACAGCGAGAGTCACCATTAACGGCCGTATTTATCCTACAGACTTCGTAGTCCTACAGCGTTGCTCGATAGATGTCATCCTTGGCATGGACTTCTTATGCCTCCATGGTGCTGTCATCAACCTAAAAACAAAGTCGATAACGTTATCCACAGAAGAAGCACTACCGCCGCGCACGCCGTTAGGACACCATGCCTTGAATGTGCTGGAAGAACAAGTCACCATTCCGCCTCGCTCAAGCGTCATTATTTCAGTCGGCGCTCCTAAATCACCTGACTTGGAAGGCGTCGTTGAAGGCAGTCAGCATCTGTTGGTCACCCGAAATATTTGCGTCGCAAGAGGAATTGCAGAGCTGCGGGGAGGCAAAGCAACGGTTATGCTCACGAATTTCAGCAATGAGTACAAACATGTGAACAAAGGAACAACGGTCGCATACATCGAAGAAATTGTCGAAGCCACCAGTGCTTTCGCCCTCGCCGATTCTGCGGAACCTGCTCAGAGGAACCAAGCCTCTCCTATAGCTTTCGACGTCAATCCCAGACTTCCGAACGATAAGCAAGAACAGCTCAAGGCCCTGCTCCTGCAATACGAAGATTGCTTTTCGTCGTCATCAAAAATTCGGCAGACCCCAATCACGAAACATCGCATCATAACCGAAGAAAATGCCAGACCACTCCGTCAGAGTCCGTACAGGGTTTCGACGTGAGAACGTGAGGCCATGAAGAGACAAGTTGATGAAATGCTGCGGGATGACATTATCCAGCCGTCCAAGAGTCCATGGGCATCCCCCGTGGTGTTAGTGAAGAAAAAGAATGGGACCCTACGTTTCTGTGTCGATTATCGCCGCCTGAACAAAATCACAAGAAAGGACGTGTATCCTCTCCCACGAATAGACGACGCACTTGATCGGCTCCATAACGCCAAGTACTTTTCGTCAATGGACCTCAAGACTGGCTATTGGCAAATCGAAGTCGACGAAAGAGACCGAGAGAAGACGGCGTTTATAACACCGGACGGCCTCTTCGAGTTTAAGGTGATGCCCTTCGGCCTTTGCTCAGCGCCTGCAACTTTTCAACGCGTTATGGATACAGTACTGGCAGGATTGAAGTGGCAGACTTGCCTTGTGTACTTGGACGACGTCGTCGTGCTTGCCTCGAGTTTCGACGAGCATCTTCGGCGCCTTGAAGCTGTACTTCAAGCCATCAAGACTTCCGGACTCACACTGAAGCCAGAAAAGTGCAGATTTGCGTATGAGGAGCT
The DNA here is from genome assembly GCA_013436015.1 of Rhipicephalus annulatus. NCBI lineage: Eukaryota > Metazoa > Arthropoda > Arachnida > Ixodida > Ixodidae > Rhipicephalus > Rhipicephalus annulatus. Next base: position 642,369 of record WOVY01009274.1, read on the forward strand.
CTTGTTCCTGGGGCACGTTATCAGCAAGTCTGGAGTTTGTCCCGATCCACGGAAAACAGCCGCCATCGCCGACTTCCCGCCGCCCACTGACAAGAAAGCAGTGCGCCGATTTCTGGGCCTGTGTGCCTATTATAGGCGGTTCGTGAAAAACTTCGCCCGCATCGCCGATCCTCTCACTAACCTTACCAAGGCCGACGTGGAGTTTAAGTGGGAAACGCCGCAGGAACACGCTTTCCAGGAGCTAAAACATCGCCTCCAGACGCCTCCGTTACTTGCCCATTTCGACGAATTCGCCGAGACAGAAATACATACTGACGCAAGCAGCGTAGGTCTTGGCGCCGTTCTTGTGCAGAGGGCTGACGGACTTGAAAGGGTTATTAGTTACGCCAGCCGATCGCTATCCAAAGCAGAAGCAAATTATTCCACAACAGAAAAGGAGTGCCTCGCCATCATCTGGGCTACGTCGAAATTTCGCCCCTACCTCTACGGCAGGCCCTTCAAAGTTGTGAGCGACCACCACGCATTGTGTTGGCTAGCCACCTTGAAGGACCCTTCAGGTCGCCTCGCACGATGGAGCCTGAGACTTCAAGAATATGACATTACTGTCATTTACAAGTCTGGCAAAACACACTCCGACGCCGACTGTCTCTCTCGTGCGCCTGTCGACCAACCGCTACCCGATGACCCGGATGACGACTACTTCTTAGGAACGATAACTACCGACGACTTCGCTGGACGACAGAAGGCCGACCCGGAACTTAAGGCCCTAATAGAATACCTCGAAGGCAGGACCGCCGAAGTCCCGAAGGTATTCAAGCGCGCACTTGCGTCGTTCTTTCTACGGAACGGTCTTCTACAAAAGAAAAACTTTTCACCGCTTCGAGCTAAGTACCTCCTTGTGGTGCCTTCAGCTCTGCGACCAGAACTCCTGCAGGCCCTGCACGACGATGCGACGGCAGGGCACCTCGGTGTTTCTCGCACGCTCGCGAGGATTCAAGAAAGGTACTACTGGCCCCGTCTTACCACCGACGTCACCCGTTATGTGAGAACATGCCGGGACTGTCAGCGACGCAAGACACCGCCGACAAGGACAGCGGGACTTCTGCAGCCAATTGATCCACCTTGCCGACCTTTCCAGCAGATTGGTATGGACCTAGTGGGGCCGTTCCCGACGTCGGCTTTCGGAAACAAGTGGATCGTGGTAGCTACCGACTACCTCACCCGCTACGCTGAAACAAAAGCCCTGCCAAAAGGCAGTGCATCCGAGGTAGCTAAGTTCTTCGTCGAAAATATCGTCCTACGTCACGGCGCCCCGGAGGTCCTTATCACCGACAGAGGAACGGCATTCACTGCTGACTTAACTCAAGCGATCTTGGCATACAGCCAAACAAACCACCGCCGGACGACAGCGTACCACCCACAGACCAACGGCCTCACCGAGCGGCTTAACAAGACGATCGCCGACATGCTGTCAATGTACGTCGATGTCGAACACAAGACGTGGGACGCCGTTCTTCCGTATGTGACCTTCGCATACAACACGGCGGTGCAGGAGACGACGCAGATATCTCCATACAAATTGGTCTACGGAAGGAGCCCGGCAACGACGCTCGATGCCATGTTACCCAACGTCACCGACGAATAAAACCTCGATGTGAGCGAATACCTTCAACGAGCCAAAGAAGCCCGACAACTTGCGCGTCTCCGTATCAAGAATCAACAGACGACCGACAGCCACCGTTACAACCTTCGACGACGCTTCGTGGAATACCAGCCCGGTGAACGTGTTTGGGTGTGGACGCCGATACGCCGACGTGGACTAAGTGAAAAGCTTCTGCGACGGTACTTCGGACCGTACAAGGTGGTTCGACGTCTCGGCCCACTTGATTACGAGGTTGTCCCCGACGGCATCACGAACTCTCAACGACGCCGATCGCGACCTGAAGTCGTCCATGTCGCGCGCCTCAAGCCGTTTCATGCGCGTTAACAAACTGAACCAGTGTTTTTTTGTATTATTGTTGTATCGGAATTTATTCATTGTACTTTCTTGCATTATTATTGTACTTTCATAATTAGTTAAAGCATCGGGACGATGCCTTTTTCAGAGGGGGGCAATGCCACGTTCCATTTCCCAAGTTTTTGTTATCGTCCCAAAACACCACACGAATTCTCAGCGCAAACTGCGCTTGCAGTTTTCGAGAAGGTTCCGGACTGTAGTAGATCATTTCGATAAGATCACGCCCACTGTGCGAACAGTACAGATTGTTCTGGAACCTATGCCACCGCCAGCGATAACGCTAGAACATTCGACGGCAAGAGTATAAATGCCGACGCGCTTCGCCGCTTGTCAGTTGTTGATCGAAGGCCGACGCTCCGTTCGCCGCTACCAGTCCGAGACTGCTATCTGTGCGAGACTGCTGCTGTAATTGGACTTTCCGTTTACCGGGCACAGGTTCGCCCAAATAAACAGTTAAACCCCAACACGAAGTCTCCTGTCTTCGGCCACGTCACGACCCCGTGACAGTATCCTACCTGCCGAACGGATACAGCTATGCAGACGCTGTTCGTCAACCCACGCCTATGCCAGCGCCGCAGTACCTCGAACCGTATCCTGTGGCAGCCTGGGCTCAGCAGGATTCTGTCAGGCGACCCTATATGCGGAAGACCGACATATGGCGCACTGCGGATCGTCGACCACTCTGCTATAACTGTGGAGAGCCAGGGCACATTTGCCGTTTTTGCCCACATCGCCGAGTCGAATACCGCGGTAGTGCACCTACAGCTACGCGCCGACAGTTCGACGAAAGCCGTGCCCCCATCGACGACGACCAGGCTGGCAGGCGGGAAGGTTCTTCTACCTTCCGGACGCGGTCACCATCCCCGGCTCGCTTTGCTTCACCAAGCCGCCGTAGTTTTGCTGACGCCGTCAGAGGTTGCTCTCCCAGCCCACGGCGGGGAAAGTGAAAGCAGCGACCTCTGGGGGGAAGGTTGCAAGCCGTCGAATTGCCGAAAATGCCCTACTGCTGCCGAAACACGTGAGAGACGACGATGAAGACTCCGCCGAGAAAACTGTGACTGCCGACCTCGCTGTGACGATTGACGGCGTTGAAGTGGTAGCCTTAGTCGATACGGGTGCAGACTTCTCCATAATGAGTGAACGATTGGGATTGGCAGACGAACTCGAAAAAGTCAGGATGGAATGGACGGGCCCTTATATCCGAAATGCTGTAGGTCAGATAATGACTCCCACGGGAAAATGTACAGCAAGACTCACGATTGAGAATGTGGCTTTTGTAGTCACATTTCTGATCCTACCGGAGGGCTACAAACCTATGATACTGGGAATGGACTTCTTAAGAGAGTATGGTGCCGTGGTCAACATACGCGATGGCGTGACCACATTCGCCGCTGACAAGTCTGTGACCCATGATCCAGACCAAAAACCCAAGGTGTTACGTGTGGTCGACGATGACGTCTGCGTGCCACCACTGTCATGTAGTCTTGTTTCCGTGTGTTGTGGCGTGCACTGTAATGAAGACGCCATAGCCGAACGCATCACTGCCCTTCTTTTTCGCCAAGGCATCGCCATCGCTCGCGGCATCGTCAGCTTAGTGGATGGGCGCGCAGAGGTGCTTCTGACCAACTTCTCGAATGAGCGCCGGCACATCGGTAAAGGCATGGCTGTGGCGTACCTCGAAGAGCTCGACTGCGCTCACGGATGTCTTCTAATGCAAGGGGAAGCCACAGATCAATCACCTCCACATACACGACCAGTCGATATCGGTTCAAGTCTCACACCGACTGAAAGATGCTGTCTTAAGAAGCGGCTCGACCAGTTCAAGGACTGCTTCTCATCGACATCACGAGTGGGTCGAACGCCTCTGACTAAGCATCGCATCATTACGGAAGACACAGCAAGATTGATCCGACAGAACCCATATCGCGTCGCTCAGAAAGAACGTGAAGTAATCCAGCAGCAAGTCAAGAAGATGCTAGAGGATGATGTAATCCAACCATCAAAGAGTCTTTGGGCATCGCCAGTGGTACTCGTGAAAAAGAAAGATGGCAGCTTGCGTTTCTGCATCGATTATCGTAAGCTGAACCATGTTACAAAAAAGACGTTTATCTATTACCACGGATCGATGACTCTTTGGACAGGCAACGGCATGCGCGCTACTTCTCGTCAATGAACCTTAAAAGTGGATACTGGCAAATAGAAGTAGATGAGCGTGACCGAGAAAAGACCGCCTTCGTGACGCCAGACGGGCTTTATGAATTCAAAGTCCTCTCTTTCGGTCTATGCTCAGCCCCAGCCACGTTTCAGAGACTAATGGGTACCATTCTGTCCGACCTGAAATGGAAAACATGCCTTGTGTACCTCGACGACGTGATCGTTTTTTCGGCCACGTTTTAAGAGCATCTAAAGCGGCTACTGTCAGTCTTTCAAGCCATATGGTCCGCTGGACTCACACTCAAACCGGAAAAATGCCACTTCGACTTCGAAGAACTCCAGTTCCTGGGACACGTGATATGTCGCGAAGATGTGAAGCCTGACCCAGATAAAGCGGCAGCCGTCGCAACGTTCGCAAGGCCTGTTGATAAGAAAGCGGTCAGGCGTTTTCTGGGTCTCTGCGCCTGCTACCGGCGATTTATAGCAGGCTTTGCACACATCGCCTCCCCACTCACCCGCCTTACAAGGGAAGATGTTGCATCTGTATGGGGTGAAGAGCAAGAAGCTTCGTTCAACGAGCTGCGACAGCGTCTACTAACTCCACCTGTCCTCGCTCACTTCGACGAGAATGCACCAACAGCCATCCATACAGACGGCAGCAATGTTGGCCTAGGGGCTGTTCTCGTCCAACGCCAAGATGGTGTGGAGAGAGTGGTTGCCTACGCTAGCAGAACGTTGACACGCGCCGAGTCCAACTACTCAACAACAGAGAAGGAGTGTCTGGCTGTCGTTTGAACAGTTGCGAAGTTCCGCCCGTACTGATATGACCACGCTTTCCGAGTCGTAAATGACCATCACTCTTGTTGTTGGTTGACCAACATGAAAGACCCATCTGGACGTTTAGCACGATGGAGCTTACGGCTCCAAGAGTACGACATGGCCGTAGTTTACAAGTCCAAAAGGCAACACTTAGACGCCGACTGTTTGTCAAGGTCACCGATTGAATCACCGGCTATAGAGGATGATGAATTCACAGGTTTTTTTTAGTTGTTGATGCAGCTATTATTTGTCGGCAATAACAAGATGATCGGGAGCTCAACTCGCTTATAAAATTTTTGAACGGATGAGCCGCGAATGCACCAAGAGTGTTTTCAAAGAACTTATCGTCATTCTGTTTACGGGACGGAATTCTGTACAAAAAGAATTTTTCATCAACAGGTAGAAGCTATCTGCTGGTAGTTCCTGGAGCTCTCCGCCGCGAAACTTTACAAGCCTGCCATGACGAAGCCACTGCGGGCCACCTCGGCTTCACAAGAACACTGACATGCATCAAAGAAAAATATTACTGGCCAAGAATTGCAGCAGAGGTGAAGCATTACGTCCGAACATGCATTGACTGTCAGTGGCGCAAGGTACCACCTGTCAAACCTGCAGGACTATTACAGCCTGCTCCCGTGCCAGAAACCCCGTTTTCTCAAATCGGAATCGATTTGCTGGGCCCATTCCCAACATCGGACAGCGGCAACAAATGGTAAGTTATAGTGGCGACGGACTACCTCACCCGATACGCAGAGACCAAGGCAATCGCGAGTAGCACTGCAGCTGAAGCGGCCCAGTTCTTCATTAGGAACATTTGCCTGAGACATGGTGCTCCAGCTGTCATCATAACAGACAAAGGTACCGCGTTTACAGCCGAGCTTTTGCGCACTGTGCTTACGTTCAGTGGCACAGCGCATAGGAAGACGACAGCTTACCACCCACAAACGAATGGGCTTACAGAACGACTTAACAAGACAATCGCTGACATGCTTTGCATGTACGTCGACGTGGAACACAAGAATTGGGGCCGAATATTGCCGTACATCACATTCGCGTGTAATACGGCGCGCCAGGAAACAACAAAAATGACGCCGTTCGCACAAATTCATGGCAGAGAAGTTACTACAATGTTTGACGCCATGCTGCCTTGCAATTGCAATGATTCAGAGACAGAAGCCGCAGGCTTCACTGAGCGCGTCAGGAAGCAAGGCAGCTTACCCGCGTCAGAATAATGAACCAGCAGCAACTTGACGCCCTACGGTACAACTTTCGCCATCGATTCGTCATTTATCAACCAGGAGATAGAGTCTGGGTTTGGTTTCCTGTACGACGACGAGGCCTCTCTGAGAAACTTCTACGCCCATACTTCGAACCCTACAAGGTTTTGCGCCGTCTTAGCGACGTGACGTACGAAGTCGTGCCCGACGCCTCCTCCTGTTCGAAACGTCGCCAGCATCTGCCTGAGACAATGCACGTGGTCCGCATGAAACTTTACCACTCTCAGTGATGTAAACACCCGCTGGCCGTATCTCTACCTGTTGAGCATCGAGACGACGCTCACTCTGGCGGTAGGGTAATGCCGCGTGCATAGCTGCATTTAGCGGCGACATAGCGACGACAACAAAGAACGCGGATTTGCTCGAGAGGCGCAGAGCAGGCGAGTGAAGAAGACGACAATCTTAGCGGCCTTCTCTGAGAGCGTCTCTACAAGTTCCACTGTCCGTGTTTTTAAATAAACCCCCTGTAATTTATAACCCGCGACACTATTGTCAAATTAACAATAATGACAATGTCGTAGTGAAAAACAGTAATGTATGTGTTTTCAATTTACGATCACCTTAGTTAAAACAGTGCATAAAGAAAAAAAACATGTATTTGAGAAACCCCTGCACACAAAGAAGCGTGAGTAATGGCTCCAACACAATCGCATAATTATGCCCGGCAAGGTTTTGTTAGTAATGTTAAAAACGTCAACATCTTTGGTCTAGGCCAATTAGTGTAGTTGCGAGTACATAATCAAGTTTTTGACTCATAATGTGTACGCGAGCGGGAAGGCGGGCGGGCGGGCAGGCAGGCAGGCAGGCAGGCAGGCGGGCAGGCGGGCAGGCAGACGGGCAGGCAGGCAGGCAGGCAGGCAGACAGACAGACAGACAAATAGATAGATAGATGCTCAATGTGTCTTTAGAACGCAAGGATATGCTTCGCATTTAAAATTTTCGGCTCTGAATGAGGATCGAACCGAGGCCGTTTGTGCGGCAATCAGGTTTCTACGGCAGAGCCACGAGAGTCGCTGAAATTGCTTCAGAAAAAAGTACTATATCAATGTCATGTAGTGGAAGGCGTCTCTTTAATGCATCATATAATGCGTGGCAGAAGCGTCGAATCGCACAAAGTGTCAGACGATGTGAATTGAGAAATGAGCATAGTTCGGCAAAACTTGCGTAGCTCACTCAAACTCACTCGCCAAATATATTTTGAGCTTTGGACTCACGAAAATTTCCCTGAGCTGGACTCACTCGGACTCACGCTCGCAAAAATTTTCTTCAGCCGGACTCACTCGGACTCTCCAAGGCTACTCACCCCTACTCACTCAGGCTCACGGCTCGATCTGAGTCAGTCCGAGTGAGTAGACTCATGAGTCCGTCCGCCAAGGATTAGCTTCTTCGACCATGATGTCAATGCTCTTTAATACCAATATCTCACGTAATCGGTGCTCTTCTTGGTGTCATTTGGCATAGCATCTTCGAAAAAGAGTTCTAAGGGCTTCCGAACCGGTAAGGTCATTTTTGAAAGATATGATATCACGAGATATAATAACGGAGAAACTTTCTCAAAGATTTGGTGGGGGGAGGTCAAGGCACTCCCATACGTAATTCGCGCCTCTAATAATAAATATTTAAATGGTGTATGAACGAAACTGCTTTGGAATACCTGTGAATAGACGTGGGTATAAGCATGAATCCAGGTAAGGCTAATAGTAATCTTGAAGATGACTCTATGAGACTTTAGGTCAGCAAAAGTATCTGTAACTCCCTCAGACTCACTCAAAAAAATATTTTGTGCTTTGAACTCACTCGGGTACACACTCACGAAAATTTTCTTCAACCGGACTCACTCAGACTCACGATACTATTACACACCCGGACTCACTCAGACTCAGGCTCACGGCTCGATCTGAGTCTGAGTGAGCCGACTTATAAGTGAGTTCGCTGACCAATGGCAATGAGTGAGTGTTTTAAAGGCCCGCCCACTACAAAACACTCGGACATACTTATTCATCATCAGTAACTGAACCATCAGCATAGTGAAACGCGGCGTACGATCGCGTGTTGCCGTAAAGCGGCGTAGTGGGCTTTTCGCTGATTCAAGAAAGAAATAATTATGGCGTAGTGGGCACTAAACAACTGCTATAGGAGGTTATGGTGTCAAGGGACAGGGCGTTCACGTGCCGGAGGACGTTCAAAAGATGTGCTGAGTCTTGCTGCGTAACCTATCAAATGACGTAGATTTGTACGTCAGCATTAAGCAGTTTCGCACCTATAGTAGATTTTTGTGGCAGGAATTTCTCATAAAACCCCTCACGGTACCACTACACTATAGCACAAAGCAGTGTTCTTCTAGACCAAGCAAAAACCAGAAATCTTCGATGAAAACGCCTTGAATGAACAGTTTTGAAACGTACATAATAGTTTGCATCCCATTTCTATAAGGAGCTTCACTCATAGGTTGCATTCGTTCACACAACAACTGCTAGCTTTTTCTTTCTGTCTCTTGCCTTTGTTTCTTGCTATTTATTTCTCTCTAAATCTATTTTTTCTCGCTCTTTCTATTTTTTTCTCTCATACTCTCTAAATTTCTTGCGTCCTCTATCTTTATTCATCTCTCCTTTTTCTGCTCATTCTTTATATCATTTTCTCTCTCTTACTCTCTATCCTTTCTTTCTTTTTTTATCTTCATGTTTTTATTTATTTTTTTTCACTCAGTGCGTGTGCTTTCGCCCATCCGTATTACAGCATCCCATGCGTTACAAGTCGGCACAAGGGGCAAGCGGTGCACGTGTTCGGGGGGGGGGGGGGGGTGAAGCAGAATATGAAGGAGAACGTGAACCGGCATGATAGCTTTTGCGGAGGTAAATCGGTGACTCATCGAGGAGGTAAGACCTAGTCAGTCTTTTTTAGTTTTTAGTGTTTGCCTCCCGCCGGAAAATTGCGCACAAAATACCAATATACAAATAAACATAATGCCAGGCCTGCGCAGAAAGCGCAGCAAAGTCACAGCGAAAGCTAGAAGAGCGGCCTTTCAGGGTCTTTTTTGAAACGCTCATTGGTAACTACTGCAGGCACGCTTGCTTGATACCCACTAGGTAATTATAATAAATATATTGGGGCAGTAGGTCGGCATTCGCTTTGCTGTTTTTGGTCATTCTTTTGAGAAGCGGGGTATCCGCTAATGATTTGCGCGGAATTTCGTGCCCTTTGTCCATGCAGTGGCTGACGACGATGAGGAATTATGGCTGCAGTGGGTATGCGCCACAGTTAATAGGGGGACAAGAACAAACTTTTGTGATGAGTTGTAGCATTAGACTGCCCACTGGTTACGCTATTCGCATTGTGGACGACTGGTTGTTCTTTCGCTGTTTAAAAAGCTTTATAGGTCGTATTAACGTGATTGTCACAAGGAAACGACCACTTCGCCTTGCAAGGTGGACGGCTTGGCTGCTGCGGTACAACTTCGTTGTACAGTTCCGGGGTGGGGAACACAACAAAGTAGCAGATGCTTTGTCCCGGCTTCCTGTACCAAGCACAGAAGACGGCCTTAAGATTGAAGAAGAAATAGTGTCCATCGCAACGTCTTCAGTTCACATCAATTACCTCCGTATTGCCACAGCCGAGGATTGCAAGCTGCAGCAGGTTGCTCAATTCGTTCAGGCTACATGGCCAACCAAGAAAACATCGCCGCCTGAACTAAGACCTTACTATGAGGTGTGGGAGGAACTATCCGTGGTGGATGGCCTGTAGATGCGCTCGGAACGCGTTGTAGTTCCAGCCAAGCTCACAGCTGCATTTGTTCAACTGGTCCATGAATCGCACTCGGAAATAGTGAACACAAAGCAATGGCTCCGCGAAAAGTACTGGTTGTCATGTCTCGACAAACAGGTTGAGAGTGCTATCCACAACTGTGAAACCTTCCAAGCTGCAGACAAGAGTGTTAAGAGCTACCTCACTCAACTGCAGCCAGTAGCTCTTCCTGATCGGCCTTGGAGCAAGATAGCTATTGATGTTGTTGGGTCATTTTAGCGTGCATCAGCTGACTATCGTTTTTTCATCTCTGTAGTCGATTAGTTCTTGAAGTAGCCGGAAGTATCCTTCTGCCGTGAAGTGTCCTCCCGCACAGTGCTTGACTTCCTCTTGTCGATATTTGCACGGGGAGGCTATCGGTTGAGCTCGCCTCGTATCACGGACCACAAGTTACATCTCAAGAATGTCAGTCTTTTCTTCAAGAGAGGGGTATCAAACACAGCTTTTCGGCTGTGTATCACCCCCATGCCAACGAACAAACCGGTCGAAAGGTTTCGCCGTGTCCTCAAATAATACTTTTAGTTGGCAATACTAGAGCAGCGCCCAATAAAAAAGTACTGTTACAGAGTACTTGAGAATATACAGAGCTACTCCTCACAGTACCACTGGACTCTCTCCGGCAGTGCTTTTACATAGCACACACATGAGGACATCTTTGGATGTCGTTGGCTATCCCACTACGAACTTCTTTGGAGATCCCGCTCGGGAGATGTCTTCACTTCGCAAGAGGGTGAAAGAGCGCCAGCGTAAAAGCAAGGATTATGTTGACCGGCCGAGAGCTGCCTAAGTACACAAGTTACAAGTGGGAAAGTAGGTACGTGAGGGTCAAAAAGCCAGTCCCTGGTCCGAAAGGCACTTCTACTTTTGGACCTTTGAAAATTCTCAAGCGAATAGGACTCTGGTCCTTCAGCCTTGAAAATTGTCGCACGTGGAATGCCTGTCAATTGACTGCAGTTCCCAAGGAATATTTGTCGCACCATGCGCTAAAATGTGACAACGGACACTCCAACGACACGGTGCGAAGTAAACTGACGCCTAGCAGAATGACTCGCTCTTCTGAGCTTCGTCAGCACCCTGCTCCTAATGTTGACGATCGTGATGGTGATAGTGCTTCAGTACATAGTGGTGGTGATAGTGCTACAGTGCGTGGTAATGGTGATAATGCTCCAGTGGTGGTGATTGTGCTCCTGTTGCTGGCGCCGAACAGGCTGGAGGACCTCTAACTCTTCGTAGGTCCGCAAGAAACTGAATACGACCGACAATATTTCAGGACTATATTTCAGACGACTGACAATATTTCAGGGAGGCATAAATGTAGTGTGAAAGGTCGACACTACGTTACCTTAGTTACGTTCCGCTGTCATAAAGAGATGGCGGTACCTCTGACATTCATAAAAACGACTGTCACCAGAATAAAGGAGTTCTTGTGTGGCATAGGTTGAGTGTGTTCGTTGTTCCCAGTCGTGCCGTGTTGCCGACACTACAGCGTTCCTTCCCAGTCACTTTGTAGGGTAAGCCTTTAGTAAACTTTTCGCCACACATTGTGTATCAAAGGAACAAGATATTGATTGGCAGTACAGATGTACTAGCCACTGTGTACTGCAAAGACAACCACAAAGACTGCAGGCACTCTTCCTTTTGTTGACACATGCTGCTTGTGCCATCTCTTTGGACATTTACGATTGGCCCGGCAATTTGTCTGGGCAGACGCCATTGTGCGTAAGCCGATCTGCTAGGATGCTCTCTACCCCATTGGCGCCCAGTTTCCAAGACGCTGTCCTGTAGATGTTCCAGGTAGTGGTCGGGTCACAACGAAAACTTCGCAAGACAACCCTTTTGGTGAACGGATTTGAACAGGGTAGGACGGCGTCACTGCACGGGGAGGTTCTCATGGAGACAACCTCTCAACTCGGCTGTCGTCGCCGACGCGAAATCGTCAAAAAAGCACCGTAGTCCGGAAGCGTGGGAAGACGTAAAAGAAGCCGTTCTGAAAGATCGAGCGTATGAACTGCCATGTTCGAGAGAGTTCTGGAAGCCTGTAGCTAAAAGCAGCCATGGACCACTGCTGACGTTCGTGTCAGCGGCCATCTCCCCGGAGCAGCTCAACTTTCCCTCTCCGGACTTTACTTCCTCGCCCTGCGGTGCCTTCAAGGCGGAGGCCGAGTGCGTCATTGTGTGGTGCACTCGTGATGACCATTGCACATTTGCACTCACGTTCTTCTTCCCACGAGTGGCCCAATTTCTGTACCCTTTCTGGTGGGTGGACCGCTGAGACGTCACGTCACCTTGTTTGTGGCAAGAGTGGTCACCGCCTTCTTCGGACCTCTATGTGAGGGGACGATGGGCTATAAAAGCCGAAGACTTTTTGTAAATAATCACTGCATCATGAGCTGAATCTTTGTACATAGCTGATTCTCTGCTGAATCTCTGTACAGTTCTTTCAACTATCATGTAAATAAACCTTACGTTCTATCTCTCTTAACGCGTCCCCTCACTAGCGAAGATCGGCTATGCGGACGACGGCGGGGAGCCAGCTACCGTAAAGAAACTCGCCGTACCTTCTACCATCGACCTCGAACCCTTAACAACTGGTTGGCAGTAGTGAGATGGACCTCATGACATGGTGCTGTGTTGTGGTAAGTGCTTGGTCTTTGCTTTGGCTTTCCAGGCTTAGTTTTGTGAGTGAGTCAAGTAGAAGCTGGATTGTGTGTGAATTAGGGAGATCATGTATTTGTGAGTATTGAGTTGAAGGGATCACCTAATTATGTGTGAGACGAGGACCAAAGTAAAACAGCAATCTTGGTGTGAAGGTCAATGCTGAGAGGGGAACTTTTGGCTGTGAGTAAGCATCTAGGAATTTAAGTAGAGGAAGGAATGGGCAGGACACCGATTGTGAGGCTGATTTTGCAAAAAGCCAGTGAGGAGGAGATTAAAAACGTGGTAGAGACTTTCGAGAAATAGAAAGAAGAAAGAGAATAAAAGGAAAGAAGGGAAAGAAAAAAACGTGAGCGAGATAGCAAAGAGCGTGAGCGAGTACTCGACCTAGAGATTGAACTACCCAGACAACACAAACACAACCTCAGGACATCCTCAGTATGCCCCTGTAAGGACAATCCGATGCCCTCAGAATGTCCTCTTATGGTACTAGGAAGGCACTAATGCCGTCTCCTTGTCCGTACACATAACAACCTCAGCACATCCTCAAAACAACAATTCAGGACTTTTTCAGTATCTTTTCAGAACAACAATAGCGTGGCTGGTTCGGTACTGTGGGCAGTGATACTACTTAGGATTTACTTCTTTTCATGACATTTTCATACATCAAAAGAAAAACACCGGCGAAGTCTGGAGTATATATACTGTACCAATCAACAGAGAGGTGACAGTGCTGGACTATTAGAGTAAAACAAACAAAGCTTGTTGACTAAAATTTATTTATTTACCAGTAATTATTCACAATAGACAGCTTTGTCAGGCATCCGAGTCAGCGTATAGTCTGAAAAAAGAAAAGCAGTATCAAGGCAGCCAACACAGCTCAATCAACTACGTTTGTAATCTTCTTCGAAAGTTTGACACAGTGTCCTCATCACCACGTGTATCGTGCCCAATGCACTCACTAGTTCTAGAGGCTCCGCATGACAGGCTATCAGTACACTCGACACGGGCGTTCACTTGACTTGCCGATCCATGTGTCAGATGCAGAAGTCGATCCTTTCACGTTTCGACCAAGCTGCTTCGAAGCCCAATTGATCGCGATTGGCTGTTGTTCCAGGCTGCTTCGAACCACACCTCGGCGTGGTCGGCTGGTGACAATGCATCCATGATCAGTCTGAACGTTGAGCAGCCCAGTGTGTTGCACTGGGCTGCTCAACGTGTGAGAGTGTAAGTCGTAGGTGATGACCTACCGTCATCACCTACGACTTACACTCTCACACATATCTCACTTTTAACCACGCACACAAACAACAAAGGACACGAACCTTCACTAGTTCACTGCACTTTCCCCACTCCGTGACTTTCTCTGACAAGACCGCCGCTGTCATTTTTTGACAGTCAGTTGGCTTGGAATGGCTTGGCTACTTGACTATCTAGAATGGTGCCGCATAGTCAATGGTTGCCAGCTGCTAGTTTGTTACTACGCGCTACAGCGACGTATAATGACAAATGTAGGGCTGTGACATTTGAGAACACACTGTTTCAAATGGACATTTCGCAATACCAGGTTCGATACCTAAGTCAATTGATTACGTGTGTCTCATTAAGCGCGTTGCATAATTTGAAAATTTTCTGCAAAAAAAACAAGCATGAAATATACAATCACTTTATGACTGTAAGAAACAAACGTGTGGAGAAAGTTTTCATGTATGAAATGCATCTACTTGGTGCGCAAAAGTCTTCAAGAATTATATCTAAGTGCTCAGTGCAATGATTTTGTCATTCCCAAAAGATTCTTAACAGGACCTTTTCCGGACCGATTGTTGTCCTCAGAAAGCACTCGAAAAGACGTTTCCGGGGCAAACCAGCTTGTGTCGTCCTCAGTAAGTACTAAGGTCAATGAGAATTCTGCGAGGATGATTGTACCATATGAGGACGACCTCAGGACATAGAGTGTAGTCTGGGTATTGGAACAGAAAGTCGAGGCAATGAGACGGAATATTAAGACATTGTAAAGTGCGGTGCAGTTCAGAGCCGTAGAGAAGGCTAGCACGTGTGAAGGCAGCAGCAGGTTCAAAGATGAACCGAATGTGAGAGCTGCGAAAGATGCTGCTCGAATGAAAGATGGCGCCGAACGCCAGAGCGAGTGCGACGATGTGCTGTGCGAGTTAAATGCCCGCGAAACAGCTAGGATAGCTGTAAAAAGCTGGTACAGACCTCCACTGTGGTTGTCGTGATGGTGGATCTTGCAAATGAGGTCGAAGTGATCAAGAACAACGGAGAAAGCTTAGGAGAAGCTGCGAATGCAGAGTGCGAGGCAAAAAGTACGGTTGTAGACTGCTTGCAGCCATGCGAGCTAGAGTGTTTGAAGGAAAACAGCCACACTGTTCCTGAGTGTGTTAACCTATCCGCCAGTGAGTGTGAAAATAAAGATGGTTTGGTCGAAAATGATTTAGACTGCGTGAGTGGGACAGCTGACAAAAACAGTGAGAGGGTCAAAGACATTGAAATGCGAGCCGAAAGCTCGCAAACTAGCCGGAAAAATTGGTGCAGACGGAAAATACGCCGGAGAGCAGCGAGAGAGACAAATTTTAAAGCAGTATTGCTATGTCATCTCTACGGCTAGTTTGCGTGAATACTCTCTTTCATTGCCCCGCCGCGGTGGTCTAGTGGCTAAGGTACTTGACTGCTGACCCGCAGGTCACGGGATCGAATCCCGGCTGCGGTTGCTGCATCTCCAATGGAGGCGGAAATGTTGTAGGCCCATGTGCTCAGATTTGGGTGCACGTTAAAGAACCCCAGGTGGTCGAAATTTCCGGAGCCCTCCACTACGGCGTCTCTCATAATCATATAGTAGTTTTGGGACGTTAAACCCCACAAATCGATTAAATCATTACTGTTTTTCATTTCTGTTTTTAAGCATTGTAAACGGCTTTAGTTAAGCTTTTAACTGAACCGTTAGGCGTTATGCGGAAGCAGTGACCCGCATCGGTCAACCAACTGCGTGAAAAGAGTTTTTTTAAAGATAAGAGCACGTAAGTCGTAAATGAAGATTTGGTACGCCCACTAATTTCGAAAGCGTGGTAGCGTTGTCGAGCGGTACCGAAGTTTGGGTACTTCATGCCTTTTTTTGTGTGTAGTGCGAAGTTGTACATCATCTTAATAGAGTAAATGAGTACTGTTAAAGAAGGTTTTAGAATAAAACCAAAAGCAATTTTCGAAATGCTCATGTTTGAAAATCACTTGATACAAGTTTTTAGTCCAAAACTTACGCAAGTTTTGTCGGGTTCTTATGACGTGGGTGGTATATAGCGTTTTTCTTCTCGGGTTGTTTTTTGTGAACATTTACGTTCATGTGAGCGTTTAGTGGTGCCTAGATTATATTGTCACTTGCTACAAAAGGTCTTCAACTAGCAGGAACTGAGCCGGAGGGGAGACGCACCGAAAACTGGCAAGATGGCTGCTTCAGTAATCAACAACTAGCCACAGCACGCGCTGCCCCAAAACATCGTCTTTCATTCTCGCGGGCAGCCATGGCTTACGCTTGCCGTAACTAGCGGCCGTAGCGCGTTGTAGTGCCTTTGTTTCGGCGTACTTCGTCAAATGGTCGGTGGCTACTACAATCCACTTGTTGCCGGCAGATGATAGCAGAAAGGGCCCCAGTAAATCCATTCCTATTTTATCAAATGGCACTCTGGGTGGTTCTATTGGTTGAAGAAGCCCCGCGGGCTTTATTGGCGGGGATTTGCGGCATTGACATTCCCGGCAGCTTTTCACGTATCGCTTAACTGATGCAGAAAGCTTAGGCCAGTAGTATGCTTGTCGAACTCGAGCGAGAGTTCGAGAGGAACCTAAGTGACCAGATGTGGGCTCATCGTGGCAGGCAAAAAGAATGTCGCCACGCATGTCAGTTAATTATTTGGCACAACTAAAAGATAGGTTTTCTCATTGCCGTTGGAGTTTTTCTTATAAAGGACCCCATCTCGCAGACAGAACGACGACAGACTTCGAGAAATACTTCGAGGTATGGACGAGTTGCGTCCTTCAAGGTTTTTGATAACTGCGCGAATTTCATCGTCCGCACGCTGTCGCGTAATCAGATCTGTTGTAGTAAGGGCCCCAAGGAAACCATCGACATCCTCGGTGTCGTGGTTACAAACTTCGACAGGTGCACGGGATAATGAATCAGCATCTTCGTGCTTGCGGCCCGATTTGTAAGCGATCGTGAAATCGTATTTCTGCAGAAGAAGACTCCATCGTGCCAGTCGCCCACATGGGTCCCGTAGGTTGGCTAACCAGCACAACGAATGATGGCCGGTCACTACCTTGAAGTGGCGTCCGTAAAGGTAAGGTCTAAATTTCATCGCGGCCCATACAACATCTAGGCACTCTTTCTCTGACGTGGAGTAGTTGACCTCGGCGCGGGAAAGAGTGCAGCTAGCGTACGCTATCACTCGCTCTGTGCCATCTTGTTCTTGTACGATGACAACACCAAGGCTCACGTTGCTAGCGTCAGTATGAATTTCAGTATCAGCGTCTTGGTCAAAGTGAGCGAGGACTGGTGGTGTCTGCAAACGCTCCCGTAGTTCAGAGAAAGCTGCGTCCTGTTCTTCCTCCCAGACGAATGGAACATCTTCACGATCGAGTGAGTCGAGTGAGCAGTTCAGCAATCCTAAAAAAATTGGCTATAAAGCGGCGATAGTACGCGCAGAGCCCTAGAAAGGGACGCACTGCCTTGTTATCACGTGTAACAGGAAACGAGGTCACGGCTGTACTTTTGTCAGGGTCTGGTCGAGTACCATCCGCACTGACAACATGGCCGAGAAACTTAAGTTCCTTGTAACTGAAGTAGGATTTTTCTGGCTTCAGTGTCTGGTTGGCAGAGCGGAGCGCTTCCAGCACATTCTGCAGACGCTTCAGGTGTTCCTCAAAGGTGGCAGGAAACACGAAGGGATCATCGAGGTAAACTAAGCACGTGTGCCACTTTAGACCGGTAAGAACAGTGTCCATCATTCTCTGGAATGTCGCAGGTGCAGAACAGAGGCCAAAGGGATCACTTTGAATTAATGTAGGCCATCCGGTGTAACGAAGGTGGTTTTTTCAGGACCTCGTTCATCAAGTTCGATCTGCCAGTAGCCACTTTTCACTGAGTCTATCGATGAAAAATACTTGGCCCGCCGCAGTCTGTCGAGGGAATCTTCGATGCGAGCCAGCGGATAGACGTCTTTTTTAGTTATGCTGTTAAGTTTCCAGTAGTCCACGCAGAAGCGCAGTGATCCATCTTTTTTCTTCACGAGCACGACCGAAGATGACCAGACACTTTTCGAAAGTTGGATAATGTCATCTTGCAACATCTCTTTGACTTGAGCATTTATAACGTCACGTTCCTTTGCCGAAACGCGCGGTAAGGGTGTTGTTTTATGGGTGAGGCGTCGTTATACGTAATTATTCGGTGTTTGGTGATCGGTGTCTGACGAACCTTCGAGGTGGACGCAAACCACTCTTTAAATTGATTAGCAGTTCACGTAGCTCGGTCTGTTGTTGTTCCGAGAGGGTCGAGTTGACATCAACTTTTCCAAGTAGTGAATTCACGTCGCTTGGTGTCGGTCGAAGCACGTCGTTGGCTGATGTAGATGCGAAGCATTCAGAAATGTCTGCAATAGGGTAGGCGAAAGCGATAGTGGTGTCACAAAACTGGTGCCGGTACTTGTTACTGAAATTAGTCACAAGTAGGGCAGAGTGTCCATAATAAAGCGTGACGAGGCTGCGTGCAGAGTAGACACCTAGCGCGCACAAAAGCGTCAAGTTGCTTACGGCGACAACCCCACCATCCCGTAACTTGTCAGACATTACATCAACTAGGACGCTTGAACGCGGAGGCAACGTGATGCTGTCGGCAGAAACGCGAAGCGTGCTGTCACGGAGGTCGTCAGGTTTGTCGGAGGATCCAGCTGTCGAAAACGTCACGGTACGCTCTCGAAGATCAATAATAGCGCCCTGCTCCCGCAAAAAGTCGACTCCGAGGATTAGGTCTCGAGAACAGTCACGAAGTACAAGGCAGCTGGCGAGAAACGTACGTCCTCGAATGCTCACTCTGATAGTGCACATGCTGATTGGGGTGACAACGTGCCCGCCGGCAGTACGAATTTGTGCTTCGTACCAAGGCGTTACAACTTTCTTTATGTGCGCTGCTAGTTTCCCGCTTATGATCGAGTAGTCCACACCTGTGTCCAATAATGCACTAACGTCGTGGTGACCGTCGACTACCACATGTATATCTAGAGAAAATCTGCTTCTGGCTTTCGTCGCTGTCGTCAGGGAATCGCTCCGTGTCCGTGCTTGCGTCGGTCGGAGGCCTTGCTTGCGTCGAGTGTCAGCGGCCTCACTCCCGATGGTCACTGTCGTTAGTTTTCCCGCCTAGGGCTTGGCGAGCGCGCCGGCGCCGCACCTCGGAGGCTCCGAAAATTTGGAGAAGATCGCCTTGGGGATGGGGACCACGACTGCCGCCGCAATGCCATGCGCTGCTGTGAGAGGTAATCTTTAATGCCTCTCGGTCTTTCGCCAAATCTCGGCCGTGGTGCGTCGACGGCAAAACCCTGTAGTCCGAGGCGACGATAGGGACATTCCCGGTACACATGTCCAGCTTTACCACAGTGGTAACACAGTGGTCGTCTGTCCGGTGTGCGCCATACGTCGAATTTTCTGGGACGTGGCTGTAGATTTTCCAAGTGCTGAATTGGCTGCAGCGAAGGAAGTGCATCCTGAGGCATATGATTAACGAAGCGTAGTGAAGCAAGAATATATCGGCTTACAGCTTCTGCGTATGATGCACTATGTGGCTCCGCCGGGACAGGCGGGACATAGCTGGAAGGCGGCACTTGGAGAGCCTGTCGTACTTCGTTTCTGACAAGGCTGCAAAAAGACCCTGCAGTAGGTTGGGGTTGGCACTGAATCTTTTGCAGTTCGTCGCGCACCACCGATCGAATGAGATCGCAAAGAGACTCGATGTTGATGTTGCTTGCCACACCTCCGATCTGACCTATTGACAAAGCGGCACTCACTTGCCGGTCGTACACACTAGAGCGCTGCTGCAGCACTTGCTCTATGGCTGTGGCTTCGGTCAAACATTCCGTCACGGTCTTCGGGGGACAGCGAACGAGGCCAGCGAAAAGCTGCTCCTTCACTCCTCGCATTAAATGACGGACCTTTTTTTCTTCTGCCATGTCGGGGTCGGCTCGACGAAAGAGGCTCGTCATGTCCTCGACGTGCATCATAACGCTTTCATTCGTCATTTGGAGGCGTGGCTGAATGGCTCGCTCGGCTCGTTCGCGGCGATCGGGATTGGCCCAACTTGCCAGCAGGTATTGACGAAAGACGCTCCACGAGGGAAAAGGCTCACGGTTCTCGTACCAAGTACGAGCGCCGTCCTCCAAGCTGAAATACACGTTCCTCATTTTGTCGAAGTTGGTCCAACCATTGTAATCCGAAACCCGTTCGAACTGTGCCGGCCAGTCTTCGACATCATCCAAGGCGAAACCGTGGAACACCTTTGGCACACGTGGCTTCCACAGCGTATGATGCGTGGCTGCAGTGCTTTCCTGCTCGTTGGAGGCTGCAGCGCTTTCCGTAGCGTTCGGGGGTGTGGCAGACGTCATCTCGGGAAGAGGTCCACGCTCAGGAGGTAGTCCTTGGAGTTTTCGGCTTGAGCGGTGGACAGGTGTTGTCACTGCACGTACAGGGCTACCTGGAGGCGTTTGGAACATCGGCTGGGGGTTACCCTGCACCTCCACCAGTTGTCACGTGCTACAAAAACTCTTCAACTAGGAAGAACTAAGCCGGCGGGGAGACGCAACGAAAACTGGCAAGATGGCTGCTTCAATAATCAACAACTAGGCAGAGCACGCGCTGCCCCAGAACATCGTCTTCCATTCTCGCGGGCAGCCATGGCTTGCGCTCGCCGTAACTAGCGGCCAAGTGGCAATATGGATGTGACCTATGGTTAGGTGTGTGTTAGTAGGCTAGCGTTCTTTTAATTAGAGTATGATGTCGTGCTAGGGCGCATAGCAAAGTCCTGTGCGTTCTTTAAAGACGTGGGCTGACATGAGGCCACATCCAGCAAACAAGCGTGTAGTACGAGAAGTTTATTCCCTTTATTTTGTTATTTTAGTGAGTGCTTAGGGATCGTGTGATCTCTTGAGCTGAGAGTTGCGCTTTACCGAACGATGAGGTTAGGGATACGTTTCAGGTAATTATAAGACGTAGTTCGATCTGTTGTGAGTGAGTTTTCGTTGTTGTCAGGGTGTCCTTCAAGTAGGTACTTATGACTACGCCTTGAAAGTATGTTTAGAGAGAATGAAGAATGCGCCCAGTTACCTAGTGTAGGTTCAGACAGCATTCCTGTGAAGCCATTGTAATTGGTTGTGTTTCATGAAGTTAGTCATGAAGTTAGCCGATGCAAGTTACAACTTAGTAGTGTGGATTGTAGGAGAAAGCTAGTTGTGTGTTTATAGTTATCTGAGGCCAAATTGTATTTGCCTTTGTATGCTTTTCTCGCACGGCAAATTGTTCTATCTTCAATAGACATTTCCATATCTATAAATCTTGTAATTTTGGCAGCACAAAAATCTGTCAAAATTTCAGTAGAATTTGTTTATGTTTCTTAGAAGCCAGAAGAGTTTTAAGCGAGTCCAATGCACTTGGCTGCAACTATTGAGTTGTGTGGTTTGTTGTGCTGTTGTCAATCATTGTGAAGTAGTCTGGTAGTTAGTTGCAAGTTTGCAGCTGGAGGTTCCAAGCCAGGCCAGCCTGACCTCGTCACCAGCCATTCTCTTCGTGCCCAGCGGTTGGGAGCGCTGGCCAGCCGAGATTTTCCGGGTGGCGGAGGAGCTGTTTCGTTTGGCCCGGCAATTCGTCTGGGCAGGCGCCATTGTACGTACGCCGGTCTGCTAGGATGCTTTCAACCCCATCTGCAAGACGCTGTCCTGTAGATTTTCCAGGTAGTGGTCGGGTCACAACCAAAGCTTCGCGAAACAACCCTTTTGTTGAACGGATTCGAACAACGTGGGACAACGTCACTGTGGAGGTCCTCTCGACTCAGCTGTCATCGCCAACGCGAAATCGTCCAAAAAGCTTCGTCAGTCCGGAAGCGTGGGAAGACGTCAAAGAAGCCGTTCTCAAAGATCGAGCGTTTGGACTGCCATGTTCGAGAGAGTTCTGGAAGCCTGTAGCTGAAAGCAGCCATGGACTGCTGCTAACGTTCGTGTCAGCAGCCATCGCCGCGGAAGAGCTCAACTTTTCCTTTCTGGAATTTACCTCCTCACCCTGCGGTGCCTTTAAGACGTGGGCCGGGTTCGTCATTGTGTGGTGCACTCGTGATGACCATTGGACATTTTCACCCACGTTTTTCTTCTCACGAGTGGCCCGAATTCTGTACCCTTTCTGGTGGGTGGACCACTGAGACGTCACTTCACTTGATTTGTGGTGGGTGAAAAATAGCAACGCATTATTCTAAGGTCGTAGGTTTGATGCCTGCTCACGGCAATGTATTTTTCACCCACTTTTCTTGCTTCTTACTTACATTACATTTGTTCTAATAACTTTCCCTATACATTCCTTGACAATATTGTCTGTTAGATTTCATTATTTATGTGTCAAAACACGGAAAAATGAGCCCTTAGGCATACACTTCTTTCCCATATATATATATATATATATATATATATATATATATATATCGAACAGCCACATCCATGCCCCGCCGCGGTGGTCTAGTGGCTAAGGTACTCGGCTGCTGCTGCGGTGACTGCGTTTTTCCGATGGAGGCGAAAATGTTGTAGGCCCATGTGCTCAGACTTGGGTGCACCTTGAAGAACCCCAGGTGGCCAAAATTTCCAGAGCCCTCCACTACGGCGTCTCTCATAATCTTATGGTGGTTTTGGGATGTTAAACCCCACATATCAATCAACAGACACATCCAGGGCGAGTAACGCATTCGGAAAACTATGCATCCTCACTCGCGTTCTCAAACACTTATAAACGATTAAATACTTCCTTCCAATAAATGTAGAATTGTGCTTTCTCAGATTGCGGGATCGAGTGCGCCAGCCAGTTATCCGACGCTATTCACGTAACAGTGATACTGCCCAAGGTATGGTATACGCATCATTCGCAGCGCGCCGAGTTCAGTAAAAGTGATTTCTTAATGTAAGGCCCGAAAAACGTTGTTTCATATGCGACTCGTAGACCACGTGATTCGAATAACATTGCCGATCCGATAAACGCAACCATCGCACACTGTTGTTTACTGGTGTGCGTGACATCGCAGCCGAAATCCTTTTAACAGGAAGTACTGGTGACCTTGAGCCACAACTAGCAGTGCTAACGCTTTGTCGCCGCGGCATATCTGCCCACCAAAGTGAGACCCCGCTGCCTGAGAGCTATCTTCTTTTGCGAGTGATGTGAAGTACGCCAGGATTAACGGAAATATGGGCCAACTGATCAGCTGTTGCGAGTGCAAGTGCTGCAGTGGTGCTCGGGAATGGCTTCGTACTCAAGTGCGAAGGCTCTTTGTATCTCCGGTGGCCGAAGAAGAGGTGTCGGTGCAACAGCAGGAACAGCAGCGAGGACCGGAGGAGCCTGTCGACGCTGCAGGGGCTTCGCGATCATCCGTTCCCGGAACTGCCGTCCAGAGTCCTTTTGATTCCGGAGGTGGTGGCCTTACGCCATCCGTGGGTGACACAGACACGGAGGGTCTCCTTTCTGCCGTCGTGTCTCCAACGAGCAGCAGCATGACCCAAGTCACTCCGATGACAGGGTCTTCCGACAGCCGTGAAGAAAAAGCCACGCAGTACACCGGTAGCTCTAGCAGGCTGAGTTCTAGCACCTTTGGAAGTGAAACCACCTTGCGAGTGCCTGCCACCAACGTGAAAACAGTAAGTGTTTATTATTCTTCACTGTAACACATTAGCCTTGGTTGGATTTGAAGCGAAAAATTCTGTTACGCCATAACCTACCACGGTGGTCTAGTGGCTAAGGCACTCGGCTGCTAACCCGCCGGTCGCGTGAGCGAATCCCGGCTGAATTTCCGATGGAGGCGAAAACGCTTTAGGCCCGTGTGCTTAGATTAACGTGTGTATTAAACAACTCGGTGGTTGCAATTTTCAGAGCCCTCCCTTACGGCGTCTCTCAAAATCGTAAGGTACTTTTGAGACGTTAAACCCGAAAAATTATTAGCTTCAGGCCGTAGTTACCGTGTCCAAATTAGTTGAGTTTTAGAATAACGTTTGCGGGCGTTGCGGGTGCCATATGAGTATTAGACTAGCTTTTGCCCTCCGGCACACTGCGACGGGCGATCGCAGCGACACCGTATAGCCTTGGTACCACCGCTTACGGGCCGCATACACCGCCCGCTGTTTCAGATTTTCTGCGGGCGGGCCGCAAAAGGCAGCTCGCGTTACGACGCATGCGCGGTGGCAGCGACCGCACCGCAAGGGCTTGCGGTGCGCTATTCTAAAATTCCCTATTTCATTTACTGTTGCAATTCTACATATCCGCTATCCAATCGTGTGGCCCGCACAGTATTTCTCTCGTGCTCTTCTTAACTTTTTTATTATTTGAACCATCCACAGAGGGTACCTATACCGGCATTGGATTATTGAGCCCCTTGAATCTTCGCTAAATTGTCGATGTTTCTCCTCTTCCAGGTGCCTTGACCCACCACGCTGTTCCAAGATAATTCCAAGGGCGGACTGTAGCGGCACCGGTGTTTCTTCTTCCGGAATGCTCGTCAACTCCTAATATTACGCGTTGCACCACGTCTTATCCAATGTGGTTTTTAATTATTTTTAATCTCAATAAAACCTTCCACTTCTGCCATCTGTCGCTGCTTTCATCTTATCCCTTTCTTGTGTGCCTGCCTGGTCATTTGCCCCCTTAGCAGTTCTGGACGTTCTTAGCATGTGCAATTCGCAGACATTTCTGCTGACCCTAATTTTCTTCCAAAATGGCAATGCTTTGTGAGCCCACACAATGCCACTTATCCACAGCGCGAATTCTGCGACATCAGCTGTCGTTTACTTAACAGACATGCGAATTCCGCAATCGCGCCTAGCATGTTCATACCTTATGCTCATTCATGCCTTGTGCTATACTTAAATCGTTAACGGTAGCTTGCAGCTAACGTGCCGTAGTAAGTACACGTACAGCAGCTTCCACAGCCACGCGTAATCCCGTCTGTGCACTTGATACGCAGAACTTCCCTGCGCCTGCTACGTACTTGCAGTTTTTATCAATGTACAAGGCTTGCCTTTCTTTGCGTCGTCCTCAATTTCAGCAGGCACGTTAATACCTTGTACGAAATCTGCAGACTTTTTAGCGCATACCGTTTGATCAAAGGAAATAAACCGAAAAAATAGCTAAATGTCCCCATTAAGGAGGTACAATTAGCACGTGTACGTGTTCTCAACTCTAGTACACGCCTTCTCATCTTGATAATTGAATCAGCTTTCTGTAGCTTAAAAATTTCTTGCAATGCATTTTATTATTACTGAGCGGAAGTCATTTATTTTCGGTCTCTGGGAATTGACATTTGAAGAGACAACGGACATTCAAATGTGTTTTTAATACATGTGCGTGCATACTACTAAAAAATGTCTGATAATTTATTTGAGCTAACTCGTTTTTTTTCGCAAAATAAATTAACCAAAGTGCTCGCGTTAGCTCATCTCTGAAAGCTCATTTTATTTGCTTCTCTTGTCTCAAGCTGTTGCAATACGACTGACTCGCCATTGTGGATATTTTTTAAAACTGCATCGCATCAGCCTTACTATGCCCCCTGCAGGGCAAAGGCTCTCCCATGATCTGCCAATCAACCCGGTCTTGTACTTTCTGCTGCCACGTTATACCTGCGAACTTTATAATCTCATGGGCACACTTAACTTTCCGTCTCCCCTTCGTGCGAATTCTCTGCGAATCCAGTCAGTTACCCCTAATGGCCAGCGGTTACCCTATTTTAAGCTAAACATGTGAAACTCTGATGTTTGTGGCCGCGTCGTACACAAGAAACCTGCGCTGGTGAGCGCACAGAAATGCCACCGTTTAAGCTGCGCTAATCTCACCCACGACCTACTGTATTTTACTGACCTGCCCAGTGAGCGAAACGCCAGCACGCCCTTTCTGGTACTGGTGCCTGCCGCTATGCGCTCTGTGGTGCTACAACTTACCCCATCCGCACCGGTTGCTGACGGCCAACACATAGGCCGCCGCGCTTTTTTTTGTTCGTCTGCTTGCGCGACACCGGGAGAAGAGCAGCAATGTTTACGCGTGCATACATTCTGGACAATTGAAAAAAAATAGAAGCCACTTTTTGAATAAACTTAAAAGTATAATGACGATCTTTTGCTACCATTTTTTCGTGCCGAGCTGCGATAGAAACGTGCAGGTAAGTGCAATTTGTACACCAGTGAAGCGAGGCTTCTTGGTGCAAATGAACCATCACGATGGTGGTGTACTGCGTGCCTTTCTGCGAAT
The DNA here is from genome assembly GCA_013436015.1 of Rhipicephalus annulatus. Taxonomy (NCBI): domain Eukaryota; kingdom Metazoa; phylum Arthropoda; class Arachnida; order Ixodida; family Ixodidae; genus Rhipicephalus; species Rhipicephalus annulatus. The sequence goes on from WOVY01009274.1 coordinate 668,619, forward strand.
AAAGGCAAGGGAAGACTTCTTATGTCACTTTTCATGAGTTTCCAGTGATCTAGGTTGGTGAAAAATGGATCAAGGTGATTTCTATAAAGGGTAAGTCCGCTCAATTAGGCGTTGTGTGGCATGCTGAAAATGTAATGGGTTGAAAATGACTACGTGTCTTCAAAAGAGTGAGTTGCTGGGCTGGTTGGTGGTGCATGACAGACTGAGAGGCATATTAGCGCAAAAAATAAACCAACAACTTCAAGAAAGTAAATGACGACGTGCTATACTCACAACTTTTTATTAGCAAAAAAAAGATGACAAGAGTGCACATATGGAAGCCATGTCACTACATGTGGTTATTCAACTAGGTTTTTAAACACACCCATTGTGGGAAGAAGCAGCTTCTTCGAGATTGTTTTGGTAGTTTAAAAACATTACCAAAAAGAGCAGAGATCGTTGCATAAGTCGATATTTATTCTCTGTCGCTTAATTAGTTCGACCTCGAACTTGGATTTATGTGCTACCGCATCTGATATAAACGTGTTAGTTTACCCGTCTACGCGCATGCATGACAAAGGGACATTTAGGTGAAAACTTTTCTCCTAATAAAAAGTTGTGAGTAGCATGTGTCCTTGTCTTTTTTCTTGTGGTCATCCGTTTTATTTAGTGCTAATGTATCTCAGCCAGTTACGTGTGTCACATGGTTAACGCGGTGAAGTCATACGCTCACTTCATAATTGTGTTTTATTCACTTCGCCACCATGGTATAAACTTCTAACAGCACGATATAGTCCTTAAAAAAGAATAATAAGTTTTGTATTTTATTCACAATATTTCACTGGATGTTCATCTTCCTTTCAAGGTGCTGGCAATGGAGTTTGGCTCCCAAATGACAGGTCGAAGGTGTGCAGTGTGCACTTTGCGCCAACCGACTATAAGCCGAGACTAAAGATAAAAAGACTGAAAACGGATGCTGTGCCGTCAGTGTTTCAACACTACCCAAAGTACATGGTGCTGCCCGTGGCAAAAGTCCACCGCACCTTGAAACGTTCAAATGTTCAGGAACATGGACCCTGTCCAAAGAAAAAAAGTTACTAACAATGTATAATGCTTGACGTCTCCCCACGGCTCTTGCATACAAATTGGACCAATGAAAACGAATTTCAAGAAAAGGCGTATAACAGAACACAATTTTTTAGTGCAGAAAGAAAACAGGTTCAGCCCCGGTGCAGCAGAGCTTGACATCGGGCGACATGTCATCAGTACCATCCGTAAACACAACTGCGGGACCGTCCTCAGATTTTAAGCACCCTCCCACCGAATTCGAACACACAGAACCACCCGAAACTGCACCAGGCGAGAAAGTAAAAAAAACCGACACGCCTTGACCACGCAAACAACTATAACCAGCCAGAAGATGCGCCGTGTCATGACTTCCGCAAAATCATCGTGCCGAAAATGCCAAGCCATGGCAAGGAATAATTCTGAATTAAAAGCGCAAATAGCCAAGCTGAACCGTGAAGCTGTAGACGTTAATCTGCTCTCCAAAAGAGCAAACGCTGCAGTCTTGCAGGTAAAGTTGTTTGCTGTTGGTGCTGTTTTGTTTCAAAACAGTTGCCGAGTGTTTTTTATTAATTATTCATGTACCTGCATCTACATTTTCCATTTCAGACGAAGGTATTTATGCGCAAAATTGTGTGTATTGGGTTGTTTTCTATGCGCGCTAGATGCCGCGGCCACTGTCAAATGTCATAGTCCTTGCCCTTTCTTGTCCAGACAGTAAATTCAATCAAGCTTAGTGTGCGACAACAAGTCTACCATTGTATACACGTATAGCCGGTATCATGAGGTAAATAAACGTTTGGTGGGCCAGCACTTTTTACAACGTGTCTCTGTCATCATTCTTTCTTGTTTTGCACGTTGATACTTGTGTTTGTATCTGATTTGCGGTTCTCTTTGAAAAATAATGCAGTGAAATGTCAACTAAAATGCAAAAGAAGACTCTCAAAGTCACATGAGATAAAATCATTCAAGATACCCACCATATTTACTCAATGCGTGATGAAACTCTTCTCGAACAGGCGGTAACCCATGAATTTCCATGCATCCAGCAGCGCTCAGCAGGGGTAACTCGAGCGCCTCCTAGGCGGTGAAGTTCGGCATCCGAGCCGGCGCTGGCAGCTCCGTAGACCGCCGCCAGCTGGGCAGGTCAGGAGTACAGTAGGTCGTGGTCCCACCATACCCAGCTTTCCCGAACACATAACAGCCAGCGCCTCTAGCGGTCCCTGCTCGAAGCTAGCGCGTTTTCAATGGAACCGGTGAGTTTTTCTCAAATAATTAATTGTAGAAGGCGAATGTTGAAAAACGCAGACGAGCGCGTCTGGGAACCTCAACGGACGAGAAGGCTGCAGCGATATCAAGTTGAGGTAAGCTTCAACTTAGTTCTCAGAGCAGTTAAAGATCGTACAATGGGAGTATGTGGAAACGGCAGAAAAAGTGGCCTGTTTTTTAAGACAAAAACGTTCACTGCAGTAAAACTAAGCAGGTTCTATTAATGGTCAGTGCACCGTGTGTATAGTCTTGACGATCAGCTTTCGATTGAAGTCATTCTCAACGTGCCACAATTGGACATTGTTCCCTAACGCGTTTTTTGCAAGGCTGTCCTTCGATTGCTTGTGGTATATTGATAAACTCTTGCTTATCGCAAGCGGGCGGGCGTAATTCGTGGCCGAGTGCATATATCGCACAGTTGCGGGGAGCATCATCAGCGCGCCGTCACAGGTTAAACAGTGTTTTTGTTCTGAATGTCTACAGTAACCCCAGGCACAGACGCCAGCATTTCAAGACGTTGCTCGAGAGGGCAGTTCAATTAGCCGGTCCTCGGCCCCTTGTCATGGTCGGTGACTTCAATGCGCCATATGGCTTATGGGGATACGTGTATGAGACGAGAAAAGGTTGCGACTTCTGGCGGGACGCCACTGAACTAGACCTTACCTTAATCACTGATAACGCTTTTCCTACGCGGATAGGCAACTCTGCGACCAGAGACACGACGCCAGACTTCGCTTTCATCAAGAATGTCGAAAAGAGTACATGGGCCAACACCGCCACGGATTTTGGCAGCGACCACTACGTTCTGCAAACTTTACTATAGTGGACCGTAGCAGAGTCTGAGAGTTCACGGTGGTTGACTGGGATCTTTTTCGCACCATTCCGGTACAAGGGCCAGTGCTCATGACTGGCCCTTGTACCGGAATGGTGCGAGGGCATCCGCAGAGATACCACCCCTGCCACCAAGAAGATAAAGACAGATTTAAATGTGGAGAAGATGGACAGTAGGCTTGCCCACCTGCTCGAAGCCAAGACAGCTCTATTTTCTCGATGGAAGAAGCAGAGGCACAACCGTAGGCTGCGGCAAAGAATATCAAAGTTGAACAAAGAAATCGAACAACATTGCGACACACTGTGCAAACAGCAGTGTGACGAGTTGTGCGAGTCCATCGACGGCCAAATCAGAAATGGCAAGTCCTGGCACCTTCCGAAGCACCTCCTGGACGAGCACGGCACTAGAGCCAACCAGACACACACTTTAGCGAGTGCCCTTCACGAAGCCACCAAAGAACAGGGGGTTGACGAACTCGTTACCCGATTAGTTTCCAAGTACCTGCCGGTTGAACGAGAGGACGAAGATGGCGTGTTCCCAGAGTATGGTGGTCCTCCTCTACCTGAACTAGACGAAGACTTTTCAGAGGCTGAAATCAGGAGAGTGATACTTATGCTCAATCGCAAGTCGGCACCAGAGCCAGACGGTATCACGAACAGAGCCCTCACAAACCTCGACGACGCATCCATAGAACGTCTAACTGGTTTCATCAATGAAGCATGGAAAACAGGAAGGGTTCCTGAGGAATGGAAGCTAGCTGACACCGTACTGATTCCCAAGCCAGGAAAGTCTCCTAGCGTTGAAAATCTTCACCCCATTTCCCTCACGTCGTGCGTGGGCAAGGTGGCAGAGCACGCAATTCTCAACGGACTTAACGACTACCTAGAGGGAAATTAGATTTATACGCACAATATGATTGGGTTTCGTACCGGCCTTTCAACGCAGGATGCAATGCTGCTCATTAGGCACCAAGTCCTTGATGGATACTCTAGAGATACAAAGTCTGTTCTTGGCCTAGACCTGGAGAAGACCTTTGACAACATCAAGCATGAATTTATCTTGGAGACTGTGGCGAAACTCGAGCTTAGGCCCAGGCTGTACAACTACATCAAGTCCTTCTTGTCTGGAAGAAAAGCGAGGCTGCGCATCGGGAACTTCTCTGACGACGTACCCCTCGGACATCGAGGCACGCCCCAGGGATCTGTGATTTCTCCGGTGCTGTTCAATCTCTGCATGATCGGACTGTCGAAAAGACTGGCTAGCGTGGACGGCATCAAGCATACCATCTACGCCGACGACATAACAATCTGGTGCGTTGGCGGCAGCGAAGGCCGGGTGCAAGATGCCCTTCAAGAAGCAGTCACCGAGGTGGAATCGTACTTGCGCCAAACGGGACTCAGATGCTCACCCGCCAAGTCGGAGCTCCTGCTCTATAGAAAAGAACGAGGTGGCCGACCTAAGGGATGGAAACCCGTTGAAGAAAGCGATATACACATTTACACGAGTGACGGCGAGGAAATCCCGAGGGTAGACACCATCCGGATCCTCGGCATGTTTATTGAAGCGAAGGGTGGCAACGGTACTGCTCTGCGGAAGATTGTCGCCAAGACTGACAATGCTTCTCGACTCGTCAAAAGAGTCTCCGGGAGACGTAGAGGCCTTAAGGAAAACAATTTGTTAAGGCTCATCAATGCGTTTGTGCTCTGCCACTTTACCTACACCGTTGCCATGCACAACTGGCTTAGGTGGGAGTGGGACAAGCTCGACGTGATTATCAGAAAGACTGTCAAGAAAGCACCGGGGCTTCCCGTACGCACACACATCGAGAACTTGCTCGCGCTCGGTGTGCACAACTCTGCTGCCGACATAGCGGAAGCGCAGCAACGCTCGCAGCTGGCTCGCTTGTCCATTATTTACGACGGCTGTTCGGCGCATACTTGATGAGCTAGGTTTTAACCCAATGGATCTGGAAACAAATAACGTGCGCATATCAAAACATATACAGGAAAACCTCATTGTTGCCCCAATACCCCGCAACACTCACCCTGTGCACAATGAGGGACGTCGTTTGGCAAGGGCGACGGCTCTACTGAAGCAACTGGGAAAAGGTGGCGTAAATGCAAGTTTCGTTGACGCTGCAGAATATCGAGACAGCAAAAAGTTCGCAGCGGTGGTCGTGGACCAGACGGGCTCGACTACGAACTGCGCCACAGTACGCACAACGAATCCCCAGGTGGCTGAACAAGTGGCCATCGCATTCGCTCTGCTAAATGGTTGGTGCGAAGAGGTGTACAGCGACTCCGAATCCGCAGTCAGAGCCTTTCAGAAGGGCCGCATATCAACACAGGCAGCCAGGATCTTGAACAGCTCCACCAGCGATACGATTGTCCCTCACACCATACATTGGTTCCACGCGCATGTCGGCTCCGTAAACGGCGTTGCACTGAACCCGAACGAGTCGGCCCACACAGCAGCGTGCGCACTCACTGACCGCGGTGCTCTCGACCTGGGCGACGGCTCCAGTGGCGACAACTTGGGACATAAAGACACACCTACTACACACAACGAGATTACCAAGTATTACTACATGGCGAGGCGGGCATTCTCAATGCCACATCCAAAACTCAATAGAGCACAGGCTGTCTCGTTGCGCTTACTTCAAACCCATTCGTACCCGTCGTTAGCATACCTAATTATGCAATTTATCCTCACAAATTCCCCGATGCCGCCTGTGCCGCTTGCGGGCCGACCGCTACGTTAGCAGACATGCTTTGGGAGTGCGGGTCGCTTGGGCCGACTTATAGCAAACCCGAGTGGGATGCGCTTCTGCACAGCCCAGAACTTCAGGACCAAATTCTGGCCGTCCAGTGTGCTCGCGACAGGGCCATCAGGCTAGACCTGCCGGTCCCCACGTGGGAGTAGCCGGGTGACGCGTGGCAACTTCAGCGTCTGCACTGGACCATAATAAAGTTGTTTTCACTCACTCGTCACAGATTCAATGCTCCACGTTAGGGCATTTTTTTTCGCCCGTGAATTAGTTTTAGAGCATCCTACAAGATGTCGCTACTAAAACAAAACAAAGAAGTTTCAGTTTCGATTTCTCGCACGTACCTGAGGAGTAGTTTGTTTTTTCTAATTTTTATTACTTTTTTAAATACTGCCCTTTTAAACACTATGCATTTTTATATGCATAAATATGCATTTTTAAATACTGCACGCATATCCCAGTCTTAAGATGTACATTTGTAATTATTAATTTTTTTTTCAAACATCCCAAGGAAAATAACGCTCGTTCAAGTTAGGTGAACAAAGCTCTTTCGTTTTTTCGTACGCGTGTGTGTATTGAAGACTTCCTGTTTCTTGATTTCGTTATACTCTTCTCAGGTCCCTACAATTCACTGATGTACAGAACATGAACTAAGAGTAGAGAAGTGAGGCATAGTGTAAGGCGAAATTACACGTTTCGCTGTTGCTTGTGTATATACTTCGCCGTTTTGACGTTTGTATATATCGCTGTATATCTCATACTTATTTTTCTCTCTTATGGGTAAGGAGGCGATATACGTAATATATATCGCCCTATGTCATATCCCGCAATATATACTACATATATCGCCTCCTTATCTTGGGGTAAACCAGAACTATTATTTAGGGTTAAGAGCTTGTCGAATACGTTTGACGGGTCATGACATGATTAACTTGCAAATGCCATTGCGTACATACGTCGTCGAAACCAACGTTATTAGAACCTGGTTCTAATAACGTTGGTCAAACCTTTTGCTCCACACATATGTGGCACATGCCCACATACTTTGTGTGGTGGTATTCAAGCATACAACATAGGTGATTGACAGTTTGTTGACCCTGAAGCGGCGGGAACAGACATTTGTCATTTAAGTGCGAGAGCGCCAAGAAAAACTGCAACCGGCAGTGTTGACGAGGTGAATGCAGAAGTTTAATATTATGGTCCCAGAAGGAATGGAAACCAAACACTCTGCGTGGAAATCAAGTACTGTACCGCAGCACCGTGTTATTTGGAAAAACACCCTATTGCTGGTGAAACGGCGATTGTAGTTTCTGTTGCCGGCTATTCAAATTTATAAACATCTCATATATGAACTCCTATGACACAGGATTCACGTCGGCTTAGCGTCAGTTATACACTTCATCGACATCTACTGAAGTTTGTCTATGCACCATTAACCAGAGTTACCATCCTCGCAAGCACAAGTGCTACATATCCGCTTACTTTTGTGTTGGTAATAACCATGATACTGCCGGCATCGTGGCAGAACTGTAAACATCTAGTTATATAAAGCATACGCGACCGTTCAACATATGTCTTAGTGACTATATTTGTACATGTATTCAGCATGATTTGGTAATGTTTCGCCTAATTAGGAAGTACAACAAGGCCACACTCTTTGGGAATGCTTCGCATCCCTATCGCGAAGCCCAGTGGCACAGGCCCAGCGCCATACCTCATTACTGGTGTGGCAATTTGGGCTAGTTGGTATGACATAATGATAGTTATAACGCGAGAACAGAATGACGACAAAGGAACAAGAAGGAGACGCCTGTTATGTGCCTGTTATATTGGATCTACCGGAAAGTGTCGCAACGGTCGACTGAGAGAAGACGCTAACAATGCTAGAAACGCCAAAGATAATTTTCTTGCTCAGCACTGCACTGAGTGCAACTGTGTGCCCCTTTTCAAGGACACAGTGACGCTGTATAAGCACAGGGATGAGCGCACCCGAGTCATCGTCGAGGCCGCTCAAATGGCCCGCGAACGGGTGTCAGGCATTCGAAAGACCTCCGTGTCTCTGTCCAAGAAGGAACTAAGGTTCCTCGAAGGTATCAGTGCGCGCAACTAGTAATAGTACTTTCACTTTTATTTTTTTCGTTTCCTTGTACATGTTTCTTTGTCTTTTTTCTTTGCTTCTATTTTTCCCTTACTCATCCATTGCTCTTTTGTGTTTAGCGCTCGTCTCCTTCTTGTCCCTTTCTCGTCGTTCTGTTTTCGCGCTATAACTATCCTCATTGCTGGACCACTGTAGCGCTGACACTGGGACACTAGCACGCTGGTGCTGCACACGTTCGGGCAGCGACTGTGAACGTTGACTATAAAAGTACGCGGTGGCGAATGCTATATTGACAGACATCAGCAGACGGCTTGCATATACCCTTCAACGTTCTTCGCTCTCAACGAGAAGCGACTATGCGGATTCCCCTTTCCTACCGAGAGCGGCTGTGTTCTGTTGCAGCAGCGTTTTGTAGAGTTGCGCAACACTGGATGTGAAAATTTAGCCTTACTTATTTGTCGCTACGGCACTCATTACATCAACTTCGCGGTGAAACTGAAATATTTTTTTTTTCATTTATAAGTTGTCATATCTTGTGCTGCATGAACAGAAAACGACCGCCATGCCTTTTTTTACCGTTATAAAGCTCTGTGCGCTGCATTCGATAGGTCTGTGTGATAAGACGTACGTAGATCAAAGCTTTCAGAAAGCTGCAGAGACTGGTGCTGTCACAAATAACAACAAACCTTCATCGATAAAACATATTTTAGGATGACAACTAAGTTTTTTTGTTGCTTGAAAGAGCAAGGGAACCTGCGCTAATGCACTTTTATCACGTTTCAAAATTTCGTGGACAGTATGATTCTTTCTACGTTTCTTTTGTGTTTCATTTGCTTCATTCCTTCTGTTATTTCTTGGTGAAAAGCGTATACATATACCTATGCTCAAAAGTATAGCCAGTTGTCTTACGCTTTTCGCATTTAGATGGCCGGTATCGCAACCTGTGACCACTGTGACAACGAAGATTGATTGACTGATATGTGGGGTTTAACGTCCCAAAACCACTATATGATTTTGAGAGACGCCGTAGTGGAGGGCTCCAGAAGTTTAGACCACCTGGGATTCTTTAACGTGCCCCCAAATCTGAGTGACAACGAACAAACCATTCAATATATATTTTGTGACTGCTGACAGTATAGTGGACAGCAATTATGTCTTTGCAAGGAGCTCAACAAATGATATAATCAACGTCTATCGAAGAAAAAATACAATATTACAGCTGGGTGAAGGTTCAACTGATGAGAGCGGCTCCAACTCCGAGCGACTCGGTATTGAGGCGACCCTAAATAGGCTAACGGCTTTTCATGAACGAGAAAAGCTCTTATGAGGGCTACCAAAACATTGCTGTTTGGGGTAAACCTTTTTCTAATATATGTTATTTAGGTTGCTTATTTCTTAAATTCGCATAGTGTTTTTAGGAGTTTATTATTACTTCTTACTTATTACTTTTCAGACAAAATATGTAACTTATCGCAGTTTATATATTACTCCCCAACTCTGTGAAAAATTTACGTCGGCTTTCTTAGTTTTTCCACATTGCTCCAAACTCGCATTCACTGGTCTGTAAAGACAAGAACATCATAACACAAGGAGTATAATTTAACTCTAAGAGAAGCGCGCACAAACACAAGCACGATTAAGTTGAAACGCTTGAATACAGGACTTTGTCCGTATAAAAATTCCAAAGCTTATGGTAATTTATGCAAATGTATACTTGTAATCAGTGAAAGAATATTTTACGAGGCTGTTGCCACTGATGAAAGCGCACTACTTTCAAGTGGTGATTCCCGGCCACTGAAGAAGGGGGTGTATCAACATACGAAGTGATATTTTGCTGTGCTGCTTAACCAGTTGTTAGTATAGCACGGTGGTTCTACGCCTAGCAAGTTCTTCGTCTAGGTTGCAAAAACTACCACTGCCTGTCATCCGCGAAGCTCCGGTGACTCGTCGATGGTGATGAAAATGGGGAAGTTTCTTCATAAAAAGGTCTGTCGATACAATGTTTTTCGCATTATCTTCATATAGTTGTTTACGTATTGAGGAGAGGGTACGAAGCGTAGATACGCTGGCACTAAAGAAATCAGTTCTAGTCTATCCTTGTGAAAGACAAGTCTCTACACAATCCCTGTTTTCAGATTGTTCATCGCAAGCTTCTATCTGGCTGTTTTTACGTTTTTTTATATTTCTGATATAGTCATTCAGCACCTGGTATCGTGCATGCCACCGGACACTTATTCGAGAGTCCAAGAGATTCATCTGCCATATTCTGTAGAATCGCAGCAAAACTAAGGTCAAGTTTATAAAAGCCAAACGAGTCGACCGATGGCAAAGCTATGCGAGGCACAACATCAGGCCCGTGTCAACCCCTCCCTCTTCCCGATTTTTTTTTTGTGCTATGGCATACTCAATGAAAAAGGCCCATTTCAAAAAGATGCCCGCTCTCCCCCCTCCCCCCAACTCCGCAAAAAAAAACTAGCTTTTGCAGCCGACGTGTCAATGACGGCTTAGATCATGCTCATTTGATAAAAGCTTAGCAAGGTTATATTCGTCGTTTGTAATTAGGGTACCCTAATGCTTCGCCTTTAGGAGTTCAATGCGATAGCAATCTTCTGTTACTATAGCGCGTACTTCAAACACTTAATGACAACACACCAGGTATACTTGTAGAATATTTTGCCACCAGTATGAACAATGACATGGTGTATACCATCCTGTTGTGCCCTCACCTACCGCAAACGGGACAAACATGCACGTATGCAGCTTACTCTAAACCACCGGCATATCTCGCTGAACTCTACGCTATAAGGTACGGCCTCAATGCATTGCGGCGTTTTGTTGAAACGAACCACTACTCTAAGCTTGTCCTTCGCACTCATTCTACGGAAGCAATTCAGGACATCCGCCGCGTGGCCCAATCGACAGTGTTTTCAGACGCCGTCCATCAGCTGGCAACTAACATCGGCATAACCTTACGCATCGAATGGGTTCCACAAGCGGCAATGTCTGGTCAGTTAGAGGCGGATTCTGCCACTCACTTCCCGGCCATAATTTACCCACCGGCACTCTTCCCTGAAGACAACTGCGGAAAACTGCTGCACCAAAAGGAGTGCCTCCGACGCACAGAGTGGTTCTAAAAGAGAAAGGAAAAGTGAGCCCCGTAACTGTCTGCTTCAGCGAGCGACACCTCAACAGTAGCTCACAAGGGATGGGGGTGAGGAGAGATTAAAAGGATAGGAATAAAGGTGTAGAGAGAGAGAGAAAGAGAGATGAGGCAAGCCAAAGAGCGACGGCATATCGAGGGGATAGGAGAGATAGGAAAGATAGAAACACCGTCACAGGAGTCCGAGGGCGGGGCACTACTTGCGAGAGCTCTTGTCGGCGTCAGGAGATGGCGTAGCGCAAGTCCAGTCGGTCAGAGCTACACTGTCGTCGGAGGTCGGCGTCAGGAGATGACGTAGGGCGAGCCCAGACGGCCAGAGCTACGCTGACATCGGAGATCGCGAGGGCACAACCGGTCGGCACGGAATCCAGCCACACGAGCACTCATACCACCGTTTGGTTCTGACCTCCCTAAGGGCTTACCCGCTTAGAGGCGGTAGCGCTTCGGAGGCTGAGTGGGGGTTGTTCTACGGTGAAATTTTTAAAAAATGAATCAGGGCGGTGTTGACCTGAACTATCCACGACCTCTTCTATAGTTCCACAACAGTAAAAATAGAGTGAAAGTGCAGTTGGCAGCCAAAATGCTTATCTGGTAATGGTTATAGAATTAATAGTGCTGCCAATACTTGGGATGTATTTATTGTGGTAGTTCAGGGATTACAAAAAGAAAAATAAACCTTTAGCTGATCCTATGTTTTGCTGCTTTAGAGTTGTCTCATCGGGGCTAATTATTTTTGAATATTGGGTATTTCGTGTATGTACAATTAAATTTGACTAGCGAATGCTATTTGGTCCGTTATTTAAATATTTGCACATTCCTAGTAATGTTGTCGCTACCAATGACACACCATCTTTTTGTGTGAATGTGATTGGGCATCTGTAAACATCACGAGGGCTTTTTATTTTTTGTGCTGCATCCAATCTCTCATTGAACGAACCCTTGCACATGCCTCAAGGTATGTAAATGGAAAAAAGAAAACGCACCTGGCTACAAGTGATGGCAATTCGTGACATGCAATGCAAGTAAAAACATGAGTGTATTTGGTGAAAGTTGCTCTTAATCTTGCCGTTCAATAGCAAGAAGGAATGGTTTATTACACATCTTTTTTTATTCTTAGCTGACATCAGGTAATTAAGCATAAGTCTGTTCATAAGGACTTATTTGTTTATCATTGCATTATTTGTGCAATAACGATAAAAACACAAGGTCAGACAGCACAAATAACTCTGCTGAGATAGGAATAAAGGTAACTAAGAAACTACAAAAAAAGAGTAGATTTTAATATTCAGCACATGCCAGACAAAATTCAGTGAGTGCCAATACATTGCCAAAATTCTTGCCGAAATCATGAGTGGAAACTGGATAAATTATAATTGTTAATATCAAAATAAACCACAAGACATTATTAGGAAAACTGCAGTGTTATGGAATTCGTGGTGTAGCCTTAAATCTGATCGAAAGCTACCTAACAGACAGACACCAGTGTGTATCTAGAAACAGGGAAATTTCGTCCGTGCAAACTGTTAAAGGTGGTGTTCCCCAAGGCAGCACATTGGGTCCCCTTTTGTTCATTATATTTATAAACGATATTGTACATGTTTACCCGTCAGCCCAATACCTAATTTACGCAGACGATACAAGCTTATTTTTTTCTGGTACGAATGTTAGTCATCTAGTAAATACTGTTAACTCAACGTTACAAAAGATATACAGCTGGAACCTTAAAAATGTTTTACTTATAGTCTCAAAATAAAAGTTGTTCTGTTTTGTGCCAAATCGCCCCTCAATGAAACCACTGAACCCTACAATCTCATGTTAAATAGCAGCATAATGGAATTTCCTTCCACCGCGAAGTCATTGGGCGTTGTTTTCCATGAACACATGAAATAGGATTATCACACGGAATTTTTATACAATAAGCTTTGCAAAGTCTCGGGTGTCTTGAGAAAATGTCAGGGTTTATTGCTAGTTCCTCAAAAACTTCTGATATTTAATGCGCTCTTTACATCACATCTGAGTTACTGCAACCTAATTTGGCGTAATGGAACAAAGCAATCTATTAGTAATCTTATTATCTTACAAAGAAGGCACTAAGATCTGTTGCTAACCTCCCTTTTATTGCCCATATTTCACAAATATTTGCTAAATACAAAATAATCAAACTAAACCTGCTCTACGAATATTGTTTAGCAGTCTTTTTTAGATCTGATATCATGAAAGGACGTGGCTATATATACATAGTTTAGCTAAATTGCAATGAAATGCTTACGCGCCTAAACCGACACTCTGAATATTGGCATGTGGCAAGAGCGCGCACAAATTATGGCTTTCAGACATTGAGTTATTGCTTGCCGAATAAACTAAATAAATTAGGAATTAATATGAAAATGTTCGTATGCTCTCTAATATTTTTATTTTAAATATGCTTTATTAATTTGTGTGTAGTATTATTTTCTGTTTAATTTTTTCTTTCGATGTATAGCATGTGCTTTTTTGGTTAGTGTAGTTTATTTGATTTTATTGTTCTGATGCAAAGCATATGCATCGCTGGTTTAACTGACCTGTGTTTAATTTGATTTTGCCGTTTTTGTTGCCACAGTTGCCATGGTGGTATGAGGCTTTGTCAAGCTGTTTTATACAGCTTTTTTTCTCTGTCTCAGCCACTTAGTGTACAACAGTACGTGGTAAATAAACTAAACTCAAACTCATCAATAAAATGTATTTTTTGAGAAGCTTTGGAAGCATCCATTTTCTGGCTCAAGTTGAGTTAAATGCTTACATACTCTGAGTGCTTTATTGCAAAACAATAATAAAAACAAATGTGAAACCTCACATCAAAATTTCAATGTTGTCCTGAAATAAAAAAAAGAAAATGCCATATCTTAATTGTTTTTGCCAGAGAATTCTGGATATGAGAAGATTAATTAAGGCTGTCATAAGATATGTTGAAAATTTTAAAAATTACTTGCCACTGCAGACTGCTTGGGGAATGTTAAGTTCATGTATATTGTTATTACAGGTATGTGAATTCAATTGCTTTATATATTTGTCACAGCAATAACGCATGCAGAAAACACGCCATATTCAGATGTTTTTTTGGCCTTTTGGTATAAAATATGTTTTTACTCGGGATAAATTTAGCAAATAATTGACAAGCCTGACAACTAAGTACATGCGTATTGCCACGTGTGTTTTAATTTCGATAAAACCGATTTAACCCACACATACTCTAAGCAACGCTCGGCGCAGCAGTTTTTCAGGAGCTCCGTGATAACTTGAGATCACACTGTTAGGTTTGTGGACAGGACGCGAATAGTCTACTGCTTACGCAGCCACCAGCAATAACCCCAGAATTTTCAATAGCACTTGCATAATAGCTGATGCGCTGTACTGCTTGTCAGATTATTGATGGCTGACGCTCTGTTTACCACTATCAGGGCAGACTATGTATTGCTTGTAGTTTGGCTTTCTATACTTCAGGCAAAGTTTCGCTGAAATAAAAAGTTTGCTCTCTACCCCGCCGACTACTACAGTCTTCAAGATCATGACCACTTGACAATATTAGTGTTTGTGTCTCTCCAAGAGGTGTTTACATCTATAAATCCACAAAGTTGAAATTTCATTTTTTAGAAATGTACAGATGTAGAACTGCAAAATTATGAAGTCTAATACTAATAGCTACCTTTTTTATTGTGAATTCATTTGGTGAAGCAGAGCAGTACAGAAGTACCACTGTTGATGGAGACTATGTGACAAAGCCCATTGATCCTTAAAGCAGCTTGCATTTCAAGCTGTCTAGCATGGTGTATGAGTGAAGGTTTCTAAACAAATTTCCAAAGGAAGCAATTGTTGCGGATGATTGCGACCGCACAACAACAAGCAGGAAAACCAAAGAGAAAGAAAAATGGGAGGGCACAAGCGGTAGAAATAAACATGGACGTTCTTTATGAAGGGCTCTGGTCTTGAATACGCGACAGCAATGACATGCTGGCCACAATGGCCTGCTTGTGGTCCCCCATTTTTTCAGATTAGCAATGGGATGTAAAGAGCTCTTATAATTGCACAGCAGAAGTCCTTGGACACCATTATTGTCAAAGAACTGGTGCACAGCTAATGGTTGAACAATTCACACAAATAAAACACAGTTCGTTATCTTCCATTTAATTCATAATGCTTTTTCACCTACCCCGGATATTACTATGAGGAGCCACAGACATCTTCGTTCGACTAAGTTCACATTCTTGGGAGTACTCCTAGATGCTCATCTAAAGTGCTATCATCACATTTCACTTATAAGGCAGAGGATTGCTCATGGTATCAGAACAATAATTAAAGAATGACCATGCTTCAACTTTGCTTAAGTTATACTACGCCATTATCCACAGTCATATTGCCTACTGCACCACGTCATGGGCAAACACCTATCCATCTCATATCCTCCCACTTCGTCTCCAAAACCAAGCCATTCAAATCCTAGCATTCAGTACTCTATTCACCAGCGTGCCCCCGCTTCTCCAGCAACATAGTGTACTAACAGTACGTAATTTATTCAAACATAAACTGGGGATTCTTGTATTTAAATGTTTTAACGCTTCCATAACAGTCAATGTCATGCGAAAATTTTAATTGGTAGACGCTAATCCCACCAGGTTCCCCTCTAACAACAATTTTTACTACCACATACACGCACTATTTACAGCAAACACACTACCATAATTGCTGCCATACATTTTTGGAATTCCATACCACTATGCAATAAACAATTGTCATTCAATACTTTTAGTAGATTTGAGATATCTGTTGTATCATTAGTTGAAGTCCCGTTTGTTCAATATTCTACCGTCGTCTTTTTCATAGCCATGCATAAATACTTTGTAGGCCCGTGTGCTCAGATTTGGGTGCATGTTAAAGAACCCCAGGTGGTCGAAATTTCCGGAGCCCTCCACTACGGCGTCTCTCATAATCTTATGCTGGTTTTGGGACGTTAAACCCCACATATCTATCTATGCATAAATACTGAGGATTGTTTTATTAACATTTCTGCTGGAATTTACATTACAAGTTTGCTTTTTCTTTGTTTCTGTCATAATTAATTGCCACATTTTAGTTGCCATTTTTCTATAGTTATCAACATGTATATTTTTCATAGGACCCTTGAGCCTTTGAGCTTTGTGCTATGGGACCTGCTTCTGTATATACTAACCCATATTCCTTTACGTATTTTTCAACACATAAACATTTTTGACCGACTGACCTACATAGCCATAACACAGCAGACAAATTGACAGGACAGACACAATGGCTTACCCTATGGAATTTTATTAGTTTGAAATATCGCCAGCAAAAAGCATTTTCATTCAAAGATTATGAGCATGCTATAAATTTTAATTCATTTCGCAGTGGAAAGTACACCCAGCCCTCGAAAAGTTGAGGTAGGTTCGACTTTGATTTCACCTCTGATGACAAACAGTACTGTGGTGTAACTGTGCTTGCAGATGGCCTAACCGACCAGATTTTGCTTGTTTTAGGCTAAGTGAAAGCGAAAACATCCAGCACTACAAACTGTGTTAGCGATTTTTTTATTCAAAGTAAATATGAAGTCTCCATGGGAGCAGGTTTGCTATGGCAATTCATTTTATATTTTTAAATGTTAGCAAAGGTTATGCTGCACAACAGTTTCTTGTCAATCAAAATGAGAAATTATGTGTACTAAACGCCTTCAGAAAAAGTCTACAAAGACGGATGCTGTCCTTGTGGCAGTACTCGTCCACACTGAGCCGAGCAGCAGTACGCGGCAGCATCTCAGCTCCAGTCACTGATCCACATTGCTTCAGGGGCCAGCCTAGAAGTAGCAGAGGATAAAACAAAATGATTTTAAATTTTGAGTTCAGCAACCTGCTGTCTAAGCGACATTTATAGTTCTTTTTAGGACAGTTACATGCAAAGAAGTCTGCACTTTTAGGTGTGTCAACATCACAGAGCAAGTCACAGAGATGTCGTAACATCAAGTACAAAACCGACCGCTGCACAAGTGGCTCAATCAAAGACTGAATGCAAGGAATGGAAGCAGAGAGAGGTTTGCATTGTCAAAAAAATTGTGACGTAATCCCGTCTTTAGTCTACCAGACTGCTCGACCATTCATGCTGAATACACATGAATCCCAATAGTGAATAGGAGCGATACTCCAATAGCGAGATGAAAGACGGCCAAGTAGTTTCCAACTTTGTGTAGGTTGGTTGCCGCAGCTACACGTTTAACAAAGCGAGAGTGAATTGCACGACAACAAAGAAAGAAGCACCGGCCATCCTAAAGGCACCCAGAAGCTTCTACGAAGGACGGTGGTGCAGTATCTGTATTGGGGATCCCACTAGCTGATGTGTAAAACAGTAAATGCTGTCAAGCTTTGAGAAGAAACTGAAGCTCTAAAACTGACACAAGCAGGATTGATCACAGTGCCCCTTAAGGACCGTTCCCACCCTCCCTGTAAATAACATCTGTAAATAAATGTTTTTCAGCAGCAGCTATTCCATACCAATTAAAAGATATTCAATATCTATCATAACTGCTGTCATTTGGGTGGTCATGATGGCATCCAGTGGACATACATGAAGCTAACCAAGCAGTTCACATGATCTGGCATAAAAGAAGAAACAACAAGATAATTATACTGCTACGTTGCTATCACATAAAGGGTGAAGCCATTCTGTGATCAGAAGACTGACGAAGAGGACTGGTTTGCTCGCTCTGTGTGCTGCGCTCCGATTTTACCGGTGTAATGCACTGCCAAATAGTCACGTCCCGTCTCATTTCACGTAGCATATTTGTGGTGGACGTGCTGGTCCTTCCCTGTACCCATCACGAAGCTCCGCAACGGCCGCATCATCAGGGGTCCTACAATGTCACAGGTTCAAGGTACATCGTCTTCCCCACCCACCTCTTCTGTGACTCCTACCTACGCTGTCCTACCTCCTGCTCGTGATCCTGGCGTATTTTCCGCACAGGATGGCCTTGACGTTGACAAGTGGCTCAACGTGTATGAACGTATTAGCGCCAGCTATAGGTGAGACCCATCACTCATGCTTGCAAACGTGCTTTTTTAAAAACCTTGATGGCCCTCCGCGGGTGTGGTTCGAGACGCACGAAGCCTACATTACCAGCTGGGACACTTTAGGAAGAAGATCCGTGACCTTTTTGGGAACACCGCTGCACGACAGATAACTGCGCGAAATCAGTTGGCTACTCGGGCACAGACTTCTACCGAATCCTACATCACGTATATTCACGACGTCATCGCCCTTTGCCGCCAGGTTGACGAACACATGCCCAAGCCTGAGAAGGTGTCGAATACGCTTAAAGGAAACGCCGACGATGCCTTCAACGTGTTTGTATACACTAATGTCACCACCATCGACGAAATCATCAAGGAGTGCTGGCGGTTTGAACACGCCAATAGCCGCCGTATCACGCAGAGATTCATACGACTGCCCAACACGGCCGCAACTTCATCGTGTGAAGCCGCTCGCCAACCACTCACCTATGACCACGTCACCCGAATTGTTCTTTGGGAGCTTGAAGCTGCCTGTCGAGCTGCCATTCAACAGCCTGCTTGTACAACTCAAGCCACTGACCCATCACACCCATCGGTAGCCTTAATTCAAGCTGTGGTAAGGCAGGAGTTTGCTAATCTTGGTCTTTCGTCAGCGTGTCCCATGACTCATCCTGAAGTACACCTATACCTCTCAGGTAACGCTCGCCGATCTCCTCTATCATTGCCCTTCCGGAACCCTACGCAATGGCGAACCCCTGACGACCAGCCGATCTGCTTTTCCTGTCATCAACCTGGACATATTTCTCGTTATGGCCGTCGCCGCTGGTCCAACCCACCACGTCAGAGGTACCCTACTTATATGTGCTCTACCACTTCTGGACGTCTAGCCGCTACAGCGTGCAACTTTTACTCGCCGCCTCCTCACGATCCTCTCCCCACAGACGCCCCTTCTTCCAGTCACCGCTACTCCCGCTACCCGTCGCCGCTACGCCGCCAATCCCGCTCTCCGCCGCCTCGGCGCTTTTCCTCGCCGAGCTTATCTGGATGATCGCGGCAGGAAAACTAGATATTGCAGCTTATGAAGGTGAAGTTGCAATACCAACAACGCCCGGAAACCCTCTACTGACGCTGCCTGACGCCACAGTCTCATTGAAGTAAAAGTCGACAATGTTCCTGTTACTACCCTTGTTGACACACGCGCCCACCTGTCTATTATGAGCACACATCTACGCCACCATTTTCAGAAGATAATGACGCCCTCTATGACTCAAGCCATACGTGTTGCCGATGGCGGCGCTCTAGAAGTCATCGGAATGTGCACTGCTCGTGTCAACATTGCCGGTCGTCAGGCCGTAGCCCTTTTTGCAGTTCTAGATCATTGCCCCCATGACCTCATACTAGGCCTTGATTTCCTTTCTGCACACTCGGCTTTAATTGACTGTTCTTCTGGCACGCTCAGCCTCGACCTTCCCCTGCTCTCTGATGCCTGTGAAAAGCCCGTCAGCCACTTGGGTCCAACCACTTTTGTTAGCTTGCTGCCTCGAGCTCTGACATACGTCTGTCTGTCATCGACCCCTCCAGTTTCCGATGGAGACTACATCGTTACACCGATAACAGACGCACGACTGACGCGCAGAGTTACAGGGCCGCATACCATCGCCACCATAGTGGACAACTGTGTGTTTCTTCGGCTCCTAAATTTTGGCCTCATTCCTCAAGTGTTTCCCTACCAGATGTCGCTTCCTCAACTCACTGGCATAAGAGATGATGACAGAAACATTGCCGCTGTAACTGTTCCAGACCAAGCCGAAGTCTCACGGTTACCACTTCTGCCGAGGCCATCTTTCGAAATATGATTGGACAAGACCTTTCGCCTGATCAGGCCGACGCTCTCTGTCAGGTTTTGGCTTCCTACGGTGACATTTTTTATATCTGTGATCGTCCCTTGGGCCAGACTAAAATTGTCAAGCATCGAATCAACACTGGTGACTCTGCGCCCGTCCACCGTCGGCCTTACCGCGTGTCCGCATAAGAACGAGCAGTGATTCAGAAGGAAGTGGACGACATGCTATCGAAAGACATCATCGAACCATCGTCAAGCTCTTGGGCCTCCCGAGTGGTCTTGGTAAAGAAGAAAGACGGCTCCTGGCATTTGTGTATTGATTATTGGCACCTCAACAAAATAACTAAGAAAGACGTGTATCCTCTTCCACGTATTGACGACGCACTTGACTGTCTTCATGGCGCCATCTTTTTTTCATCTCTCGACATCTAGTCTGGCTACTCGCAGACTGCTGTAGACGAAATGGATTGTGAGAAAACTGCATTCGTTACCCCCGACGGCCTTTGCCAATTCAAGGTCATGCCGTTTAGTCTCGGCAACGCCCCAGCAACCTTCGAGAGAATGATGGACACGCTGCCTCAAGGATGTAAATGGGCGACGTGCTTGTGCTGCTTAGATGACGTGATAATCTTCTAACCCACCTTCGCCACACACCTTGGACACCTTTCGACCATTCTATCAACATTCCGACATGCCGGCCTCCAGCTGAATTCCTCGAAATGCCGCTTCGGTCTTTGTCAAATTACTGTGTTGAGCCACCTTGTTGACGCTTCCGGTGTACGACCAGACCTGGCTAAACTACGCGCAGTAACAAACTTTTCCGTTCTGCGCTCTATCCGTGATATGCGCAGTTTTGTGAGCCTATGCTCTTACTTTTGCCGGTTCGTAAAAGACTTTGCGGCACTCGCACGCCCACTCACAGACCTTCTCAAACATGACGTCCCATTTTGTTGGGGTCCTTTTAAAGCTTATGCTTTCTCTCGACTAATCACCGCTCTAACGACACCACCGATACTTGCACATTTCAACCCAAATGCTCCTACAAAAGTGCGGACAGACGCTAGCGGTCACGGCATCGGCGCAGTTTTGGCCCAAACTCAGCGGGGCACTGATCGAGTAATTGCATACGCAAGTCGTCTTCTTTAAAAGTCGGAGCGTAACTACTCCATAACAGAACGAGAATGCCTTGCCCTTGTCTGAGCAGTTTTGAAATTTTGCCCTTACTTGTATGGCCGCCCATTCCTTGTCGTCACAGATCATCACGCCCTCTTGGCTTTCTTCACTGAAGGACCTTGCTGGATGACTTGGTCGTTGGGCGTTGCGTCTTCAGGAGTACTTCTACTCAGTTGCTTACAAGTCTGGACGCCTCCATCTGGACGCCGATTGCTTGTCTCGCTGACCTGATGACCAACCAGATGAATCGGCTGGCGAGCCTGGCCCAAGCATCATGTTGTGTAGGTTTCGTCAGATTGGTGACGAACAGCGTCGCGATCCTTCCTTGCGGTCACTCATTGCCCGTCTAGAATCTGACCCTAACGACGTGTTACGCCGCATGTTCGTTCTCCTAAATGGCACGCTGTACCGTCGTAGCCCTGAACTAGTTCTAGTCGTGCCTAACCATCTCCGTTCACCGGTTCTGCATGAGCTTCACGACGAACTAACTGCCGGCCACTTGGGTGTATCTCGCACGTACGACCGCTTCGGCACCGCTTCTTTTGGCGTGGTCTCGCGCGGTCGGTTCGTCGCTACGTGGCCTCCTGCGATAAATGCCAACGTTGAAAACAACCTGCCGCACCCCCAGCTGGACTCCTTCACTCGATCTCCATTCCCTACCGAACCTTTCTTCCGTGTTGATGTAGACCTCCTCGGACCATTTCCTGAATCAATCTCTGGGAAGAAGTGGGTCGCTGTTGCTATAGACCATGCGACCAGATTTGCCATCACCAGAGCGCTCCCCACCAGCACTGCTACTGACGTTGCTGACTTTTTGCTCCGCGATGTAATTATACATCATGGCGCTCCTCGGCAATTGCTCACCAATCAAGGACGCGCATTTTTGTCACGCGTACTCGACGACCTTTTGCGCTCTTCCTCAACGCAACACAAACTGACCACTTCCTACCATCCTCAAACAAATGGCCTTACCGAACGCCTAAATCGCACCCTCACAAACATGCTCTCGATGTATGTCTCATCTGACCACCATGACTGGGATCTAGCGCTACCTCACGTGACGTTCGCCTCTAATTCATCTCGTCATGATACAGGAGGTTATTCACCTTTTTATATGCTCTATGGCCGTAATCCGACCTTACCACTGGACACCGTACTACCGACTACTACACCTCCGCTGAGCGAATACGCACGTGATGCTATCGCTCGTGCCGACCACGCACGTCAGATTGCCCGCTCTAAGCTGTTGGCTTCACAAGAAACCGAGAAGGCTCTCTATGACAGCAAGCATGTCGACGTTGACTTCTCACCTGGTTCTCTAGTTCTTCTTTGGTACCCAGTTCGTCGTGTTGGAGTGTCAGAGAAGTTGCTATCTCCGTACAAGGGACCTTACCGTATCATACGACGGGTAATGGACTTTACCTATGAGGTCATTCCAGTCTCCGGAACTAACTTGTCTGCAAACACCCCCAGTGACATAGCCCACGTCAGTAGTTTGAAACCATACCTCCCTCCTTTTGAAGAACACGTATAAAGTGCACTGAGTCAGTTCTTTTACAACCGGGGGGTAATGCAACGTAGCTATCGCATGAAGGGTGAACTATTCTGTGATCAGAAGACGACGAAGAGGACTGGTTTGCTCGCTCTGTGTGCTATGCTCCGATTTTATCGGTGTATATACTCTGCCAAATAGTCCCGTCCCGTCTCATTTTACGTAACAATATCATGAGTGACAGATTAATGAAGTAATGTTTAGGTAGCTGACTCAACATATGGTACAATCACAGCACTTTTCTGCACCGTTGGAGGTCACTCACAAGGACTTAGGAGAATTTTGTAAAAAAAGATCCAAAGGTTATGGCTTGTAAAAGGATGGTGGCAGCAAAAGCAGAAAAGGCCATACCAACAGTCTAATTACCTTTCTAAACTAAAAGATGTCTAACAAAAAGTCAGTATTAGTGCGACAGTGAACCATATTCACAGAGTCATCTACCCAATAAACGGACCAATCAACAGCGAATTGCACTCAGGTTTACTGCTCTATGTCATTCAGCAGTTAATGGGCTAGTGAAGCCAGCTAATTAAGACATATTGTAATACTTAAGCATGTGTCCAGACTTCCCAGAAGGATGCAAGAGCTGCCTTTAAATGACGTAGCTCATCGTGTACAGCCCTAAAAAGCATCTCTTGGGTGCACACTTCTTATGCATTTTTACATTTTTTACCAGCCAACGTGGCTGTGAGTTCAAATGATGATCAGCCTGACAGAAGAGAAAACTAAAGAGGGTGAATCTAAGTAAATAAAGTGAGTGAAAAGGAACTTCGACAAAAAACAGAATACAGCTGTACCAAGAATTGAGGTTCAAGACTTGGTGCTAGCGATGAAAGAATTGCGAAACTCAGCAGCAAGTCACAGAGGGTCATTCTCTTTTGTCAAAATGGAAAGCTAGCAGGGACATTTAAACATTGCCCAATACGTTGGCCTCAATAGCTCCTACGGATTGGCCTCTACAGCCAACATTCTAAAGGAGTACGACACCACTTTTCAAAGGTGAGTTTACCCTGCCATGCGAGTTTTATGGATACAAAGATCACTCTGAGCAAGTGAGAAGCAAATAAAATCGTGATAAGATATATTATTTTGTATAATAAAGTCAGGTTTCCCGTGGCACATCAGGCAGTTCTAGGGATTTTATGCTGCAATCTGGCTAGTTGTGATGACATCAGGTACCAAAACGGCCACTCAGCGTCATGAAATCTATCAAAATGACTGCTTGTGGGTTGGCAATGGAGCCACAGTGCGTAGCAGCCAAGCGAGTTTCACGATTTCTCGCACAAGCACATGACGAGGAGCTCATATTGTGTTACGATGTGAGGGCACTGTAGATATAGAAACTAGTTTTAAAATGATACTGTTATTACTTTTGTGGTGTACACTCGCACTTTACAGTACACTTTCTTGATCCTTGAAGGTTGGGCCTTTCATTTCACGCAAGAAAATAAAAAAAATTTGCAGTTAGTACACCTTTATCATCCGGCGAGGTAAGAAAACAAGTGCTGCGGAAGTGAAGCAAGCTTAAGCAGTTGCAAAAGACAAATGATTTCTTGCATAGGCAACTAGGAGGACTGAGGTATTAAGTAAAGAAGTTAGAAATGATGACAAGAAGAGAGTGTGTCTCTGTGTTATGTGCAGTCTTTTTACATACCACCTGTTAGCAACTTGTACGATAGGCCAAGGTTAGTCTGCATTGAAAGAAAAATGTGAACTAACTTTTGCAAGATCACAAAAATTTCAGTATGTTTTTCCTGAACAATGCATGACAAACATGTGTCAATAGCATAGCATTGTACCATTTTGTTAGTTATACCTTTGAGTATAAGTATGGTAATAATGTTAGCATAATCTGTACAAATCAAACCTTACCTGTCAACCTGAGGTGTAATGATGTTTTCTTTTTTTTTCATAAAGCCAGAACTAGCACTGTTCCAAAGGGCCTAAGGAATTTCTCAGCAGGGTGCTGCAAACAGAATATAAACTGTTCATAAACTGATCATTCACAGCCCTACAGCTAGTGTAGCACTCTCTGTCACGTGCACTCGGCACACAATCATAATTCATTTGCCCTACGCGAACATTCATTCTCTGTAAAAGGCAATGCCGAGGTTGGTGCATTTTTTAACACTATATATATATAACGCGCAACTTAGCTGTAGCTGGTTATTCTCTTCATTCACAGGACATTTGTCATTTAATTTACGTGTAAAGAATGTTAGCTCAAACCGCTAACGATTCCGGATTGCAGTTTTGATGTTTACACTGCACTCTTTCCCACACCAACTGCAGTTATTTGCAACATGATGCTTACTCTGGGCACGCGATCGTAAAGATTCCCACATGCCTTCCCCAAAATACATAGCAGCTATGCGGTGAAGTCTCAAGTAACGTGTGCATACTTTTTTATTATTTTATAGCTTTCGGCAAACACTCAAACCTGTGGGTTGCAGTTTAATTTTCGTTTTGTTGTGGTTTCATTTATGCCACTGAAGTCTATGCGCACTAAATGCAATGTGCAACAGCAGCAATAGCCGTGCTCGCGCTGGGTAGCGTAGTAACCGAAGCTGTGCCTGCCCGAGCATCGGTTGCGAACTTGAGCGCACCGACGGTCTCGTAAGCAAGCATTTTATGGCTCTGTTCAGAACTGCAAAAATAACTTACCGAGACCAGCATCTCGACGTCTTCTTAATCTTTACTGTATACGACGGTCCACTTCTTGGTGTAACCTGCAGTCGTTGAAAGCGGACCATCACTGCCGGTGGCAGTGAAATGCAGCTTCGGTAGAGGCACGCTCACAGCATTTCTCGGCACACTTGAAGTTTCCACGCGTCCCTCCAAATGTTTGGGAGGCGTTTGCATTTTTCTCGATCAAGATCACCTCAGAAAACAAAGCGCGCGCGAAGTCTTGTCTGGCAGCTGCCTGCAGCATCGTCATGGGCGCAGACATGTTTGCTGATGACATCACGCACAAAGCAATGAGCGCACAACTTCTGAGAGCCTTGTAAGAGCGCCTGGCGCAGTGCATTGGGGGGGGGGGGGGGGTCTATCAACTCGCCTTTGTAAATTTGCGCCCCGGCTACTCTGCTCGACTTCTGCTCGAGACTTGGCTAGCTGCTTTGAATACATCACGAGCGAGCAAAAAGGCACGAAGTTATAGAAGAGACCCACGCCGAGGGAGGCACTGCGGAGCGTGGCGCTGTCAGTCAATGTGGGGAGAAAACTGGTCACTGGAGTGTTGGCCCCTCAGCTGTCTCTTTCAACCTGCCTTGAAAACGCGTTGCTTTGCTCGCACGCTGCACGCGTTCTGCACGTGTTTTTGAGAGTCTCGCGTCGCGCACGGTTATGATGTTATGATGTATACGCTCTGTCCGCATTTAATAGGATGCCGCAATTGAGGATTTTTTTTTCGTGGCAGTGATTTGGTAAAAGGGCAGCGAAGCAAGTTGTAGCAGACGACGCCGTCCTCGTCAGAGCGAAGTGCGTTTCGCAAGTGAAAGACGACGCTGTTTACGACATTAGAGGTGGATAAAACTTTCTGTACGTTCATAATTATATACCTGTTTTATTTGGTTTGCTGCGTGTACTATGCACTATGTTTGTTACTGGATGCATGGGTAAGGCCGCTTCTCATGCTTTAGGTTAAGCGGTTCTTGCGCTGCGACTGCTATTAGTTGGGATACCTTAATTTACTAGCACCCACCCAAGTTACCGTGTGGTATATACACAGCGCTTCAAAAATAAATGGTCTGTTTGGGGCTTCTTTCTGACCCACAACGAAAATTGACATCTATCTCGCGTGTCCTTCCTTGCATTATCACCGTTCTCATCGCGGGTACTTTGAGATCACGAACAGCGTGCGTACCATCATGATGAGCGCCCAGCTTTCATAGAAACTTTTTTGTGTGTGTCTAATCTGCAGGGGAAGAGCGCATTGCTATAAAGGCATTTTATCTTGGTCACGTATCAAAAATGCACCGTGCTGTTCGGGCTGCCCCTGCACACTCAGTAACAACTCGTTCACTGTATCTGCCATCGGACGTGCAACAACGGCTTATGCATTTTTTTTTTCTTTTTTTCATAGTTGTCGTGTCCACTCAAGCGGGAGCGTCGCACCTCCAGCGGCAAATGTAATTGCATCGCTGGCGTCTCTAGCGATTCTAAATCGCTTGAAAGCGAGTCATAGACATCGAGGAAAACAGAGTTCTCTTCATTTTGCATTGCTGGGTCGTCTTGAGCAATACCTTGTGGCACAGCCTGCTCCACAAAATTTTGTGCTGATCCGGCTGCCCTCACAGAATGACGCTTCCACCTAATCAAAATAAGGTTGTGGCAGAGATTAGATCGTGCCGTTCACAACAACGTTCATACGTTGGAGTTTTTCTTATGCAGATATTGTACGGTGATCATCATTGAGCATATGTGTAGTGCGACAGATAATATTAGTTTTTTTATCATCTTCAAGTATAAAATGTACAAGTCTGAAAATGAGTAGACGCGGTTTCCGTGATCCTGTTAGTAACGCCTTAAATTCACAAAATAAATCAAGTACTGCATACGAAATCAAACTCTATAAAAACATGTACGGTGTCTAAATGCCCCATTAAAAAAATTAGCAATTGTGTCCATCTGTGTGCACAGCAACACTTCATACAAGAACTTCACGGAGATAGCTGCGTATGAAAATTTATTGATTAAACATTTTACATGGTCTGTTGCTTGAATCAATTTTACTTTGTACGAAAACTATCAAAAAAGTAATTTGCTTGTTACTAACCGCGTTCCAATCTTACCCTTAAAATGTAACGGTGCTAAAGTGCCATGTTTTATCTAAACCCTTCTATTTTCGCTTGACTTGATAATTGCGCATACGCGGAACGAATTCTCACTGAGCTTGAAATCAGGAATCAAGAGTCCTCAGAAAACGCTTTAAAATGCATAGATAGGTAGGCGCTTCACTGCCTATGATACCTCTGCACCGTTTCCGCGTGAGATGTCCGTTTCTTGTAAGCCGCTGGAAACACTGTCGGTACATACGACGGGTGCAGACTTGAATCATTTTTGCAGTTTCCCACAAAATGTCTGCTACAAATCATTGTCCAAGCTTTTGGCAACCACACACTTCCGTCGGCGTTGCGTAGATATAAAAAATATATAACCACACATCACCAATACCACATTTGTACACAGCTTCAACTACTACGTCCCCTACAATATCCAATGATAGTAGCAGCATAAACACATT
Source organism: Rhipicephalus annulatus (assembly GCA_013436015.1). Lineage (NCBI taxonomy): Eukaryota > Metazoa > Arthropoda > Arachnida > Ixodida > Ixodidae > Rhipicephalus > Rhipicephalus annulatus. The sequence goes on from WOVY01009274.1 coordinate 696,651, forward strand.
TCTTCGCAATTTTTTTAACAGTGCTCTAAAGACGGACGTTGAAAATTTATACTTTTAAGATGGGGACGTGCATCTCCCAGTAACTCGATAGATTAGAGGAACGGTGACGCAGGAATTAACACCTGTTATTTTTAATGCATTGTGTGCCTGCTAATTTTTATGAAAAAATTGTTTACTTACTTTTTTCGGCGCGCTGTTTTAATCCATTCCTGTTGTCTGCTTGTTTCGTACCATCGGTTTGGGAAGCGGTAGAATTTCACTGGTGGAGTCGACCCCTTCGTGTTTGCATGGTTATTGTGACTGTTGACGACGCCGCAATAGTTCCCCCTTTTCTGTTGGGGTGACATCGCGGAACGAGGGACGTTTCACGTGCAGCGCGCGCTTCGCAAATGCGTGGAAGCCAAAGGGAGCGGAAGGGTCGGAAGACTCTACTGTTGTGCGCTTTTTCTGGCAGGGCAAAGGCGAGCGCTGGCGTCGCCGTGCAAACTTGAGCAGGTCTCCCCTATACAAGCGAAAACGTGCGACATCACATCGCTTTTATTACGTGACATATTCGTTCTTCGCTGCATTCGCCCACTCGAGTCCGCAGATAATGCTCCAGTTTTTACAGCGACGACACTCCGTTGATTGTGGTCACTTCATTGAATATCAATTAAACAGTGAAACATTATTTATTTGTAAATTACTTCACCATAAAGTATGGTGAAGTAATTTATTACTTGGCCACCTGAGGAACTTTCTAGCTTGACTTCTTTTTTATCAAGACCTGAATATAATGTTAAGATTCATTTCGTTCATTCTGAGCCTTACCTTCGCAATAGAAGTACATCACCACTGTCCTCGACAATTATTTTTCATCTCTCCCAGTGCCAGTAGGTCCGTTCAAGTGATGAAAACCTGTTTGCTGGACTATGTCATATGTGACATGTCGCTCAAGTGTCTGTCTCCGCATTACTTAACGAATATAGCCGTCTTTTGTAAACTTTCTACTGGCAAGTTTTTATTTTATTTTATTTTGTTCTTTTTAAAACTGGTTGCCTCAGACAAGCTTATAACGCCTCTGCTCACCACTGGATAGCCGCTGTTACGCGCAGCGCCTGGGCCAACGAGGGCACGACCTGCTCTATAAACTTTTTTTTATATAGAGCAGCTTATAGAGCAGTTTTTATAGAGCAGTTTATAGAGCAGGTCGTGGACGGGGGAGAGCGGCGTTCTTTGTTCATCAAACAAGTCACCGAAGGGTTGCCAACCTGCTGTCCGCCATGTATCATTGTCCTCCTTAGCCAGGAAGTGAGGTGGCATTCTGACACTATAAGACGTTCGACGAGACGACCACAATGGTTTCTTGGTGTCACAGGTGCAGTGTGGTGGCTACGGCACAATCAAAGACGTTGACTTAAGCGAGAGTGAGTGGCACCGTCAGAAATGGTGTGTGTGTCTCATGATTGCAGAAATCGGGTTCTTTTCTCCTCTTCTAACCACTACCACCTGATTCAACAGCGAATTCCGGACCCATTCCCTGATTTAATCAAAACGCACACTTTATTATGAGCCACCCAGCCCATTAGCAAGAGATCTCTCACCCTGTCTGTACACAATATAATAAATCCTCGGTTAAGTTTGCCATCCTACTCCTGAGTGCACATGCGTTTTCTTTTCTGTCTTTTCTGTCAAAAATTATCAACTTTAACACTGTTGACAGGTGATGACATACCCTGAGTAGGTTTGAGCATGTATTATGCCTTGACGCTTTTAATCTTCATTAAACTTTTCCCTTTCGCTTTCATCATTTGGGGCTTTGTGTAGTTCTTCATCTAACGCACTGCATTCGTGCGGCACTTCTACCACTCCATTTCCTCTGTATATACGCCCTGTTTTGGGCACGATCATAGGCTGCTATCGTGGACGGATAATTATGCCGTTTTGCATCTGTATGAGTACTCGAATAGTGCTACGGTGAACTCACACGCATCAAAACGCTGGGCCAGTACATTCAACGTCGTATGACCATAATCATTGCTAATTACGACCTAGAAAACCAGCGAAAATTGCTTTTAAGCCTAAGATGGCAGCGTCTATGCTTTAATGTAACTGATACATTTACTTTTTGTCAATTTGTCCAATATGTCATTTCATACAGCAGCCGCCGAACTTTTGCAGGTGTTCATATAGTGGTACTCTCGGTCTCTGAAGCTGGATTAAAATAACTAAGAAGCCTGGTTTTTACTGGCTAGATAAAATGTGAAACGAAGCTAAAATTAAGATGAAAAAGAAGACAAATCTGTGAAAAGTCAGTACTGGCGCATAAATGACACGCCGATTGCGTCAATGAAAATTGTCGGTGGCGGCGGCGCGGCGAAAACTCTCGGCGGCGACGCGCCGACCACTCGGCGCACACCTCTATATGTAAGTAAAGCCAACGTTTCTAGAACTAGTTCTAAAAACGTTGAGTAAAGCTGCGGTAACAAGGGTGAATTTTTCGCAAGTTGCCATCTTATTCATAGTGGAGAATGAAAAAAGTATGCAACTAAAAAGCATGGTTGTTATGTTATCGTCATAGTCTGCAAATGCAGCTGCCTAATGCAGTGCTTCAAACCCGTGCAGACTTCGAAAGTTAGATCGCAATGAAATTCGATGTGCATGTAATTTATTGCAACAACCATTCTATTCACCATGTGATATGATTGCACTAGATACACACAACATAACTAATTTTATCGTATATTTCTCTCTTGCGAAAGTGCCAGGTGTGCAAGCAGGTGAACATTTAAAAAGATTTAAGTTTATAAAGAGAAAGGGAGCATCTTAGTGCCATGTTTAAGCGTATTGCCGCCCACAAAAACAGCATCTGACCAAGTTGCATCTCAATTCCAAGGGATTTGCGAGCACACATGCCCGAGATTCTTTTATTCTCGATGGAGGCGAAAATGCTGTAGGCCCGTGTTCTCAGATTTGGGTGCTCGTTATAGAACCCCAGGTGGTCCAAGTTTCCGGAGCCCTCCACTTCAGCGTCTCTCATAATCATATGGTGGTTTTGGGACGTGAAACACCACATATCAAATCAACTGTGGTATTTCAATGCAAGACTGAGTTTTTAACCCATGCGATGCAAGTTACAAATGAGCAAAAGGATGAGCACACATATCACCAGCAGCTGCAGTTAGGTTTGTTGAGCACATGTGAGAGAGAGGGGGGGCCAAAAAGAAGATGGCATTCATTTTGGAGCTAAATTATTTCTGTTTCCTTTAAATTACATGGGCCTAAGGTAGCACTTTATCTCCAGTGCTTCACTAAAGCTCATGGCACAGCCTAATTGATGGCCTTGCTATGTACACGGACCTTTCAAAGAGAACTTCATAATGTAGTTTGAGTGCCTTTTAAGCAGTTTCATCTCGAACATGTTGGCCCTTGGGTGCTGCATTTATATTCATTTATGTTTTCTTCTGTATGTCATGCTCTCTCAAAGTTTAAAAGGGTACCACAGCATTTCTTCAACATCGTCAAAAAATTTTGCCGACTAAAAGGGTACACCAGCTTTTCTATAACTTGGTCAAAATATTTTGCCTATATGTAGTCAAAGCTATGGTGTCGGGAGTCACCTCATTGCTTTGGCGTGCCTTACAAGTGCCATCTCTAACACCTGACACAAATAGCCGACGACCTCAAAGATTCCCTACGCTTGCTATGTGCCAGATGGTATGTGTAAAAAGTGACACTCATAAGCTCGGGTTTCAGATAGCATGGGCTTTGAGGGTTTCAAGTATCCAGGAGGCACGTGATCTACTCGGGGGCATTAGACGTTCGACTCGTGCCACGATATGATGTATATAGGGCATTGCCCACTCATGAGCGCTGCAGCTATAAATAAACCAGTTCAGTTTGACACTACCACGCATCACTATAAACATAGTGTCAGAAGTTTGAGCAGCGACACCTCGCGTCGTGAAGTGATTACTCGTCAAAAAGTACAGTCATGACTAAATTGGAGCTAGGCTGCTGTCAACATAGTAATCATTGAGTTAACTTTGTTCACTGCAGGAGGAAGGCCTGTCCCTATGGAGGAAGGTAAAAGGCTAGGGTGAGTGTCATATGATAATCTTGAAGCCTAGTCATACAATACGTGAGGGCTGTAGTCATTTGATAAGCTTGTGCAATTATCGGTTTGTTCACTTTGGTCATAGTTGCGTCTTCAGTGGGCACTGTGCTCGAGAGGCACTGGGCCCTGGTTATTGAGAGAGGCAGCAACAGAGGAGGTTGGCTTGCCAAGGATAGCAGAGTGACTCTTGTGATGCTTTCCTCCATGCCTTTCCCAATGATTTCCTTTTTCACCCTGTCTTTATGAGCTGATTACACTTTATGTTTGAAAATTTCGTGTTTTTTTATCACCTGGCTGTTTCTGCCATCCTCAGCTGCACTTCCCACTCCTTGGTATTCATTCTTTTGCTCTAACTGACCACCATCGTATCTGAGCTGAATAATATTACACTGCATGCGGTAGGGCATTTAAAATTTCATGCCAGAAACAGCTAATTGTCACTTGCTGTCTCCATCATCGTTAACTAACACAGTAGGCAAATCTGACAGTCCGTGAATGGCAATTTTTTTTGAAGTTTATTCAGACAGTCATGATCTGGGATGAAGGGCCTAAAGGCAGATGCAACTGTCTGACAAAGGCCCCCTACCCATACATTGCTCAGGGGTGGAAAGCCCTGAGCAATGTATTGAAATTGGTCGACAATATTAAAAGTCACATGAGACGACGCGTAGGTACTGCAGCTTCCATGGTGTACTGTCAACAGCAAAGGTATGCAGGAGGTTGGATCTAAAACAAATGCGAACTTCTGCTATATAAGTATGTATTGCTTGTAATAAATCTGGTGACTGTATAGGTCAGGATGCCAAGCACAGTGTGAAAAATTTATTTCTAAATTATATTCCCAGACAAAGCGGGAATTTAGCTTTCACAAACATTTGCGTCGCCGCAAACTTTTGCTGTTGATAGTACCTCAACATGCTGCTGTCATGCACTCCCGAATCGAATGTAACAATCAATATGGTCAAAGAAAAAAAAAGCTCAATGCCATGATGGATGGCAATGTAACTTTTTGATCCTGCGTCTCCCCTATGTCATAGCTCACCCTCACATTTTTTGTGTATGTTACAGCATTTTTGCGGCAATGAAAGAAAAGAGAAAGCATAATGGGATTGCACTCACATTATGTCGTAGCTCTGCTGATACTTCATAGATTGGGATGTTTTGTGGCAAAATATCTGTGAGGAAACATAGTTAATTAGCAAGATCTTTACATGATAACTGAAAGAGATGTTGCAGGGCCCTTTTATATATTGGGTATTGGATTTTACTGAAAGTTCGCATGCCTCCTTGCTGTGACCCACCGGTGGTACATTTGTCCTTCCTCAGGCCTTAGAGTATTATTTGAAACTGCCATTGGAGCTGTTGTTGAGCAGATGAATTGAAAGCTATGCCATGTCAATCTGGGCCAATAATAAATATAATACTGGTGCTTTTTTTAATATTTGCAAGCACATAGGATTTCTAAGAGCTTAGAAATTTGTGTGCATAGGGTTATTCAATTGGGGGCACGTAACATCCTAGCAGCACCGGCCCCCAATGAGGTGTTATGTTGTCAACTTTCCCAGATGGAGCCACTCGATGATACCACACTGATTAAAAAGTAGTAGAACAGAAAACGTGTACAAACTACATCTGCTGCACTTGAAGGTACCATCTACTGTTGAGGGCTCGTCCTGAAATACTAGTGCCAGTGAAAATACAATATCTCAAGATCATAGAAACAAGCCTTTAATATCATAACAATTTACTGGCTCAGGTGTTGTGCACAAGGTACAGCCGTCTGCACCTTTAACACGTCGCCAAGGCTAGTTTGATTGATGCCAGCCGCAAAGTGCTGGGCGCTTTTGCCGAGATAATAACTCAGCAGGCTTGGATAGTATGTTGGCATGTATGGTTAGCATTTTGGCAACGGAGCCCAAGCGTACGTCGTGTCAGCGTCAATCAAACTGCTGCAGGACACGCGGCGGAGCATTCGTGTGAAAGGTGCAGACGGCTGTACATAATCTAATCCTGGCTGCGTGGCTCTTTTTTGATTAAAGTGAAATGCCACAATAGTTGTGTGCCCAGCAATGAGCTCACATTATCTTTTTCTCTGCTGAAAAAAAAATTGTACCCACTTGGTTTTCTTTTTTTTTCTGAATGACACAGCATGGCCATCTGTGTTCATCTAGTCTTAGAAATCACAACTAGATGGTTGTTGAGATAGGTTCACCACATGAGAAATTTTTGCTTATGGTGACTCTAGTTGTCATTGGTTATTTTGGTAAAAAATTTCATGGTGAATATACTCATCAATGAGAACTAAACGGTTAAAGGACCAAAAGTGTTCAAGATTGCTTGATCTAATATAGCAGTGTGCATCATAATCATATCTTGATGTTGGTATGTATAAGCCTTAAAATATAAGTCTAAAATCCATTTGCCGAGCATATCTAAAACTAAATATTTCAATGTTTCCTAAAAAGATCTTGCGAGTCAAGATACTGATGAGGTTTCGATTGCATCAAAAAGTGAAGGACCTTCAATAGTTAGCAGAAGTCTTTTAACTTCACAAACACACCAGAATACTGCTCAATATTGCCATTCTTTAATGGTAAACTTGGACTTCGACATTATGTGCTGCAGAAGGAGGTCAACTTTACAAAGCAGAAAGTGTGGCTTTTGCGTCACCTACACTGCACATATTGTGAATCTTTTCGATCTGTTGTGGGTCATTTATAGACCACGGGCTTCCTGCTCAGCTCAAGCACCTTTGCGCCATTGGAAAATCTATGCACAGGGGTGCAACAGCCAAAATAGAATTAGGAGCAATTTTTGAAGCAGCAAAATGTTACTTTTGAAGCACAAAAATGCAAATCTGGAGCAGGTTACAGAAACAAAACATCGACCCTACTAGTTCTCAAAATTATGCACGATTAGTTGAACAAAATGTGCGATGTCCCGTAATTAGTGCTAACAGCTCCTTCAAAATCATAATGCACATTTTTGCAGGGCATCAGTGTACTGCGGCAAAGGTGAATTAAGCAGCGTTCTGCACGAGTTAGAACAAGTCATGAAACACCGCAACAGTCCCACCACTTTTTGTTGCTTTTTTTTACAATCTGACCGGATAAGTAACAACGGCGCGCACTTGTTGGACCAGTGAGACGGCACCGGATATCTATTGCTCGGATGACGCAACTTCAAGACAGAAAAATGTATTATGTGCTGTTGCTATATCAACCAACATTGTCTCCGGCAACACCAATTTTCCAGCACATCGTGTGTGTTTGTGTGCGGGGAACGCGGCATATACTTCCAGTTTTAGTTGCTAACATGCCATAGCCACGTTTGCTGTCTGGAGAGTTCATTTTTTTTCCGCGAAGCGTTGGTGGCTACAGCAACTCCTTTTGTTTTCAAGTTGCGTCGTCCCGCCTATATAGGTATCTGCAGCAGTCAGCGGACCAATAGCGCACGGTTTTGTTAGTTTGTCTGGTCGACCGCGTGTTGCGAGTGCCCAGACCTAATGGGAATATATTCTTATACCGTGTTTGAGGCTAGGGTCGACCTGCACACTTGGATTGACTGATCATGCAAGCTGCATGCAAATAGTCAACGTGGTCGCCATTTCTCGCCGAAATTAGCGCAGCTGAGAAAACTTTCGAAACTGGTCAGGCATTTTGGCACAGCTTGGCGCAATTTCAGCAAATTTCACAGTTTCGGCGCAAAAATTAAGAATTATATCTAATTGGCGCAATTGGTGCAGCTGTTGCACCTTTGTTTACAACGAGTTTCTCTGGTGTGAGTTTTTTTTTTTTTGCAGCATCGGCTCTACATGACAGTAAAAGCCAATATGTTACCTTGCCTTCTAACAACATGATAGTGTAACATCTTATTTTCACTATTCCATCTAATAAGTAACAGAATCATTATGGCAGGAAGGCACTCTTTGAATGGCCGTATTTTCGTGTACATGCAACGAACTTTGCTCTGGTAAGGAATAAGAATGTGGTTTTTATGCACAAATCATTTTTGCCAAAGTTGAATTCTTTTGCAAGATGCTTAGTTTCTATTTATAAAAAACATAAGATGTTCGTCACCACAAGTTGAAATTAAAAAAAGAAGCCAATTCAGTGGTATCTTTGGAGATGTATAGTGGTGCGTGCGAGGATCAATCCCATTTATCAAAAATCAAGAGTGCTTTACTTGATAACAGGTGATTCACTTGATTAGAATACTATGGACAAGCTTGACAATAAGGATACACTGCTGTGTTAAGAATGCATGTTTTTTTTCAGCTACATGTATATTGTGGACGAGATTCACAGCTAATAACATTAGCCCATTGCATGCATTTACTAAACTCATTGCTGCATAACTTGCCTAATCTTGACGATAGGAGCTTGGTGAAATTTATGAAACTGATTAGAGAACTGAAATTAATTACAGTACACATCGATAATTTCTAATCACGGAATTTTATTTTCTGTGTGTGGCATATTTAAAGCAATTTGCATGACAACTGTTTTACATCAACGATGGCTCTTGTTCGCTATGTTGACAAATTGTCCACTATGTAGGCAAAGCTGTGGTGGCAAGGGTGAATGTTTTGCGAGTTGGCATCTTATTCATAGTGGAGAATGGAAAAAATTATGCAAATGAATAGCATTGTCGTTTTGTTCATTGTCGTTTTGTTCAACTGAATTGGCAACTGCCAATTCAGTTGCCTAATGCTGTTTCCTGAACCTGTACTCACTTTTAAAGTTAGATCACAATGACATTTGAAGTGCATATAATTTATTGCAACAACCACTGAATTCACCATGAGACGGTTACATTAGATGCACACAGCATAAATAAATTTATCGTACATTTGCACCCTTTCAAAAGTACCAGTTGGGCAAGTAGGTGAACATTTAGAAAGATTTAAACTCATAAAGACAAAGGTAACATATTAGTGTCATGTTTAAGTGTATTGCAGCCATAAAAAACAGTTTCTGAACAAGTTGCATCTCAATTCTACGGACAACTGCCTGAGATTCTTTTACTTTTTTACACTAATTCATAGAACAATTTTCAAAACAATCAATGTGTAGTCTTTCAAGCTATTGGGTGGCACAGGAATTTTCCTTCATGAAACAACCATGCAGTGCAACTGATTTTGTAGTCACACTCATCATTCTGTTCCATTCCAATGAGACACCTTATTGATGACAGGCAGGAGACTATTTGATAGCTTGTAGTGAGTGCCATCTCAGTCAAAGTGAGTAGGTGGAGACTTATCATTGTCATCAGGAAAAGTAAAATGCTTGCTAAGCTCAATAGCCAGGAGTGAACGTATGAGCCCAACACCACCTGCCCTTTCAGGTGCTGGGTGACAGACCCTCCCTGTGCCAGCAGGCATGCAAAAGTGCTGTGGTGTAAACTGAACTTTCAGTAGGTTGCCTGCATGATTGTGTGAGAGGAAGCCTTTTGAACCTCGCTCTTTTCTCTCTTAGGGCAATTGTACAATGTGCGGGAAGACTAAGGGCAGGCCATCCCAGTGTACAGAATTCATCCCCCGTCCACATGGAGAAGTGAATGGAAGTTTTGCTGCATACTTCCCAGTGTCATTTTACTGCAGCCGGCAAAAGAAAAACTCCAGGAATTTTTTTTCTGGAAAGCACAAAGAGGTGGTGTTTAGCGTAATAAAAATAAAACGATTTCTGTAATCGAATTCTGTCTACGCTTCCTGTTGTGTGTAGAAAAAAATTTTGATATGCAATCCAAAACATACTAATACACTGCCGAGATACAAGTACTTCATCGGATACATAAAATTTTATGGTTCCTTATCAATTATTATGTGCCAAAATTCGCACTTGCTGCAATGATGACTTGTGGTGAATTTTAAGTGCAGCTAGTTAGTTGCTAGATTGAACAATTGTACCAAGAATAATTTACTTTTAAAAGAAATGATTTAAGCATAGACAAAACCAACTAACTATAAACAAACTGCAGTTAGTCAAAATGTACTTTCTATAGTGCATCATATATTGAAACTACTTGTATGTAATATTATCGCTATGAACAAAGGGCAGAACCACAAAAACAATCAATACCGTGTTCGAATGCCAAACAACCATGTTTGAACAATGTTCACGTCAACTGATGAATTGAACTTAAGTAGAGCGTCCTCGAAGTGCGAAAACATCAGTGACACAATAAAAATGGGCGGCACGCGAACACCATTGATCACAGCCGGTAAGGTAGCATATCGCATGTGAGGCAAATGCGCTAACTTGTGAAAGCAGAGCTTGCACCGTGGTTGCCGACACGCGAAACTGGGTCGCACTAAAGGGAGCTTATATCAGCGGGAAGCAACGCATTGAAACAGACGTCACAGACGCTTACGACACATATGCACCACCCCTAGGAAAGTACACCGACTACACGAGAACTGTGCGCTCAGCATGACAAACTTGCCACGATAATTGATAACAATACTTTTGAAGCATGATGTGAAATTCTTCGTTCTGGAATCATCTATAAAGAGCTGCATGTCAGGAGACAAACTGTCAACACAACTTATTCTCATTAAGCAGCTGTTCCATAACAGAATAAGGCGTACCATTCCTTGATGGTCAATAAAATAGAAGTACTCCCTTGTGTACTCTTTTGTAGAATGGCCCTGTTTATAATGAAGATTTCTAATGACTACGCCTGCCACGCGGCTTGGTAGGTTATGGAGCGATTTCCAGCGCAACGCATGCCACTTCACTTTCTTCTAAACTATAGTAAATAAATAACTCTGCAATAGCCGCCAATCTATTCCGTTTAAGTAAAGTGTGTACAAGTGGCCTGGCTGCACACCTTATAGGGCCACTCAGCTAGTTTGACAATTTTGAGCTGACAAGTGCAACGCGTAGATGGGGTGTTCAAGATCACGTCTGCCGAAATTTGTAACACTACGCCCTGCGGAAATGGATCAAATTCCAAGATGAACGCTACTACCCATTTCTTTTGCGAGCCCGCGCCCAGAGAATTAGGGCATGACGTGCGCGTATGCAAGACTCTACGTACACGGAAGTGCAGTGACATTGGTTCTCTACGTAGACGACTGTGCCCCGATGTTGCCAATAGTGGCACCTGACAAGCATGGCGAAACTCATTTAACATGACATGAGCAGTTAATGTAATTTGTAGCTTGAATAGAATAATAAAACTTTGGACAAATAAAAAAGACGCAGTAGGAGAATGTGCGCATGTTTTTTCCATTTTTTTCCCGATGAATCGCAACGACATGGAGGGCTAATGTGCCGGCATTTCATTTGCGCTCGTATCCCTGCGGTCAGCACATCGAGCAGATGACAGCCGTGGAAGCGAAAGTAATGCTCCTACGCGTTTACGCACTCATTGTGTTCGTCTATTCTACCGCATCTAAGCCGCGTTTCCAAACAATTCTGCAGAAACGGGCAGTAGACCATAATAAAATGTTGATTAAAAAAAGCTGTCGGAGAGGGTAGAGAAGAGACTTGGCTTGCGAACGCTACACCGAGGAGCAGCAAGAATTTCGAGCTCGCCTCCTCTCATCCTTGTTTCGTGCTGCTTAAAAAAAAGTTTTCTCAGCTCGTAATGAACCGACTGAAAAAACATTTGTGGCAAAATGCTCCTAAAATTTGTTATGGGGCCTGGTGAGTGGCCGTTTAAACCTAGTGTGACGTCCCCGCAAACACGGACTGAACCCCGGTCCTTTCAAGATGTTTACGCTCGTTTCTTCAACCCACGCATTAAAAAAAAGGAAAAGAAAACCTTCGGTGTAACAAATGGGCATTCCGGAGTGGAGTACCCGGAAAAATTATTTCTACTGTTCTCGCCCCCCCCCCCACGCAAACACGAGAACCGGGCGGCGCCTTCTTGTCTAGAGACAGTGTGACAGTGTGACAGTGTACGGTGGCAATAATCCGCGCGCACGCTTCAGATTTGTGGCATGGGGGAGCAGCAGAGCACCTTTTGTTGGTTCGGGGAATGCGACCCTGCTGAAGCGCCTGCGCAGGGTCTGGCCTGACTTTCCGTCAGCTTCCGTGGCTCCAGGGCTCATTACTGCGTTCTGCGCGGATGGCCATCCGCGGCGTTGAATGACGAAGAAGCGGCGGCTGCGGAGAATTTCGCGGGAGACACCGAGCTGCATGGAAATGTTGAGACTCGGTCTGGAAAACGGCTCATCAAGTACCAGAAACCGGGGCAATCGGTTCGGCCGAAAACATTTCGGCACAACACTGCAAACTCCGGACGTTGGCCATTACAGACGACGCACTTTGTCAGAAGCATCGGGACCATTGTTCGCCCGTAATTAAAGTGTCTTGGGACAGCTCGCCCATCTCTCTCTCTGAGGCTTGAGTTTGTACATTGTTACTTGCTCGGCTTTGTTTGGGAGAGGGTTTTCTACTGGTGTGGGCCGCGGGGGCGGCCGTCGAAGATGATACACTCCGACTGACAAGAAAATATGCCGCGTCGATAGTGGCGATTGGTTTGGTGCCCCGGTAGGGTGGAGTCGGAACCCGAGAAAAGCGGCCACTGGGTCAAGGAAGGAGAGAGGCGAGGAGAGTCATTCCCAGGAGAGGAAAAGAAGTACACGGCGACGGAAGGGGACAGATCAGACCTCGACGCAAAGAACCAACCTTCGGCCCCGACTCGAGCAGCCAACTCCGAGGCTCCGACTACAACATGGACATTCTGTGAGACGAACTTCACCTCCCTTACTTAAACTAGCTTTGCGGGAAGGGATGCGGCATATTGAGACATTGCGCAGTTTTATGAATTAAGGACTTTATCATTTGTGTCGTCGTGTGTTTACTCTGTATTGAGGCACCCTTGTATTGTCACCGTTACTTCGCTTATGTATCTTGTTTCGCGTGTCGCGAGTGTTTGCTGATGTGTTACAATTTCGCTGCACAACAGGTGATGAGGATGAGACAAGTAAAGATCACAGACAAGCTACGACGTTTTCCCTTGTTATGCCTGCGAGTCGACAGCGAACTTCCGTGCCTCTGGAAAAGGCAATCTGTGTCAAGGCCAGCCCGATCTCCGCCTGACGCGCACAACTCAACGGCGTAAACACGCGCGGCGCCTTTCTGGCGCCCACGTGCAGTGAGTCAGCGCACGTGCAAGCGAGCCCGTCGAGTAAACAACCGGCGTTTTCCTGTCTGGGGGTCTGACGCAATGCGCGGCGACGTCACTCGCCCTTGGGTGCAGCCACCTGCAGCGCAGCCTCTCCAGATTCGTTGAGAAAGAATGACGCGGCCCAGCGGCGACCCCCATTGGAGGAGTCTGCCCTGACGACCAGCGGCGCTTCTAATTGGACATTTTGGTTGCACCCGGTGCATATAAAAGAAGCCCTGCAGCGCGTCGCGATCGGCGGTCCTAAGGTGAAGGAGACCTGTTGGAGAGCTGACATGTGTGTCAGAGGGGACCCATTTTGAGAGCAGACCTATGTGTTAGAGAGGAGAGCTCGGCTCTTCGAGTCTCTGTCGGCCCCAGTGCCGAATTTGTAACGCCTCTGTATATATGCTGTACATAAACCTTGTTTAACTCACCGTCGTCTCGTCCGCTCGTCTATCAGCTCTGCGCAGAAGCAGTCGCGAGCTGAGAAACCTATGCTACCAAACGGCTGGTGACCTTCCCGGCGGAGTTCGAAGCAGTGGCGCCTTCGGGACCGTGTTGGCGTCGCCGTCTTTCGCAACAATGGTTGGCAGCTGCGGGATCGGCCGGCGTCAGCGACATCGATGCAGTGAGTGCCTGATGTTTTCCCCTCAGTTCACCAGACTACTCTAGCTCAGGTTGTAGTAGTTTAGAGAAGGGCTGTGTGAAGCATTGAAGCGAGCTTTGATCGTTTCAAGCCAAGTCGAAGCGCTTTGAAACCAAAGTTAATGCGGAGGGTGTAAACACGGGAGTGTTTAAAATTGCTTGCGCGTCTTGCTAGTAGGCTTATAGTGGGTACGGCAAGTAGATTCTTAACAGGGGCAAACAGCAAGAGGCTAGTGTGAACGATGGAGAACCTTAAAGTGAAGGAACTCATCGAAATTTGTGAGGAACTCGGCATTACTTTGGGCCGTGCGAGACGAAAGCAAGCGATCATTGAGATCATGAAGGATGAGGGAGTGTCGGCTGAGGAAGTCGATGAGGCCTGGGTGGATATCAAAGCACGCCGCGAGGAGGCTGAAAGGCGAGAAGCTCCTGAACGTGAAGAAGCTGAAAGGCGAGAAGTTCGGGAAGAAGCTGAAAGGCGTGAACGCCGCGAGGAAGCCGAGAGACAGGAGCGCCTCGAGTTGAAACGAATAGAATTGGCAATACTGCAATGTTCGCAGGCGCCTAGCGTAGCTTCTCCAACAGTTCAGGTCAGCGGTTATAGAATTCGGGACCAACTGCCACCGTTCGTAGTAGGCGAGGACATGGCGAAGTATCTCGTCAAGTTTGAACACGTATGTGAGCGAAACGCTTTGGAGCGGTCTCTTTGGGCGCAGAACCTGTTAGCTCTTCTTCCCGGCGAAGTGTCCGACGTGATAACTTGCTTGTGTCGTGTGTTGTCTGTTGTCGAACTGTTCTTAGCAAGTTGCAGAACCATCGACAAGTGCTGAAACCGAAGATGGTCAGAAGAGACGAGTGAAGCTGGTCGACAAGTTGTGGTGAAAAGCCAGTGGAGCTGGGATCCGTCCTCAAGAATGGGATGTGTTTCTGGAACAGAGTCTGGAGCTGCATTCTCCCCATGGCCCTGGAGGCGAACCTGGAGGGACCTGGCGAACGAGTGCGCCTGACATACGAGCCCCGTGCAAGCAGCTCGTTTTTTCGGCGCATTTTCTGGCGGCGGGGGTGCTGTTATGCCTGCGAGTCGACAGCGAACGTCCGTGCCTCTGGAAAAGGCAATCTGTGTCAAGGCCAGCCCGCAGTCCGCCTGACGCGCACAACGCAACGGCGTAAACACGCGCGGCGCCTTTCTGGCGCCCACGTGCAGTGAGTCAGCGCACGTGCAAGCGAGCCCGTCGAGTAAACAACCGGCGTCTTCCTGTCTGGGGGTCTGACGCAATGCGCGGCGACGTCACTCGCCCTTGGGTGCAGCCACCTGCAGCGCAGCCTCTCCAGATTCGTTGAGAAAGAATGACGCGGCCCAGCGGCGGCCCCCATTGGAGGAGTCTGCCCTGATGACCAGCGGCGCTTCTAATTGGACATTTTGGTTGGACCTGGTGCATATAAAAAAAGCCCTGCGGCGCGTCGCGATCGGCGGTCCTAGGTGAAGGAGACCTGTCGGAGAGCTGACATGTGTGTCCGAGGGGACCCATTTTGAGAGCAGACCTATGTGTTAGAGAGGAGAGCTCGGCTCTTCGAGTCTCTGTCGGCCCCAGTGCCGAATTTGTAACGCCTCTGTATATATGCTGTACATAAACCTTGTTTAACTCACCGTCGTCTCGTCCGCTCGTCTATCAGCTCTGCGCAGAAGCAGTCGCGAGCTGAGAAACCTATGCTATTAAACGGCTGGTGACCTTCCCGGTGGAGTTCCAAGCAGTGGCACCTTCGGGACCGTGTTGGCGTCGCCGTCTTTCACAACACCCTACACAATAGTGTCGTGCCTCGATAGGAGGCGGGGAGGGCTGGCTTGTGGGAAGGAGATGAAGCAGCCTCTTAAGAAGCGCGCCTCCGACGACGTTACGAAGGGCGCCACAAATCTCACCACTGCAACCACTGTTACGAAAGACGGCGACGCCAACACGGTCCCGAAGGCGCCACTGCTCCGATCTCCGCCGACACGGTCACCAGCCGTTTGGTAGCGTAAGTTTTTCAGCTCGCGACTGCTTCTGCGCAGAGCTGATAGACGAGCGGACGAGACGACGGTGAGTTAAACAAGGTTTATGTACAGCATATATAGAGAGGCGTTACAAATTCGGCACTGGGGCCGACAGCTTAGAGACCCGAAGAGCCGAGCTCTCCTCTCTAACACATAGGTCTACTGCTTGCGCCACGCCGCAGGGCTTCTTTCATATGCACCGGGTGGATTCTTTGAGTAACCATATGTCCAATCAGAAGCGCCGCTGGTCATGAGGTCAGAATCCTCCTATGGTGTTGCCGCTGGGCCGCGTCATTCTCATCGAATCTGGAGCCGCTGCGCTGCGCGTCGCTGCACCCAACGACGAGTGACGTCGGCACGCATTGCGTCAGACTCGCCAGACAGGAAGGCGCCGATGGCTTGCTCGACGGGCTCGCTGGCTGAGGTGACTCACTGTACGTGCGCGGCAGAGAGGCACCGCCACGTGATGACGCCATTGGTTTGTTCGCGTCAGGCGGGCTCGCGGGCTGGCCTTGACACAGATTGCCTTTTTCAGAGGCATGGAGGTTCGCTGTGGACTCGCAGGCATAACAGCACCCCCGCCGCTAGACAATGCACCGGGAAGACGAGCTGCTTCCACGTGGCTCGGATGTCAGGTGCGCTCGTTCGCCTGGTCCCTCCAGGTTCACCTCCAGGGCCATGGGGAGAATGCAGCTCCAGACTCCGTTCCGGGAACACATCCCATTCTTGAGGACGGATCCCAGCTCCACTGGCTTGTGGCCACAACTTGTCAAACAGCTTCGCTCGTCTCTTCTGACCATCTTTGGTCTCAGCACTTGTCGATGGTTCTGCAACTTGTCAAGAACCGTTCGACAACAGACAACACACGACACAAACAAGTGCCCTCGGTCACCCGACAGAACACCAGACAAAGTATAGTGCAACATATACCTAGCTACGTGTCTATCGGAATTTCGTTCCCTCTACATCAAGAGGCGCATGTGGGACAAAAGACTCTTAAAATGAGAACACAAATTTTTACACGTACAACAACGAAACGAAACAGAATAGAACATAAAGTTGGCTCTTTGAGCTCCTTCTGGACGACAGCGCTCAGCTAAGGTCGTTATGAGGTCAAAATTGTGCCCCGAATCGCCAGCGAAAAACCAAAGGGTGGAGAAGGTACTAACACGCACCGCTCAATGCGTCTGCATTAGCGTTTAGCTTTCCTTTGTTTGTTACGAACGCCAAAGTTGTGCTGTTGGAGTATCATGCTCCACCAGTAACCGGCCACTTTTAGGCGACGATACCTATGTGGTACTAAGGGCTGCCCGTACTTGCGACGTTGCACATCTGTGTAACTGCAATATGGAAGTCCATATTTCTCATAAAAAGAAACATTCCTTCTCAGGTCCTCCTTCCGGACTTCACTTAACCTTGGCTCTAGATTGAACTGCTCCAAGATTACCTCCGATCCCCTTTCGATTACATCACTAGAACTCAAAATTTCTTCTCCCTCCTCCACTGAAGTAGTCAACAGCAGATTTACGACCACTTGACGTTGAACGTATGGTTTCATCAAGTTACTGTGGTAAATTTTGTTCGGCCGCCTTTCTTATTTCATTTCGTAATTGGTATCAGAAAGCTTCATGGGTGCCTTCCACTTGCCCGCGAAGTTTCACCGCTCTCTGACAAGTGTCGCATGAGCGTACAAAGTCTTCGATATCCTTCCAGCATTTCGGCCAATAAAACTCAAGGGAAACTTTAGCCTTGGTCTTTTTTATGCCGAGATGCCCTACCCATGCGTTTTCATGCGCCAGTTCCAATAGGTGGTGACGATACTTTTGTGGCACCAAGAGCTGCTCATACTTGCGACCTTGCGCATTTGTGTAGCTCCGATACAAAAGCCCTGCTTTCTCAAAAAAAGAAACATTCTTTTTGTTTTTTTCCCAAGTTTACGCTTTTCATTAGCGCTTTTATCGAGAGGTCCGCACGCTGCTCTCTAATGAGCGTTTCTCGATCAACCCTCGACAGCTCACTCCAACTTTCCGCTACAGGCGAGAGCGTTGCACCCCTCTCGCTCTGACTCAATGGCGCCACGTCATCTCCCCCTGCTACGGAAACCACGCCAGTCGCTTCGGCGACGGGCCGCTCGAGTGACTGCTCAAATGACTCAAACGGAGAATTTCGTGTCTGAGGCTCCGTCGACTCGCCTACTACGAACGGTGGCAGTCGGTCCCGAATTCTATAACCGCTGACCTGAATCGTCGGAGAAGCTACGCTAGGCGCCTGCGAGCACTTGTAGGATTGCCAATTCTATTTGTTTCAACTCAAAGCGCTCCTTTCTCTCGGCCTCCTCACGGCGTGCTCGCCTTTCAGCTTCTTCACGTTCGCGAACTTCTCACCTTTCAGCCTCCTAGCGGCGTGCTTTGATATCTCCCAGGCCTCATCGA
This sequence comes from Rhipicephalus annulatus, assembly GCA_013436015.1. Taxonomy (NCBI): domain Eukaryota; kingdom Metazoa; phylum Arthropoda; class Arachnida; order Ixodida; family Ixodidae; genus Rhipicephalus; species Rhipicephalus annulatus. The sequence continues at coordinate 714,976 of WOVY01009274.1, forward strand.
CTTCCTCAGCCGACACTCCTTCATTCCTCATGATCTCGAGGATCGCTTGCTTTCGTTTCGCACGGCCCAAAGTAATGCCGAGTTCCTCACAAATTTTGATGAGTTCCTTCACTTTAAGGTTCTCTATCTTTCACACTAGCCTCTTGCTGTTTGCCCCTGTTAAGAATTTACTTGCCGTACCCACTATAATCAACTAGCAAGACGCGCAAGCAATTTTTAACACTCCCGTGTTTACCCCCTCCGCAATAACTTTGGTTTCAAAGCACTCTGACATTCCTTGAAACGATCAAAGCTCACTCTAATGCTTCACACAGCCCTTCTCTAAACTACTACAACCTGAACTAGAGTAGTCTGGTGAACAGAGGGGAACACATCAGGCACTCACTGCATCGATGTCGCTGACGTCGGCCGATCCCGCAGCTGCCAACCACTTTTACGAAGCGCACCTCCGACGACGTTACGAAGGGCACCACGAATTTCACCACTGCAACCACTGTTACGAAAGACGGCGACGCCAACACGGTCCCGAAGGCGCCACTGCTCCGATCTCCGCCGACACGGTCACCAGCCGTTTGGTCAGCTCGCGACTGCTTCTGCGTAGAGCTGATAGACGAGCGGACGAGACGACGATGAGTTGAACAAGGTTTATGTACAGCATGTATACAGAGGCGTTACAAATTCGGCACTGGGGCCGACAGCTTAGAGACCCGAAGAGCCGAGCTCTCCTCTCTAACACATAGGTGTACTGCTCGCAACGCGCCGCAGGGCTTCTTTTATAAGCACGGGGTGGATTCTTTGAGTAACCAAATGTCCAACCAGAAGCGCCGCTGGTCGTGAGGTCTTAATCCTCCAATGGGGTCGACGCTGGGCCGCGTCATTTTCATCGAATCTGGAGCCGCTGCGCTGCACGTGGCTGCACCCAAGGACGAGAGACATCGCCATGCATTGCGTCAGACTCGCCAGACAGGAAGACGCCGATGGCTTGCTCGACGGGCTCGCTTGCTGAGGTGACTAGCTGTGCGTGCGCGGGAGAGAGGCACCGTCACGTGATGACGCCGTTGAGTTGTTCGCGTCAGGCGGGCTCACGGGCTGGCCTTGACACAGATTGCCTTTTTCAGAGGCATGGACGTTCACTGTGGACTCGCAGGCATAACAAGCTCCGGTATCGACGAGGCGAGGTGAAAGTTCAAATTGAAATGGTTTCACGGCGTCTCCCTGCACGGAAGTCTCGTTAGGAGGCAGGGGGCGTCATAGTCGGTATTGATGTACAACGCCCGATGTCACAGTTGCATAGGACAGCATACACGCTACTTTCTCAGCCAATGGGAACACGCAATTCGCTTTGAAGGTCCCTTTCCCTCACCGACAGGTGCAGCAGAGGCCGGGCAGGAGATGGTACGCGAGGGTAATTCAGTGTTGCTGCCTGTATGAACCTATGTTCTCCCTCCATCCCGCTTTTCGTTTGGTTTGAGATGTTCGATAAGATCTTAAAACTTTGTGCATGTGTGAAATGAAAGCGTATTGAAATGTGTGTATCCTCTGTTCGATTGTGCCGAGAGTGGACAGTGCAGGTGAAGTGTGTGATGTGCTCGCATGATAGTGAACCTTCCGCACACATGACTGAACGCTGCGTGCCAAACCATCCGACGAGCAGCTGTGACCATTGTGCGTTTATGTCCACGCGTCATCCACGAGTTTCTGCGGTAATTCTGAAGGTTTCAAGTGTTTCGTGCGCGGTAGAAACACGGAATCAAAGTGCTTCGTGGTGTGTGATGATACAGCGACAATCACAGATTGGTTCCTCTCAGCGACGCGCTGCCGCCAGGGCTGAATCACAAGTGTGCTGTGTTCGCATACCGTATTCCTAAGACTTGAACTGGTATAGCGCATTACGGGGAAGAAAAAACGGCCGAGCAGACCGACACAAGAGGACAGAGCACTATACCAGTTCAAGTACGACGAACCATCTCGCCCAATTTTCAACACTCCTAAGACTGCCGCAATGTCTCAATTTCGCTGCGCAACCCGAAGGCGCTATGCACCCGCATTTCTCGTGTTTGAATTTCCCCGCTGGTAAAATTCATCTGCAAGATGGATTGTGACGTCCCCGCAAACACGGACTGAACCCCGGTCCTTTCAAGATGTTTACGCTCGTTTCTTAAACCCACGCATTAATAAAAAGGAAAAGAAAACCTTTGGTGTAACGAATGGGCATTCCGGAGTGGAGTACCTGGAAGGATTATTTCTACTGTTCTTGCCCCCCCCCCCTCGTGCAAACACGAGGACTGGTCGGCGCCTTGTTGTCTACAGACAGTGTGACAGTGTACGGTGGCAATAATCCGTGCGCACGTACCCTTCAGATTTGTGGCATGGGGGAGCAGCAGAGCACCTTTTGTTGGTTCGGGGAATGAGACCCTGCTGCAGCACCTGTGCCGGGTCCGGCCTGAATTTCCGTCAGCCTCCGTGGCTCCAGGGCGCATTACTGCCTTCTGCGCGGATGGCCACCCGCGGCGTTGAATGACTAAGAAGCGGCAGCTGCGGAGTATTTCGCGGGAGACACCGAGCTGCATGGAAACGTTGAGACTCGGTCTGGACATCGGCTCATCAAGTACCGGAAACCGGGGCAATTGGTTCGGCCGAAAACAATTCGGCACAACACTGCAAACTCCGGACGTTGGCCATTACAGACGACGCACTTTGTCGGAAGCATCGAGACCATTGTTCGCCCGTAATTAAAGTGTCTTGGGACAGCTCGCCCATCTCTCTCTCTCTCTCTCTGTCTCTCTCTCTGAGGTTTGAGTTTGTACATTGTTACCTACTCGGCTTTGTTTGGGAGAGGGTTTTCTACTGGTGTGAGCCGTGGGGGCGGCCGTCGAAGATGATACACTCCGACTGACAAGAAAATATGCCGCGTCGATAGTGGCGATTGGTTTGGTGCCCCGGTAGGGTGGAGTCGGAACCCGAGAAAAGCGGCCACGGGTCAAGGAAGAAGAGAGGAAAGGAGAGTCATTCCCAGGGGAGAAAAAGAAGTACACGGCTACGGAAGGGGGCAGATCAAAGCTCGACGCTAAGAATCAACCTTCGGCCTCGACTCGAGCAGCCAACTCCGAGGCCCCGACTACATGGACATTCTATGAGATGAACTTCACCTCCCTTACTTAAACGAGCTTTGCGGGAAGGAATGCGGTATATTGAGACATTGCGCGGTTTTATTAACTAATGACTTTATCTTTTGTGTCGTCGTGTGTTTACTCTGTATTGAGGCACCATTGTATTGTCACCGTTACTTCGCTTATGTATCCTGTTTCGCGTGTCGCGAGTATTTGTTGATGTGTTACAATTTCGTGAAACAGAGATGTCGTTCACGGACAGTATGTGTGTACGCCATTTGCACTTGCTATTGAATTAAATGCGTCCAGGATTAAAAAAAGATCGTGACGTCTCTTACTTCCCGGCCCCAGCACGAATCATTGTATGTGGAAAGTGATTGAGACACTTAGCCAAGAAGGAACCGGATAAAGGGGGGTTTGAGGGGTCTTCCCTTTCTTTGGCGATCGGTGGCTAGTGGGGACGTCTCACTAGCATCGTCAACCCGCGCTTTTCTCAGCGACGGCGGACAAACCGTATTCTATGCGGCCACACTGTGGCGCTGTCTATTGCTGGCGCGTTGGTGAGCATAGCTAGACGAGGTTGATGAGGGGGATGTAGCTGGCGGCAGCACAACAAAATCATTAACTCGGAAATGCCACCCAAAACACTTACCTTAGGAGGAGATTTTAATGCTCCTCACTGTTATCTCCAAGACTGATTCAACGAAGAACCACAGAGAAAATTATAGTTTTGTGGAAAATTAAAGTCTTCTAATGATTCGCATATGCAGGTGCTAGCAGACCAACGTATCTTTCGTTGTTTGCGCGTGTCTTGGCGTGATATTTTATTATTAATGCAGTTTTAGATACAAAGCATTTCTTTGAAGCGCTGAAACTTCAAGTGGTTCTATCTATCCATCATAGCTGCCTCGGCACGTACGTAATACGTCTGGATGCTGTAGTTGTCTTCTCCTTAAACTGGTATGAGCTAAAATTAGCGAATGATTACGTGAGTGTGTGACGAACATGACTGAAAGGCCACGAAATGTATGACATATGAATTCTTGTTGCTTGCGGCATGAAATACTTTCCCTCAGTCGCGTGTGGCTCATATACCGACCCACCATGAGTCGTAGAATGATGGTTGTAATTAATAGAACAAACGTTTTATAGTAAATGTGTGTGCGTCTGAACTTTTGGTGGAATTTTGAGGTGTTTCTGCGGACTACACAAAGAGAATTAAAACCACAGGGACATGAAGACAAGCCAGCGGCAAGCGTCACTAGAAGTAAAAAAAGAGAAGAGAGTGTAGAACGCACACCTCTCTTCAAGCAAAACACAGCCGAAGAACAAGCCAGACCAGGGCGCTGTACTTGGACGGTTTCGTGGCCGTGCTCGCAGAGGTCCTGGCACTTGCCTCCTGGTCCTTATGGTAGACCCAGCTGGGACACGCCCATGACAAGGGCACTGTTCGTGGAGCTCCTACAGTCTGTTTGTTCCCTGGTGATCGAGGTCCGAGAACAGAGGTTCCTGATCGTTGCCGCCACCTGGGACGGCTGAAGGCCGTGTTCAGACGTGAGGTCGTCCGGAGGCCTCGTCTCCTGCCCTGACCGCACGCGGGGCGTGTGTCGCCTGCATGCCTGAGCTCTCTTTGACAAGGGTTGTTGCCAAATATGAACTGCTGCCTCCTCAAGATGCTGGTTCGACAATCCGTCAGCTATCGTTGTTTCTTTCCGCGTTTTAAGGCTTTCAGTTTAGCTTGAGAGTGTTATTTCTGTGCTTGTTTTGTCATAGTCCATTGAGTTCCTTGTTGTGATGAATGTTGTTTGGAACTTACACAGGCATCATCTCTTATCATTCGTTTCGTTAACCACGCACAGGCAAACGTGACAAGCCACCCCTGTAGTTACACTGGTATAGTATATGTGTGCCACACCAACGTTTGAAGGATATAGCATTAAAAATGCCTGTTTGCCGGAAAATTCCAGCAGGCACAAAGAATAAAAATTACGAAACCACCCGAAGTTGAAACCAGGAATTCGGTTAAAGGGCAATAACTTATCACTGCCACACTGATGCTTTAATGTTATGCAGAAAAATATTTTAGTGGGAATGTCAGGGAAACGTCAATTGTGGTTTTGGTGTTGGCCAATCACTTTGCCAATGTAATAAGCAAAGGCGTGCGGTGCTAGTGTTCCTCGTCAGAGGGGGTGGGGCGAGGGTTTATCTCAGCTTCCCCTCGGCCTCTTTCTTTCATGTGAGTTAATGTATGAGTCTGACTTTGCGTGGCAATTATTGCAAATAATGCAATGCGTGTTTCTGAAGGTGGGCCCAAACTTTGCAAATCCCATTTGTTGCCTAATGTTAATTGTAGTATCATGCAGCGAACACACCGCACGGAGAACACAAGGCATGGCGCTGAAGCGCTGGCCGACAAGACGTACACCGCAGCTGGTAGCAAAGCAGGAACTTTTTTATATATGTATACACAAGCACCACAATGTATACATATGTACAGTGCCCTAGGGACCAGCCAATCGGTTCCGAAACCAGAACCAACACCCCAATACCACATTTCCCCCCCTCCTTGAAATTAACAGCATGCGGGGTCTTAACACATAACAAGGCAAAATAAAAATAAAAATATACACTATAAACGGACAAGCAAGGAAATGCACAATATTGTCACAAAGGCACATTGACGCAGGCACAAAAGCAGGGCGTTTACTTTCGTGACCAAAGGCCAAAAGCACGAACACCAGAGCCCGCGCCCACACGAGCACTTCGTTATCCTCCTCAAAGGCTGGCCACTATAGTTGCCAGCACACCTTGCGTCAATTCCCCCCTTTCAAGAGCGACCGTCCCGGTCGATTACTAAAATGCTAGAGGTGGCCATGAAAAAAATGGTCACGTCAACGAAAAAAAAAACACAAGCCCACACTGTTTTGGATAATAAAAAAAAAGTTGGAAGTGTTCATAACTCGCGGGCGGGGTACGGTTTAATCCGTACTACATGGAATACTTCTGGACGTGGACGTTTTCGGTTTAAACTGTTATCCGAGCTTTGAGGAATTACCTCGTAATTCACGTCACTGAGGCAGCGCACAAATTTGTAAGGGCCAAAGTAGCGTCGCAATAGCTTCTCCGGAAGCCCACGATGTCAAACTCGTGTCCACACTCATACATAGTCACCTGGTTGATAGTGGACGTTCCTTCGGCCTTGGTTGTAACGGCGAGCGTCGATATCTTGCTGGGTGCGAATGCGGTTCCGTGCAAGCTGGCGGGCTTCCTCGGCTTTCGCAACAAAGTCGTCAACGCTGTCATTTCCGCTGGTGTCCTGGTCTATGGGGAGCATAGCCTCTAACGGTGTTGCGACGCGACGGCCATAAACAAGCTCGAATGGTGTTAGGTCTGTGGTCTCTTGCACAGCGGTATTATACGCAAACGTGACGTACGACAAAATTTCATCCCACGTTTTGTGCTCTACCTCAAGATACATAGATAGCATGTCGGTCATTGTTTTGTTTAACCACTCCATCAAGCCGTTCGTTTGGGGATGATAAGCTGTTGTTTTTCGGTGGTTATTGTGCGTCAGCTTGGTGACTTGTCGCAATAACTCTGCCGTAAATGCTGCTCCCTGATCGGTTATGAGAAGAGCAGGTGCATCATGACGCAAAACGATGTCGTGGATGAAGAATCTGGCGACTTCAACTGCAGTTTCACTAGGCACAACTTTGGTTTCTGCATAGTGAGTCAGATAGTCGGTTGCGATGATTATCCACTTATTTTCTGAGGATGACGTAGGGAATGGACCAAGAAAAACCATTCCCACTTGCTGAAACGGTGCTCGAGGTGGATTCAAAGGTTGGAGGAAGCCGGTGGGCTTTGCGGGTGGAACTTTACGCCTCTGACAGTCCCGGCAGGTGCGGACGTAGCGCTGAACGTACGAATACAGCTGTGGCCAGTAGTACTTTTGTCGGATGCGCGCTAATGTCCTAGCAAAGCCTAAGTGACCGGCAGAAGGATCGTCGTGGCACGCCTGCAAAACTTCCTCATGCAGTGTCATTGTAACGGCGAGGAGAAAAGTTTTCTGGCTGCTCTCAAGATTTCTCTTGTAGAGAACATTGTTCCGCAGGCAATACGTAGTCAAACCACGCGAGAGTCGGCGTGGGACGATAACGTCTTCTCCTTGAAGATGCTGGATGACGGGAAGTAGCTCAGTGTCCTCACGTTGAAGCTCAGCCATCCGGAGCACATCGACGATGCCAAGAAACGGTAAATATTGTTCAGTGTCAGATGACGTCGGGGAAATAGGAGCACGAGACAGGCCGTCAGCATCTGTATGCTTATGTCCTGATCGGTAGACCACCGTTATGTCGTACTCTTGAAGGCGGAGGCTCCAGCGGGCTAGGCGGCCTGATGGATCCTGTAGATTGGCAAGCCAGCAGAGCGAATGGTGGTCACCGACCACTCGAAATGGCCGGCCGTATAGGTAGGGTTCAAACTTGCTAATAGCCCAAACGACTGCTAGGCACTCGTTTTCGGTGGTGGAGTAGTTAGCCTCTGCTTTTGTGAGACTGCGGCTCGCGTAAGCGATCACACGCTCTGCGCCGTCCTGCCATTGAACAAGAATGGCTCCAATCCCTACGTTGCTGGCGTCCGTGTGAACATCAGTGTCGCCAGTATCGTCAAAATGTGCCAACACTGGAGCTGTCTGCAGTCGATTGCGTAGTTCTACGAAGGCTTGTTGTTGTTCTTCCGTCCACATGAAGGGTACATCTGGCCCTGTCAGTCTTGTAAGAGGTTCCGCAACTTTTGAAAATCCTTTGACAAAACAGCGGTAGTAAACACAGAGTCCGAGAAATCGCTGAAGAGCCTTCTTGTCTCCAGGACAAGGGAAATCTGCAACAGCAGCCAATTTCTCCGGATCTGGTCGAACACCCCCCGGGCTCACCACGTGGCCTAGAAACTTTAGTTCCTGATAGCCACAGTAGCACTTTTCGGGCTTGATAGTAAGGTTCGCTCTTCTTATTGCAGTGACGACACCTTTTAGCCTTAAAAGATGTGCGTCAAACATGCTTGAAAACACAACGACATCATCCAAGTATACAAGACACGTCTGCCACTTTAGTACAGCTAGTACAGTGTCCATCATGCGTTGAAATGTGGCGGGAGCGGAGCAGAGACCGAAAGGCAGCACTTTAAATTTGTAGAGCCCGTCGGGAGTGACGAACGCGGTTTTCTCATGGTCGCCCTCATCAACTTCAATTTGCCAGTACCGTGACTTGAAATCTAATGATGTAAAAAACTGGGCATGGCGTAGACGGTCTAAGGCGTCATCAATCCGTGGCAGGGGGTAAACGTTGCGTTTTGTGACTTTGTTAGGTCATCGGTAGTCGATGCAGAAGCGTAGTGTGTTGTCTTTTTTCTTTACTAGGACAACAGGTGACGCCCACAGACTAGCCGAGGGTTGAATGATGTCATAATTCAGCATTTCTTGTACTTGACGCTTAATCACCTCTCTTCCCTTCGGTGACACACGGTATAGATGTTGGCGAAGAGGCCGCGCCGACTCCTCGGTAACAATGCGGTGTTTTGTAACGTTAGTACGTCGAACTTTAGATGCTGTGGAGAAGCAGTCCGAGAATTACGTCAGAAGGTTCAGCAGCTGCTATTTTTGTGAATCTGGCAAGTCCGGATTAACGTATATGCGGCTGCCCAGGTCCGCACAAGATTTTGCATGCGGTGAAGTCGTATTCATTGCGCTGACATCGGAAAAGTCGGCGGTTTCACTGAGCAAAGCGACAGTGGTGCCTCTAGGGACGTTCTGAAACTCGTTGCTGAAGTTGTTCAGCAGGACTCGAGAGCGTTTATTCTCTAACCGAACAAGGCATCAGGCTATGCAGATAATTGGGTTGAGCAGCAGCGGTATAATTGCCTCTGCAATACCTTCATAGTCATTGAATTCGTCGAAAACGTCCCAGGTTACCAAGGTTAACACGCTACTTACTCTTCGGCGGTAACGTGAGGTCATCGTCAACAATTCTCAAAGCATTGGCGTAACTGTCGTGAGGGTTGCGCGCTAGAGCGTGTGTCATAGAAAACGTCACCTGCATCTCTTGCAAGTCAATCACGGCTCCGTTATTGTGCAGAAAGTCCAGTCCGAGAATCAGGTCCCTCGAGCAACTAGGCAGTATTACAAATTCTCCGAGATACGTAAATCTGTGAATACTGATTCGCGCTGTGCACCGTCCCACCGAAGTGAGAAGATGGCCTCCTGCCGTACGTATCTGTGACCCAGCCCACTGGGTAGAAACCTTCTTCAGCCTGCAGGCAAGACCCATGCTCATAACGGAAGTGTCTACTCCAGTGTCAATTAGTGCCATTACTTCTTCGTCGTCCACGGTTACCGCAATGTTTAATGTCACCACTCTTCGTACCACGTTAGACTGCGTCTGTACATCTTTTTGCTGCCGTTGCTGTTGTCGTAGTGGAGAATCTTTTGTAGAGTCAGCGTCAGCGGCCTCACCTCCGGAGGTCGCTGAATTCAGTTTTCCCGACTTGCAGAACTAGGTGAACGGCGTCTCGGAGCGCCGCGTGAATATGCTGGGCTCGGTGACTTGTAGCGAGCAGGCGACGACGAGCGGGGCTCGTGCGACTGATGTTCGATACTGCGATGATTCGAGATGAAGCTCTCTATTTCCAGTGATCGCTCCCCAGGTCGTGGACGAGGGGCATTAGGCGAAAATCCACGGAGACCCACACGGTGGTATGGACATGTTCGGTAGACGTGTTCGGCTTCCCCGCAGTGGAAACAAAGGTGCCGGTGGTCGGGTGTACGCCAGATGTCACTCTTCCTCGGTCGTGCTTCGGCGATCAACGACGGGCTGCGAGGACGGAAGCCTACCTCCGTTTGTTAAGTGCGTCGCTCATTGAGGTAAAACACGCTGGCTGAACTGCACGATGGAGGACGTCGCACTGCTTCCGCCTAGCTCATTTCGACACATTGCCCCTGTTGTGGCGCCTCGGACTGTGGGGGAGCGTGAAGAGCTTGCCGTAGCTCGGCGCGTACCATCTCCGCAACGGAGAGCTGCTCTACAGATGAAGCAGTCACCTGCATCTTTTGTAGCTCCTCCTTAATGAGAGCTCTGATGAGCTCTCGCAACGCGCTGATGTCATTGCCGAGTGTGACAGAAGTGACCTCACTTGGAGGTACACCCCGGTTACACTGCCTGGCACGCTGTTGAAGGGCCCTCTCCATGACAGTGGCTTCCTCATGGAACTCCGCAAGTGACACAGGCGGGTTTTGAATCAGACCAGCAAAAATCTCTTCTTTAACACCACGCATTAAGTGGCGGACTTTTTTAGATTCAGTCATAGAGGGCTCCGCACGCCTGAAAAGCCGATCCATGTCCTCTATGTAAGTCGTCACCCTTTCATTAGAGCCTTGAACCGGTGCCTCTATAGCATGCTCCGCTGTCTCATTCCTGTCCTCTCGGGCAATGGCCTTGAGGAACTGCCGGTGAAACTCATCCGATGACGTAAGTGTTGCTTCATGGTTCTCAAGCCACGTTTTCGCGGAGTCCTCGAGAAAGCAGTACACATAGCGTAGCTTACGCTCTGGGGTCCAATCGTTGATGACGGCGACCCGGTCGAAATGCTCGAGTCAGTCGTCGGCATCTTCAAAAGCAGCTCCGTGAAATGTCTTCGAGGTCTTGGGCTGGTTGACAACCAGGTGCGCTGGTGCGTGCGCGGTGACGTTAGGTGGTATTTGGTTCATTGTCCTCTGATCATTCTCTTGTCATTTTGGCAGCAGTGGTTGCGGCTGTGTACAAGCATTGACCCTTGTGTTCGCTCCGTCCAGGTGGTGAATCTTATCTGCACGGCTCACCGGACAGCACTGCTTAGCTGCTGTTGCTGTATCCTCAGCACGTGCAACTACGTTGCTGAACTTCAGCCGCTACGTTCGCCATCTACCGGATAAGAAGCCCTACAAATAGATCATCGTTTGCCATTGCTTGTCATTTTGGCAGCTGTGGTTGCGGCTGTGTACAAGCATTGACGCTTGTGTTCGCTCCGTCCAGGTTCACTGCTTCTCGGTGCACTCCTTTCTGATTTGCGTTTTTTCTCGCTTCCAATGCTACCTTTAATATATTTTATATAGTTTATTTTTTTTTTATTTTGTGTCTTGTGTTTCGTATTTTGAGTTTACTTTTCTTCATTACTTATCTGCCGAGTTGCGCGGAAGTAGCAAAGGAACTACAGGCTCTTCGGCAGGAGGTTGCAGAAATGAAAACAAGCCTTATGATGTTCAATAACCTCTATGAACGTGTAAAGAATGACAATGAGGCACTAACTAAAGAAAACAAGGTCCTGAAGGATGAGAATAAAAAGCTCAGTAAACAAATGTGTGATCTCGAACAATACTCGCGACTTAATAATGTTGAACTGAAGGGAATCCCTGAGACAAAGTGCGAAGACTGCTTGGTAGTCGTCCAGGTTATCGGTGAGAAGATTGGTTGTCCAATTGCCGATACAGACATAGACGCCGCGCATCGGGTGCCCGCAAAGAATGGAAGCAACATTATTGCGCGATTCTGTTCCGAGAAACAAGAAGGCTGAATTCGCTAAGAAGGCAAGAAAGGCACGCCTTTCTACCACAGATATAGGGTTTTCTCAGAGCACAGGCCCTAAACCTGTGTATCTGAATGACCATCTCACACCATAACGAAAGCGCCTTTTTGCACCGGCACTTGCGCTTAAGAAAGCCAACCAGTGGAAGCATCTCTGGACTGACAATTGTACAATCAAAGCCAGAAATGCGGATGACAGTCGCGTGTTTCGAATTGCATGCGCAGAAGATCTCCGAGTATTCTCTTAGATATCCTATCAGTCCCCATTTTAAACCAACCTTAGATCAACATGGCTGCGTTCTCGTGCCAGCAAACATCAGAATTGCTACTCGAGAAGTCACCATCCTTATCACTACTTCACTTAAACATTCGCAGTCTTAGAAAGCACCAGAATGACATTTTTCCGTTGATTTCCTTGCTTAAACATTCATTCTCTGTCATATGTTTATCTGAAACTTGGTTGTCTGGTAATGAGGATAACTTGTACGGATTGCCAGGTTATTATTCTGAATACTGTAATCGGGAGCTCTGTCGTGGTGGCGTTAGTGCCATACTTGTCAACTCATCCTTAACCTACACACGCCGTAGTGACATAACCTTCAACAATATTTTATGTGAATCTGTTTGGCTTGAATTCAACCATAGTGTTATATCATTAAATAGCCGTAGTACTATTATAGCTTCGATTTATCGGTCACCTTCGTCGTCGTATTCCGATTTTTGTAATCAGTCAAGCATCATTCTTAATAACCTAGTAAGAAAAAATAAAAACGTTGTCTTATGTGGTGATTTTAATATAAACACTATTGATTCTGATAAAGCATCGTGCTTAGAATATATGAACTGTTTATACTGCTATGGCTTTACGTCGCATATCTCAGCACCAACTAGAAACAATTTACTAGGTTCGAATACCCTAATAGATCATATCATCTCCAACATTTCCACTGAACACGTTGCAGGTGTAATAGATCATAGTTACAGACCATAATCCCGTATTTTTTTTTTCATTCTGGGCTCTGAAAATACCAAGGCCAGTAACATCTTTACGAAACGCCGATTTGATGCGGACAAGTTTGTGCAAACAATTAGCACAGTAGATTGAACATCGGTGACTAATCTAGACTGCGCAGGAAAGGCTTTTGAGTCTTTCTCAGAAGTAATAGCTTCAGGTATAGATGCATGCACCACTTCCACTACTGTCACGAAGTGGTATCGTTCCCCTAGAAATCCATGAATAAGCAACTCGTTGTTGAAGTCCATTAATGAAAAGAATAACCTTCATAAGAAACTAAAGTCACAGCCTTATAACCTCGCATTAAAATGCCGCTTTCACAAATACTCAGCAACATTATCTTCCCTACTTAGGCGTGCTAAGCACAAATACTACCGGAATCTCATTGTAAAAAACACAGGTAACACGAGACGCTGCTGGGAATTCATTAAAGAATTTTGAACACGAAAAACTGCTCAGAGCCTACAATAAAAATAAAGCAAGGCGACGAAATGTATACCGACCCTGTAAGAGTGGCCGCCACGTTCAGTGAGCATTTCTGCGCATCTGCGGATACGCGGCAATCACCAGGTCATTTACGCAATATAACACGGTGTACTCATTCTTTTTATCTTCATTCCACGTCTGCAGATGAAGTCCTTCAGGTCATCACATCACTAAAGACCACAAGTGCTGGTTTAGATCATATTGATTCTCTTAAAGTAAAACTAGCTTCAAACTTAATATCACCACCTTTGGCAGTAATTATTGACAACCTGTTTTCAGCGGGTGTGTTTCCGAGCTACCTTAAGGCTGGTAAAATAGTTCCAGTTTTTAAGAAGGGTGATAAGACTTTTGTACAGAATTATAGGCCAATCTGTATCCTGCCTTTCTTTGGTAAGGTAATTGAAAAGTTATTCCACATTAGATAAATGCATTATCTGAAAAATTTTATCTTTTATCTCCACAACAATTCGGATTCCGTCAAGTATATTCAACTGAGCTGGCACTAATTATTTAACAGAGGAAATTAAACAAGCTATTGATAGAGGGTTACTTGTGGGATCAGTGTTTATCGATTTTACGAAGGCTTTTGACACTATAAATCATCACGTTCTACTTGCTAAACTCGAATCATTTGGCATGTCTGGTCCGCCACTAAGGTTTATTAAAAGCTACCCCAGTAACCGGTCTCAAATGGTTCATGTTAATGGCCATCTTTCAACGCCCAAGTTAATTACCGTTGGTCTTCCACAGGGATCAATTTTAGGCCTACTTTTATTTTTGATGTTTATTTAATGATCTACCTACCATTCTTACAAGGACCAAGTGCATACTTTACGCTGACGACACAACCATCTTTCAGTCATCTAAATCAGTTTCTTCACTCTAGTCTGACCTCAACACAGATTTACATAACATAACTTTATGGTGCCAGGCCAATTATCTTCAGATCAATGCTACTAAAACCGTGTTTATGTTGTTCCATTCCCCGCGCATTTCACTTGACATACAACCTTCCCTTCACATTGGTAATACCGTCATAAACATTTCCAGTGACTGAGCGCGGTTTCTTGGCGCCATCTTAGATAGCGCACTAAAATTTCATAAACATGCAGCATCACTCGTTAAAAAGATTGCATTTGGTATTAACGTAATCATCAAGACACGAACTTATTTTCCGCCTCACATCATACGTACATTGTATTTTGCTTATATTCATAGCCATAATTCGTATTGCGTATCATATTGGGCCAACACATATTTCACGCACATCGAACGTTTGCAGCGACTTCAGAATCAAGCAGTTAGATTAATGACTTTCAGCCCATTTTACTTCTCCTGCATCTCGTTGTTTCCTCAGCTTAACATACTCCCATTGAGACAATTATTTTGTCATAGAATGTCCATTGTCGCCTTTAGACTCATCACGCATGACATTTTTATTGCATTCATTGATCATCGTCACTTAACTAATGGCAACATCACCCGGTTTCCCAGTGCAATAATCTTCTTTTGCCGGCCGTGAGGACAAACTATGGCAAGTTCTCAACCTTATTTACTAGCATACCTATTTATAATTCAATGCCTTTCGAACTGAAATCATCGCATAACATCCATATTTTCACATCGCGCAGTAAGAAATATTACGTTCAGGAATTAATGAACTCATCCGATTTGTGTAATTAACTGTTAATAGCTCTCCACAGTTCTATGCTATTTTACTACTTCAATTTGCCGTTGTATAATTGATAACACTGATAATGAAACGTTTTGCATTTGTCACGTAGAGTTCATTATTATTGTTTTTTGTCTTCACTTGCTTTTGACTATTACCTTGTTATTTTTCAATAGTGAGTATTACCATTATGTTGTGTATTGATCGTATTTTAAGGTTAATCAAGATTATTCATTATTACTAACAAGTCCGTATACTATTGCTGTATTTTTGTAATTACCCCATCCATGTAGCCATAGGAGGTCCCCCTGTCAGTTTCTCTGAAACTTTGGGACCTTCTGCTGTAATAACGCTAACCATGTAACTCAACTGAACTATTTAATAAATTTGACTTGATGTTCAGGCAGCAAACCGTGCTGTGGCTTGAGTTCCTGGAGACGACGGCTGGAACGTACTTGCACAGGGGTAAGCTCGGCTGAGCTACTCGATGGGCTTGCTTCAGGGGTGCTCTCTGGGGACCGTATCATCTACCGTACCTCGCAACTCCACCATAAAATGTCACAAAGGCACAGGGACGCAGGCACAAAAGCAGGGCATTTACTTTCGTGACCAAAGGCCAAAAGCACGAACACCAGAGCCCACGCCCACACAAGCACTTCGTTATCCTCCTCAAAGACGGGCCACTATAGTTGCCAGCCTACCTTGCACCAATATAACACAAGAAATTGCACAAAAACGCAGAAAGACAAAGCGCATGCTACAAAGCACTCTGTGAACACCACCCCATCATTCCCTCA
This sequence comes from Rhipicephalus annulatus, assembly GCA_013436015.1. Lineage (NCBI taxonomy): Eukaryota > Metazoa > Arthropoda > Arachnida > Ixodida > Ixodidae > Rhipicephalus > Rhipicephalus annulatus. The sequence goes on from WOVY01009274.1 coordinate 730,668, forward strand.
TCCGAGAGAAGATGTCCGCATAGTCACTGCGATTTAAGTGTGCGGTGCTGACAACTGTAGCGGCGCCATTTCCACGACAGGCATTGTTGCCGCCCACAGCACTCCGGTGATACGTAAGAATAGGCCCATGTGCTGTCCTTCAAGTGTACTTCTGGCACAGTAGGGGCCGGAACAAGCATAAAACGACGCTTCGATGGGACACGGCTCGGCGTCACTGGCTGTGCACAGAACAGGAATGGGCACGACCAGTGCAGACGCGACCAGCGGAAGCAGCTCCGCCGAATCGAAACTGACTCTTAATATTGGCTGTCATGCTCCGCAGATGCATGTGTGCCCTTCGGGTGGACGGCAAACAAAGACAGCATCCCAGAGATGATCATCAGTCGGAAGAAGTACAGCCGGAGCAGCAGGCAGAATGGGAGTAGCAGGCAGAAGCGAAGTATGGAGAGATGAGATGAAAGTGGATACGGTATGGTCAGCAGCAGCCGGCGTGACTGGAAAAGCCACCCTCGCAGTAGAAGTACTCCCTGTCGAAGCATGTACAGTCCGGGTATGCCCAACTACAGGCGACACGGCAGGAGCAGATGCATCAAGAACACGATCAGCTGAAACGCCAGACAGGTGCAGCACCAGTGAGCACACTCTCAATCTGGGCCGGAATCGTCGTAGCCGCTTGCAGGATAGTAACTGTATTGGTCACCGTCGATGTACCGTGATGACCGGTTGACTCCATAGTAGTGCGGCAGACCCGCGCGAAGTGTCCACTATGCCCGCACCGTGAACACGTCCGGCTCCTGGCAGGGCAAGTGGCGGAGTTGGCCCAATGCCGCGTCAAGCCTCAGCAGTAACAGGCACTCACGCGAGCCGGCGACAAAACTGGAGAGGAGGTGTCCGCAGCAGTGACAGGCGAGGAGGTGCACGCAGGAGAAGTCCCGCCGGTGCCATCTTGAACCGGACGCAATGACACGGTGTTGTCTTGTGCTCCCGATAACTGTAGCAACGCGCGATCGATGTGCTCCTTCTCTTTTGCTACGTCGTGCGCCTTCTGTAGGGTGAAATCCTTGCCCATTTTGAAAAAAATTCTTTGGAGGTGCGGCGACGTGATGCCAGAGACGATCTGGTCGAAGGCGAGGACATCGCCCGCGGCGCTGAATTCACAAAGCTTGGCTACTCGGCCTACTTCCTGAATGAATTCTAACACTGACTGGTCTGGGCCCTGACGCAGGGCTTTGAAGTGGGTGCGCAGACACGCCGCGTCCGATTGAGGGTCAAATATTTCATTAGGCAGCGCATGGGCTGCGTCGTACACATTTGGTGTTGTCTTCTTAATTGGCCGGTCGGCTCCCGGCTGCTGCTCATCTTTGGTCGCACGTAGGTAGGTGTTGAGTCCCTCGACGCCTAAGGCGTTCAGGAGCAGCGCCTTCTTGTGCTCCGGCGTGGCGTCCCTGGCAGTGGCGTCGATGTAAACCTGTAACACAATACGCCACTGCCTCCATGGAATAGGCGGTACATCGGGGCGCTGAAGGAATGGAGGCGGAGGGGTAGCCGCGTTCATGCTTGCCGAAGAGAGAGTTGAGAAGGCAGTTCAGGGAGACGCGCACGTTGGTAGGCCTCGTGACTGGACTGGCACAGAAAGTGTCGAAAAGTAGAATTGGACACAGGAAATACAGTACTGTTGGGACAGCTTGCATGGGTGCTGAGTCGACAGCACGAGGAAGAAGGCTGGATGCACACCTTGACGTCTGATGCACGTGAATTGCAGATTCTCGTCCCCAAAATGTTGTCATGCGGCAGACGCGCCGCATGGAGAACACGGCATGGTGCTGAAGCGCCGGCCGACAAGACATAAACTGCCGCCGGTAGCCAAACAGGCACTCTTTTCATATATATACACAAGCACCACGATATATACATATTTTTATGGTGCATCATCGACAGCAGCCAGCGTGGCACTTTGCCATTACTAAAGCACTGCCGACAAGCTGTTCCACTGAAGTCACTGACTTTCTCTTGTATGAAGTCATTCTTCATCATGGGGCTCCGCGGCAGCTGTTTACTGATCAAGAAAGGTACTTCCTTTCATGTGTTGTGAATGGCATTCTCTGCACCTGTTCCAATGAGCACAAGCTTACCACCGCTTATCATCCACAGACAAATGGATTGACCGAGCGTCTGAACCGAACGCTGACGCATATGCTGTCAATGTACGTTTCACCAGATCACCTTGACTAGGACAAAGCACTCCCCTTTGTCACCTTTGCGTACAACTCTTCATGGCACGACACAGCTACTTATCCGCCGTTTTATTTGATATTTGGCCGACATCGAGCGTTAGCATTTGACACGCTACTTCCTTCGGCTGCCCCCTTGTTTACTTTGTACGCCAGCGATGTCGTTTCTCGAGCCCATGCAGACCGTCAGCTTGCCCCTGATTGGCTGCACTTGTCGCAAGAGCACCAAAAAGACCGTTATGGCAGTCGCCACCAAAGCGTGGACTTCTCGCTGGGGTCTCTGGTACTTCTCTGGACACCAAACCGCCAAGCTGGCTTATTAGAGATGCTACTGCCACACTACCATGGCCCCTACAAAGTGTTACAACAACTCGGTGACGTGAGCTACGAGATCACACCCGTAAACAATGCCTCTTCGGCCCCCTCACTCCAGACGGTCCTTGTCCACATTTCCAGACGTAAACCATATCTTCCTGCTAGTTAATCGCCGCACCAAGCGCCATGACAGCGCTTCCGCCGCGGGGGAGTTATGTTATTGTGCATCATCGATGATGATTAGTGGAGTTTATTGGCGCAAGGGCCAGATGTGGCCAAAGAGCGCCAGAGCGACGATAATAAACTGTGTGATGTGCAATGTAGATAAAACAGATGTGACGTGGCTGTAAATGGGCCTGAAAACAGTCGCTATGGGTGCGTAAAAATATATACATAGTAAAAATAGGGCAATGACAAATGATGTGTGCTATGGAGATATAAAATGGTTTAAAAGTTATAAGTATGTGAAATAAAAACTTGGCATGGAGCACCAGTGCCTCGACAGAGCCCTTAAAACAAGAGCATGGAGGCCTGGGCTTATTGAAAGCTGCTATCACAGCAGCATCCTCTGAACAGAGGATGCGCTATGAACCTGTTGGGCTAAAAACATTCAATGTTGGGCTAAAAACATTCAATACTACATCCTTTAAAAAGCTTAAAACTGATTTTCTATCAAAAAGCGGTTCTTCACTGAGAAACATCATCGGATGTAAAGGAAGCTTATAGCGGTATGCTAAAGCAAAATATTTCTTTCTATCACTTTCAGATTCCGGACACTCCAGGAGGACGTGGAGGACGGTTAGCCTCTCACCACATCTACCACAAGTAGGAGGTTCATCGCCAGTCAGCAGAAAGCTATGGGTACCATAAGTGTGTCCTATTCTGAGGCGACAGAATAGGACATCAGTTCACCGTGTTCTTGTAGCGGAGGGCCAGTAACCCAACTGCGGCTTAATCAAGTGAAGCTTATTATTTATTTCGGTGTCCCACAAGCGTTGCCAGTGGTTTCGCAGTTTCTTACGTAGGAAGGGTTTTAAATTTGTTGCAGGGACAGTAGCTGTGGGGTTAGTAGCGCGCAATATAATTGATGTGGCCATTTGGTCAGCTAACACATTGCCCTTGATGCTTCTATGGCCAGGAACCCAGAAAATAGTAACATGCTGGTTGGACATATACGATGTACAAAGAACAGAATACAGCTCAATCATTACCGGATTTCTGTATCTGAAAAGGGATCGTAATGCATTTACGACGCTTAATGAGCCTGTGAATATAATTGATTTTTGTATGTTTGATTTCCGTATATGCTTCACAGCCGCCAATAGTACATAACCCTCAGCCGTAAATATACTTGTTTCCGGGTGCAACACACAGGATTCCGAGAAGGATGGTCCGACGGTGCATAAGCCACCCCTGCATGTGACTTAGAAGCGTCAGTATAAAACTCTACGCATGAGTAGTTGGACTGGAGTTGTTGGAAATGCATTTCAATATGTGCTTCTGGTGCATGTTTAGTGATCTCGGCAAAGGAAGTGTCACAATGTATGAGCTGCCACTGCCACGGCGGTAAATGTTTTGTTGTGGGCATAGGACAAAGTTCTAGCAGCGGAACACCCATTTCATCACTTAAACTTCTCACACCCAAAGAGAATGGCTTTCTCGCTGCGGGTCGATTATGGTAGAGGGTGGCAGCGGTCATATTGTTTATAGCTGAATAAGGAGGATGCTTTATGTTTGCATGTACCTTTATAAAATAAGCGAAACTGCTATAGGATCGCTGCAGGTGAAGTGACCACTGATTTGACTCTACATAGAGACTCTGGATCGGACTTGTCTTGAAAGCACCGGTTGCCAGTCGGATACCCAGATGGTGAACGGGGTCTAGGATTTTCAAAGCACTTGGCGTTGCGGAATGATAAATTATAGAGGCGTAATCAAGGCGCGACAAAACAAGGCTTTTGTACAAGTTCAAGAGACACTTCCGATCACTATCCCATGTTGTACGTGATAGGAGCTTTAGGAGGTTCATCGCTTTCAGACATTTCATTTTTAAATGTTTAATATGGGGAATACACGTGAGCTTAGAATCTAAAGTGGTTCCTAGGAATTTATGCTCGCTGCTCACAGAGAGTTGGTCTCCCTTAATCACAATATTTGGTAGTGGCATTACCGCTCATTTGTTGGAGAAGAGTACGCAAGTACTTCTCTGGGTGTTTATTTTAAAACCATTCTCATCCGCCCATTTAGAAAATTTATTCATTCCAAGCTGCACTTGTCGTTTGCGGATAGACATATTGCATGATTTGAAACTCATCTGCACACGATCAACATACACAGAATAAAACATCGCGCTTGGAATGACTGACTGCAGGGAGTTTGTTTTTACAAGAAAGAGTGTGCAACTAAGCACGCCCCCTTGCGGAACACCAGTCTCTTGGGTAAATGATCTAGAGAGAGCATTTCCCACTTTTACGTGAAAGGTTCGGTTAGACAGATAACTTTTAATTGTGTTTAGCATGTTCCCATGGATGCCCATGGCGGCAAGATCGCGTAGGATCCCCAATCGCCATGTGGTATCGTACGCTTTCTCCAGATCTAAAAATACCGAAAGTACATACTGCCTATGAATAAATGCATCTCTGATGTGTGTCTCTATGCGAACAAGCTGGTCTATTGTCGACCTCCCCTCTCTGAAACCACACTGAAGGGGGTCTAGTATACTGTTACTTTCTAGGAAGTGGGTTAAGCGCCGGTTTAACATTTTCTCGTAGAGTTTGCATAAACAGCTTGTTAACGCTATTGGCCTGTAGCTGGCGGCCAAGGACGGGTCTTTGCCTTGTTTAAGTACCGGGATGACAATCGCTTCTTTCCATGACAATGGAATATATCCAGCTTCCCACATGGTATTGAAGAGGGTTAGGAGCGTTTTTAGTGCTTCTGGGTGAAGATACTTGATCATTTCGTACGTTATACGATCGCCACCTGGCGCCGAGTTGTTGCAGTACACAAGGGATGCCTTAAGTTCAGCTAATGAAAATGGGCAGTTGTAAGCCTCCCTGGATGGACGTTTAGATTCAAGGGGTTGCCGCTCTTTGCGTTCTTTGAATCTTAAGAACGTTTCTGTGTAGTGCAATGCACTTGAGACGTATTCAAAGTGTTCGCCTAGGCAGTCCGCCTGTTCCTCTAGTCTCTCCCCTCGGCTACTTACCAAAGGTAGGGGGTGTGACTCCCGACCCATTAACTTGTTTACCCTATTCCAAACCTTCGTTTCGTCGGTGTAAGAACTTATACCGGAGATGTACCTATTCCAACTTTTTTTCTTTGCAAGACGATGCGTTCTTCTGGCTTGGGACTTAACCTGTTTGAAATTGTTGAGGTTTTCAGCCGTTGGGTAATTTCGGAGTAGTCTCCAAGATTTATTTTGTCTATTGCGCGCTTTCCGACAATCGTCGTTCCACCATGGAATGCGACGTTTATTGGTCATTCCGTTGGTTTGCTTGATACATTTCACTGCAGCGTCAATAATAAAACCTGTTAGGTATGCTACAGCATCGTCTATACTAAAATCACTAATCTCATCTCCGTCTAAAATGTAATTTCTCGAAACAGTTCCCAGTTGGCTGACTTGGTGTTTCAGCGAGGAAAGTCAGGCGAGCATGTATCTTCTTTTGTTAACTTTAACATAATCGGGAAGTGGTCACTCCCAAAATGGTTCTTGAGAACGAACCACTCCAGATATGGAATTATAGCACTCGAGACAATACTCAGGTCTATAGAAGAGTATGTGTTGTGTGTAGTGCTATAATACGTTGGTTCTTTTTTGTTTAGTAGACATCCACATGACGAAAACAGAAAGTGTTCTATTAGGCGTCCTCGCGCATCTAAACGGGAGTCGCCCCATAGGGGATTATGTGCATTTAGATCACCAACGACTATATATGGCGGAGGAAGTTCATCAATGAAGCTTTGAAATTGTGTCTTTGAAAGTTGATAGCACGGGGGAATGTAAATAGAGGTAATTGTTAGTAGCTTCCCGAACAGCATTGCTCAGACAGCAACTGCCTCATGAGAAGTTCGGAGGTTTAATTGCTTACAGGCAACACCTTTATCAACTATTATAGCGACACCACCCGACGAAGCGGCAGCGTCGTCACGGTCTTTGCGGAAGATGGCATAATGCTTTAGTAAGTTCGTTTGTGTGGACTTGAGATGTGTTTCCTGAACACACAGCACCTTTGGAGTATGTTTATTAAGAAGTTCTTTATTATCATCGAGGTTATGGAGAAGTCCTCTCACATTCCACTGTAAGATCTGTGTATCCATTTTAGGTGTGTTTTGTGCTGTGTGCTCAAGGATGGAAAGTTAGCTCACAGACCCTTTCCAGGGGCCATGACACGATATTTTTCTTTTTTGGATCGGTCGACGGAGTCGCGCCGATCCTTAGGCGCTGGCTGCGCCCTCATGCTCGGTGTTGTGTTCATTGCCTCTTGCGAGGCGCTGGACACGCGCTCTTGCGAGCGCTGCATTTGTTTTGAGGGCCTCGCCTCAAAAGACGAGACCTTCGCGGCCCCCAGCCCGGAGGTTGGTGGGTCTTTCTCGGATGGCGGAGCAGCACTGGCTGCAACCGCCGAGGGGGCGGATGGCGTCAGCGCTGGCTCACTACGCGTGTGCCAGACAGGCGCCGGGGGCCGTCGTGGCGCTGCCCCCTGACGCGCCACTTCGGCAAAGCTGGTTTCTGGTAGGCAGGACACCTGCCTTCGTGCCTCCCTAAATGAAATGTTTTGTTTTACCTTAATTGTGACAATTTCCTTTTCTTTTTTCCAGCATGGGCATGACCGCGAGTACGCGGCATGCTCCCCATTACAGTTCGCACAGTGAAGAGAGTTTTCACAGGCATCTGATGTGTGTTCTTCAGCACTGCATTTCGCGCAAGTTAGGCGGCCTCGACAGTTCTGTGAACTGTGGCCGAACCGCTGGCATTTGAAACATCGGAGAGGGTTTGGTATATATGGCCTCACTTGAAGCCTGATATACCCAGCCTCAACGGAGTCGGGCAGTCATCTTGAATTGAAGGTGAGTATCAGGTGCTTAGTCTGGATTTCTTTGCCATCACGCCTCATCCTAATTCGCTTCACGTTGATGACATTCTGTTCGCTAAAACCCTCCGGGAGTTCCGCCTCCGTAAGCCCTAACAGGTCATCATCTAAAACAACGCCACGGCTGGTGTTCATGGTTCGGTGTGGGGTTACTATTAATTTGGTATCTCCGAATTTCACTAGACTAGACAATTTTTCATACTGTTTCTGGTCTCGGAGCTCCAACAGGAGGTCACCACTTGCCATTCTCGATGCTTTATATCCTGGGCCGAAGATTTCTGTCAAAGACTTTGAAACAAGAAAAGGTGAAATTGTTCTCACTGATTTGCCGGGTGTGTCAGCGTGGATAACGTGGATTCGGGGAAAGGATACTCTCTGGTGACCAAAAAACTGGAATACTTCATCGGTGCGCCCTCTTTTCTGAGGGCAATCAGGGAGTGGGGGGAACGAACTATCCATAAGAAAAGGTTTATTTTCGGCAGCGGCGCCAGCCACCCACCATGGAGTCCTACAAGGGGACGCTGCAGGGTCTGTAAGCACAGGACCTGCAGACGCCAGCTGTACACCACCACTATAACCGAATATGGTGTATCCAAGGTAGGATAGCCACACAGGTTAACCCTTGCCGCCAGGAAACACGGAAGTCAACGGAAAAGAGTAGAGGACAGGAAAGTTTTGAAGTAAGAGAAAAGACGAAGATGTGAGGGGGAGACAGGAAAAGGCGACTGCCGATTCCTCCCGGGCGGGTCAATCCGGGGGTGCTGTCTACGTGAAGCCAGGGCCAAAGGGGTGTGTTGCCTCTGCCGGGGGGGCCTTAAAGGTCCAATCACCCAGCGTCAGCTCAACCCCCAGGATCCCCTTTTTCCCGGACACGGCAAAGCCACGCACGGCTAGGCGTGGGAGGGAGTAAAAACTCCCCCGTTAGCTCGGGTCCGTGGTGTCGCTACACACCAAACGCTACTTGCGCAGGCGCCCCTGCGGGGGGTGCATCAACGACAGGAGCAAGAGTGGCACTTTGCGAAAATGACGAAGACACCTGTGCTTTAGACGCTTGCGCGAGAGGCAACTCAGCCATTTTGTATGGCTGCCGATTTTCTGTGGACGCTACACTATAAGCATAGATCTCGCCCCGTCACATTTGGTTGACGTGCTGGGTAACCGCCTTGCAACGGAACTTCGCAGCGGCTGTTGTTTGAAGGGTCATTCCGCAATGATGACGGAAAATACGAAGTCTCCATCTGCTCTTGGTGTTCCTGCGGCTAGTGATGATGCGGTGACAACATCTCCTCCTGTGACCACAACCTTCGTGCTCCAACCCCCGCAGGATCCTGGCACGTTTAGCGGTTCCGGCGGTCCAGATGAAGTGGACGTTGAAGATTGGCTGGCAGAGTACGAACGTGTGAGTACTCGATACCGATGGGGCCCAACTCTTATGCTGGCGAACCAGTTGTTCTATCTTAGGGGAACCGCCAAATCGTGGTATGAAAACCATGAAGCAGAACTTGAGAGTTGGGCAATGTGCAGGGAGAAAATGTTGGGCCTGTTCGGAACAAAATGCTTGCGTCTCGGGCGCAGACCTCGACAAAGTCGTATGTCTCGTATATAGAAAATGTGTTAGCATTGTGTCGCAAAGCCAATGCCGAGATGCCGGAGACTGACATGGTCGGTCATGTCCGCATTCAACCTCCTATTCTGCAAAAGTTATGCTACAGTGAATGCCATTATAAAGGAATGTCGGCGCTTCGAGAAAGCGAATAGCCGGCGGATTGACAGCGTGTATGCCCACGTTTCGAATATGGCTGCGTCGTCTTGCGAAGACCGTGCAAAAACACAGCTGCCACCTCTAGATTCATCGGATCAGGTGACTCGAATTGTACAGCGCTAACTTGGAGCCATTGCCTCTGCTCCGGCTCACACTGCTGCATGTGACACGACCCCACTCACTGCTAACATGGTTCAAGCCATCGTCCGCCAAGACCTCGCTAGCATAGATATTCCCTCGGTGTGCGCTTTGCCCAGCCCGCAGTGAGCTCCATGGCGTTCACCCTCGTCCTAAAACGAGCAGCAGTTTACAGCCCGATATCGTGACCTTGCTGCGTGGAGAACCACCGACAATCGACCAATTAGTTTTCGTTGCCACAGTATCAGTCATGTCGTCCGTTACTGCAATCACCGCTGGTCATCGCCACCTCGGACGTCATCTGAACCTCAATACCGACAGGACCGCACCCGCTCTGCATCTGCCACGCAGCCTTCTTCACCAAACAACTACAGAAGGTTCAACAGCCGATCTCCGTCACCGCATGGTCGTCAGACGCGTTCGCCTCCAGGACGTCGCCAGTCGTCCCACTCACCGCAGACTCGCAAGCTGTCATCTCCATTCAACCCCGCTCCTGCCTACCCGGAAAACTAAACGGTGCAGTGGCGGAAGGTGATGCTGCGTTTTTGACTGGCTCTACAAATCCTCTCTTGACGCTTCCAACGAGACAAAGTTTGTTAGACTTGACGTTGATGGTGTGGCTATTTCTGCCCTTATAGATACTGGAGGGCACATTTCTGTAATGAGTGCGAACCTTCGCCGACGCCTACATAAATGCTCCCGCCTGCCGCTTCCGGCACACTCCGAGTCACTAATGGGAGGACCCCTGCCGTTGAAGGGATGTGCACGGCCCGTGTGTCCATTGCCGGTCATCCTACATTAGTTCAGTTTGCTGTCATTGAAATGTGCCCTCATGACCTTTACTTGGCTTGGACTTTCTGTCACGTCATTCTGCCCTCATTGATTGTGCCACTGGTGCTCTTCAGCTTGAGCTGCCACAGCTTGCCGATTTTGCAGCTGACCATTCTCCACGTTTATGCTCTCGTCACCACGTTCGCTTGCCTCCGCAAGCTGCTACATATGTCACTTTGTTGTGCTCACGTAATGTGCCCGATGGTGACTACCTCGTCACTCCTATAGTCGACGATGATGGCTCGAGACAGTAATTATAATAAAGACAGTGGTTATATAAGACAGTGCTGATAATACAGTGGTTATACCCTTATTCAACGTCAGTCTCTTGACTCAAGTTATTCCACAAGACATGTCTTTGGCCACCCTATCTCCGCTTGACAGCTGCAACGTTACTGGTTTGGACACCAATGCTACAACCCCCTGTCTTGGTTGCAATTGCACTCTGCCTGCCGATGACATTACCAAGATGATTGCTCCCGATCTCACTCCAGCACAAGCTGCCGGCCTTTCTCGTCTGCTAACATCCGAGACATTTTCGACTTTGACCACCGCCCTCTTGGCCAAACAACTGCAGTGACTCACCGGATCAACACTGGTGATGCCATTCCTATACGACAGCGTCCATATCGCGTTTCTCACAAATAACACCAAGTGATTCCGAATGAAGTGGACAAAATGATTACTAAAGGCGTCATAGAACCATCCTCCAGCCCCTGGGCCTCCCCAGTCGTGCTCGTTGAGAAGAAGGATGGCAGCTGGCGCTTCGGCGTGGACTATCGCCATTTAAACAAAGTCATTCATAAAGATGTCTACCCTTTGCCTCGGGTTGATGACGCCCTCGATTGCCTCAATGGTGGTCAATACTTTTCGTCTATCGACCTTCGGTCAGACTATTGGCAAATTTCCGTCGACCCCATGGATCATGAAAAAAACCGCTTTTGATACGTCCGACGGCCTCTACCAGTTCAAAGTCATGTCGTTCGGACTATGTAATGCACCAGCAACTTTCGAGCGCATGATGGACTCTGAGAATATAAGTGACTCTGAGAATATAAGTGGCTCGTCTGCTTATGTTACTTTGAAGATGTCATCGTCTTTTCACCTACCTTTGACAGCCATATCACACGTCTGTCAGTCATTCTGGATGTTTTTCGAAGGGCCGCTCTCCAGCTCAATTCTGCAAAATGCCATTTCGAACGTCGCCAAATCACCATACTCGGCCACCTTGTCAGTGCCGCTGGTGTTCAACCAGATCCCGACAAGGTGCGAGCAGTACAAGAATCTCCTGAATCACGTTCAACCAAGCACGTCCGAAGTTTTGTAAGGCTATGTTCCTATTTTCGTCGATTTGTCCACAACTTCGCCGACATTGCTCGACCGCTTACTGATCTCTAAAAGAAGGACGTTCCCTTCGCATGGGGCAAAGAGCAAGCGGACGCCTTTTCGGCTCTTATCCATCTGCTGACTATGCCACCAATACTGGCCCATTTCGACCCTGCATCACCTACAGAGCTTCGGACCGATGCCAGTGGCGATAAAATTGGGGTGGTCCTCGGCCGACGACAGCACAGGGAGGACCGCATAATTGTTTACGCCAGTCATCTTTCACCTGCCGAACGGCAGTTCTCCATCACTGAGCGTGAATGCCCAACTTAGTGTGGGCTGTGGCAAAATTTAGGCCTTACCTGTATGGCCGAACTTTTTCCGTTGTTACTGACCATCACGCTCTCTGCTGGCTCTCATCGCTAAAGGACCCAACTGGACGTCTCGGTCGCTGGGCGCTGCATCTGCAAGAATACTCGTTCGTGGTCCACTACAAGTCGAGACGCCTGCACACAGATGCAGACTGTTTGTCACGTCATCCGGTTGAAACGTCCCGACTTGACAGACGTTGGATCAGACCCCTGCGTGCTCTCCATCTACGCTTTGGGTGATATCTCCACCGAACAACGACGTGACCCACCGTTACTCTCTGTCATCGAGCGTCTCATCTCTGCTCCAACAGACCATCCCATTCGCCCGTTCGAAGTGCACGATAACATTCTGTATTATCGCACCTTCAACGCCGATGGCCCGGAATTATTACTCGTGCTTCCCCATCACCTGCGTTCCAGCGTTCTTGAACAACTCCACGACGTACCTACAGCCGGTCACCTAGGCATCTCTTGTGCCTATGATCTTGTGCGACGTCGCTTTTTCTGGCCCAGACTGTATCGTTTTGTGGTTCGCTACGTCACTGCCTGCGATCTCTGCCAACGTCGCAAGCGCCCCTATGTGCTACTGTCCGGCCTCCTACAGCCCATCGACAGACTGACGGAACCATTCTTCCATGTTGGCCTTGACCTGTTGGGCTCGTTTCCTACATCCACCTCCGGGAATAAATGGGTTGCAGTCGCCACAGATTACGCCACACGCTTTGCCATCACTCAAGATGTGCCGACAAGCTGTTCCACTGACGTCGCCGACTTTCTCTTGTATGAAGTCATTCTTCATCACGGCGCTCCATGGCAGCTGCTTACTGATCAAAGGAGGTACATCTTTTCACATGCTGTGGATGACATTGTCCGCACCTGCTCCACTAAGCACTAGCTTACCACCGCTTATCATCCACAGACAAACGGATTGACCGAGCGTTTGAAGCGAAGGCTGACGCAGACGCTGTCAATGTACGCTTCACCAGATCACCTTGACTTGGCCAAAGCATTCCCCTTTGTCACCTTTGCGTAGAGCTCTTCACGGCACGCACATCTAGTTCATTGTTCCATCGTTTTATTTGCTACTTGGCCGACATCCAGCGTTACCGTTTGACACGCTCCTTCCTTCGGTTGCCCCTTTGTCTACTGAGTACGCCAGCAATGTCGTTTCTAGAGCCCATGCAGCCCGTCAGCTTGCCCATGATTAGCTTCACTTGTCGCAAGAGCATCAAAAAGACCGTTATGACAGTCGCCACCAAATCGTGCACTTCCCGCCGGGGTCTCTGCTACTTCTCTGGACGCCAAATACCGCCAAGTCGGCTTACCAGAGAAGCTACTACCTAACAACCATGGCCTCTACACCCAGACAACACAAACACAACCTCAGGACATCCTCAGTATGCCTCAGTGAGGACAATATGACGCTCTCAGAATGTCCTCTTACGGCACTAGAAAAGCACTAATCCCGTCCCCTTGTCCATACACACAACAACCTCAGCACATCCTCAAAACAATAATTCAGGACTTTTTCAGTATCTTTTCAGAACAACAATAGCGTGGCCGGTTCGGTACTGTGGACAGTGATACTACTTAAGATTTACTTCTTTCCATGACATTTTCATACATCAAAAGAAAAACATTTGCGAGTTCTCGAGTATATATACTGTATCAATCAACAGAGAGGTGACAGTGCTGGACTATTAGAGTAAAACAAACAAAGCTTGTTGACTGAAATTTATTTAACAGTAAATAATCACAATAGACAGCTTTGTCAGGCATTCGAGTCAGCGTATTGCCACGTTTCATTTCCCAAGTTTTTGTTATCGTCCCAAAACACCACACGATTCTCAGCGCAAACTGCGCCTGCAGTTTTCGAGAAGGTTCCGGACTGTAGTAGATCATTTCGATAAGATCACGCCCACTGTGCGAACAGTACAGATTGTTCTGGAACCTACGCCACCGCCAGCGATAACGCTAGAACATTCGACGGCAAGAGTATAAATGCCGACGCGCTTCGCCGCTTGTCAGTAGTTGATCGAAGGCCGACGCTCCGTTCGCCGCTATCAGTCCGAGACTGCTATCTGTGCGAGACTGCTGCTGTAATTGGACTTTCCGTTTACCGGGTTCAGGTTCGCCCAAATAAACAGTTAAATCCCAAGACGAAGTCTCCTGTCTTCGGCCCCGTCACGACCCCGTGACAGTATAGTCTGAAAAAAGAAAAGCAGTATCAAGGCAGTCAACACAGCTCAATCAACTACGTTTGTAATCTTCTTCGAAAGTTTGACACAGTGTCCTCAACACCACGTGTATCGCGCACAATGCACTCACTAGTGCTAGAGGCTCCGCATGACAGGCTATCAGTACACTCGACACGGGCGTTCTATTGACTTGCCCGAGGTCGGGCCATGTGTCAGATGCAGAAGTCGATCCTTTCACGTTTCGACCAGGCTGCTTCGAAGTCCAATTGATCGCGATTGGCTGTTGTTCCAGACTGCTTCAAACCACACCTCGCCGCGGTCGGCTGGTGACAATGCATCCATGATCAGTCTGAACGTTGAGCAGCCCAGTGCACCCATCAACACGACAATTTACCTACCGTCATCACCTACGACTTACACTCTCACACATATCTCACTTTTAACCATGCAACAAAACAACAAAGGACACGAACCTTCACTAGTTCACTGCACTTTCCCTGACAAGACCACCGCTGCTATTTTGACAGTCAGTTGGCTTGGAATGGCTTGGCTACTTGACTATCTAAAATGGTGCCGCATAATCAATGGTTGCCAGCTGCTAGTTTGTTACTACGCGCTACAGCGACGTATAATGACTAATTTAGGGCTGTGACATTTAAGAACACACTGTTTCAAATGGACATTTCGCAATACCAGGTTTGATACCTAAGTCAATTGATTACGTGTGTCTCAATTAACGCAATGCATAATTTGAAATTTTTTTGCAAAAAAAAAACGAGGATGAAATATACAATCACTTTATGACTGTAAGAAACAAACGTGTGGAGAGAGTTTCCACGTATAAAATGCATCTACTTGGTGCGCAAAAGTCTTCAGGAATTATATCTAAGTGCTCAGTGCAATGCTTTTGTCATCCCCAAAAGATCCTTAACAGGACCTTTTCCGAACCAATTGTTGTCCTCGGAAAGCACTCGAAAAGAAGTTTCCTGGGCAAACCAGCTTGTGCCGTCCTCAGTAAGTACTAAGGCCAATGAGAACTGTGCGAGGACGATTATACCATATAAAGACTACATCCGGACATTGAGTGTTGTCTGGGCAAAGTGTTACGACAACTCAGTGACGTGAACTGCGAGATCACACCCCTAAACAATGCCTCTTCGACCCCCTCACTCCAAACGAACGTTGTCCACATTTCCAGACTCAAACCGTATTACCCTGCTAGTTCGTCGCTGCCGCACCAAGCACTGAGATGGCGCTTCCACCGCGGGGGAGTGATGTTACGGTGCATCATCAACAGGAGCAAACGTGGCACTTTGCGAAGATGACGAAGACGCTTGTGCGGTAAATCATTGCGCGAGAGGCAGCTCAGCCAACTTGTTCGGCTGCCGATTCTTTGTGGTAGCTATACTATAAGCCTAGATCTCGCCTTGTCACAATATTGTCGCGGTACAGCGCGAACCAAAGGCAGATAAGCGTTGACTCAGCAGCCGAACAGCAAGGTCACCTCCTTTATCTTCGATCAGCCAGAGCTTCACTACCTGGTGTCCGCCAAATCCCCTTATCATCGTTTTGGTCCACCGGTACACACGCGTCATTTACCCCCTCTTAATGAGCATCGCCCCGATGCTGAACCAGTAGTGCAGTTTTCTTTGCCTGTTCTTTAAGAAGTGTCTTGCGCAGTCACTACCTTTCATAAGGCTTCATGCGCACAACGTGAACTAGTTTTGGACGGTGCTGGCGAAGCCTCGTACTACATGAACTGTTGGGGACGACCTCGTAAGTAACATCACTCAGTCGTCGCAGTACTAGATATGGCCCAAAGTATCTCCTTAGGAGCTTTTCAGAGAGTCCTCGTTTCCGTATGGGCGTCCAAACCCATACTCTGTCGCCGGTCTGATAAACGACTGTTCTGCAGCGAGAATTGTAGCATCTCGCGTCGTACTCTTGTTGTTGCTGGATTCGCAGGCGTGCTAGTTGCCTTGCTTCTTCCGCCCGTTCTGTAAACATCTCGGCATCCGGTTCGATGTCGCATTCGTGCGCTAGCATCGCATCTAACATGGTTCGTACTTCCCTTCCGTGAATTAGGCTGAACGGGGTCATCCGGGTTGTTTCTTGCTTCGCCGTGTTGTATGCAAACGTGATATATGGCAAGACTTCGTCCCAATTTTCGTGTTCGACGTCTACGTACATTGAAAGCATGTCTTCAACTGTTTTGTTCAGACGGTCTGTAAGCCTGTTCGTTTGCGGGTGGTAGGCGGTGGTCTTACGATGGGTTGTTCCACTCAGCATGAGGACTTGTTCCAAAAGAGCTGCCGTAAATGTGGTTCCTCTGTCTGTGATTACGACGCTTGGTGCACCATGCCGCCGGACAACGTTCTCGATGAAAAATTGTGCCACCTCCGCTGCTGCACCTCTCTGGATAGCCTTTGTTTCAGCATAACGGGTAAGTAAATCAGTCGCGACAATAACCCAGCGGTTCCCAGCAGTAGAAGGAAGTGGGCCCAAAATATCCATGCCAATCTGGTCGAATGGTGTTCTTGGGACCTGCACGGGCTGCAGGAGGCCAGCTGGTTTAGTCGGCGGTGACTTCCGTCGCTGGCAGTCGAGGCAAGTACGAACATGGTGTTTTACGGCTATGGTCAGTCTTGGCCAGAAGTAGCACTGCCGTACTCTGGCCAACGTTCTTGTGTAACCTAAGTGGCCTGAAGTCACCTCGTTGTGGCATGCTTCGAGTACTTCGGAGCGAAGGGCTGCTGGGATGACGAGCAAATACGCAGATCCTGTCGAAGAGAAGTTTCTTTTGTATAGTACTCCGCCCCGTAAGCAAAATGATGACAGCGATCTTACGAAAACAGATGGTGCCTTCTGAAATCTTCCCTCCAGGTAATTAATTAGGGCAAGTAACTCAGGGTCGCCACGTTGTTGCTGTGCAATAGCGGTGGAGTCAAGCACACCGAGAAATGCTGTTTCCTCCTCATCAGATAGAGTTGCCGATTCAATGGGTGAGCGGGATAGACAGTCGGCGTCCATGTGCAGTACCACCTAGACTATTCACAAGGCCCGTTCATACTCCTCTCTCTAGACGGCATACGTCACGCTAGTTGTCGGACTGTCCAGTGGCCGAGGGCGCGTCGCTCAGGCGGTGGTTTTGGTGACCCCGCGCCCTTTTTTACTCCGAACGGCGGACAAGCCTTGACAGGTTTGCCTTTTATCGCTACCTGCTTCGCTGGTTAGACTGCGTTAGGCCTGGTGCTGCATCGCACTCCTCTGAGTGTTCGTCCATTCCCACGTGTCCTATTTTATTGGTGTTGCATTTGTGAGTATGTGATTACACATCGATCAGTGCGACATGGGACGTTGTTGTGTTCCCGGGTGCCACGGCAATTATGACAGCGGTCCCAAAGTGCGTGTTTTGGCATTCCCCAAGGATGAAGCTCGGAAGAAGTCTGGGATAAAAGCTATTCCTCGAAAAGATTTCACACCAAGCATACACTCCAAGATTAGAAGGGTTGAGAGCTGGGCTAGTTGGTGAGACATCATTTAACCATATGGTGTAGTAGCGCAAATTCGACGGGGATGAAGAGGACAAGAAAACACGACACTCGCTACACTCGCAACTAATTTTATTTCAGAAGCAGCACTTCATATATAACCCATAACCCTAGCGACACAGAAAAGAACTACGAACACTGAATCATTGCCAACAGAAGCTTTTGCGCAGACTCAAGCGATAGTACACGGCAGTTAAGCTTAGACACTTTTAGATGACATAACTAAAAACAGCCCTGGGTAACATCAAATCAAAAAATCAAAACAACAAAAACTCTTGCGGGAATTTACACGTGTTTGAAACAAAATTTTGAAACGACAAGAAGGAGAGTATGACACATGCAAACACTGATCTCAATTAAGTCCTTCGAGGTAGCTGGCTTCTCGGTTACTTAACGAAACTGATGACTGACTAATGCATCCTTCTTTTCCTTTTTTCTTTTTTTAATGTGAAAGGCTTTGACAATTTCTCTGGTTAGTTGGTTTCCATGACGGAAGACTACGGTTGTGTCACTGTACAGTGGTGAGCAGCCACACTGGGAACAGTGTCCCTTTATGTGAGAATGAATGTCAGTTCCTAATGATCGCTTGTTTTCTAAAAGTCGGGTGTTTAAACAACGACCCGTCTGGCCGACGTATACTTTTCCACACGTTAGCGGCAAGCAATACACGACTGATAGGCTACAAATAACAACTTTTGTTGTTTTTATTTTTTGATTTGATGTTACCCAGGGCTGTTTTTAGTTATGTCATCTAAAAGTGTCTAAGCTTAACTGCCGTACTATCGCTTGAGTCTGCGCAAAAGCTTCTGTTGGCAATGATTCAGTGTTCGTAGTTCTTTTCTGTGTCGCTAGGGTTATGGGTTATATATGAAGTGCTGCTTCTGAAATAAAATTAGTTGCGAGTGTAGCGAGTGTCGTGTTTTCTTGTTCTCTTCGTCCCCGTCGAATTGGCGCTACTACACCATATGGTTAAATGATGTCTCCAAGATTAGAAACTGCTGAAATTTGTCTTGCCGGCTCTATCGCATTACTGGTGTTCTGGCTCTGTTACCGTTGAAAGGAGCGAGTATTGTGAGTGGTGATCGTAGTTTTGTCGCGCTTTAGGCAGGGCAGTGCGGTAAAATAGAACAGAAATACTCAGGCTTGTGTCAAAGTTCCCATCAGCCCGTTTCGTATGAAAGTAGTTAAGTCACTGTTATGCTTGGCACAGGTCTCTGAACTCCGCTTCCTCGAGGCTGACTTCATCACAAAGCTGTCACATTTTGGCGCAGCGTCGGCACGGACATTGACAGTCGACAGGGAGAGAGTGCGCCTAGTGTCAGATGCTATACCTTCGGTGTTTCTGAACTGTCCGTTCTACCTGAGCACGAATCGCAATCGTCGAGAATCTCTTGTCTCGAAACGAGCTCTGAAAAGAGCTCGTTTCGAGCTCGTTTGAAAAGAACATTCGCCTGCGAATGCTGCTGATGCTTCCGCAGCCAGACATCAGCAGCGAAAGTGACACAGAAATATCGCAACATAACTTCTTTGTTCACATCTCAAATGATGAAATTTTCAACCCAAAGCATGACATGGAGGTCGTTGCTTATATCGCTGGATATTGTGCTCATTCAGCTCTGAAGAAGCTGTCATGCGCATTTTGAAGCAGTATACTCGTCCTGGAGCGCAGGAACATAGATGTGGAAAGTAACACAATGATTGACAACTTGTCAAAAGGAAGCTTAATGTTTCCGCAGCCATGTACTGTGCACATGGTGCTGGTGACAACGCTTGTTGTCGAAAAGCTCATCAATGGAGAAAATGCAAAGGCGTTCCTCGCGTCGAACAACCAACGTGGCATTGTCAGCTCCATTACCATATCACTGGTAGGAAATGTTGAGCTAGAGACTTGTGAAAATGGGCATACCTCTGAGACTATCATACGGCATGTAGTGCGTGTTGCAACAAATGTCGCTCTGAACAACTTTTGTAGACTTCGAAATGACACCATCCAAAGCACTGCACAAAAAAAGGCAGCTGACAGAAAAATCAAAACTTTGAACAAGAAATGAGGCAGGATGGTTTTAGCCTTTCGTCCTAATAAAACCACTTCTACAAATGTATTTCTGACTATCACAGTTTGATGACTAAAGTGTAAAGGCCGGCGTAAACAAATGCAGACCGCGCAGGAACAAAAAAAAGAAACGCCGGCTTTCAATCAGTGCTTCCAGCAAACATAACGAGAACGAGTGGCGACGACGGTCGAGGTGCAGGTGGGCAACTAGCGTGACGTCACGCTCTCCCTGGAGGGGCCTTGTCAGTAGTCTAGGTGGTGTTGCCATGTGGCGGTTCCCTGACTTGTATACGTCGTACTCCTGCAGCCTGAGACTCCAACGCGCTAATCTCCCGGTAGGATCTTTAAGACTTGTCAACCAACACAGTGAATGGTGGTCGCTGATGACTTTGAAAGGACGGCGGTATAAATACGGGCAAAATTTTGTGACCGCCCATACCACGGCGAGGCATTCCTTCTCAGTCGTGGAGTAATTAGTCTCGGCGCGTGTTAGTGTTCGGCTTGCATAGGCGATTACTCTTTCTGTGCCCTCTTGTAGTTGCACAAGCACAGCTCTCAAACAAATATTGCTGGCATAAGTGTGTAGCATCGTTGGGGCTTTCTCATCAAAGTGGGCAAGCACTGGAGGCGTCTGTAGTCGCTGGCGGAGGCTCTTAAAGGCAGCTTCCTCTTCGTTGCTCCATTGGAAAGCAACGTCTTCTCTCGTGAGGCGGGTTAACGGTGATGCGATGCGTGCGAAGTCCGCGATGAATCAACTATAATACACACATGGTCCGAGAAATCGTCGGACAGCCTTCTTATCAGTCGGCACCGGGAACTGTGCAACAGCTGCGATCTTTTCAGGATCAGGATGAACGCCTGCGTGACTGACAACGTGGCCAAGAAATTTCAGCTCTTCATAGCAAAAGTGGCACTTTTCAGGCTTCAACGTCAAGCCCGAAGACCGTATGGCTTGTAAAACTGCCTCATGTCTTTTAAGGTGCTGGTCAAATGTTGCGCCGAAAACTACGACATCATCAAGGTAGACCAAGCAGGTTTTCCACTTCAACCCAGAAAGTACGGTATCCATAAGTCTTTGAAAGGTAGCAGGTGCTGAACATAAACCAAAAGGCAAGACTTTAAATTCATATAAGCCATCTGGTGTCACAAAAGTAGTCTTCTCGCGGTCTCTTGGGTCTACCTCGATTTGCCAATACCCACTCCTTAATCCCATCGATGAAAAGTAACGAGCATGTCGAAGTCTGTCGAGAGAGTCATCTATACGAGGAAGTGGATACACATCTCTCTTTGTCACCTGATGGAGTTTTCGGTAATCTACACAGAAGCGCAGGCTGCCGTCTTTTTTTTTTAACGAGGACTACAGGTGACGCCCAGAGGCTTCTTGAGGGCTGAATGACGTCATCTTCTAGCATTTTGTCGACTTGCTCTTGTATCACTTCGCGTTCCTTTGCAGCCACGCGATAGGGGTTTTGGTGAATTGGTCTCGCCCTGTCCTCGGTAATTATCCGATGTTTTGTTAGAGGCATGCGGCCAACTCTTCATGTTGTCGAAAAGCAGTCTTTGAATTCGGCCAGTAGCTAAAGAAGCCTCTTTCGCCCGTTCTTAGGCAAAGTAGTGCTAACGTCAAGAACTCGTATTGAATCAAGTTTTGGCGCCTCGTCGACTACTGCAAAGCAGCCTTCTGCGTCTGTGATATCGTCGAAGTAAGCGACGGCCATGCCATTAGGAAGGTGCCGGCGCTCGTCACTAAAATTTGTCAGAAGCAAGTCCGTGCGTCCAGCGGCGACACTGACGATACTTCTTGCGACGGAAATGCTGTGTGTGAGGAGGAGCGAGGTTATTCGGTCTGCTACTCCTTCGCCGTCAAACTGGACAGCGGTTGCCACAGAAACAAGCGTGCATGACCGAGGAGGGAGAACCACATCGTCATCAGTTAGACGCAATTGGTTTGGTCGCGCCTGTGTACAATCAGGTGCGCCCGAACTGTTGCGGAATGTAATCAAACTGTCTGGGATATTGATGACGGCGCCGTACTCTCGTAAGAAGTCCATACCAATAATTAGATCCTTGCAGCATGCGGCGAGAACGACGAACGACTCAACGAAAGAAGAACCTTTTATGTCGATTCTCGCTGTGCATCTTCCAGAGGGCATCAATAACTGACCACCTGCCGTCCTTATTTGAGGGCCTGTGCATGGCGTCTTCACTTTCTTAAGGCGGATGCCGAGGTCCTGACTGATCATAGAAAAATCTGCACCGGTGTCGACTAAGGATGTTACTTTCTGGCCGTCAAAAAAAATACTAAGGTCGGCGGTCACAATGTCGTCGCTCTCACGTCTTGTCGGATTTACAGCATCGTGTAATGGGGGCTTTTCGTCGTGATATTCATGGCCTGCAACCTAACCCCCGGAGGTCACCGCCCTCAGTTTCCACGGCGCGGGCTGGGTGACCTTCTTGCGTTAAGGTCCACGGGGGTACGTCGGTGTGATGAAGGTGAATGAGCGGGAGAAGGAGAGCGGGATTGACGTCCCAAACCTGGCTGGCGTGTAGGTATTGCCTCCTCGTCAGAAGTACGGTATTCGTAAAAGTGAGAACGGGCTCCATGGAAAGAGGCGTCGTCCTGGCGTGGTATGTATTCTTTGTTCGCACTTCGATCGTCAGACCATGTTCGAAGAGGGCAGAACGAATCACTGCGGTGCCAGCAATGACGGGCAATATGACCTGCACCTCCGCAGTTAAAGCATAGTGGACGTCGATCGATTGTGCGCCATGCGTCTGTTCTTCGGAGCGGTGGATGTCTGAGCCTCCCTTCTTGGGACGATTTTCATGGTGCTGCTGTGGACGCCTGGTGGTACGTCGGTTGGCTGGGCGGTCGGCTCAGGGCGTGCTCTTGCGGCCGTGACCAAGGGGCCGTTGGCACTGGGTGATATGGCGGCGATGTACCAGATGGTGAACGTCGCAGAGCATCGGCATAGCTCATGGGACGGTGCTCGTCACCAGGACCAGCGGTAGAAAATGCGTGGCGGATTTCGTCGCGTACCAGTTCAGCGACGGACGCAACGGGGGTTTGAGCAACTGGATTCCGGAACTTTTGCAGTTATTCGCGAACTATCTCCCTAATTAGGTCTCGCAGGGAGCTTTGATCCTCAGGTATGGCGGCAGCATTGATTGGGCGCTGCTAGACATTCGATGATACTGCCTGCATCGTTGATGGAGGGCCCGCTCGATAGCCGTAGCCTCCTTGATAAAGTCAACTACGGTACTTGGAGGGTGGCGCAGTAGCCCAGCGAAAAGTTGCTCCTTAACGCCGCGCATGAGGTAGCTCAACTTCCTATCTTCACTCATGTTCGGGTCAGCTCGGCGAAAAAGACGAGTCATATCTTCAGCAAACATAGTAACGCTTTCATTGGGTTTTTGAACCCGTAGCTTCAACAGCTGCTGCGCACGGTCGCGTTGATCGACATTGGTGAACGTATCGACAAGCTGTTGTCGGAAGTCGCCTCAAGTTAACAGACTGGCTTCTCTGTTCTCATACTAAATTTTCGCACCGCCGTCAAGGTATAAATAGGCGCGTGAGAGCTTTTCTTGTTCAGGCCACATATTAATCTTGGCGACACGCTCATAGGGCTCAAGGCAGTCGTCCACGTCTTCATGGGCGCCGGCACTAAAGTGATCGGGAACCAGCGGTTGAAAGATTACCTGTGAAGGCTGTGTTGGCGGGGGGCCTTGGGGCGCTGGTTGCGGACTGGCTTTAAGCATTTGGAGAGGTAATCGGCACTTGCGAGGTTCCGTGGAAGGAGTGAACTCTGGAGCGAGGCCTATGTCACAGAACGAGCGCTAAAAAAGAGCGCGCCGCCAAATCCTTGCGACAACGGGCGGCAGAAACGCGGCGAGGTAAAAAGAAAAAAAAAAGAAAGCAAACATCCAAGGCTCCCGGGCGCGCGCTCTCCCCGCAGAAGCACGGCTTCGCAGACGAACCTCCTCACCCCACAGCGGCGGCCGGGCAAGCGCTAGAAATTTCCAGAACGAAGGAGGCGGGGTCAGACCGGGTGATTCATCCTCAGGAGAGGGCAGTCGAACCGTCTCGTGCCTCTCCCCAGCCTTCGCTGCGCGTCGCGCCGACGAAATGAAGAGAACGTTCTGGAAGGTGGCGCGGAACGTATTTAATCGAGCAGCCGAGACGAGAAAGCAGGAGGTGACGGAAGTTAACGCCAGAGCGCGTAGGAATTCCGCCGTGGAGTCGGCGAAGGTTCTGCCCGTAGTGACAGAACAGGAGGTGACGGAAGTTAACGCCAGAGCGCGTAGGAATTCCGCCGTGTAGTCGGCGAAGGTTTTTGGTCCGTAGGGACGGCTCGAGCTACAGGCAAGAGCGTGGGTTTTACGCTATCGAGCGAAGACGCGGGCAACAGCTGCGTGTGTGAAGCCGACGGATTTCCGGCGAAGAAGCTTGAAGCTTGGAGAGTGGCCATTTGAGGACGCGAGGTTTCCTGGAAGAGAAACTTCGAGAGCTGCGGAACGACAACAACGCTGGACTTTGAGTGAGTGATTCTCGGAAGAGTATCATTCGGACTTTTGTTCCAAGGACTTTGGACTGAATAGGTTTTCTATCTCTTTAGTCCTTAAGTGTCTTGGTTGTTCAATGCATGCGACTGCATTATAGTGCGTATCGTTGTCTGTGTCCGTTGTTTTGAGTGTGGCCGATTGTATTGTGTAGTACGTTGATTGATTGGTTTGATTGGTGACATATTGTATGCAACTATTGTGGAGTGTGCATTTTTTTATGTATTGTTTTCGATCTGCCATTGTTGAGAATATAATTTGTTTGTTTATCAACTCTCGGCTCTGACTTGTTCTTTGGGGCCACGGCCGGCGTCCGCTGGCGCACCAAAAAGGACCACTTCAAAATTGTCCACGCTTTCGTGGTGCGGTTCGGGGGGCCGATACTTCGGCTCTTGGAATTAGCCCGGCGATTGCCTCCCTAATAAACGGGACAGGTGTGACAATTAATCTGGCGTCCGCGACAGGACCTTTTGGTGCACAGTGTGTCCAAAGTAGTGAGAAAGAGCCTCGAGTTGTTGATAGTGCTATCGGAACGATTTTGTGTGTTGTTCAGTGTTCTCGTTAACGAGTGCAGGGGAGTGTTCCGATAGACTGATTTAGGCAGATACTTTTTGCACGCGGCAAGGTTGTATTTGCGAGTTGCGAGACACAATGGATCTCGAAAAGTTAGTTGCACTTGGTGAGAAGATGGGTCTTTCTGGCGCCGAACTACGGAAGTGGGTAAGCCAGAAGGAGAAAGAGGCGGTGGAGAGAGAGAGGTTGGCAGCGGAGAGAGCCAAGGAAGAAAAAACAGCTGAGTTGGAACGAGAGAGGTTGGCGGTCGAAAGAGCCAAAGCGGAAAAAGAAGCTGAGGTGGAGAGAGAGAGGTTGGCGGCAGAGAGGGCGAAGGAAGAAAGAGAGCAGCAGTTGAAGTTGGAGCTGGAGAGAGAGAGGTTGGCAGCTGAAAGGGCGAAAGAAGAAAGAGAGGTAAAAGAGCGACAGCTGAAGGAAGAAAGAGAGCAGCAGTTGAAGTTGGAGCTAGAGAGAGAAAAGCTGGCGGCTGAGAGGGCGAGAGAAGAAAAAGAAGCGGAGATGGCTGAAAGGGAGCGGCAGCGGCAGCACGAGATGGAACTCGAGCGGCTCCGTTTGCAACAGCGAAGTGAAACTCCCGTCCAAGCTAGAGTTGAAAGCAGCGAACGAGAGGATCATGGCTTCCGCTTGAACCCAAGCAAGTTGCTCGTAGCGTTTGATGAAAGGAAGGACGACCTAGACGCGTACCTCCACAGATTTGAGACGATTGCGAGGAGCCAGAATTGGCCGGAACAGCAATGGGCAACTGCTTTGAGTACTTGCTTGAGTGGTGAAGCGCTCAGTGTGTACGGTAGGCTGACGCCGACCGATGCAGCCAACTATGCAAAGGTGAAAGCTGCTTTGCTGAAGCGATTTAGATTTACCGTGGAAGGTTTCCGGGACAGATTTCGGACAGGAAAGCCAGCTGATGGTGAGACGGCTACGCAGTATGCCGCCCGACTTTGCCATTATTTCGACAGATGGATTGAACTTTCAGGGACAGCACAGGAGTACAATGAGCTTAGAGAGCTCCTAATTAGAGAACAATTTCTTACTAGTTGCCACCCAAGCCTGTCGCTGTATTTGAAAGAGAGGAAGGCTGAGTCATTTGAAGGAATGCTTGAATTGGCTGATCAATTCTTGGAAGCGCAAGGTGGAACTAATTTGGCCAGAGTCAAGAAGGAGTGTCCCGATGATTCGAAGAAATTGGCTCCCGAAGAAAAGAAGCGTGCACCAGAGAGCATTCCGCGATGTTTTTTGTGCAACCGAGTGGGTCATCGCGCGAAAAACTGTCGAACGATCTTTACGAGCCCTACGGCAGTAAAATGTTTTAAGTGTGGTCAGACTGGGCACAAAGCAGATGCTTGTCGGAACGGAGTGAGTCAAACTCACCAGGTATCCTGTGTTCAAGCGGCAACGAAATCTGATAATAATGCCGTCGCCGATGGATTCGTAGAGTTGAAAAATGGGGAGAAAATTCCTATTGTGGGTGCTGTAATGTCAAAACAGCCAACCGGTGTTACGAAAGGAATGCCAGCGCTGCCTGGAAAAGTTGCGGACAAAAAGATTACGGTGTTAAGAGATACCGGCAGCTCCACTGTTATCGTGAGGAGAAATTTGGTACGGGAAAGTGAGTTGACAGGCAGAACGAAACCGGTTTGCCTAATTGATCGTACAGTTCGGATGCTTCCCGAAGCAGAATTTGAGGTTGAAACCCCGTACTTCAGCGGGAAGGTTACTGCTTTATGCATGACGACCCCCCTGTATGACCTTGTCATCGGAAACATCGACGGGGCGCGAGGGCCAAGTGATCCAGAATGTTTGGGAGAAGACCCGAAGATAGAGCCCTCGCCAACACAGCGGCCGCGAGATACAGTGGAGGAGCATCCCGTGACGGATCTCACTAGAGCCCAAGGTGAAGCTGCGGCGCAAGAGACAGCGAAGGAGAAGACGATCGTGTCGAATAAGTTCACAGGCCGAGCAACTGGACGTACGTCGGCACGACATCAACCGACTGACAGTGTAAAGGAGAGGGAGTTGGCCAGCCGGGCAAAATGTAGAGGTAGGATCAAGCGGGTAAATAAACAGACAGGACCCGTCGAATGCAATGACGCGTTAACGGTATCGGAAGTGACAACGATGGCTGAGATGACGCCTCAGATATCGTCGTTGGAAAGGGCTCGCCGAAAGGGAACGTGGAAAAACAAGAAGAAATCGAGCGAGCACCGCAAGAAAGGGCGCAAGCGCCACTCAAAGTACACAGGATAAGTGCTGAGGTGGAATCAGAATGTGTTTGGCAGGGCTGAGTGACATATGTTGTGTTAATGTTCTTGTTATCCTGTGTCTCAAGTGTATGTCGAGCGAGTCAGTGTTCTGTGCGATGATGTGATGTATAGTGTTGTATAATTGTTGTATAGACAGAACTTTGTACGTTTGTATTGTTTGGAATGTGTTATGAAGTGTTGTAGGCATGTACCTGTGGCTATATTTCACGTGTTGTGTAATTGAACTACAATGTAAGATTGTATTGCGTGATCTATTGTGAATGTGAAGTGTTATGAGCGACTGATGGTGTTACAGTCTGTGAGAGTGCGTGGTGACTTTTCGCGCTCGTTTGTGTGGTTTTGAATATTATGAGATAATATTCTTAAAGTGGGGGGCAGTGTCACAGAACGAGCGCTAAAAAAGAGCGCGCCGCCAAATCCTTGCGACAACGGGCGGCAGAAACGCGGCGAGGTAAAAAGAAAAAAAAAAGAAAGCAAACATCCAAGGCTCCCGGGCGCGCGCTCTCCCCGCAGAAGCACGGCTTCGCAGACGAACCTCCTCACCCCACAGCGGCGGCCGGGCAAGCGCTAGAAATTTCCAGAACGAAGGAGGCGGGGTCAGACCGGGTGATTCATCCTCAGGAGAGGGCAGTCGAACCGTCTCGTGCCTCTCCCCAGCCTTCGCTGCGCGTCGCGCCGACGAAATGAAGAGAACCTTCTGGAAGGTGGCGCGGAACGTATTTAATCGAGCAGCCGAGACGAGAAAGCAGGAGGTGACGGAAGTTAACGCCAGAGCGCGTAGGAATTCCGCCGTGGAGTCGGCGAAGGTTCTGCCCGTAGTGACAGAACAGGAGGTGACGGAAGTTAACGCCAGAGCGCGTAGGAATTCCGCCGTGTAGTCGGCGAAGGTTTTTGGTCCGTAGGGACGGCTCGAGCTACAGGCAAGAGCGTGGGTTTTACGCTATCGAGCGAAGACGCGGGCAACAGCTGCGTGTGTGAAGCCGACGGATTTCCGGCGAAGAAGCTTGAAGCTTGGAGAGTGGCCATTTGAGGACGCGAGGTTTCCTGGAAGAGAAACTTCGAGAGCTGCGGAACGACAACAACGCTGGACTTTGAGTGAGTGATTCTCGGAAGAGTATCATTCGGACTTTTGTTCCAAGGACTTTGGACTGAATAGGTTTTCTATCTCTTTAGTCCTTAAGTGTCTTGGTTGTTCAATGCATGCGACTGCATTATAGTGCGTATCGTTGTCTGTGTCCGTTGTTTTGAGTGTGGCCGATTGTATTGTGTAGTACGTTGATTGATTGGTTTGATTGGTGACATATTGTATGCAACTATTGTGGAGTGTGCATTTTTTTATGTATTGTTTTCGATCTGCCATTGTTGAGAATATAATTTGTTTGTTTATCAACTCTCGGCTCTGACTTGTTCTTTGGGGCCACGGCCGGCGTCCGCTGGCGCACCAAAAAGGACCACTTCAAAATTGTCCACGCTTTCGTGGTGCGGTTCGGGGGGCCGATACTTCGGCTCTTGGAATTAGCCCGGCGATTGCCTCCCTAATAAACGGGACAGGTGTGACAGCCTATCAGCCGCCGACTGAACCGGTGCACGGGAGTTGCAATGGGTGACAATGCGTCCGAGCTAGATGAATGGCTTCCAGTGGGAGTATGGAGCATTAAATGGGGTTGCGCCCCAGCACCTCCATCAGTGTCGCGGTACAGCGCGAACCAAAGGCAGATAAGCGTTGACACAGTGACTCTCAGCAGCCAAACAGCAAGATCACCTCCTTTATCTTTGATCAGCCGGAGCTTCACTACCTGGTGTCCGCGAAATCTCTATCGTCGTTTTGGTCCACCAGTGCACACGATGGATGAATGGATGGATGGATATGACTGTACCCTTTAGATCAGGCGGTGGCTAGCGCCACCAAGCCGTAATACTTAATGAAGCCAAAACTATATTTATTTTTTCCTTAAAAAGTGAGTTTGAGGATTTGTACTTTGCAGTGAAGAGTTTAATTTTCACTCGTGCCTTGACTTTAGCCACCAATCAGATAACCTCCTTCTAGTTAAGTCTACTTGCTTAAAGTCTATTTTGCCCTCCCGGTCCCTAAGCCCCAGTGCTTTGAAAAACTCTGCGCCATCATCCTGAACTATAGGGTAAAGCCCTTTACAGAACATTATCAAGTGTTCGGCAGTTTCTTCTTCCTCTCCACACGCACTGCATACTGTGTCTACCCCTTCGTATTTGGCCCGATATGTCTTGGTTCGCAGTACTCCCGTCCTTGCCTCAAACAGTAGAGAACTACCCCGAGCATTATCATAGATCCTTTCCTTGGCAATTTCCTGCTTAAAAGTTCGATAGATCTCTAGTGCGGACTTCTTAATCATGCCCATTTTTCACATGTCAGTCTCCGTTTCCTTCACTTTCTTCTTAACCGATAGTTCTTTTTGGTTTGGCCACCTGCTGTTTTCTAAGTATCTACCAGTGAACTTCCTGGTTCGCTTCCTCCATTTTGTACCAACATTCTTCATGTACAAGTAGCTGAAAACCTTCCTAGCCCAACGCTCCTCATTCATTTCTCTCAATCGCTTCTCAAATTTTATCTTGCTGCTAGCTTCCCTGCCTTCAAATGATGTCCATCCCATATCACCTTGTACTCCCTGATTTGGTGTATTCCCGTGAGCTCCTAAAGCAAGCCTACCTATTCCACGTTGCTTAATTTCTAATCTTGCTTGAACTTCTGATCTCATGCACAAGACCGCATTGCCGAACGTCAGCCCAGGAACCATGACCCCTTTCCATATTCCTCTCACAACATCATACCTATTGTAATTCCACAGTGCCCTATTTTTCATCACTGCTGCCTTCCTCTTACCTTTAGTCGTCACGTATATTTCGTGTTCCCTCAGGTACTCGGTCCCATTGCTTACACGCGTCAATATGTACAGCGCCCCCTAGGGGCCAGCCAATCGGTTCCAAAATCGGAATTAAATCTCCGATATTTCATTATGATTTAGCAAAGTACCTAATTTATTATTTATTAAACAAAAAATGGTCTGCAGTGAGCAAGGTAGCTGTCAGCAATATGCATTTGATTTCAATCGGCTACTTCTATTGTATTTTTAACCCTTGGCTAAAGCTAGCTGGGACACCCTGTGTGTGGGTGCATGCATATATATATATATATATATATATATATATATATATATATATATATATATATATATATATATATATATATATATATATATCATCAGCCTGTCTACATCCACTGCAGGACAAAGGCGTCTCCCATGTTCCGCCAGTTAACCCGGTCCTGTGCTTGCTGTTGCCAATTTATGCCCGCAAACTTCTTAATCTCATCTGCCCACCCAACCTTCTGTCTCCCCCTACCCCGCTTCCCTTCTCTGGGAATCCAGTTGGTGACCCTTAATGACCAGCGGTTATCCTGTCTACGTGCTACATGCCCGGCCCATGTCCATTTCCTCTTCTTTATTGCAGCTATGATATCCTTAACTCCCGTTTGTCCCCTAATCCACTCTGCTCTCTTCTTGTCTCTTAAGATTACGCCTACCATTTTTCTTTCCATTGCTCGCTGCGTCGTCCTCAATTTAAGTTGAACCCTCTTTGTGAGTCTCCAGGTTTCTGCTCCGTAGCTAAGTACCGGCAAGATACAGCTGTTATATACCTTCCTCTTGAGGGACAGTGGCAATCTACTTGTCATAATTTGAGAGTGCCTGCCGAATGTGCTCCACCCCATTCTTATTCTTCTAGTTACTTCAATCTCGTGGTTAGGCTCTGCGGTTATTACCTGCCCTAAGTAGACATAGTCTTTTACAACTTCAAGTGCACTATTACCTATCGCAAAGCGCTGCTCCTTTCCGAGGTTGTTGTACATTACTTTCGTTTTCTGCAGATTAATTTTAAGACCCACCTTTCTGCTCTCCTTGTCTAACTCCGTAATCATAAGTTGCAATTCGTCCCCTGAGTTACTCAGCAATGCAACGTCATCGGCGAAGCGCAGGTTACTGAGGTACTCTCCATTAACTCTTATCCCTAACTGTTCCCATTCTAGGCTTCTGAAAACGTCCTGTAAGCACGCAGTGAATAGCATTGGGGAGATTGTGTCCCCCTGTCTTACAACCTTCTTTATTGGTATTCTGTTGCTTTTTTTATGAAGCACTATGGTAGCAGTTGATTCCCTGTAGATTTCTCCCAGAATGTTTATATATATTTCATCTACGCCCTGATTCCGCAGTGTCTGCATGACGGCTGAGATTTCTACTGAATCAAACGCCTTCTCGTAATCTATGAAGGCTATGTATAGTGGTTGGTTATACTCTGAGCATTTCTCTATTACCTGATTGATAGTATGAACGTGGTCAATTGTTGAGTAGCCTGTTTTAAATCCTGCTTGTTCCTTTGGTTGATTGAATTCTAATGTTTTCTTTACTCTGCTAGCAATTACCTTTGTAAATAGCTTGTATACTACAGAGAGCAAGCTGATCGGCCTGTAATTCTTCAAGTCCTTGTCATCTCCTTTCTTATGTATTAAGATGATGTTAGCGTTCTTCCAAGACTCTGGTACTTTTCCCGTCAGGAGACACCTCGTAAATAGAGTGGCTAGTTTTTCTAACACAATCTGTCCTCCATCTTTCAGCAGATCTGATGTTACTTGATCCTCACCAGCAGCTTTGCCCCTGTGCATGCTCTCCAAAGCTTTTCTGACTTCTTCTATCATTATTAGTGGGGTGTCGTCTGGGTTACTGCTATTTCTTATAGTATTAAGGTCGTGGTTGTCTCGGCTACTGTACAGATCTCTGTAAAACACCTCCGCTATTTTAACTATCCTATCCATATTGGTAGTTAATTTGCCTTCTTTGTCCCTTAGTGCATACATCCGCCTTTTGCCTATCCCAAGTTTCCTCTTCACTGCTTTGACGCTTCCTCCGTTTTTCAGAGCGTGCTCAATTCTCTCCATGTTATACCTTCTTACATCGCATACTTTACGTCTATTAATCAGCTTCGAAAGCTCTGCCAGTTCTATTTTGTCTGTTGTACTTAACACTTTCATGATTTGACTGCTTCTTAATTAGGTTCTTCGTTTCCTGGGAAAGCTTGCCGGTGTCCTGTCTAGCTACCCTGCCTCTAACTTCCACTGCACACTCCGTGATGATACTTGTCAGATTATCATTCATTGTATCTACGCTAAGGTTGGTTTCCTCGCTAAGAGCAGAGTACCTGTTCTGCAGTGACACTCTGAATTCCTGTATTTTCCCTCTCAGTGCTAGCTCATTGATTTGCTTCTTGCGTATCAGTTTCTGTCGTTCCTTCTTCAAGTCTAGGCGGATTCGAGCCCGTACCATTCTATGGTCACTACATCTTACCTTGCCAACCACTTCCACATCCTGCACGACTCCTGGGTGTGCAGTCATTATAAAGTCTATTTCGTTCTTATTTACGCCTTTAGGGCTCCTCCATGTCCACTTGCGGTTTTCTCGTTTTCGGTAGAAGGTATTCAAAATACGCAGATTATTGCGCTCTGCGAATTCTACTAGTAGCTCTCCTCTGGCGTTTCTAGTGCCGATGCCATAATCTCCTACTGCCTGGTCTCTAGCCTGCTTCTTCCCTACCTTTGCATTAAAGTCGCCCATTACTATAGTATACTGTGTTTTCACCTTACTCATTGCCGATTCCACGTCTTCATAGAAGCTTTCAACTGAAGCGTCATCATGGCTGGATGTAGGCGCGTAAGCCTGTACTACCTTCATTTGTATCTTTTATTCAGTTTAATTACAATGCCTACCACCCTTTCATTAATGCTATAGTAATCCTCTATGTTGCCAGCTATGTTTCTGTGAATTAGGAACCCTACTCCCAGTTCTCTTCTGTCTGCCAAGCCCCGATAGCAAATGACGTGCCCATTCTGTAGCACAGTATAGGCCTCATCTGTCCTCCTAACCCCACTCAGCCCTATTATATCCCATTTAATGCCTTCTAGCTCCTCGAATAATGCAGCTAGACTTCCCTCACTAGATAACGTTCTAACGTTAAACGTTGCTAAGTTCAAGTTCCAATGGTGGCCTGTCCGTATCCAGAGATTCCTAGCACCCTCTGCTGCTTTGCAGATCTGACCGCCGCCGTGGTCAGTTGCTCCGCAGCTGGTGGGGACTGAGGGCCGTGAGTTAATTGACGAATGCCTACGGGAGGGGGTGGCCAGATACTGCACCAGGGTGGCCAATCCTTCTCTGGTGAGATCATCGGTGCGTACCGGCTTTAAGCCGGTACGACCAGACAGTACATATATATATATATATATATATATATATATATATATATATATATACCTTATAGTGAGTGCACACCCAGGCATCGTGCAGAATGTGAAAGTGCTTGGCAAGGTACAGTGCAGTGACTATAGATTGGTAAGGTCTCGAATTCGACTAGACTTGAAGTAATGACAGCAGCTGATGCACAAGAAGACAATCAATGAGCTAGCACTCAGAGGGAAAGTACAAGAACTTAGAGTCTCCCTTCAGAAGAGTTACTCGGCTCCTATTGAGGAAATCAGCCTTAACACTGACGCAATAAATGATAATTTGACGAGTATCATTACAGAACGTGCAGTGGAAGTTGGAGGTATGGCAGTTAAACAGGACACTGGCAAGATGTCCCAGGAGATGAAGAACCGCATTAAGAAACGTCAAAGCATGAAAGCCTCAAACACAACAGAAAATAGAACTGGTAGAGCTGTCAAAGTTGATTAATAAGCAAAAGGTATCCATTGTAAGAAGGTATAAAGCGGAGAGAATAGAACATGCTCTACAGAGCAGAGGAAGCATAGAAGCGGTGAAGTGAGAACTTGGGATAGGCAAAAACCAGATGTATGCACTAAGAGACAAGGAAATCAAAGTAACTACCAATATGGGTAGGATAGTTAAAATAGAGGAGTTTTACAGAGACCTTTACAGTAGCCGGGGCAACCACGACCTTATATTAAGAACTAGCAGTAACCCAGATGACATCCCACTAGTAATGACAAGTCAGAAAAGACTTGGAGGGAATACAAAGAAGCAAAGCTGCTGGTGAGGATCAGGAAAAATCAGGTCTGCTGAAAGACGGAGGACAGATTGTGTTAGCAAAACTAGCCACTTTATTTACGAATTGTCTCCTGACGGGGAGGGTACCAGAATCCTGGAAGAATGCTAACATCATCTTAATACATAAGAAATGAGATGACAAGGACTAGAAGAATTACAGACCGATCAGCTTGCCTTTGACTTATACAAGCTACAAGTGAAAGCTCGTTAATTCACACCTCATTATTTCGAAATTTTGGATAATTCGAACTGGTCGCCGCAGTCCGGTCCGCAGTGCATAGGAGACCATGTGTAAAACGATTCGTTAATTCGAACAGAAATTGCTGCCTCTACGGATAATTCGAAGCGCGCGCCGCCGGGCGTCATCATCGTCAAACACTAGTGGAAGCTTTTACGGTCGAACGATAGGTGACACGACCAGTTTTTTCGAGCTTCAAGTGGCCTCCGAGCAAAGGGGGAGCAAAGTATGGCCTCCAAAATTCAGGAAGCATTTTTTTTTCGTAGCCCTCCCGCTATCTCAGCGCCTGGCGCCACTTGTACGCAGGACCCACGGGACGCTGAGGAGTCGGCGGAGTAGTCCTAGCAGTCCTAGGCGCACGTTGTTCGTTCACGCCGTCAAGCCGTCTTATTCCGCATCGAAGTTGCAAGATGCCGCGGGGAAACTACTGCCGAAGACTGTCAAGGAGAAGGTGGAGATTTCGCGAAAGGTAGACCAAGGGAACTCGAGCAAATACGAAATTGCGAGGAAGCACGGCATACTTCCGAGCACGTTGTCAACCTAAATTTGCAACAGGATGGCCATTGAAAACGCCTATGAAGCCGAGGATTTTGGCGCCAGTCAAAAAAGGCTAAGGACAGCGAAGTTCCCGGAACTGGAGTCAGCTTTGATTATCTGGGTTAAAGAAATGAGAGCCCAGAGTATCGCATTGAGCGGCATTATCATCATGGCCAAGGCAGCCGATTTCGCCCTGCGCTTGGACATTGAAGGCTTTGTCGCCTCCGAGGGATGGTTTCATCGTTTCAGGGAGCGGCACAATCTCGTATTCCGCACGTTATCCGGCGAGGCAAAGGAAGTGGACGCCGAAACATGCGCTACTTGGAGAAGCGACACCCTGCAGCAGTACTCGGAGAGCTACTCACCACAGGATGTGTTTAACGCTGACGAGACAGCGTTAGTTATTTTCAAGTTGCAGCCAGACAAGGCGATCACCTACAAGGGAGACAGCTGTACCGGCGGCAAGCGCAGCTAAGAGCGTGTCGCTGCTCTGGTCGCCGCAAATATGACCGGTATGGAAAAGGTCCAATGTTCACTGCCGACGGAGTACGCCGCAAACAAGAAAGCCTGGATGACAGGTGACGTATTCAGGAAGTGGCTACTGAAATTCGACAGGCGAATGGAACTGGGCGGCAGACGTGTTCTTGTCGACAACTGTTCGGCGCACAAAGTCGACGTTGAGCTGAGAGCAACTAAGTTGGTGTTCCTTCCGGCAAATACGACTGCGGCCCTACAGCCAATGGACCAGGGTGTGATAAGGAACATTAAGTGCTTTTATAGGCGTCACGTGCTGGAGAGAATGATTTTGAGCGCGGGCGACAGGAAGGACTTCGGCATTACACTGCTCACTGCCATGCACATGTTGGTGCGCGCATGGGAACAGGTGACCGCGACCACAATCGCAAACTGTTTCCGCCACAGTGGATTTGCAGCTGGAAGTGCGTAGGATAGTTGTGACGTCGACGTGGATGAGGCTGAGGAGCTCATGCCAGTGGCATTGCGCGACACTTTTCGGGGCGTACGTTTTGCCGATTATGTTGAAGTTGACACCGGTGCATCAGTGTGTGGTGCCCTCACTGATGAGGACATTATCGCTCAAGTAGCCGGTGCGCAGCCTGATGCTGAAGAGCCAGAAGGTGAGGAAGACGAAAATGACGAAGCACCTGTGCGCCCGTCAGCTTCTGCGGTGATGGAGGCACTTAATGTGGCGCGTCTCTTCTTCAGCTTTGAAGAGGGTGAAGAGGACTCCCTGCGCGGCGTCCGCGCGCTGGAACAGAGAGCCGCAGCTGTGGCATTCAGAGAAAAGAAGCAGATGGTCATCACAGACTTTTTTGGCCAATAAATATTTTTCGTGCCTCCACCCCCGAAATCCACCCATTTTTGCTCTTTCATTATTTCGATTTTTGTTTAATTCGAAATTGCTCAGCGTTCCCGTGGAATTCGAATTAACAAGCTTTTACTGTATTTACAAAGGTAATTGCTAACAGAACTAAGACAACATTAGAATTCAATCAATCAAAGAAACAAGCAGGATTTCAAACAGGCTACTCAACAATCGACCACATTTATACTAGAATGCTCAGAATACAACCAACCACTGTATATGTGAAAATTTGAAGTATTCTAATATTCGCACAAGCCTAGGTAATAGTACTAAAGGGCTATTATATGAAATGAAACCTGACACACTGTGGAATCAGATTGTGAAAGACACAATGCCAGATTTTCGGCATAGAGAATTCGACATGTCCCAGGTGATACTATTATTCTGATCATAAGCTGGCTTTCACTGGGGCTAACCAGTTTCTGCTAGTTTTAGTTAAAGACCAATATGCTTGTGATGGGATCCAACTGGTCCGAGTGAAAAAAAAAAACAGTTTCAAACAGCAGTGATGAAAGTGCATTTTTATTTTTTGGAGCATACTTTGTAGCATAAAAAGTACTGCTTTGGAGCAGCCATAAGCATTTTCAGAGCATGAAAAAAATGCTAGCTTAGGAGCTGCTATTGGCGTTTTAGGAACAGATGTTAAATTTGCCATTCTATATTTGGAGTTTAGAGCATTATCAATGCATCTCGTAAATATTAATATTTATTATGAAATATATATAGCAGGCAACAATAAATGTAACCATCATAACAAACAAAGGCAGGTTGTCAAAAATGTGGTGTAAAGTGAGCTACAATTTAAAATACTAATATTTGTGACAGAAATCAAATCGAAGGTCAGTGCCACATCTTAGAAGTAACCACAGTTCCATATAACTTGTTGCTGAATAATCAGTAGATAATCGATGTGATGCTTATTTTCACATTACACCACACCAGCATACATGTCTAGCTAAGAAAAAAAAATAGCCAAATGAGCTGTATACTTAATATCCCAGTTCTTGTCAAACAAATGTAATCAGAGCCTATAATGCTGCCCACCAGTAGCACACTGGGATCATAGTACACAAATTATTCTCAGTTTCTTGACTTATGAGTCAGTCAAACAGCGAAAATTCGTCATTCTCATTCTCTCAGTGCAATTGCAAGTAGGTTTTTAATTACTGTTTGGAGCAGCATGCAGCAGCAAATCTCTTTTGAAGCAGTTTGGAGCGATTGGAGCAGCACTTCCATCACTGGAATGGTCCAAACAGGGATATCTGAGCACTTTTCTGTCATTATTGTAGTTTATTTCTCAGAGAGCACACCACAATGTAAACTATGTATCAATCATGAAATCAATTCTATTCAACCTTCTTTTTCTGAACACATAGCACCTGTGAAGTACTTGCACTTGACCAACCTCTTTTTTAAGGTAATTGAAGAATGTGTGATGCACTTGTACCTGACCATCATTCTTATCAATGACGAACACTAAGCAAACCCAGAGCAAGGTGTTAATGAGTAAAACAGATCATAAACAAGAAACTAACAAAAGATGTCATTCCCTTTGTTTTAACACAACATTAAAGAGCTCATTTTGCAGAAATTCTGGTGTTGGATTGAATGGTTGTGAGAGAAAAACCAGCCCTGCCCATAAGCAAGAAGTGCTAAAAATGCAAATTATAAAAATCTTATCTTCGAGTCTGAAGAAATCAAAGCCAGGCCTTCTGCATGGCAAGCCACTGTCACATTACACAGCCACACCAGAAATGGTGTGCTGGTGTCACATAGCAAACACGTGATAAATTGAGTGTCAGAAGTGTCAAATCACAACAGGCATCACTTTATCTGAACTGCACAAGCCAGTGAACCAAAGGCCCACCCATTAAAAAGTGCTCAGGCATAATTCATCTACTAGCCAGAAGCAAAGCCTGGCTAATGGATGAGCAGGTGATGCCAATAGGGCCCGATTGTGCTCCTGCATTTCATCATGAAACTTTCTTTTTTATTTGTCCGGCAGGCCGAAGATGCCGCCCGAGTTCAGGGACTCGGCGCCGCCATCTGAGGCCACCAAGACCAAGCTGCCGGCCAAGTTCTAATAAAGTTTCCTCTCTCTCTCTCTCTTTCCAAATATGTCGGCTAAATGAAGATGCAATCATTGCACTGCCACAGCCTGCTAATTGACAGACTTTCCGTGGGGTTACTGGCATGCAGCATACACTCACTTGCAATTGTAGGAAGCTATCTTTATAAATCAGGCATTGCCTGGTCAAAGTCACATGAGAATCAAATGATTCATAAACTAGCTCACAAATATTGTGATCCATTTTATTTTATTCTTTTATCAAACAGCTTACACAAGAATGATGCCTACTGATTAAAGTCGCTCCTCTGGATTCTCAGGGATAAGGCGGCGTATCTAGTCTGAATCCTCAGGGATAACGTGGCATGCCAAGTCCTTTGTCGTACTGTCAGCCGACTCATCAGCTATCTGAAAAGAGTAATAGCTACATCATTTCATGCTAGTATGCACAGACATAGCAGTTGTATGAAACTGTCAAATAAAAAAAGCTATTGCAGATTGCCTGCTACATATTCCAAGATAACAGTGACAGTAATAGAGTTTGTTGAATGAATGGACACGATGGTAATACTTTGATTGACGAAATGTCGAACTCACTTTCCAATGTCAACATGACTGGTAAAGCACCACACATGTAAGCGCAGGGGATGCAGGTTTAATAGCCCCTTCATCAAGTTCTTGTTCCACTTTTGTGTTTAGTACTTCCTCAACTCATCTCTGTATTTCAACTGAACAAATTTTCTCTATGCTTTCTGTGGCTTCATTCCAGTGTTCTTTAAAATGCTACATCCGAATGACACAGGGAAAAGTGAAAGTAGGGGGATCACAAACGAACCTGGTTTAAAAAATAGACGATCCAGCTAGTATATCACGAAGAGCAATCTGATCAGCCTGTAATTCCTCAAGTCCTTGTCATATCCTTTCTTATGTATTAAGATAATGTTAGCATTATTCCAGGATTCTGGTACCCTCCCCGTCAGGAGACAATTCATAAATAGAGTGGCTAGTTTTTATAACACAATCTGTCCTCCGTCTTTCAGCAAATCTGATGTTACCTGATCCTCACCAGCAGCTTTGCTTCTTTGCATCCTCTCCAAGGCTTTTCTGATTTCGTCTATCATTACTCGTGGGGTGTCATCCGAGTTACTGCTAGTTCTTATAGTAATATGGTCTGGGTTGTCCTGGCTACTGTACAGGTCTCTGTAAAACTCCTCCAATATTTCAACTATCCTACCCATACTGGTAGATATTTTGCCTTCTTAGTCCCTTAGTGCATACATCCGATTTCTGCTTATCCAAAGTTTCCTCCTCACTGCTTTGACGCTTCCTCCATTTTCAGAGCGTGTTCAATTCTCTCCATGTTATACGTTCTTAAATCAGATACCTTACGCTTATTACTCAACTTAGAAAGCTCTGCCAGTTTGATTTGGTCTATTGTACTAGAGACTTTCATGCTTTGATGCTTTTTAATGAGGTTTTTCGTCTCCTGGGACAGCTTGCCAGAGTCCTGTCCAAGTACCGCACCTCCAACTTCCACTGCACACTCTGTAATGATACTCGTCAGATTATCATTGATTGCGACGACGCTAAGGCTGGTTTCCTCGATAAGAGCCGAATACCTGTTCTGAAGTGAGACTCTGAATTCTTCTACTTTCCCTCTCAATGCTAGCTTATTGATTGGTTTCTTGCGTATCAGTTTCTGTCGTTCCTTCTTCAAGTCTAGGCAAATTCGAGACCATACCATTTTATGGTCACTGCATCGTACCTTGTCAAGCACTTCCACATCCTGCACGATGCCTGGGTGTGCACTCATTATAAAGTCTATTTCGTTCTTATTTTGGCTATTAGGGCTCCTCCATGTCCACTTACGGTCTCCTCGTTTTCAGTAGAAGGTATTTCAAATCCGTAAATTATTGCGTTCTGAGAATTCTACTAATAGCTCCACTCTGGCATTTCTAGTACCGATGCCATGACCTCCCACTGTCTGGTCTCCAGCCTGCTTCTTCCCTACATTTGCATTAAAGTCTTCCATTAGTATAGTATACTGTGTTTTTACCTTACTTATTGCCGATTCCACGTCTTCATAGAAGCTTTCAACTGAAGTGTCATCATGGCTAGATGTCGGCGCGTAAGCCTGTACCACCTTCATCTTGTATCCCTTATTGTGTTTAATTGCGATACCTACCACCCTTTCATTAATGCTATAGCATTCCTCTATATTGCCAACTAGGTTTCTGAATAAGGAACCCCACTCGCAGTTCTCTTCTGTCAGCCAAGCCCCAATAGCAAAGGACGTGCCCATTCTGTAGCACCGTATAGTCCTCATCTGTCCTCCTAACCTCACTGAGCCCTATTATATCCTATTTAACACCCTGTAGCTCCTCGAATAGTACAGCTAGACTTGCCTCACTAGATAAGGTTCTAGCATTACACGTTGCCAAGTTCAGGTTCCAATGGCGGCCTGTCCGCATTCAGAGATTCTTAGCACCCTCTGCTGCCTTGCAGATCTGACCGCCGCCGTAGTCGATTGCTTCGAGGCTGCTGGGGACTGAGGGCCGTGAGTTAATTGACGTATGCATGTGGGAGGTAGTAGCCAGATACTGCACCAGGGTGGTCAATCTTTCTC
This sequence comes from Rhipicephalus annulatus, assembly GCA_013436015.1. Classification (NCBI taxonomy): domain Eukaryota; kingdom Metazoa; phylum Arthropoda; class Arachnida; order Ixodida; family Ixodidae; genus Rhipicephalus; species Rhipicephalus annulatus. The sequence continues at coordinate 771,869 of WOVY01009274.1, forward strand.
TGGTGAGGGAGTGCGTTAGCGGCGGTGGTCACCGGTGAAGCCGTACCTTACGCCTCTTAATGCAGTTCTATTGCCACGTGGATTTTTTTTTATCCGGTTGGGAACTGCGCAGCACCGGGATTCCAACCACGGACCTTTTGCATGCGAGGCGGATGCTCTAACCAATACGCCAACGCCGCTCTCTAACCACTAATGTAGCTATGTAATGTAGCAGTATGTCCCTGAACGATGTTTCAGAGCGGCAGTCTGCAATCTATGGTGGAAGCAGATTCCACTGGGAGATTGTGTGCGTAAAAAAGGAGTATTGATAAATGTTTGTTCCGCAAAAACATTCTCTTAATTTTAGAGGTGGTCAGTTCTCTTAGATGAAAAATGGGGAGATGAAGGGTAAGATTCTTTATTTATTTTGATCATACCATGAAATATTTTGAACAGCATTTTTGATCTCAAGTTTTTCCTACGTGAAACTAACAAGTCCCACCTTAACCTATCCTTAAGTGCAGTGACACTGACTCTGAAGTCATAGTTGCTAGTCACAAAACGAGCTGCGCGGTTGTGCATGATCTCTAGCATATTAGACAAAGTTTTTGTTTGCGAGTTCCACGCCACACAAGCGTACTCTAAGATAGGTCGGACATTTGAAAAGTGGAGTAGTTCTCCGATTTTGGGAGGAGTTGCAAAATCTCGCTTTGACACCAAGGTATTTATACTCAGTTACTCGCATTAGCTGGATGGTATCTAATGTATCATAAAAGAGGTATGAGTCGCGTTCATTAGTGAAGGAGATGCACTGGAACTTCCTAGGGTTCATAGACATACATCACCTATCACACCAGTGCACAATGCTGTCTAAATGGCATTGCAAGTAATGATGGTCTGAGGTATCTACACTCAAACCTCGTTATAACAAAGTTGAAGAGGAGCCATATTATTTCGTTATACCCATTATTTCGTTATATCAATTATAGCAGTTTATGGCAATGTATGCTCAGATGGGTGCGCACCTATATGCATGCAAAAAAGGAAATCGCCTCGCGGCCCGATGTACCGCTACACGACCACGCGAGCCACGGAAAATAAACTCAGTCAAATCTCATTAATTCAAACTTTCGGGTAATTCGAACTCACGCTGAGGTCCCGTCAAAGCTATGTATATACCAATAAGCAATAACAACCTGTAATTCGAACGTGCAAGCACTTGCGAGGGTTAATTAGAACATACCGCGCTCCGAAAATGCTCTCGGCACCATGCCCAATCTCGCGGCGGCATCTCTCAATGCTGCGTGTGAAGAAGGAAAAGAAGAAAAGGCAACAAAAGACTGTGGCGGATCGCTTGCTCTCTCTCAAATGTTAATCTGCGACGCGCCTGTGCCACCGTTCTCTCTTTCCCGTTTCTGCACACAGAGACGCTTCTTTGAAGGCCGCGTGCTGAGAAAGAAGAAAAAAAAAAGAAAGCTGTCGCAGAGGATCCTCCTTTCTCGGTGCAAAGGGTAGCAGCCATGATAGCAATGGAGACGCAGTCGTTGCAGTCTTGAGAGGAAAATCGCTTTGCACTGCGGGGCCGCTTCTTGGTCATGCGACATCCTGAGCGCTTCCTTAATCCTCTCCGCTGGCTGTGTGAAAAGGACGGCTCTCTCAGCTGTGCGGGGCGTGGCTGTAAGGTCAGCGCAGAAGTTTAGAAAGAGCCGCGCTGAGCGAGCATCAAACTCCGCAGAAAACAATATACTTAACGCACTACGGTCGTTTTTTTCTGATAGATTTGATAGACTAATTTAGTTTGTTATATACATTTACCGGTCAATATTACTTCATTACAACGAGGTTTAAAATGCATGGTTCTCAATGGAGCTTTCAAGAGGAATTTCATTTACTTTGTTATAGTCATTATTTCGTTATATCCTGTTACGTTATAACGAGGTTCGAGTGTAATGCAATTGTAAACAACACAATCATCCGCATACAGGCGAACTTTGCATCCTGAGCAATATCACTAAGGTAGACTAGAAACAGCAAAAGCCCCAACACAGATCCCTTTGGAACTCCTAAAGTAACAGCAACATATCCATATAATGCACATGATGGCAAATTTCCACAATGGCGCTTCCTTTTAGTTGTTTTTTTGCCACGTTCATTTTGTTGGAAATGCAAGTCTTTCAAGGTTAATTTTTAGAAATTCGATTGCTGGTAATCACACCCCATCGCATGCCTCGATGCTCAGACATGCGAGACTGCGTGCTCAACATGTTTAGTGCTAGTGTTGTAACCCATGAAGAAGGTTGTTTAAGCTGTAGTGCGGATATTCGTGACTTCAGTGGAGTATATGTTATCAGCGGTATATGCTATAGTCCAAAATAAAATTGCTGGAAATTTCACCCTGTGAAATAGGAGTCGAATATTATTGAAAAAAAGTGCACCTATTATTCGAGTAAATACGGTATCTGGTTAGGAATGAGATCCTGAATTTTTGTACTTCTGCTCTCAGCGCTAACTCATTAATTTGCTTCTTGCTTATCAGTTCCGCCATTCCTTTCTCAAGTCCAGGCAAATCTCAAGTCCAGAAGGTGGGGGGGGTGGGAGACCCCACCCCACCTTCTAGTCACTGCATCTCATCTTACCAAGCATTTCCACATTGCCTGGTAGCGTGCGCAGTATGATGTCAATTTCATTATCAGTTTCACCGTTAGGGCTCCTCCTGCTCCACATCCACATATGATCCGACTGTTTTCGGTAGAAGGGATCTAAAGTCCGTAAATCATTGCATTCTGCAAACTACTACACTCTTACCTAGATATAACAAATCCAGGTATTACAAATTATGGGTTATACAGTTAAACCTGCTTATAACAAACCTCCATATAATGAATTTTTATATAACGAAGTTTTTCTATTTCCCGCTGTTACTACATAGAAACACGTGTATTTGCGACCTCTTTGTAACACAGTAACAACGAGAGACATCCTTGATATGACGGATTTTCACCGCGGACAATCCAAGAATTTTGTCCTGGATTTTGTCATTTTGGCACAAGCGTGCATCTTCTGCAGTTTCCCCACCGCCAACAAAGCGCGAAACGGCGGCGGCGCGCTCGTAGCGACTTCCAGGCAAAAATGAGCGCTCGTTTCTGCGCGCGAGGCAGGCCTGCGCCCCTCGAGCCGGTGTTGCCGCCGTTCATGCCACTGCGGGCACATGCATGGATGTGCCCTCCCCCTCCGTCCACACCAAAAATGAAAAAGAAAGCTACTTTTGGTTTGGCAGCACCACGCTTTTAGTCAGCGTCACATAAATGGGGCCGCGTTGCATACAGTAGGTGCTTTCCCGAATAGTTTTCCATAGTGTCCATGTCGTTCGTTTCTCGTTTTCAACGGTGTGTGCACCTGCATGGTTTCACTGCGCACGCATGGTGTGGCCACTGGCCCCCAACAATGTTCAGCCTTGTTTTCTTTCTTTGTTAAAAACTCTCAGAGACCTCAGTGACAGCTACGGATCTTCGGAGGTCGACTTGTCACGCGTCGCACCGTGAGTTCGCAAGACCACAGCTTTTGCAATAATTCTGATTAGCCCTGGCAACAACGCGACTGCCCCGTTGAATGCAATGCAATCAGCGCGATAGCAACAAATTGTAATTTCATACTAAGTAAGGCTGGCAGCGAACTGTTTTGGATACCATATTGCGGAACTCCTACAAAATGCTGGTATGGGCAAATGCATCGGCTTCAGGGAGAAGTGCTCTTTTTAAACAGTCCCTACACATTGAAAGCGCACTGATACTGAACGAGATAGCTCACGTGCCAGTGATTGCGACCGCCGTTAAAATCAAAGTTCATTGTTACCACTCAAGTGAGCCCCCCCCCCCCCCCCAATTTTTCATGTTTGTTCAAGACGGGTGGTTTCCTTTCTGTTTGAGCATTCGACGGCAGTTCTAACATGCCCCGGATGCTACCTCATGCGCCCTCCAGGGGATCGAGAATGGTCGGCTTATTTGATCTCTGTTTCAGCATAGCTCGTGCGCTTTTACCTGCTCGTAAATGTTCCGGTGCGAGGGGCATGTTAACAATTTAGACTAGTTAAGTAAGATGGCAGCGACGACAAAAACCAGCAAAGGGTGTCCATACAATTGCTATAGCAATAATACTCAGTTTTTTATTGCTAGGTAAAAGTTTGGGGTTCGCTTTGCCTTCAGCCTCCCCCCCCCCCCTTTGTTTGATTTGTGCATTTATTTTCCTAATTTTCATACCGAACCTGCATATGTAATGAAATCCTCTTTATAACAAATTTTTCTGGGAGTTTATCCATTTTGTTATATCCAGGCTTAACTGTATCAGATATACGGAAAAATAGGCACATTTGTCATGACCCAACTAACCTGCACAATACTTTTCAAAAATTCAAACAAGTCATGAACGAATGTCATTCTTTTTGGCTCAAGGAAAAGTGGAAGCATTTTTGAATGGTAGCAGGATTTGACTTTCAGTAGAAAGGAAGTCAAAGCCTGTAAAATACATCATGTTTAAATATTTACTATACTTAGAGAATATAAACCAGGATAACAAGCTTATAAGCCTAAAAAAGGAAGAGTCAATCTGAGAGTAATATGTTCACTTCCCCTTAAGGTGGGGCTTTGCGGCAGTGCAAATTTTCCCTGGAAAGTTGTATCCATGGCGTAGCACCACTAATGCATCAAAACCACCTTTACAAAAAGTTACATGCAGACTAACATATGCCTATTCGTTCGTTTTGAATACATTTTAAATTTCCAAGAATTCAATATGTTCAGTGTTCAAATATTCAGCTCAAGCTTAATGTCACAGCCGTGATACCTATGCAGCACAGCATGCTCAAATTAGCCAATGCCAGTGAATTTGGGCATAATTGGTCATTTGGGTATATGGCATCATTTGGAGGGAGAAGAGAGAACGATTTCCAGTCGATTTTGACAATTAATCACAATTGCTAGGCCAGGCAATATATTGTCTGGCTCACATATTCTCAAGACACAAGGCGACCAATTGACAGCATTAAAAAAAAAAAAACACGATACATAAGTGTTGCATAGCTCTTTTAAGGTGATGTGCAAACATGGCAAAAATGAAAGTCATGACTACAGAAACATAATGAACTAACACAACAGTATTCTTACTATTCCTTCCCATTCAAGGCATCTGCCACCGCCTGTATCTGTGTGCTATAACACAATAGGTCCGTTCGATTCACCTGCACCGGTCGGAACCGGTTCACGGCTGTGCACGCGAAGTTCAGAAATTGTGCAGCATGAGTTCAGCGATGCAGACACAGCACGACACCCGAAACAAATGACGATATTCCGACAATGTGTTGGCCTTATTTCTTTTCGGTTAATTTACACCATTCAGCAAACACTGACCTATGGCGAAACGCACATGCGGACAGTTTATGAGGCGCAAACATCTTGGCAAAACACATCGCATTTGTAGAGGCGGGTACGGCGCCCAAGCCGCCTACGTCTAAGTGCTGCGTCGTCTGCTCAGCTGCACGCGCGCCTGCATCAAGCCGGCACCGTCAGTGATGGAGGTGCAGGAAAATCGTGAACCGGTGCTGCACCTCTTCTGCACCTTTTGAAATGAATGACAGGGTTCAGCGGTCGTCAATGCTGCACCGCTGAAACGATTGGTAAGGTGCAGCACCTCGTGAACTGGTTCACGTGGTGCAGGCGAATCGAACGGACCTAATATGGAGGCTGTGTCGAATTTGTTGTCGCCCTAAATCTTGCCTACTTGTACTGCTTGATTCTAGCACCAGACAGCCTCACTTAAAAAAAAAAGCGAGAGAGAGAGAAAAAAAGCCTGAACACCAATCTTACCATATTTACTCGATTCTACCGCGCCCTCGATTGTAATGCGCACCCGGTTTCCACGACGAAAAAAAAAGTAAGACATTGATTGCAAGGCGCACCCATTTTTCTCGTTGGCCCGCACGATCACACCACTCGGGAAAATGACTCCTTTTGGGAGCGTCTTCCGTTTAAATATGAGGTACGGGAGAAGCTTGTGCCTATCTGACATGCAACGGAGCATTGCCGTCACTCTAGTTTTAACGTGGCCCGATGTCAGCACGCGAACTTCCTTCGCCCCCTTCTTCTCGACGGTTGTGGTGCCAGGCATGTCGAAGTAAAGAGGCGTCTGATGGGCATTCCCGATTTGCCCAAGCAGGTAGCCGTTATTGTTTCGCAAGTTTAGGACGAACCTCCGAAAACTGTGAAGCTTTTCATCGTACTCCTCCGGAAACTTTTCGCATATGCCCGTTCGCCTTCGGAGGGAAAAGCCTTTCCTCTTCATAAAGCTAGTTATCCAGCACCTGCTCGCTTTAAACTGGCTCCGCATTAGCCCTTTTTCTAAGGCTAACTGCATAGCCTGCACATGGAGCAGTTCTGTCGTCATAGGCCGCTGTGCCGCTCACTGCTCAATCACATACTCGCCGAGCAGCTCTTCAATTTGCGGAAACCGATCCTGCTGTGGTCCACTGAAGCCTTTATCTTTGCTGTCAACAATCTCCTGCTTTTATTTCCGCCAGTCCCGCACGCACATTTCGGGAACTCTGAACGACCGCGATGCGGCCCAATTTTCGTCCGTTTCGGCACACGCGATGACTTTTTTTTTAAAAGCGGCATCATGGTGCACTCGTCGAGTTTTTGGAGTCGGTCCTTCCATGCCGTCGATGCTAATGCACTACAAGAAGACGTACGAAGTGCCGGCACTACAGTGGCTAGAATACTAGAAGTGTGATCACCGCCAAGCGGCTGCAATGGGTCAATGGGAAGTAGTGACGCCGCTTTGCAATGTTTCCGCTAGGTGGCGCGCGCTGTCGTATACAAGTTAATTAAAAATTACGCTAATTAAATGCTAAATATTGATTAGGAGAGAAAAAATAATAATGATTACACAAACACAAAGAAATGAAGAGAAACTTATCTTTCATTGCGCGCTGCTTCTGCACCAACCAACCTTGCACAACCTTGCACGACCTCGAATTCGCCGAACAGGCGGAGCGCGCGAAAACACGTCCGCACAGCTCGGAAGTAGGGCGAGAACTCCTAGCCTCCTTCTCTTCTATTGCAATATACCCATACGTAGTCCGGATTGCAGGGTGATTGCTCCATGTCCCGAAGATGTGTCTCCACAACCCCATATACCATCAGCTCCTCCTGCCTCAACTGCTCTTCTATCTCTTCCCACTTTAACCTATTCCTGTCACCCTGCATGTTAATATAGCCTACAGCTCCTCCTGCCTCAACTGCTCTTCTATCTCTTCCCACTTTAACCTATTCCTGCCACCCTGCATGTTAATATAGCCTACGTCTGACTTAGCTCGGCCCTTGTGCTTACGTCGATTTCTTCTCCCACGGACTTCGTGTGGCTTGAATATTTGTGCCCCTTTAGGTCCGTCTTTGGCTACACTGTTGGCCTCAGGGCTCTGAATCCCCTAAAAAAGCTATGGCTTGGCGACCCATTCAGTTACCGACCCTCCTACCCGTCGCACCACTGTAGTGAATGCCATCCTGTGCAAAGGGGCGAGCGCCGGCCTCGTACACGTCTTGGTTAACTTCCATTACGCTGTATATGAGTTGCCGGCTCAAACCCTTGATCACACAATTGGCCTCCACAACCCTTCTTTCAATCCCACGAGGCTGCCCCCAGACCTCGTGGACAGCAAAAACGGGGGTGGAATTGGTGCATTTATACATAAGAGCGTGGGTTGGCAAAGAGTCAAGCAGGGATGCATGGAACATTTATGGTTAAGAGGGAAAGTAGCTGGGCAGATGACACTCCTCGGTTTGGTGTACTTGTGGACGGGAGCAAAGGCCAGAGAGGAAAACCAGGCAATGATGGAGTGTATATCAAAGGACATTGAGGAATTAGGAGGAGAGTGCGAGATAACTATACTAGCAGATATGAATGCGCACATAGAAGATATAGATGGGTATACTGACTCAACAGGCAAAATGATCATGGATATGTGTGAAAGGCATGATTTGATCATTTGCAACAGTACCGAGAAGTGTGAAGGGCAAACAACATGGGAGGTAGGAAGGCTGCAGTCAACGATAGGTTACGCACTGATGTCACATAGAATGTATGATAAGGTCAGGGGAATGCACATAGATGAAGGTGGCTCCAGAAGTCGGGGTAGTGATCACAAACGTATCAAGCTAAGTTTTGGAAGGGCAGCGAAAGTGGGAAGGAGACAAGATGAGCAACTACAGGAAAATTTTCATTAAGAAAGGCAAATAGAAATTGCTACTAAACAAATTGAGAAAGTAATCACTGAGAAGAATAAAACTGTATGGACGTTCACAAATCTAATTAGACTGTTTGGGCTAGAACTTGCTAAGGCACGTGAGAAGTCACCCCGGAAAAGAAGACACAAACCCAAAAGTTGGTGGGATGAGGAAGTTGAGAGAGCCATAGCAAAACGTCAGGAAGCCTCTAGGGAACATAGACATGCTAAGCAACGGGGTGAACCGACAGATGATGTTGAAAAAAAATGGGAAATCTTTCTAAGCTCTAGCAGGGATGCATCCCTCCTGATCAATGAAAAGATTAGAAGAAAGGGTGCTCAGTGGCTGGCAGAAGTACATAAAAAGGACAAAAAGGCAGCTGCAAAGTTTTGAAACCATCTAAACTCTAAGAAAAACAAAGCTAGAGTTTATAACTACAGCTCACGGTGCTAGGCTAGAGGGGGACGAAGCTATTGAATATATAAAAACAAGGGTGACAGAAAAATTTCAACAAAGAAGTGCCTTATGCACCACGATAAACAGGGATAGATCAAGTGGCACAATGGCTCTATTTTCACAACGAGAGTGGGAAAGGGCTGAGAAGAGAATTCCAAGTAGTACATCAACAGGCCCAGATGGCATTGCAATTAGGCTGATGAATTTGATTGATTTGATATGTGGGGTTTAACGTCCCAAAACCACTATATGATTATGAGAGACGCCGTAGTGGAGGGCTCCGGAAATTTAGACCACCTGGGGTTCTTTAACGTGCACCCAAATCTGAGCACACGGGCCTACAACATTTCCGCCTCCATCGGAAATTAGGCTAATGAAGACATTAGGTCCGAAGTCTAAGCAGGCTTTGAGAGAGGCAGTGAGCAAAATTATAATCGATGGTGAAGTCCCTGATGGATGGAAACTTAGCAGGATGAGCATGATTTATAAAGGAAAGGGGGACAAAGATGACATAAACAACTACCGTCCTATAACAGTGACATCAGTGGTCAACAGGCTGGCGATGCAGATTATAAAGGAAAGACTGCAGGCATGGATAGAGGATGAGGGGGTGCTGGGGGAACTGCAGAATGGGTTTCGGAAACACAGGAGGTTGGAAGACAATCTGTTCTCACTGACGCAGTGCATCGAAATAGCAGAAAAGGAACTCAGGCCCCAGTGGCTAGCATTTTCGAATGTCAAGAGAGCGTACAATAGCGTGGTTCAAGAGGACTTGTGGGGCATACCAGACACACTGGGTGTGGAAGATAAAGTCACTAATCTTTTAAAGTAAATATATAAAAGTAACAAGGTAGTTATAAAGTGGGAAAAACAGGTATCCAAGCCCACAGAGGTGAAACGGGGACTTAGGCAGGGGTGTCACCCTTGTTATTCATGATGTATTCATGACGTATTCACTGTCACCCTTGTTATTCATGATGTACCTACAAGGATTAGAGGCCAAATTAGAGGGTAGTGGACTTGGCTTCAACCTCTCTTTAGTCAAACAAGAAAAACTCATTGATAAGGCACTACCAGCATTAATGTACACAGATGATATAGTGCTAATGGCCGACAACAAGGAAGATTTGCAGAGATTGATGGACATTTGCGGTAATGAGGGAGATAGGTTAAATTTTAGATTCAGTAAGGAAAAATCAGCAGTCATGATTTTCAATGATAATGAAGGTAGTGAGCTTAGAATACAGGAAGTCACGCTAGAGATAACGAAAATACAAATATCTGGGCGTATAGATAAGCAATGGGACCGAGTACATAAGGGAACAGGAAATATTCGTGACGACTAAAGGTAACAGGAATGCAGCAGTGATGAAAAACAGGGCACTGTGGAATTACAATAGGTATGATGTTGTGAGAGGAATATGAAAAGGGGTCATGGTTTCTGGGCTGATGTTCAGCAATGCGGTCTTGTGCATGAGATCAGAAGTTCAAGCAAGATTAGAAATTAAGCAACGTGGAATAGGTAGGCTTGCTTTAGGAGCTCACGGGAATACACCAAATCAGGAAGTGCAAGGTGATATGGAATGGACATCATTTGAGGGCAGGGAAGCTAGCAGCAAGATAAAATTTGAGAAGCGATTGAGAAATGGGGGAGGGAACATTGGGCTAGGAAGGTTTTCAGCTACTTGTACATGAAGAATGTCGATACAAAATGGAGGAAGCGAACCGGAAAATTCGACTGGTAAATACTTAGAAAACAGCTGGTGGCCAAACCAAACAGAACTATCGGTTAAGAAGAAAGTGAAGAAAACGGAGACTGACATGTGGAGAATGGGCATGATTAAGAAGTCCGCACTAGAGATCTATCGAACTTTTAAGCAGGAAATTGCCAAGGAAAGGATCTATGATAATACTCGGGGTAGTTCTCTACTGTTTGAGGCAAGGACAGAAGTACTGCGAACCAAGACATATCGGGTTAAATACGAAGGGGTAGACACAGTATGCAGTGCGTGTGGAGAGGAAGAAGAAACTGCCGAACACTTGATAATGTTCTGTAAAGGGCTTCACCCTATAGTTCAGGATGACGGCGCAGAGTTTCTAAAAGCACTGGGGTTTAAGGACAGGGAGGGCAAAATAGACTTTAAGCGGGTAGACTTAACTAGAAGAAGGTTATCTGATTGGTGGTTAAAGTCAAGGCACGAGTGAAAATCAAACCCTTCACTGCAAAGTACGAATCCTCAACCTCACTATTTAAAGGAAAAAAAAGAGATAAATCTAATGGTTAGTTCACTAAGTATTATGGCTAGGCAACGTTAGCCGCCGCCCGATCTAAAGGGTACAGCCACATCCATCCATCCATCCATCCTACGTCAGGCTCTCAGGCCGCGCACGTTCAACGCTGCAACTCGCCGGTCAAACGTGATTCTTTTGCCTGTTCAAGCTGCTCTTTCGTGCTGCGTTTGCTGTTCGGACAGCCTTCTCGTGTCTACGTTATGTCTTTTGCGGAGTGTGTGCCATGAGCAGACGTCAGAGCCACTGTTTTGTCTTTTGCGGAGTGTGTGCCATGAGCAGACGTCAGAGCCACTGTTTTGTGCCCAGATGCTCAACTGGGTACAAATCGTGCAAGCAGAAGCTTTAATTGTTTGGAGTCTCGAAAGACGACCATTTGTTCCAGCAGTGGCAGCGTAATATACCAAGAGCAGACAAGCCTTTGGAAAAGAACGCTGCCGTTTGCGAGCTCCACTTCGATCAGCAGTTCATCTCGCGCCACTTCGAGCACTTTATTAACAATGAGATAGTGCGTTTGAACAGAGCTAGGCCTGTACTATTTTTGCATGCCGTCCCAACGATCTTTCCAAATGCTCCTTTCTACCTCTCGAAACGTGTGGCGCAAAAAAGAAACCCCAAAGAGAGATCACACCCTTCGCTTGTGATTCCTCAGAAAGGACGTTGAAAGGACGACGACCGGGAGCCGCAAGAGGAGCCGCAGGATGAACCGGAGCCACCCGACCTTCCAGCTATGCCCGTTTACGACTACAAGCATGTTCCACTTCCTTCAAATCGGTGGGGAAGGCACGTATTCAGTGAGGAACCGCTAAATGTCACCTATAGCTTGTGCACGCCTAGCTCGTACATGAGCCTTCTACACGCAGAAAAACTTGTTGAATTTTGTGCTAGTGGAAGTGCCATAACACATGAAGTATTTGTGCGTGGTGTAAAGATTTCGATGAATGAGCCATATGAACCAGCTTCTCTTCTGTAGACTGTTGATGCCATGCCAGTGTGCTCAGGGGCAAGCTTGTTGTACGAGTTTCCTTTTGCATCATCTGGTAAGAACTTGAAGGTCTGGAATGGGAAGCTCTACCATCACAAGTGTAAAGGTACCTCAAGTCAAGAGGAAAGACGCTACATGAGTTGCAAGTACTTGAAAAAGCTCCTTGTCAATCGGAGATACCGGGAAAAGAAAACAGCAGGCAAACTGACCCATGCAACAAAGCTTAAAGCTAAAGCTCAAACAGTAGCTGCCTTAGAAACAAGGTGAAGACTCTCGACCAGACCATTGCACAGCTAAAACTAGAGAATGAAGAAATTGAAGAAAGCACACTCTTGAGCAAAATAGACAAGCTCCCACATAAACAGAAAAACGCTATAATGCAGTGTTTTGAAGCTGCAAGGCGCAAGTCCCGAAATGGCATGCGCTACAACCAGGAGTGGATGTCGGAGTGTGTCATCATGCACATGAAGAACCCACGACTTTATGAGCATGTGCGTAGGGAAAAAATTCTTGTGCTACCCAGTCGTACATGCCTCAGAGCATTCATGAAGAAGTACGACACATGCTTTGGTTTTAATAAATGTGTCCTCTTGGGCATTTTTAAGAAGACTGCTAATATGGGAGACTTTGAACGTCATGGTGGACTGATCGTTGACGAAATGAAACTTGCAGAAAACTTTGGTGTTCAGCGGGGAAGTAAAAAAGTTGATGGATTTGTAGATCTTGGTTCTTTCACTGCCGAGGCTGACAAAAGTGTTCAATGTGATCATGGTCTTGTGATAATGTTTCAACCTTTGTCAGGTTCATGGCACCAAATCTTGGGTGTATTTGCATCTAGAGGCAATGTGGAAGCCCCACTGCTTTGCAAAATCATTCTAGAAGCAGTTATCCTGGCACAGAATGCTGGCCTCCGGGTTGACTATGTGACATCGGATGGAGCATCTTGGAACCGTGCAATGTGGCATCGATTTGGCATATCTGGTTCGGCATCAGCTATCAAGCCTTCAGCACCTCATCCAACTGATGTCAAGAGGCAGCTTTTCTTTCTGTCTGACTTTCCGCATTTAGCAAAGTGCATCAGGAATGGCTTCATCAAAAATGGCTATAAAACACCAGATGGGCACGTTGATGTTGGGCCAATCAGGATAGCTCACGACTTGGACCAGTGTGCTACAACGTTGAAAGCTATGCCGAAGATTACAGAAGTGCACTTGAACCCCAACAACTTTGAAAAAATGAAAGTTAATTATGCATTTCATCTCTTCAGCCTTGAGGTTACATGCGGGCTTTTCTTGTACAAAGAAGCAATCTCAAAGTCATGTTCATATAGAGAAGCGACAGAACAATTTGTTCGCTTCATGGAAAAGCTAATTGTTGTGATGACATCCAGAGTGCCTTTAACGGCACTGAGAAAAAATTCTGAACAGGAAAGAGTACTGCAGGGTGTTCTGGCATACTTAGACCGTTGGGAAGCCTGCACCGGACCTACGAAGGCAGGCTTTTTGTCTGCTAGCACTGCAGAAGGTCTAAGAGTAACTCTGCAAGGCACTTTGGAACATTTAACATACCTGTCAGAGGAAGTGCAGTACAAATATTTGTTGACTTCACACCTCAGCCAAGATCCAATCGAAAAGCTATTTGGGATAATTCGTCAGTTATCTGGATGCAACGATCATCCCACATCGACCCAGTTCCTTACTGCCGTGAATTCTCTTAGCTTTTACAATTTGGTAAAAGCACCAGACACGGGCAACTGTGCAGGTGGCACACTTATGTCATTAGTTGAAACTGATGAAATGGCCAACCATGTCGACAATTTACTGGACACTGGAAACCTGGACGAAGCTTCAAGTGTACTACAGGCATCGACTGTCCTTTCTGACCATGTGTATCCTGTGCAAGTCAGTGACGCAAAACTGGTGTACTATTTGGCTGGCTATGTGGCGTGGAAGAAAGTTATGGCAACGAAATGCCGGGACTGTTTTGAGCAGCTGCTCACATCCCTCGAGAACGCAGATAAGGACCTCGCGTCATTCACAGCATTCTGTGATGTAGGAGGGCTCTTGTACCCATCACCTGAGCTATTTTCATTTGTGGAGGCGCACTGGAGGACACAATTACATTGTGGTTCAGTTATAATAAGCTTTAAAGGGACACTATAGTTGAACTTCTTAATTCAATGCAGACCGTACCATCCCTAGGGTGTTGTTGTGTATTCGTATTGGTTCTGCGACGCCACCAGAGATGGCGCTGTGATCTATGTACCTGTTTGTCGTGTATATAAGTCCACCGTACAATAAACACCGGCAGTCGTCGGTAGCCCATGGCGACAGTCATGTGTACGAGTTCCTCTCTTCCGTGATAGCGGCTCACCACGCCGCAATACCACATTGGCGACGAGGATGGCCACCGGTATATCTCCCCCGCCGCCGTTCCTCGAGACTCCGCGCACGCCAGCGATTCCTTGGCACCGCTGGTTCCGGTTGTTCCAGAACTTCGTGCTCGCGTCCGGCGCCGACGAGTGGCCAGCAACCCGCCGTCGCGCGCTCCTGCTTCACTGCCTGGGCCCTGAGGGCCAACGGATTTTCGACGCCTTGCCGGCACCGCCCCCACCCCAGCCGCCACTTTCAACTGAAGCCACGGTCAGCGAGTCGACGGAAAAATAGACGTCCGTGCACACCGCTGCCGCAAGCCCTCCGGACCCATACGACGTTGCCGTCGACACAATGGCACACTACTTCACCGCCACCGCCAACGCCCGAGTGGAACGTCATCATTTTCGTGAACGTCGACAGCTTTCCGGTGAGTCGGTTGCCGAATTCGCTTTGGCGCTCAGGGAACTGGCAGCCCCGTGTAATTTCGCCACTACCGTGGGTGATAACTTGTGTGAACAGTTCGTTGCCGGAGTAACTTGCCCGCAACTCAGAGAATGACTGCTCCTCGAAGGCGACGCATTGACATTCGACCGAGCGGTAGAAATTGCCAAACTTTGTGAACAAACTCGCCAAGAAGCTGAAGCCTTCGCGAACCCGATTCGCCGCATCACGCAGCGCCAACGCGGACGCAACCCGGCTAGGCATGATAGCCCCCGATTTCGCTTCAACGGGTCCCGCCCCCCTAGTCAGCATCGTCGTAGCTCATCACGCACTCGCCAAAACTACAAGCCCAAGCCGGAAACTGCCAGCTGCCGACCCCCTGCACGCCATATCTCGTGATAACTGTGATAACTGCGGCGCAACAGGATGCGAACGGTCGCACTGTCCCGCCCGCGGCCGCACCTGTTATGGTTGCGGACGCCGCGGACACTTCCAGAGCGTTTGTCGGAGCTCGCGTCGCGGCCAACCACGAAGGCCTGCACCAGTCTGCGAACTCCTCTGCGACGATGACGCTGAGAGCGGTCACAGTATTTTGACCATCTGCACAAACAAACGCAGAGGCCTGTATGTTGACGTCGACGTGTCGGTGATTAAACCGAAGCCGCTCACGCGCAAAGTCTCGTTTCTCATCGACACAGGCTCTACAGTGTCAATAATTGGGGAAGGTCACTTTCGAAACCTTTTTCAAGATAAAGTACAACTCGGGACCCCCAGCATTACTCTGTTTGACTTTTCACGCCAGAAGATCCCTGTGCTTGGCCTTTTTGAAGCAACGCTGTCGTACAAGGCACGAACAGCCGTCGTACCGCTTTACGTAACGCGCAGTGGGACCTCCCTTTTGGGATTAGATGCTGTGCAAGCCCTGAATTTTCAAATTTCAGGGAAGGAGCTACGTTGCCTGCACACGGTCGTTCAGCAAACGTCCGCCTCCGCAACCTCAACGTTGCCTGCAACGAGCTCAGACGCACAAGGGCGCATTCCACCGCAAGGCGCTATCGTAGAGCAACTGCAGAGTGAGCCAAAGTTTGGCATGCCTGCATTGCTGTGGGCCAGGTTTTCTCACCTGTTTACCCCAGGTTTGGGCCTTGTCAGAGGTTTTCAGCACAAGGTGAAGATGAAACAGGCAGTCTCCCCAGTCGCCCAAAAGTTGAGGCGCCTCCCATTCTCAGTACGCCAACCAGTAAGCGACCAGCTACAGACCCTGCTCTCTGCCGACATCATCGAAAGGATCGATGCCTCCGAATGGGTTTCTCCCATCGTCGCAGTCCAGAAAAAAGATGGAAGCATCCGTCTTTGTGTTGACTTAAGGGAGCCAAACAAAGCCATTGTGGTCGACAACTTCCCGCTGCCTCACACTGAGGAACTGCTGCATGCCTTAAACGGAGCCCGCCACTTCTCAAAGCTAGACCTCGCCTCTGCGTACCACCAAGTCCTGCTGCACCCAGACAGCAGGGATCTCACAGCGTTTGTTACGCACGAGGGTCTTTTTCGGTTTAAAAGGGTCTGCTTTGGATTGGCGTCGGCCCCAGCAGCTCTTCAGCAGCTCATGACAAGAATCCTGCAAGGCTGTCATGGTGTTTTTTGTTACATAGACGACATCATCGTCTTTGGGAAGACTGAAAAAGAACATGCGAAGAACCTGGAAGAAGTTCTGCATCGCATTGCGAAAGCAGGTCTGAAACTTAACGAAAAATGTGTTTTCAATGCAACAGAACTCTCTTTCCTTGGACATCGTGTCAGTGCGGAAGGCATAGCACCCCTTCAAGCCAAAGTCGATGCAATCGTCCACGCCCCCACACCAGCAGAACCCAGCACACTCTGTTCATTCTTAGGACTTGTCGAATACTACGCAAAGTTCATTCCTAGGCTAGCCGAGGAAGTCGAGCCTATGCGTCGACTGCTGCGCAAAGACATACCTTTTGAGTGGGACACAGCCGCCCAAGCAAGTTTTGAGAGAGTGAAGACTCTTTTGGCCTCCCACAAGGTGTTGCACATGTTTGACCCAGCTCTTCCAGTGACTGTCGCAACTGATGCTTCTGCATACGGGCTAGGTGCCGTTTTGCAGTAAGTGGACGGTCAGAAAACCCTGACCATTGCGTTTGCTTCGCGCACTCTAACCAATGCAGAAAGGAAGTACTCCGCCAGCGAGCGTGAAGCATTGGCTTGCGTGTGGGCATGCGAAAAGTGGCATGTTTATTTGTGGGGACGACCTTTCACTCTTCAGACGGATCACCAGGCATTGGTAGCGTTTTTGTCTAACAAGGGAACAGGGCGACGTCCCTTTCACATTGCAAGGTGGGCTGAGCGACTTCTACGCTACAACTACACCGTCGAATAGCGCAAGGGCTCAAAGAACAAGGTAGCAGACGCGCTGTCATGTCTTCCAGCGGAAGGTAGGCCGGAATGCACACCTCAACCTAAAGACGACTCTACAGAAGTTGTGTTCCTAGTCGAGCCGCTGTGCATCGCTAAGGACCAGTTCGAGCAGTCCACCAGTGACGACGCCACTCTGGCAAAAGTCAAGGAATACGTTACTTTGTCATGGCCTCCGCACAAGCTCGTCCCAAGCCATCTGCTGCCTGTACTTCATGCTACGCAACGAGTTGTCAGTGGTAAACGACTTACTTCTTCGTGGGGAGTGACTTGTAGTTCCACAGTCCCTTGCGCATCAGGTAATCTCCACAGCGCATGAAGCTCATCGCGGCATCGTCAGGACGAAAGCGCGACTTCGAGAACGGTTTTGGTGGCCGGGTATGGACCGGCAAACAGAAGTCGCAATACAAAACTGCAGCGTCTGTCAGAAGGCCGACAAGAGTGCGAAAACGGCACCTGCTCCACTGTAACCTGTTCCATTTCCAGAGCGCCCTTGGCGAAAAGTCGCCATAGACATTGTTGGCCCTCTGGAAAGAGCTCCTCAAGATTGTAGGTTCGCCATTACACTGGTTGACTATTTTTCTAAGTGGCCCGAAGTACAATTCTCCAACGAGGTATCTACAAGAACGATCACCAACTTCTTGCTGTCAATTTTTTCTCGAGAGGGATACCCTGACGAGATAGTCACTGACAACGGGCCCCAATTCTCTTCACGAGAATTTTCGCAATTTTTGGATGAGCATGGTATCCGACTGACACATTCTTCGGTGTATTACCCTCAAGCCAACGGACTTGTCGAAAGGTTTAATCATGTTTTTAAGGACTTTGTACAGGTTGCTGCGTTAGAACATCGCCCTCTTCGACAAGCGGCACTGGAGTACTTGGGTGTTTACCGGTGCACACCTCACGCAACCACCGGAGTAGCACCAGCCTTGCTCCTACATGGACGACTTCCCCGAACACGACTGGACATCATTGGGCACCCATCCCCATCATTCTTCACAGACCTTGCCAAAGAACTTGGCCAGCTTCGGAAGAGAGTCGCACAGAAGCAAAAATACAGCAAGATGTACACAGACTTCCGCCGTGCAGCCAAGAAACCGAAACATAGCAGTTGGAGACATGGTCCGTGTGAAGAAGCCGGCAGTCTCTTTTAAAGGAGACCTCTCGTTCAGTCGTTCTCGGAAGGTGGTGGAACGAGGGCCAGCCTCTTTCTGCCTAGACGATGGGCGAACATGTAACTCCTCCAAGTTGAGCAAGGTTCCTGCACAGGCCGCCCAGCCTCACCCAGTCATCCAAACGCCAGATGTTCACTGCTCACCCAGCACAGCCTTCAAGCCCGGCACCTGTGCCTTGTGACAGTGGGAAATCAGCAGTGCCACTTGGTACCCCCCTCAGTGCAGTGCCTAGTGTTCTGTGCAGCCCTTGTGTAGCATTGCAAGAGACACAACAGGCTGTCTCTTCTCCACCCTCTCCACAACCGCCTTCTCGTCGGGAGCTACCCGCGAGGACAAGACGACCGCCTCGAAGATTTATGGATTACGTTTAGAGTGGATCCAGTGACATGAACGCATGTGCTTGCTGCAATTGAGTGTATAATTTGGTGTAAAGTTTTTGGCATTTTGAGTGTACAGTTGTGTAAATATTCCATGCTTATTGTATATAGATGAAATGCCTCTCCACTAACACGTACTAACAATTACTAATGAACTAAAAAAAAAATAAGAGAGGGAATATGTTGTGTATTTGTATTGATTCTGCAACGCCACCAGAGATGGCGCTGTGATCTATGTACCTGTTTGTCGTGTATATAAGTCCACCGTACAATAAACACCGGCAGTCGTCGGTAGCCCATAGTGGCAGTCATGTGTACGAGTTCCTCTCTTCCGTGATAGCGGCTCACCACGCCGCAATACCACAGGTGTGACTCACACAAGCAAGATCTGACGAGCAACATAATCAAGTTTTATGTTTTCACACGGCTTCACTTCTTCACGAAATCTCTAAACAAACAGAGAAGTTCTGCAAGAAAAAGATTAAAGCACCTCAAGCTTCGAAGAACGATGTGATGGGCATCACACTGTAGTGTGCTAACTTTGTTTCCTACTATGATGCTCCCAACTTCAAATAAAATTTGTAAGAAAAGTAAAACAGTGTCCGACTTTCTGTGCAGTTGTTAATCGAAAAATACTTCTACTGTGAATACGCAAGAATAATTAAGTCCTTAAAAACTATCTCATGCAAAATGTTAAGTATAACAACATTAAAGAAATTGATATCAATGTCACAGTAGCATTTTATGCTTCTTGAGCTTGCTTATAACCTTGCGAAATGGCAATCCCCCCAAAATGTTAATCGGTTACATTTCTTAGCACCAAGGAACGATCCCTAGCAGTGGCAAGCTTAGCTGGCCGCGATGTTTGCGATTGATGTAAAGCTTCACTTATGATGCTCTGGGTACGGTCACACCACACATTGATAATGTTTGATAATATCTGCCCCGAAGTTAATTCATATATGATGCTCTTACGCCCTGCAATATAGCAGTGGCACATAAAATTTACGGTACAAACAAAACCATATCAGCCCCAAATCAGCCTTGACATGGCAGCTTCGCAGCGAGCGACGTGTAAGCTACAACCAGCGCCACCTAGACAGCGCCGGTCGAGGCATCGGTGGAGAGCGTCAGTGCAGGCGGCGCGGTCTTCACACTTCCCCTATTCTAGCCACTGTAGCCGCACATAGGAAACACATAGGCAGAAATAACCGACGCGCCATGCCAACGCACGTAAGAGACGGCCATTTTGGAAATGCCGATGGCAATAGAATGACCGTATTCATTTTTTTCGTACTCGATTCTAACGCGCATGCGATTTATGAACTCGCTTAACCGGAAAAAAGGTGCGCGTTAGATTCGAGTAATTACAGTACGTGATTATTTGGGCTGCGAGATGACAAAGGTGCAGCAACAACTGCCTAGCTGCCAGCCTGTTCTTCCTGTGATGCAAAGATGCGGTTAGGCCAGCTTGGCTGCAAGGACTCAGGTGCCACTGGCGTCTCCGTTCTTGGATCGAGGCATCAGCAATCATTCTGTGGAGTATGCATGTACATATTATATTATATATTAGTTAAACAATTTCATAAAATAAGTATCAGCTTCTGCTTTTATTCTGGTGCAGAGTTTTATGTTCTTTATAGATGAATTCCACCGGACATACGTTACAAAATGCAGTGGTGCTGCCGCCGGGCATTTGGTTTTGCGTGGTAGGCAAAAGCTGCTGCGCCTACAGCAGTTGTTGCAGTGTTATCACTAGAGGATGTGCTGTTTGTCATAGTGCAAGAAAAAAAAACGGTGTACTGATGAGATGTCACGTTTATTTGCGAGGGAAGGCACAAAAAAGATAGGCTAGGGTTTTTTTTTTTTTGTTCACTAAAATCGTCCCAAGATTAGGCACAGTTGTAAAATGCAAGAACGCCTTCGATGCCACTTTATCGGTTGTGTTCTTGAGCAGATTACTTGCAGAAAAAATGATTAAGCTCTCTCAGGTGCCTGTCATTGTAATGTGCCACACTGAATTTTCGGGAATAAATTTTGTTTAAAGGCATATCGAGCATGCTTACCTCAAAGCATGTTAACATTGTGGGTAGCATGGCCATATGCGAAAAATTTTTCACAGTTGCCATTGTTCGTAAAACTGCAGGAGTTCTTGATGCTTCGAAAGAATTTCATTATACTCGTGTGAATTAAAGGTGTCACTCGTTCGCTGAGCATGTATTTTTCTATGTAGGCACTGTTCATCAAAGCAGCAGTGTACCATGAAAAAATGACTTAGACTATGCTTTTCCTGATTATACACAGCAGCGATGGCACACCAGAGAAGTGTACCGGGCAGGGCTGTACTGGCTGCGGTGTGCTTCACTAGATTTTCATATCTGTGAGAATTTGCAGAAAAGCAGCACTCTAGAAACTGACCGAGTCTGGCCTGTTTACAGTCTGTTTACACTGTGCTGGTTTCTGCGCTCCTGTTCACTTCATTTTGAGAAAAAAAACTCGCGAGTGGTGGTGCGAAGGATAAATAATGAAGACAAGCATTCGCATGCAGAGCCTTTCAATTAAATGATGCTACATAAACAGTGTGTATCTACCAATTTGATTTTTACAAACTTTCTGACTTTTGCATGTTTTCTATGATGATTAGTAAAAGCAAATTTTTTTACTGTCGCCTCTGCTTGGAAAACTCTGTGCACTGGAAACAAACCCTTGAGGGGATAAAAAATCAAGCATTCATATAAAATAAGTAAACATTTTTACCACACATGCTCAGAATGTTCTCGGCGTATGTGATAAATTTGAAAAAATATCTACATCTGGCCAAAGTAAAACCTCTGAGACAGGAAGTGAAATACTTGGCTGTTTAATGTTTGGAAGAATCAGTAAAAAAACATACGAGTTGAAGTCAACCACAGCTGAAAGCTTGAAGGAGCCAATGATGGTCCAACAACGCAGCCAAAGCTGTTACGAAACGAGGCCTGACCACACATGCACGTTGCAGCATCTCAGCGCATGGCTTTTTGAGGCTGTGCCACGCCCTCTCCTTATACAGAGTGAGAAGGCACGTGGCTGTGCAAAGCTGTGCTCCCCTCTCCCTTCACTGGGAGAGGACACAGTGCCGCATGAATAAGCCAAACAGGCTACAAGGCACACATGTGGTCAGAAGTGCCGCCATATCGTGCCATCCGTGTAAAAGAAGGACGTGGGAGCTGCAACCACTTCTGCCACTGGAGTATATGCCCAGACCACTTAGAATGTGGATTGGATTGAATTAGATCAACCTGGACTAGGTACTGCATTTACTGAAGTGATTTTACTGTTCAGGATATGGATTAGATTTGATCTGATCCACCCTGGATTGCCGTCGCAAGAACAAAGCTGTACTGCAATTTTTTTTTGATGAGTAGATGCATGTTCGCTAGACTCCGATGCTTGGAGAGTGACAAAAGTCCTCAGATGCCTGCAATGAAAGCTGGGGGTAGCGTTTAAAGTGCTGATGTTTGAATATGTGGTGGCAAGAAGGAATCTGTTGGGTCGCAACGTCTTCCTCGATTTCATAGATGAATCACGAATGCCAGCATGTTACCTTCGTTCAAGTACTCTTCTATGGACGTGACACTAAAAAATAATAACAGATTTAATAACACCATCTCAAAGAACAGAAATGAGAACTTTAGCTGAAGTTACCCAATGCTATCTTTGAAATGCAAGCTACCTGCAATAGGTGCGTAGCTGAGGACATTCGCCATTGCATTGCCAATAATAATAATAGTAATACTACTAATAACAAACAGCATGACATAGTCCGGCAAGCCTCTGCTGATGGCAGTTCTGGCCTAACCCAAGCCAGGCTGAAATTGTGGTCAAGACAAACATGCACAAATTTACCAACTAGTGAGTAATGTTGTGGTTCAAAAGTCAGATATGCTGTGTGATATGTAAAGCAACAAATGTTGAAATAATGCATGTACCAACATGGAAGCTGAGGAATGCTTTAGTCAACAGTTGTTGAGCGAAAATTTTCCCAGTCTTGTTTACGTCATAAGCTACCATGATTGTGACAACCAGTACACCAGTGAGACTGATGATTTCAAGAACAGAGTTAAACAACACGAATATGACCTAATGAAATGACGCATGGTCTTGAATGCCCCCACTGAACATAGAACATCGGTAAGGCCGATGATTTCAAAAAAAAGGGTTAAACGACACGAATTTGACGCCACAAAATGATGCATGGTCTTGAATGCTCTCGCTAAACATAGCACATCAGCGAGACCGATGATTTCAAGAAAATAGCTAACGATATGAATATGATGTCACGAAACGACACGTGGTCTTGAATGTCCTCACTAAACATAGTGTAGTACATCGATGAGACCGGTAATCTTAAGAAAAGATCTTGTTAAACGACACGAATGTGACGCCACGAAACAATACATGGTCTTGAATGCCCTCGATAAAAATGTGAAATCTACAAGCCACCAGATTGACTGGTCAAGCGCACATGTTCAAGCCAAAGAAAAGCTTGCATCATGCCTGCACTTTGAATCCCGGAACATATAGACGAGTGCACATATGCTGAACAAGAGTGATAAAATGCTTCCGACAATGTACTCTCAGTGCTTATGTCACATACTTAGGCATACCTATATACGCTGTGCCTTTCATATGGCTTTTATTGTGAACAAGGCTCCCGTACCAAGTGGGGAAACATCAGTAAACTTTGTGTTCTTTTGGTAGGTGTATATTTTAACATTTACACTTTTTTAAAAAGCAACAGTTATGCACTACCTTGTTTAGCACGAAAGTGTTTTCTGCTGGGATCCACCATGGCTCCACTGACGTACTTCCGTTACGGAAGTGACGCTGAAAAATATACTGAGACTGCAAAGAAAAAAGCTAGAAAGCAGGCATTTGTCACACGGAATTGAACCGGCAACCTCTTGTTTCTCAGCGTGCAGCACTAGTCACTGCGCCACATAGTGTACGTTGCCTGTAATGCTTATGACAAGCCATTTATATACCCCGTACACCATTTGGCAGTCCTCAGAGCTTCAAAACTTTAGTGCGTTTTTCTTATCAGTGGCGAGATGGCATGACGGGCTCGCGTTAAGCGCACTCTAAAGGTCGCCTCCACGAAGCGCCACCCTTACCGAGTGTAGTCTTTCTTGTGGGAGCGCTTACCAGACTCGTAATTCGGAATAGGACGAAGATCACTTCGCACGCTGCGTGGCCGCATTTAAAAAAGGAGCGCGCTGCTGACACACGATGGAAGAAGAATTGTGATAGTCATTCACACTTGTCCTGTGTACACTACTTGTGCGCTTGATTCGTGCATCTTTCTTTCCGTTTGAACAGCGCGCTTTAAGTGCTGAGCTGTGACAATTGTTAGTCGGTGCTCATCCTGTGTATGCTAATTCATGCATTCTTTCTGCTTGAGGTGCGCGCTGCACGTTTTGAGCTATTTGGCATTCTTAAAGAGACACTAAAGGCTACTATTAGGTTGACGTTGATTGTTGAAATGGTGGTCCATAAACCTTGTATTGTTACTTTTGTGCCAAAGAAGTGCTTATTGTGAAATAAAATCATGTTTTAATGGTACGCATCGAGTTCACACACTTCAATTTACCCGCCTAAATGGAACATCTCACGTCACTGTTGCCATGCACAACGTTAGCCGGCTGTACTGCGCGGCCGCAAACACTAGTGCCAGCAGAACGAAAGCAGCGTGAGCCACAGCAGCAACAACGGCAATTTAACAATTTCCTGCCATTCTCTTAGAGATAGCAGACACTGGTTCAACTGGGCTTTGCTAGATGGCACGACCTGTCCAGTTTAACCATACAAAAAAAAAAAATTTTGAACTACTCGCGCCATTCTCCATAATAACGTCGGACGGTTCTTTTTTTCACGAATGAAACAGAAACGAACAAGTAGCATTTTATTATGTCTCTTGTTACACAGAAGGTTCTTCATTCAGTGCACCTAGTTCGATTACTACAGATTAATTGTAGACACTTCGTCTGGTGTCATTGGGATCATTTTGACAATGTTCTAATGGGACACATGTATTCTTGAGAATTTATTTTATTTCTTGGTAAGTAGGGCACTGCTGTTGATAATATTGTTGTTTTAGACGTTACATTGAGATTTCATTCTGATGTTAATTGTTATTTGACTTTAGCGTCTCTTTATTGTGACTTTGCATTTTGTTGCTGTTCCTTAAACAATGCACAATAAACGCTCAACTACCGCTGTAAAAACACATTTCACTTTTGTGTTATACCCGATTCCCATATAGGAAGATCAGCCACTTTCATTTTATTTCAGGCCTCTTCTGTCTGTTCAGTTCAGTTAAGTTTATTATGATTAATTCAAAATAGAAAGGTTCATGATTAGTAGTTGCTACCAAAGGTGCAACTTTTTAAGCTTTGATATATGATAATGCTTAATTTTGTGATCGTTGCACAGACTGCCGTCAGTTTCCATGACCTGGCCAGGTTTTGCAAAAAGTTCCTTAACTTTTCCAAAAGGGCCCGAATTCCCCGACTTTTCCAGGTATTCTAGGTTAGTAGACACTCTGATAAACAGCCGGAAATTTTGAAGGAGAATATACACACTGCTGAAGGACACTGCTGACATGCTTCTTAATTATTAGCTTGCCAAGCATGAATTTTTGAAGGCTGAATCCCACTAGTATTTATCATATGCTATTCTACATTTGCAATGTGGCTACTCCATATATATTCATACCGAATTGGGAGTGCGACAATACATTTTAAAATGTTGGATTGTGACTCTGCAATAATACAAAAGTGCCACACTTGCCCTCCCCCTTTTTTTCTTTCTGCAATAGCCTTTCACATTTAACACCAAATAGCAGTGCCAGGCACACTGACATTTTCAAAGAAAGAAAGAAAAAAAAAAACTGGCTTGCCAAGTGTTTTACCTCGTCATCCGAATGCTTGGATTCCCAGGGTCGATGGTAGGGTGTTCGGAAGACAGCAGCTATCGCCTCGAGCGCTTGTCTGAAGCATGAAGGAGAAATATTTTGCACTGGCCCATAAATTAGATACTGAAGGAAAAGCAGTAAATGTAAAACATTTGCCAGCAAATGCTTTGAATATTAAGGTGAGATGCGAGTTGAAAAATGCAAGTTTGTTTCCAAAATTACATATTTATTGTTTTTATTTGCTTTTACAAGTTTAATTACTCAACTTTCACAACAAAAAACAACAACTGTCGATTCTAATGAACCTCAACGTAGGTTTAAATTACTTTGAAAGAGCACATGGTGGCTACTAAAAACTAAAAGAGCTCATTGTATAGAGTTTCCTGGAGATTGATAGTTAACAGTTAATTCAAACTCACGCCTAGCTCCCAGAACAGTCCTGTGCATTTCAATGGAAAAAAAAACTTTTGAATTATTTTAAACACGTTGGTATCCACAATGATCCATTCGAACTGGGAGCTCATGGTTTTTATTGCTCTCTGCAGAAGTTGGCCGAAAGAAATCACAAAGTGTTGCAACACCAAACCAAACCAAATTTACTAGAGATGTAAAACAACGAAACAGAAACATTTCTCAGCACACAAGAATTCGGACGCTGCGCTGGAGCTCTTTTGGGCAAGCTGCGGATTATGCTTATGGAGTCGCAACAGAAAAAACACAAGCAAAAGAAAATGACTGATTACATTAATTTTCTTTGCATTAACCCCTGTATGTAAAAAAATGTGTTTTGGGCTTAAACGAATGTGTGTGTCGGTGCTTCTTTACCATGTATCATACATTGATCAATTGCGTTCACTGTTAGAGCTCCATTTGGTTTAATTTACGAAATTCCCTGCCACAAACATGTAATAGCATCTAGTTAATGATAATGAGTCTAGAGCCCCATCGCGGTGGTCTAGTGGCTAAGGTACTCGGCTGCTGACCCGCAGGTCACGGGTTCAAATCCCGGCTGCCGCGGCAGAATTTCCGATGGAGGCGGAAACGTTGTAGGCCCGTGTGCTCAGATTTGGGGGCACGTTAAAGAACCCCAGTTGGTCAAAATTTCCGGAGCCCTTCACTACAGCGTCTCTCATATTTATATGGTGGTTTTAAAATGTTAAACCCCACATATGAATCAATCAATCAATCAATCAAATCAATGAGTCTAGAGGTGGCATCTTTAGGAGTGTGGTGCGATGTCCGTTCATTGCAACTCTGTCTCTAATACGAACTCTGCTCAATTCAAACATTTTTATAGTGCCATACAAGTTCGAATTAACGAGCTTTTACTGAAGTCATATTTTGAGGCAACTCCTGCAAAATGATAGGAAGCTTCCCTATAAGCTTCAGAAGTATGCACCTTGCATTCAACAGACTCACACTTGCACTGCATGCTTTGCAGATTTACTTCACTAATCTAGAAATGTTGCAAAAAGCAAGTAAAGTGCACTGTGAATAACAGGGTACAGGCACTGAAAGCAAGAAGAGCATTATGAATTGACTCGTGCTGTGGTGCTATGCGCGACACCATGCCAACAGAAAAATAGCGACATTTCTTAGTGCCACATACAATACAGTCTGTTTGCAGAAAGCAGCCACCGCATATTCACAAAGTGCCAAGCTTGAAACACCACAATATGAAGATATTCACGGTATCTTGCTAATCATAGTATCTTTGTATACTTTTCTAGGTTCAGATATGCTGTCACTGCTTCAATTTAGCAATAGTTAGCAGTACACTGCTGGACTGCCAGATGGACTAATTTTAAATTAATGCTATTTGTAATGTGACAAAGAATGTCACAATGATGATGCTTGGTGTTTTAGTTTGATGGCTAAAGAGTACCAGGTCATGGGTCAAGAGACGTGGACAGTGATTATGGTAAGTGGCTGTACAGGAGCCTTAAAATTCTGCATGCTAAGGTGGCCAATATGCACAACTATGAGAACCATGAAAGTGATGTGAAATGTGTGTGTAGTTAGAATGCATGGCGAATGTTTGTGACAATAAAACTATGGTGGATATATTTTCACATTAGCACAAGTGCCTCTTCAATGCCCTCGAGCCCAAGGGCTGCGAGGCAGGTGCTTTTTTTATTGTCGCTACTGCAGCAGCAACCTGTATTCAGGGGTCATGTTACGGATTGCCTGGGTATATCATATGAAAACTATACACATCTTTCAAGAATGCAAACAATGATTCATGCTTAAAAAGTGTATTCCTACCGATGAACACTGAAGGGTGAAATGGTATTTGCTGCCAGTAAGGTAATGGAAAGTGATTTATTTTTTTAAACGTTTCCAACTCTTTACACTAGATTACAGTGTGAACCACTGTTAGTGCTTCACCACATCTCTCACACAATGTTGAATCACCAACAAACAAAAGGTATGAGTGTGTAGTGTGTGTCTGCCCTGTTCTCAGCCTGGGAAATGTTACTGCTGTGCGGTGTGCCTTTGATACTGCAGTGCCCCAGCACACTACAGCATGCTGTTTTTGTGTGTAGACCATGCATATGAGTGAGTAGAGCAAGACAATGACATGGTTTTTGTGTTTTTTCAGCGTTTTGAGGGTTTTTACCGTATTGAGGGAATCATTGTAATATATTACTGTACTTCATAGTATTAAATGTTTATTGTGTTTGAAGGCCGCAAATACTGCATATGCCTCTGCTCTGAAAATGCTTGTGTTACCGTGCAGAGAGCCATATAAAAAGGATGGGTACAGCATATAATACAGAAGTGTCCTTAGACTTTGTGGCATTGGTAAAGAATTCTGTACATCTTTACTTATGCTGGAGTTCAAGGAAGTAGATACGGAGGGAGCAACTAGTTATGTTCTTAGGAACTTCCCCGAAAAATACATCGCAGTCTATGAACTGCCACCACCACGACGGCAGATATGCAGTGGGAGCCATCAAAGAGTGTGCAAGAAGTGACACGCCTGTTTCCTTAGCAAGGCACCTCACATGAAGTGAATAGGGCTGTCTCAACGAGGGACAGTGGTCGAACAAAGAAGAACTGAATGAACCATTGATTGTGGGGTGAGATTGGTGTTCCTTGTCTGTGTTCACCATGAGATGATATACAAAATCGACCACAAACCTCGAATCGAACACATAACAGGCTAGCTTTTAAATGGCCCACACGAGGCAAGCGCATTCCTTTTCAGAGGTCTGTGTTCACCATGAGATGATATACAAAATACATGTAAATTTCTTTAGGTGGGGTGACCACTAATTTGATTCTATGTAGAGGCTTTCTACAGGACTAGAGCAAAAAGCAACCGTAGAAAGGCTAATGCCCAAATGGTACACATGATCCAGCATCTTCAAGGCACTTGGTGTCGCAGACTGATAAACAATGACCACGTAGTCTAAGCGAATGTGAATGAGGCTTTTATAAAAGTTGAGAAAGCCTTTCTTGTCACCACCCCACAAAGCTTGCAACAACACTTTCAGAATATTCATGGTTTTTAAATACTTGTTTTTAATGCACTTGATGTGTGGTATGAATGCAAGTTTGGTGTCTGATATTAGGCGCAGAAACTTATGCTCATTTTTTACAGGCAGATGCTGACAATGCACGTTAATGCCAAGAGTAGGATGAAAACTATCTTTTCTGCAGAATAAGATGCAAGTGCTTTTTTGTGCGTTCAACTTACACTCATTTTCTTCTCCCTATTGAGGGACCTTGTTAAACCTAACTGAACCTGACATTAACAATAGTTGTAGCGCGAGAATAGAATGACGACAAAAGGACACGAAGGAGACTTCGTGTCTCTTTGTCGTCGTTCTATTCTCGCGCTATAACTATTGTCATGTCATACCAACTAAGCCCAAATCTCCTTCATGTCCTTTTGTCGTCGTTCTATTCTCGCGCTATAACTATTGTCATGTTATACCAACTAGCCCAAACTGCCACACTTCTAACTGACATTAACACCCTAAAAGGTTGCACAATTACAGAAACTGCGTGTACATTTTCAACATATGTACAGTGAAACATATTGCGTAGGATGGACAGGCACAAAGAATTCTTTTTTATAATAAAGAGCACAAGTCGGTACTCCACCTTGCAGCGCTACTTTTCCTTAACATATGTTCGAGATATAACAGCTTCGACTTCAACACGAAATGCTCGATTGGACAGGTAGCTTTCGATTATTGTCACCATTCTAACCCATACCACGGCCACTGGATAAAAAACAAAATGCGGCCTGCTGCGTCGCCTTGCCGTCAATGAGCGAGCACGTCTGAGCAGAGTTGACAGTTTCGGCCACTTTTTTGGGGAATGTGCTGATCCTCCATCCGTAAAAGCGGATGGCACTTCGTGTTTCAGTGTGGTTGTGTGAGGATTTGTGCGTGTCCGTGTGCTTTCTCGTGCTTTTTTTGGGGTGCGATCGTGTGTGAGGGGTAGTTTGCCTCACGATTCCTGTGATCGAGTACGATTCTTTGGTGTGCGCATGCGTGGCAGACGGTTCTTTAGTGGTGTAATGCCGCAAAGCTGTTCTGTGCCGCCGAGCAGCTCGAACGCGAAAAAAGACGCTACACTGAAGCACAACGTATTCCCCCTGCGATCTAGAGTTTCAATAGACATATCAAGATGCATAATATTATCGTAACAGAGCACTTATTTTTGTCACAACCGAGCGCTAAAGCAGACACGTGCCACCGCGCCCAGATGATAGCATCAAATCACCTAGCCAAATGTTCCCTTCATGGGCACGCGCAATGAAACAAGCGAAAACAAGCATGAAAAGACGCACAGGGGATGTCCTTACCATCTACACACGTGGCAGCCAACCTACACAGATGATGAGAAATACAGACATCAAGGCAGGGCCTCTTTTGGGGGCGACCATTTTCGCAGATGAACTCAACAACGTTAGACGAACCGGTGAGACAATACATTTTAATTGTGCGTGCTTTTCGGTGGGCCGATACGTCAGCCCTTGGAATCTGCCCGGTGACTGCCTCCCCATGAACAAAATTAGGGACCCTTTTCATTTCAGGTGAGTCAAACGGACAGCATTCATGGAGAGTATTGAGGCTTGTACTCCAAGAATGATTGGCCCTCCTAGTGCAAACTGTTAACATATGTGGTGTAATGTGCAGCTACGAAACGCATTATTTTCGGCTTGCTGTGCCGAGTAGAAATGTGTGTGAAATCGTTTCTTCTTGGAGAAGAGGTGGCGCCAGAGCTGGCTCGAGGTGAACTAGGCCCGTCCCGCCGCTTTGGCGGCATCCAGTAGGCAGCACCTTGTTTTTTTATCCAGCAGCCGTGCCCATGCACACAAGTGCGGGAGGTCTCTCAATATGCCTAAGTGCTATGTAGTGTCGTAGGCCTCAATATCAAGGACCACAGAAAGAAAAAATTCCTTATGAATAAATCATCATGAATTTGTGCCTCGATACGGACGAAGTGGTCAGTGCTGAATTTAGCCTCTTGAAACCCACACTGTTTGAAGGAAATATGTCAGTCGCCTGCTTATCATTTTCTCAAGAACCTTGCAAATACAACTTGTAAGCACTTTTGGCCTGCAGCCTGAAATCGGGGATAGGTTTTTGCCCTGTTTTAGAATAGAAAAAACGATGGCTTCTTTCCAGGCCGAAGGGACCTCACCGTAAAATCATACAGCATTATACACGAAGAGTAGGGCTTCCTGGATATTAGAGGGCGGGTGTTTCAACATTTCGTGGGCCACATGGTCGGAGCCTGAGGCTGATTTATTGCAGCCGTTTAGCGAGGCTTGTAGCTCAGCTGAACAGAAAGGTTCATTGCATGTCTTGTGTTTTGTGGACTTGCACTCTAGTTTCTATTTCTATATTCTAGTTTTGTAACCATGAAATGCTTCAGTATAGTATGATGAGCTGGAAACCTGTTCATAGTGTCTTTCAAGCTGTCGCCTTGTGTGTTAATGGGAGGGAGTGATATGCCAATCGTCCAGCTATCACACTAACCATATTCCAGACTTTGCCCTCTTGTGTATGTGAAATGATGCCGGACAAAAACTCTTGCCAATGCTCTCTTCCAGCCTGCTGGCCTGCCTTGAGACTTTATGTTTTAAAAACTGTCCAAAATCATTGGCTGTCGGAGAGTTGTAAAGCAACCTTCATGCCTTGTTTTGCTTTTCAGGCATATTTTGACGCTCACAATTCTCACTATTCCACCACGGAACACATTGCTTGGTAGACTGTCCAGATTGCAAGATACACTTGGTTACAGCATCACTAAGAGGACTTGTAAAGTAGTCTACAGCTGCATCAACGTTAAAGCCGCACGTATAAGAGCAAGCTAAGTGAGTAGCTTTTTGAAACTTTTCCCAGTTGGTCTTGTCTATCTGTCACCTGGGAACCTTTGGGGGACATTCATTACCAATTGGTATGCTCAGAATTATTGAAAAGTGGTCACTTCCATAAGGATTACAAATGACTTTCCATTTAAGTAGAGGCATAAGTGATGGATGTTATGCTGATATCTATGAACGAGCAGTTTTTGTTTGTAATGCTCTAATAAACTGGTTGTTTTCGATTCAAGAGACATGCTCCAGAAGAGCAAAAAAAACTGTTAAATTCGACGATCTCGCGCATCGAAGCGAGAATGATTTCATAAACTGCCATGTGCATTCCTGTTTCCAAGGAGAAGATACGGTTTCAAAAATTCATAAATTAAAGACCGAAACTCATGTTTTTGTAGCTGGTAGTTTGGAAGTATGCAAAGAGAGCAAATTGTCGTAAGTTTGTTGAAGAGGACGGCTCGGACAGTCATTGCTTCTAGAGATATCTCAAGTGGTAGATGTGTACATGAGTAAGTATAATGGCAACACCACCTAATGACGACGTAGCGTCATCCAGGTCTTTTCGAAAAGTAACATAATGGCATAGAAAGTTGGTGTGTTTACGTTTCAAGTGTGTTTCTTGTACACACAGCACTTTTGGTGAATGTTCGTGTAGCAACTCCTGGATATCGTCAAGGTTTCTGATCAGACCTTTACATTCCAAGAAATAATTTATGCATCCATTTTGAGTGTAAATTAGTGCTATGTGTTGTGAAAGAACTGTTGCCTTAGGTTAGAAAGCCCTGGTCAGGCCTTGTGATTGGGGTTTTTGCTTTTCTGGCTTGCTTTAAACAGTGGTGCCATTCCTCCTGCAGCTGAGATGCCGGAGTAGTGTTACTTGTGTCTATTACCTCATCTGAGGTGATGGATAGTGCCCGCTCAGCAGGCACATTTGAGGCAGCTTCGGGCTTATCTGTGCTTGCAGTGTCCCTGGGTATAGTCAACTTGGGAGTCTGTCGTCACACTTAGTGTGACTATTGAGGCCGTGAAAAGATGTGGCACGGCACCCCAGCGTGCCACATCAGTGAAGGAAGGAGCGGACTGCTTAGGCAGTGCAAAACGCTTGTGCACCTCTTAGAAGACAAGTTGAACTTAACTTTCAGTTCAATTATTTTTTTTCCCTTCTTCCACAAAGGGCACGATCACTAGTAGGCATGATGATCTCCTTCACAATTAGCGCAATGGAGTGCTGAAGCGCAAGTGTCCGAGGAGTGTTCAAGCTATGCACATTTTGTGCAAGTAACGCGCCCTCTGCGATTTTGCGATCCATGTCCAAAATGCTAAAACTTGAAACATTGAGGGGGTTAAATATGTAGGGTCGGACATGGTGCCAATAATCGGTTTCAATGGATTCGGGCAGATCGCTGGTGGATGTGTACGGTTGATATTTCTTTTTCACCACACCTGACCATTATTCTCTATACCTTACCAATGTTGTGGTCTTGCCATCCTTCTAGCGGTCTGCTTTCACTTAGCTTGAGAAGGTCAAGATCAGAGATTACACCACGCATTGAATTCATAGGCATGAGTGGAACCATTGAAACAGGAATGTCCCCAAATGCTAGGAGAGTGGATAGCAAGAGATACTGAATGTTGTCACAAACTTCTAAAAGGAGGTTGCTGCTTCTCATCTTTGCAACTTTGTATCCCAGACCAATTGCTTCTGTGAGAGTTCTCGATACGCGAAAAGGTGAAATCGCTCGGACTGTCTTGTTTTTGTCCTGGCTATGAATAACATGATACTTCGGGAAGGTCTGCTTTGGTTTACTAACGTGAATGCTTTATAGGTGCGTCACATTTCAAATGCGGATAGGGGGGGAAAGAGCTCGCCATACAAAGTATTTGAAGTTGGGCAACGATGGTGGCCACCAACTGTTCGTCCCAACAAGGGGATGCTACCTACAAGGTTGGATAACATTTAAAGTCGCTAGCCATGCATCACCGCTATAACCTAAAATAATCACCCTAGGTTGGATAGCTACACCAGGTTAACCCTCGCCGCCAAAAAACTTAGAAGTAAACGGAAGAAAGTAAACAAAAGAGAGATCGCAAGAAAGATAAAAAGTGACAGAGAGAGGAAAGAAGAGGGAAGAGAGAGACAGGAAAAAGCGACTGCCGATTTCCCTTGGGTGAGTCAACACAGGGGTGCTGTCTACGTCCAACTCGGGCAAAAGGGGTATGTTGCCTTTGTCCCAACAAACCGGCATTGGCTCAACAGCCAGGATCCCCTTTTCCCTAGACACAGCAACACCACGCACAGCTCGGTGAGGGAGGAGGTCAAAACCAATCTGTTGGCTCATGTCCATAGTGATACCACTCACCAAACACTTGCTTGCGCAGACTCCCCTACAGGGGATAATCAACAAGGCAAACCAACAATAACCACTCTTACAATAAATTAGCAGATACTACTGCACTCAAAGTATTCAGTTCTTCTAAAGTTTGAAGGAGAGACAGTAAGTGATATAGCATTTATTCACAAAGGTATGAAAAAGTTGGTGCAGTAAGAACTACTCCAGAAACAAAGTTCATTTTACCTTTCTATTCTACATGTACACTATATAGGACACTAAGTAGGACAGGGTAAAATACAGTCAATCCAAGAAATAACTAACACCAACAAAACGAATTACCAGATACGTTTATCACCGATAATAACATGTTCCATATGTATACCTAAGATAGATGACCATACATGACTGCTTTGACAAGTTGTCAGACTTAATGATATACTACACGACCCACACGTTTACTATGCACACTCTGCAGATCCTTTATTCTCCGTGCCACATTTATAACATATCTGCCTTCATACCGTCGTCTCTCTCCTCCATTATTCCTGTGCATTTGCGTGCCCCCTCTTCTGGTCACTCAACACTCGCGCCATCTCGTTCCTCCACCATCAACCCCCACCCAGCCTCCGAGACCTAGGCCCAATCAACACTTGCGCAATGTCGTTCCTCCACTGTCAACCACACACAGATTCCGAGACCCGCTTCCGAAAATCACACACTCGTTACTCGATCTCATCTCTCACAAAGTTTCTACTGAATGTTCATGTCATGAAAAATGATGACTTACCTCATTGCATGAATTTTTTCTAGGCAATCATTCACAGGTTCCCATGTAGTGCAAATCAGGGATAAACTTGAGTGCTCCTCAACATGGGCTTCATGCAAAAAGCACATAGTTTATTTCAGTTATGTATACTTAAAGCAAACAAGGGAAAAAACCAAAAGTACAACTGAGTGTCAGCACTGATGTCACTCATTATCACATCCATGTATTTATACATAGAAATTAAAAATATTTATGCACGGGCAGGCAAGGCTTATGGCCCTGCCGACTATAATCTGGTGTTTTTGGTACAGCCACCAAATATTACAAAGTAGCTCCAGGCCAGTAGTTATAAACTGATAATTATGTCATTAATTTGTCATATAACATGACTGTAAGGAATCCAAGCAGTGGTTGCTTTAAGGCATCTGAACACAAAATCAGTGGTCCAGGCAGTTTAGGATTTGAAGGAAGTTTCTGAGCAAAAAAATGTTTAGAACCAGGTTAGGCGCCCAAGGAAATTGTGTTTCAGAGCAAGATTGCAGTTGAAAAAAATGTTTTGGAATAGGTTTAGAGCAGAGAAACTCTCATTTGATACAACAGTATGTCTCTAACCTTATAGTGCACATAGTGTACTAACAGAAAATGGTGTGCCACTCTAAAAAGGTGACAAGACCAACAGTCCAACAGCAGCCAATAGCGAGGCGATTCTTATGAAATAACAAACTGTACGGGCTTTAGCTCAATGTACATGATGTGCGTTCCAGTGATGCATTAGCAAAAAGGCAAGTGCAGCATATCCTTTTTGGTCCCAAACTTTTTTTTTAGAATCGAACAAAATTTTAATGTTCTTTTCTAGAAAAAAGGCTATTGAAAAGCAAGCAAAAAATAAAGGAGACTGTAAATTCAATGCTTTTCACGGGAGAAGCATGTTGAGTATACTGGACACTGGGATTCATTTGATGCACAAATGGGTACACACATTCTGCTACTTTCCTTGAAAAGTGTTTCAGAGAGCAGTAGAGCACACTCAGACTACAGAGGTCGCAACTAAAAGCACTGCTGAAGCCCGCACAGGTGTGCTGGCTAAAGCAGAGGCATATGAATAAACTGTTCATAAAGTAGAGGCGGCTTTGAATGTCCAGTCACAGGCATGTTTTTGCTGCGGTCACCAAAACATTTTGGCAAAATGAGTCCCCACTTGAATGACAAATGCCATTGTACAATGAAATGGGGCACCTTCAATGAGTCTGCTGTAGTGCCTCTGGCATGTAGCATGGAAAACGCCCCATTAAGAGCCCTGCAAAAGCTTAAGCAGTAGTATCCCACACAGAAGTGGTAACTGTAAAGGGTGTATCTGCTTCTAGTATTGAGCCTATCAAGGTACTGATGAAAATAAATGATGTGGCCGTCTTTATGAACCTACACACAGGTGCGACCATCACAGTTATGCCTTTCAAACAATACCGCTAATTTTTTTTATCGACCAGACTCGAGCAGACAGAAGTCAAGCTGCACACCTATACAGCAGTCCTGATGATACCAAAAGGCGTCCTACAGGTCAAGGTGCAACACGGAGACAATATAACGAGCCTGCCTTTATACATCGTCTACCAGGAGAGACCGCCATTGCTAGTCTGGGAATGGCTTCACGCTGTCATGCTTGAGTGGAGCGAAATTTGGAACAGCCACGATCTTCCAAGGTCAAAACTGCCCAATTCTTGTTGTTTAGAAGAAAGGCGACATGGTTCGATCACGTATGATTCTCTTTTTAGAGATGAGCTAGGCATGATCACCGAAGAAAAGGCCAAGTTTCCAAGCCTAATCAGGCACTAAAGTTTCTCAAAGCAAGAAACAGGCCGTTTGTGCAGCAAGACAGTAGCGGAAAGACAGTCGAGGCTGAGTTTTCTAAGACGGAAAAACTGGGCACCATAACAGCTTTTGCCACATTAGGTTACGCCACGCCAGTGCTACCTGTTATCAAGGTAAACGATGACATACGTCTCTCGGACAAAAATTATAAGGTGAGAATGAATCCGTGCCTTGACATCACCCGTTATCAGTTGCCGAAGGCTGGTGCCTTGTGTGCAGCTCCGTCTAGAGGCATGCATTTTTCAAAGATCAACCTGAAACCCGCTTATCAGAAAGTGGTGATGACTGGTGCGTCGAAGTAATACCTAACTTTGATTACCCACAAGGGATTGTTCGTTGCAAACAGATTAGCTTAGAATCGCTGCCAAGGCAGGAATTTTTCAAAAGATATTGAATACTATGTTGAAGGGCCTCAAGGGTGTTTGCTGCCACCTAGATGATATATAGGTAATAAAGAAAACTACATAGGACCATTTAGCCAGTCCTAAAATGCTGCTAGAGTGTCTTCAAAACAGAGGCGACATGGAAACAGAAGTGCTCATTTTTCTAAAGCGAACTTCCCTACCTTGGCCAGAAAATCAGAACCGACGGAAATTCCCTATTTTCAGATATAGCTGATGCACTTCTCCAGGCCCCAGAGCTGAAGTCAAAGAAGCAGCTTCAATCTTTGTTGGACATTGTCTAATATTACAGCAAGTTCTTGCCCCAGTTAACTATGATAGATCAAGCATTTCACAGGCTTCTGCAGAAAAAGGTAGCGTGGCACTGAGACGAGCATGCTCAAAAAATGTTCAACCAAGTCAAACTCTATTGGTCCAACTACTTACGCTCACACACTATGACCCTGAAAGAAAACTTTGGCTGTCAGGCGACGCATCTCAGCATGGTGTAGCAACCATCCTATTTCATGTCTGTGGTGAGGTAGGGCATGGCCCATTGCTTATGCTTCAATAATGCTATTCGAAAATGGAAAATACAGTCAGAAGGAAGTGTTAGCCATTATTTTTGATGAGAGTAAATTCCACTTCTATCTTTAAGGGATCTGATTAACCTTGGTCAAAGACCATAAGCCTCTTCACACAATATTGCGATCTAAAACAGGAACTCCCACCATCGTGGCAGCTCAGTTCAACGCTGGCCCGGAACGTTGGCAGTGTACTCATACAATCTTATCTTCAAGAATCGAGCGAAAATGCAAAAGCTGATTTCTCTTCCCGTCTGCCGCTGTGCCATATCTCGAAGTGAAAACCGAAGAAGCGTTTTTTTCTTTGCGATTGTTCTCGTTGCCTGTTTCGAGTCAAGATATCACGGCTGCCGCAAGTGAAGACCGAATTTTTCGTCACTTGAAGAAATTCATAAATGTTGGATGGCCGACATTGATCACTGATTAGCAGATTTTTTTTTGCGGGTGCAACAAGCTGACAGTGTATCAGGGATGCGTCATGCTGGGCACAAGAGTAGTTCCTCTCTGCAAAATTACAAGAGTTTATTCTTCACGAACTCCATGACGGCCTTCCCGGTATCATGCGCAGCAACAAGCTAGCATGCAGCTACTTGTGGTGGCCAACACTTTAGGCGGACTTCAAACATCGTACCGAAAGCTGCCCTAGTTGTCAAGAGCAATATAAGGTGTCAATCAATGCTCTCCTTTACCCTTGGCAATGACTGATTTCACCGAGGCAGAGTGTTCATGTAGACCTTTGCAGGACATTTTCAAAATACCATGCTTTCAGTGGTGGTTTACACACATTTCAAAACGAGCTTGACACTGCAGAAAGCACGGTTTTTATTTGATTGCTGTGCTCTTTGCACGTTTTTGTTTCCCTGAAACAATTGTTTCCAATAATGAACCTGAATTTGTTTCGCAGGAGTTCAAGCACTTCATACTGGCAATGGGGACACAGCATGTCGTCATGGCTCCCTACCACCCCAGCTCTAATGGGCTGGCAGAGCGTTTCATTCACACCTTAAAGAACGCCCTCCTCAAAGATGGCACAGGAAGACACAACAAGTACAGCTGCATAAATATTTGCTATCATAATTGCAACAAACCACATGCAACGACTCGTAAGTCATCAGTGGCATTGGTCCTGGGACAAAGCTTACACTGTCAGCTAGATGCCGTAAAGCCCTTCATGAGGTAATGAGCAGCCCACCTGGCGTCGC
Source organism: Rhipicephalus annulatus (assembly GCA_013436015.1). Classification (NCBI taxonomy): domain Eukaryota; kingdom Metazoa; phylum Arthropoda; class Arachnida; order Ixodida; family Ixodidae; genus Rhipicephalus; species Rhipicephalus annulatus. The sequence goes on from WOVY01009274.1 coordinate 811,081, forward strand.
CAGGTGGGCTCACCTGGCGTCGCCACCAGGATCAGCTGCTACACAGACCTGCAGAGGATGATACCCATATGCATGGAACAGCTGGTGAAGCTACGACCACAGAGTTCCTAGCTTTTCCTGAGACTGGGGATGCACTAGTTCCTCCCACTCCACAACTGTTCAAGGTAACTCTAGTTGCGCCACAGGCACCACCAGTACCTGCCAAGGCAAGACTCCACCCCATGCGAAATCATCACCCACCATGTAGATTCTAAGCTGGACTATGAACGACTATTGTGTGTTATAAAAAAAAAATAAGGGGAGGTGGCATTGAATCATCTGCCACTTCAGTGATAAGAGAACTCTGTGAAGTACGCATGCACCACTAGGTATAAAAACAGAGTGCCGCTTGCTAGCGGCACACTTTTCTTGCCTGAATCACAAATCCACAAGCATGTGTCGATAAATGGTTAACCTGAACTAGTCTGGTCCTATTCGGCACATCTGTTGCAAATCGTAATAAATCGTAAATGTAGTATTTCAGAAACTCGTCTAATATGACACTGGCATTAAGGTATGCTAGCGACCTCTCCAGGTATTATGTCCATATTTTGTTTCCACAACAAACTGAACTGCATGCAGTGGGCGCAAGGTAAACTCTGGTTCCACCACTGTGACAGCAGAAAATACATGAAGCTGTCACGACCCTTGTAGGTTTATTGTTTTATGCTGCAATTCAGCGATCATTTTTGTAACTCAATACTCATTACTGCTGCGCTTGGTCACTCCACAAATGGCTTTATATTGCATCGAGGATGCAGTAACTAGTAAAACAAGTCAGGCAGAAACACAACAACAAAGTTCTAACATTCTTTTATGCGTGCACACATTTGCCAGTCACAGTGCACTAAGCTATGCTAACAGTTGTGAATCAAGCAAACATACACCAAAGCAAAGTGGCCTTTCCAAAGTTTCTTTACTGTAATGTCTAAAACTATACTTCATAAAGCACACAAGATGCAAAACGTCAAGAGCGCAAAGTGCATGCGAGCAAGAGCTTCTGGTCTGATGTGAAACCACACTCAAAACAACACCTAATGGCAAATTGCCAAAAGCAGCCTGGCATGAAGGTACATCTGTATAACATTACAGATATATATATATATATATATATATATCAGAGTTTCTTCCGGCTACCGTAATAAATGTTATAAACTTCGAGAATAGTGCAGCATAGGAAACAAAACAATAAAACATTTATTTAATCCTAACAGTTTCGGCTGGTGGACCAGCCTTCTTCGGAGGATCTAAGTGAAATGGTACAAGTTCCCATAGCAGAGGGTCACCCTCACAGTCTGAAGACCCTAAAAAAAAAAACGAGACAAACGGGCAAACGAGGTAGCAACAGACAACAAGAAGCAGAAGAAGGAGAGGAACTAGAAAGGAGCGACGGAGAGCCGCCGGCAACGAGTGGGTAATTCTGGCATTGTTACTGGGTATAGGTAAGACGCGCCGCCAGCGGAGGCGACCAAGAAAAAAAGAAAAATGTGAATCATGTCCAAGCGGCAACATGTTTCACATTTTTCCGTTTTTCTTGGTCGCCTCCGCTGGCGGCGTGTCTTACCTATACCCAGTAACAATGCCAGAATTACCCGCTCATTTCCGGTGGCTCTCCGTCGCTCTTTTCTAGTTCCTCTCCTTCTTCTGCTTCTTGTTGTCTGTTGCTACCTCGTTCGTCCGTTTGTCTCGGGGGTGTTTTTTTTTGTTTTTTAGGGTCTTCACACTGTGAGGGTGACCCTCTGCTACGGGAACTTGTACCATTTCACTTAGATCCTCCGAAGAAGGCTGGTCCATCAGCCGAAACTGTTAGGATTAAATAAATATTTTATTGTTTTGTTTCCTATGCTGCACTATTCTCGAAGTTTATAACTATATATATATATATATATATATATATATATATATATATATATATATATATATATATATATATATATATGTATACATATATAAGGGAAAGAAGTGTATACCTAAGGGCTCGTTTTTCCGTGTTTTAACACAATATTAATGAGATCTAACAGACAGTAATGCTAAGGAATGTACAGGGGAAGTTATTAGAACCAATGGAATGTAAATAAGAAGAAAGAAAAGTGGATGAAAAAATAACCATCCGTGAGCAGGAATCGAACCTACGACCTTCGAATAACGCGTTCGATGCTCTAACCACTGAGCTACCACAGCGGCCTTCCCTCCATCCACTTTTTTGGGTTTATATGTGAATTTAGAAGTAGGAGTGACAGTCAGCGCCATCTATAAGCCAAGCGACGAGTGTGAAAACACTCTTTTATGCGCATGTTTGGCGTCACGTAGCACGTGAACTTATTATGAGCGGGTAGCTGATTAAAAGTCCCTCGTATACAACCTAATGACACCAAGTCTGCCAGTACGAGACCCTCATTTAATGAAATAAGGGAAAGAAGTGTATACCTAAGGGCTCGTTTTTCCATGTTTTAACACAATATTAATGAGATCTAACAGACAGTAATGCTAAGGAATGTACAGGAGAAGTTATTAGAACCAATGGAATGTAAATTGCCACTGTGGGAAAGGGGTGAAGGGGAATTAGAGAGTTGAAACCAACCCTTGATATTTTTCCAGACATATAAATTCACACATGACCATACATAAAGGCAGTTACTCCCCCTACTCTTGCACGAAAAACTGCCAGGTTTGCATGGAACGCACAGCATAGTTACAGTGAAAGCTGGAAGAGCAGTCATTTTAGTCTTTTCTTAAAATACTCTTTAGGTAACTGCTAAAAGCACACTTTTATGGTACCCACTATACTGTCAGTAATCATAACTTATGTGTAGTAGAGAAAGATTCACTACGACATTCTTCGGAGAAGCGTGATATCCACTAACACATTTGAAGGTAATTATGTGCCTTTTGTTGGGGCTGTGGCTGACAACAATAAAGAATTATGCCTGAGGGTTTTCTAATGGATTCGAGCATTCGACCACCCATTCCTTATGCATTCTACATTGTGTGACGGCTGGTTGTTCCTCTGCTGTTCTAAAATGCTTGATTACACATATTAATGCCGTGCCTTACCCTAAATGCAGCCTGCTTAGGGTAAGTTTGCACAGTCTCAAGTACTGGTGTAGCTCAATTGTAAAATACTGCAGTGTCACACCCAGAGCTCTGTTCAAATCCCTTTCTGTCCTCGATAATTTTTATTTATTTAGTTTTTTTTCTTATTTTGCACTATAGTGGTTACAGACACCAGTGGCGGCAGCAAACTTTTATGTGTGTCATGTCATGATAGTGCTCTCAACAACAAAGAGAACCATGACTATAATGGCAATGTCACTTGTCAACTTGACGCAACCAACCTTGACCTCTACATATGCACAACTCTCCAATATATGCAGCAGGGTGACAGGTTTTGTCAATGTTCCATTACTTGTATGAATGAAACGTTTGAGCATGTACTACTGATCTCTGAAGGTAAATTTCAAGTGCCAAGCAGTATTACCTTTCTGCTCATCATCATTAAAGAAGTCCTTGCTCAACTCTATACACTCTTGCAGGTCCCTATGAAACAAAGAAAAAATAATGATACAGTAGCGGTATAAACACACATTACTGAGCAATAAGGTTCTCAGGAAAGCAGTGTAAAGTAAGTGTACAATGATACAATTTATTTATTGGCATTAGTGCCTCAATGTCTACCACCAGAGAAAAACCAACTTGCATTAAAGTGCAGCAAATACATAGTTAAAGAGCAAGATGGAGGCAGTAATGGATTCTTGCAAGCATAAGGCAATAACCAAAAGTTGATCTAATGAAGAATGAAATGCCACTTGTGGTCACAGCCAAGGAAAATGAGGCACAGAGAGGTGAGCCATTCTTATAATTACAGTGTGGAATTCAAGACAGTCATATAATTGCAACCATTATGTCAATATGCATTGTTCGGTGTCAGATTCCTGAAAAAGAAAGTTGTAGATGAAAAAAAAAAAGACAGAAATGTGTCGTCTGCGAAATAAAGGATTCCCCCAAGCCATCATCAATAAACTTGCTGACATTGATATTGAAACTGGCATACAGCCATTGTAGATCAGCTGCGACATATCAGCTAAGGGCTATTGCCAAGGGGCTCATCAATTGGCTTGGCAACATTGAATGTGATTAACAACTAAAAGTGGTACAACTTGCCCTTACTGAATATTTCAACACCTTGAAAGAATCTGCAGAGCTGATTTGACAATTCAGCATTCCTGCAATTTAATTTGCCATTGAGAACCTTCTGAAAGCTATATACCCCCCATGGTAGCTTGGTTTGCCAGAGTGGCTGCCATGGAAACTAAACACATGGCTTGATGCGTAAATGAAAAAATGATTTTACATATGTGAGTCTTTTATTCCGAGGAAGATTGAACAGCTTCCGTCAGGGCTATGTCTTCACACTGCGTTCACTAAAATAACAACACTGTCATTTACATTACTAATATATAATTGGAGTTTAAGGTCCCAAAATCACCAATAATTATGAGAGATGCCGTAATGAAGAGCTCTGGAAATTTAACTCCTTGAGGTTCCTGCAGTTTGTAGTTAAAAACTTTCTTCTGTATTTATTTATTTATTTTGAACATATTGTTAACCCTCTGGAGGGTTTTTACAGGAGTGGGAGCAAAAAAAAGCACAAAAAGCAGCCACATCAAAAGTAACAATACAATACAATTTGGTTGGAGTAGCTATGATGAGCAAGTACAAGTTAAGCAGAAGGAAATTACATGCATACATACGGTGACAGCGGATGCATTAGTAATTTTATACAATCCTAAATATGGGTAGAGAAGAGTTTACACACTTGTAACAGTTGGTGTAAATACACGTATTGGCAATCGACCCAATACAAGGGGGCAATCATAAAATTTGTGTTCTTGTTTAGTGTTATCTGCCTTTTCTTGCGGGAAGTAAAGCAGGCTAACAACACTGACACAGAAAGAAGGAGATATAGAAATACCCAGGACAAGTAAAACATAAATATCACTCACCCGATCAGATCAGTAGGAATGACAGAATCCTGTAAGAACGATGATGATTTAATGCACTCGATTGAAAAAATTATCACTACTAATAACTGCACGAGCACATGAAATAAACGTCTACCCCAAAAATGCCTTTTTTCAGCACCCCAGTTTTAGAAGTTAAACATATAATTGCATGTCTACGAAGACACTGAAAATCCACCATAATATCACCAATAATGAAAACAATAAAGGGCCACTAAAGGGAAACAAAATTTATGTCAGTGTGAAAGGTCAATGTTTGATAATGTCTAAAGCAATATATCATCAGTAGCAGTGCTCTAGTAATAGAGACTAAGGTAAATGTAGGACACTATACGTCACCAGTGGGACATTTTTGAACGTGCCCGATCACATCAAGAGTCCAGAGTACTAATTATCACTGGTATTTAAGCTACTTAGGATTTAAAAAAAAAGAAGCAGCGCATGACATAATAAAATTCTGCTTGTGTGTTTTATTCATTAAAAGAAGAAGAAGGGAAAGATAACTTGACCTTGCAGTGAAGAACTACAAGAGTTGTGCAAAAGTTTCATTTCTACAGGGCTGTGCCTCGATTGCGTGGGGTCATCTCAGTGGTGGTTTTGTTATCACATAGTACTGTGTGTGCCTTGCACACTCATGAAAGTTGCTCCAATGGAAGGTTTGAAAAAAAAAAGTTACATCCATGTGTTGTGTAATGTGCCCTTCAGAGCAAAAACCCCAGAGCCAGCTGCTGGGCAGTAAAGGCAAGCAATGTTTGGCCAGGCAAATGTCATGAAGCCCTTTCAGGCATGCGATTCAAATTGTGCTAATGCTGTGTGAACCACTAAAAAATGATTTTTTTTTTTAAATAAGCATTACATTGGGACAAAATAAGCACTAAGAGGTTTCTCAAACACTAATCCAACAATCAATGACAACTTAAAATTTGACTTTAATGTCCCTTTAAGAACCAATTATCTCACAGCTTGTGAAAAAACTCGCTAAAATTTATGAGTAGACATGGTACTTCATTCAGCAAACTCACAAAACAGGGCACTGCAGCACAAATACTCAGGAATTGATAATATTGACGCAAGGCAAACGCAGTATTCAAACTACGCGCGCTAGTTCGTGCGCCCCCCAAGAGATCAGCGGCTTGATGATCAAACAAGAAAAGGCCGTGACGGCGCGCGCTTCCTCAGCACGGGATTTTGAAGAAAAAGAAGTGGGCCACCGCTCGAGGGTTTTTTTCTCTCGGAGATTGATCCCTTTTTGCTGATCGCCTGTTAGAGACGCTGCTACTTTTCGGGCACAAGTTCGCCCCAATAAACAGTTATTCGTACACCATTTGGATTGTACGTAACAATTCTGGTGGAGGCGCGGGGTAATGATCCCAAACCCAGTTGGACTTCGAGGAAGCAGCCCGGAACCACGAGCAGTCGAACCAACTGAGCTCACGCCAGTTCATCAGCGCTCCAGCCGTCGTCTACGTGGTGAGCCGCCGGAATTTCCCCTGCCACAAGAGCCCAGAGTGTCTCCAGCTGTCTCCGGTGAGAGTACCGAAATGTCGTCTCCAACTGCTGCCGCACACGCCGTTTCGTCTCCAGCCCCTGCCACGCACGTCGTTGTCGATGAGCCACGGACGCCGGACCCTTTTCATGGCGATCCTCATGAAGACGCTGAGGATTGGCTGGAGGGTTTTGAGCGCGTCGCCAACTGCAACGGATGGCCCGAAGAACGGAAGCTCCGCCGAGTTTATTTCGCATTGCAGGACAGCGCACGAACGTGGTTTGAAAACCATGAAGGTACCATTCGATCGTGGGATGATTTCCGACGGGAGCTACTGGCCACATACCCGAGTACAGACCGCAAGGAAAGAGCTGAAGCTGCCTTACAAGCAAGAAACCAGCGCAACAATGAAAGCGTCGCAATGTATGTGGAAGACATGTGCCGGTTATTCCGCCGGTCTGATCAAAATATGAGCGAGGACAAGAAACTTCGGCACCTTATGCGTGGGGTGAAGCAGGAGATTTTTGCTGGTTTGCTCCGATGTCCCCCGCGGAACGTCGCTGAATTTCGCACCGAGGCGACAGCGGTCGAAAAGACTCTGCAACAGCGAGCGAGGCACTACAATCGAGATGTTAACGTCGCATCCGTAGACGCGGTGTCAGCAGTCTTCGGGAATGGCATCGACGTATTACGAGAGCTCATTCGATCGGTGGTTCGAGAAGAGCTCCAGAAGCTAAACGGCAACCCCTCAACGGTTTCGTCATTAGCGGAAGTTGTTCGGGAGGAGGTGAGACAGGCAGTCCGTGAGCAGCAGCCACAAGCCCAGCCTGTTCAAGCGTCGGTTCCGATGCAGCCCGCAGTCTCGTACGCCGAGGTACTGAGAAACACCCCTGTACCTCATTTCGTCGCCCCTGGAACTCCTTTCGCCGCCCCTGGACCTTATTTTGCCGCAGCAAGCACGCATCTGCCAAAACCTCGATTTACGCCGTCCCCAGCCGAGACTAGGATCCGAAAAGCTGATATATGGCGCACTCCTGATCGAATTCCGCTTTGTTATCACTGCGGCGAAGCTGGCCATCTTTACCGGATGTGTGCATATCGCCGAGCTGCACTTCGGGGCTTTCCCGTAAACGCTGCCTGTCCACGGAATGGGGAGCGACCTTTTGAAATCGAGGAGTACTTGTCAACGCGTCAAGGGGCTCACTCCTCGCAGCAGCATCAGTCTCGGTCGACAGCGCCACTGAGGTATCGGTCACCAAGTCCGCGCCCATCTTCAAACTCTCCGAGGCGACTTCCCCAAAGCCCGCTTCGGGAAAACTAGAATCGGCGACCTGGGGAGGTAAGGCCGCTGCCGACGCAAGAAAACAACCTCCAGTGCCGATTTCAAAATGTGATGATGGACACGAGACTACGTGCGGAAATGGTAACGTCGCTTCTGATTTGTCGGTAATTATAGACGGCTACGAAACGAATGCTTTAGTAGACACAGGCGCAGACTATTCCGTCATGAGCAGGGGACTTGCCAGAACGCTGAAAAAAGTGCTGACCCCTTGGATAGGACCACAAGTGCGAACCGCCGGGGGACACCTTATCGATCCGGCAGGCATGTGTACCTCTAGAGTTGGGATACGCGGCTTCACCTACGTCGCCAGCTTCATTGTCTTGTCGGAGTGTTCAAGAGATGTAATTATCGGAATGGACTTTTTGCAGGCCAATGGCGCAGTGATAAACTTGCAGGAAACGTGCGTCTCGTTTTCGACGAAACACGCCATCGCGACTTTCGAGACTGAAAAACGATTCGATGCACTCCAGATTGCAGGTGATGATGTAACAGTACCTGCAAGATCCATCATCGCTGTCACCGTAAAAAGCAATGTGTACAACGACTATGAAGGAATGGCAGAAATCAATACTGGGCTATTACTCGAGAAAGGGATCTGTGCAGCAAGAGGTATTGTACGACTGCGTGATGGGTGTACGAGTGTCTTCCTGACAAATTTCCGAAATGAGGTGCAGCACCTTGCGAAGGGAACTGTTGTTGGTCACTTGCACGATTACGTTCCGATTACGGATTTGAATTCTTCCGAGACTGCACCACTGCACCCTGACAGTATAGATTCCATACTCGCATCTATCCACATCGAAGCAGCCCTATCACCGAACCAGAAACAAAAATCGAGAGCCTTATACGGGAGTACGCCTCATGTTTTTCCCACGTCATCAATGGGCAACCGATGGATAGTAGTGGCGACAGACTACTTAACCCGGTATGCCGAGACAGCTTCTCTCACCAGGGGCACGGCTATAGAAGTAGCTGAATTTTTCGTCACTAACATTGTACTACGGCATGGTGCCCCAAAGGTGGTTATCACGGATCGAGGAACTGCATTCACAGCCAATCTGACGCAGTCCATTATGAAACTTACCCACACAAGTCATAGGAAAACAACGGCTTACCACCCCCAAACAAATGGGCTAACCGAGCGACTCAACAGAACTCTAACCGATATGTTGTCCATTTACGTTGACTTAGAGCACCGTGCGTGGGACAAGATACTGCCGTACGCCACTTTCGCTTACAATACTGCTGTGCAGGAGACTACTAAAGTGACGCCATTTCAGCTAGTCTATGGTCGAGTAGTTACCACACCATTAGATGCAATGCTGCCTGTAGGCGACAATACAGAGCACAAGCCTGACACCAGCGAATTCATTCAGCGAGCCGAAGAAGCACGGCAGTTGGCGCGACATCACATAAAACAACAACAACGCGTGGATGCAAACCGTTACAACCTTCGTCGGAGAGGAGTCGATTACGCACCAGGCGACCTAGTTTGGATTTGGACTCCTGTGCGGACGCCTGGCCTTTCTGAAAAGCTCATGCGCCGCTATTTCGGCCCTTACCGAGTCCTTCGTCGCGTCAGCTCCTTGAACTACGAGGTGTCACCGGAAGGACAAGTGAGCTCATCAAGATGCCGAAGGAGCACAGAAATCGTGCATGTAGTAAGAATGAAGCCATACTATGAGAGGCAATGAACATCGAACTATACACACCTGATTATGAGGAATACCTATTTCTCCATGAGAAATCACGCATTCAGACCATCTCAACAACACTGCTTTTACGCATCGGGACGATGCGTTTTTCGGAGGAGGGATAATGACGCAAGGCAAACGCAGTATTCAAACTACGCGCGCTAGTTCGTGCAGCCCCCCAAGAGATCAGCGGCTTGATGATCAAACAAGAAAAGGCCGTGACGGCGCGCGCTTCCTCAGCACGGGATTTTGAAGAAAAAGAAGTGGGCCACCGCTCGAGGGTTTTTTTCTCTCGGAGATTGATCCCTTTTTGCTGATCGCCTGTTAGAGACGCTGCTACTTTTCGGGCACAAGTTCGCCCCAATAAACAGTTATTCGTACACCATTTGGATTGTACGTAACAATATATAATAAACCAAGCACAGAATCTCTGTATGTAACTAGGATATGTTGCTATATGTACAAAGCCATATAAGGTGATCATTGCTTTCTTTGCCTACACTGAAGGCATGCGACATGCAGCAATATGCATCCAAAGTTTATGCAGCTACCTGAGTGAGTTGGTAAGCTAACATGTGCAGGCATGCAATACGGCACAGACAAAGGACAAAGAAACAGATCACACCAGCGCTGACTCGCAAGTAAAATATTTCGCATGCTCTAGCAACAAACAGGAATGCTCAACACCACGTATGAAGAATTGTATTCGATAACAATGAATATAACTCTCCTATTCGCAAAACTGACACCTTCAGTTTCTACTTTTTTAGCCTTGACTCACCCTTCCCCACCCAAATCACGCCACTTATATGCCTCTCACTATTTTTTCTTCTTTCCCACCACTCCTGAAGAAATATAATGTGTCATACAACACCTCAAATCCATCAGTTCAGGAATTGAAAAAGTCCTGCTTGCTCATATCAAATTAATTTTGCACCTAATTTTTGACATTGTGTTTTTCATTACAAATTCAATATTCAAGGCTCATGATGTCATGATGCTGCAGTGCAATAAACTAAGAAACACAGTAGTAAAGGCGCTTCATTGCATGTAACAACCACCCTAAATACACAATACTGGTGAGTTGTAAACAAAATGAATATATACGAAGAAGTTACAGAAATATGAATTTAATAAGGGCATGAATGTAGACAGTGAAGAATGTATACAGACACTTTTATGCAATGTCTTGCGGTACTAAAGCAGAATAGGTGCATAATAAGTCAAGCTGACAGCTAATAAAGCTTATAAGCCTAGACACGACAAACTTTTTAACCAATTATAACAGTTATATATGAGGTTTTACATCTCAAATCGGGTTGTGATTGTGAGCGTCACGGTAGAGGAGAGCTCCGAAAATTTGCCCATCTGGTGTTCTTTAAGATGCTCTGACATCACACAGTACACGGGCCTTTACGGTTTTGCCTCCATCGAAACGCGACCAGAACATTTTGACCAAGAACAATGCTTTAGTGACAATGCCTCTTGATCATTACTTTTCTTGCATACCATCAGAAGGCGAAATGTCGAGATGAACACTTAGAAATTTTCTGCACAAGTACCAATAGTACTACTACTAATAGTGCTGCAACAACACCTCTACATGACATTACACTTCAGAAGCAAAATGCAAGAATGTAAAAGCACCGTGACACAAACAAATGAGCAAAAAACAGCATTTAGGAGAGGTACACTTATCCTGGTATTCAGGCAACTATCCCTTGTGGCAATGAATGTGCACTGCTACTGCAGGCAAGCTTCACAAATATTCAAGGCAAGAGTTCATCATCATCACTAAAGAAGTTCCATCAATCAGATCAATGAAAACTCATTCTATCATTTCCATGTGCTTGAGAATCTGGTACAGTCAGTGCCCCCTCCCTGTGGCAGGCTCCCCCAGCAAAAATGTAAAAACTGAAAGCAAAGTTTGGTGTGCAACTCACCCGTCTTCGAAGCCATTTTATAGCTTCTTTGACTGCCATCATTACCTCTTTAATCTTTACGGCTTGGCTATCAAGAGTCTTCAAAGAAAGTAACAGCAAATGACAATAAATGTTTGCAATAAAAAATAAAACTGCACAGAAAGCACTGATTTTTTGCTTTTCATAACTGCATCTGTATATTACTTTTGCCAAGTAGCATTCCTGTCAAGTACTTCAAATTATTATAGTCCACTAAAACCACAACAGTTACTATACAATAATGACTAATTGGGTGAACGACATAGAGAAATAGGAAGATGAGAAGTGTTTACAGTGTTTAATGAAGCAGTAAGACAAAAGCCAATGTGCACAGCAAGTTTTATACACCATGACTCAACATTAGTGAAATGAAAATGTTGTGCTGTTCGGCTCAGTTTCATTTTCGGTTTTAGTTGCGAGGTGGCACCTCGAACGGCAGGGATGTATTGTGCCATGCACCGCTAGGGTGCGTATGAGGCGTATGTGTACATAGTTGTGAATAAAGCAGTTAGTGACGACGACATATTCTAGGCAGACGGTTCTTTATCTCAGTTCGAGGCGCCCAAGTGGTGGGTGGCTGCCGCCATCAGCGTCGGCATGCTGCGGCGCTTTGTTCTTATTCTTCGTCAGTATCACGGCCACTACAACCTCAACACAACAGAAAAGCCCAACTAAATGGCTCTGTGTGGCCCGAAAGCTTGTGACTGGCTCAGCTCGCAGGCCAAGCAGCTTAACAACCTCTCAACTCAGGCCTGAGCAGGGTTTGAGCTACTAGATGCTTGCGTCAGGTGGGCCAGACTACTTGCAAAGCCTAACTCAGGCTGGAAATATAGATGTTACTGAGAGATGCTTCTCCAGCATGGCTTGCGTTCTCCCTCTCCCTTCCCACTCATAGGGCAAGTTCTTTAGGCACAGCATAGTGCCCCTGCATTGTACGGTTCTCCTTTACTTTGGGCCACATTAAGCACATCGTAGCAATTAGCTGCTATGTGCAACAGCATTTAAAATGTAAAATGATGTGCTGCAATTAAACTTGCTGTATCCTGCTTTCGAACATTAGTGTTCTAACAACCAGCACACTGCCCCAAGTGCGTCAACTAATAATTGTTGATGTTTCACATCCCAAAACCAGGATATGATTATGAGAAAGACAGTGATAGAGTTCATGGTAATAAGGGCTGCAGCGCGAGCACGAAGGTGCTAGAAGAAACGTGAAACGAAAGGCGAGGCAAGGAAAGCAAAGAGGACAACACGAGCGCTGACTACCAACTGAATTTTATTTTTCGCAGGACACATAATATATACAACAGGCAACCTCTTAGCAGCAAACTTGAGCAACTAGACATTAACATTTGCTGTTAAAAGGTTGCCTGTTGTATATACTATGTGTGCTGCAAAAAATAAAATTCAGTAAGTAGTCAGCGCTCGTGTTGTCCTCTTTGCTTTCCTTGCCTCGCCTTTCATTTCACGTTTCTTCTAGCACCTTCGTGCTCGCGCTGATGAATCAGCTGATGAATTGATCCACTGATTTTCTTGTACACATTGGAAGTACACACCAGTTGCAGCTTTTCAGTCGGATCATCATCAGGCATTTCACTGCAAAAGGAACAGGAAAACTTAAATACTATCACTAGGCAAAAAGCTATGAAGCAGCTGATCTAGAGGCATCTCAACAGATATACAACTTCACATTCTCAACATATATGCAACTGCACAGTATGTAATAGTACACAGCAACTAGCTTGCAAGGCAACCTTCAGTAAGTGCTGACAAAGGAACATGGAGGATGCAAAAGCCAAGATCAAAAAGCAGAGATTAAGCAGTTTTATATTTGCTGCTGTTTAATAAGTGGTACACATGATTTTTCTAGGAATAGAAGTGCAGCAAGTTTGGTCCCTGTCTACTATAAATCTTTTATGTTTTTTACATGTGAACCAGCAAACTATTTCAAACTACATCAATGTAAAACTCAATAAAGTTTGAAGAGCCATGCCTATGTTACATAGGATTTTTATGAGCTTCGTACAGAAGCTTCCAAGAGTCTGTAAGGCGATTCTACGCATTTGTGCACATGCAAGATTTAACATCTTAATTATTGTAAACACAATCAAAATCATACAACCCACGAACTATTGAGATAATAAGCAAGAGTGTTTCAGGTTCTCATCACAGAAACATGAACCTGTAAGCATGTTAAAGAGCTAGTAAACAGGCTACGACTATTTTTTTTTTTTGGACTCTACAAGCAAAACTCACCAATTCGTAAAGTATATCTCAGCTATCACATTTTCCAATTACAGCACTGCGCAGACCATTCATTTTAAAAAACGATTCCCACGCCTCTTCCCCTCTGACTAATGTCCCTCATATGCACAGTGACGTGAACTTGCCCATGGGCAACTTGACGTGCCCCTGAGCTCGTCGGTCGGTCACTCGCCCTAAAATTGGTGTTGTGCAGTGATGTAGTTATGGCCATGCAGCCTGCATTTCACAGCGAAAGCTGCTATAAGATCACAACATGAGTCACGTGCGGCCCTGTAGTTGTCTGCCATTGCTGGTGTCCATAACCTCTATTGCATAAAATAAGAACAAAAAAAACTCAAATCAAAAATAAAAAATCACGAAGGACTTAATGGGATTCGAATCAGTGTCTCTTGCATGCCAGCCCAGTATTCTATCACCAAGCCATGCAGGTTCCTACAACTCCTTAGCGAACTGGCCTTAGGCAGACTTCATATCGGGAAAGGAATGGCATTAATACAAGTAATAAAGCATATTTAGAACAGCAAGGGAGCAACCAGGTATCACACAATGTGAATTGCACAATGAGTGGATCATCGATTGCTCCAACCCGCTACAAAAGCTTGTTTTTGTTCACCTATTAACTGTGGCTCATACCCACTGTGGGGGATTGTGCCCCGGACTGCAAAAACTTCCGAGAGAATTCATCATCGTTGTCAGCCACAGCATAAAAATAAATTGCACACAATTCTTTGGAAGTGTGCCGCGGGTACCACGCTTCTCAGAAGAATGACGAAGAATGGCATAGTGAATGCCTGTGTACTACACAATGATTGATAGCGTAGTGGGTACCCTGCAAATGTGCTTGCAACAGCTACCCAAAGAGTGTTAAAAAAGGCTCTGAAAGGCCGCTCTATTAGCTTTCGCTGAGACAGTGCTGCATGTTCCGCGCAGGCCTGGTGGTTTTTAAATCATTTTTTTGTGTACTGCAGGCACATTTGGTGTCTGCCTGCCTGTCTGCCTATCTAGCTGCCTGCGTTTGGGTGCTCTCGTGATCACCCCCTTAACTTGGTGTGAACCAAAATTAGTATGACAGGGTAAGACGGTTTGACGAATATGACATACTGGTCATGACATGAATAATCTCACAATCCTGTTGTATACGTCGTCAAAAACTGTCTGTCAAACAGTGGCAAATACTCACGGGTATGTGCCACTGGTAAGTGGGTATGCACCCCAGGCGAGTGAAAGTTTATCTGTACTACTCAGAAAGTGCAACAGACATTGGTAAAGAGAGTGTTAGGAAAAACTGGCACTGGCAGCGCTGACCCAAATAAGATCAGGGTCCCAGTAGGAATCGAACCCAAGCATTCTGTGTGGCAATCAAGTATTCTACTACAGAGCCACCCCACTTCTCGGTACTGCTTTGGAAAAAATACACTATTGAGGTGCAATGTTAGTGAAAGCTCAATTGGGTTTGCAATGCTGTCTATTCAATTTATTAAACATTATATATGTACCCCTATGATACAGACGTCTCGTCGGGTTATCGTGAGTTGTCGTTAACTGCCACCCACTAAAGTTAATTTATGTAGCAGTGTCCAGGGTTACTATCCTCCTGAGCACAAGCCTTTCATATCAGCTTACCGCTTGTCATGTCCCTAATACAGTACACTCCCATTAAACAAAACTCTCTTAAACAAAATTGCTGCTTCTGACTACTTTATGCAAGGGCATCTCACTACTTTACTGCAACGGCAACGGTGCTCCTTGCACCGCGCCTCCGTGACACGTGCTCGTGTGAGGGGAGCGCTGGTCGACCACTGGCTGGACGCCTATGACGTATTGTTGACATCTTGTCACATAGCCAAAGCGGGCAGAGGCACAACAACGAGCCACCCTTCCTCCTCCTTACGGTGGAGAACGGTGGCAAGACCGCGCGAAAATTTGAAACCCGCAGAAATGAATGTTCCAACCGCTATAACTTCCTTATTCGCATAACTCTTGCAGCAGCATGATGGTGCATAGTACAATCGAACCCACACATAACGGCCCCACTTAAAACGAACTTTTGCTTAAAACAAACAATATCCGTGTGACCGTCAAAGTATACATTATTTCAATGGCACAAAATCGCACTTACAACGAACGTCTTCGAGCGCCGCTGATCGGTTACAGCGAACGGAGTCAGCGGTCTGTTGACTTCCAGGGAAACCAATTTCGACCACTGATCAGGCATCAGCGAAGTGCCCATACATTCTTATTATTAAACGCCGACCCTGCCTCCGCGACCCTCTAGTTGTCGCTCTCCCCAACCCATGGAGGAAGGAAAGCTGTTTCCTTCCTCCATGACCCGACTGCTTTTTGTTAGGCACCCCTCCGTCCTTTGTCCCCCCGCTACTCTGAGCACCCCGTATCACCAGACGAGGCCCGTGTTTTCACATTGCCCCCGATCTTTCGAAGACCGGTCGGCCATCTACCCTGTTTTTGATCGCTGGCACTGTCGTTGGCGTCGCCGGCCTGGAGTGACCAGACCTTTTACCAACATCGTCGGCCACCGACTGTATCCGATATTCAGCATCTAGTGCACGCGCTTACGCTACCCCACCGATTCTGATAATTTGCGATTCGTTTCGTGTTTAGGACTTGTTCTCGCTCACTTCGCACTCGGCTTAGCATGCCTACCGCGCGCGTGCGAAAGCGCGAAATCGGCTGTTAATTTGCGCGGAACGAATCGCGAAATATTGAAGTTCGTGAGGCCACGCCAACCCGCCAGGGCAACAAAACGATTTTTCACCATGGCCGCGGATTCTTTGAACACCGCCGCGCACAGACACTCTTTCCAAGTTTTTTTACGTGCGTGTTTCGCGGACCTTTCAAGCAAGCTACCCAACGTGCCTCCTTTCCGTGTGTTTTCGTTTTCAAGGTCGCCCTCCCGCCACATCCTTCCCCCTCTTTATCTTGACTCCTTGCCCTTCTCTCACAAGTCTGCTCTCCTCTCTTGATCACAACCACGACCTACTGTACTCCTGACCTGCCCAGCTGGCGGCGGTCTACAGAGCTGCCTGCGCCGGCTCGTATTCCGAACTTCGCCGCCTAGGGGGTGCTCGAGTTACCCCAGCTGAGCGCCGGTGGATGCATGGAAATGCATGGGTTGCCGCCGGTTAAAGAAGAGGTTCATCACGCATTGAGTAAATGTGGCGGCTATCTTGAATCCTTTAATTTCATGTGACTTTGAGAATGTTCTAGTGCATTTTAGTTGACATTTCAGTGCATTATTTTCAAATAGAATCACAAATCAGGTACAAACACATGTACCAGCGTCCAAAACAAAGAATGACGACGGAGACAGGTTGTAAAAAGCGCTGGCCACCAAATGTTTATTTAACTCATTATACCAGCTCTATGTGTATACAATGATAGACTTGTTACCGTTGGAGTACACTCAGCTGGCTTGTATTTACTGTCTGGGCAAGAAAGGACAAGGGCTATGACATTTGACAGTGGCCGCGGCATCCAGCGCGCATAGAAAACAACCCAATACAGATGATTTTGCGCATAAATGCCTTCGTCTCAAATGGCAAATGCAGATCGCAGGTACATGAACAATCAATGAAAGATACTCCGCAACTGTTTTTAAACGACACAACACCTAAAATCACTTATTCAAAACTAATTCTTCACACAATAGGTGTGTTTCAAAACCTAGTTGCATAACCACATGTAGTGACATGGCTTCCATATGTGCAGTCTTGTCATCTTTTCTTTTTTTTTTTGCTAATAAACAGTCGTAAGTATAGCGCGTCAATGTGTATACTTTCTTGAGGTTGTCGGTTTATTTTTTTTTTCGCTAATATGCGTCTCAGCCTGTCATGCACCACCAACCAGCCCAGCAACTCATTTTTTTAGAGACACGTAGTCTTTAACAACTTACATTTTCAGCATGCCAGACAACCCTTAATTGAGCAGACTTAACCTTTATAGAAATCACCTTGATCTATTTTTCACGGATCTTAGTCACTGGGAACGCATGAAGAGTCACATCAGGAGTCTTTTCTTGCCTTGATTCGCAGAAAGGCACGCAGCACACCACTATCGTGATGATTAATTTGCACCAAAAAACCTCTCTTCGCTGGTGTACAAACTGCACCTACCTGCACGCTTCTGTCGCAGCTCGGCACGAGCAGACGGTAGCAAAAGATCGTCATTATACTTTTAAGTTTATTCAAAAAGAGGCTTTTATTCGTTTTAATTGTCCAGAGAGTATGCACGCGTAAACATTGCTGCTTTTCTCCAAGCGTTGCGTGAGGAGACGACAAAAAAAAAAAAAACGCGGCGGCCCATAATTTGGCCGCCAGCAACAAATGCGGATGAGGTAAGTTGCAGCACCACAAGGCGCATAGCGGCTTGGCGTGAGCGTGATCAGCGTGTTAAGTGCCGCGTTGCGGATCGATTGCTCATAGCTATTGACCACCTGGCAGCGAACTTGCCACTTCGGGCGTTTTGATATTCAGCTGAGCGTGGAGTTGGTGAATATTTCGTGGGCGGCGGTGACGGCTACATGCGTGCGAAACTTTTCGCGAGGTCGACTTCGTCGATGTCAGGCCCAATGCTGAGCCTGACGCTTTCGAACTGCGGCGGCGATTTGTGACAGCGCGTCGTCGACTCCGACCTGAGAGAGCGGGTGGGATATCTGTTGCGGTGGTTTAATTACGGCCGAAGGTGAGACCGACACTGTGAAACCGTGCACGGATTGGGGCATTGTGAATGAAGTACGTGGCGAGAGCGATTTGGAGGAATCGGATAGCGAGAACGACGAAACTTTGGAGCCAGTGCCTCATGCAGCTTATGCCACGGGCCTCGGCGAACGAGCACCCTGCCATTTTAAATGAACTCGAGGCCACCCTTATTGCTTCTGCTCTTCGAAACACGTGCATCATGGACTTTTAGGGGCAAGACAAGTTTGCATTTTCACTCACAACTTTTTTAAAAGTTGCGTTTCATTTACTACGAACTTCAGGATACAGCGAAAGAATGCCGCATCACGCTCAGGTTTGTTATAAATGGGCTGTATTTCTCTGCATTCCAATTTTTAGACTTCGGGGTTGTTTACTGAAACTTTGACAGCAATGTTGACAGGGATGGTGGTAAAACTGCACTTTCGCTTTGGTACTAGCTTTCTGAAATATAGTTGTCAAACAGATTGCAAGTTCTCAATTCGTTTGATATCGCACTGTCATCTTAATTAAGTTGTCTTTGTGTAAGATATGAGAGCCTTATCTTATTCACAAGTTTAATACGCCCCAGCCAAAAGGTATGAAGGTTTCAAAGGGGGCCATTGAACTTAACTCAGATATGGTAGATACACAGTGAAAACCAGTGAGAGTTAAGCCTTTCTTCTAAGAATTTCTAACTGTCCTGATCATATCATCAGAAAACTCATTTTTACAGGATGCTTGCTTTTGAAAACTATGATTCAGAGAAATACCAGTCTCCTCTTCTAGTTTTCTGATGCAGACCCTTCACCCATACTTTTTTTATTACTTATATGCTTCCGCTTCTTTTTACTGACACAATTAAGCATGCCAGCTTATCTCAATATCCACCCCACCTTTTCCCTTCCTCCTCAGCCTCCAGCCGGGTTTTTGTATTCTTGCTCTCCTCTTTTGTTTTTACCAGGGGAGAGTGTACAAAGCATACACACATGTGCTAAGGTAGGCAGTTAATGCCTTGTTGTAACGGCAAGACGACTTATCAAAACATTGGCTCCAGTGACAAGCCATGTTCAAGAATTATTCATCTCATCAAGTGGTCATCTTCCCTTAACTGTTGCTTTAAATACACAAGCAGTGACAACATGATTTCGCATTGCACTGTATTTGGAAAACAGAGCTTTTTGTCGCTATTCAAAATGTCGCTATTCAAAATGTCCTAAGTTGTAATCAATGATTGGCTGACAAGGTAGGGGGCACAGTTTACTTTTATGCAACAAAAAGCCTTGCCACAGAATGCTTTAAACTTAATTACTTTCTCACCAGCAATGTTGCTGTGCAGAAAGTCACCTGCAAAAGGTAAACTTCTCTTTACTAATGTTTCATTTGTCATTGAGAGATTGGGCATGTGTGTGCAATAAGACTTAGAGGGGCCACAACACCCAGTTTAAAATCATAATCTGTGTTATATGGGCTAATCCTTGTGCATTCACAATTAAGCCGGGGGTATTTCAGCCCATTTGGTCGAGAACTTCATTTATAATTGAATATTTTTATAAACAAGTAAGCGGTCTGAGAGTTGGGCAACAGTGGCGCACTTGCAAACCATGACAAAACAACCATCTAGCTGTGCGAGCATCTGTATTCCCGTAAACAATATTGTTTCGTGGTCAACAGTGCGTGAAATTGAGAAATTTTAGCTTTCTTCAGCTTGGTGATGAAACTGAATCATTAGCGGCAACTAAAGCTTTGGTAGAAGATGACTGCTTCACTTCTTCAAACACATGACGTCACAAGCACTATGGAAAAAAAGGTGGTCGCCAGCGGTACGTGAGATTTACATCTGGCGATATACAACGCTTGTGTTGCACTGAAATGTTCTCCTATGGCCCACTTTACATACCCATATAGGCATAGTAGACCCTCTACTTCTAGTTTTCACTGAAAACTATAAATTGTTGGGAGCTGTGTCATGGCCCCTTTAAACCTGAACTGCAAGAAATAGCGGAAAAAAAATTTCAATAGAGCTATGGATTGTGAGATTAATTTAATGATAATTTTACTAAATGGAGGTTTGTTCTGTCAAGGTCTGACTATGCAGTACCGCACTCTTAAAGGGTCAGTCAACAGGCTCCAAAACACGCAAGAAAAGATCGCGCATTTTCCCTGCGCGTGACGAACCTTCTACCATGTGCAGTGACGTCAACTCGGTAATCAGCGGGGTTGACTTCATTACTGTTTTTGAGACCTGGTATAGACCAATCGACGAGATGCATACTGCGTCACATCAGCGATCACCAAGTTGACGTCACTGCGCGTGGAAGGAGGTTGGTCAGGCGCAGGAAAAAAGTGCTAGCTTGTTCTGCATGTTTTAAAGCCTGTTGACTGGCCCTTTAACAAATGCAAATTACACTTGACAGAGGAGGGCTAATATAAGAAATGAAAGGAAAAGAGACCACGCTAAAAAAACTAGGATAACTATGCTTGTTATTTTAAACAAATTGCTAATAAACAATAACCCTAGGTTATGACAATGATTTTATGAAGCTAGCTCATTGTACCTATTGAGCTCTCAAAATAAGGCTATGCAAACAAAGCTAGTCATTCATCTCTGGCAAGACAAATAGAAACACAAGAAAAACTTACTTTTTTGTTGGAATGCCCAGCTCTTGAAGCAGATCACTTAAAAACGACTTCCATTCGTTTATTTTCCTGCCAAAGGTAAAACATTGGACAAAAAAAAGAGTCAAATCAGCCAGCATGTATGAGTGCAGTAAATATTTATTCCCTCTTCCCTGATGAATTTCATAAAAGCAGAGGCGCAACAGCCAACATAGAATTTGGAGCAATTTTCGAAGCGGCACACTGTTATTTTTGGTGAACTAAAATCTAAAAAAAAATGATCATGAAACCCAAATTCGTAGCAGTCTAAAAAAGACTTACATGTATATATATATATATATATATATATATATATATATATATATATATATATATATATATATATAGGAAAAATAAGTATACGCCTCTAAAAAAAGTGTTTATTGGTGACGTTTCGATCAATCCCCGATCATCCAAATCGCGCGCGCGCGTGCGTGCATGCGTGTGTGTGCGCAAAGCATTCAACTCGCCTAAATCGTACAGAGGGAACATGAGCACTGCTATTTCAATAAAAGTAGTATTCTGAATTACCCATTGAACAAACAATGAAGTCGACATTAGCATTTGCTGCACCTGTTGAATTCATTGACAGACTCTGTGAACTAATATTTGACTCTGTTTAGCTGGTGGCAGCCTTGATATTCGAGAGATTCGCAAAACCGAGGAATAGAGGTGGCTAAAAAAAAAACTGGCGCACAAGTTTTTTTTTTGTTTTTTTTAGGTCAGTAAAAACATTATTCGGTGCTCCAAATGTTTGCCACTAACTTTTTTAGACATCAGGGATCCTACTAGTCCTCAAAATTATGTAGCACATACACACATGAGTAATTAACAAAATTTGCTGTGTCCCATGACTCATAGAGTTTCTTCCTAGAAAGCTCTACGCCATGAAAATCTTTTTTTTCTTTTTGCATTATTTAAAATCTGCAGCTTTTTCTGAACCAGAAACAGTCATTTGTTTGCCTTAGTACAATTTCTTTGCTCTATTGCTCTAAAAATGGCATAATTCAAAACTTGTGCAGCGGCCTGCCATGCCACCCTTCTTTTGTAGCAAGAGATTCCTTGCACTTCAAGCATCATAGCCATATAGAGAAGTTACAGTTTGGAAGCAGGAATGCATTTGGCACATTTAGAAAAAAAATGGGCCCAGAACTGCGAAAATGAAAGAAAGCCGAGGCTTGAAGCTTTCTGTTAGAAAATCTATATCTGGTCGGGTACATCTTAGTGGTGTTATCATTGGCAAGCACCAACACTATTATGGTCGGGCCATTAGAAGATATAGAGCCAGCTTGGAGGACATGCGAAAAGCTGTCCGGTGCACATAATTTCACATTGCATCTAATAATACTAATCAATCAAAGAACACCGAAACTTGGTGTACATTCAAGAAAGCACAGTTGAATGGTGGACCATTCATTCATAAAGAACAACTTCAAGTATCTGTTATTAAGGCTGTTAAGCTCGATTATCTGCAACTAGCTCATTGAAAATAACTTACTAAATTCATCCATGGGAAAACTCAAAACCGTAATGGGTCATCGGATTGTCGTGCAGGAGCACGCTCCAAAACAATGTTTTCCTTGGGCTCCAAACGCTGTAAATATGCACTCTTGATGCTGTGTTCACTTTTAATGATGGAAATATAGCCCATGTGAATGTGCTGAAGTATTTTGAAATTTCCCCAGGGTACTGCACAGCCAGGGCCTACGCACCCTTAAACTGCATCGACCGTACTGTGCAGGTGACAAATGAGGCTCGTCAGACAAGACGTCTCAACATGAAATAAACGAAAAAGATATTGTTGATGAGTATCTGGCTGGTGCCCCATGAACAGGTCCATCAAAGTGCTGTTATCTTGTAGTACTTTTAAAATATAGCAGATTTTAAAGTGTAATTGTGATTATCTCAAAACATGCTTTTATTGTAATTATGCTCCTTTTTCTCAGCAAGCACAGTATCTAAAATCATAACTTTTGGCCAGTAGTGTTTACATAACGTACTACTGGGAATATGATGAAGCAGAATTACTATTCTGTGAGCAAGTCCTCTTCTGCAAGACGACATCCAATAGCTATTGTTGCATAATAACTAGGTACCAGAAGTAAAAATTTACAAAAAATGAGCATTACAATTTTCACTACTGAATCTGCTTCAGTAAAAAGAGGAATGGCTCGGGATCACAATGATACTGTAGCACAAATTACTGTAGCGCTTATGATTATGGAGAAAAAGGTGCATAAACTTCGTCTAAACTACATGGTGGGTATAGGGCTTACCCTGTTCCTTTAAGCAATCATCTGCGCGAGTCACAACAAGGACAAACAATTTTCGAACCACCACACCCGCCCTTACTCAACTTTTTTTTTTCAGGTGGGGTTAGGTTTAGGGCACAATTTCTCATATCGTTTGCAAGGTGCTTTTGACCATATAAAGTAACAACGGCGTGTGCCCTTTGGCCCGGTGAGAAGGCCGGCTATGCTGGGACAATGCAACTTCAAGCTAGAAAAATTATTTATGTGTCGTTGCCACAGCAACCAACATGGTGGCTGGCAGTGACAGCGTTTGCAGCACATTGACCATCTTCGCACATGAAAAACGCGAAATATGTTCCTACCATGCCAAGACCATGTTTGCTGACTAGGAAATTCATTATTGTTTATTTGTTTTGGTGGCTACGGCAAAACTTTTTTTTTGCTTCAAGTTCCCTCGTCCTTCCGATAGATATCCGCTACGGTCAGCAGGCAGATGGGTGCGGGGCATTGTTACTTCATCTCATGCTTTATCTGGTCGACCGCATCTCGCGAGTGTCCCCACCTAACTAGTATATAACTTACACTGTGGCTTAAGGTTAAGGTCTGCGTGCTTGGTTTGATTGATGATGCCAAATGCAGGTGGCCAATGTGGCCCCTATTTCTCGATGAAATTAGCTCAACTGAGAAAATTTTGAGGCTGGTGGGGCATTTTGGCGTGACGTGGCGCAATTTCAACCAATTTCATAGTTTTGGCACAGCTCGGTGCAACAATGGGGAATTGTATCGAATTGGTGCCATTGGGACAGCTGTTGCACCTCTGAAGAAGGCCATAAAGTATGCGCTCTTGCTGTAGTTATAGACAACGAAACTTGCCGTTTGTATGTCACTGTCATAACCACTGCATTTTCAATCAATGAAAGTAAGTTTTATTATTTTATAGCACAATGTACAAGAAGGATATTTAGAAAAAGGTCTCGTAGTATACACTGAAATGGGGCCTCCTATTTTGCCACACTTGCGTTCATGTAACGCCGAGTCATCTGCTACCAAGCATTTAGAGCCTACACCTTGCTTGGGCTTCCCAGTCCAGTCCACTTCGTCACCGAATGATGACGAAGTGGACTTGCACATGCGAAAACTTGCACTTGATGAAAAGTGCCCTTGCACATGCGCACAATTCTCTCACTTGTGCAAAACAGTATATTGACATAATTCTGGACCCACCACTCACACATATACATATTAAACCACGGGTATATTGAGCTCAATATTTGAGTCATATGTCTGAGTTAACAGGTTTATTAGGCCTAAAGCCTTGGCAGCCACTCACAAACGCATCAAGTGTCCCACCGCGTTCAGAGTGTCGCTTACTTCCAAGTCCTGGGTCATTAATGTAACAAGCCTTTCGATTTATTTTTGTGTGTGCATGAATAGTAAATTTTAGGCCTGAAATGAATGGAAATAAAATTGTAATGGCGCCAAATAGAATGTAACAGATAAACCAGCTATTAGAGCAAGGGCCTTGGCACCAAAAGCAAGTAAACATTGGTGTTGAATACTGTACCTGCAATGAAAATTCATAGAAACAAAACACAGGAATCTGTTGTTATTCCAGTAAATATATAGTGAAATCTTGTGAGAGAGCGTTTTGACGCGTCGCTGAGAGAAGTGAACAAAATCACTTTCCTCATGATGATACATTTTTTAGGTGACAAATGTAGTATCAATAGTCTCGTGAAATCTGTGGGTGCATACACTTGGCAATTCAATGCTTTCAAACAAAATAATTCCTTGATGTTCCAGCATTCCATTCCTTTCGCATTTGCATCTCTGTGCTTGTGCTGATTATTATAAAAGAAATATTCGGCATGTCGACTACACATTATTTGATACGAGTACCAAAATGCATACGACTACCAAAGGCCAAAAATGCACCAATTACCATTACATTAAGTAAAAATACTTGCAAGTTTAAGGATTGGGTTAGCCCCGCCGCGGTGATCTAGTGGCTAAGGTACTTGGCTGCTTACCCGCAGGTCGCGAGATCGAATCCCGGCTGTGGCGGCTGCATTTTTTTTTTTTTGAGGCAGAAATGCTGTAGGCCCGTGTGCTCAAATTTGGGTGCATGTTAAAGAACCCCAGGTGGTTGAAATTTTCAAAGCCCCTACACTACGGCATTTCTCATAATCACATGGTGGTTTTGGGATGTTAAACCCCACATATCAATCAAAAGACCGGGTTAAAATTACTATCATAACAGCAGAAAAGAAGTGTAAATTTAAGGGCTGGTTTTCTTTGTTAGGCACAATATGAACAAAAACTAACAGACAATAATGCCAAGGAAAGTATAGGGGGTCGTATTTTGTCGTGGTTGCGGTTCCAATGTTGGAACTGGTTGGCTGGCCCCTAGAGGGTGTTGTACATATGTATATAATAGCACGCTTGTGTACATAAAAGGGTTGCCTACTTGGCCACCGGCTGCTGCGTACATCTTGTCGACCGGCGCTCCAGCGCCGTGCCCCGTGTTCTCCATGCGGTGTACTACATTTTGGCGACGAGGATGGGATCAGGGTGCATCTGGCTAAGGTGAGCATATGACTTTTTGCTACTAGTGCTACCGTGTTCAGCACCCTGGATACAGCCCACCAATACTTCAGTTCTGCGGATCACCAGTTCGTGACCACTGAAACTGAAGATTCCAGAACTTTACACGAGGGGAGGCTCCACTTTTATTTCCTCCGCATTCAGTCTGTCTCGGAAGCAGCATGTTCCCCGCAATTTCACCACCTCCATTCCTGAAATGCCCTGGCATGCCTCCAATTTCCTGAAAGACACGGCATCATGTCGTGCAAGTGTACCTCGATGCGGCCACTCCGGAGGCTACACCAGACGCCAAGAAGGTGTTGCTGCTCAACCCACTTGTAGTGGAGGAATTACAAGCATACTAGAAGGCTGCTGACGAGCAGACGCTGCTTGACGGAGTTCAGGCTTCAGGAGATGCCGCTAAGTGCGACGCATACCAGCAGGTTTTAGCCGTTCTGGACGCATACTTCGCGCCACCTGAAGATGCTTTCTGCGTCCGAGCCCAATTCCGGCGGAGAGTGCAAGAACCGGACAAGACTCCCGTCCAATTCATTCTAGTGCTGCAGCAGTTAGCCAACTGGAATTTCGGCACCACAGCAGAGACAATGGTACAGGACAAGATTTTGTACGGCCTGCATGACCCCGACCTGCTTAGGTCATTCGGTCAGATGGAGGACGCTTTCACAGTCCAGGCAGCGTTGAAAAATGCCAGGAAAAAGGAGCGCGTCGACCGCGCGTTGCAGCAGCTGGCTGCTCCACAGGCCGACTCGATTACGCGACGCAAGCATCAACGCCGCGGCGTTCGTCCTCCTCGACCCATACTGCTACAACGTTATGCTACCGACCCTGCTGTGCCAAGGTCTGCGGAAATTTCGCAAATTCTACCGGGCTACACTTCAACTTCACATGCCGCGACGATCCCTGCTCGAACTGAAAACATGCTCACATGTACTGCACCTGTTAGCGTCCAAGCTGGTCGTGCTCCTGAGGTATCTGCTTCTCTGTGTTGCCGGCAGTTGAGCGTATCATGGTTCCACCTGATTCAACTGGGAGTTCTGCTGCGAGGATGGCTGTTCCGATCCGGTCTGCTGCTGCTGACCATGCTCTTCCTGCATCAGCTGTCCATCCTAAGTTTGTGCCTGCTCCCGTTCTGCACGCTGCTCCTCCTGCTCCGGCTGTATTTCATACTGGTGATCATCTTCGGGGGACTGTGTCTATTCAGTGTCCACCAGAAGTGCATCAACCAAGTGTTCCAGCCGTGATTTTGGAGTCAGTCCCTATTCTAAGTGCTGCCGAGATGTTTTCGCTGGTTCGCGTCTACCCCGACTGTGTTCGTTTCTGCTCTCGTCACGGGTTCTGCATCAGTGACGCCGAGCCATGCTTCATCAGAGCGTCGTTACCTGCCTGTTCCGGGCCCGCCTATGCTGAAAGTACCCTGGATACAGAGCACATGGGCCTATTCGTTCGCTTCACCAGACTGCTGTGGGCGGTGACAGTTCAGACGACTGTCGTTGAAATGGCCCCGCTACAGGCAGTCGACGCCGTAGACTTAAACATCGCAGTGACTATGCGGACATCCTCTTGCGGAGGAGGGGATGATGGGCTGTATATTTGCACACTCTGCCTTGCTTTTGCGTCACTTGCTTGGTTTGATAGTGTGCTTGCTGTACATTCGTATCCTTCATTGTGCTACGTGCAGAGTGTGCTTGTGTTACGTGTTACCCCCCCCCCCCCTTGCTTTCTATTCAAGGGGGAGACGATGTGATGTTGTTATTCCTTCTCAAGCGTGAATTACCTTTGTATTTTTGTGTGTCTGCTGTACATAACTTCACGCTGTTATGTTGTACATTTTCTTCCTTTCTGAGTATTATGTGCATTTATTATTGTGTTGTGCAGTTGGATTGTGTGGAGGACCCCACATCATCTTCAATTGAAGGGGGGGATGATGTGGTGTCGTGGTTTCGGCTCCGGTTTTGGAACCAGTTGGCTGGCCCCTAAAGGGCGTTGTAATTGATTTATTTGTAGGGTTTAACGTCCCAAAACCACCATATGATTATGAGAGACGCCGTAGTGGAGAACTCCAGAAATTTCGACCACTTGGGGTTCTTTAACGTGCACCCAAATCTGAGCACATGGGCCTACAACATTTCCGCCTCCATCGGAATAGAGGGCGTTGTACATATGTATATAATAGCATGCTTGTGTACATAAAAGGGTTCGTGCTTGGCTACCCGCCTGCTGCGTACGTTTTGTCGGCGGGCGCTTCAGCGCAGTGACCTGTGTTCTCCTTGCGGTCGCACGATACTACAGCATTACAAGTGACTAAAATGTAAATGTCAAGAAAGAAAAGTGGATTAAAAGATAACTTGCAGCCAGCAGGGATTGAACATGCGTCCTTCGAATAACATGTTCAATGCTCTTACCTTAAGCCAGTGGTGGTCATACCTTTGTCCACTTTATAGGGTACATATATACACATTTAAATGTGAGAGCGTCAGTCAGCGCCGCCAGTAGCCATTACGACGAGTGTGGACCACTCATCTTTCTGCTTGTTGGTGTGATGTAGCACATGATCTTATTACCAGCTGGCAGCTGACCAATAATCCCTCGCATACTACCTGAAGGCTCAAAGTCTGCCAAAACAAGACCCAATATGAATGAAGGAAAGAAGTGTAAATTGAAGAGCTCATTTCCTTTGTTAGACACAATATTATAAGAACAGACAATAATGCCAAGGAAAGTATAGGGGATGGAATTACAAGTGACTGCAATGTAAATATGAAAAAAGAAAAGTGGACGAAAGATAACTTGCCGCCGGCAGGGATTGAAAAAGAAGTTCGAAGCGTCAAAAACCCCAATATGATTAAGAGGATCTCTAAAGTGGGTAATTTTAAATGACTATATTATTTTATTATCTCTTGTACATTAATAACCCCTGTTCAAGCAAACTACACTGACGTTTTTAGATGCGAAAGCATCTTATGCTAGGGCCACTGTCCATTCTGCGGCATCCACACCCATACTGCCAAAGTCCATTCTCCTCTCCTATGCAAATGTGTACTCCCCTCTCCCCACCACAGGTACAGCGCAGTAAATCATTGCATGCAACTCTTTCACTCTTTCTGTAAGGGTATGCTTGAGGGTGGCGCAAGTGTCCCCGCACAGTAGAAAGCGCGCGTTTGTTGTGCTTCCATCATTCTCTCTCTGTGCAACTGTGTGTGAAAAGCCATGAACGATGTCAACGTCAGTGCTAGTTGCCATGGCAGCGCTACTGCGGCGGAGCAAAGGAAGGTTTGAAAAGACAAACGTAAACATCAGCATAGGGAAGCAGATCCCAAACTTCGTGCCAACAAAGCCGAACTTAAATGTCACATCGACTGGAAACTTCTACAGAAGCAACACGAGCTCGGTACGCTGAAGTGGAACGTCAGCCTTCTAACCCCGTACAAATGTCTACTTTCTTCTCAATTCACTCAACTCTCACTTTTACTGGGTTGTGTTGCCAAGTGATACGAAATAGAACTCGATTGTACCCTTGTGATGCTTTCGCATCCCATCCTGGTTTTCCATAGGGAAAGATGATGTGTAATTTTTTTTGTGTGTGTGTCATTGAAGTGTGGCTGCCACGAATGGGAATCAACCTTGTACCCATAGCTTACTAAGACAACCCCAGAGCCTCCAATTATAAGCGACACAAAATAATTACAACTCAAACTTTTGACACCACTGAGGACGCTAACATCTCACCAGCTTGCCTCAGGACGCATGTGGTTTAGAATACAATGCATGATTCAGGCCCACTGCTTTGCCTTCATTCCCTCTCTTACGTGCATCAACTCTTGTTCTTCTGAATGCACTGTTCCCATTCCTGCCCTGGCCATGCCAAAGAGGCCGGTGTATATCTTAAGAGATAAAAAAATTGGTACTTTCAATTACAGTTGGCTGTTGATAATTGAAACTAGATAGGACCCCTGAATTTAGTTTGAATTAGAGTTTTGAATAAATAGAAGTTTTTTTTAAATTGACTCAAAACCAACTGGTGTTACACTGACCAACTGACTGATCAACTGGTGTTATAATGAATGTTCACATACCTAACCTGGGGACTTTAAAATTGGGGTGAGTCATAAAGTGGCAAGAGAGGGGGAGGAGACAAAAAATAAAACTGGTGAGTGTTATTTGTTCCTACAGGCTGCAACATCATAAAGATTTCTCATTGATTGCAAGCAAAATTTTTAGATGTCAGCAATAATACTAGTACTCAATATTATATATGACCTGTGCACCCATGTGTAATTAAAGGACGCATTGGGCTGTGTCCATGACAGCTGGCCACCACTTCCTAACTCTGAACACAAGTGCGCCAGTGCGCTGAGATGAAAGTGACTTAAGCATTCTGCACACAATAGACCAAGGCCATACCGTCCGTTTTTCCTAATTTTATTTCTTCCGCAAACGACATGTGATTTTTGGTGCATGTTGTTGGGGTAATTTGGCTGCTTTTCAGGCAGACAATTGGCTTTCTTTGTGAGTGCTAGGGATGCAAATATTCATCTAGAAGTGACTGAAGGCAGCATATATTTTCCAGCCAGGCAAGCAAAAAATATTCCTAAAATTATCTTATGCAATGGCACATTTGGATTAGGAGACTTTAAAACCCATTGCAGACAGGCCGGGTCAATCAAACATTCAAAATTCCATCTCAGTTAACCGAAAGTTCAAATTCAAAGAGCGAATAATCGAGAGTATAGTGTATTTTGCATTGCTCATTAGGACGAGGCCACATGAGCAGAAGAAAGAGTTAATATTTGACATAAATAACCAAGTTATGAACGCTTACTAACCTTTCGATCTTCCTGCACTGTTCTTCATCTGAAATTAGCTGTGCTTGCAAAGCAATGGCAGTGCAGGTGTTTTTTCCTTGTGGCAGAATTTATGGCAGCAGGAGGCACAGCGTCACCCGCCAAGTCTACCTCTTCATTTAGTTTCCTTTCAAGCACTAATGCAGAAAGCTCGGTCAGGAACAACAAGTTCCGTGGTGTACCCGCCGGCAGTAGGAATGTGCAAGTTGCGTACTTGAAGAAAGGCTGCCTCAGGGTGTTTATTCTGCGAGCAGAAGTTAGAGGAAAATAAATACAAGACATTATTTTCTGCTAACTTTCACATTCATTTTACTCCTTTTTATGATGAACAAAGCATTCGCAAGTTCTCTGGCATCCTGGCAGCATTAAAGAAAGCATGATGCAAGCAAATAAAAAACAGCACAAAAACAGAAAGACTTAAAGGTGACATATATAACGATGCAAGCCCCATTTTCTAGCTTTTAAGCCATTTTTTTGCTGGTGAAGTTCCTGTGTACTTTTTTTTTTTCATACGTTAACAGTGTCACTTAAGATGGCTTACCAGAAGATGCAAGTTCACCTGAAATCATCAATAAATAAAGGCATGCAATACAATACAGTCTGTTTCAAAAGTCAAGAGACCACTAGGTCTGAAAAAACTGAATTTCCGAGAAATTTCGTACTGTATTTGGTTGAACTGCGCAGAACGTGTTACTGTTATTGCATTCCAAAAGAGTCCAGAAAAATTTGTGGCTGCCTGCCGAAGAAGCGGAAGTATTCAGCTTTTCCTTGTGTCTCCCTAAACTTTGCATGCGAAACAGCAGAGGAACGGGCCTAGTAGAGATAAGACTCAACACAAGTGCTGCTGATGTGTGCAATGTTAGGCCTTAGACAAGCAGCACCCTGCCAGCTTATTGTTCATATTGTGGCTGCAATGCGCTCTTCAGTGACAGTGCAGGCGGACTTTCACAGTTATGTCATCACCATTGACCATGCAACAGTTCATATTTTTGTCCTTTCTTAGTTCCCTTTTACAGTACATATTTTCCAACAAAATAAAATTTAACTAGTAGTTCGTCAGTACAGTGATGAGAATGGCCAAAAGTGTTTTGTAGCAGGTTTGTAGCAGGAAAATTGATGATTTGTAGCAGCTGCCCTCAGTTTTGTAGCAGGTTGCAAAAACAAAAAAAAACAGGTCAGATGGCATTTTAATGGTTTTATTATACCATAAAATGATGTATTAAATGCAGCGTGCGCATGAGTTCAATGACGGCGCAACTAACACAAGCTCCAAACAAAGCTTAGGATCACAAATATATGATGACTGGTTGGCACAAAGACGCAGGTACACAATACATGAATGTCACTTGCATCAAACACACTAAGCTTTCTTTCCTTTTTTTCTCCGCATGCAAGTGTGGCATACACTCGGCCATCTTTTTCCGTGCTTGAGCAAGCACTGCTTGCCCACTCTCGATGTCAGAGAAGTTCTTCAACTTCATGGCCTGCTGAATCAACAAGTCAGCATTTTTAATCATTTGTTCATTTGTTCTGTCTCGGCCACTTCCTTTTTGGCTTGGTCATTGGTAAGTTCCACATTCGGTGAACTTTGCTCTGCATCTATTCGCATACGCTTTGATGGTCGCTCTTCAGCCTGCAAGGCGCTCCGCATACTGTCTTCATGCCCCCTTGACAGCCTTGATGACATCTGAATTGACTGGAAATGAGCACGGGTCACTGTCGAACCTCTTTGAATATGACATTATGTGATGTATGCCATTTACACTTGAGAGAGAAAGATTTGACCTGCCGTGCAGGACTCTTGAGTTTTCACTAAATCCACGCTCAACATCGCCATGAGGAAGTGATACAAGTGCCTTGACTAGCTTGGACAATAGCGGATGTTTTGGCCCACCCTGACCATCTTTCATGATGAAAACTTGATGCCAGTATTCGTCCAGTGGCATGTCAGAACATGCATGTAACTGGTTCGATTTAGCACCGTCAATTCATCAAGAAGAGATGAAATTTCAGCGGGTTGAACCATCTGGGGTGCACACTTTGCAAGATATCTGAAAGAGTCTGTTGAAGATTCCGTACTATGATAGCTCGGATGTAGGCACCTGACATGTTGGAGCATCTGATTCGCAAGAGGAAGTTTTGCCATCAAGTACTTCGAACATGTAATGTAGAATGACTTTGCTCCTAGCCAAAACACTGTGCAGCAGAGTGTTTGAAGTAAGAATACACATCATTTACGACAGTTTCGGCCTCACTGCCGAATGAATCCAAGGCACATGAAAAGGCATTGTGCCCCTTATATAAGGAACACTCTCCAATATCTATCAGGTGACCATGCTGCTGGATAAGTTTTTTTAAGCGACTTCATTACGTTTGGTCTATTACTAAAAAATGCAAACCAGCTCTGGGAACACTCTCAATAGCCTAATTTAAAAGGTCGTTCGCAGTTGCCTTATTTAACCAAAAGGACTGCAGGTGTTTCAAAACCACCATTTTCTGGGCATAGGAAAAGTATTGCATAATGATGTCCGTTTGCTGACAGCGCTGTTCCAAAAGAAGTGTCTCATCTATACAGATGCCATAGAAAACACTCGGTCGGTTGACTTCTTTCAGCACAAGGCTCTTAAAGCAGTGTTCAAGGCCATCTGACACGACATACACTTTTTTTCTGCAACAAGAAAAGTCTTTGCCACCTTCGAATCTGGAAACATTGCTCGGTAGAGATGTGTAGCTGTGTGTCTGCAGCTATAAGGAATCCCCTTAAGTCTGACAGCCAGGACGAACAGTGCTTCACTGGCTGTGACACGATCATTATACAACGCAATCGTGGATGCAGCTGAAAAATTCAGGATGACTTGAACTGCTGCTGGTTGATTAAGTTTTCAATCAGGACCATGTAGCTGCTTCGTACGCTCCAAGTGCTTTTTGCTTTGCGAGTGGCGCTTCACTGCACTCACGCCATGAAATACACAGTTGATTGTCTGGCAATACACAACACGAAAAACATCTTCTTCTCTTTCATCAGCCCTACACCACACCTCAAAAAGATCACCGTTGGCATCCATATCTTTCAGGAGGTCCGCATTGAACTTACCTTTGAGAGTGGGGAGTGCCATGACGCCACCGCCCTGCAGGACACGCCTAGTCGTACAACCATACAACACCGCTATGCTCGCAATGGGAGTTTACGCCACCAGTACGACTGCGAGGCTGCGGCACGCAGCGAAAAACTGAGTTTATTCGTAAAAGCGCACACATATATATACACAGGTCAACCAAGTCACATGTCATATTAGCAGAAAAAAAAAATCTACTTTAGTGGCTTTGCAATATGACATGTGACTTTGTTGACCTGTGTGTATATATATATATATATATATATATATAAATAAAGGAAAGAAGAGTATACCTAAGGGCTCGTTTTTCCGTGTTTTAACACAATATTAAATGAGATCTAACAGACAGTAATGCCAAGGAACGTACAGGGGAAGTTATTAAATCCAATAGAATGTAAATAAGAAGAAAGAAAAGTGGATGAAAAAATTACCAACTGTGAGCAGGAATCGAACCTACGACCTTCGAATTACGCGTTCGATGCTCTCTCTCTCTCTCTATATATATATATATATATATATATATATATATATATATATATATATATATATATATATATATATATATATATATATAGATGTATGCGCTTTTACGAATAAATTTAGTTGATAGTTTGCGCTTGTCCTTATTTCGTGCTTTTTCACGCCATAAGCTCGCTAAGAATGAACCAACTCGCCCAACAAGTCACTACGCTGAAAACTGGGAATGAGCCACAACTTCACTCAGCTCAAACGACAGTGCCACCAGGTACCGACACTACACAGTGACAAGCCTACACCAAACTACAGCCACGTGCAGCTGTGGGCACATGGGCCAACAATAACGAACCTACGCCGTCCACGCATTGGATTGTATTGGATTGGTTCTGTCTACGAATGGCACGAGAGACGGCAGCCTATCTGTCACCTGGTGTTGCTGAAAGATCTCCTTGACGGTGGCCTCCGAGATAAAGCAGCGCATTGCCAGGTAATCTCGGAGGCTATGCGTAGCAGCTTTGGGGCAGTTCTACTCATTTGTAGCATGGATGTAGCAGCGTTCACGAAATGTAGCAGGTTGGAGCAATGGTGCTCATTTGTAGCATAGATGTAGCAGCTTTGATAAAACGTAACAGCTTGGAGCAATCGTACCAGCTTTCCCATCACTGTCAAAGCTCGTGTTGTGTGTTAACTCTACTCGTCCAGTTCCTGCGCTGTTTTAATGCACAAAAGTACTCCACATGAAGCATAAGAGAGCTGTGGAATAAAATTCGGCAAAAAAAAAAACATTCCTGTTGCCTAAGTGCACGGGACTTAAAATTGAATTGAAGCATGAAGATAATATGCAATGCTTATTTATCAGCAATTACTAAAACACCAATAACTGAAGAAAACATGGCATAAATATGCATTGAACGATAGTGTGCACTTAGAGCAAAGTTCAGTGCAACGTAACAATGACATATCAGTGATGCTTTACTTTTAAAATAAGCATAAGCATAAGTAATATGTAGAGATGTAGGAAAAGTAAATTTTAGGTTAAAGGTGAATTCAAAGCAAATACTAATTTGGTTGAAAAACTTGAAATAGAATATCTCAAGTAGTATCAGCAAAACCTCATTAACTCGAAGTCACTAGGGCCACGAGAAATCTTCGAATGAAGCGAATTTCCAAATTGACAGTGAAATGTGTGTTGTTTTCTGCCGGCATACATTTCGGTTGCCACGATTCCCCCGCCCCTCCTTTTTTTTCCCTTTTTTTGTGCTGAAAGTAGCAAGGTTCGGGTGCTTCAGCTGCCAGTTAGTATCACTACATTGCACTGCCTTGTGACTCTTAACGGCCGTTGCTTTCGTGGATTTGCGGCGAAATCAGGATCGGGAATTGGCACAGCACCCAAAGTTTTGGAATTAACCGGACTGGTGCTGGCTGCCACTTCAAATTATTCGCTCAAACTTACATCGTACAATACTGAACCATGAAAATGTTTTAATTGAGCAAATTTTAAAATAACCCACTCTGGACTAATAAGATTTTACTGTATATAACACACAAAGAAAAATTACCGTTTTTGTCATGACCTAATTATTAGGAAATAGAACTAAGCTAAGTTAGGAACTGATCTAACTACTAAGTACTAGAACTAGACTTGTGCAAATGTCACTTTATCGTTCAAGGCAAACTGGAATCAATAATAAATAGTAGCAGGATTTGAATTCTGATATATAGAGCAATTAGAAAGAGGTAAAATATGTAGAGTGAGAGAACTATACAGGTTGCCACAAAATATACACTTGCTGAAGACCTTCTTTACCCCCCACATCTAAGCTTATCGACAAGCATGGCAAACAAAAGGCGTAATAAAACTAGGAGCTGAAAGTGTTAGAGCCGATGAGTTCCGAAGATTAAGTGTGAATATAAAGGCACACAGCATCTTCGGACTGCTTAAGAAGTTACCTGACAATTTTCTATACACAACTGATTCTGGACAAGCAATTTGATTTTCGTACAAAGTTTTTTAGAAAAATAGGCCGTAAACACAAAGCGCATATGAGGAGCTTGCGCTACAGTTCGTTTTCACTCAATGCTTCCTTTCAGAAAAAGTGGCTTTTAGCCATAAAAAATGCTGTTAAAGAAAAGTACGAATGCAACAAATATGCAAAAAAAACACTCTTTCAAAATTGGAAAGAAAAGAAAAGTTTTTTTTTTCCTTCAAGCTTTTCCTACCCTGTGCCCATAACTAAAACTTTCACACGTACATTGGTTGTAACAGCTGTCCAAACTCGTGGCAGAAAATGGTGTGCAAGAAAAAGGAGGGATATGAGTATTGTTAGTAAACCCAACGCAAGCCGATACAAGAACATGCTTTGCATTCTGGATGGATTGTAAAAAAAATTTTACTACTTTGTACAAGACGAGTGCTCTATCTAAACCAACTGTCAGTGATAATATATTTTGGTGTGTTGTCCTCATGAGAACAAAATTAATGGTGTAAAATGTTTTGGAATTTCATGACCATACTGGCAAAGTGTTTCAAGCCCCTAAACTTGTACAAATTGTATTGCTGTAAGCAAACAGACAGCTGCAGTAAAACTAGATCATCACAATAGTGACCAGCAATAGCCATTTAATGAACTAAGAGGCCTGCAGTCTGTTACTATTAACACTTCTAGTAACATCACCTTGGTCACTGCTTACGGTGATCTCCTGTAAACAGGGAAACCAGAAAGTTGAATCCAAAAATTTACAATAGGAGAAATTGAATAGAATGAATAGAATGACATAAGCGTCAACGCGATAACGCTGAAGAGCTCATTTCGCAAAAATTCTGGGCTCGACGTCATTGATTGTAAGGAAAAAATCATCATCTTCGTGTGACTGAAAAATTAAGCATCTTTCCATGACTTAAAATTCAAGAAAAATGCAAATAAAAAATTCTGTGTCTAAGTGGGGATCGAAACCGGGTCATTTGTGTGGCTAACGAGTGTTCTACCACCTAGCCATGCCTCTGCTTGTGAATACAGTGAAAATAACTTCCTCTGCTTGGAAATACAGTCAAAGAAACTTTCATGCTTTATAAACACATCTGTACTGAATACATGCTTCACAATACAACATGAAATATTGCAGTAATAATGCGTGGTACAAGTGCAGATGACCATCGGGCATCAGAACATGGTATTATCATAACGACTTCACAGTTTAAAGCCAGTCACCTTCTAAAAAAGGCGCACATGCTACTGCACCCTTAAGGCCACGTAGTGGGTGCATAGCAAGTTTGAAAAGATTTCATACACGAAGTGTTTGAAGTACGCACTTGTAACAGAATATCGTTATCATGTTAAACTTTTTATTGACTAAACTTAAGAGCAACCCAATTTTTTTTAACCTCAGTAACAAACACCTTACTTACTTTAAGTGTGGAAAGCCACGAGACAATTGCATCACGAAAATCTTGTTCGCCTTGCCTTGGCTTTATGGGCCACACATTTCTGCAGAGTTGTGTACAGAAAAAAAAACACATTTTTGTTCAGATCTTAGCATTAACACACACTCTTGGAAACAAAAGTCTTGACTTGGTTTAGATTCAACAATATAGTACAAGGAGTCTTGGGAATAGGGCTGAAAGCTTCTACAAGCTATACCCATTAATTAAGTGAACCTTAATTATTCGTCTAAAGCCGATACCACGTCATGTCATGAGCTGGCAGACAAAAAATTGATATCAGCTATTTCACTTTAATTGGCACATAGGTACGTACAGATAACTATTTTCCCATTTTGGTGTTTTTGGTAAATCACATCAAATACATCTCAGAATAATTTCAAAGTACTCTAAGAGAAAGCTCAAATATCGAAGTCAATACAATAGAGCCTCATTGGTACATTTTCACGTAATAAAGATTTTCCGTCTCTTACAATGATCGCAAAAACTAAATTAAGCCAATTCGGATCGTACGTTTTCCTGGATCGTACGTTCGTTTCCTGTGTTGTTGTTTTTTTAAGTATCAACGAGGTTCTATTGTATATACCAAGCTTTATTATCTTTAATTTGTCTGCTGCAAGAATGCCTGAAATAGATATTTTGCACTAGTTAACATGCTTGCAATTTTTTCTCCAGAAGTCCTGAGACTGTAAAGGGAAATAAAATACGGTTGAAATTCAATGTAACAAAACTACAACTGGGCTCGAATTATTTTGTTAAATCAGAAAGTTTATGAAATTGACAACAAAATTGTTTGGGCCTTCAATATTTCAAATTTTAATTTACTGATACCCAAAAACTACTACAGCAGTGTTGCCGCTAACCCACGCCTGCATCACTAGGGCAGTGTGAGTGCGGCTAAGGACCTGGTGCCCTCTATGTCCGGGCTATGCAGGCCTTATAGATGACTACGTGAAGGTATGACAGACTATTGATATACAAAGATGCAAAGAACAAATGCAGAGAGTATGTGTACAGACCGAGTGAGAAAAAAGCGAAGAGTTAATCAGTGCTATATTTGAC
Source organism: Rhipicephalus annulatus (assembly GCA_013436015.1). Classification (NCBI taxonomy): domain Eukaryota; kingdom Metazoa; phylum Arthropoda; class Arachnida; order Ixodida; family Ixodidae; genus Rhipicephalus; species Rhipicephalus annulatus. The sequence goes on from WOVY01009274.1 coordinate 850,029, forward strand.
ATAAACCATGAAATAACGGGGGAAAAAAACACTCCCTTAGAAACATCCAGAATGTAAGAGTGCTACAGACTTCAGGGTCTGTTGTTACACGCTTGGTTGCAGTGTGAATCAACACCAAATTAAAGGGACACTAAAGACAACTATTAAGTTGATGTGGATTGTTGAAATAGCCGTCCAGAAATCTCGTAGTGCTACTTTTGTGACAAGGAAATGCTTATTTTGAAATAAGACCATGTTTTAGTGGTCTGCATCGCCTTCACACACTTCGAGTTACCCGCCTCAAGACGGAAACTTTCATGCCACTGTTGCCATGTGCAACACTGCCCCACTTTACTGCGCGGCCGCCGATGCTAGCAGCAGCAGAGCAATATAGCGGGAGCCACAGCAGCAACAACAGCCATTGAACAATGGCCTCCGAGATGGCAGTCATGCTTGGTTCAACTGGGCACCGCTATATGGCACGACCTATCGACTTTAACCAGGCGAAAATCTTTGGAACTACTAGTGTCATTCTCCACAGTAATGTCCGGCGCTTCTTTTTTCTATGAATCAGACAGAAACAAATAAGCAGCATTTTATTACGTCGCTTGATTCACGGAATCGTCATTGTTTAGTACAGTCGGTTACATTATTAGTGATTAATTGTAGACTGTAACTCTGACGTACGGGACCATTTCGCAAATGTCCTACTCGTGGCGCATGTGTTCTCATGGATTTTTACTTAATTTCTCGGTAAATAGGGCACAGTTGTTGATAGTATTGTCGTTTTGAACGTCCTCATACATTGTGCTTTCTCTCTGGCATAAACTGTTATTTGCCTTTAGTGTCCCTTCAAAGTTATGACCGTGACTAGGGTGCCTCAATGTTTTCACACGATAGGCTTAGAAGTAATGTTTCACGAAAATTTCTTCAAATCACATTAGGTGGCTCAGTTCATTAATTTAGGAAGACAAGAACACTGAACCTTGTGGGCATTAACTGGGTATTAGAAATTTTTTTTTTGTTAGACCAGAAATTTCTTAAAATCTGGTTTCATTATATCAAGCTTCAACTGTACTGGTAAGGCCCCATTTCACTTGCTTTTTGATTGGAATAAATATTGTAACCAAGATATGAACAGTTCCTTCGTGAGGTGCACTTAAATTTTGAAAATACGAAAATGGGGAGAAACGGGTTTTTGCGGTGAAAAATTATATATTTTTCTAAGCAAACAAAATCACTTTTCCCCAAGCTAACTAGCGAATTCTTTGGGGTCTGAAACCGGCAGCTGGAATAAAATTTGTTAAAATAGAGCATGGTTACTGAAATTTTGTGCCCATTCTGATGTGGGCAAACCCACCTGTCTTTTGTGATAGGTGGCAAATAATGTCTGATTGTGCAAACCAAATAAGCAGCTGCACAAAATAACTATCACACTATATGCTTATCTTACAAATTTAGCTGAAGTCATGCATCTCATGATACAAAGGAACAATTGATGTCAAGTGTGTGAGGAACAAAGTTCTGTGTTCAGTCACTTACAACATTTGTACTTTGCACATATAATATGTAAAGCTGTAAGGTAATAAAATGCAACTAATTGCATTTTATATATATATTTTTAATGTAGGCTTGCATGAGCAAGTTTATTGAATATGTGGAGGGAGGAACCTCTATACACATAAGGAAAACATGCATTGCAGATCAAAACATTCTAATTACTAAATGAACATTTTTCTTATCAGCCATTATTATTCGTATTATTTAGTCTTTACATTTCGGTGCATGAGCATAATTTCAAGCAGACATTATATCTTTGATCATATGGTCACTTGCTGAAGTTAGCTTGCAAATTACGAGAAAGAGAGAATAAATTGAGAGAAAGGCTTGGAGGTTAACCAGAATTGTAGCATCAGGTTTCCTACCCTGCACTAAAGAGAGGGGGATGAGAGAGTAAAGAAAAACATTTTACTTCATAATTTTCTGTGCTTCCTTCTTGTCATAGGCATTAAATAAACCATAAATCACCTCCCGGACGGTGACAGAAGTGTGCTTGCCGAAGAAATCATTTCTGGTTAAAAAAGAAGAAATAATAAAAATAACAATGAGTTGTCCACATTGCTGTGCAAATCAGTTTTCTTGAAAAGTAAAGCAGCCAGCAATTACATAAGAGTGCACTCATGTTATTTGCATATATAAAGTGCAGCAACATTTCAGGCAATGCAGCTTGGCAGTAATTAAATTTCAGGATCAGTGTCAAGTGATTCTGAACTTATGCTGTCATTTCATCTATGTCAAGAATGCATTATACAAGAAACAAATAAAGAAGGACAAGAAGAAAATCGTGTAATGAAAGATGCCATTCACAGACAGCTAGTTTTAGTTGCTTCATTTTGTTGCATTACAAGAAATTTTAAGCTTTTAAGCATGCAATCTGAGTTAAACATCATATAGATTTTGCTTTAGCATGATTGAAAACAAATCATTCAAGCTGATACCGCATGTCTTGCTATGTAAGCTGTGTTTTCAGAGCATACTTAAACTGCTCACTTCAAAGCACAAGCTAGTTGTACAATAGTAGCCTCTGCACATGAGAGAATACTAGATTAGTAGAAGGAAGGTTAAGTGAGAAATGGTTTTCTTACTTCAGAACTGTTTTATTGCCTAGTATATTACTTATAAAGACAATTGCACCCTTTCACCTATTTAGTGCACAACGTGAACACTAGTTGACGAACTAGCTTTGCATAGTAAGTAACCATAGCATTTTAAGGTATTAAAAAAAAGGCAATGAGTGTGGGTCTCTGTGGATACTAAGTGATAAGCTTATAGCGAATCACAGGTCAATCAAGCTATTGAAGTTCACAAGATCCAAGTTAGTTAAAAATCATAAAGAAATGTGCATTCTTTAGTGAAATTAAGCAGATTTGACCATTATATTCCACATAAACTACAGTCTTCCTAGCCTGTGAAGAAATGGTTACACATTGTGAGTGATGCAATATTACACAGCTAAGAAATCCCGATATTAGTTTTCAACACGTACAGTATAGTATCCACACAATGTACACAAGTAAAAAAACAAATATGGCTAGTACCAAATACAAACATTGCCAAGAAGTACATGGTAGTCTTAGTACAAAATAGAATGATTGCACAGCAATGCTATTTGCTAGTTGTCAGTTCTCAAGATAAATGCCATGGTGAGTTTCAGCACATCAGAAATCAGGTGCTCACACAAAGTATGCAGTTCCACTTGAAGATTTTATGTTCAAAAGCTCCAAATTTTTCAGCAGGAGGAAAATCTGTAATGAAATAATTGTGAATTGTAAATCCTCCTAATAATGAGTTATATGCCAGGACAAATGAATAGAGTTAGTATCTGTTTTATACGAAAGAAGAAGTAGATGTGTGTGTGGTGGACAAAAAAAGGATCTTCAAGCATCGATTTTTCTGTGTTCTGAATACAGCATATTGGTGATGTGGTTTCAATTCATGCAGTTTCCTGGCGGTTTCTCTGCATTACACGTTCTGGGACTGCCACCCCTCCACCATAGTTGTGAAGATTGGCAAGCTATATTATCTAAATGTGTTGCATTGCCGCTGCATTTGGCGGCGACTTAACAAAATGGAGGGCTGCACTGACATACAGCATGTGTATTATCTCTTCATTTTAGCTATAAGTCTAAAATAAGTTAAATATGAATCTTCATATTCACAGCTTGTTAGATAGCAGTAACACATCTATATCCTTCTTGATGTAGTCACTTTAAAGTAAGTGGCGATTCCCAAGTGGCTTTGAGTATCAAGCTAATGAAGTGCGACTGAACACCAGCCCAATGTGATGATTGTCTTGAACAGACAGAACAGGCGGCTAGTTTTTGATGAGCAAACACTGTTGCCATCATAAACACTACTGTCAATGATGTTTAACTTTTGTTCTCATCAGAATATTTATGGGAAGCAAGGACATTGAATGAATTAAACCACTATTTCAGAGAAGAGGTCAGTTCTCGGCAGCAGTATGGGATTATGTAGGGAAGGAGTCAAGAATGAGGTGTAAAAAGATTGTAGGATGAACAGCATTAGCATTTAACTAGCATCAGCCCTTGCTACTTCATTGTGTACATAGTACTGTGTTTGCTTTGGTAAAGCTTTAATACAGTTGAATGCCCAGCTCCTTTTACACAGCTTAAAATAGGCCATTTTGACTAGCATAATTTGTTAGTGCTTTTTTGTGCTTCACCTATTGTACATTCCCTTAGGTTATGACATCATTGCGTAGCAGATATTGGATATTTGATATCTTTTGCGAGAAAGCTGAGTGGCTCCAAATGTGGCATTATTCCTGCTCTGAAAGTCAGGGAATCGAGAAGTGTGTGAATTCACATGTCTGGCTCCAACATATTCGTCCAGTACAGTCTGTTTCACACTTGGGGAAAATCTCATGGTATCGCGATGCGACCAGTGCTGCACTTGCACGCTGGCAGTGGCTCGCGCATGCACAGGCGCTTGAGGAGCGTGGTGTTAAACCGCATCATCTGCGATGGCGGTGCATGCTGGCCACATTGTTGGGCAGCCTGTTGCACTCTGGCTAGGCTTATATTCTGTACTAAACATTGTGCGATGTCAACCCATCAGTCTTCATAGGCGATTATGGGGTTCTGGAAACAGTGTTTGACATCATACGTTCTTTGCTCCTCTAAAACGCGGAGGCACTGAGTGCATTCTTGCATATTTGTTCTTTTGTGTGTGCACTGCAGCGCAGTACATTGCGACGGGGAAGACCATAATGAGCACGTAGCATGCGTGGTATTTATTTCACACTAAAGGAAAAAGGAAGCACTCTACAGCCACTGCCAGGCATATATGCTGGTTCAACATAATAAAAGAAATGAGAAAGAGTTCAGGAATTCTGTTGGTCAAGATAATGACCTGAACGTGCTTCTTCTCGATAGCGTTTCATTACATGAGGCAGCACTCACTCACTGGCCCTGAAATGCATGCGTGAAGCTTCCAACTACACTTCATACCCTGTAATGTGCCCAGCGGCACTTATGACAGGGCTAATTTGGATGGCAGTGACGGGATGAAATGCCAACACATGTTGGCATTGCCGATGACGTGTTTCAATCGTTCAGCAATATGCCCCTCAAGCGTCTGCGCACGCGCCAGCTGCTTCTGGCGCATGAATGCCGCGCTGGCTACATCATGGCCGCATCGTGATGCCATGTGCTAAGAGATTTCCCTTAAGTCTGGAACAGACTGAACATGTGATGTATGCTGCATTGGCTATAACTTTGCTCATAAATACTTCTGTTGGTGAGAAGGCTTTTTCATGACTGTGATGCATCAATGCTCTGCTAGGAGCCTACAACCCACAATTTTAGGTAGGAATTTAGGACTACTAGGTTTGTTGAATGAGGTTCGGGGTGTTACATGAGAAGTCAAGCCCATCCACTCATGCGGAGACCACATAAGTGGATTTGGTTACCTCATCCGTGCCTGCGTGTGCTGGTGTCCACAGAATTTCTACAATGATTCCACAGTCTTGTAATCTATTTAATTTAACTTTTTTTTATTAATATCACTGGTCAACACATATTCACAATTGTGGGTGCTGTAAATTGGGCGACCACTTAATATGAATCTGTCACTATGCGAAAGCTATTTTAAGGACTCTCGTGTACAATGTTTTCTGTGTCAATTGGAATAGTGTTGACAGCTCCCCATACGGCCAACGGCTCTGCATGTAAGGGTGCACCACTGCAAAGCTAGAAAGTGTGATAGCCAAATGGCAAGGTTGCCAAAAAACAACGAAATGTAACAGTGTTAACAATCACTAGAATTGTCTAAATATTGCTGTCATAACTATTACATGCAAACATATTATGTCACTGCTATGTATAAAATCATTTTTGCAAGCACTAGGTAGAAATCATGAAATGGATGTACTTTATACCAATTTCTACTGTTGAGAAGCTCTAAACAAGGTTATCCATTCAGATGCATAAAGTAGAAGCTGAAGCATTTTCTTTAACAAGAGGGACCATTGCCAAAAGATGATACTTTTAGCCCTATTTTATGATATGTCATGTAAATGTCCTCCAGGTACGCAGTCCTTAGTCCAAAGACAATTGCAATGTTTCTTTCTGACAGTAAGCCTGTACTTGTTGCTTATCAGTGGCGCTGACCTCAGACAAGTGACAAGTTGCTGTGTCTCGCATTCAACTTAGTGATGTTGACCAAATCAGGGAAATGCAATCAGTTATTCATGCACACTTGCATAGTGAATGACAAACCTGTTTTGCAAAAGAATTCCTTATCTTGGATTTCTTTAAGATTGTACCAAAACAAAGCCCCTAAAATTCCCTCCTTTTGTTTATCTATTTATGGTTAGGTAAATTTCATACAATGTCTTTCGTTCATGCATGTTTATGTCGTGACCACAAGTACTAGATTATTTATTTCATACTTCAAAGACCCCCTCCAAAAGGGCTTTACATGAAGGTGTGGGCAAAGAATATATAAATAATAATTCTACGGCTTTTTAAAATTTGTGCCTGTTGAAATAGTTATCGATGTTTTATCGGCCTCCAAGTATCGTGTATAAAAAAATAAAAGTTTGATCAAGAGGTGTTTTAATAATACAAATAATGCTGGCCAAATTTCAGTGGAAGAGAACACTAGAGGTGTGTGTACTGAGCACATTCGTAAATGTTAGTGGGCACTGCAACGCTTTTTCAGCATGGTCAGTAAACACTGCCGATCAGTAGTCGAGGCTCCTGGGAACATACAAGCCAAACCATATAGCACAGCACCCAGCCCAGAACTAACACTTATTTCTTGAAGTCAACTCGAAGTGGCTCTCTCTTTCGCCAAAGGATGATGCCATATACTGAAATGACTACATCGTATACCCAAATTTACAGCAATTTGCTGGTTTGAGCATTGTACTCTGCACAGTTACTGCAGTTGTTAGAGACACCACCATGAGACTGCAAGCATGCTTGTGATCGCACTGAAAGTAAGCCACATGTTTGAAGAAAAAAAATAATAAGCGTTTAAAGTTATGGCATGCACGTGATGCAACTTTTTTGCCCCATGCCATCTCTCCCTGCTCAGCTTCCGGCACACTTATCAGGATGACAGAAGAAAGAAAACAGTGACAGCATGCAAAACATCTCTAAATCTCTTCATTCTTCACGAATTCTAAAAACTTTTGTGGTCATTTATTCGTGAGATAATAAACTCCTCCAGTGCAGCCATTTGATAGTTACTTATAAAAGTCTTGCAGAGCCTTTTTACAAAGCCCCAAGTGATTAAAATTATCCAGAGGCATTCATAGCTGGGGTCACTTTTAGACGCCCAAGCCCATTGACCAACCAACTAATAGGACTTTAAGCAATCTGGCGTTGAAAGATCACCGGGACATGAATGAAGGGTACGAAATGACTAATGAAATATTAAGCATTTTATACACCAAATACTCATTTTCCTACCTCCTCCTTTTGTCGGCCACCCTCAAATGGTACAAAAGTGCTGAAACAAAAAAAAGAGAGGGCAGGGAGAAGTCATTACAAAAACGCATCAACAGAATACACGCCATGTCCTAGAACTAGCAAAACACCCCCGAACGGTACCAATGGTGAAAAGCACAGCTGATAATGACTTGTTCAGGTTAAAGAGTCCGACAACGAATTTTTATGCCATTTTTTTAGCAGAACCGAAAGCTTACTGGTCAGCGAGTTTAATCAAGGAATGGCATAGTGCAAAACACCATGTAACATTTGTAACCACAGTTTTTCTAGCTACAGCAAATATCAAGTCTTATACTCACATGCTGCAAACAGTGAGTCCAAGATTGGTTTGAGAAAGGCAAAGAAGACAACCACTTTTTTGTAGCACAAAGCCACAAGGAAATCCGTACACACTTCTCAGAAAGAAAAGCCTCTTAGTTGTCGAAAAATTTGTCCTGGTCTGAGCTTCGAATCCAGGACCAACACCTTTCCTGGGTGGTTGCTCTTCCACTTGAGCTAATTAGGAAGCTAGCAATTGACAGTGCGAGGGTGAATACATCGACAACACGAAGAACATAGACACAAGCATTGCAAATAAGTTTTGCGGAAACCTGCAGGGTGGTAGAAGGGTTAACAAAGGGAAAGAAGTCTACCACCCATTTGTAGCACAAAGCTACGAGAAAATCTGTACGGTACCAAATGGTTTCGTGCGGTACTATATGAAACCATTGAGCATGGTGGTCAAGTGCGCATACGTGCACTCTGCGTGCATGTGCCCTGGCTCAATTTGACCCACTGGCGGTCACGACAGCTGTGCCACTTCTTAACATGTGCGACTGCTCTCTTATGTCATAAGCAGCACAGAATTGAGCAGGGCTGGATATACATACCCTAATTTTGAGAAAAGGTGTGCATGACAGCATCAGGCTACACTACTACAAACAGGAAAGTGATCGACTCCATACTTCATAACCCAGCTTCAATTCTCTTCCTCTAGGCTGCATCACATGACGGTTTTTGTTGCCTTTCTGTACGATTTAAAAATATAAATGCTACTGGCAATGCAAAAAAAATATCGGAATTTGTGACTGTATTTTATGGTCTTTACATTTTTGCTAGAATCTAATTGCACCTTCTGACCAGTTGTCGGTTCTGTTAAAAGCAATTGTACCGTGGCTTGCATAAGGCTAATGGAGTTCTTTATGCTGCTACCTATTTTTCATAGTATTTATTTTCAAATGCCTGTTTGGTAGCCTAAATTTTTCTGAATTATGAAGCCATTGGGGATGCTTTCAATTTTCGTTTAGTTAGCATGCTTGGTTAACCCCTAGAGATGCTTTGTACACATGGTTGTGTGACGAGTGGCTAGAGAAAGATACAGCTTTGAATGGAGAGTGTAAATAGTGTCTCTCTATTTCATTTTACTTTGCAATATGGTCTTGCATATGATCACTTAGCTGTGTGTAAATATTTAGTTTTTCTTTTTTCCCAGTCCAATCTTGCATTCGATCACTTTGCTGAAGGCACCATGTTTGATGAGTCATTCGATGTGGCACATTCGCAAGCCATGCAACAGTATAATTTTTCTTTGCTCCAAATGATTATATTCATAAATAAATTTACACATTTCTAGTAAGAAATCTTACTTTATTCATACAAAAATAGAGAGAATGACTTAGAAATATCTACTTAGGACGAGTAGATATTTAATTGCAATTTAATAACAATCAATTACTATAACACACATAAATCAAAAGCCTGTGCTATCTATGTGTTTTCTTCATTTGTGTGGTCGTGATTTCGGCATAAATATTACTATTTAATTCCAACATGCACCAACTAGCCCAACAGCAGCTTCTACTAGAATTGAATAATGACTTTAATGCACATTTTTCACAAGCTGCTGCATCTAGTGGCCTCACTGCTGTGAACTTGCGGAGGTGAAATTTTATTGGTTTGGCGATGTTATAACACCAGAAATGGGCACACAGTATTCGTAGCAGTCGCCCACGTCTTTAGACCCTTTTGACTACTGCTGTGGTTCTCAGAGCCCCTGCTTGGACACAGCAGGGAACAATGATCCTAGCTGGAGTACTTGCATTTCCCATACGGTCATCTGGCTGCCCTACAAATCTTTCATGGTTTCAGCGCTTCTTTCACGTGCAAGAGTAATTTGCTCATCTGAGGGGAAGAGAATTAATGAGAACAGAAGAGAGGATCATCACTGAGCTTTGAAAGAATACATTCACGAAAGCTTGCATCCGCGATAGTGTCATGCCGTGTATTGAAAAGGGCAACCACTATCCCACGGAAAGGCACCTGTGAAAGACCCACTACCCAACCCCTCTCTCTGCATCAAAACCCCACCGGACAACAGAATTGGAGAAGTCAGCCCAGCACGTCATCATCTCATGTGTGCTGAGCATCAGTGAACAGCTCTCCGAGGTCCTCAAAAAAGTGGGGTTCAGGATAATTCAAGAACCTGCTTCCATGCTTGCCCACTTGCTAACAAAGCCAATAGAGCGACCATCTAAAGGGACGTATTCTCACGAAGGAGAAATACTCAGGGGATAAAGCTCACGGCACAAATACCCCACAAATGTCCCTGCTCACACAAGCAAGGCAAAGGGGGCAGAGATCAGTGTCACCAGACTACTCTGGTGGCCGCTTTAAGAAAATATCTCACAGGTATTCATACGGGGGATCGATTCTCGGAGAAGATGCGAAGATTGTGGATCACACTACAAAGACGTCATGGATTAATGAGTAGGCATGACCTCCCCACACATCCTCAAGAGAGGCTGGGACTTTTTGACTGACAAGACAAGCTATCCTCCTGCGGTGGGAGATATAACTGAATACTGGGCTGGTGCTTGGCCACATTGTTGCACTTCCTCCAGCAGAAGGTGGCAGTGCACAGGTCATTTTGTCATCAGCAGCTGGTGGAACAGGCGATATATGCCACCAGAGTAGTCTGGTTTACCCCTACACTCACCTTGTTTGTGTGAGGGGGGAATATTTGTGGAAAATTCTCCTTCTAAGCTGATATCTCTAGGCTCTGCCTTAATCACCCAAGGATAAGTCTACAATCTAGGTGTCATGTTCCGAGTGTCCAGCCAGTTTACATATAGGTGACAGCAAGGGTTTCCCGGATAAAATCTGCCAACACAATTGAAAGACATCAGCAAGATGAAAGTGCAATGCTGCACTCTTGTAGGTCACCATGTAAAGCACAACAGTAAGATTGATTTTGATAGAGCTTCAGGTGTAGAAACAGAACTGAATCTGTGAAGGAGGCTCTTGATTGAGTTTTGGCACATTTAGCAGGCACCTGCAACTGTGAACCGCTCATACAGCTTCAAGTATGAAAGCAAATGACAATTTGATATTTTTGCCTTTGTTTATTATACCTTCAGTACGCAACAAGAACATAGAGTACTAGCTAACAAAAGGAGCTGAAAACAGGATGCTAGAAACGCACTATAACTCATTTTTTATGTAACAATTCATTTCGTTTACATTGTTCCCATAAAATCGTAATATAATTATTGATAGGACTGAACTTCGAAAATTTTTACTTTATTAAAAATATACTCTGATTAAACTTTCCGCGGGCAAAGTTATGATTCCTAATTGTATGCATATTTCTCCTGTTTTTTTTTTCTTCGACCACCTCAGCACGCCACAGATGTCTCAATATGCTAAAGTAGGGTTTTTACCAAGTTCAGGATTTTATTTTGCAGCCTATGTGCCACAGGCAGGCCAATAAAAATTTTCAAGAAATAGTATGTCTTATGGAAAATTCTATAAAAATAATTTGAGCCTTTGAGCTGTAGTTGCATTTTGAAAAAAAAAATAAGAAAAAATTTCCAATAATGCTACATTCTACTCCACTTTATCTATGCGAAACCTACTGTAAGGAACTGCCGTATAAAGAAATAAGATGCGAGAAAAATGCAAAAGAACAGGTGTTGAAAGCATGTCTGGAACAGTAGATGTTTAATCATTTTTTTTTCTGACTGGTTTTCTAACATATTTCGTGAAGCTCAAATGGTGCTCTCTTGCCCAAAACATTTTGCGAAAACACTGTACTATATATATATATATATATATATATATATATATATATATATATATATACATACACACACACGCACATTGGGAGTAATAATTCAATGGGCCAGTTAGTCTTTGTGAAGGTACAGAATATGGCACAACAGGAGCGTTGTGAACAAGGATAAATATATTTATTTTCCAACAGTTTTTGGAGGGGTCCGCTCTTCGTCAGGGGATGAGTTATACTAACATAGACGTTCAAACTTCGTTGCTGCCGCATCCCTCTCGCCTTGAAAGATGTTTGCGAGAGTGAGAGAGAACTGAAAAACAAACAAAAAAGAAGAAACAAAACACTGTGACTTGTACAAGTACACTGTTCTTTTTTTTTTACGTGCACATACAATGTGTTACGCTCGCCTACCACTTCACAGCCATTGAGGGGAAACAAGCGAAGATGAAAGGTAAAGATCCGACCGACTCATTAAGGGGAAACTCTTTCCTTACGCACACCATTGCGAGCCCTTCCCGCCACCGCGGCGACAATCTTGGGTGGCCCAGCACACGTCAAGAACTGGCCAGCACAGGATGAGAACCGGATGTGGACTTACACCGACATTTAGATGTGCACAGTCTGGTTTCGTGCTCAGCGTTCACAGTGTTTTGTTTCTTCTTCTTTTTGTTTGTTTCTTCAGTTCTCCTTCACTCTCGCAAACATCTTTCAAGGCGAGAGGGACGCGACAACAAAGAAGTTTGAACGTCTATGTTAGTATAACTCATCCCCTGACGAAGGGAGGGCCCCTTCTGAAACTGTTGGGAAATAAATATATTTATCCTTGTTGACAATGCTCCCGTTGTGCCATATCCCATATGTATATATATATCTGTCTGTCTGTCTGTGTGTGTGTGCGTGCATGTGTGCACATGTGTGTGCGTGCGTGTGTGCACATGTGTGTGCGTGCACCCGCGTGTGTGTGTGTGATAATGAGATCTAACAGACAATGACACAAGAAAAGTATAGGGGAAGTTATTGGACCTAATTGCAATGTAAATGTGAAGAAAGAAAAGTGGATGAAAAGATAAGTTGCCATGGGGAGGAACCGAACCTGCGACCTTCAAATAACACATATGATGCTCTACGAACTGAGCTACCATGGCGGGGTGTATTTGGATAATTTGGTATTTGGGGGGTAATTAGATGGGGGTACCCCCCATCCAATTTATTGAATATATGTGAAATAAATGTGGGAGTGTCAGTCAGCGCCACCAGCAGCCATAGCGGCGAGTCTGGAACACTCTTTATCAGCCTGTTCGGGGTCACGTATCACATGACCTTATCGCTAGCTGGACCAATAATCTCTTATATACTACCTAAAGGCACTAAGTCTGCCAGAACAAGACCCTCGTTAATGAATGAAGGAAGGAAGTGTATACTTAAGGGCTTGTTTTTTCTCGTTAGGCACAATATTAACGAGATCTACATGACAATGATGTAGGAAAAGTATAGGGGAAGTTGTTAGACCTAATTGTGATGTAAATGTGGAGTAAGAAAAGTGAATAAAAAGATAACTTGACGAGAAAAGGTTTGGTTCCTGCCCACGGCAGGTTATTTTTTTCATCTAGGTTTCTTTCTTCAAATTTACATGCGAAAAAACGAGCCCTTAAGTATGCACTTTCTTTCTTCATTCCCTAACAAGGGTCAGATTCTGGCAGACTTGGTGCCTTTAGATAGTATATGAGGGATTATTGGTCCAGCTCGCAATAAGTTCATGTGATACGTGATGACAAACAGGCTGATAAAGAGCGTTCCAGACTCGTCGCTGAAATTATCAGAAATAAATCTTAGTATGTATAGTGTGCTCGAATCGCCAGAGACTATAGAAGCAGCTGAAAACTCACTGTGGCTGCCATGTTTTGGAGAGAATTTCGACCATTTCTGAAATTCTTTGTAACAATCGCAAACTCCCCCCCCCCCCTCCTTTCGTAACGGTGGTTGAAAATTTCCAGCAAAAGGGATAATTCTCCGACCTGTTCGAAATCAACATCAATGGCAGTGTGCGAAAACACTAGCACATGCACATAACAGTTTATCCTACTAATGTCCTGTCCTATCCAAATCTGTGTTTCTCTATTTTGCAAGAAATAAATGGCATTTGGTCGTGAACAGGCAGACCGACGTGGCGGTCGAAGGCTACTTTTTTGTAGTGAAGTTCTACCATTTAGTTATAAAGCATGAAGCTGAAAAATATATTAAAAAGTGGTACTTTGACGCGAGTATCATACAGCAATCCCACATATTCATTACTTCACAAAGCAGCACCTATGAATGCCGCACGTCTGGGCCCTAGTTATGTATGTTCGTGCATTTGTATGTGTACATGGGGGGGGGGGGCGAATGAAGGGATTTGAACACTAAAATGACCCCCTGGCACTGAAACCATGCATATCATTTAAAGTTCTGAGTCTAGCTGTTTTAGCTAGAGCCAGCCAAATATCTTCACAAACTTATTATTCTCTTGCTTTAAGAATGCATAAAATGCAGTTGTGGAAGCATAGAGCTTGGTCTGCATATAATATGAGCAGAAATGAAAATTTTGACTAGCTATCAAATATATTGCAATAATTAGCATTTGTTACGGTGTTTCTATTTTCAATATTATATGGCAAAGAACCTTTGGTTAAGAAATTTGACTGACTGCAAGCCTTGAATTTCATTTCCTTCATTAAAGGGCCCTCAGAGCGAAATGATCTTTTCGTGGTCATAAAGTCCAACTTATCAACACCAAAAACAACACTCTTACTATGATATGATGGTAAATAAACGAGAAAACACACAAAAAGAAAATGCAGATGAAGACACCACCTTGAGATCCCCGCACTAAACATTGTGACTTCATAAATTTTTGAAGTGCCTACTGGGCCCTACTTTCTTTCTATTTTACAAAAATGAAGTACATTGTCCTCTATGGGCGTCATATAACTAGCATACAAAGTTTCAGAAAATTTCGAGCCAATGTCACGAAAGTACGAAAGATACATTTTTAAGTTATCTGTACCATGTATAGATGAAAAAATATAAAGTTCAAGTTGAAGTTTTACATTTTGCGCAGAGATTTTAGCACAAAATTTTAAAATGAAATTTTAACCTTAATTTTCTCCGCTAATAATGAACTTATGATAGTGAAAAATAGTGCATTACAGTTCTCAAAGTGCTGTTTGTCAATATAAACCAAGTCATTGTTTCTTTTCAGTGTCCTTTTAAAGCCCTCGTTGATAGCTTCCAAGATACAGAAACAACTTGTGTTAAAAAATACCTGACCGACTTGCGTACACTTGAAGCCCCACAAGTAAATATTCTAACTGGTTCTAGCTGGCTCCTACTGGAACAAGTTTACCATGGTTATGGAAGAATTTTATTATGAAATTTGCTAGCTGGTCCCCTATGCCAGCTCGTTATAGCCAGCACTTGTTGACTTCAGGTCCATACTTGAACCAGTGTCGACAAATGCAAGTACTGATGACCTTGCACACACTACACAAGGATGAGCCAAATATCTTTACAAGCATACTAATGTGTCGGCTTAAGAACACATTCAATGTGGTTGTGAAGACATACAGTTTGGTCTGCAGAAGATATTAGCAGAACTAAAAATTCTTACCTATCAGAACATGCATATGCAAATATTGTTTACAACAGCATTCCAATTTGTAGCCACATAGGACAAACAACCTTTGGTGAAAGAAATATGAACTGGCTAAGCCTTACATTTCATTTCCTTAGTTAAGACTCTTGATGATTTTTAAAATACCAAAATGCCTGAAGACAGACTGAAAATAGCGCTAAGAAACGGGGACACAAGAAGAGGACACACGGCACAGGCGCGTGTGCCTGTGCATAGCGCCTGTGCCGTGTGTCCTCTTCTTGTGTCCCCGTTTCTTAGCGCTATTTTCAGTCGTCACAATGCACCAACAAGCCCAAATTTCGACAGTCCTGAAGACAGGTTGCGTTACAATACATGACTGACTTGTGCAGTTGAACGGCACCTGCAAGAGCTAATTTCTTGCAGTTGAACAGCACCGATTCCACATTTATTTCTGGGTGCGATAAGTGGGGGATGCAGTTGGTTCTACACAAACAATAAAAGTTACCGATCTAGTTACACACATACAGTTGTGGGCAAGCTTAACTCAAATGCTTTGCAGCGTTACCTGGTCTGGTTTAACTGATTCCCGGCGCAAAGCACTGGGTGCTGTTGCTGAGATAATACCTTAGTATGCTAAGATAGTATGTCGGCATGCATGTATAACGTCTCAGCAACAGGACCCAAATTTAATCTATGCAGCACTGGCACCAATCACGACTCTTTCAGGACATGCTGCAAAGCGCTGAATTTAAGATTGCTGACAACTGTACGTTCTGACCAAGGCTTTTAGTTTGTGTTGTAGCACTATACCCAACCAACTGTTTAACTGGTTTTCCCACCATCTGATTCCAAGTTGTTTTATTGCTAGACTAGCTGGTTCTATTTCGATACCAACTGGTTGAAGTTGGTCGCATTTCCCGACCAGCTGTTTCGATTTTCAACCTAGAGTGATTTTTGCTGAGGATCAACTAGAATCATTTGGCAACCTGTTCGCTTCCAACTGGTTACAGTTAAAACCAGCTGAAAGCCAGCAGATTAGTTTCACCTGGTGTTTTGGATATCTTAGTTCTTTTTTGGTGTGCATTTTCAGCAAAATATCTAGCCTACTTGCTTCACTTGTTTGACTTTTGCATTCTTTACGTGTGCCAAATAAGTGCAGTTTCTCGGTGCCTGCTTACCTAATAGACAAAAAGTGGAGTCTAACAACCCCCTACTGAGGCCAAAGAGCAGTTCTGAGGCTCTGTCATAGTTGAAGCACCAACAAATGACCCAGTCAAAGCACACATTTCTCTTGTACACTGCTTCATGGTAGCAGTAACCATGCATAATTCGGCACTGCCGAGACAATTGCTTTTCGAGTTCGATGGGTGGTATTCGACAGTGATTTACCCAACACTAAAAGCAATGCTGCAAAGAACCAACACGCTACTGTGCAGCAAACCGTAGTTCCGGACAGCATGGCATTTTTCGTGCTGAAGCTGAGACCATGGCACCATATCAGAGGATGAATCTACTAAAAAAATTAGCAGTGGCTTAGCTTGGCTATGCCAGTTTATATAAAGCGCGAGCTAAGGTTCAGCTGATTGTTCTTAACTTTCCTGGTTGTCTAGGATTAGCTTTTCATGCTTACTGCTGGATGGACGGACAGACACACAGACAGATGGACACACACGCACTGGCAGATGGACAGACGGACTAGCGAGCCCCCTCTAGTATAAATAAATGCGCCAGTATATTATTCACGCCACTCCAGGAGCTTCCAAGCCCTTTCCGGCGCACCAGCTGTGCACCATGTGACGTCACAGCTCAGGGTAAGCCACGCGAAACTGCTCAACCTCGGCCAGTGTAAAAGTAAAAAAAAAAGAAATTGCTCACCTGTACCCTCGTATACCGTCATATCGATCACTACTTTTTTAGTAATGATAAAATAAAATATTACCCACGCACAAAAACCAAATATATATATATATATGTTGCAGGCATGTTTAATCTTCTAGCCGGCCAAGTAAGAACGAATTCATTTTTTAGACACTTTGCGAAAGACAAACACGGTCGAAGCAAGAAGTACACACGGACGAGCTCAATCAAAAACTTGTTTCTTTTTTTTTTTCGACGAGATCACGAAGATCACTGTGGTTATACCTGAGCAGATGCATTTTCAAAAATACTAGATTGCGCTCGTCCGTGTGTACTCGTTGCTACGTCCTTGTTTGTCTCGCGCAAAGTAGGAACATCCGAAATGAGAAGCGACCTCAAAAACTCCAAAAAGTAATCAGTAAATGCCGGTCATCGAAGCTGCACCTAGCTAAAGGTAAGCGAAGCTATACACTCATTTGCTGCGAACTGAATGAATCATTCAACAGCGACGCCAGTTTCAGTTCTAAACGGGCGCCTGAAACAGCCGCTATGTTTTCCTTTGAAGTAAACCACGCAAACACGGTAACGCTAAAGCTGAAAAATAGCGACAATAACAAACGCCACGGGTCTATCAGCGCACTGCGCATGCATATTGCGATCCTGTTAAGCACGCTAAACCGCTAAACTTATAGTCTACCTTTCTTTCTTTTTTCACATATCAAGACAGTTCACTGGGTTTGCGAAATCTGCGTCTTGCGTGCCTTCGCTGTCACTATGTGGACGCCAACACGTTGAGACGCGATCGTCGTCCGAATCCTACTATTCGGAAATTTTCATTGCTCTAGTCACTGCTGCAACTGCAGAGGAACAAAAATACAACAGTATTGGACATTTGGCTATTTGGTAAATAAGTACTTCCTTCTACAAAACTTCGGCAAACAAGTTTTTTTTTTCTCCAGTAACAATGGAAAAACTGCTGGCATGCGGCGCCCAAGTCCAAAGGATGACGCCATTTTCTAATTTCAGTTAACAAAAGTCAACCTTCTCTCGACCACTTTGAGCAAGCTTATTTTTTTTTTACTGCACCATCTGTTCAAGCTAAGAACTCGTAAATCTAACTTAACTGCGGCATCTCCAAAGCTACTTTCAGCGTAGCCGAGCTCTCCTTTTCAGTAGCAACAGTACCGTGCAGCATGTGCGTTTACCGAAGCCGAGGCTCACCCACGTTAAAATAAGCTCTTCGTCTTCGCTATATCTTTGGCACGGTGATTTCGGTGAGTATTGGGTTAAGCTGCCACCGCCATTCTGTGAACATGTTGCAGGTCGAAGCCTAAATTTCTGGTCTTCGAAAAAAGAAAGATTACAATCCTCGAACCACCTTTTATATTTGTTCCAGCAATGTCTACGTACAGCAAATCAAAATTTACAGTAATCTGCCCTTACTCATTAAGTTTGGATCGGGTCAGCACTGGTACCGACTTGGACCGCCGATGACGCTTGATGGTGGAGAACATTTTCGGCTTGAGCAAAAAATCTTCTGTAGCACGAATGTAGCAATGGCGTAAACCTGCAAAGGCTCACGGGAGTCGCCTTCCGCTTCAAGATATCCGTGGCGCGCTGTTTCACCGGACGCGTTTTTAGATGATGATGACAGCTTAAATATAGCTCGTAACCACTCAAAGAGAACCGGCAAAGAACTGATTACATAAGTTAGACATTTTCAGTGTTGAATATTTATGAGAAAAATAACGTACGTAAAACGAAAAGAGTGTACTAAGTGTTTTTCTCCCGTTCTGACCAGACGGTATAGACGGTTTTTCCAGAGCCTGCCGGTCTCTAGCAACATTGTGCGGTCACCGGAAACCCGCTCTGCAAACTTTCGGTTTCGCTTGTTTTTGCGTGGTTTTAGCGTTTGTTGCTGGCCGCGGCTGCTTGTGTTCCGATGTTTTATGCGGATACCAATTATTCCGATGAAGCGCTGGCAACTCGAGCATAGCTGTGTCAAGCCAGTATGCAGTGTACATGCCTAAATTAATTTTATATGCTAGTCAAAACGTTGTTTTCCGACCGATGACGATAGAAAGAACGCCTGCGTTGTAGCGATCACGCGAGAAAACTGGATTCCCACTAAGAGCATATAGGTTTGTTCTGCACTTCATCAAAGGCAATGCGAAGCTCAGCGCAAACTGGTGGCACGGAGGCGATACTCAGACTTTAGGCTAGTCGAAGACGCCCGGTTACAGGGAACACATCATGCATTCACTGTCGTGTTCCACCCGTGGCACATCAGTGTACTGACGCCTGAAATGGGCAGCAAAACGGGAAAGCTAACACTGAAAGTCCATCGCAAAGGTGTTCACTTTATAGTTTGAGCGTTATCAATTATGTGCACTGTTCGAAACAACGCGGGACGCAAAGTACCCGCGCCTAACATGAATCACCGCGCGTGTACGTCGTGGTGTGTACGTTTCGTTGTCGTTGCATTTGATTTTTTAAAGCGACGCCAGTGAGTGGGCTCTCATATGTGCGTGCAAATGACTCATCGCCTGTATTTCTGCCGCTAATGAACCTTGCCGCATTCTCATTAATGTATTTTTTGGGTGTGAACATCGACTGTAAATTTAGGTAGGTTCACCTTGAAAGTTTGATTCATGAATAGCTTACTCGTGAGCAAGCCACAATAGTTCGCGTGACCCTGCAGTCGCAATTGACGTCATCACATCAGCACAATTTATAATTTCTCAGTCACATCAACACTTCGGATCGCGAGCGATTCCGATCGCCGCTGATCTCTTTAAAAAGTGTCCGGTGTGACACAGGCGCAGAAATAAGCGTTTTATCCTGACGTTGCATGCTTTGACGAAAACACAAATATGTTCGGGGTTCAACAGGAGGAAGGTTTCCAGTTCTAGTCTAAAAGCTGAATTGAACAACTTCACAATGAATCGAGTGACTCTTCTTCTGCATGTCGACGATGTGGATGCGCTTTGAAGACGCGGACAGGGAAAAGACAGGTGTGCGCTGTCAAGTCCCGGTCCGCGTCTTCAAAGCGCATTCACATCATTGCCATGCAGAACCAACTGGTCCAATTAGGTTCGCTGACAAACTTCTCCTGCAGTTTATGCATTTTCTGTTTGTATAGGCGCGATCACTATCAGAGTTAACACGGAGCAGGGGCCGCGCTCATCGGAACGCCACGACGGATACTTTGCGCGGCGCCCATCGACCACGCGAGCAGTGAGCCCCTTTATGTAGCCGCTAGACGTTGCTGCAAACACATCCTAAGGAACGCGCCAGAAATAACAGAGCAGCAAACTGAAACACGCCCCGAAAACACCGCCGGAACCATTGAAAAAGCATTGCCGGAAATGCTGCACCGTAAATCTGCTGGAGTAGGCTGTTCGACGCGAGCCAGTTTGTTTGCAAACACTGAATTATTTTGACTACAAATGGACGTGATTAAAAATAATTTACACTAATAATATTCATAATAAAAAAGAAATATGGCTCGTAACCACTCTGAGGGATTGGGCAAGAACTGATTACATGAGTTAGACATTGAGTATTGAATCTTTATGAGAAAAATAACACACGTAAAATGAAAAGAGTACTGCAATAAGCGTTTCTTCTCCCGTTCTGACCACAGAGTACAGTCATTATCTTGACTACAAATGAATGTGAAAGAAAAATTAAATATACTGATATTATCAGTATATTCAATTTCGTTTTTTTTTTCCTGTGAAAGTTGACCGCTGATGACGGATTGTGTGCCGGCTGTATCCTCGCTTTGTGCGCTTTGTAGGGAGGCGCATATACCTTCTGTGTACAGAAGAGGTAGATTTCGTTGCGTGTGGTTAAGGTTGTTCGAAGTTGCTCGGATATGCCAGTCTTTCAGTAGATGTCATCTTCGATGATTCGTTTCGGTGGCGAGGACTACAGTTTGAGAAAAGTTTGCCCTGCAGCCTGCGTCCTCGGAGTGCGCCCCTGAGTTTTTCCGTTAAGGGGTTTCGTTCTCTGGCAAATTTGCGCACGTCGTGTTGGTGTTGCCCTGGCTGTCGAACTGTTTACCTTCACAGAAGTAGACGCGCTTTTCGTAGGAACCCAAAGCCGACACGTGCGGTCCGCACAGACGGATAACTTCTCCAGCGGCAATGCACAAGGAAAGCATCTGGAATCAATAAAGGAGCTGCTATGGTGTGAAAGACGAAAAAAAAAAGACTCGAAGGAACGCGAGGGCGAAGTGCAAAGCTGTACAAATGGGGCAAGTGCGCGTGCGGGGGAGGGAGCGCTGAGTTGTTCTGGTAAAAGGGTAGGTTTGAAGAAAGGAAGAAGAGGGAAGCAATGCCAGGAAAGTTGCAGTGTAACTTTCGCAGCTGGTGGTCGCTGTGAAGGCATGTAAATATTTTAGTATCACCCGTAAAGTTAAAGCATCAAAAAAATTTCGGGGGGGGGGTCAAACCCCCTCAACCCCCCCCCCCTAGTTACGGGCCTGAAGCAGAGTTCACACTGTGGGTGAACAAATGCTGCCAGATCAAAGAAAAGAATCGCCCAGCTTGTGCTTTACAGGCCTTAGATATGTGCAACCGCGACTTTTTTCCGAACATCCACAGCCTACTTTCTATCCTGGCGACTTTACCCGTGTCGACGTCGACCCCGGAACGGACTTTTTCCACACTGAGAAGGCTGAAGAGCTACCTTCGAAATCATATGAACAACGACAGATTGACCGGACTAGCACTGCTCAGCATCCATCGAGAACTTCAAGTGACCCGAGATCAAGTCCTCACAGAATTTTGCAAGTTGCCGAGAAGGAAAAACTTTCTCGTTTAAACTTCCCTCTATGTTTCAATAGTCGATTAAAAGCTAAACCCTGGTAGCCCAAGCTTCAACCCTTCTATCCTTTCGCAATTACGAGGAAACTATCCAGCAAGCAGAATGTGCGAACGGTAACAAGAAGATCGGAATGTCGGGCGACTTGTTTGTTTGCTTGCATACATGCTGTCACGGACTGCCATTTTTGTGACCCGGCGTAACAGCAAATTAACGGGCGCCGCACTCCCCCGCTGACCAGTGGAACCGTTCGCTCATGAAAAGACTGGCCTTTAGTGCAGGGAAGTACTGAATGGGGTGTTCTTCTTCAAACGTTAGTCGCCGATGTTTGATCCTTTGTACCTACGGCGGCGTCGGCAGGGTCGTCAAAGGCCGCGATGCAGCCCGAACTAGCTGTAGACTGCAAGACGCACCAGCTGAAACCAAGGAAACTGACCATTCCCACGGGCAAAACTGCTTGTGGACAAGCCGTATGAGAGAACCCCAACAGGTTGTCACTCTCGCTCAGTTGAGGACCCTCTCCTAATTAAAAAGGGACGTGGTCAATATATTTTTAGGGTGGAGTTTCTAACAATGAAACGAGCATGATTGGACCCATGTAGAGGTCTCTTTTCCCCCAGGACAAGAATCAGGGGACACGGAGGTCAATTTAGGAGCAGGATTTCGCCTTGCTAAGCAGTCTAGTTGCTGACCAACATGGTGTAGAAGGAGATCAAGAAGTATCCCTTAAGTGGTTGTGGCTCCGTGTCGGCTGGCCACCTAAACTTAGCCATTCGTCTAGTTGTGACGCGAAATTAACGTCTGTAACGTAGGCATCGGTACTTGAATCTCGAGTAAGCTCAACCTGCCCGAGATCGGCTTCAAGAACTAGCCTCCCGGAAACACCAGCGCTGCAACACCGCCGACATCGCAGTTGTGCCAGAACTCTCTCTGACTTCTCGCATCCGATCGTCGTGGACTCGACACTGCCGGTCATCACAGGTATCCCTTCACCTGTTTATACCTTCGGACTTTCTCATCTGTAGTTTTATTGTTGGTTTGTTTTGTGTAGTTTGTAATACTTCTCTCTTGTATGCTGATTTATTGAATTTATATGTATTTTGTTAGTTGGTATTAAGTGTTGTACTAGATTCCTCTGCAATATTCCTAGATCCCTCTGCAGTGCTGCAATATCACTAGAGTTTTGTTTTTCCCCACATACGTCTCTGATCTCTTCACTGTCTCTGCTTAGGTACGGAACGACCTAACCTGCTGCCATTCCCATCGCCGAGTTCGCGCTGGCGATGCTAGAGTGGCAGCTTGTAACACATACATACCGTTTTTGTACCGCGGTTACATTGTGTTACTTCATCAGGAGCCATTGGTCGCGGTGTCCCCGGCTTTGGTGGTGCTATTGTTCAAACTTATTTCTTGCTTTAACCAAAATTCGAGGTTGACATACCAATTTCTTTATTCGGGTACAAATAATTGAAAAGTACCATCGAATTATTACAAGTAAGCGATGTACTTGTTTTATTCACGAAAATAAGCCAGTATAAATCTTAAAAAATGGCAGCCGTTCTACACGCAAACCCCCCTCTCGAAAAAAATTCCTGGGTACGGTCCTGCTGTAGCCTCACAGGAGACAAGACTGCTTGTCGAAACATTTGCTTTGACACCTTATGTTAACAGATTTTTCATATTGTCAAGCTTCAATCTTTCAAGGGTCAGTTTAGTCCACCTGCATCAATCCGAACTGGTTCACAGCTGTGCACGAGAAGTTCAGAGCTTGCGCGGCAAGAGTTCAGCAGTGCGACATCACAAGTGAATGACAAGGTGCCGACAACGTGGAATCCTTATTTTTGTTTGCTTAACTTAATGAGGTGCAAACATCTTGGCAAAACCCGCCGCATTTGTAGAGGTGGGTACAGCGCCTACGTCTAATGCTATGTTGTTTGTTAAGCTGTGCGAGAGGCTGCACCAAACCAGCGCCGTCAGAGCAGAAGGTACAGGAAAGTCATGTAATAGTTTTGGTGCTGTACCTCTCCTGTGCTTTTTGAAATGAATGGCAAGATTTAGACCATTGCTGCGTCACTGAAACGAATGAGGAGGTGCAGCACTTTGTGAAATGGATCATGTGGTGCAGGTGAATCGAACAAATCCTTAAGCACACAAGCGTCTTAGCGTTTCACCCCCCTCGAAATATGGCTACAGTGGCTGGGATCAAACAACGTGTTGTTGAGCTCAGCAGCGCCACACAATCTAACTAATAGTGTTACAGTTTCAACATTATTGAAGTGTAGATTCCATGCCACGGTAGGCAGGCAATGCTTGTAGCCAATCTAAAGCACCTCTCCACAATATGTGCGGTAAAACATTCACAAGTACAGCATTACATGCGTGAGGTTAGAGATGACCTGTTGTAGTGGACATTCAGATGTTTCAACGTGCTGGCAGAGTGGACATTCAGGGGTAGTCGTCCTGTCATTGCATGGCAGTCTGGAAAAACAAGTAACATCACCAGATATCAATGCACGAAATCAATGCATAATCAATGCATAAAATTTTCCAAAGTAAACAAATAAACTCAGTTAATTAGTAAACAGCAGTATTTTATACATATATGTAGTGGTACCTCATAACACGTATATCACACAGGGCCGCTTCTTCACAAAGCATGTCATGTAGCAGGTTCCTTGTACACATTTGCTTCCATGTCAGGTGGGCCAGGAGGCTGTGGCAGAAAAAGAAGTATTTCTCATTTATGTGACACTTCCTTTGTCACACTATAGCAAAACCAGACCCAGAATTATGTGATGTTTCTCAAACGCGACTGCAGTAAGCTATTAACTAGTAGGTTTTTTGCACTAATATATGGGCTAGCTAAGAAGACACAAACGAGGCGACAGTGATTTATTTGCCTTCATTTATCGCAACGGCCTGGTTGGTGTTACCTGGTGATAGAATTTCAGAGTTAACTATTGAGTCAGCGACTCGTTCCCACGTGAAGCCATGCACGCCGCAAGTAACGCACGTTTTTCCGCTTACAGATTGAGACGTTCAACAATTTTAAATTTTAATATTGCAATGCGCTGCCACCGTGTGACACCTACGCAGTCATTGGCAAAAGAAGCTATATATGTTGAAATGAACCAACTAGCAATGTACTGAAGAAGAATGGCTATTTGGGCTAGTTGGTTTGAATTCATGGTAATAAGGGCTGCAGCGCTCGTGTTGTCCTCTTTGCCTTCCGTGCCTCGCCTTTCGTCTGTTTCTTCTAGCATCTTCGTGCTCGCGCTGCAGCCCTTATTACCATGAACCAACTAGCCCCGCAAGCAACCATCCTTAAAAAACTGAAGTGGTTTCTACTCACCGACCCGGGTTTCCAACGGGTGTTCACCCGATGAAAGCTTCAACGGTCGCTTCATTTCCCGAAAGTCACTCGAATTCCCTTGGCGAAAGCATTTGAACGAGCTAACATAAACAGAATGAGAAAGAATGTGTCGGTCGGCAGAGGCTCGAAATATTTACAGCGAAACGAAACAGTCCGAGACACATCCGAACGTGCCGCGAGCCGTTACCTGCCGTCGCAACCGTTGGCCGCCGCAAACTTTGAAATGAGGATAATGATGTCGATAGGCTGCTACTGACATCGAGTCAGCTGGAGCAAAAACTATTACAAAAAGTTGAATGACGCAGCACAAGTTTAAGAAAAACTACTTGCTAGAAAAACAAAATGTTTTTATGTGTAGCGATACGCAAACATGAAGTATTTGATCAATTTAAAATAAAACTTGGCCCCGACGAAGGCGCCTCTACAAAAAAGTGCAATAGCGCGTGTGGCGAGAGAGGTTAGTAAATACACTCTAGGTGTTTGAAGCAGAAACGCGCAGTGGTTAGAGGTGTGCGCCGACTAGGTGGGCGCGCCGCCGCCAAAAGTTTTCGCCACGTCGTTGCCGCTGACGCGAACTGATCGGCGCACCGCCGCCGCCGCCTGACGTTTTTCATCGGCGCAATCGGCGCGCCATTTATGCGCCAGTACTGACTTTTCACAGATTTGTCTTCTTTTTCATTTTGATTCATAGCTTCGTTTCACATTTTATGTAGCCAGTAAAAATCAGGCTTCTTAGTTATCTTCATCCAGCTTCAGAGACCAAGAGTACCACTATGAACAGCAGCACAGGTTCGGCGGCCGCTGCATGAAATGACATATTGGACAAATTGACAAAAAATAAATGCAACAGTTACAGTAAGGCATAGACACCGCCATCTTAGGCTTAAAAGCAATTTTTGCTGTTTTTTGTGTCATAATTAGCTATGATTACGGTCATACGACGTTGAATGTAATGGCCCAGCGTTTTGATGCGTGCGAGTTCACCATAGCACTATTCGAATATTCATACGGATGCAAAACGGCATCATTATCAGTCCAAGATGGCAGCCTATAATTGTGCCCGAAACAGTTCGTATATACAGAAGAAATGAAGTGGTAGCAGTGCAGCACGAATGCAGCGCGTTAGATGAAGAACTACATAAAGCCCCGAAGGATGAAATCGAAAGAGAGAAGTTTAATGAAGATTAAAAGCGTCGAGGCATAATACATGCTCGAACCTACTCAGGGTACATCAGCACCTGTCCGCGGTATTAAAGTTGATAATTTTCGACGATGACCACTTATAAGCAGCGTCTGAACATGCTGCAGAAAATATTCACCATCTGTTTTATTCTTCAACTTATCTATTTGTACCGGCCTTTTAAGACATTGGATATCTGGGATGAAGATGCCAAGGCAGTAAGATGGCAAGAGAGAGAAAGGAAGGCTGGGGGATTAACCATATCTTGGCATCCGGTTTGCTGCCCAGCACTGGGGGTGGAGAAGTAGGGGCAAGAAAGGGCGTGTAGAGAGACAGAAAGGAAAACGCATGTGCACTCAGGAGTAAGATGGCAAACTTAACAGAGGATTTTTTACATTCTGTACAGACAGGGCGAGAGATCTCTTGCAATTGAGCTGGGTGGCTCACTATAAAGTGTGCATTTTGACTAAATCAGGGAATGGGTCCAGAATGCGCTGTTGAATCACGAGACACACACAATCATTTCTGACGGTGCCGCTCACACTCGCTCAAGTCAAGATCTTTGATTGGGGCGTGGCCACCACACTGCATCTGTGACACCAAGAAACCATTGTGATCGTCTCGTCGAACGTATTATGTTGTCGGAATGCCACCTCACTTCCCGGCTAAGATGGACAATACACGGCGGACAGCAGGCTGGCAGCCCTTCGGTGACTTGTTTGATGAACAAAGAACGCGGCCCTCCCCCGTCGGCCCAGGCGCCGCGCGTAACAACGGCTATCCAGTGGTGAGAAGCGGCGTAATAAGCTTGTCTGAGGCCACCAGTTTTAAAAATAACAAAACAAAATTTAAAAAAAAACTTGCCAGTAGAGACTTTACAAAAGACGGCTGGATCCATCAAAAATGCAGAGACCGAAATTGAGCGACATGTCATATATGACATAGTCCAGCAAACTAGTTTTCATCACATAACTTGAACGGACCTACTGGCACTGGGAGAAGTTAAGAATGATTGTCGCTGACAGATGTACTTCTGTTGCGAAGGTAATGCTCAAAATCAACCAAACAAAACTTGACATTATATTCAAGTCTTGATAAAAAAGTAAGTCAAGTTAGAAAGCTCCTTAGGTGGCCAAATAATAAATTACTTCACCATACTTTATGAAGAAGTAATTTGCAAATAAATAATGCAACCGCTGTTTAATTGACATTCAATGACGTGACCGCAATCAACGGTGTGTCGTCGCTATAAAAACTGGAAAGTTATATGTGAACACGATCGAGCGAATGCGGTGGAGAACGAATATGCCACGTAATAAAAGCGATGTGATGTTGCACATTTTCATCTTAACAACTCCGTGCCCTTTTGCTTGCTCGTGATGTATTCGAAGGAGCTGGCCAAGTGTTAGGTAGAAGTCAAGCAGAGTAGCCGGTGCTGATAAGAGCAACGTTTATATACACTATTTACACACTAAAGGTAGCGTAATACTATATGTTGATGGTAGCGTCATGGAAGCTTGGTGATAGCTTCTGAGAGCTGGTTCAGAGCGTCTCGGTGCTCGCGTTTTAAGTCGTGGTCTTCCTAAAATTCTCTGCAGAAGAAAACAATGGACAGTTTGCAATAATCTGCAAGGCAGCTTTTCTGTAGGGTTAGTTTTCCAACCAAAAACTCTCCTTCACAGACTGCTTTTCTCGCTCGTTTTGTTTTTGCCATTCACCTTTTTGAGATCTTGTTGTGCTCGCGTGCCTTCGCTGGAATTAGGAGGGGTGACATTTTGTTGTACTCGGGTGCTCGCGTGCATTCGCTAGAATTCGAAAAGGTAAATGCACAATGAGGGAGAAAAGCAGTCTGTGAACGAGAGTTTTTGGTTGTAAAATAAACCTTACAGGAAAGCCGCCTTGCATATCACTGTAAACGGACAGACTGCATGTCCATTCAGTTAAGGGCAGTCCAAAAAAATTGCCATCATCTCCGTTTCCCACGTGGTGGGGGTAGTGGTTAGAAGAAGGCGCCTAATTTCTGCAGCCCAGCAGGGAGCACGGCGCAGCGAATATGGATAAAAAAACGAGCGGGAGAAAGAGAGAGAAAGTCAAAGACTGCCTCCTTTTCTACCCAGGAAATAGAAAGGATGCACGTTCAGTTCGTCCCACGGCGAGAGAGAAACACAACGTAGGTCATAATGCAATAATACGAACAACACAGCACAGTGCAATAACGCTGCAACTTGCATCGCACGTGCAGAATAGGGTCTGCAGCGCTATGCAGGCTAGGGCCAGGGGGAGTGGAAAACTTGAAAGCACCACAGAGTGTGGGAAACATACCTGACGACGGATCCCAAGCTCTCGGCTAATTGTTCAGCGCGTCTCGTGGCACGTCAAACAAATCAAGCAGCCTCGATTTCCAACAGCTCTTCCTAGGCCATCAGTCAGTCAGGCGTGTCCAAAGAGGTTTTGACGAGGGGAGCCAACAGCCCTAAAGAATTCGAAGTACGACTTTCGTGTTGTCGCCTCTTTTGGCGCACCTCGAGAGCGTTTACCCGGAACAAAACAGGGTTGGCTTAGCGGCAATCGTCCCTCGCGTCCAAGCGGCGCCGAGCCAAAGAGGCGGATCTTAACATCTTCTACAGACACACGCACACAAGCACGCACAGTTTCACTCCGAGAGGGAATTGGTAGTGGTCACAATGACGTACGTAACGTGCATCTGCTATAAAAAGGCGTGCAGTGTATGCCATTGCTTCTTCTCTGAGAAAGTCTTGGAATTCTAGTAGATTTTCATTATATAGCTGAAGTATGAGGCGGTTAATTGTTAGTCGCATATATTTGGGTTAAAGTACTACAAATATTTATTCGCCACGCATGATTTCTGGAAATGATACTCCTGAATGATGCGCCAAGAAAAAGGAAATTGCTCCAACATTTTTTTTAACTAAGCTCGCACGTGGGAGTACTTGTTTTCTGTCTGTGCTTTTCCATGGTTCATGAATGTTAAGCCCCGCTGCCGCTTCTATAGAATGGCGTACAATAAGCCGTATCAACGCTGTGACAGGATTTCCTACAGAATACCAAGCATTCGATCACCAGACATTTTCCCTCCGGCATATTTTGATTAAAAGAAGCGACATATTTTTGCTGAAAACCCGGTTGATGCACTGGGGCCCGGTGCACAGATGTTGCACACTACAACTCTTGACCATCGCGAACACGAAGATGACAAAAAAAGCCTATATGCTATTGTCTGTACGGCCGGTGTAACGAAACCCTCTAGTCTTGAGGTTGGTGGGTTAAACCATGCCCTTTGCTCATTGCTATTTTTCATCATGGCATTTGTCTATTCACTGAGTGGTGCTATGTGAAGCACGCGGCAGTAGTGCCGATGTGCTTTTGGTGCTGGTACAAAAAGAAAACTAGCTAGCTTGTATCTCTTTTTCAATGAGTCCTTCAATTAAACCTATTCTAGGGGGCTGCATAGAAGACTATACGCATGACGCAGTTGGAAAAGTAAAGCACGTTGCAAGAGACCACTTCTGCTAATTGAAGGACTTGTAGACCATCAGCATCTAGACTGTGGTGTTCTGCAGAAAGATGTTGAGCCAATGACGCGCCGCATTAGGTTCTAAATTTAACATTGATGTGTCCAGAGCGCATTTGCTAGCAGCCTGCCCTGTGTACCGACTGTAAGTTTTTTTTTTTCAAAAAAGGTTTTTTTTTGTTTTAAGTCAGCTAGATAATTTTAAATTGGCGTTCTACTGATCTCAGTCTTCGCATGTGTTTATATTAAGGTGGTTTGTTGTGGTGGTTCCTATCATTAAGTGCAATCCTAGCATTAAGTACAAGCTGAGTGGACGCGAGAAACATCTAGAGAGTATATAAAGCTCTGTAAGTACTTATTCAAATTATTTCCGCGCAAGTATTAGCTTTGGTCATCGAGGAATTCGAATACTTTTAGAGTGCACCACGTGGATCTCTTGTGACACTGTGAAGGAATACTGACGTGTAAGCACCTGGTTCATTACATCCGAAGAATAATAAATTGATAGAGAACAACGAGCAAATAATCCGCGAAAATAAAAAACAGGTATGTTTCGCGGCGGATTGGTTGCAATTATAAACCAACGCATGATTACTGGTTAATGAAACATGGTCCCTCAAATACTATTCAGGTTAGTTCATAACTGTGACTTTGCTATGCAATATTTTTTTTCATGGATTATTTGCTTTTGTCGCACAGGTTGGTATCACTTCCCGGTAAGCGGAGCGCTGCACGTGGTTTAAATGCACCTGGGTAGAGTTCGCATTTTTTGTTGACTAAAGCTATAATAATGTGGCACTCGAAACGCCGAAAATCGAAATGACGAACTATTGGAATGCCGAAAGTTAGTACACCGAAAAATCAAAAAGCCGATTAAACAAGATACCGAAAGTGTAAAATGTCAATGGCGCTGTTCTTTCTTCTCTTCTGCTCTTCCTGCTTCACGATATGTTTTTTGCGCCTCAGTCTTCTGCACCAAGTCAAAAAATCAAAACACCTATCTACCGAAACGCTGAAATATCAAAATGTCTGTGCCACCTAGCTATACTGGAAGATGAGGTACCTACCTAAATTAGAGGTTACGCCAGCACACTCTTTCACCCTCATTTCCAGTTGTCCCTTTACATTTATCTCAAGCCTTCATACAAATAGCAAACTATATATTTTCCACCTGCAATCGCACATCAGAGTGATTTCTTGCTTATCGCAAACAGCTTGTGTGCAATTCGTTGTCGAAAAATTGAAATGTAATTGTCCGTGTTTCCCAGAGCAGCATCAAGCGATTTTGCAAACAGAACGCAAACAGAGCATTTCGGAAAGATTTCTGGATGCTTGTATGACAGAAAAATAGCAGCAATATTGTTCAGCTTTTGACACCTGGAACAAACGATTTTGCTTAAAATGAAAACCAAATTCGCCATTCAAACGAGCAAGGTTATAGTAAATTTCGCAAACAACACTCAGACTACACCCTGTGGAATACGGAAAGATCCCACGTACGGCATAGGTTGGCAAAATAAATGGAACTCACTCAGACTAACTCAATAACCATATATAAAAATATTTTGCTTCGGACTCACTCGGACTTAAAATGAGCGATATTCGGCGTGGTCCGGCTCATACAATAAACGTCAAAGGAGCACCATTAAAAAACACATGTGAAAGAATTGCAATTACCAAGCAACCTACATATATATATATATATATATATATATATATATATAGTGCTGCGATCCCTGTCTATGCCTTTGGAGCTACGATCACGTACCCAGCACCTCCACCAAATTGTTAAAGCGTTTATTAGCCGGCAACGAGCGAGAATATACAATGGCGACAGTCACAGCCAAGCACGGGTTCTCAGCGCGAGCGGCGTCCTTGTTGGGTAGCCCCACTACAAGGTACTCAAGAGTTCGACCCATTTCAGAGTTCGGAGGCTTCGCTACAATTTATATATATATATATATATATATATATATATATATATATATATATATATATATATATATATATATATATATATATATATATATATATATATATATATATATATATATATATGAATACGAAAGGCTGTGGCAGCATGTGTCGGCAGCTATAATGCGCGGGGACCAGGTGGCTGCCACCGAGGAGAAGACCATCTTAGAAGAGGCGCAGCGAAGGAGCGCACAGGAGAGGCAGGCACGCATGGAACCTTGGATGCCTCGTTTCTTCATCCAAGACCTCCTCACGGGCGACTATATCTACAAGTATGCTGAGTAAGCCTACATTCGCAACACGGCAAGTTTGAACGTTGGGCCCCTTCGATTTGTTGAACCAGACAGCCAAGGACTGCTGCTGCGCATATTCGCTAAATGCAATGCCTTAGTGATATCCTGCGGAGTCTGGAAGAATAAATTGAAGAGGCTGTTGAAACAGTGTTGAAACAGTGGAGTTGTGTGCTCAGTAGGCTTGTGAGAAATGCTTCGAATAATCGAAGGAAATAGTAGAGTATTCGAATTCGCTTCGATTTGAATTTAAAATATTGAATATTTTGAAGTATTCGACATGAACGAATAGGTGTGTACTAAACTGCATGTAACCGTCTGTAAAGGTGGTTTCACTTTAGTATAGCGGCGATAAGCCGTGAAAGCATGTATTTAGATAAAATTTGCTCTGTTGCGAAGCCCCACTTCAAATTTAAGGGGGCTCTGCAACACTTTTTGAGCATAGTCAGCAAACGCTGCCGATCAGTAGTCGAGGTTACCGAGAACGCGCGAACTAAATATTATAAAGCAGCTCGTGACCTGGAAGCCACAATAAATTCTAAAAGTCGGATAAAAATTGCTCTCTTCTCTCGGCAAGTGATGCCACAATGTCAGAAATCGTTCGTCGCAGCCATTGTAGCAGCCATTGGCTGATTTTAGCATGGGGCGCTCGGTCGTTATTGGGGCCACTGCGAGTGGCTACGACATGTCCACTCGTACGTGCGCCATCACACTGAAAAGCCGCATGTTCAGAGAAAAAAAAAAGAGAAAGAGTGCTCAAGGTCACGACACACATGTGATGTATTTTGTTTCCCCATGCCATTTCCCCCGGCTTTGCTTCAAACGCTTTCGTCGGGACGAGAAGAGAGAATGCAATTGCAGCATGTGTCAAATCTTCGCAACTCAACACATACTGGACAGATATTAAAAATTGTTGCGGCGGTTCATTCATAAAGTAATAAGCTTCTTTAGTGAATCCATTTCTTGGAAAACTGTTGCAGGGTCCCTTTAAATGAACATATTATCCTCAAATTGATTGATCATTTTCTAAGCTTAAAAGCTTGTTTTGCCGTCTTATACACTCTAGCTGAATTGCCGTGTTTTACTTTCTAGCTGTAATGGATAATGTTGCAATTTTACAGGTTATCGCTTGCATCCTACTGTAAGTCAAATCCGGCTACTTCTCAAAGTTGTTATCTTGCCTTCCTCTGAATGAAGATGAAGTGCAACAAAGAAGCTGTTTCCAAACAGTGTATGCGAATGTTAATTGCAAAAGGCTAAGCGACTTATCCTTTTTTGGCATTACTGCATTTTTCTTGCTCACCCCGAAAACGTTTCCATAATATTTGCTTCGCATAATAAACGCACCCTCAACTTTGCGTGTTTTTTTTTCCTTACGATCGCTTTTATTTTTGCTAATAAGCTACCGGGAAACTTCTAACTCATACAGTGCAAAGCCCTAGTTGTAGACCTGTCGCCGCTCAGGTTTCATCAGGACAGGAGTAATAGTACCGGAATTATTTCGTGACCAAAATTAAGCCTAATCACTAAAAAGATTATTTTTTAACATCACCTCACAAACGAATTCAAATTTTGTCCGCTTAATATATTAATAAACAGCACCCCATAGGCTGATCGGAGGCCCAACTCTGTACTCTCTAGGCCCTTAATTAAGGGGGTATTCAGCAGAAATATCATTTCATAAATTTTTTTTATAAAAATAACCACAAACTTGACTGATACACCGCTGAAACCTACATTTAGAACATAACAATCCGGGTGCGGCGATGATGTAGTGGTTAGAGCATCCGCCTCGCATGCAAGAGGTCCGTGGTTCAAATCCCGGTGCCGCGCAGTTCCCAACCAGATTTAAAAAAAAATCCGCGTCTTGATGGAACTGCATTAAGATGCCTGCATGGGGTGCGGCCTCACCGGTAACCACCGCCGGGAACGCACTCCCTCACCAGAGAAGGATTGGCCGCCCTGGTGCAGTATCTGGCCACTACCTCCCACATGAATACGTCAAATAACTCACGGCCCTCAGTCCCCAGCAGCTGCGAAGCAACTGACCACGGCGCTGGTCAGATCTGCAACGCAGCAGAGGGTGCTAAAAATCTCTGAATCCCGACAGGCCGCCATTGGAACCTGAGCTTGGTAACATTTAACGCTAGAACCTTATCTAGTGAGGGAAGTCTAGCTGTACTATTCGAGGAGCTGGAGGGTGTTAAATGGGATATGTTAGGGCTCAGTGAGGTTAGGAGGACAGATGAGGCCTATACTGTGCTACAGAATGGGCACGTCCTTTGCTATCGGGGCTTGTCAGACAGAAGAGAACTGGAAGTGGGGTTCCTAATTCACAGAAACATAGCTGGCAACATAGAGGAATACTGTAGCATTAATGAAAGGGTGGTAGATATTGTAATGAAACTGAATAAAAGATACAAGATGAAAGAAGTACAGGCTTACGCGCCTACATCCAGCCATGATGTCGCTTCAGTTGAAAGCTTCTATGAAGACGTGGAATCGGCAATGAGTAAGGTAAAAACACAGTATACTATAGTGATGGGCGACTTTAATGCAAAGGTAGGGAAGAAGCAGGCTGGGGACCAGGCAGTAGGAGAATATGGCATCGGCACTAGAAACGCCAGAGGAGAGCTACTAGTAGAATTCGCAGAACGCAATAATTTACGGATTTTGAATACCTTCTACCGAAAATGAGGAAACAGCAAGTGGACATGGAGGAGCCCTAATGGCGAAAATAAGAATGAAATAGACTTTATAATGTCTGCACACCCAGGAATCGTGAAGGATGTGGAAGTGGTTGGCAAGGTATGATGCAGT
This sequence comes from Rhipicephalus annulatus, assembly GCA_013436015.1. Classification (NCBI taxonomy): domain Eukaryota; kingdom Metazoa; phylum Arthropoda; class Arachnida; order Ixodida; family Ixodidae; genus Rhipicephalus; species Rhipicephalus annulatus. The sequence continues at coordinate 885,081 of WOVY01009274.1, forward strand.
GACCATAAAATGGTACGGTCTCGAATTCGCCTAGACTTGAAGAAGGAACGACAGAAACTGATACGCAAGAAGCCAATCAATGTGATAGCACTGAGAGGGAGAGTACAGGAATTCAGAGTGTCGCTGCAGAACAGGTACTCGGCTCTTAGTGAGGAAACCAACCTTAGCGTAGATACAATGAATGATAATCTGACGAGTATCATTACGGAGTGTGCAGTGGAAGTTGGAGGCAGGGCAGTTAGACAGGACACTGGCAAGCTTTCCCAGGAAACAAAGAACCTAATTAAGAAGCGTCAAATCATGAAAGTCTCAAGTACAACAGACAAAATAGAACTGGCAGAGCTTTCGAAGTTGATTAATAGGCGTAAGGTATGCGATGTAAGAAGGTATAACATGGAGAGAATTGAACATGTTCTGAAAAACGGAGGAAGCGTCAAAGCAGTGAAGAGGAAACTTGGGATAGGCAAAAGTCGGATGTATGCACTAAGGGACAAAGAGGGCAAAATAACTACCAATATGGATAGGATAGTTAAAATAGCGGAGGAGTTTTACAGAGATCTGTACAGTAGCCGAGACAACCACGACCTTAATACTATAAGAACTAGCAGTAACCCAGATGACACCCCACCAGTAATGATAGAAGAAATCAGAAAAGCTTTGGAGAGCATGCAAAGAGGCAAAGCTGCTGGTGAGGATCAGGTAACATCAGATCTGCTGAAAGATGGAGGAGAGATTGTGTTAGAAAAGCTAGCCACCCTGTTTACGGGGTGTCTCCTGACGGGAAGGGTACCAGAGTCTTGGAGGAACGCTTACATCATCTTAATACATAAAAAAGGAGATGGCAAGGACTTGAAGAATTACAGGCCGATCAGCTTGCTCTCTGTAGTATACAAGCTATTTACAAAGGTAATTGCTAACAGAGTAAAGAAAACATTAGAATTCAATCAACCAAAGGAACAAGCAGGATTTAGAACAGGCTACTCAACAATTGACCACATTCATACTATCAATCAGGTAATAGAGAAATGCTCAGAGTATAACCAACCACTATACATAGCCTTCATAGATTACGAGAAGGCGTTTGATTCAGTAGAAATATCAGCCGTCATGCAGACACTGCGGAATCAGGGCGTAGATGAAGTATATATAAACATTCTGGAAGAAATCTACAGGGTATCAACTGCTACCATAGTGCTTCATAAAGAAAGCAACAGAATATCAATCAAGAAGGGTGTAAGGCAGGGGGACACAATCTCCCCAATGCTATTTACCACGTGCTTACAGGAGGTTTTCAAAAGCCTAGGATGGGAACAGCTAGGGATAAGAGTTAATGGAGAGTACCTTAGTAACCTGCGCTTCGCCGATGACATTGCATTGCTGAGTAACTCAGGGGACGAATTGCAACTCATGATTACGGAGTTAGACAAGGAGAGCAGAAAGATGGGTCTTAAAATTAATCTGCAGAAAACGAAAGTAATGCACAACAATCTCGGAAAAGAGCAGCGCTTCGAGATAGGTAATAGTGCACTTCAAGTTGTAAAAGACTATGTCTATTTAGGCCAGGTCATAACCGCGGAGCCGAACCACGAGATTGAAGTAACTAGAAGAATAAGAATGGGGTGGAGCACTTTTGGCAAGCACTCTCAAATTATGACAGGTAAATTGCCACTATCCCTCAAGAGAAAGGTATATAACAGCTGTATCTTGCTGGTACTTAGCTACGGAGCAGAAACCTGGAGACTGACAAAGAAGGTTCAGCTTAAATTTAGGACGATGCAGCGAGCAATGGAAAGAAAAATGGTAGGTGTAAACTTAAGAGACAAGAAGAGAGCAGAGTGGATTAGGGAACAAACGGGGGTTAAGGATATCATAGCTGAAATCAAGAAGAAGAAATGGACGTGGGCTGGGCATGTAGCGCGTAGACAGGATAACCGCTGGTTGTTAAGGGTAACTAACTAGATTCCCAGAGAAGGCAAGCGGGTTAGGGAAGACAGAAGGTTAGGTGGGCAGATGTGATTAAGAAGTTTGTGAGTATAAATTGGCAGCAGCAAGCACAGGACCGGGTTGACTGGCGGAACATGGGAGAGGCCTTTGTCCTGCAGTGGACGTAGTCAGGCTGATGATATATATATATATATATATATATATATATATATATATATATATATATATATATATATATATATATATATATATATATATATATATATAGTGTGTTTAGGTTGTATAAGAGGGACAATTAATCAGCTGCCCGATCATAATAAGTTCACGTGCTACGTGGCGCCAAACATGCGCATAAGAGTGTGTTCACACTCGTTGTTTGGCTTATAGATGGCGCTGACTGTCACTCCTACTTCTAAATTCACAGATAAACCCCAAAAAGTGGATGGAGGGAGGGCCGCTGTGATAGCTCAGGGATTCCACTTCCGGTGGCGAAAGCGTGCGGACGTGTGTATCATGAGCTCCGTTGGAGCGGCATCGGCGGCTCAGCTCAGCCGCGGTTCCAGGATTGAAATGCCCCAGGATTATGCTGTTATTTTGCCCCCTCTGCCGACTGGGTATGTGGTTCAAAACACTGTTTTTCTGCATGCGGATGTAAAAGGAAGACCTTATCACGCGGAAGACTTTCGCGAGCCACTTTTTCGACGTGTTCAGCCCACCGAGGTTCTTGCGCTCGGCGCTTATCAAATGAACCACGTGTGGGCAGTGACGTGCCGAAGCACTGAAGGCGTAAAGAAACTTTTAGCTGATCCGCAATTGACTGTGAAAGGCCTCAAATGCATGATAATCGACCCAAGCCACCGCGACGTCCGTCTGAAGCTGCATTGGTTGCTCTACCACGTACGAGAAGAGGACGTACGAAATGCACTGACCCCCTACGGGACGGTGCTTGACGTAGGAATGGATAAGTGGCGAATTGACGGCTACACCCAGCAGAATACCATGACGGGAACCGTGACGCTACGGCTAAAGGCTAACGTTACGCTGGACGATATACCTCACCAGTTACGAGTTGGAGGAGAGCTCGCACTAATTGTGGCAACCGGAAGAGCGCCGCGGTGTTTGCGCTGCCAGCAGATTGGCCACATTAGGAGGGACTGTCGAGTCCCGCGGTGTGACACTTGCAAGCGTTTTGGACACGCCCCTGGGAACTGCACGAAGACGTATGCAGCTGCTGCACTGAACACCGGGAGCATGGATAAATCCGAGCTCACTATGGACGAGACCGAAGCAGAAGAATCGGTGAAATCGAAAGCGGCTTGTGAAGGAAAAACACCTAGTGCAGCAGGCATGACGCGATTGCAGAAAGAACTGCCAAGGTCAACTGACAGTCGGGGAGTGCAACCTATCGCGGATGCATTGGCGAAATCACAGGTGACTTCTGCGGAAAAAACATTCAGTACAGGAGGCGTGATGGAAGTGAAAGAAGCAGGACAAACAAGTGAACCTGCGTGTTTGCAAGCGGCCGCAGAATCACTGACGAGCGCAAAGGAGACTGAAGTTTTAGACGACGCAACCACTGCTACAGACGAGAGTGAAACATCTACTCAAACTGTCCAGGAACCTGCCGAGGGTGGTGCCATGGAGTGGCACGACGCCGAGGAACCAGGTACGGGAGGGAAGCGACCACGAGACACAACCTCAACAGAATCAAGTGACATGAGCAATCAAGAACCGCCACCGAAAGCAGCTCTCCTTCGGAGGCAACGACTGGCGGTCAAACATAATATAACAGAAGGGGAACAGAGGACGGGAAAACCGGCCTCTTGACAACACATTATGTGTCGCCTTCTACCAAGAAGGTGCGCCGGACGACTAAATAGGCGGAGTTCGGCTAAGACGGTATGGTGAGCAGCTACTTGTTTAAAAAAAACAAAAAAATGAGCCTGAAGCTTAAAAGAGCAATGCGTTTCGCCAGCTTAAATGTACGCGGATTATCTTCAAGAAGGCGGCAGTACCAGTTGAGTAGGCTGTTTTCGGAGCATGACTTGGATGTGATTGCTGTGCAGGAAACTAAGATAGCGGCAGAGAAAGATACCAATCATATGACGTTGCCTTTTCGCTCAATGTATAACATCTGTGTATCCCATGCTGATGGCTTATCAGGAGGGTGTGCGCTCTTCATACGACGATCGATAGGCGTTGTGGAAAGAAGTGTAGCAAGCAGCGATAAAGGACGCTTCGTAGTGTGCGATTTTTCTTTCTTGAATTTCGAATGGCGTGTCATATGCGTTTATGCTCCGAATCGAGACAGTGAAAGGAAAGTTTTCTTTGAAGAAATAAGTAACTTACTGGAATGTGACAAATATGTAGTCCTTTTTGGTGATTTTAACTGTGTTTGTAGAAAGGAGGACCGTGCCAAGCCGGCCCAGTCATTAGATAAAAGCGCAGTGTTCTTAAATGAGATGATTGCAGAAAATGGCCTGGAAGATGTTGGTTTATGTATGTCTAATAGCAGTGTTCAGTTTACGCACTTTCAGGGTCTAAGCCACGCACGTTTAGATAGAGCGTACATATCACTGGACCTTATTATGTGCTGTGATGAATATGTTGTTACACCAGTGTCTTTCAGCGACCACTGTATGATTAGTTTCACACTTGGCGCTAAAGACAGGACTCCTAAATTTAACTGGCACTTGTGGAAACTAAACAGCCAAATCTTGAAAGATGAATCTTATGGTAAAGATGTAACCGAAGCCCTCACGAAACTCTACGGTAATCAAAAAGATGACTGGGAAACAAAGTGGGAATTTTTCAAACAAGAGGTTAAAATGAATGCAATAGAACGCTCTACAAAAAATAAATTCGAGAAGAAACAGGCGGAAAGGAACCTGCGAAGGCAATTACAAGTGCTCTTGCAGGAAGAAACTGTGAAACCCGGCTCCTTTACCAATGAAATAACAGATACTAAAAACAAACTGGAGATTTTAGATAAAGAGAAGTATAAAGGCGCTATAATAAGAGCTAGAAGTGAAAAACTTTGGATAGGTGAGACACCCACAAAACGAGCTTTGGGTGATGAAAAAACATACGCACAAAGAAATGAAATCAGAGAAATAGTACGCAATGACATACTGACGAATGAAAAAGATCAGATAATGGAGGCGTTTGTGGACTATTATCGCAATCTGCTCGGAAAACGAGTACCGATGGCCACGGGTTTTTGTGATGTTTTTCTTGATACGATGCCCAAGCTTGACGACGATACACGAGAAAAATTAGGGGCTCCTATCAGCGTACGGGAAATAAAAAAAGCTATTGACGACCTTAGTACAGGCAAGACGCCCGGCCCTGATGGAATCGGGGCGGAGTTTTATAAAGTTTATAAAGAAGACGTGGCAGTTGCGCTATACGAAGTTATTGTAGAAGCATACAAAAAGAAAAAACTGCCACGCTCTTACATGCAGGCGCATACTGCCTTGATTCCGAAGACAGATGATAGCAGCAAACTTCAATCTGTAACATCATATCGACCTATCAGTCTTTTGAACACTGATTATAAAATATTCATGAAGGTTTTAGCCAGGAGAATTCAAAACATCATTGAAAAGATTGTAGGGACACACCAGACATGCGGCATAAAAGGTCGCAGCATCACCACGAACATACATATAGTAAGAAGTGTACTAGAGATTTGTGACGCCTTTGAAGAACGAATAGCAATCATGCAGATAGATCTACAGAAAGCTTTTGACCGTGTCTCCCATGAAGTATTGTTCAGTGTGTTGAAGCATGTGGGAGTTGGTGACGTAATTTTTGATGGTTTGAAGATGGCATATTCACAGTGTGTAACGCAGTTGATAGTCAATAAGCAGCTCAGTGAAGAAATTGAAATACTAAGTTCTATCAGACAGGGATGCCCGGCCTCAGCATTGTTATTCGCCATCTACCTAGAACCCTTTTGCTTATCAATCATTCAAAACTCAAGTGTGCAAGGCTTTCGGTTACAGAACACGGAGATAAAATTACTCGCATATGCTGACGATGTGGCAGTACTCTGCCAAGATAGACAAAGTATATGTGAAGTCGTTTACATGGCAAATAAATTTTGTGACATGACGGGCAGTGTAATTAACTGGAATAAAACAACTGCCTTTTGGTATGGCAATTGGGATGTGAGGCCTGAGGTATACCTTAACGTAAAATGGGAAAGCAAACCCCTAAAGTACCTCGGTGTACCCTTGGACAGCTATCGCGACAACGCGGATTACTGGAAAGGTGAAGCAGAAACCCTCAGGCAAAAAACAAATGCCTGGGGTGGTCGGGATCTGTCTATATTCGCACGTGCAACTGTGTGCAACATGTTTTTGATATCGAAAATCTGGTATGTCATGCAAGTTATCTGTATGTCACGCGTCAATGTACAGAAGTTTCACAGGATTTTTGCTGTGTTCGTGTGGAAATCGCCGTGGGAACGTACAAGCCGGTCTAATTTATTCCAGTCCGTTAGTAATGGCGGACTCGGTTTATGTCATTTATTTATTAGACAAGTTGTCTCTCGGTTTATTTTCCTTCGCGATCAAAGAAACAAATTTCTGCAAACAGTGATAAAAGTAAGGCTGTCATCACGCATCCCAGATTTTGTTGTGTCTACAAACAGTGATATGTGCCGATATGTGTCTGGTTTTTTGAGAGAAGTTATACAGTCTTTTGAGTTTTTGAAAGTGCGCTTTTCGCTGGAATATCTTGCCACTGTTAAGCGGAAAAATCTGTACAGGGATCTCCGTGATGTCTTGTTCCCAACACCTTTGTACAGATCTATGTTCAATGGAGGACCCGGACAGGATGTTTTGAAAAGGGTCAAAAAGATGAAAGTAAAAGCAGGGGCAAAAACTTTCTTTTTCAAATTGCATTCCGGGACTCTCCCCGTAAAGCAGTGGCTAGCGGATAAGGGAATCGATGTACCATGGACAACCAATTGTTTACTTTGTAAAACACCTGAGACAATAGACCATGTGTTTATTCATTGCTGGGACGCTGTCTTTCATTGGGACATCCTTCAAAGAACATTGAAAAAAGATCTCCCCATTACAAGCCATGGCATTCGTTTTCTCTGTGTGGATGAGGACGACGGCATACCATACGACATGGTTATGTTAATTAGCCTTCACAGCATCTGGCAGACCACTATGGCTTACAGACATCTTGACCAGAACATACGTCCTGTCCGGGAGAACTTCATTGCAAATATGCGGTATATCACTGAGGTGTATAAACAAGAAGAAGAACCTCCCAGCTGGCTAACAATGTTAGAGGAATTGTGCAACCTGAAAAAATTTTAATGTGAGCACTTCGGATCAAATATTGGTCCAAGTGTATTTTATCATTCATGTTTCTGTGTGAACACCTGTAAAGGAAAACAGGTAATAAAGAAAAAAAAAGCTGTGATAGCTCAGTGGTTAGAGCATCGAACGCGTAATTCGAAGGTCGTAGGTTCGATTCCTGCTCACAGTTGGTAATTTTTTCATCCACTTTTCTTTCTTCTTATTTACAGTCCATTGGTTTAAATAACTTCCTCTGTACATTCCTTGGCATTACTGTCTGTTATATCTCATTAATATTGTGTTAAAACACGGAAAAACGAGCCCTTAGGTATACACTTCTTTCCCTTATTTCATTGAACGAGGGTCTCGTACTGGCAGACTTGGTGTGTTTAGGTTGTATAAGAGGGACAATTAATCAGCTGCCCGATCATAATAAGTTCACGTGCTACGTGGCGCCAAACATGCGCATAAGAGTGTGTTCACACTCGTTGTTTGGCTTATAGATGGCGCTGACTGTCACTCCTACTTCTAAATTCACAGATAAACCCAAAAAAGTGGATGGAGGGAGGGCCGCTGTGATAGCTCAGTGGTTAGAGCATCGAACGCGTAATTCGAAGGTCGTAGGTTCGATTCCTGCTCACAGTTGGTAATTTTTTCATCCAGTTGGTAATTTTTTCTTTCTTCTTATTTACAGTCCATTGGTTTAAATAACTTCCTCTGTACATTCCTTGGCATTACTGTCTGTTATATCTCATTAATATTGTGTTAAAACACGGAAAAACGAGCCCTTAGGTATACACTTCTTTCCCTTATATATATATATATATATATATTCTTCATCTAAGAATATGTACAGGTGATGATGATTACAAAGAGAATAAAGAGTCATTCGCTTGTCGCGCTCACAATATATATATATATATATATATATATATATATATATATAGCTTTTTCAACATACAAAAACAAGTTATTTCCCGTGCCTCTAGATATTAATGTTAAATAGAGACCTAACATAACATGCAATTTCCGCGACAGGCACATGCGCGCTGATAGCACTGTATACAATGAGTACCACATGAATTGGCTGCTGTAAATACCTGTGCTATTTTGAAATTTGGTGATATAATGCTGGTCAATACATTCGCCTACGCTTGTAGCTTGGTCATTGTGCAGAATGGTGTAATATATTTTTTTTTGCAGCATAAAATCTGAGAACCATGATTTGACAGGGTCGCGTTCTTTAAAAAGTCTGTTACCTGTCCCGAGTTTCGAATCAGGTAAGGTGCATTCATGGTTCATCATTCATCAAGTTTTCCTGCAAAACACTGCAAGAAAAACTTGTCTTCATTGTATGTTCTTGTGTTAGTGCACATGTACGTGTTATCCTACATAAGCTGAGTCTTTTGACAATACTTCTTTAGTTGCAATACAGCGCCTGTGTTCGCGTCGTTTTAGGTGGGCATGATTGTGTGTTATTGTATGCTGCTTCCTCAAAAATAAAATAATGACTAGGTCGTTAGCTGCCTGTTGCAAAAAAAACCAAGATGCAACGTTTTTTTTTCGTCAATACTCCTCTCTCTACCCCCCCCCCCCGCACACACACGCACACGAGAGCTATAAGCGTCCAAGAAGGAAGAGGGGCTGCTTACGGTTGCGCACCTGTCACTCCTTCTCTAAATGTCTCGGTGTGAGGGGGTTTGTCGGAGAAGCGAGGATATAATGTACGACTGGAATCAAAGGTGAACATTCGATATAAGTCTGCCTGTTTTGGATAGAAACTGAAGGAATGAGAATTAACTCGAACCAATATATATTCAAGGAAAAAAAACCCGATGTTTCGAAGCTGGTCCGGCTTCTTCCTCAGGGGTGAGTGATTGGCTTAAAAACGTCGCTTCTTTTAAATATGTTTTGGTTGGAGTTTTCTCGTTACTTCAATGTACGACTAGAAGTGGGGATTGTCTTAAAGAAAAGGGTTGCCCCACTGGCTTTCGCAATAATCCATTAGGCAAAGTATCTTCTCTTTTCATCTTGCTGTGTAATCTTCTTGCCTTATCATGACTCTCGGCTAAGCTTTGTCTTGTGCTCGGCAGCTCAGGGTGAGGTGACTTTCCACGAACCTTACCTACTTTCCAAACCAGTTACTGCATGCAAGCTTCCCCTTAATGGATGAATGTGTGGTTGAAGAAAAGGAAAAAAAGACACTATCTTTCCTTGCGAGACCACGGCTCAGTCGCTTGAAGGGAAAGGGGAGAGTGGAGAAAAGAGTTTAGAAGTAGGTAGGAAGAGAAGGTTTGGAAGAACGTGACGGCCATGGCTGCTAGAGCAGAAAGAGAATAGGGGCCGTCGGCAGGGCAGTCCGAGTCGTACGACTTGGAAATGTGGAGCTGCAACCACATACTCACATACCTATGGTCATTCCCACGAGAAAAAATGTTCTGAATCACCTTTTCAGGGCAAGAATACAGAAAACTAGCTAAACGAGAAAACTAAAATAAATAAAGAAATAACCGATAATATAACCACCAATTGTCACCACAGCTGCGGAAGGAAAGAAGGAAAAACGTAATCCGTGACCTTGGCACCAGCGGCTAAACGGAGGCATTTATTCGCAGAACACTGTGTATAAGAAAAGACACGGGAAACACGACACCAATGGCGCCGCAACGACGCCGCGTGTCGACCCAACTTGAGCTCTGGGAACAGCGAACGGAGTGCAATGGCAGAACACTGCGAGACCACTCGCAACATGTTTGCGCCATGCATACCAGTCCCGACGGCACAGTGTAGAGCTCGTTGCGTTGTTTTGTAGTCTTTCTGCATTCCTTGAAGTGCACAAAGAGCGCGAAAGGATGGGTACGAGGAACTTGAACATGAAAAACGACTTTGCCATCAAGCCTTTTGCAGTGTGTACTGAACGAACGCAACGACGGGTGACGAACGACAGGAAGTTCTTATGCGCTTCAAAAGTGACTATGAATGGAATAGTTTTTGAATGGGAATGAAAATAAAATCTTCAAAAACTTGGGCGTTGCTATGTAGGTACAACAAAACTGCAGGCCTGTTGGAAAAAGATGGCAGCAACATCTCATAAAGAGACTCGAGAATTAAAAGCCTCTCTGATTGCCGAAAAGTAACAGAATTCTTCAACCATGTTACAGCTTGAATAAATTTATTTCCGCGTGTGATGAAGGATCATGTATGGCATGAAGGGTGCGTTTCTGCCTCCTTCCTTCTTGAAATACGACCGCGACAATTTTCATGGTACCCTAAATTACACCGCCGCTGTTTAAATGGTAGTAAATGACATTACAAAAGCCCATGGTCTGTGCCATCGCCACATTTTAACAAAACTTGAAATCCAGCCAGATGGCACGTTGCTATCGGCAAATTTTGAGCGCAAACTAATGGTTCCACACGACGTTCACAAGCATCCGTCCTGTCTCTCTCGTTCTTGTTAACGTCTCGTTTGGCGCTCACAACTTTCCCAATCACCACAGTTATTCAAGAATAAACTGAAGTGGCATCTGAGGGCACAAGCAGTTCAACGCAATAGAAAAACAGAACGGGTGTTCGATTGCTCGCGAATCGTGCTGCTTTCTCGCCTTTGAAGCCACGTTAATAATGAAACCGGAGCTTAGAACTCATTCTCCAATGATTAGGTACATAATCATAGATCAAGCTCACTGTGGATTCCAATGTCACGTAATAAAGGTGACCTGAAGTGGCACATGCGTCACAACATGCTGCAGAACCCGATTCCATGCCTTCGTACCGTCATGCTCGTTTAATATGAACGTTTGCAGATTTGACTACAGAAACAAGATTAAAGACCGAGAATTATTTAATTCTTCCGTTCGTTAGTAACGCCCTTCGTTATGCATTCTTCTGTTCTCTGGGAGCAGGTCACGTAAGTTTTGTAGCATGAATTAACATAAATTGCTGTTTCTATTTTACCACAGTCACCGAACGGTGTACTCTATAAACACATCATCTGCATTAAACTTTGTGCCAGCACAATGTATACAATCCTCAATTACGTCGCAAAAAATACGGGTTTCACGCAAAGAATTTCCTAATGCTTCGTTAGATATTCAACCGTTAAATTTAAAAATAGCACCACTGTGAACAGGATTAACTCCGTGACCAAATTTCACAGCAAAAAGCGCTCGAATAACTGCACCTTGCAGGTATGCAATATACATTGCATGAGGTTTTAGATGTGTGGTGACATCATTAGTTCAGGTTACATTGTTTTTGTAGAATTAGCTTTTTAGTCAAGTTTACTATGCTTTTTAATGTTAATATTTTACCTCATCAGTCATTTAGTGATGGCCATTTCATTTCCACATCTTTAATGAGAGATATGAATAGTTGATATCCAAGGATTTTTTTAAGACTGGTTTTTATCAAAGGACCAACCCTAGAACGAGTTCCAGGGAGGGGTGAGATATGAACAGTCTTATAATTTGAAAAATAAAATTTTCGGCTTTACAAGCCGGAACGTCAATACGACAACAAGGCACGCCATCGTGGGAGGTTTTAAACATTCGGAACCATAGGTCGGCAAAATAAATGGAGCCCACATAGACTCACTCAGTAAATGTTCTTTTATCTTAGGACTCGATATAGGGCCCAGCCTATTGCCGGAATTTCGGTCACATATAGGTGACCAAAAACATTTTTCTCTGCAAAAAAGCGGTTTCATGCAATCGCAATAAGAAAACTCGAAGCAGAGGTGCTTCTTTTTTGTGCAGCATGCAGTGTAAAAGTAAGATCGAATTCGAAAAAAGCGAAATGAGTGACGTGACGCTCATTGTTCAATGCAAGAAGGTTTCATAAAGTATGACGTAGCCAACAACAGCAACAAACCGCTGCATCTTAAATTTAAAAAAAAGCAAAGTGCTGCACATTTACGGTAGAACATAGACATAGATTGAAATACGCGTTATTTTTTTATGAATGCAAAATAAAAACTATTTTACAAAACATTTTGCATTCATCGGGATGTCGACACATGTGTGTAGTGTCATTTATGCTATTTGGATGAAAACCCCTGAATTTCAACGAATTCAGTAACCTGCGGCAGAAGAGCCTTTTGAATTTTCAGTTTCGGTTTCTGCGCCGCCGACGCTGCCGCCTCCGACTCTGGACGACCCCCACGCCGCTGCCGGTCAAAATCGCCTCGGCGCACACCTCTAGCCGTGGTTGATTGTTTCGCCCCCTACAGGTGAGCATTTGAACTTGAGAGTTTCCGGGGTCTGGCGGGGCACCACCAGCGCTTGCGGGACCCACCACTGTAGGTGTTCTGTGGATCCACCTCGGCAGAGTCTTCATTGGGCGGCTCAGCAGTAGCTTCGTCGAATCTCCACATCCGTGAGCTCCGTGAACCACAGTTAGGCCTGTCGTGCACCACAGCGCGCGAACGCACGAACACTGCGAGCACAACGACCGATGCCTGCCGATGCTACGGGGGAGGAGCTTGCAACAAGTGCGCAGTGTGCCGTTGACACCATAGAGACTGCAAAGACTGCAAGCTGCAAGGCTGCGGCGTGAGTCCGGGTGGTGGTGGTAGTGGTTAGAATGAAGAGGAAAAAGGCACCTAATTTCTGTCTGCCTTCGGGCGACACGGCGCAGTGCCTTATAGGGGTGGGGGGAAGGAGGGATAAAAAGAATAGAAGGAAAATAGACGGAGAAGTAGACAGGCAAGCGACGGAAAAAAGAAGGAGATAGGAAAGTGGGGATCCGGTCGAAGCAGTCCAAGGGCGGGGCGCCACAATGCGAGAGCTGCACGGCGTCAGGAGACCGCGGAGGGCGAACCAGTCGGTGGGAGCTACGCTGGGTGTAAAGCGCGCACATGGTGCGCCCATGCCGGCTCGCCTGACTGCTTTCCTTTTCCTGGCGGTGGTGGTGGTAGTGGTTAGAATGAAGAGGAAAAAGGCACCTAATTTCTGTCTGCCTTCAGGCGGCACGGCGCAGTGCCTTATAGGGGTGGGGGGAAGGAGGGATAAAAAGAATAGAAGGAAAATAGACGGAGAAGAGGACAGCCAAGCGAGAGAAAAAAGAAGGAGATAGGAAAGTGGGGATCCGGTCGAAGCAGTCCAAGGGCGGGGTGCCACAATGCGAGAGCTGCACGGCGTCAGGAGACCGCGGAGGGCGAACCAGTCGGCGGGAGCTACGCTAATGTCGGAGATCGCGAGGGCACAACCACCCAGCTTGAAATCCTGCGAGCGAATCCCTTTTCCTGGCGGCAGCGCAGGCCGCGTCCGAGACAGTCGTCTGCGTCTTTTCCCTCCTATACTTTCCTCCTCAATCCTTACATCCCACTCCCCTTCCCCCGCACGAAGCCGTGTCGGTGTCTTCGTATTGAAAGACGATAACAGCTCCGCGCTTATCTCTTCTCTTTCCTCATTTAAGAACCTCTACCACAAGGCTACGGCGCGCGTACGCCGCTACGTTAAAGTGGAGCTCTCGGCGCCATCGATGTGTGCAGTATTCGTAAACGTCCGCCGCTCTACCGCTACTTTCGAGAGTTGCGGGAAAGCTCGCCGCCTGTCAATGGAGCGTGGGCGGTTTGGGGTGGCTGAGTTCGATATATCCATTATATGTCGAACTTTGTTCGAAATAAAAAATCAATAATGCATGCGATTTCCCGCGTGATATAGGAACCGTTCGATATAGCCAATAATTCGATATATCCGTGTTCGATATATTGAGGTTTGACTGTACATCCCATACATCCAGGAGAGGTCGACTTCGATAATTGAAGGCACCTGTTATGAATACCGGCACACACTGCACTGAGCACCCCCAACGAAGCGGCTCACCGCGTTGCTCGAGACCTCATTCACCGAGCATCGCCTGAGGACGACGAGCTCCCACAGGGAACTGCAGACAACTTGGCATGGAAGGATCGTACGACCAGGTTTCACGACATCACCACACATTATCAGTTACAAAGACACATATACCCATCCCCTCACGAAAGGCTAAACAGAACGCAAGCGGTACACTTCAGACAATTACAAACAGATTCATACAGAAAGCCCAGACTCATGCACACCATGTATCCAGACATATACACTACAAACAGATGCACGTCATGTGGTGAGGTTGCCACCCTTAGTCACATGCTGTGGGAGTGTCAGGGCCTAATAAATAATTCAAACAGTGCCGATTCGTCTCGCTCTTCCACTGCCAGCCTCCGATCGCGTTGGAAGGCCGCACTGCTCAGCTCGAACCTGACAGCACAACTCTGGGCCGTCCAGCGTGCCGAGGAAGCCGCTTCGAGACAAGGTCTCGGAACCGCATCCGCGGTGGGTGCCTAGGCCCACTAAAAGACGCCAGACTCGAATCGTCTGGATTCGACAAATAAAGTTTATGTTCTTCGGATGATTGTGACCGTGCAACAACAAGCAGGAGAACCGAAGAGAAAGAAAAATGGGAGGGCACGAGCGGTAGAAATAAACATGGGCGTTCTTGGTGAAAGGCTCTGGTCTTCAATACGCGACAGCAATGACGTGCTGGTCACAATGGCCCACTTGTGGTTCCCCATTTCCTCAGATTAGCAATGGGATGTAAAGAGCTCTTATAATTGCACAGCAAAAGTCCTTAGACACCATTATTGTTAAAGAACTGGTGCACAGCTAATGGTTTAACAATTCACACAAATAAAACACAGTTCATTATTTCCCATTTGAGTCATAATGCTTTTTCACCTACTCTGGCTATTACTATCAGGAGCTACAGACATCTTTGTTCCACTAAGTTCACATTCTTGGGATTACTCCTAGATGCTCATCTAAAGTACTATCATCACATTTCACTTATAAGACAGAGGATAGCTCATGGTATCAGAACATTAATTAAAGAATGACTATGCTTCAACTTTGCTTAAGCTATACTACGCCATTATCCAGTCATATTACCTACTGCATCACGTCATGGGCAAACACCTGTCCATCTCATATCCTCCCACTTCGTCTCCAAAACCAAGCCATTCACGTCCTAACATTCAGTACCCTATTCACCAGCGTGCCCCCACTTCTTCAGCAACATAGTGTACTAACAGTGTGTAATTTATTCCAACATACACTGGGAATTCTTGTATTTAAGCGTTTTAAAGCTTCTATAACAGCCAATGTCTTCCAAAAATTTCAATTAATAAATGCTAACCCCACTAGGCTTGTCTCTAACAACAATTCTTTACGACCACATACACGCACTAACTACGGCAAACACACTACCATATTTTCTGCCGTACATCTTTCGAATTCAATACCACTATGCACTAAATAATTGTCATTCAATACTTTTAAGTAGATTTGAGATGTCTGGTGTATCATTATTGAAGTTCCTTTTGTTCAATATTCTACCGCCATCTTTTTCCTAGCCATGTATAATTACTGAAGATTATTTTATTATTATTTTAGCTGAAATTTACATTACAAGTTTGCTTTGTCTTTAGTTCTATCATAATAACTTGCCACTTTTTAGTTGCCATTTTTCTATAGTTATCTACATGTATATTTTTCACAGGAGCCTTGAGCCTTTAAGCTTTGTGCTATGGGACCTCCTTCTGTATATACTAACCCATATTCCTTTACGTATTTTTCAACACATAAACATTTTCGACCGACTGACCTACAAAGCCATAACACAGCAGACAAATTGACAGGACAGACCGAATGGCTTACCGTATGGAATTTTAATAGTTTAAAATATCGCCAGCAAAAAGCATTTCAATTCAAGGATTATGAACGTGCTAGAAATTGAAGTCATTGCGCAGTGGAAAGTACACCAGCCCTTGAAAAGTTGAGGTGGGTTCGACTTTGATTTCACGTCTGATGACAGACAGTACTGTGGTGTAACTGCGCTTGCAGATAACCTAACAGACCAGATTTTGCTTGTTTTAGGCTAAGTGTAAGCGAAAACATCCAGCACTACAAACTGTATTTGCAATTTTTTTTATTCAAAGTAAATATGAAGTCTCCATGGGAGTAGGTTTGCTTTGGCAATTCATGGATTCATTTTACATTTTCAAATGTTAGCAAAGGTTATGCTGCACAACAGTTTCTTGTCAAGCAAAATGAGAAATTATGTGTACTAAACGCCTTCAGAAAAAGTCCACAAAGGCGGATGCTGTCCTTGTTGCAGTACTCGACCACACTGAGCCGAGCAGCTGTACGTGGCAGCATCCCAGCTCCGGTCACTGATCCACATTGCTTCAGGGGTGAGCCTAGAAGTAGTAGAGGATAAAACAAAATGGTTTTAAATTTTGAGTTCAGCAACCTGATATCTAGCGACATTTATCATTCTTTTTTAGGACAGTTGCATGCGAAGAAGTCTGCACTTTTAGGTGTGTCAACATCACAGAGCAAGTCACAAAGATGGCATAACATCGAGTACTAAACCGACAGCTGCACAAGTGGCTAAATCAAAGATTGAATGCAAGGAATGGAAGCAGAGAGAGGTTTGCATTGTCAAAAAAAATTATGTGATGTAATCCCGTATTTAGTCTACTAGACTGCTCTACCATTCAAGCTGAATACACATGAATCACAATAGTGAATAGGAGCGATACTCTAATAACGAGATGAAAGACTGCCAAGTAGTTTCTAACTTTGTGTGGTTGGTTGCCACAGCTACACGTTTAACAAAGCGAGAGTGAATTGCACGACGACAAAGAAAGAAGCAACGGCCATCCTAAAGGCACTCAGAAGCTTTCACGAAAGACATTGGTGCAGTATCTGTATTGGGGATCCCACAAGCTGATGTGTAAAACAGTAAATGCTGTCAAGCTTTGAGAAGAAACTGAAGCTCTAAAACTGACACAAGCAGGATTGATCACAGTGCCATCCATACTAATTAAAAAATATTCAATCTCTATCATAACTACTGTCATTTGGGTGGTCATGACGGCATCCAGTGGACATACATGAAGTTCACATGATCTGGCATAAAAGAAGAAACAACAAGATAATTATATTGCTACGTTGCTATCGCATGAAGGGTGAACCATTCTGTGATCAGAAGACGATGAAGAGGACTGGTTTGCTCGCTCTGTGTGCTGTGCTCCGATTTTATCTGTGTAAATACACTGCCGAATAGTCCCGTCCCGTCTCATTTTACGTAACATATTTGTGGTGGACGTGCTGGTCCTTCCCTGTACCCATCACGAAGCTCCGCAGCGGCCGCATCATCACGGGTCCTACCATGTCACCGGTTCAAGGTATATCGTCTTCACCACCCGCCTCTTCTGTGACTCCTACCTACGTTGTCCTACCTCCTGCTCGTGATCCTGGCGTATTTTCCGGACAGGATGGCCTTGACGTTGACAAGTGGCTCAACGTGTATGAACGTATTAGCGCCAGCTATAGGTGAGACCCATCACTCATGCTTGCAAACGTGCTTTTTTTAACTTGATGGCCCTCTGCGGGTGTGGTTCGAGACGCACGAAGCCTACATTACCAGCTGGGACACTTTCAGGAAGAAGATCCGTGACCTTTTTGGGAACACCGCTGCACGACAGATAACTGCGCGAAATCAGTTGGCTACTCTGGCACAGACATCTAACGAATCCTACGTCGCGTATATTCACGACGTCATTGCCCTTTGCCGCCAGGTTGACAAACACATGCCCAAGCCTGAGAAGGTGTCGAATGCGCTTAAAGGAAACGCCGACGATGCCTTCAACCTGCTTGTATACACTAATGTCACCACCATCGACGAAATCATCAAGGAGTGCTGGCGGTTTGAACACGCCAAGAGCCGCCGTATCACTCAGAGATTCACATGACTGCCCAACATGGCCACAACTTCATCGTGTGAAGCCGCTCGCCAACCAACCACCTATGACCACGTCACCCGAATCGTTCGTCTGGAGCTTGAAGCTGCCTGTCCAGCTCCCATTCAACAGCCTGTTTGTACAACTCAAGCCACTGACCCATCACACCCATCGGTAGCCTTAATTCAAGCTATGGTAAGGCAGGAGTTCGCTAATCTCGGTCTTTCGTCAGCGTGTCCCATGACTCATCCTGAAGTATGCCCATACTTCTCAGGTAACGCTCGCCGATCTCCTCCATCACTGCCCTTCCGTAACCCTACGCAATGGCGAACCCCTGACGACCAGCCAATCTGCTTTCCTGTCATCAACCTGGACATATTTCTCGTTATTGCCGTCGCCGCTGGTTCAACCTACCACGTCAGAGGTACCCTACTTATATGCGCCCTACCACTTCTGGATGTCTGGCCGCTACACCGTGCAAATTTTATTCGCCGCCTCCTCACGATCCTCTCCCCACAGACGCCCCTTCTTCCGGTCACCGCTACTCCCGCTCCCCGTCGCCGCTACGCCTCCAATCCCGCTCTCCGCCGCCTCGGCGCTTTTCCTCGCCGAGCTTATCTGGATGATCGCAGCAGGAAAACTAGATATTTCAGCTTATGAAGGTGAAGTTGCAATACCAACGACGCCCGGAAACCCTCTACTGACGCTGCCCAGGCACCACAGTCTCATTGAAGTAAAAGTCGACAATGTTCCTGTTACTACCCTTGTTGAAACAGACGCCCACCTGTCTATAATGAGAGCACATCTACGCCAACATTTGCAGAAGATCATGACGCCCTCTACGACTCAAGCCATACGTGTTGCCGATGGCGGCGCTGTAGAAGTCATTGGAATGTGCACTGCTCGTGTCAACATTGCTGGTCGTCAGGCCGTAGCCCTTTTTGCAGTTCTAGATCGTTGCCCCCATGACCTCATACTAGGCCTTGATTTCCTCTCGGCACACTCAGCTTTAATTGACTGTTCTCCTGGCACGCTCAGCCTCGACCTTCCCCTGCTCTCTGATGCCTGTGAAAAGCCCGTCAGCCGCTTAGGTCCAACCACTTTTGTTTGCTTGCCGCCTCGCGCTGTGACATACGTCTGTCTGTCATCGATCCCTCAAGTTTCCGATGGAGACTCCATCGTTACACCGATAACAGACGCACGACTGACGCGCAGAGTTACAGTGCCGCATACCATCGCCACCATAGTGGACAACTGTGTGTTTCTTCCGCTCCTAAATTTTGGCCTCATTCCTCAAGTGTTGCCCTACCAGATGTCGCTTCCTCAACTCACTGCCATAAGAGATGATTACAGAAACATTGCCGCTGTAACTGTTCCGGACCAAGCCGAAGTTTCACGGTTACCACTTCTGCCGAGGCCATCTTTCGAAATATGATTAGACCAGACCTTTCGCCTGATCAGGCCAACGCTCTCTGCTGCGTTTTGGCCTCCTATGGTGACATTTTTTATATCTGTGATCGTCCCTTGGGTCAGACTAATATTGTCAAGCACCGAATCAACACTGGTGACTCTGCGCCCACCCACCGTCGGCCTTACCGCATGTCCGCATCAGAACGAAGTGATTCCGAAGGAAGTGGACAACATGCTATCGAAAGACATCATCGAACCATCATCAAGCCCTTGGGCCTCCCCGGCGGTCTTGGTAAAGAAGAAAGACGTAGCTATCGCATGAAGGGTGAACCATTCTGTGATCAGAAGACGACGAAGAGGACTGGTTTGCTCGCTCTGTGTGCTGCGCTCCGATTTTATCGGTGTAAATACACTGCCGAATAGTCACGTCCCGTCTCATTTCACGTAACAATATCATGAGTGTCAGATTAATGAAGTAAAGTTTAGGCAGCTGACTCAACATATGGTACAATCACAACACTTTTCTGCACCGTTGGAGGTCACTCACATGGACTTAGGAGAATTTTGTAAAAAAAATCCAAAGGTTATGGCTTGTAAAAAGTTGGTGGCAGCAAAAGCAGAAAAGGCCATACCAACAGTCTAATTTCCTTTCTAAACTAAAAGATGTCTAACAAAAAGTCAGTATTAGTGTGACAGTGAACCAGATTCACAGAGTCATCAGCCGAATGAACGGGCAAATCAACAGCGAATTGCACTCAGGTTTACTGCTCCATGTCATTCAGCAGTTAATGGGCTAATGAAGCCAGCTAATTAAGACATATTGTAATACTTAAGCATGTGTCCAGACTTCCCAGAAGGATGCAAGAGCTGCCTTTAAATGACGTAGCTCATCGTGCACAGCCTTAAAAAGCATGTCTTGGGTGCACACTTCTTATGCATTTTTACATACACAGCCTCAATTAAGCTATTGCAGGAGTGAGGGAAAAAAACAAGAACAAAAATAAACATTCATGAACGGACTTTTGACTGTTCCTGCAAAGCAACCTATTTACCAGCCAACCTGGCTGTGAGTTGAAATGAAGATCAGCCTGACAGAAGAGAGAACTAAAGAGGGTGAAGCTAAGTAAAGAAAGAGAGTGAAAAGGAACTTCGACAAAAAACAGAATACAGCTGTGCCAATAATTGAGGTTTAGGACTTGGTGCTAGCGATGAAAGAAGTGCGAAACTCAGCAGCGAGTCACAGAGGGCCATTCTCTTTTGTCAAAGTGGCAAGCCAGCAGGGACATTTAAATATTGCCCGATATGTTGGCCTCAATAGCTCCTTTGAATTGGCCTCCCCAGCCAACATTCTAAAGGAGAATGACACCACTTTTCAAAGGTGAGTTTACCCTGCCATGCGAATTTTATGGATACAAAGAACACTCCGAGCAAGTGAGAAGCATATAAAATTGTGATAAGATATATTATTTCTTATATTAAAGTCAGGTTTCCCGTGGCACATCAGGCAATTCTAGGGATTTTATGCTGAAATCTGGCTAGTTGTGATGACATCAGGTACCAAAACGGCCACTCAGCGTCACAAAATCTATCTTGTGGGTTGGCAATGGAGCCACAGTGCGTAGCAGCCGAGCGAGTTTCACGATTTCTCGCACAAGCACATGACGAGGAGCTCATATTGTGTTACGATGTCAGAACACTGTAGATAAAGAAACTAGATTTGAAAATGATACTGTTATTACGTTTGCGGAGTGCACTCGCACTTTGCTTATTATTATTATTATTACGTTAAGTTTTATTGGCGCAAGGGCATCTAAGGCCAAAGAGCACCAGTACAAGTGTTTCATTTCGGTTATTGGTTTAAAAATTAAAACAAATGATTAAAACATGATTAAAAATTAACAAATATCTGCGAACCATTTAAAATGCAGTACATTTAAAAGAATGTCACTTTGTTTAAAAAAGGAATGTCACTTTGCTAAAACCTTCATTTTGTTGGCTGAAGTCTGTGCTGAAAAATTTGTCTGCAAGGCCCAAGACCCTCGCAGCTCAAGTCCTTGCCTGAGCAAGAACTGCGAAGGCTCAGACATACTTTTTATGCACCAGGGGGTACCTCACACTTGAGGCGCAGCCTGGTGCCTAGGATGGAATGATATCATTGTTAAAAATTTCACTTTCCCAAGATAATGAAGAAGCCTCTTAAGGTCAACCACTGCATCAAGTGATAAAAACAGCGCTGGATGAAGTGGGATATGATATCGATAGAGCTCCCTGAAATGGGTCAGTCGTGCTTGGTGAAGCATAGGACATTGTATGAGGACATGCACAACGGTTAGACTATCTCCACAGTGTATACATGTAGGTGGATCAGTGCCTGTCAAAAGGTGTTTATGTGTGGCATAAGTGTGGCCTATTCTGAGCCGTGTTAGAGCGACTTCGGCAAACCTGTTGAGTTTTTGGGGGATAACTTTTCTCAGCTGGGGTTTTACAAGGTGGAGTTTGTTGTCGACTTCTCTGTCCTATTCAGCTTGCCAGTGGTTGCGTAGACCTCTACGTACAACAGGTTTTAGATCTACACCCGGAACAGAGGTTATATCTATGGTTTGCCGACCAGCGGCTTCTCGTGCATTCTTGTCCACTATTTCATTGCCAGCAATTCCAGAATGACCTGGAACCCAGCAAATAACAATAGAAAGTTTTAAGTTGTAGGCTGCATAGATTTCATTAAGGAGCTTGTTGAAAGTAGGGTTCTTGCTGTACTTGCCACAAGACAGGGCCCTGACAACACTTAAAGAATCTGTGTACACTATAGACTTTTGTGTCTTGTGTTGTTTAATGTGTTGTATAATAAGCAGGATACCATAGGCTTCCGCTGTGAAAATGCTGGTATGTGTATGCATGGTTCTGGTGTCCGATAACTTTTGTCCATAGGCTGCACAAGATACAGATGTTTGAGATTTTGAGCCATCAGAGAAGAACGCGGTTGAACGATATTTGTGTTCAAGGGCCAAGAAATGTTGCTCAATAAGTGCACTTGGACAATTTTCCTTTATGATGTCTTTGAAAGACCAGTCACAAGTAACTGGACATTGCTGCCAGGGAGGGATGTGTTCGACATGGTCACTTTCCTCCAAGTCATTGAAGAAAATTGCAAGTTTTTCTACTGCAGGTCTTATTGCCAATGGAAACGGTGGGGCGATAGAAGGACGGTTTAGGTATAACTGGGTAGTAGACACATCGTTCATAAGTGTTTTCATGGGTGCTGCTTCAGAGACATGATCTTAACTGCATACTTAACTCCTAGATACGTGCGCTGATAGTCTAGTGGCCACTGATCTGACTCTGCATAAAGGCTTTGCATAGGGCTGGTACGGAAGGCACCAAGTGCCAGCCGGATACCTAGGTGGTATAGAGGGTCCAACATTTTCAGTGCTGTCCTTGAAGCTGACTGATATACTATGCATCCATAGTCTATACGTGACAGAACCAGGCTTCGAAACAGAGATATGAAACAGTGCCTGTCTGTCCCCCACGACTGATGCGATAAAATCTTTAAAAGGTTCATGGTCTTGAGACATTTCAACTTCAGCTGTTTTATGTGCTGGATGAAGGTGAGTTTGGAATCAAAAATTACACCGAGGAATTTTTGTTCTTTCGCGATGACTATATTTTGTCCATTCATTAGTATGCAGGGGTCAGGATGCACACCTCGTCGTCTCGAGAACAGCACACTAGTAGTCTTGTCAGTGTTAAACTTAAAACCATTCTCGTCAGCCCATTTCGCAAGTCGGTTAACACCTACCTGTATCTGGCGTTCGCATACAGTCAAGTTACACGATTTGAAACTAATTTGAATGTCGTCCACGTACAGAGAGTACGATATCGCAGGTGGAATAACAGAGCGAAGAGAGTTCATTTTAACTATAAATAGTGTGCAGCTTAATACTCCTCCCTGCGGCACTCCATTTTCTTGGATAAATGTGCGCGATAACACAGTACCTATTCTTACACGGAACTTCCTTTCAGACAGGTAATCTTTTAAGATGGTAATCAACCTGCCACATATACCGAAAGACAGTAGATCTTGCAAGATTCCATATCACCAGGCAGTATCATATGCCTTCTCAAGATCGAAGAAAACAGACAGACAGTATTGATTGTGTACAAACGCGTCACATATATACGACTCGAGGAGGACAAGATTGTCGGTTGTGGATCTAGCTGTACGGAAACCAGACTGGCACGGGTCCAATATGCCGTTGTATTCCAAGTAATAGACCAAGTGGCAGTTAATCATTTTTTCAAACACTTTGAGTAGGCAGCTTGTGAGGGCGATAGGCCTGTAACTATTTACCGAAGAGGGATCTCTGCCCTGTTTAAGGATTGGTAGTACTATTGCCTCTTTCCAAGCAGATGGTATTTTGCCGGTATTGAAAATCTTGTTGTAAAGTGCTAAAAGACAGTTCAGGGTTTTATCAGGGAGATTTCTGATCATTTCATAGGTAATTGTATCAGAACCAGGAGCAGAACTTCCACAGGAACCAAGGCCGAGCTTCAGTTCGTATACTGTTAGTGGTTTATTGTATCCGTCTAATCGAGCCTTGTTCCGGCACAGAGGTACACTTTCAGCTATGCTTTTGTGGCGTAAGAACTTAGTGGTATAGTTTTCTGAGCTTGACATTTTCTCGAAGTGTTCGCCAAGAGCGTTTGCCTGTTCTTCTATTGTATCACCGCAGTCATTCACCAAAGGGAAGGGATTTGGGCCTTGTCTTTTAAGTTTATGCACCCTATTATAAACCTTGCTGACGTCTGTGTAGGAGTTTATTGAGGATATATAGCGTGTCCAGCTTTCCCGTTTGGCTATACGACGAACACGCCTTCCATTCGCTGTGCAACTTTTAAAGGTTATCAAGTTTTCTGCTGTTGGGTAGCGAGAAAAAACCCTCCATGCTTTGTTTTGCCATTTTTTAGCAATTTCACACTCCCAATTCCACCGTGGCTTTGCGTTAACCTTATCATTCCTGGACTGCGGTATGCACTTTTTTGCACAAGTAAGAACATATTCCGAAATATAGTTGGCCATCTCTTCTACTTCCAAATGGTCTACCTCTTCGAGGTGTAGTGTACATAGCTCTCTGAATTTCACCCAGTTTGTAACATGAAAGTTCCACTTTTTGGGATAAGACGGCCAGTCATCCCGTTGTTTTGTAACTAAAAGAGTTGGAAAATGGTCACTTCCATATGGATTATTAATAACTTTCCAATCTAAGTAAGGTAGGAGTGACGGTGACCCAATGGCTAAATCTATGCATGAATATGTATTGTGTGTGGTACTGAAGTATGTTGGCTCTGCCTTATTGAGCAGACAGGCTCCAGATGCGAGAAGAAAGTTTTCTATTGCACGACCTCTCGCATCACATTTGGTATCACCCCATAGCAAACTGTGAGCATTAAAATCTCCAATTAACACATATGGTTCTGGAAGCTGATCAATAAGCTTTTCGAACTCTGTTTTATTGAATGGTTCGTCAGGGGCTATGTAGATCGAGCAGATAGATATAAGACGGTTGAATAGAATAGCGCGAACAGCCACAACCTCAAGAGAGCTTTGTAGCACAATGTGCTGGCATGCTACGCTTCTTTGTGCAATGATGGCCACACCTCCAGAAGAGAAATTGCCACCATTTCGATCTTTACGAAAAACCACATATTGATTTAGGAAATTCACATGAGTCGACCTTAAATGAGTTTCTTGAACACAGAACACTTTTGGCTGATAGTCATTAAGCAAGTCTTTGATATCATCTAGGTTATTAAATAGGCCTCTGGCATTCCACTGTAGCATTTGTGTGTCCTATTTAGGTGTGTTTTGTGTTCTGTGCTCAAGGATGGAAAGTAAGCTCACGAACCCTTTCCAGGGGCCGTGACACGAGATTTTTCTTTTTTGGATCGGTCGACAGAGTCACGCCGATCCTTAGGCGCTGGCTGCGCCTTCACGCTCGGTGTTGTGTCCATTGCCTCTTGCGAGCGCTGCATTTGTTTTGAGGGCCTCGCCTCAAAGGACGAGACCTTCGCGGCCCCCAGCCCGGAGGTTGGTGGGTCTTTCTTGGATGGCGGAGCAGCACTTGCTGCAACCGCCGAGGGGGCGGAAGGCGTCACCGCTGGCTCACTACGCGTGTGCCAGACAGGCGCCAGGGGCCGTTGTGGCGCTGCCCCCCGACGCGCCACTTCGGCAAAGCTGGTTTCTGGTAGGCAGGACACCTGTTTTCGTGCCTCCCTAAATGAAATGTTTTGTTTCACTTTAATTGTGATAATTTCCTTTTCTTTTTTCCAGCATGGGCATGACCGTGAGTATGCGGCATGCTCCTCATTACAGTTCGCACAGTGAGGAGAGTCTTCACAGGCATCAGATGTGTGGTCTTCAGCACTGCATTTTGCGCAAGTTAGGCGGCCTCGGCAGATCTGCGAACTGTGGCCAAACCGCTGGCATTTGAAACATCGTAGAGGGTTTGGAATGTAAGGCCTCACTGGAAGCTTGATGTACCCAGCCTCAACGGAATCGGGCAGTACACTTGAATTAAACGTAAGTATTAGGTGCTTAGTCTGGACTTCTTTGCCATCACGTCTCATCCTAATTCGTTCCACGTTGATGACATTCTGTTCGCTGAAACCCTCCAGGAGTTCAGCCTCAGTCAGCCTTAACAGGTCATCATCTGAAACAACACCACGGGTGGTGTTCATGGTTCGGTGTGGGGTTACTATGATTTTGGTATCTCCAAATTTCACTAGATTAGGCAGTTTCTCATATTGTTTCTGGTCGCGGAGCTCCAACAGGAGGTCACCACTTGCGATTCTCGATGCTTTATATCCTGGGCCAAAGATTTCTGTCAAAGACTTCGAAACAAGAAAAGGTGAAATTGTTCTCACTGGTTTGCCAGGTGTGTCAGCATGGATAACGTGGAATCGGGGAAAGGATACTCTCTGGTGACCAAAAAACTGGAATACATCGGTGCGCCCTCTTTTCTGAGGGCGATCAGGGAGTGGGGGGAAGGAACAAGCCATAAGAAAAAGTTCATTTTCGGCAGCAGCGCCAGCCACCCACCATGGAGTCCTACAAGGGGACGCTGCAGGGTCTGTAAGCACAGGACCTGCAGACGCCAGCTGTACACCACCACTATAACCGAATATGGTGTATCCAAGGTAGGATAGCCACACAGGGTTAACCCTTGCCGCCAGGAAACACGGAAGTCAACGAAAGAGAAGAGAGGACAGGAAAGATTTAAAGTAAGAGAAAACACGAAGATGTGAGGGGGAGACAGGAAAAGGCGACTGCCGATTCCCCCCAGGCAGGTCAATCCGGGGGTGCTGTCTACGTGAAGCCAGGGCCAAAGGGGTGTGTTGCCTCTGCCGGGGATCTTAAAGGTCCAATCACCCAGCGTCAGCTCAACCCCCAGGATGCCTTTTTCCCCGGACACGGCAAAGCCACGCACGGCTAGGCGTGGGAGGGAGTCAAAACTCCCCCGTTAGCTCGGGTCCGTGGTGTCGCTACACACCAAACGCCTACCTGCGCAGGCGCCCCTGCGGGGGAACTCGCACTTTGCAGTACATTTTCTAGATCCTTGAAGGTTGGGCATTTCATTTCTTGTAAGAGAATAAAAAAATTTGCAGTTAGTACCCCTTTATCATCCGGGGAGGTTAAAAAACAAGTGCTGCGGAAGTGAAGCAAGCTTAAGCAAATGCAAAAAGACAAATAATTTCTTGCATAGTCAACTAGGAGTACTGAGGTATTAAATAAAAAAGTTAGAAATGATGACAAGAAGAAAGTGTGTCTCTGTATTATGTGCAGTCTTTTTACATACCACCTGTTAGCAACTTGTATGATAGGCCAAGGTTAGTCTAGTCTGCATTGAAAGAAAAATGTGAACTAACTTTTGCAAGATCACCAAAATTTCAGTATGTTTCTTTAAACAATGCAAAACAAATATGTGTCAATAGCATAGCATTGTGCCATTTTGTGAATTACATTTTTGAGTATAATTATGGTAATAATGTTAGCATAATCTGTACAAATCAAACATTACCTGTCAACCTGAGGTGTAATGATGTTTTTTTTTTTTCATGGCACCAGAACTAGCATTTTTCCAAAGGGCCCAAGGAATTTCTCAGCAGGGTGCTGCAAACAGAATATAAACTGTTCATAAACTGATCATTCACAGCCCTACAGCTAGTGTAGCACTCCCTGTCACGTGCACTTGGCACACAATCATAATTCATTTGCCCTACGCGAACATGCATTCTCTGCAAAAGGCAATGCCGAGGAGGGTGCATTTTTTAACGCTACGCGCAACTTAGCTGTAGCTGGTTATTCTCTTCATTCACAGGACATTTGTCATTTAATTTACGTGTAAAGAATGCAAGCTTAAACCGCTAACGATTCCGGATTGCAGTTTTGATGTTTACACTGCACTCTTTCCCACACCAACTGCAGTTATTCGCAACATGATGCTTACTCTGGGCACGCGATCGTAAAGATTTCCACATGCCTTCCCCAAAATACATAGCAGCTATGCGGTGAAGCCTCAAGTAACGTGTGCATACTTTTTTATTATTTTATAGCTTTCGGCAAACACTCAAACCTGTGGGTTGCAGTTTAATTTTCTTTTTGTTGTGGTTTCATTTATGCCACTGAAGTCTATGCGCACTAAATGCAATGTGCAACAGCAGCAATAGCCGTGCTCGCGCTGGGTAGCGTAGTAACCGAAGCTGTGCCTGCCCGAGCATCGTTTGCGAACTTGAGCGCACCGACGGTCTCGTAAGCAAGCATTTTATGGCTCTGTTCAGAACTGCAAAAATAACTTACCGAGACCAACATCTCGACGTCTTCTTAATCTTTACTGTATACGACGGTCCACTTCTTGGTGTAACCTGCAGTCGTTGAAAGCGGACCATCACTGTCGGCGGCAGTGAAGTGCAGCTTCGGTAGAGGCACGCTCACAGCATTTCTCGGCACACTTGAAGTTTCCACGCGTCCCTCCAAATGCTCGGAAGGCGTTTTTCTCGATCAAGATCGCCTCAGCAAACA
Source organism: Rhipicephalus annulatus (assembly GCA_013436015.1). NCBI lineage: Eukaryota > Metazoa > Arthropoda > Arachnida > Ixodida > Ixodidae > Rhipicephalus > Rhipicephalus annulatus. The sequence goes on from WOVY01009274.1 coordinate 913,621, forward strand.
CAGCGCGCGCGAAGTCTTGCCTGGCAGCTGCCTGCAGAATTATAGAGGCTAGAAGGTTTTAAAAACTTTTCTAGCCTCTATAGCAGGATCGTCATGGGCATGACCTACTACACTCCTGACCTGCCCAGAGAGCACCTCTTCCAGCGCCCACGTTCTAGTTCATACCTTCTGCCGCTAGGGCCGTCACCTACGAGCGGCGTGGCGCTAGTCAGCACCTGCTCGCTGACGTCATCTTCACTCTTTGTGGTCAAATTTTGACCAACAAAGCACTCGTAGTGCGTATTTATGATCCAAAATTTAGAATTATTCAGAAATAATAATACTAAAAGACATTCAGAATTTTTTTGCAATAAAATGCACGCTACCACGCATAGGCTGCCCTACATCGTGTAAATCTACGGGTTCCCACGTTTGTCAACCAGTGTGCTATAAATACTCAAGCGCTCTGAACACCTTGCTTAACCAGCAATGTATGGGAAGAAATAGTCACATATATGCCGCCAGTTCACTACAGAATGCAGGCATTCTTATACCAGCGCCTACAAAACAACCGTAAAGAAACAGACGAACAGGTTATAGGTAGCGCCACCAATGGTGAGCGGTTGAACGAGAGCGGGGACACGCGCTCCCATAGGAACCCCGCTATCTGAACAGGTCAGGAGTGTAGTAGGTCATGGTCATGGGCGCAGCCATGTTTGCTGACGACATCACGCACGAACCAATGAGCGCGCAGCGCTTTCGATTGCCTTGTAAGAGCGTCTGGCGCAGTGCATTAAGGTGCATTGTGTGTGTGTGTGTGTGTGTGTGTGTGTGTGGGGGGGGGGGGGTTATCCGCTCGTCTTTGTAAACTCGCCGCCCGGTCATCTTCCGGACTTACAAGAGTGAATAAGAGCACCTTTCCACAGATCTTTGCAAACTTTACGCATGAGTGTAACTTGTTTATTTATGTGTGATCAACCTGTGCCGTTGTTTATCTAGTTTTATCATGCCACAAGGCAGTCTTTCGAATTAAAAAAAAAAAACACTTGATGCCTGAAACTTGTTTGAACCAGTTATGCAGCCTTAAGGAAGTTAAAGAAGCCCAGGTGGTAGAAATTTCCGGAGCCTTCCACTACGGCGTCCCTCATGTTCATATATGGTTTGGGGACGTTAAACCCCACATATCAATCATCAATCAGCCTTAAAGAAACAGGCGCACTAGCGTGTGTTCTTTTTTTTAGCGGGTAACCGGCTTTAAACCACGAAGTCATTGTGATAATTACATGTTCCAACGCCCGATTTTCATAGGCGCTTGTACCACGCATTATTACTAAAATATTTCATGTTTCATTGTGAAACCAGTATACAGGACGCGTGTGTTTGTAAAGCATTCAAGCAGAGAAAGTTATTTTCAATGCATTTGAAGCTGGTGAGTGGCCATGTGGTAGAACATCCGCTTGACATTGAAACGACGCGGGTACAATTCCCACTCGGACCCAAGAGCCGAGTTCGATCCTCACTCTGACACAAGACTTTTCGTTATTTATTCTATTTGCATCGTAATCGATATTTCCATGACGCATGTGATGATTTTTCGCTCACAACCAACGACGCGGAAGCCGAGATCATTGCTGCAATTTCTGCGAAACTTTTCAGCAGGAAATTGCCAAGGAAAGGATCTATGATGATACTCGGGGTAGTTCTCTACTGTATGAGGCCAGGACGGGAGTATTGCGAACCAAGACATATCGGGTTAAATACGAAGGGGTAGGCACGGTATGCAGTGCGTGTGGAGAGGAAGAAGAAACTGCCGAACACTTGATAATGTTCTGTAAAGGACTTCACCCTATAGTTCAGGATGATGGCGCCGAGTTTTTCAAAGCACTGGGGTTTAGGGACAGGGAGGGCAAAATAGACTTTAAGCGGGTAGAATTAACTAGAAGGAGGTTATCTGATTGGTGGCTAAAGTCAAGGCACGAGTGAAAATTGAACCCTTCGCTGCAAAGTACGAATCCTCAACCTCACTATTTACGAAAAAAAAAAAAAATCTAGTTTTTGGTTAACTAAGGATGACGGCTTGGTGGCGCTAGCTACCGCCCAATCTAAAGGGTACAGTCATACCCATCCATTCATGGTAATGAAGTCACTAGAAGGCTGCGCGCATGACCTACTACACTCCTGACCTGCCCAGAGAGCACCTCTTCCAGCGCCCACGTTCTAGTTCATACCTTCTGCCGCTAGGGCCGTCACCTACGAGCGGCGTGGCGCTAGTCAGCACCTGCTCGCTGACGTCATCTTCACTCTTTGTGGTCAAATTTTGACCAACAAAGCACTCGTAGTGCGTATTTATGATCCAAAATTTAGAATTATTCAGAAATAATAATACTAAAAGACATTCAGAATTTTTTTGCAATAAAATGCACGCTACCACGCATAGGCTGCCCTACATCGTGTAAATCTACGGGTTCCCACGTTTGTCAACCAGTGTGCTATAAATACTCAAGCGCTCTGAACACCTTGCTTAACCAGCAATGTATGGGAAGAAATAGTCACATATATGCCGCCAGTTCACTACAGAATGCAGGCATTCTTATACCAGCGCCTACAAAACAACCGTAAAGAAACAGACGAACAGGTTATAGGTAGCGCCACCAATGGTGAGCGGTTGAACGAGAGCGGGGACACGCGCTCCCATAGGAACCCCGCTATCTGAACAGGTCAGGAGTGTAGTAGGTCATGGCTGCGCGTGCTGCGTTGCGTGCGCCGGCTGCGCCACAGAACACCTGGGCAGCGCGCCAAAAAGAATTTTGTTTGCCCATGACATCCTGTCCTGTTGATGCCACCATAGCTGCTATTTCGGTTAGTCGTGATGCCAGTAAAGTGCTTTAGTTTTTTTTGCACAAGCGGAACGGTGACACTTAAAATGATAAGTGCGGATTTGGGCGGGTGGGACACGCACAGATCGGCCCCTCATTTCATTCTTCTTTCAGCGTGAACGAGACGCCTGGCTTCGCCCATTGGACATGATCTCCGTATTCCGTCTTTTCGTTACCTGGTCTGCTTGAAAGGTAATGGAGTTGATGTCGCGAACAGTTTGTTTTTTTTTTAGCCAAACGGCAAACTACGTGGTGGCTCCTTCATAGTCATGTTGGGCCACAGGGAGGATTGTTTCGAGATTAATTCGAAAACAGGTCCCCTTGATAATCCTCAAGAAAGTAGCAGTAGCGTAGATTTTTTTCTTAAGGTGAGGTGGTCAACCGTTTTTTATGTATTTCCGTGCGTGCGTTCGCATGTGTGTGCGCATATGTACTACACGGGTGTAAGAAAAAACTTCCCCGGAAGAAACGTCCCTTCTGGCATTGCTGTCTAGGAAAAGAAGTCCCCAAATGAAAATTGACTTGGAAAGGAATCAAGTGCCAACTCACTCGACAAAAAACTGCAATCTTTATTTGACACTTCGCAAATTTTCGGCCAAAGTGTGCTCGAAAACGAATGAAGTTAAAATCGAATCGTGTGTCCGAATGCCCTCTGGCACAGCTGTCTAGAAAAAAAAAAAAAGTTGGTTGTCGCTTGAGGATACGCCACTGCTTTCTCCCCCTCCTCAAGCTGCGACGCAAAATCCGGCCGACGACCATGAACAGGGTAAAATAGAATCAGGGACAGGAATAGTTTTCGAATAACATATGCTAAGCTAGCGGGCGTAGCGTATGCATATGAGCACCATATGAGTTTTTGAACAGCGTTTGTCCCCAGCGGCGCGCAAGATCACCGCAAAAGGGCTTTGTAATGCCGCACGCTATTTCAGATTTTCTGCGGGTGGATCGCAAGCGCTAACGGTGGTTAGTGTTCAAGCGCTAGCGGTGGTTAGTGTTATGATGCATGTTCAGTGGCAGCGACCGTAACGGATAGTGTACGCAAGTCTTTGCGTATGCTATTCAAATACTCACTTCGAGCATCCGCGGGAGGGTGAGGGCGTCGTGACTTATAGTACATTTCAAATGTAGCAGCCTTGATTTGCTCTGCTACAATTCTTGTGCTCCTACTGGATTTTGTTTGCTTGACTTTGACTTTATTGTTGCCCCTATCTTATCTGACAATGAGCTAAAGAAACACAATAGAATATTTCAAGACTTACCTTTCAATCATTGGGTTCTGAACTAAAGAAAATGTGCCCAGTATAACCTCCACAGCCTTGCTTCTGTGTCAACAGCAGAGGCCTCAACTGGCATAGTTGTGCTCTAAATTATGATTAATCACCTCTAATGACGAAGCAATGAATCCAGCCTTGTTGGAAGACGTGTGATGCGCTCTTGGATACCAATCTCTGTCTACAGCTCAACTGTGACACCACTTTCATGCAGTTTTCACATGCTGGAAATCTTCAATGAACATTTTATTAACAGTGCTTTATTGCTTGTATGGGTGATAATTTAAACAGCTGGTGCATTGACGATTAGCACAATGTGCACCTCCCTTACTTGTTTTATTTTGCTTTCTGTTGGGCTTGTTGGATGCCTTCTACTTCTGGATTGAACCTCCACTTTCTCGTGCCCCTTTAAGGCAGGCACACGGCATAGTGCTATTTCCGTACACTTGCCAAAACATCTGAAGGACTTCTAAGAGTCGAATCCCAAACCAGACCCAGAAAAGCCATCTGCTCCATAGACTGGGCTTGCGCCTGTTTATGTCACTGCATGTCAGCAACTGTACAAAACTACTTAGAAAGGGTTGCTTCATAGGCTACAGCTTGTATACTGCAGTAGTTTGCTTTGTGCAGCTCTCTTCTATGGATAGAACACTATTATGAGCATCCTATATTTAATGGGGTGGTGACTTGTGAGCCACCACGCTCAATCTTTAAAGGGTGGCAACTTGGGCTTGTTGGAAATTCATGACAGTTCGCTACCAGCGCGAGGACACACTGACCGTGCTGTCTTACAACTTAGTTTTATTGCTGCAGCCTATTCATGCACCTGAATACATGAAGGTGCAACACAGAAAAAAGAGGTAAAAAAAAAGAAAGAAGGTGTTGATTTAGCACACATCAAATGTGAGTACCATCAGCCCGACCACTGCAAAAATATTTTTTGTCAGGATTTTATCATGATTCGTCTAAAAAGTCAATTTCACAAAAAGTGAGAGCAACGTAAAGGGAGCTAATGCCATTGTTACCCTGTTTTCCGATGCGATCAGCTTCAATAGTTTTGCGCATGAGCACATTGAAGTTGATTGCAACAGAGAGCTGGGTAGCCATTCCAAACCCCTGTGAACTTATAGCTTAACTTTTTGCGCTTTATGATAGAGTAACCTCGAGTTTCATGCCATTTTGTTTTTGCCCTGCCTCTCTGTTTTTCTGCTGCCAATCATCCAACCTCATTTTTACTCTGTTGCGGAGATGTCCACCTTTCCCTTGCTGTCTCTAAAAACCAGAGCGTCATAGACTAGTGGCCAAGCATACACACGTGTGCATATCTTCCCATTGATTGAAAACATGCTCTGTTGTTTCCCTAGCTTTCCCATGCATCTCATTCTATACTCATTCATCTCATTCATTTTTCCATGCATCTCATTCTATACTGAACCTCACTTTGTAATGGTGTTCCAAGCAATCCGACCTTGCTTCGTGCAGGAGAGCATTTCCCTTTAAATTATAACATGCTTCCCTTCTCGTTTTGTCATTACCTCTTAGTTCCTTGAAGTTGGTTTTTAGCTATTGCAGCTATCCAAGCAGGGCCTTTGTGCAGGCACCACCAGGCAGGTACATATCTCAGTGAGTGGTGCCATTGCACCGCGTGACATTTTTTTGCTCGTTGAGATTTTTTTTATAAAACTAGGCAGTTAACTATATCAAGCTTCACATTGAAAGGTGTGGACGCCTAAGTGTGAGCTTCTACGAAATCTGAACAAGAACATAGCAGCAGGACATGTTTTTTCAAAGGCCTTCAGTTTAATGCGGTCAATCGTGTATTTAAATGATGACTCTAGACATCTTTGAGCAAGTGGTAAAGGGACAGGTGCTAAGTTTAACATGCTACTTAAGCTTCATTCACAAAGCTTGATTGTACTGGATGTAAACTGTTCACAGCTGAGTATTTCAGTATAAATCGAAGTGCTCAAGGGGAAAATAGCTAAAGCAGGACCATCTGAAGAAGTGAAAATTATCAAAGCATAAAGATGGTGAGAGAGAGAGGAGCAGCATAAGAGGCGTATCACCCTAATGTGGGCAGGAGCTGTTAAGGTACTGAATTTCATCTGCTAAAAGAACTATTCTTGCCTTTCTCCAACTTATCTCTTAGTCTAGCAGTGCAATATAATGCTATCACTCCATTTACTTGCTAGTTTTGGCCAAATCTCCCCAATAACTGGTACAGCTGTTCTGCTACAATGTAAAAACCAGCGTTGACTAGGGAGTTGATAAAAACCTTACAAACTGCTTAGAAGACTCGTATGTCCGTCAGGAAACCATAGCTAATTAACATAGTTGACTGTACTACCAGTTTAGTTTGATACGGTATTTAGCTTCACTTAATAGACATTTCTTTGCCAGTTTCCCTTGTACCTGAGTGTTAAGTCTTTGGCAAAGCATTTTTTTATGAGGACATTTAAGATCCTGTTAGCATCATGTCTTCCTGTCTCCTCATGTCGCTTGGGTCTGCTTTTGACAAAAATGTGTTTGTAGATGATGGTACGCTTTTTCAGTAATTGCGCTTTCAAACATCGACGTGTGCTTTTTCTGGTTAAATCATAGAAAAGTGAACCTGTTCTTACTGTTGCTTTGTTCCTATAAAAAATTTGTGCCATGATTGGATATGATAATTTAAATTGTTCAATGCACGATTCGGAACAGTGACCAGCCCAGCTTTCAAGGAAAAATTCTAAACATGCCCTGATGTACGTCGAAGGAAGGGCTACCGTGAATTTGTGTTATTGCTTGTCCGGAATTGCAGTAACCATGGCCATTCTGGGCGAGTTTCCGCATGTACCAGAGCAGAGGGCAACACCCAGCAACGCTATTCTAGCCGATTTTCACAGTTGCCGATAGGCAGTGCCAATTTTAGGCTCGAGCCGTGTTGCTATCACCTAGATCTGCGGATGAAATCACATTTCCTTTTCTTAAAAAAAAGAAAAGCTAGTAACTGCCTAGTGTTATATTGAAAAAGTTAGACCATAAAACAAGGTATCTTCGTAAAAGATGCGGCAAGGATAGAGCAGTGCTAAGAGCTAATTCTGCTACAATTTCTGAGCAAAATGCTCTAATCTCTGTGCATCTATTTGTGTGTATTTATGGTCTTTTTTGTTCGAGTAAGGCACCATTAGTGCTCAGTAAATGCCTTTTATATTCATTACAAGATTCTTTATTCCTCGCTCTTAGTGACCTTTGCAGCTGCTGTGCTGTTTTGTTTCATCGAGTTAGCAAAGTTTTAGTGCACACTGTATATTTTTTTCACCTTTGATTATCCTAGTCTCATGTGTTTGTTTCTGACAAAGGATTGATGTATGAAATGTTTTCTTTTATGTGAAGTGGTGTAGAGCACTTCGAAAGCATTGCAACCCACCACTTCGTGTGGGATCAGCCTGAGGTGCCTCAAGCAGTGAAGCTCCTGCCTTAAATCTCGTGAGCCAACTTTCTTAAGAGCCATGGTGGTCAGCCGAAGACTGGAACCAAGTGCTTCTAAGTAGAAGATTTGGCTTTTCCCTGCTTGCTGATATGGTGGGTCTGCTGAGAAAATATATTTCAGATTTAAGATATTTTATTGGTACAAATACAAGAATGTGACATGTGTTTAGTATACAAAAGGAGGTCCCAAAGTCAAAGACTGTGTCGGGACCTCCTGTTAAGGGCAAATTGAAGTAAAACAATGTTAGAGGCAACATAACCAATAATTAAAATTATAAACTAAGCATAATTGCAACAGAACATTGAAATATATATATATATATATATATATATATATATATATATATGGGAAAGAAGTGTATACATAAGGGCTCGTTTTTCCGTGTTTTGACACAATATTAATGAGATCTAACAGAAAGTAATGCCAAGAAATGTACAGGGAAAGATATTAGAACCAATGGAATGTAAATATAAGGCTAGAAATTTGCATTACTACAAGAAAAAACTAAAATCACACATTATGCATGCCTAGTTTTACTGTTTCTTACCATGTCATTACTGTTTCTTACCATGATTGCAGCTATCCAAGCAGGGCCTTTGTGCTGGCACCACCAGGCAGGGACATATCTCAGTGAGTGGTGCCATTGCACCACGTGACATTTTTTTGCTCGTTGAGATTTTTTTTTTATAAAAACTACTACCTTCGAATAACGCGTTATTCGAAGGTCGTAGGTTCGATTCTTGCTCACGGCTGGTTATTTTTTCACCCACTTTTCTTTCTTCTTATTTACATTCCATTGGTTCTAATAACTTCCCCTGTACATTCCCTGGCATTACTGTCCGTTAGATCTCATATATATATATATATATATATATATATATATATATATATATGTGTGTACACACATGCACACACATATACAATATACATACACATACACACCCATACAATATATACATACGAAAGGAAAACAAACGTAAAAGAAAACCAAATGAATCAATGAATAATGTGAAGAGTATAACTGAAAAAGAATACAAAAAGTTGTAATACATAAGATGTCGACATTCAAACAAGGTAGCGCTATGGTAAAAAACAGTAAAACTAGGCATGCATAATGTGTGATTTTAGTTTTTTCTTGTAGAATTGCAAGTTTCTAGCATTGTTAATAACAGATGGTATTGTGTTCCAAAATGCTATAAATGAAAATTCAGCAGTCTACCATAATTAGTACGTACCTTAGGCAAAAGTTATTGTTACGTGCAAATCTAGTATTACTATGGGCAACAAGGTCGGAAGATGAGAACCAGATAGGAGGTAGTGCCTTGGTTATGTATTTATAGAATGTGATACCTAAGTTGAAATTGAGGAGCTCTGAAATGGTCAAAATGTTATCATGAAGTAGGCATTTACCGTTAGAAAAACTTGAACTGTTAGTAATGATTCTTATGGATTGGTTCTGTAGTACTTGAAGGGAAGCCAAATGAGTGTTATAGGTGTTACCCCTGCACATTATGCCATAATTAAAATGAGAATGAACGAATGAATAGTAGAGTGACGGTAAAGTGGAACGTGTGAAGTATGGACGAGTTTTAATCAGAGCGCGGATGCCATATGCTATATTCTTTTTGATGTGAGAAATATGATCTATGTATTTCAAGCTAGAGTCGAGAAAAATTCCGAGAAAAAAAGTGCAAGGACTGGGAAAAATAGAGTGCGAGCCAATAGTCAGCGAAGGAAAGGATGCTGAATATTTTTGATGCGCTGAGAGTACTACAAATTCAGTCTTGGTTGCGTTAATAGTAAACAAGTTAGCACGGCACCAACTTGAAACATTTTTCAAGTCAGTGCTTAGCTTTTCGACGAGAAGTGAAATGCTTTTGTCAGAAGTAAATATGGTAGTGTCATCAGCATACAAAGTGGAATTAGTGAAGGATAGACAGTTGGGAGGATCATTTATATAAATTAAAAACAGGAGCGGTCCTGAAATGGATCCTTGAGGGACACCAATATTAGTAGATAATTCCTTAGAATATACATTAGAAATGGACACAAGTTGAACGCGGTTATGCAGGTAGCTTTTTAGTAACGCTAAAGCAGGACCACATACACCGATCACTTCAAGTTTAGTAAAGAGAATGATGTGATTTAAACTGTCGAATGCTTTCGTTAGATCGATGAATACTGATCCTGCAAATAAACCTTTGTCAATGAATTTTTTAGTTGATCGGTTAGATGAATGAGTGCTAGATCAGTAGAGAAATGATTGTGAAAGTCGAACTGACAAGGGGACAGAATATTAACGTTATCAAGGTAATTAGTTAGGCGTACTCCAATCAGCTTCTCAAGAACTTTACCAAAAAACGACAGAATGCAAATAGGTCGGTAATTATTAATCAGTGTCCTACCATCTTTTTTATGAACTGGGATAATTTTACCGCGTTTAAGCTCTTTAGGAAATATGCCTGTCTTGAATATAAAAAAAATCGTAATGAAACACAATATATCAGAAATTAGGGGCGAAATGAGTTTGATATGAGCAGGCAGGACTTCATCAATTCCTGTACTGGTAGATTTGAGGTGTTTTATGACATTATGTATTTCTTCAGGAGTAGTGGGAAAGAGAAAAAACAGATGAGGGAGGCGTCTAAGTGGTGTGATTTGCGTGGGACAGGGTGCAGCAGGGCTATAAAAGTAGGAACAGAAAGCGTCGGCTAAGATATGGCCTTGAGACTCGCTACAGGCTCTTTGCGGTAGGCCAGCGTGAGTTTAGTTTCAATGAGCTAGGTTTTTCGTATTACATTGAAAAGATGGACAAACATAAGACACTCTAAACAGCTTTAATAGTATTAAATACTCTGGAGGACATGGTAAACGTGGTGAACGCTTGAACTGTACATACGTTACGTCTTCTACAGTACACTGGTGTGCGGTGTTGCGTGCAATATATAAAAGCTGTATTAAATAATGTTGACAGCACCAGCGAGTTTGGGAATTGTAGGATGTATAGTTCAGTATTTACTTGCATTTGTGTTAATACCAAGTGTTGACACTACTGCAAAGCAGACCTTCTTGAGGCCTGATTTGTAGTAGACTCATGGTGGTTAAATCTGTAATATTTTATACTCCAAGTCAACGCAAACAAATTTTCAGTTGTTAGTCGGCCTGCTATGTTTTCAATATATTTAAAAGCTGTGCAATTAAATCTGCACTATCAGGTTAATCCTGTTGATTCATACTTTTTCCTTAAGTGTGCGAGGGATATTAGTCAGGTACCTTCTAGCGGAACACTGGCGTTCCTGTGTGTTTAACCCTTTACTGCAAAGTGTTGTGAATCCGCGACGTACCGAAAAACTTGGAGCGTGCAAGTCACGGAATGCATGTCCTTTAATGCCGGCTTTCAAGTACTCACAGGGAACGTAGCTTTAAGCATGAAAAATCTAGCTGTGTCTAGTAGCTGTGTCTAGTGAAGGCATTTTATGCTATAACCAATTCTTTTGTTGGTGATGGTGGAGAACGCGAAGCACATGCAACAGATCTCACTTCATTCTTTCTCGCCTTGGTAACGTAAGTTCTATCTTCCATAATTTTGTTTACTCGGTGTGTGTACACTTAAGGTGTGCTACACGAGGTGTTACGTAGTTCTCAAATAGTAGTTCTTTGTTCCAAGGACCTTGCTTCTGTGATGTATAGAGAATTTGCAACATACCGAATAAAAATATGCAATAAAGTATAGTTTTAGATAATTGAACTGCAGAATAAAAAAATCAATTTTTATTTTGTTTGGCTGTTCAATAATTCAGACATCAAAGGTTTAAGACAGCCAAAAATAATGCTATATACCTGCCTTAACTTCTCAAAGTGATCAAAATCATAAGCAGAAAAAACTAAATAAATAAAAGGGCGGATAGCAGGAATGCTCGTGATAATTGGCCATCTCTGCTTTTCCCAAAATGGTGCCTCGAGTAATGTTTATGCTTGCATCTGATGAGTCAAACTTTTGGTAATGCAAGAAAATTTTGGGATTTCTTTGAGTTTGAATCATTGAGCCTGCTGTACTTAAATTTTGCATTCTTCGAATGCAACTAAAGTAACTGCCTAAAACATTGCCTAAGGAAGCCTAGTTGAAGGATTGCATTTTAGTATCTTAATAAATAGGGTTTGCCAGTTCAAACTTTGTGCATTTTTTTTGCTTGTGCAGCATTATGCATTTAGTGAATCTCTAGATGTAGGATTGGGAGTGTGAGAACACAGTACTTTAAATCACACTTCCTGCGTATGAGTACATGATGCATAGAAAGCTCAATCCGGATGAGGAGTGCTGAAAGCAAAGGTCTGTTGATGAAAGTACACTCAAGCCTCATTAAACAAAGTTGCAACTTATAGCAAAATAAGTTTGTTATATCCAAAAAATTAATATAAAGATATACTCCTAACACTGTATTTTTTATTTATTTACAGAATACTATCAACCCCCCATGGGGATTATTACAGGGGATTTAGTACAAGACTTTTCTTAATTTACTTCGTTATAGACCCGTCGTGGTGGTCTAGTGGCTAAGGTACTCAATGATGATCTGTACTACGCCGAATAATTCCCATTCAGAGACAAGTAAATTCCCTATTTTGGGGATTTTCCTCTCCAAACATTGACGAAATTCCCAGCTTATTTCTCTTCAACACAGTACTAATTTCCGCCCCATCAAAACACACACATACTATAATTACACATGTCTCACATACTAGCGACTTTTAAAACCATGACCAGCCCCTCCACTGCCGCACAACAGAAAAAGCTTAACTTTATTATAAATTTGTGTACTGTTGGTACACTTCACATAGTGGGCTTCAAGTCTAACGCCACTAGTGAATTAGAAATCGCTCCACGTAAATATCAGAAACGAATCTCAAAGGCCAAGCTTGCGTGGTGCATGCGTCAGAACCAATGACAGCAGATGATTGATTGATATCTGGGGTTTAACATCCCAAAAGCACCATATGATTATGTGAGACGCAACTACAGCAGATGAAGGCGCACTGTGACTACTAATTATCGGTCGTCATATGAGGATTTAATCATTCCTGAAATTCCCTGCAATATCACGAAGATTTCCTTTTTCCCTTTGTCTCAAAATGACAAGCGAAAATTCCCCGAAAAAGAGAAAATTTTCTGCACAGAACATCACCGACTCAGCTGCTGACTCGCAGGTCGCCGGATCGAATCACTGCTGAAGCGGCTGCATTTTCAATGCAGGCGGAAATGCTGTAGGCCCATGTGCTCATATTTAGGTGCACGTTAAAGAACCCTAGGTGGTAAAAATTTTCGAGCTCTCCACTACGGCGTCTCTTCTAATCATATGGTATTTTTGGGACGCTAAACCCCATATATCAATCAATTAATTTACTTCAATATAACCAATATTTCGTTATATCTGGCTTGGCTATATTGAGGTATAAAGGAGCACCAACATGAAATTTATTCCTGTCAAGATTTTTGTGTCAACGAGTAGCTATCGACCCTCTGGTAGCGATTCGCGACCTAAAAGGCATCTTAGTGACGAATGAGTATCTGTAATATTGATTAATATATTTGCTATCGAACGCGGTTCAAAATGGGTGGAATGCCCGCCAAATTGTAGAGCTAGCAGTGCTACCTCGCAGCCACGTCGAGGCTGCTGCACAGCTTATGCCGCTTGCACATAAAATGGTGACGTCAGGCTGGTGTTTCGTCTGCTAGGTGCGCACGTACAGTCAGTCCAGCTGTGTCTCTAAAGGCGTACACATCCCTCTGTCACCAACAACGTCGTCCCCGCCATCGTCTCGATCAACATCGGCAAGTGATGGTGACAGCGACCTGGAATTGGGTATCACCGTGATTCGCGACGATCCTTGCTTGACAAGCTCTGCATTAAATGCAATGTATTTATCAGTCCCGGCCGTTTTTTTCGAGCTCAAGAACACCAACTACGCACCTCATGTCGCGGACGTTTGGCTAGTGAATCGCTGCTTTCAGCTGCAGCAAGGCACATGGTAGGAATAGCCCCGGCCTCAAGAAAAGGCCTCGTACTGCCAGTGAAACCCAACTGGTTCGCCTACATAGGATTCACCGTGTAGCAGCTCGCCACAAAGTGAAGGGAACAAATTACTGTTGTTGACAGGCGTCCAGTCCCTCTGTCCAACGGCACGTATGAAGTCAACCCACTGGCTGCAATGAAGTTCGTGGCTTGGAAAGGCATGAAACGCCACACACTTTCCGCTTTTTCCAAGCCTCGACGTGCAGGTTCTCACTACACAGCGGTTCGCCGACATTCTGGCACGCATTGTCGCTCTGAATGATCGTACTCGCACGCAGTGGAGCACAACGCAAATCAGTCGATGTGACACGATGAATCGCACGCATGCTTCAACACAGCAAGAAGAGGCACTGGTGAGAGCATGGCTGGGAGTTGTCCCCAAACACACTCGGAGATCGTCGACGACATCGTTACTAGTGTATCGTCACTCAGGATGGTATTTGTGGAATGTATCACACCGAACACGTAGCATAAGTGTCGATGTCGCAGGGCAGTCTATTTTTCGTTTTTTCTTTTTAGCTTTTCTACACTGCTTGACGTTGAAATAAAATAACTTTGATGCGACGGACGCCATTCAAATTTTGTCAAGAAGACCTATGCATATCAAGTAATTGAATGACGGGCACATCTCGATCTTGAAATTTGATGTCAGTGCTTCTTTAAGTGTATTTTACCTCGAAAAGGAGATGTGAGCTCACGAGCAGGCAGCATCCTTAGAAATGACCCAAAAAGAATTTAATTAAAAAGTTATACATTAAAAGCTAGTTCATTTGGTCTTAGTTAATTAAGAAATCCAGGTAATTCAGTCATGTTTACTAAAGGTCCTGGAAAGCATAAACATTGTTTCTAAACTCTCTTTAGTTCAGTCACATTTGAATGCAACCTGCTTAATTCGTATGATTGACGGAGCGTACAGAGGGTGAAGCAAGTTTGCGACTCAAAGGAGCCAGAATGACATTCACAGGCAGCGGAAACGTCTGTGGGCCTTCGGAAAGGAGTGGTCCCCTTCCTCAATAAAATGGTTTGGACTAAGGCTTAAACAGCTGCAGTAACTTCTCTTGCTCTCCTACTCGGCACATGGTGAAACGATGAAAGAAGTTGCGAATGACTAATTGCGGCTTTTACACTGCTCTTTCGAAAATAAAATTTTGTAGTACTTTCAAGAATTCGGCATTCCGTGAAGTCGGACATTTTATCTGTTCCCATGAAATACAAATTAACGAGGTTTTACTGTAGTTGTTTAAGGGGTGAAAACTTATAAACATTCAAAGATAGTTTGAGATGAGGAAAGCTTAGCATTTCTGTTACAGGCAAACCAGAGTAATCGTGAATAAATTCAAGAAAGTGTACCAGGTGTTCTCCTGTGTAATCTACAGCTGCGAAAACTTGAACTTCCTTCAGTCATATTTTCATCAGCCGCAGATGAACTGTAAAGCCTGTTGGTCGTTTAGACAACAGGTCAACCATCGTTGTGGTGCATCACATTTTTTTTTACCCCGTGGGACTTTATTTGTGAAGTAACATGAATTAAGCTGTGCTAGAGAACTGCAGTGTTTAGTTGCCCATAATGCGGGTCATTGTTTCTAGTCGGTTCAAGCAAGCTGACAGAATCATCAGCTATATCAAACACAGAAAATCACAATGAATGCTACAGTAGATGAAGCTGTTTACAAAATCGCTGAAGAGATAAGCATAGTGCTGAGACATCTCTAGGTATCAGATTGCAGAAATGTAAAGGGGTTTGTGTTATCTCGTGCATCATGGCATCTTCACAGCTTTTCCTTGGAAGATAATAAAATTGTAGATGTGGAAGTGTGAAAGAAATGGAAATGCAAAATGCTTTCTTTAAAAAAGAAAGGAGAGGCTTCATAAACCTTCATAGTGAAGATTATCAGGCTAGGTTAAGTGATAGGCTGCTGGCCCAAAGGTGACTGGCCCAATCCTGGCCGTGGTGATTTCATTTCCATGATAGAGTAGAAATGCCAGAAGCCCATGGACTGTGCCATGTCAGTGCACATTAAAGGACCCCTGACACCAAATTTGAAAACTCGAGACGCTTGTGTTGTTTGATAGTCCTGCATGTGGGGCCGCATCTGGCCGATTATTTGTGGCAAGTGTTGCCGAGAAGTTACTTTAATTTGTTTTAAAGTAAGAGTGCATGATCCTGTGAGTATTCAGGTACAATTGATGTTTTCTGTGGTTTCACATAGACAGGGGATCCTCTTGTGACGTTGCAGAAGTAAAGAACATTTGCGGGGCCCGCACAATACGCCAACTGGCACCCTGTGAGGACTATTGTTCGTCATCCCTCTCGTTCTGTTGTCGGGCTGCTCTTAAGGTGGTTTAGGCTGCTTACGCCAGGAAGGCTTTTCTTTTTCTGAGGGCGACACACTCAAAGCACCCACATTGTTTCATTCTTCACCGCCCGCAGGTCCCCCTATTTGAAAACAGCGTGTTTCAGTGTCACCGAAGCTTGAGCGCACGTTGTCTCAACCGCTGTTCCACTGTGGGGCGCTAGTTTCCTATGGTATTTAGATGGGCGTTTCGAACTGTCGCAAAATTGTTCTGAATTAATTTCACTAGCATTAGTTATACAGGAGTGCAACAGCTGTGCCAATTGCGCCAATTTGATACAATTCCCCATTTTTGAGTCGAGCTGTGTCAAAACCATGAAATCGGCCGAAATTGTGTCAAAATGCCCAACCAGCCTTAAAACTTCAAAGGAAAAATTGCGCAACTAAAGAAAAAGACGCCACAAAGAAGGAACACTTAAACAGGTCGAGCGCAAACTACCAACTGTTTTATTGACAGTAGATCGTCGGTTAAATAGCGAAACCAAACCTAGGTGCGCCGATGCGCCAGGGTACATCACATGCTAACGCATCTTATTGATCAAAAAGGATATTTCTGCACCGTAGTGCGATGTCGAGGCCTCACTTACACAGCTATCACTCATGTTAATGAAAAACGCTTCCAAAACCTCATGAGCACATGTGTTTCTGGTATGACCCAGTATCTTAGTTTGTTGAAATAGTGCTTCACATCCACAGGCTGCGCAGTGGGTAGGAAGCACAGAATTCAGCAGTGGAAGGGAATGACTGCACACAAGGCATTATCGGTAACTCGGCACTTGAAAGATAGAACTTCTGCTTCTGTCTTACTGTGGGAGTGTGCGCTGTGTTCCTATTGCAGATTTGGAGGTGTTGCTCTATGCCAGGGTCGAGTACTCGCTTGCAGTGTCCATTGGCTGCTCAGACGCCGTCACGGGAATTCAACCATGTCCTAGTTAGTCCTTGTCTACGTAACACGCTCAAATTTCAAGCAATCATGAATCAATAACTTGCTCAATCAGCCATTTTGACGAAGGAATTCAATATTTGAGAAAAAGGGACAGAAGGAACATTAAACAACAACGTGGTTCTGACTCTCACTTTCCTGTTTCTTTGCTCTATGCCAGACACAATTTATGATCAGTTTAAACAAACTAGCGTACCATGTCATCTTGCTTTATAATGTAGAACCATTCCTTACAGGGGTCTTGATACACTTTTATCTGAAAAGCTGTGTAAGCTTGAGGCTGTGCTGGCTGTCATTTCAGAAAACTCAGTGGGTATGCACAGTAGAAAGTAGGTATGTGCCAAGCTGCTTCTAGCATAGTACAGGATAGCAGGGAGTTGGGAAAGGGAAGTGAAGGTGAGGTGGAAAAGAGAGGGAAAAGTATGGCATATCATTGTACAGTGCAGTTTAGCAAGGAGCGTAGCCTAGCCAAGCATAGTATATTGTAGTATTATAGCAAGGGAGTCAGGAAGGGAAGCGAAGGCAAGGAGGTATTTGCAAATAAGGTCGGGGGGAAGGAGGTGAGAGGGTAAAGCATGGCATAGCCTTGTACAGTATGGGAGACCAGCACTGAATAGGTGGCATGCCAAAAAAGAGCACCCGGTGGAAAGTTGCGACACAACTCAGCCGCTCGCGCCCAGATGACCAGCCACAGCGTACCGCGTGAGAGCACACACATGCGCCACTGCCGTGCTTCATTTTGAAGTGAACAGCTCGAAAGGCCATTGTGCCAGTAATACTGCACTGTGGTTTAGAAAAAAAAAAAAAAATTGTGCGAAGGCTACTTTCACATAAAAAGCACTGTTAAATGGAAACGGCCTATGCATATGGCATTGAAGGGACAGTGGTGTGCCGTGATGGTGACTCCCTCGTTATCTTCTGGTTGCGTGCTGGGTTTTGTGCTAAGCTAGTGCAGGCTGACATGCTCCCATTGATAAGTCTGCCTGCGACAATACCACACTGCTCACTTTTGCAGTAAAACAAAAACAAAACGAAACAACTAAAAAGAAACAGAGGAAGGCGTCGTATGTACACCCTGTTTGTGGTATGTATGCGTGTGGACGTTAATCGAGCAAGCCACCTTGGCAGCATAGCACATGTGGTGTCGTGCTGCTATGCTTGAGGGCACGGGAAAAATTTCCGCCATGGCCGCCACTATTCGATGGGGGCAAAATACAAAGAACACCTCTGAACCAAGATATATGTGCGTGTTGAAAAACCCCAAGCGGTCATAATTAATCATGCTACCCCCACTACAGCATGCCTCAAAATCCTAATCATTTGGCACATGAAAGCCTAGCAATTATTGATGTTGAACTGACACCTTTATTTAAAGGGCCAGTAAACAGCCCTGAGGTCCAAAAATTCTTAAAAGAGATATATGTGCAGTTTTTCTTTGTGAACATGCTGCCGCAAGGATTTTGCGAATACGTGCTATATTAAGGAAGTTACAGGGGTCAGAATAACAGTCTAACCCGGAACATCGTGAAGCACCAGGCGCCGATGCTTCTCCGCTGCCCAGTCGCTCGATTTGCAGCCGACGACAGAGTAACGCTTTTTACTTGTGTTGCTCATCGAAGTATGTTGGTACGTGCGCACAGGCACTGTAGTGGAGCGAGGAGTGTACACGCGCACTCGACAACTGCGAGGCTGGTTCTTTCACCGCAGTGCCAAGAATCAAGGGGCAGTTTCGTAGCTGCGGGTGAAAAGAGGAACTGACGTTAACTTCACTACTGTTTTTTCACACCTGATTTAGACCAATCGGCGAGCTGCGTGCTTTGCCCCAAGGGGGTCGGTCAGGCGCAGAAAAGATGCGCGGGAATAGTTTTTCGAAATACAGGCTCTGCGCGATTCGCAGCGCTGTAATATTCAGAAAACGTGATCGCTGCAGTAATAATCTACAAACTGCCAAGCTTGTATGGGGGGGGTGTGAAAAAAAGTCAAAGCCTGTTTACTGGCCCTTTAAGGTGACACAGGCGAGCGGAAAAACTATAACTGTGAGTTAGGCAAACGAAATGACTAGTAACAATCGGAGACATGTGATAATTGTTTGACAAGGCATGTGTTCCGATGTTACTTAGCCACGGCAGCCAGTGAAAAAAAGCTTACCACACCGGCTGACTCCCAAAAACTAAGCTTCATTCGTAACAGGAACCCTGTCATTAGCGCAAATTAAGTTAAAAACAGAGGCATCTCAGCATAGACCATTCATCGCGAGCGTATCTTTTATAACACTTCACCGTCTTAGGCGAATGTGCCCAGCACAAATTTTGCGAACAAGGCAGCTTTCCTTCTACGTAACTGTTTACAAATAATGTAGAAGAAGGCGCCCCACCTATCATATCGATAACTTCACGCAAAGGGATCAGATGGAGTTTGGTGGTGGGGGTGGTAATCAGACAAAAAGTTTTTACATACGCTGTATGCTGCATAATAGGCTAGTTTCATTTCTGGCAAAATGCTGTTTAAATTTGGCTGTTTAGTTCTGGTTTTTCACGATTGGCCATCTTCACTATCTAATAAATCTAGCAGACGCATAATTCCATTTAGAAAGCAGCCTAACACCACTATACAGGAAAGCGAAAGCAGAACATACTTTGCTCACCTGACTGGTTAAATGCAGTGCTGCCTTCTTTCTTATAATGTGATTAAGAAGGAAAAACATACAGGGGTACATCGTCATCATTGCTATATTTTGTGGCACTTGAATTCGCAGAATTATCGCCAGTGCCCTTTGGTTCTGTTTCGGAGATGCGCACCTGCACTGCCTCTACCAGCCAGCCACCACTCTTGTCTGCAGGAGTCGCTGAGAAGTGGGCACTTTGACCGCCAGGTCGGCGTTCTCCACATCGTGGAAACTTCAGCGGTGGTTCCCTATAGCATAGCAAGGGGTGGAAAAAAGAAGTCAGGGTGAGGACTGACGTCACGGTTCGGAAAAGGGAAGAGAGGGCAGTATAGAAATATGAAAAAATATATCGAAAGACGATAATTCTTGGGTGTTATATAATAAAACGTTCGAGGAGCAGGCTTATTGAGTCGTGCGAGAGACGCTGGCTACGGCAGCAAGGAAGTGGACGCAACTTGCACGGCACACAAACATATTCTAACACAAGAAGGCATGAACAACACAAATACAAAGCATGGAAATACAGGGAACATGAGAAGCGCCTTTAGAACCAGTTCACAAAGATGACGTGCTTACGCATATGGGGACCGACGAAGCTACTGCAGCGGCGTCAATGCTGTCGGACGAGAAGGGTCAGGCGGGTTGTTGCAGGGTCTGTGTCCGCTAGGTGCTGGAGCAGAAGACGTGCCATGTATAGAGACCTTCAGGCGTTTACATCCGACGAGGTACCATCGATAATGTTGTCCTCCCGAACGTTGATGTGCTGCCAGGCAACGTGTCTTCCTCGCTCCAGCGTCTGGCTCCGTCTGCCCGGCCAATGTGGCCTGTTCTTTCTTCTATTTTTTTCTCCCGCTATGTGCGCATGTGCAGTAGGGCGTCTTTCTTGAGTTGTTACAGCTGTGCGCGTGCTGGTGCATTTCTGTCACCGTAACATCGTCTTCGTTGCTTCGGGGATCGGTACTTCATGACATTGCGGTTTAATGTGCCAAATCCACAATATGATTATGAGAGACTCCGTAGTGAAGGGCTCTGGGAATTTAAACCAGCGGGGGTTCTTTAACGTGCACCTACCGTATTTACTCGATTCTACCGCGCCCTCGATTGTAACGCGCACCTGATTTCCACCGCGAAAAAAAAAAAACATAAGACATCGATTGCAACGCGCAACCATTTCTCTCGCTGGCCCGCACGATCACACCACTCGAAAAAACGACTCCTTTCGGGAGCGTCTTCCATTTAAATATGAGGTACGGGCGAAGCTTGTGCATTGCCCGTCGGTGCATTGCCGTCACTGTAGTTTTACCGTGGACCGATGCCAATACGCGAACTTGCTTCGCCCCCTTCTTCTCGACGGTTGTGGTGCCAGGCATGTCGAAGTAAAGAGGCGTCTGATCGGCATTCCCGATTTGCCCAAGCAGGTAGCCGTTGTTGCGCCGCAAGTTTAGGACGAACCTCTGAAAACTGAAGCTTTTCATCGTACTCTTCCGCAAAATTTTTCGCATATGCATGTTCCCCTTCGGAGGGAAAAGCCTTTCCTCTTCGTAAAGTTAGTTAGCCAGCACCTGCTCGCTTTAAACTGGCTCCGCATTAGACCTTTTTCTAAGAGTAATTGCATAGCCCGCACTTGGAGCAGTTCTGTCGTCACGGGCCGCTGTGCCGCTCGCTGCTCAAGCACATACTCGCCGAGCAGCTCTTTAATTTGCGCAAAACGACCCTGCTGCGGTTCACTGAAGCCTTTGCGTGAAGCTTTGCTGTCGACAATCTTCTGCTTTTGTTTCCGCCGCTCCCGCACGCACGTTTCGGGAACTCCGAACGACTGCAATGCGGCCCGATTTCCATCCGTTTCTGCACACGCGATGACTTTTCTTTTAAAAACGGCATCGTGGTGCACTCGAGTTTTTGGAGTCGGCCCTTCTACGCCGTCCATGCTAATGCACTACTAGATGACGAACTCCTCAGCACACGTACGAAGTGCCGCACATGGGAAACACATAGGCAGAAATGGCCGACGCGCCATGCCGACTCACGTAGGGGGTGGCCAGTTTAGATTTGCCGATGGCAATAGATTGACCGTAATTTTTTTGTTCGTACTCGATTCTAACGCGCATGCGATTTATGAACTTGCTTAACCGGAAAAAAGGTGCGCGTTAGATTCGAGTAATTACGGTAAATCTAAACACACGAGCCTCAAGCATGTTCGCCTTCATCGAAAATGCGGCCACCAAGATGTTGAAAAATGACAAAGAACGAAGGAAAAAAAAAAAATCAGCATCGCCCTTCCAAGCCTGAAGGAAGTGCAGAGCTAGGCAGCCTTCTTGGCTTTTCTTTGATTTTTTTCTCTCTTGTTCTCTCTTTCATTTTTTTCCTCTTTATTTCCTCTTCTTTTCTGTTTTTGCCCCCTGGCTTTCTCTCTGTTTCTTACTTCCTTCTTTGAATTTTTATGCATAGTTGGATTTGGCATGTTTCCCTAGCCATAGTAGTAATGTCCACACTTAATATCATCATGAAGGCACTCGAAAAACAAGGGAAAGAAGACTTAATGTTGGTGGGAGCGCACGCTCAATATGCCACAGCTGGTTATGCTACATGTGGTTTTGCCTGCGTCATGCAGGGTTGTAACAGCTGCACCAATTTGATACAATTTCGGACTATTGTTCCGAGCTGTGCCAAAACCGTGAAATTTGCTTAAATTGCACTATGCTGTGCCAAAATGCCCAGCCAGCCCCAAAGTTTTCTCAGGTGCGCTAATTTCGGCGAGAAATGCAGGCTACGTCAGCCAGCTGAAGTTCACCATTCGTCAAAGCGCGCAGACCCCAACTATAGTGCCTAGAATGTACTGAAAATATGACCAGATAATAACGCTGCGCGCCCATCAGTCCGTTAACCGCAGCGGATGCCTATCGGTGGGACGACGGAATTTCAAGACAAAATTGCATTGCTGTAGCCACTAACACTTCACTGGAAATGTAAATTTTCTAGCCTGAAAACGCAGCTATTGCTTGTTAGGATCTAAAGCTGGAAATGTATGCCACGTTTTTCTCGTGCAAACAAGCTCGACGTGGTGGGAACGCCAGCATTGCCAGCGAGCACGTCGATTGCCTTAGCAGTGACTCGCAAAACATTTCTTTTTTGAAGTTGCGTCGTCCCAGTCACAGTCGTGGTGATAGATATCTGGTACCGTTGCCAGGCCAATGGGCGCGCACTGTTGTTACTTTACCTGGTCGAACGCGCTTTGCAAGGGAGCTGAAGCGGCACCTAACCATTGGTGAAAGAAGAAAAAAAGTGAGAAGTTGGAGCAAAGGCGTAGCGGTTAGAGAAGTTCTTGGCTTTGGTTTCAACCCGTGCAGAGAATGCTGCTTGAGCCACCTTCGCCGCAGTACACTGGTGCCAAGCGAAAAGGGCTCATGTCCACATTGCACGATTTAGCTGATGCTCAATAGGTTATATATTTTTTTTAAATGTAAGCCTTATTTATACTGCTCCAAATATGGCAATTCATGATAAAAAATGTATGATTTTTTCTTTGTAACCTGCTCCAAATTTGGATTTTAGTGCTCCAAGAGTAACGTTTTGCTGCTCCGAAAATTGCTCCAAATCGTATTTTGGCTGTTGCACCCCTGCTTATGCCAAGCGACAACAACGGCATACAATTGCAGCATAGGACAGCCCAGTCCTCTAAATGTGCTCCACATTTAAAAGATCAAGAAAGAACTCAATCTGTGTTTGCCATTTGGTGGCACTTGCATACCTTCCAAGTCTCCTGGATTGACCAGGAGACTCCCGGATTTGGACCGTTTCTTTCGTTTGTACGGTTGTCATGAAAATCCCAGGAAATAGAAATTTCTGTGCATGATCTGGCAGCATTGACAAAAAAAGCAGCTCACTCTTTCGAACCTACCCCATTTTGTTATAGATGAGTTCTAGAGGCATTAATATAATTTACTTCTCAGTGATGCGAAACTCCGACAGATACGAATTCGTGAAATTTCCTAGCCAAGAGAGAGAGAGAGATAAAGATGCAAGGAAAGGCAGGGAGGTTAACCAGACGCACATCCGGTTTGCTACCCTGCACTGGGGAGGGGATAAAGGGAGAAAAGAGGTTGCAGAAAGATGAGAAGGTACACACAATCACGAGCACACTCGGGGAGCACACACAGTTTACAGGCGGTCGCTCAGGTTTGTTGACTTAAGGTAAAGTAGCAGTGCTTTAGTTGCTTTCTGCGCAACTGAGGCAGATGCCCAAGGTCCTAGTATCTTCTGCACACAAAATAGTCCGGGGTCAAGTCGATTCAAAACCATCCGTAGCTGGCATCGCTGTGTGTCGTAGCAAGCGCAGCTGCACAGGACGTGTTCGATGGTCTCTTCATCTCCGCAGTAGTCACATGTAGGAGTGTCTGCCATACCAATGCGAAAGGAGTACGCCTTTGTGAATGCAACACCCAACCAAAGGCGGCATAACAGTGTCGCATCGGAGCGGGAAAGTTGTGATGGTAGCTTTAGCTTGAGCGAAGGATCCAGTTCATAAAATTGACACCTTTGGAAGCTGGTAGACGACCAGAACGTGCGTGTGAGATCTCGAGCCAGCAGTTAAAGTTGTCTTGCTGCATCATTCCTTGATAGAGGAATCGGGACTACACGGGTTTCTTCATGGGCTGAGCGGGCTGCATCATCGGCTAATTGATTTCCGGTAATACCGATATGTCCAGGCAGCCATTGATATATAATATCATGCCCTCGTGCTAGAGCTTCATGATGGCAATGTCTTATTTCTTGTACCAGTTGGTCATGGCTCCTCCTACGCATGGCAGACTGCAAACTCTGAAGCGCTGCCTTCGAATCACAGAATATGACCCATTTTCCTGGACGTTCTTGAACGAGATATTGTAAAGCAGCCCTTATAGCAGCAAGCTCTGATGCCGTAGATGTAGTCATATGCGACAACTTAAACTTGATTGTCATTTCTGCAGCCGGAATCACAGCGGCACCTGATGAGCTGCTGGATGAGACGGACCCATCAGTCTATATGTGCGTTCGGTCTAAGTACAACTCATGTAATAATAGCAGTGTTGCTTGCTTCAATGCTACTCTGGAGTGACTGCTTTTCTTTTTGATTCCCGGAATTTCTAGACGTACTTGCGGCTGGTCGAGGCACCACAAAGGGCATGCCGTTCTCGCAGCTGGCGTATATCCTGATGGAATGCTGTTGAGGTGCTTGGCTATGACGTCTGAAAACGTAGCACGTGGTCTTCCGGAAGCTAGAAGGGCCAAGTGGTGGTCGGGGACACGGCTAGCATGTCGAATGTGCGCTCTGAGGCAATCCACAACTATATATGTCCTGACCGGATGGTCTTTGGCAAGCATGATTGTGGCATAAGTAGAAGCGCATCGGGGCAGTCCTAGGCAGATACGCAGTGCCTGACCCTGCAAACTCTCCAATGAATGAGTATTCGATATGCAAGTGTTAGTCAGTACCGGCAAGCTGTAGCGCAATAGACCCAGAAATAGGGCCCTGTACAGCTGTAGCATGGAGGCCACAGAAGTTCCCCATGCTTTACCGCACAAGAATTTCATGATATGCACAATAGATAGCAGTCTCTTCTTCAAGTACGCACAATGTGGGCTCCACGAAAGACTTCTGTCGATTATTATGCCCAGGAAACGATGCGTCCGTGCATATTTGACACTCTGCCCATTGATGTAAACAGGGTATGACGTCATTGGTTTGCGTGTAAACGCCATCAACGCGCACTTCACAGTTGATATATTTAGGCCTTGTTTCTGAAGGTAGGCTGTTGTGAGGGTTGCTGCCCGCTGTATTCGTGCACGCACCTGAGGGCGAGTAACTGCAGCACTCCAGAGGCAAATATCATCGGCGTATATGGATAGCCACACCGACTTTGGCAGAACCTTCACCAGACCAATGAGGGCCACATTGAACAATGTGGGGCTTAAAACATCTCCCTGAGGTACTCCGCAGTAGGTGTAATGTTGGGCAGTTGTACCCTCATATGTTTGTATAAAGAAACCCCTGCCAGTTATATAATCTTTTATCCATTGAAACATTCGTCCACCAATGCCCATTGCTGCGAGAGAAGTGAGGATGGCATCGTGAGCTACATTTTCATATGCACCCTTCACGTCAAGAAAGAGTGCCACTGATAGGCGCTTGCGACTTTTTTCTTGTTGAACAAATGTCGATAAATCAAGGACACAGTCAATGGAGGAGCGGCCCCGACGAAAGCCTGCCATGCAAGAAGGGTATTTGGTGTATCGTTCCAAGTACCACTCGAGACGAAATAGAACCATTCTTTCCATCACTTTTCCGAGGCAGCTTGCGAGGGCAATAGGGCGATACGCTGTCAAGTCCAATGGTGATTTTCCCGATTTCAAAAGTGGTATTAATCGACTTATTTTCCATTCTCGGGGAACACTGCCGCTGAGCCAGGAGTTGTTGAAGCATATTAAAAGTTCTTTTCTAGCTTTTTGTCCAAGGTGTCCCAACGCACTATAAGTAATACCATCAGGACCTGGCGACGACATGCGCTTAGAAGCGACTAACGCACCTTCCAGTTCTTCCATGGTGAACGGAGTGTCCATTTCTGGTAATCGCGTCTCAGGAACGATCACGGCGTCGATGCTCTCGTTCATAATATTCCCGGCAACTCTCGTGCAAAATTCTTCAGCCACCTCGAGTTCTGTTTTTCCATGATGGAGTGCCAAAGCTTTAAAAGGGTGCCGTTGTTGTGGAGAGGAGCGAAGACCACGAACTGTTCTCCAGATATATGACAGTGGTTTATGAGGGTCTAGAGATTCGCAGAATGCTTTCCAGTGTTCGCTCTCCAGTTTGTAAATGCGTCGTTGAATCTTTTTCTGGAGCCGCCTTGCTACCCTCAGATCGTAAATTGATCTTGTGCGTCTGTATCGTCGTTCAGCACGCCTTCGTATAGCTCGTAATTTTTCCAGTTCAATGTCAAACTGTGTTACTTTAGACGAAAATGGTAATTTACATTTGGACGCTTTCATAGCTTCCACTATGGTATTTTCCAGGCTGCAGGCGAGGCCTTCTTGGCAAGCGTTCTCAACACGCGATGCAAACATCGACCAGTCAGTGCCAATTGTAACACCGGAAGAGAAATTTTTTATGATACCATCGATCGTCACGTAGGTGGGTATGTGATCACTCCCATGAGTCTCAATATCGCAAAACCACTTAACTTTGTGAGAGAAGCACCGTGACACCAATGTCAGGTCAAGGCAACTTCCATACGTGAGACCCCGCAGATATGTGGGGGTACCATCGTTCATGATGGAAAGGTCGTAATCGGAAGCGAATGTAACAATGTTCCGGCCCCTGGCATTCATCCTAGTGCTCCCCCAAAGCATGTGATGGGCGTTGAAGTCACCAGTGATGATCCAAGGCCCATCGGTTCTCATTAGGATGTCTTTTAATCTGTCACAGTCAAATCGCGATGACGGAGATATATATCCACCAATAAGCGTGAACGAAACTGCATTCTTCTTCACACGAAGACACACGTACTGATTGTCGTCATTTGAACTTATTGGGTGCGAAAGATAAGTCAAGTCTGTGCGAATGTAAACAATTACTTTGCTTCGTTCTTCGCAAGCGGCTGAACAAAAAGCTTCATAACCGGACAATCTATAAGGCGTTGATACGTTTGGTTCACATATGACAAGTACAGGGAATTGATTGGCCCGAACAAATTGGCGAAAGTCCGAGATACGGGACTTCATGCCCCTGGCATTCCACTGAAAAATCGACGCACTTTTAACTTCAGTGCGGAAGATGAGATTTTGTTGAGCCACTGTGCTTATACGAAGTTAGCAAGAACTGGATTCAGTGCATCCAGTATTTGCAGTGCACTCTTAGCAGACGGAGATTGTATGCTGCTCAGTAGCGTGCAAATCGTGGCAATTAATGATTGCACGATTGCAGCCACTTGCCTGTCTTGGTTGGAAAGATTTCGAACCGGCACGATTGCAGTCACTTGTCTGTCTTGGTTGGAAAGATCTCGAACCGGGAGCGCGGACTGGCCGTCATGAAGCTCCTTCGGTTCGCTTGATGCTGCTCCCCTTTGAAGTGCAGGCCACTCTGTCGCAGTTAGGGTATGCTCACTGGCTTTGTCCTTTACAGCCTTTCCCACGGCATGTGGTCTGGGAGGCAAAGGAGGTGGTACTGATGAGGGATCACGCAAACGTGTCGAGGAGGTAGCGGGCGTCCTCGAAGACCGACGTCGAAGTGAACGACGCCTTCTGACTTTAGCTGCGGCTTCTCGATGAGATGAGTGATCGCGCACCATCTCCTTCAAGATGGCAATTTCCTTCTGAATCCGCGGGCAGTCCTTCGACGTGGCTTCATGGGATCCATTGCAATTAGAGCATTTCCTTACAGTTGCGACGCACTTATCCGCTTCATGGGGCTCGGCGCAGCGGTGGCATACCACCGAATTCTCGCAGACGCTGCTCACATGTCCAAGTTTCATGCATTTACGGCACTGGAGAGGCTTCGGAATGAAAGGCCGCACAGCATGTCTGAAGTACCCCACCTTCACATGAGAGGGGAGTGATGTGCTCTTAAACGCAATCTTCACACAGCGAGACTTGCCTAGCCGGGTGACATCAACAATTGGAGTATCAGTTGTTGACTTGACAAGAAGTTGTAAGTCCTTATTGGAAATAGCGACATCAATGTCGTAGATCACGCCGGTTACTACATCACATCCCAAGGGAACATGAGAGCGCACCTGGTTGCCGTCCAAGTCAGTTACACTGCGCAGAACGCCCAACGCACTTGCGTGCAAAACGTCCACAGCCAGTATATTCTTTCTGGCGTTCACTCGTATGTCCGTGATCTCATTTGGCACGAGTGTTTCCAGAGACCTCGACACAGACTGTCTGTTAAGGCGTTTCATGCTGACGGTAGGAAGTGCAGGCAGAAACAGGATGGTATAAGTGTTCGATTTTGGCGCTTCACTTACAGTTTGAATAGTTGAGGATGAGGATGTCCTCATGTTCCTTCTCTTCGCCTTGCGGCTCAGCACAGGTTGGAAACCGTCATCTGAGAAGTCCTCACTGCTGAGATAGTAAGCATGAGTATCTTCACTGTCGGTGTCGCTCGCTTGTCCCATCCGCTTCCTGGAGGCGGTCGCCGCTGACGCCGCTGGTGCCGGCAGGCGCCCGGGGTGGTCTACTTCCATCCCCTCCAAGGGAGCAGCGGAAACTGATCAACAGACTTAAATTACAACTGAAATACGCCGGAGTGAGCAGAAGTAGCTCCTATTCAAAACACACTTCTTCGTCTTTCACCTAGCCAAATTTCGCTATGTTCGTTGGGTCTAAATTCAAATGTTCCAAACACATTTGCTAATCACGGCGAGTGATACGAACTTTAGGACCGAAACTGTCGAACAAAGGTCGAGAGCAGTGTACTCGAAGCTTCGGAGTACGTGTGCGACCGGCGTATGTACTGCCTTCTACAGTTCGTGTGAGCAACATATGCGACAGCAACAACTTAGAATGTCACGCTGAGAACGGCAAGCAGATCGAAACGTGCAGCGTGCTGCTCATGCACAAATGATGCACGAAAACGATACACACATGATGAGAGCGAACTAATAACGCTTACCGCTCAACACATAACGCGCTGTTCAAACAAAAAACGATGCACAATACGTAATCACAGATATAGATGAGTACAAACTAACAAGTTTCACAGTTGTCATATCTCGCTGTGTACGAAAACCGTGCTCTTTTCCTAAACGAGGCCTGTACAGATACCGTAGTTACCTTTGTGGGCCGGGCAACTAACGCAATCGTTCCAGTGAAAGCTGAAGGCACACGATTCTCCCCACCAAAGAATAATCGCGCGTGCACACACATCTCACCCCCCCTCCACTGGGCAAAATACGCGTGAGATAAGCGCACGTCGGCGCATTGGGACAAGCCGGGCGCCGAGCGTGGGCGGCTTTTTTTCGTTTTTGATTGTTCATATATATATATATAGCTAACATACACGGAAAATTATGGCGGCGATGGCAAAAAAACCAGCCTAGACTGTCCATATAATTGCTATCACAATAAAAAGGGGCTAAACGCATTTTCGCATTTCTGTCAAAAAGAATCTATTAGTGAGCAAAGCTTTGACCCGCGTATTTGAGGCAGCCAGCTGCGCCGTCCCGTCCGATCACGTGTGTCCCAGGAAGACGTACGAGAGTTGTTCTGACGGAAATACTAGATTCTGGTAGTTGTGTTGATCCTTTGAGACTCTCACCTTAGTGGGAAACCCTACCCTCATGTCGTGTGTTCGGCCACTCCAAGCCACTATAAGACCGCAACGCTGATGGTGGCACTTGCAATTGAGACCCCACCCCCTGTTGTTTTCGCATTGTTTTTTTGTTTGTTTGTTCTTGGTTTTTTTTTCTGGTGCCGAAAAAAAAATAGGGCAAATAATTCGGTGCACGCCCCCCCCCCCCCCCTTGCAGAAATTGCCCGGATTCAGAATTCTTTAACTTGGCAGGTATGCACTTACTTGCCAGCTCCACTGTTTAAAGGTGTAGAACTGGCTTCATTATTTTTTATTATTATACAATAAAGGGACACTTAGGACAAACATTAAGTCTGTGTTGCTTCTTGAATCAGCAGTCCAGAAACCTCGTAGGGCTACTTTTGTGCCATGGAAGTGCTTATTTTGAAATAGAATCACATCCACATCGCATTAGCTCACTTCGAATCGCCCTGGAAGCAGTCTTTCTGATGTCACTCTTGCCGGGCCCAACGTTGCCCGCTTTTACTGCTCGGCCACCGACACTAGCAGCAGCACAGCAAAAATAGTGGAGGCCACATCAACCATTTTCTCTTCGCTTAGTTCAACTGGGCCACGCTAAATGGCACCACTTCTCCAGTTTACCCAGGCGAAAACATAACTTTTTAACCCATTGTGCCAATCCTTATAGTAATGCCAGGCGGTTCTTTTTTCTACGAGTCAAACAGAAATAGACAAGCAGCATTTTATTACGTGTTGTAATGCACGGTAGCTTTTCTTTCTACTGCAGCTGGTTCAATTACCATCAATTCATTGTACTCAAATACTGTCACGTCATTGGGATCATTTAAAAAATGTCCCACTCGTGGCAAGCAGCCAGGTGACCATTTCCAAGAGACTCTAGGCACTAAGCTCTTTTTTGTTTTTAGTTGCCACCATGTGCTCATTAAAGGTGATATTAACATACTTTGAGATTAATTACAATCTTCAGTTTTCCTGTTGTGGAAGTGGCGAAACCAAACTTGTGTAAGCAAATAACGAAAAAATTGTAATTTCGGAAAAAACACGTTTTTCGACTCTCATCTTACCTTACGAAAACACTGATAAGTACGTGAGGCTCCTGTTTGTGTGCGAGCTAAATATTGCACTAATGCAGCAGGGAATTGAGAATCTCGGGTCAGAAATGCCAAATATTGTTTTCGTTCTCCGTTGCAGGTTGGTCGTCGCCTACAGAGCAAGTAGAAGCAAGCAAGCACAACAGGTATTGGTGGATTTGTTGATTGTGAGAACATTGTTAGTAGTTGTAGTGTGGAAATATTTAGTCAAATAATTGAAAAGTATAGACCTTTTCATAAAGTGCTTCATGGGTGCTGTCATAATTCTTTCTGCGATGTTTTGAGTAGGTGACTTCCCCAAAAATTCACTGTGACGCCAGCCATTGTACTCTCATGCCTCAGCTTAGCATTGTGGTGTTCTTTCTCATCTGTTAGAAGGCCTATATATCAGTGTGGGAAACTTGTGCCAACGTGTGCCAATTAGAAATTACTGTGCCATACTGCTCCAAAAGGGTCTTTTCTGCCTAACTTGCACCATTGCTGTAACACAGCGTGGTTTTGGAACCACAAGTAATGTTGACAGCACGCTTCTTGAGCGGTTATTACGTGATGGCCGCCGTCTTGTACATGTGCCCTGTAGCACTTGCATATAGTTGCGCGGCTGCAAAAGCACGGAATCAGCCGATTAATTATTGTGACTTCCGCGCGCTTGCGGTGGCACTTTTTTTTTATAAAAAGAAAGAAGGCCATGTGGCGGCTACCGAAAGGCGCGCCAGTATGACTTATCACCGACGAAAGGCATATGTGTGCGGCTTCGCGCCGCCTTAAGCCTACTGCACGCTTTTAATAGCCAGCGACTACCTGAAAGCGCTGAGGCGCAGATCGCTGCCTTAATCGTTGTGCTTGACCATGTTCAGCGTGCACTGCTTTACAGAAATTAGAGGAGCACGTTGTTGCAGAGTTCAGCATCTTGGACTATGGACCGAGACAGCAAGCGTAGCACACGCTTTGATGAGGCAACACCACAAACACGCCTCCATTCGCTGCTAGGAAGGTTAGAGCGTTGCTTGCGGAAAGCTTGCATCGTCGCGTTGATGCAACAGGCTTCTTCCCGCATCTGTGCACGGTCCGAAGCGGTGTGGGCACAAGCGGCTCGGCACGGTGTGTACGTCAAGTTGGTGAAGCTTTGCATGCAACTAGCCAGTAGACGATCGGTTCCTTGTGACCGCACCACGTCTCAAAAAAACTGTGTCAGTTTTTGCTAAGTAGCAGATCGCGGCACACATTTATCGCGGACGGCTGATTATGTCCGTTTCGTCCCTGTCAGTCGCAGCATTGGCTGCGTATCCCGGACCCCGCAGTAGTTTTAGAACACTTTTTGGTGCTGCCGCTGCGTGCCATTAGACGGAAATGCGGGAATGTTAATCATTTATGAACATTGTCAAAAACAAACAATGGCTTTGTGGTGGGCACATTAGGCAATATTTGCTGTGTTCCTGCTTGAGGGGCAATGGCGCACATAAAGAAGCGCAAATCGGTACTTCGTCATAGGCTTGTGGGACGTACTTTTGTATACTAAACACATGTAACATTCCCGTATTCGTATCAATAAAAAAAATCTAGAAAAAAATTGGCCCCGTATCTGCATGTTACTCTGCAAATGTCCTCAAAAGACGATAGTCTTGCGCGTGGAGAGAGTGAACAAAACATTTATTTGATGTTCTGCACAAGAAAAACGGTGAATGGTATTCTGCTGGAGGTGCTGCATTAGAGTTCTTCGAGTGTGCAGCGTAGGCGAATGAGCACATCAAGTGGCGTCACACATGAGACATGAGCGCCATCTGGCAGTTTTCTTGGAAAACAAAGTGCGCGGCTTTGAGACGGGCGTGCGCGCCAGTCTCAGAGGTGAGTCACGGGTAGGTGCCACCACCACGTCGTCTCAGCATAGCGTTGGAAACACTTGCCTTTTAGTGCAAGCGTTGCATGGTCAGCGCAGCGTGG
This sequence comes from Rhipicephalus annulatus, assembly GCA_013436015.1. Taxonomy (NCBI): domain Eukaryota; kingdom Metazoa; phylum Arthropoda; class Arachnida; order Ixodida; family Ixodidae; genus Rhipicephalus; species Rhipicephalus annulatus. The sequence continues at coordinate 946,590 of WOVY01009274.1, forward strand.
TAAATGCTACGGTCCTTAGAATTACTTATGTATGCCTTTTCTAGTAAAAGACTCACATACAGAATATATACGTGTGTTTATGGCACCTCAGATATGCGCAATAATTCAGTAGGGTTGAGAGCTTGGCTAGTTGGTGAGACATCATTTAACCATATGGTGTAGTAGCGCAAATTCGACGGGGACGAAGAGGACAAGAAAACACGACACTCGCTACACTCGCAACTAATTTTTATTTCAGAAGCAGCATTTCATATATAACCCATAACCCTAGCGACACAGAAAAGAACTACGAACACTGAATCATTGCCAACAGAAGCTTTTGCGCAGACTCAAGCGATAGTACACGGCAGTTAAGCTTAAGTTAAGTTAAGTTAAGTTTTTTGTTTTTTTTTGTTTTGTTTTTTGTTTTTTTATTTGATGTTACCCAGGGCTGTTTTAGTTATGTCATCTAAAAGTGTCTAAGCTTAACTGCCGTGTATTATCGCTTGAGTCTGCGCAAAAGCTTTTGTTGGCAATGATTCAGTGTTCGTAGTTCTTTTCTGTGTCGCTAGGGTTATAGGTTATATATGAAGTGCTGCTTCTGAAATAAAAATTAGTTGCGAGTGTAGCGAGTGTCGTGTTTTCTTGTCCTCTTCGTCCCCGTCGAATTTGCGCTACTACGCCATATGGTTAAATGATGCGCAATAATTGCTTTTTAATTGACAGTCGCACCAGTAGGAACGCTGAATCTTGAGCAACATTGGTGGGCGCTGCGGATGGGGTCGGCGGTTTGGAGTATCGGCTGGTGCCATTCCAAATACCCAGTACCGTTAAGGGTGGACAAACAGACAAATGTATAGACAGACAGACTGAAATTTTTGCGTCAAAGGTCCCCAAAAGAGACTATCGTCTTTAAAATCTGAAGGGAGGGGGGGGGGGCTTCAGGGCGGGTTCAAAGCCAGCCCTTGTAGTCCATACATAGGCATACAGGGAAGGGGGGGACAACGCTGCGCGGAACCTTCGCCTCCTCCCTCCTGAAGGGGAACGGTGCACGTGCTTATGTACTTAGTTAAGGCATACTATGTTTAGTACACAGTTAGCCGCATTCCCGGCAGGTTCTGGGCATGTATGTACGTAATAACGAGGTTTTACTGTAATGAGCTTTGAATGCATCTGTGTGTTCGTGTACGTGAGTGTGTTTGCATGCTGCTATGCACTTAATGCTGCAGCTAGTTTGTTGGTGCAATAGCCTTCACTATCTTATGTAACTGATTGATTGATTGATTTGTGGGGTTTAACGTCCCAAAACCACCATTTGATTATGAGAGACGCCGTAGAGGAGGGCTTCGGAAATTTTGACCACCTGGGGTTCTTTAACGTGCACCCAAATCTGAGTACACGGGCCTACAACATTTCCGCCTCCATCGGAAATATATCTTATGTAACTGCTTCTGTACATAATCCTACTTGTGTACATAATCCTACATAATCTTTTTGTGCTTATTTTGTGGGCTTGCTGCTTCTGTCGAAACGATTACAGTCGAACACGGATATATCGAACTCGAAGGGAATCGCAAATTAGTTCAATATATGAAAAATTCTATATAAAAAAATACAGGCCCCGAGAGCTTACCTGTAGTGAATTATTACCTGCAATAGGCGCATTCAAGAATGACGATTTCACACACACGCAGCAACATAATCATTTGTTTGCGTGACAAAAATCGCTTATCTTGGCCTACTTATTCGTTTTCAAAATGTTCAAGATGCTAGTCTCGATCTTATCGAGGCTGTCTAGGTGCGACAGCCCGGTTCTCTCCATGTGGCCAATACAATGGCGAATGACGCCGAACGCTGCTGCCACTTCAGCGGCGGAGTATGCGCATGTAGCCAGCGCCTCGTCCATACGATCCTGGGTCCCTGCGACTGCAGCTACTTTCTCCTCATCAGCGAGGATCGCAACGACCTGGACATTGCAGTCCCTTTCCATAAATTCGTCCGCAGACACTTCGTGTGGAACTGCTGCTGGAAAGCAAGACAACTCGCGAAACGCGTCGTTCATGGGCTCGTCATTGTCGTCTTCACCGGTTTCTGCAAGTTCCGCCGTCTTGAAGCCTGCCTTGTGGAAGCTGTTGACCACTGTGTCTGTCTTCACGCCTCGCCAGGCGTTGAAGATCTCCGCGGGAGAAAACTTTGCGGAGATTTCCGGCCACTTCTTCGTCATCCACTGCCGGATGTTCTGGCTGCTGACAGCTTCGCTTTTGCCAGAAATGGTTTTGCCAACAATCTGTAGCGCTGCTTAAATTGGTGAAGCCACCCGGTGTTGTCGGTGAAGTTGTTTCACCGAATATTTGGCCTTGGCAATATCAGCATCGGCCAATCCACTGGAATGTTCTTCACGCGCACTTCTAAAAACGAGGCATAGAGTGCCTTTTTTACATTCCAGTGGGCAGAAGTGTGCCCATGACAGGCTCCTGACATTTGCTGCTCTGCCGCCTTTGCCTTGATATCCGCCTTGTTTTTCAAAAAGTACTCGAAGTGCTCCGTGGTATCCCGAAGTTGTCCTCGACATTTGAACATTTCTCGCCCACCTCAACCTGCTAAATAGCCTTCAACTTCATCGCAAAGTTAAGGGTCTTGCGCTTCTTGACGCTGGCCATAGCTAGACGAGAAGTTGACAATTCAAGGAGTCCACAGCGGCTTTGTACACCACTCACACAAGAAAGAAAGGCTGCACATGTGGTGGTACATAGGCTACGCGTCAACAAAATCAACAAAGCACTCGCGAGGTGATGGCCACCTGTGAGGGCGACAGCAAAAGGCGCGCGCTGTCGTTGGCTGAATAAAATTCGCAAAGTAGCAACAAAAGAAAAGAAAAGGTTAAAGGAGGAACACGTCGGCTCTTGGCTCCTTCGTTCCTGCTCTCCGATCCGACGGGTATGCGGAGATAGCATGAGAGAAAGAGAGAGAAACAAAAAAAAAAGCTGTTCCGCAAGTTAGAGATTGTGCAGTGCGAGCCCTCTTGCTCTTACCTTTTTTCGAGCATTTCAGGTTTTGGTGGTGGCGTGGTGTTGCGCTGAGGTCGCCAGGCGCCCCGAAAAGCGCATCTTCCAACTCGCAGGCGGAGCCGCGCTGCCGCGGAGATCGCGCATTGTTCAATATATCCGAAGGCGGGTAAAAATGCCGTTTGGTATAAGCGTGCGAATTTCTATACTTTTACAAAGGAATTCCAAGGGGATAACTTACGAGTTCGATATGCCCAAAAATTCGATATATGTGGGTTCGACATATACGTACGTGACTGTATGTTAACTCGGTGAAGAAAAGTGTAAATTTAAGGGCTCGTTTTATTTGTTAGACACAACATTAATGAGAACTTACCGACAATAATGCCAGAGAGAGCACAAGGGTTATTAGAAGTAATTGCAATGCAAATGTGGAGAAAGGAAGGTGGATGAAAAGCTAGCTTACCACTGGCAGGATTTGAACCTGTGACCTTCAAATAATGCGTCCGATGCTCTGTTACTGAGCCATATTAAACTAAATTTAAGCTAAATTTTCTTCCTCTGTGTGTGTTATAGAAAGCCCGTGCGTGCTCCAAACATAGCTGCTCCAAAAGCAAATTTTGCCTGCTCCAAAATGCTGGAAGGCATTCCCACCACTGATATATGCCTGCAGCACCAAAGAGATTAATGGTTTTCATCCTTGCTCTTCCAGTCTTGTTTTATGGCTGTATGCTTAACAATTTGTTTTCTTGTCATGTGGCATTCGGCATGCTGCATTTGTGTGCTTTCAGATGCCACTTGTGTGAGTCGGTAACTTGTCTTTTACCGAATGGGCTATTGCCGATGGTTGCACGAGAGCATGCGTGCATTTCAGCCACGGGCCTATTTTGTTGCAAACTTCACGACTTAGCCTACGAGTGCCACCTTGTGCATGACAATTGTAGTGTAACTGTAAATGCTACCGTACATGGAGAAAGGAATGCTAAGGAGAGGCCCTTGCAATGCTAGCTGCAGGGGCAAGAAGTGTGGTGGACGTCGCGTGCTATTCCACGGGGGTTGTGAGAATAGTTGGGCACGCCGGCGTTTCGTGTTGTCTGCATCGCTACTCGTATGACCGGGTTGTTGATAGCCAGCTTGAGTTCTGAATGTGCATTTTTATGCAGCTGTTGCACTTTCAAAGATGATGCAATGTTTTAGAAGTCTACAGTGAATGTTGATCTTCATGGTTGCAAGTTTAGTTTGTATCGCTTGAGGTCGAGAGCAGTCATTTTCGAAGCTCACGACCTCTTCTCCGAAAATGGTTGGTGCCGCAGCTTCGTTGTTTACCTTTGGCACTGTGGTGTTGCATGCCTCAGCGAAGGCAGCCTAGAATTCCTAGACGAGAAAGGCAGCGTCTATGTCTCTTAATGCGAGAGGCGGCGGTGAGCCGTTCTCGTGTACGATAATCACAACTATTGAAAAGCAGTAGGCGGCCCACTGTAATTCTCACCGGAGCCTGCCGAGTCAAGAATTAGATCTGCCTGACACAGTAAGGGGATTTATATTTTGAATTATCACTTCCTATTTATGCTTTGCGCGAGGCAACTTCACCTTTCGCCAAGTTTTTTTTTTTTTTTTTCCGATATGGTCACAGTCTGCCAACCCGCGCTGCTAAGAACGATACTCATGTGCACATATCGTGACACACATGGGGAAGAATGATTCAGAGATGCTTGATCTGGCTTAATATCAACTCAAATTATATAACATTTTACTGTTACATTAGGCTTCGTACCCTGAACTTACCGTATCTGTTGAAGAAAACGGCATTTCGTGGCAATTATCCGGCCAATTCACACCGTTGCTCTCTTGCATCCGGCGATTAAGGGGGGAGGTGGCTTTGAAAAAAAACTTTTTTATTTGTTGACCTACAGCAATGAAATTTGGCATGCATACTCATAAGTGTCTAGAATAGGGAAATATGCAGTTTCATCATGATAGCTTCAGTAGTTCTCAAGTTACATAATGCTACACGATCCAATTACATGGTCTGCTCGTGGAAAGCCTAGCGCTGCAACAAAACATGCCAGGAAGCTGCGAATGGTGTTGATCTTTACTCAAAAGAAAGCTACAGGGTATGACACTCTCGGAATTTTTTAATAAGTTCTCTTTTTTTTTTTAAACATCATCATGGCTGCCGACACGCATTGTCAGAAACAATGGCACGGACAAATCATCGTCTAGAAAAATAACAGGGCCACAAAACAGAAATTGAAGATTGCTGTACCCACAAGCAGTGTTCAGGGATTCAGGGAAAAAAAACAAAATCAAAATCGGTCCAGTCATTCTCGTGCTACTCTTTCCACGAGCAATGCACAATGTCCAAAACACACTTGTGAGAAAAAGCCTGTCGAAGTTTTCAACAGGCTTTTTTCAATGAACTTTTTATTTCTTGTTGGATATTGATGAAAATTGGCACATACACTAAGAATAACCTCACAGTGCTTCCATAAAAATTTTGAAGCGATACCACGAATACTTTACGAGAAACAAATTATTCCTTCATTGAACCATGTGGAGGGGCTGAGCATAATGTCAAAAAAAAAAAACGGTATTGAGAAAGCTGCGTTAAAAGTTTCAACTTTTCTTTACGTCTCTAAGACACCTAAAAATTGTGATTTCAGGTTTGTCTTGTGATATTTGACTTCTTTTCATGATTTACTCCTTTTCATGAGTTACAAAGAACAAGTATGAATTTCAAACCAAGTTCTTTGTATGAAGCAGTGGTGTGATAGGTATGACAGAAAAGATTGTAATTGAATAAAACCATATACTGAAATTATTAAATATACTTTTTTTGTGCTGAAGTTGTAATTAGTGTAATTAAGTACTTGATTACAAATATTCACTGAACTTTTCTTTATTTGGAGAGAAGTTTATTGCAACAGAAAAATGAATCACACCATGACGACCTATGCCTTCTTTCTAAATAACAAAGTTATGGGCAGAAGACTGGTGGCACGGGAATTTCTAGCAGTATAATTAATGACACCAAACGAGCATATAAAAATTTGTGCCCCTGATTCACACATGCTCTTTCGCCGCTCTAGCCGTGAAACGCATCATCTTACTGCCGGTCGCGGAAACTCTAATTTACAGCAATTCATTAACCTCGGAACTTTCATAGACGTTCGTGGCGATATCAAGCACGGCTCCAAGCACGTCTGAATCGCATCACAAAAGCTTATTGACAGCGCTTCATATGACCGTGGGGTGCGCGGCCGCGTGGACAGTGCAGCCGGCGCGTAATGCACTTGCCGGCGGCATTCGATGACAATGCGCTAAATGTGTAACTACGAATACAAAAAATCGGCACGCACTGCACTTGGCATTGCATTTTCGAATGACGACGCGCGAAACTGCTAGCCACTGTTCCGAGCGATCCTTAGCAGAGAAGGGGGGGGGGGGGTGACGAGCTTGACTGTGTTGTCCGCTGCCGATGCGTAAAATGCCCGTACGTGATTCAGAGGAGCTAGCGAGTGATGTGGTACATTCCTTGCGAAGAAGCACGTCACCAAGAGTGCGCTTGCGCGTCGTTCCTGCCCGCAGTCTCGCTGTCAGCGGAGTTAGGCCTAAAGCCGACTCCGATGACGCGCCGCACTCGTAGACCGCCGCGCGCCCGCTTGTAGTAATCTGATCGTGCATCCGGTGCGGCCACTCGTAGTAATCAGATCGTGCCGCCGCTTACAGCTTCGTTGCTTGCGAAGAAGCCCGTCGCCACGAATGCGCTAGCGCGTCGTTCCTGCCCGCAGTCGGTGGAGTTAGGGCTAAAGACGATTCCAATGACGCGCGGCGCTCGTAGACCGCGCTGACGCTCGTAGTAACCTGATCGCGCATCCGCTTACTGCTCGTAACTAAAGCGTAGTTATATCTTAAGTGATTATCAAGCCGTGAACACGTCACGAAGTGGCGATTTTCGAGAGCCATGTCCTCGCCACGCACAAGCAGCAGACGACGATCTCCCGGAGCGAGCATCGGGCCAATGGCGAGGCGAGCTGAGGCAACATGGCGGCCACGGCCAATCAAGGGCCTCAAAATGACCTTCAAACATTTGCTTTTTGCTCGCTTGTTGTTAAAGGGAGGAGCCAGCTGAGGCGGGAAAGTTAAACACGGAGAAATGCTCTTTCCGATGAGCCCAAGAAGCCGGCTCCCGGCCCAAGCATAGCGAAGCTATAATTTTTTGAAAATCGCCGTTTTCTCGCCATTTCCAGAAAAATTTTTGCTACCTAGGTGGGTGAAACGAATTTTCCGAAGCACTTCTGCGCGGTTTTCAGTGTAGATATTTTGGAACCAGATAGAAAAAGGGTTCCAGAAACTGAAAACTTGAGTTTCGAAAAATCGATTTTTTTGCCGTTTATCGCGATCCCAAAGCCGCGTCCCCCCTTAAACATGAAGTGCAAAGCTGCAATTACATTGTATATTCACAATATGAAGCGCAATGAGGCTACGAATGGCACTCATGTGCTATACAAGCGAGTTTTGCAGCACGTTTGCTCATATTCAGCACAAAAGTCTAGCTTTTTCAGCTCTATCACATGGCGGCGGGGGTGCCGTCCGACGTGTTTGAAATCGGCTCGCCTCCCTATCGCTGGCGCCCGTTGTGCATGCGCGAGCCGCCGTAGCGTGCTCACCATTGCAAGGAGGATTCCTCTACTCTTCCCTACTTCCGGCTTCGCAAAATGTGACTTAGCGGTCTCTCCTCAGTATATTCTTTCCTTCACGCTACCCTAGGTAAGCAGAGTTGCACATAGGTTCACCATCTTCCAGTCCATATTAGTGCAGTGAAGCCGCCTCTCGTTTGCACAGGGGCTGTATTGGTGGCAGATCCCTTGTCAACCCTAGCTAACAGTACTCCTTTATTTAATTTAGGGTTGCCCTCTATTATTTGTATGTAAACAAATGTCTAAGCAGACAAAAAGGAGCCGTATTGTGTGCGCTGAGTGCAGTGTACTACAGCGTACACTAAAACTTCATTAATTCGAATTTGGTTATTTTGAAATCCCGGTTAAGTTGAAATATTTCCGCAGTCCCGTATTTTGCAATGCAAGACTGAGCAGATAATTTGAAGCGCCGGTCAGCACTAGTCCGGTAAATTGGAAAACTTTGGGTGCCATTTGCTAATTCTCGATCCCGCTTTTGCCATAAATCCGCAGGAAATATGGCTCTTAAGAGCCACGAGGCAATCAATGTAGCGATACTAACAAGTGGCAGCTGAAGCACCCCTGCCTTGATATTTCCAGCAGAGAGAAAAAAAAAAGGTCTCATGAAATGTGTGCCTGCGGAAAACAAAACGGGCTTCACTGGAACACAGCAGTGACATGCAGGCAGCATGTCGCATGCTTCACGCAATGTCAGCACATCATGACTTACCCATTATTTTTGGAATTGTAAAGAAATATTAAAAGACAGTTTGGCGGAATTCACAATGTATACGAACCTTCGATTGCTAGTTGCTCCAGCTATTCAAGTCCTTACACTGCTGGCAATGTTCTTGTCTGCAACGCCTACTTCAAAAACTAAGTTGATGCTGAGTGATTGGACCTGCCCCCCCGACTGAGGCAACGCACCTCTTTGGCTCCGGCTTCATGTAGACGGCACCCCTGGGCTAACCCACCCAGGAAAATTCTGCAGTCACATTTTCCTGCCTCTCTCTCTCTTCATCTTCCTATTTCTCTTTCACTTTTTCATCTTTCCTCTCTACTTCTCTCTTCCGTTTACTTACGATCTTTCTTGGCGGCAAGGCTGCCAAGAAAGACTGGGCATCCTTGTTTGGATGCCCAGTCTTGGCTATTCCAAATTAGGTTATAGTAGCATTGTACAGATGGCGTTGGCAGGATTTGACCTGCATCTCTAGCCATGTCCCCTGGTTAAGCTCGGTGGTGGGCACCTGGCACCGCTGTTGAACCACCTGTTATGTTAAGTGCATCCTCTTTCAAGTCTCATTGTAACCTAAAAAGGTTACTCACTGAAGCAGTCATTACATTTTTTGCCAATACCAACGAACACTTTTTGAAATATCACGCACGAATACATAGTTAACAGTTCAATGGAAAAGCCAGAATAATCTCTTCATATTTGGTAGCAAGAAACTCAACAGAGAAACTAGGATAAAGCTTCCAAGATGACCAGCGGCGACCTGCTGCTTGAACTGCAGGACAGAAAGCAATATAAAGCCCTCCCGAATGTGACATCCATTGGAAACATCTCTATCACAGTCAGTCCACACAGGCCTATGAATATCATTCGAGGTGTTGTCTCTGGTGATGACCAGAGCTCCTTGACGGATGGAAAGAGCAAAATATTGTAAACATTCAAAGAATAAAGATATGAAGGGACAACACAGAAAAAATAACAAAACATTATTCTTGCGTTTGAATCACGTCAACTGCCAGACCACAAAGAACAAGGCTACAGTAAACTCCGAGTGCGGCCATGCGTACCGAACCTCCGAAAGTGCTTTTAAGTGTCAATGGTACGATCATGGTTCCCTTGCTTGCGAGGTGCAATCGACATGTGCTAAATGTGCATCAAAAAACCACACCTCCAAAAACTGTAATTCTCCATGTCACTGTGCTAACTGCGGTAGTGACTACCCAGCATACTCCCGATCTTGCCCAGCATGGAAAAAGGAAAAGGATATAATTACATTGCAAGTGGTGGAAAACATAATCACCTTCAGGGAAGCTAAGAGGAGATGCTCACCGTTCTACGGCACAACCTATGCTGATGTGGCGCATCAGGGGGCAGTGCCGCACCAGCCTCCACCACTTGCCTGGCCCGTACAGAGCGATCCGATGGCTGTAGCGAGTGCCCCTAAAATGGCAGTAGTTTAGTCTACTCTGCCTACTCCTTAATAGGAACTGGTGACTTTTTTACAGCAAAACCAATTGCCGATCTCTTCCTTCTACTGATGGCAACAATATGTAAAATTTTGAAAGAAATAAGAGGTCCACCAGCCATGCTTTGTTTGATCATATGTGGAATCACCCTATATTTTCTTGAAACAAACAATCTGCTTGACCAATTTCAGTTCGAGTGTCGAGAAGGTTGATTTACCTCTGACCACCTGGTACGTGTCGAGGCACATACAAGAAACGCTTTCGTACACAATGAATACTTTCTTTCTGTGTTCCTCGATATCGAAAAGGCTTACAACAACTACATGACACTTTGGAATGTTGAGATTTATTCAATTTTGGCGTGAGTGGTAGGATGTTAACGATCTCACAACACATGTAATCTTTGCATTAGGTTCAACACATACTCGATCACACTTTTAATTACCTGATTGCCCTCCCACAACTCGTGGACCAGCCTCAGTGAACCTTGCAGATTTCGGCCATAAACCAGTTCTGCTTGTGCAAATTCCGTTCCTTCATGTGGCAAGACGCACAATGCAGACTGCGTGCCAGGTAAGCAATTATCCCAGTTACACTTCCTTTCATGGCAAACCGCTCTCAAAACCCTTTGAGGGTAGCATGCCATCTCTCCACACTGTTGCTTTGCGGATGGGTAAACTGAGATATGCAAAATGTTAATGCCACACTTCTTGAGAAACGTGTTGTGAGTGCGCTTGTGAATACTATCCCCTCATCTGATTGCATTTCGGCCGGGAAGCTGAGGTATGAAAATATAGAAAGTAAAGTATCTTTGAGCAGTTTCGGGCAAAGTGACGTGTTTCATTGCATTTGAAACAGGCCAGTTTAGCTCAGGATTCAAACTTTTTTGGATGATTTCCAAGTTCCTTTCTACCCTTTCCAGGCTCTTTCGCCTTGCCTTCAGCGCATGCCAAATTTCTACTAGTCTCGTATTGCTCTTTTGTTGTGTTTCGCTGTTCGCGAGTGTAAGCATGTGGTCGTGGTGTCTGCCTTTGATAGTGGGGTGAGCTATTGGTTTGGGTCCGGAAACCTCGTCTTGCCACATACTCGTCGGCAAGCTGTGCCGCTTTCTTTACAGACACAACTTCCTGCCTATCCTTAACCCACAGTCATATGTTATCCGGCAAGGTGTTGTAAAACTGCTCTAAGCACAGGGATCCCACTTGTGCGCCAAACGAGATTTGAGGTGCCAACCTCATAAAGTCGACGGAAATTGCACCAAACTGCGTCAAACTGTCCGTCTCATTCTTCCGCAACCTGTGGCCCGTGGGTCGTATGTAGCTCGCTGGGCAGTTTTATGCGGCTCCCGGCACGGCGTCAGTAATCATAAAATTGCTAGACACTGTTATTGTGGCAGTATTTCAATAACTCTAATTAATGTTTTAATTACTGGAGACAGCAGTCGAGTCTACTGAGAGCATTCTTTACCTTCCTGCGAACAGGCCTATAACACCTATATACTAGGTGTTAAGACGGCGACTGCGTCTCTGCTGCTACCCTCCGCGCTACAGCCGCAGCGTGGCCAGCACATGACGAGAAAGGAGGAGCATTTTCACGCAAGAGAAGCATATCGGCGTTTCAGAGATAACCAACACTCCACGGCAGCTTTTTTTTTTTTTCGCTCTATTCGCGCGCGACATTGAAAGGAGAAGGGTCTCTACGTGTCGGATGGGAAAGGAGGAGGTGTGGCACTGGCGCGTCGCAGATCGGCATTTGCATACCCGCCAGCTCTTCAGATTTTCCCGTATAATGTGTGAATTTCAATCATGCATATGATTTTATGAATCTTGCTTGAAATTTACGAAAAATATTTGATTTTCTAATGAAAAAAATAAAAATGAGCAGAATAGTGTGGCCTGGCTACGGCGCGTTGCCCTAACTGGTCGCGAAACCACAAAAACGTCGTTGTGCTATATTCCACCACCAGGAGAGAACTATATGTATTGGTGTTATCGTAACATACTTGCAAAGTCTCCCGCATTGTCCGGGAGACTCCCAGATTGCGACTGTTTCTTCCGTGTGTAGGGTTGCCGTGAAAATCTCTCCAAAATCGAAATGTGCGTGCAACATCTGGCCACATTGACAAAGGCCCAGTCCGTTCCAGGCTTTTTGCAAGCTCACCGCATGTCACACACTTCGGGTGAGGTCCCGTCGATCCAACATTGACGTGCGACAGATTCGCGGGCTTCTACTTAACGCTTCGGCCTGCGACGCCTGAAAGGCCTCGAAGTGGCACATCTCAAATTTATTTGCAGGTCGGTCGACCCGTGCGGGGTTGCACGTGTGGTGATGAATGTGCCTGACCGACGTTTTCATAGAGCAGACACGAACATTTGATTAATCAGAAACAAGCATTTAATTAAAGCTAGGGCAATAGCAAGGAGATTACAAAAAAAAATAACAGAGGAACAAACTAATACGCGATGAAAGAAACAACAAAGCAAACTATGCTCTAAAAGAACACTACGAAAAGCACACACAAAAGACAAATACGCGGAATGTTAATAAAATAACAAATGGAAAGAAAAGAGATACAAGGAAATAATTACAGAAGGATCATGGTCGCGCTTATGAATTTCTAAGTGCGATGCAGCACACACAACCACAATTATTTAAAAGATGGTTATAATAAAATACAGTTTAAAAAAAAGTCGCAATAAAAAGTTTTATACGGACCAGGCCAGCTCTTGGTACACGTGGGGGAGTTGACGGGTGCAGCTGAAAACCTTACCAGCTTAGTAGACGAGGAGGGTGCCCGATATTTCAGCCGTCTCAATACGCTAAGCGGGTCACTCTATACTCGCCGCATACGCGAGCCTCGCGATACCGATGACCACGCTTCTTGATAGTTGCACATCATCTGCCGATTCCAATGCAGTCCAAACTCTTTCGGGACGTCCCGTCCCCTCCCGAGGTCATTTCTTTTTTCTCAAACACAAGTATCTTCTTTCGGTACAGGTGTAGGGAAGACGCGGCGGCACCACTACTGCGTCGTTAGTCTCCGGATGTCGTCTTCCCAACACAAAAGCGCCCTTCCTTGAACGATGGGGCACGCGGGTGAGACGAAAATTGCAGTCGTTTGTGACACCGCATTTTAAACGAATATGAGAGGTGTTCATCTAAACTTAAAGTAGAGTGTTAGCGATGCGAAACTGTGGCAGATATGAATTCGTGAAATTCCCCAGCCAAATTCATTTGTCCATTGGGCCAAAATTCGAATGTTCCGAACACTTTTCCTAATCATGGCGTGTGATATGAACTTTAGTACCGAAACCGTCGAACGAAGGCCGATTGAGCGAAGCGTGCTTAAAGCTTCGGAAGTACGCGTGCGACGCACTGTCTTGTACAGTGTGTGTGGTTGTCGTAGCCACAACCGCTGTGGATGAAACCGCGGTCGTTCAACACGGTCATGTGTGGCGACAACGTTACTGACAGAACTCTTAAAGTGTGTGCGCAGCCAACGTTTGACCAGTCAAAGCAACGCTGCTTTCCACAAACTCTGTGGGGAAAACCGCGGCAGTTGCGACCATAGATAGCATAAAACGATTTAGTTTTGAAGGTACATGGATTGAAAACAAAACTACCGTTTGCCGCAAACTGCCGCGCATAAAACAAAGGTCGCAGCGATGCGATAGCGATCTATGAGCTCCGAGGGCATGTGGCTGCCGCGGCGGTTGGCTGAAGGGTGGTAAAGACGTGAAAAAGGCTAGAAGCGTTTTGCCGTTCCTGTCCAAAGAATCTAGTAGCGAGCAAAGCCAAAGTTTTCACCCGCGCTGTCGCGGCAGCCAGCTGCACCATCCCGGTCGTTGGCGTGTGTCCTAGGAAGACATACGCGAGTTGTTTTGACGGAAATATATTTTGCTAGTTGTTTTGATGACGCGAAATTTTGGCCGGGACTATTTGCGGTCCCTCTTTTAGACTATCACTTTATTGCAAAACCTTACCCTCGTTTGTTGGGCCACTCCAAGCCATTATGAGATCGCAGCGCCGATGTTTGCACTTGCATTTGGACCCCCCCCCCCCCCCAATAGTTTTTCGCAATGTATTTTTTGTTCTGTTTTTTATTGTGGTGCCCTGAGTGGGGGAACATAATTCAGCACGCCGATTTGACTTATGGCGGCAAAATGTGATTTGCATGTCGCTAAGGGCAAATCTATCACAGCTACAAATTTTTAAAAAGTCTGTAACCCCTGCCCCTTCCCCCCCTTCCTCGCTCGGGGGTTTTACGAATTTCTCTGTTGTCAGGTTGGCAGGTATGCATTTGAGAGAGAGCAAACAAACATTCCGCCCCAGCCTTTCCTTTTCTTCTTTTCCTTCTTCGCACGCAGCGTTGAGGTGTCGGAGAAGCCCGCCGTAGGATTGGGCGTGTTGCTGAGAGCATTTTTGGTGTGCGGTATGTTCGAATTAATCATCACAAGTGCTTGCACGTTCGAAAACAGGGTGTTTTCTCCCATTGGATTACACATAGCTTTGACGGGACCACAGCGTAAGCTCTAATTAACCGGAAGTTCAAATTCAGTGTGTTGAAAATAATGAAATTCGGCATTAGTAAATTACACTTTCATAATTCCAAAATCACCATGCTTGCCATGAGAACTTTCTTGGTAAGCAAAAAAAATTCACAAAAAGAAAATTTGAGTGTCCTCACTTAGTTGCATCAATGCAATAATTGTCGTGACTTCATAAATTTTGACATTTTTTTTACTAGGTCCTACATACCTCCTAAGTACTAAAAACAAAGTAAACTAATTTCTGAGATGGCTTTAGACTTAGCGTACTAAGTCTCAGACAATTACTTTGAGTGAATGTCGCTAAAGTAAAAAAAATACACATTGAAATTCGTGGTATCACGTGCAGAGATTTCAGCGCAAAACCCAGAAATAATTTACAAATAAATGTATTACCGATAATTTCTCTTTAATTAATAAACCTGAGATGGTGAAAAGAACGACGTGAAAGTTCTCGAAGCCATTTTCAATCTAAAAAGATCCTTTGTTCTAGGTCAGCGTTTATTTAATATTAAAGTGTATATTAAAGTGTGTATTAAGGTGCTCTCTTCTCCCTAGTGCTCCATTACGAATATGTACCTATGTTAAACTTTCTTAATAGTAAGATTACTTGCTTCAAAACAAAAATTTTACTGCTCTGCTGACCCGCAGGTCGTGGGATCGAATCCAGGCAGCGGCGGCTGCATTTCCGGTGGAGGCGGAAATGTTGTAGGCCGGTGTACTCAGTTTTAGGTGCATGTTAAAGAACCCCAGGTGGTCGACATTTCCAGAGCCCTCCACTACGGCACCTCTCATAATTATATGACCGTTTTGGGAGGTTATACCCTACATATCACTAAATTAAAATTTTACTGCTGTAAAATGCTTCTAATAGCAAGATTACCTGTTCTAAAATGCTCCGAAACTAAAATCTTACTGCTTCAAGGTGCTCCTAATTGCAGATTACCTGCTTCAAAATGCCCCAGAACTAAAATTTAACTGCTCCAAAACTAATATTTTACTGCTCCAAAGCACTCCAAAACTAAAATTTGATTGCTCCAAAAATTGCTATAAATCGGCAGTTCCCAGTGGGATCACTGTAAGCAGATTAGGTCTCCAAGTTTATTGCAGTTATCCGCCTTTGCTCCTTTCACCCGCTCTGATAAATTATCACTGAGGCTACGTGTAAACTCGACAGTCTTCACTAGGCTTCTTTCTTTCCTGTCAAAATCTCCTTCGAAATTCCTCTGTGCAGAGGTAGAAGTGCTGCGCTATTATGCGCCAATCTGACCTGCTGCGCCAGGCTGTGAATAAACGGCAATTTCTGCAATAATTGTGGATCGTAAGTGTAAGCCGTTAATCTAGGCGATTATTATCGTCGATGGAGCAACACTGAGCGTTGGCTACACATATCCATATCGGCCGCATCCATATCCAGTAAAGTTTGGTCACATGTTCTATCACGATTACATAATTCGGTTCATTCATGGGGCTTGCTAGTGCTCATCTCATTGCTGTTATCATCGTGGTTTCCCCTCAAAAGTGGTGGCAACAACATGATTAACTGCGTATGATCTAGTAATGCAGTGAAACCCTGATAATTTGTACCACCTGGGAATGTGGCATGAGCATGCACCAAATAGTAGTGCACGTTTACAAGTACAAATGTGCATCTCCTGACGTGCGCCATTGCCACCAATAAAGAAATACAGTACCACAGCAGTTGTTGCCCAAAGTACCAACCAGAAAGTCTTTCTTTTCTTCATTTTTGTCGAAGTGCCGAAATTGTACTGGGTGGCACTCTCCCACGACCGTTTTATAGCATGCAGTGGCCACGCCAAGGAGCATTTCAAAACTATTAGAGGACCCGGGATACGCAGCGACTGAGATAACGACAGAATGGACACTATCGCTTCTCGCGATACATATCAATCTGATACTAAGTGACAACTGACAGTTTCATTTTAATATAAAGAGGGTAAGTGGACTCAATCATCTATTAGTTGTGTATATGCTGCGTATGACGTCGTATCGGGAAGCTCGCTGTACCGCGCACATGGATTTGCTGTGTGAATTGCTCATCTTCACTCGGCTTTATACTAAGCTCAGATGAGCAAAGCAGCTTGTCTAATTAGCGGGGGGATAAGAAACATCTGCCAAGAGGAGTGCGCTGCGATTATTTAGCGGTCATGGAAACAAAACAGGCTTCGCCTATCGCTGGTTTTCTCCGAGTTATTTCTCTGTCGGATGTGATATTTAATGATGAGAACACGCATGCATATACGTACACACACACGCCTGAAATTTTTACCAGAAATAATTTTGATTGACCATGTTTTGATCCTAGAAAGTTCCTTCAAAACTAACTTGCATTGCTTCAAAACAGACATTCTGGTGCTTCGAACCTGCTCCAAAACTTCATTAACTGTGCCAAAGCTGCTCCAAACCAGCATTATTCCTTCTCCCTAAGCTGCTCCAAAACACTAAAAGTCATTTCCATCCCTGTTTGTGAAAAGCCTGTATTTTGCCAGTAAAGTCTACTTCACTGAGCTTACACGCCTGCCTCGGCTGCGTTGAGTCTGGTCATGACTTGTGAGGCCTCTCCCGGTAACAATGCAAGCAACCATTCTGGCCATGTGTCTTGGTGAAGTGAATGTTTCTCACAGATCCGCTCAAAATAATCGGGTAGATTTCGATGTCATTGCCTGTTTCGTACGGCTGAAGTAAACTGCTCATTTTCATGCTGTCTGTTTGTGGCGTCGCCGCCGTCACACTTCGCTGTAATCTAGCCTGCTCCAGCTTCATTTTCTCAAGCTCAATTGATGCCTGTCTTTCTTCTCTTCTTCTGTGCCTCTCTTTCTCTGCTGCTGTTTCTTTATTCTCGCAACATATCTTTTCCCAGGCTTCAGTGAGCTAGCCCTCTTGAAAACCCTCTTCATCTATCATACTACGAATCTCGGGCTTCCTCAGCCGATTACTGATATCCATACCGATCTCTGCTGTCAACAGCAACAGCTCTTCTTTCGTTCACACTTTGATATCCATGCTGATATGCATGCCTTTACGAGAGCCGATTACTACTTTCCAATATTAACCGCGCACCAGTGGCTGTAAACTCGAAGCCAATTGCCCGGTAGAGCCTTGTCCTTATCGTCTGGCAAAACGTGATCACTCAAGTACCCTTCCAACCTCGAGCTTGCGAAAGTCGGCTCTCCCGGAGTCGCGTTGCCAGGCCCACCGGTAACACATCGTCAGGCCTGCTTTCTGCTGCTGTTTGTTTCAAGGTTCCTGAGGTCCCTCACACTCTTACGTTGTTACTGCAACGGTTGTGCCACCCAGAGCCACAGAATTGCTAATCCTGGGTCCACAGATTTCGCTATTCCTGTCCAATCTCGAGCTTGCGAAGGTCGCGTGGACATCGTGAGGACTGCCTTCCGCTGCTCTTCCAAGTTCCCTGAAGTCGTCCAAGCCTTCATACTGTTACCTCCGCAGTTGTGTCCCCCAGAGCCACGAAGATCCTTTTTGCTGATCCCAGATCCACAGAAGTCGATTTTCCGTCCACAGTTTTCTGCATGCCTTTTCTTAATCGCACCTCTGCCAACCAGTTTGTTGAGGTTACATGGGGGTTCTTCTGTGTGGACCAAGCTTGGGCGATGTGTGTTAAGTCATGACTTTGAAGAAGCAACTTAGCAAAACTAATTTATTTACATTGTGAAAACCTCCATCACTCCAGTAGCTCCAACATCCACTTTCTCGGGCTGCTGCTGTCCGTCCTCTTCTATCTCCTCCTCTCTCTAGTCCTGGCGGATTCACAAAAGAAGTAGCCTGCAAGCGGCAAGGAAGGTTTAATGCGTCAGGGCTGCTTCTTGTCAACATCGAGAAAGGCTCTGCCAATGTTTTGAAGCCCCTGAACTGCGCTGTGGCAGAGACAACCTGTCCAGCGGCTTTTTGCTAGGTTCATTTGGGATATTTAGAATTTAGAACCGCTTCATTTTGTCGATCGACGAGTTCTTTGGTCGCCTGGCACTAGAACCCTGTCCTCTGTGGCGCCCACCATTGTGGCTCGAGCTCTCCCTTCGCCACTTGACTAGGGAAACAGAACCCAACAGCCATAATACACCCTGTCATCGCAAACATTAGTCACCGCCAACGCCACATGAAAGACATGGCGCTCTTAAGCAATTTGTGGCCCTCGCGCCACAAAACCCCACTAATCATCATAACTGAAAGAATGTCTGAAATATTCAACCAGATTGCATTCTGTACAAAGCACAAATGAAAGTGTTGTTCTTCTGGCGTTAACTTACCTAGCATGTTCTAACATTTGTCGACATTTACTTGTCGCGCTCCATTCTCAAAAGCCATTGTAGTCACCGTCAGACTCTCCTCATTACACGTACAGTATGTTGAAGGAAAAAAAGCTTTTGCATTCTCACTGGGGTTCCTGCAGTATGTTGTGCTGCATCCTGTCATGTTGGAAAAGCAAATGACAGGCACCTAACATGAAGACAAGCAATTCAGAGCGATTAATAACACATTCACGGAAAAGCTGCCTGGTTAGAGACGCCCCGCCACAGTGGTTTAGTGGTTAAGGTACTCGGCTGCTGACGTGCAAGTCGCGGGATCAAATCCCGGCTGCGGGGGCTACATTTTCGATAGAGGCGGAAATGCTTCAGGCTCGTGTGCTCAGATTTGGGGAGACACAGCCTTTGAAAGGTACAAGACATCTGCTGAATTTTTTTCTTGTTACCTAGTAGGTACAATAACTTATTTAATCATGGCTTATTTCTGTGAACACCGATAGTGGTTTAAGGCTTGAAGTTGGTTATTAGCTTGATCAGCACTTTCTTGAATATTAGCCAGTGGTAAAAACACAGAACAGTAGTCGAAACTCGAAAAAAAAACAACTTCAAGTTCATTAGTTATAACATCATAGTTACCCTTATTGTATAATGTTATTGTTTTCTTTTGTATATGGTGGGCAACAGGGCCGAAATTAAGGTCTGCATGGCTAACTTTGTGGTTGCTGATCTCACGGAGATAGTGGATCGGAGACAGGCTATCAGAATGGGTTCTTAGTATTAAATTACAGGGGTGGAAGTGCTGTGCCATTTGCGCCATTCTGTGCCAATTTGACCTGCTGCGCCTGGCGGCGCCTAAACGGTAATTTGCGTGTGCAATGCCAAATTTAGTCAAGTTTTATCATCAACTGAGCAATAGGCGTGGGCTACACAAAAGACACAACCGCGTTCATATCAAATTAGTTTGGTGATGCTGTATTTGGGTTCATGCATGAATCTTGTTAAGGTGGTGGTTGTGTGCATACCTCATTATGCGACTCTATGTATGCTTTAACAGCAAAGCTGCTAACCAAACCATATAAACTGAAAAAAAAAAAAATTTGTTTCACCGTTGAAGTGATGACGACAATAGCAAAACTTTGTATTGGTAATGGTAATGCCGCATGCGCTTTCTATTTTTGCTAACGCACCATTACGCTTGCAACGCTGCCTTGCGCAATCTACTCCCGAATGACTGGGAACAATCTAGATAATTTTAGGAAGAGATTACGCAGCCGCTAGCGATAATGTGGGAATCTTCGATGGTACATGTATAAATGCTGACGCAATTTGCTGCTTGGCAGATTATCGATGGCCAGCGCTCTGGTTTGCAACTATCAGTCTACAGCTTGTATTGCTTGTAGAGTAACGTTTTTTTTTTCCTTGCACAGGTCCGGCCAAATAAGGTTCACTCATAAAAACAGCGGCTGCTGCCTTCGTCAACGTCACAACCTCGTGACAATACGAAGTTTGAAAGCTAATGCTGTTGAATCTGAAATTGCGACACTCTGCAGAACGCTGGTCCAAGAAAGGACGTACGGCTGCTCCAGGGAGAAATTCTCTTCTCACACAATATCTTTCCGTAGAGAACAGTTTATGAGCCGCGCTGATGCTTGCGGATAGCGCGCGCCCCAGCTTATCACAACCACATCCTTAGAATCGAAGTTCACCGCTGCTGCTTGAGGGACCCGTCCCCCCCTTCCTTTGCATATTTTTCATGCTCGTTCAAGATTGACGGCGTGTTTCTTCTCTGCTTG
Organism: Rhipicephalus annulatus; assembly: GCA_013436015.1. Lineage (NCBI taxonomy): Eukaryota > Metazoa > Arthropoda > Arachnida > Ixodida > Ixodidae > Rhipicephalus > Rhipicephalus annulatus. Next base: position 967,075 of record WOVY01009274.1, read on the forward strand.
AGCATTTGACGGCAGGTCTAACATGCGGCATGCCTCGCTGTCTAACATGCATCGCTTAATCTCTGCTTGCGCAGTGCTCAGCACTGCAACCTGAGCAATTTTACGCGCGGGTAAAACGTATGATGCGTGGGAAATGTTACCAGCTTGTAGTTTACGCGGAACATGGCGGCGACGGTGAAAACCCGTAGAGTGCCTATGTAGTTGCTATCCTAATAAAAAAGAAAAATTACCTGCCTGGCAGGAGCGTGGCGAGCTCATCTAAATTTCTTCGCGGTTTTCATGTCGGCTGTGGCACTTTAATGACTAGAACATAAGTTCTTTACATTTACTTTTATAGAGCCCTATTGGTTTAGTATGAAGATAACTGTTATTTTATTACTTCATTTCTAGTCTTGAGTAGCTGTTCAGAGCACCGCTTTTTAGTTGCTGTGCTTGCAACTTCTATGTTGTAAGGTTATATATATATATATATATATATATATATATATATATATATATATATATATATATATATATATATATATATATATATATATACTTCACTCCGACGAAGGCAGGCCCACCTGCTGAAACGTTACTAAAACTAGTGTTTTTTCGCACGTTTTTCGACCTCTTTTTCTACCGTATATATATATATATATATATATATGTATACGTGGGAAAGAAGTGTATACTTAAGGGCTCATTTTCCGTGTTTTGACACAATAATAATGAGATCTAACAGACAATAATGCCAAGGAATGTAGGAATGTATAGGGGAAGTTATTACAACCAATGTAATGTAAATAAGAAGAAAGAAAAGTGGGTGAAAAAATAACTTGCCGTGAGCAGGAATCGAACCTACGACCTTCGAATAACGCGTTCGATGCTCTAACCACTGAGCTATCACGGTGGCTATCGCCCCAGCCACTTTATTGGGTTTATATGTGAATTTAAGCGTGGGAGTGTCAGTCAGCGCCATCTGTAGCCATAACGGCAAGTGTGGAACACCATTTTATGAGCCTGTGTGGCGTCACGTAGCACGTGAAATTATTTTGAGCGGGCAGCTAACCAATAGTCCCTCGTATACAACCTAACGGCACCAAGTCTGTCAGTACGAGACCCTCGTTAATGAATAAGGAAAAGAAGTGTATACCTAAGGGCTCGTTTTTCCGTGTTTTGACACAATATTAATGAGATCTAATAGACAATAATGCCAAGGAATGTCTAGGGGAATGTATAGAGAATGTATAGGGTACATTCCTTGACATGCACGTAGCACGTGAACTTATTACGAGCTGGCAGCTGACCAATTGTTCCTTGTATACAACCTAAGGCACCAAGTCTGCCAGTACGATACCCTCGTTAATGAATATGGGAAAGAAGTGTATACTTGAGGGCTTCTTTTTCTGTGTTTTGACACAATATTAATGAAATCTAACAGACAATAATGCCAAGAAAAGTATAGGGAGATTGTTAGACCGAATTGTAAGATAAATGTAAAGAAAGAAAACTGGGTGAAAAGATAACTTGCCGTGGGCAGGAACCGAACCTGCGACCTTCTATTTGTGTGTGTGTGTGTGTGCATGTATGTATATATATATATATATATGTATATATATATATATCACTTTCGGGTAAGTCTGTTTTGATGCTCCAAAAGACTGAAGCCCGCTTCCACCCCTGATTAATTCAAAATTGTTGAAAGGGTCACATGGGACATGCGTTCACTGAGTCACTGTTTTAGGTTGCAATCAAGACACACACTAAGAAATTCAACCTTCTGCTGTAGATGTGTCGTCTCTCTAGTTGATACTAGGAAAATTGAAATGAAAAAAAAAAGATTTCAACTTTAAGATACATTGATGTAAGGTGGTTTAGAATATCTTGGCACGGTGCTTGTTCGGGCTAGTTGGTACTTTATTAAAACTGTTCAGTAAAGTGAACTTCACGGACGAGAGACAAAAGTGTGTCACCTTCTTCCTGTCATTCCTGAAGTTTTCACTATTTAACAGTTAAGTGATTTAGAATATTCTAAAGCGCGTAAGAAAAGTTGGGATTTTCTTTAGCAAACACCCAATAATACACATTGCAGCAATGCTTTAATCTATCTATAAAATTTTTAAATCTGTCAGTGTTAATAGCAGGACATAATAACTGATTACTGATTGCAATGAGGACTCCACCCGCGCAAGCGCTTCTGTGGTCTTTGCAATAAGCATTCAAATTTAGTAGACCGGCAAGCACTCCCGCGTCGGTTACGTCATTTGTTATCCACGTTTCTCTTAGTATGAGAATACTGCTATCTTATGACTGGACAAAATGAGACAGAAATTTGCGTGTAGGCATGAAACTTTGAGCGTTCGTGAAAGTACTTCAAGTGTTCTTTAAAAATTCCTGGCAGGAGATTTTAGAGGCAGTGGAAAAGTGATGCAACGCTATCTTGTTTACTTGAAAAGGTCTTTTACCTCTTATTGGTGACATTATAGAGGGGTGAGATGGCGTGATATGTGGCAGCTCTTAAATGCGTTTTAGGCACTTTGATTGGCATTTGGATAGGCTTGCTATGGTGTTCATTAGCACTTACGATTGGGCAAGTTGTTGTTGGTTCATGGTTATGAACTGGGAAAAAAAAAACACATTGGACACAGATGAAGAAAATCTACACAGACACGGGCGCTGGACTCTCAACTAATTTTTATTGCTATAGTGTACTGGAATGGGGCAGTGTTTCATCTTCACCGCAAACCAATAGGACAGTGGTGGTTGCTTTCCTGTGGACGCCACCAGTAGGGCACTGCCATTGAATGGTCTGCCCAGAGCGCGTAATTCAAAGTAGCATAGCATTGCCAACCTTTGTGCAAATCTTAAGTAAAATAGTCGCATAACACGATTGAAATCAAAAGTATCTGTAAGATTAAAACACGTCTAACACATATGGACGCACTAATGAGATAAATAATGCTGCTTCTGCGTAGTCGAACTCGCACAATTCCTATCGCAAAACAGGGACCCAGATTGTCTCCTAGCTTACTGTTTTCACAGCAGAAGGGATAAATGAGCACATCGCTATTAGTTTGATTCATAAGTACCTCTGCCTAGCTATCACACTAAATTGAAGTCATGCTACGAAACAAACGAGAAGGCCCTGAAAGATAACTTTATCAGCGGGCGAGTTCCACCACCACCACTTGCCTGCATGAGCTAGGAGAGTAAGCACTCGCGCTGTTAAAAAAAAAAAAAAACGCTCAAGGACGTACTGATCTGCTTCTTTATACATTTTTTTCTAATCCTTTTTATACATTATAGGACCAGCGCAGCAACTACAAGTACCGATCTCGGAGGCTTTGTATCTCAGCTCCTCATAAATTACTTCAGAGAACTCAGACAGGTGGCAACACAGTAGTCCGATGTGCTCCGGCAGTGCTGGCCGTTATCGCAAAAGGAGTCGCGTCTGGGGCGTGAGACCACACGCTGCTCCATTGCAGTACACCATAGGCTTGCAGGCACTCATAGCCACCAATGCTTAGCAAGAAATATGAACTTCCTAGTCAGCAAACGTGGCTATGGCATGTAGCACCTATAGTTGGAAGTGTATACCGCGTTTTTTGCACGCGTACAGAGTCGACGCGCTGTGAACTCTGGCGTTGCCAGCGGCCACATTGATAGCAAAGGCACATAAAACATTTTTTTCTGTCCTAAAGTTTCGTTAGTTGCGTTGTCCCGGTGATAAATTACCCGTATTGTCGCCGGATCAAGGGGTGCGTGTCGCTACTTTATCTGGTAGAACGCGTCTTGCAAGTGAGCTGAGAAGTTGTGGCCTATACCTAGCCCCATTGTGAAAAAAAAAAATCAACAAGGAGGGGAAGGGGGCGTAGCGGTGTTTGAAAATTTCTTGGCCTTGCTCTAACCCGTGCAGAACGCTGGTGAAGCCACCTTCGCCGCAATACACCAGTTCTTTGTGGAGAAGTGCCGAGGCACTTACTGGCACTCTATGATGGCTCCCCTCTTGTGTTTCCACCTTGACCTGTCATTAGTTTAATTTCCCCACCAGCCGGTGCAACTTCTCCCATTTTCTTTCTCCTAATTACCTCTTGACAGTTACACTTCACCTCCAGCACTTATGCTTTCTTTTTCTGTACCTCTGGTTCTCTGTTTGAGTGGTGCATGAAGTGAAGATACTGATGCTCATTTGATACTTGCCAGTGTAATTAGCAGCTCATTGAATATCCACTGTCCTCACACAGGCACACATCTCCTAATTTCCTGGTGGTATATCCACATTGTGGTGCATTGTGCACTTATTTGAATTTTAACCCTTTATCTGCAGATATTCCAAATGAGGCTGCAGCAAATTTGCCAATAGTTTCAGAGACCGTCAACAAATAGGTACATGTTTTCATCCTCGCCATCATTTTGTGTGTGTTTACAAGTTGTTTAACTGATAATTTATGATGCTATTATGTGTTAAACTGTTTTGAATTCAGATTTCATTATTTTCTTGTTATGAGTAGTTCCAGTCTGATGTAACACCAGTGCATCAGCACAGTCCGTTTTGACATTGCCATTAAAATGGCATGTTTAACAAGTTTTTCCTAATTAGTCTCATCAATGTCACTTTAACTGTAACAAAGCAATTTTGCCTGGACATAGAGTTTGTGTGTGAAGGTAAAAGGAACCTCATTGTCAGAGGATTTTATTTAAAAATCCGTACTGTCTGAAAAATTAAGGTAGCTTTGCCCTAGCAGTGCCAAGCCTGAAAGAAGTGCTATGCTGGGCAACTTTCTTTATTTCCTCCTGTCTTTCTTTCCTGTTCTTTTCCACTCTTTCTCTGTTTATTTCTCACTTGCCTTCTCTTTCATGGCTTTATGCATGGTTTGTATTGTCATGTTCCCCTAGCCATAGTAGTGTTTCCACTTTATATCGTCAGGGCGCTCAGAGAACAAGAAGACATCTCTTTGGTGTGAGCGTGTGCTTAATATGCTACTGCTGACTAAGCTATATGTGGTTCTAGAAGCCTGCATTTCACCAAGTGCGATGACAGCATGCGACTGCCTGCTGTCATCATAAATGTTTGTGGCTCATGTACTTGGATTTAGGTGTCGTTAAGAACCCCAGGTGGTTGAAATTTCTGGGGCCCTTCAGTGAACTATGGTGTCCCTCATAATCGTATTGCGATTTCAGGATGTTCAACCCCAAGTATTATTAATATTAACTTGCTTGTCTTTTATCTCACCGTTTTGCTGTGTCTTGCTCGCCACAGTTTCACTGCTCAACTTAAAAATTAAATATGTATTCATCACCACGACCAAACAATTCATAGTTTAAACAAAAACGACATGCATATCAGTGCTTTTGAGTGTATTTATTCTTTTTTTGTTTTAGTAACATGACAACGAAAATGATGATCCGCAGTGCCACACAAGTCTTGTTAGATACTCCTGAACCTCTCAATGGCTATTTGAAACTGCCATCTATCAGGACGACAACTTTGTCAAGTTGATGACGTTTTGATCGCCATTGACGGCATTGCCTTTCAAAAGTGCCCATGTAACACGACTATAAAGCTGTGACACGGTATTCCTGTGTGAGGCGACCAGCAAGCAAAGCTGCTCAGGTCATCAATGCAGTTAGCTTTGGGCTCTCGCTGTAAAGTGAACACGTAAATCCACCATCCGTGGTTTTAACTTTACCCCTGAAGATACCACCAATACCCGTATATATGCTTATTGGTAATCGTTCTTGCGTAGCTTTAGTTTATCCGCATACTTCTTGGCTCTTGCAGCTTATCAGCATACTGAAGAATAAAATGTCAGCAGCTGGTATCATTACAGCACCTTGTGGCAAAGAGGTCAACCATGTGATAAATAAAGAGTGGAGTTTCTGCAATTAGCACCTTCATTACGCCATTGCATCACCTGTTGCATCGCTCATTTTATTTTGTGAAGGATTTCATAAGGCTGTAGATCAAAGGCTAACAAACTTCGAAAAACCTTTTCAGGGGCCCATCAATATAGACCTTCTTGTCTGTGGGCATGTGTATATTTTTGAAGAGTCACTTCGTTCTACATGTAGCCTGTGAGATGGCTAGCGTTCGTCCAGTGTTCACATTCATGACGCATGTGTTGCTGTATTTACAGTTTGTTCCTTGCTACCCTAATATAGTTTTATTTACTGTAGACACTTCATTGCTGTATTACTTGAGACACTGTTACTGTATTACGCAAGTGTAATGTGTGATACAAAAGTGGGTTAGTGTTTTACTACCTGTACGAGTTATCTTTTGGTATGAAAAGCTACAGATTTGTTTAAAAATAGCCTGTTATTTCAGGCTGCAGAATAGTTCATGGCAGCAGTTGAGTTTTATGCACACTGTATATTCACTAAAACAGTGGTGGTGAGCAGTAGGTCAGTAGTTCTATTGGGATTGAGTTGAAAATGCCCTGAAACTGCTGCTCACTGCGGTCAGTTCATGTTGACTACTTGAGCTGATACTATTCTACGGCTTTGACAGTGATGTTATTGCTACCCAATCGTGCGAAACTGCGCCAAGTGGCAAAACCTGCGGCGTCCTGCCACATTATGGTGAAAATCTTATAACTACAAGCATGCACAGAGACTTTATTTCAATGGCCTTTTGGGGAAAAAAAAAAAACGACTTGGCAGGAACTTTGTAGAACTAACTGATCTATCGAACTCTGTGTGCAAGGTTTTTACCAGCAGTATTCTAATGTCTGCATTCATCTGCAACTTAGGTAGACAAAGGTGCAGCCCAGGTGACCAATGCGCAGAAGCCGATTGCTTCCGTGGCCAAAGAAATAGTCTCGCTCATGTTCTCAGATATGCTCTCTAACATGAGGGTTACCATCCATCTGGTTCATGATATCAACGAAGAGAGCATGCTTAATGGTGTTGGCATTTGTACATCCTCTTTTTACATGGCCCCTTCTGTCTAAAGTTGCACAATATCTATTTAGCGGTAATTCTGGATGCTATAGTTTCCTGCTGAAAGGGATCAGATGAGTGGAGGAGGGCTGGGTGTAATGCTAACTGCCCCCTGCTGCATAAACAGTATCTTCTATGACTAGTGCTGTCTCATTCTGTGGCATAACAATATTTGATCAAGTTAATATAGTCTCTAACTACTGTAAAGGCAGAGAAAATTAATAACGGGTGCAATTACAGGTTTTACAGCGAAAGCTGTTATGAGATTCCAATAAGGGTAGCTTGCGCTGTAGTTGTCTGCCGTTGGTGTAACCACTTTTGCACTAAATAAGAAAAAGAAAACTCCATAAATAAAAAACACTAAGGACCCGATGGGATTCGAACCCAGGTTCTCTGCGTGCCAGCTCAGTAGTCTACCACAGAGCCACGCCGCTGCTTGGAACTACGCTGAAAATTAGCTTTAGGCGTGCTTGTTATCGGGAAAGGAATTTCATTGATATGAGTATAAAGTGAGGAACAACCAAGCGTCGCACAATGTTGATTGCATAACAAGTGGGTTATCGAAGGGTCCATCCCATTACAATAGCTTCAGGCATGATTCTTCATTGTCATCATCCGTGGCGAAAAAAAATGCACAAAATTCTCTGCAAGTGTGTAGCATGTACCACACTTCTCTGGAGAATGACGATAGATGGCATAGTGAATGACTGCCTACTACACAAGTTGTGATAATTTATAGTGCAGTGTGTACGCTGCAAGTGGGCTTGCAGCGTACACACTGCAAGCCCACTCTACCACATTGGAGGGAGCCTCATTTAATCACAGACATAAACTTTATTACAGCAAATCTGGGGTCGAAGAAACTAAGTTTGGCACAAGAAAAAGTATAGTAACAAGTAAATTTAACTTCATGGAATTTTATTTGAAAGCATGTATTCACGTGTCCGTATGATGGACTCTCGTTAAACGGAACCTGAAGGGATCAGGAAAAGGTTTTCGTTTAACAGGAGTTTCGTTTTCTCAGAGATGAACAAGGATGGAGAATCTAGGTGTGAAGTCAATCTTGCTGGAGCCAGCTGTTCCATTTAAGCAGCAGTTTTGTTTAACCTTGTAATGTCCACTGTATCATATTTGATGCATTGAATATGATACCTCAATAACGCTACTAAAAGCTGCTGTAGATGTCACGATAAACAGCTATTGCGGGTTTGACGTGCTATGAAGAAGGTGCGGTGAATTGTACATTATATGACAGTAATATTTCCGATTAGTACTAATAAAGTTATGCCTCAAACAAAGTTTCATTCATATGTTTCTTAAAATGAACTGTACAAGAAGAGTCATAACAGTCAGCATTCTCTCGCAATTTTTCTGAAAGCATAGCTTTTCCTGGGCATTACAGGAACAAATTTCCGTTCACTGAAAGTCTACTTTATAGGCATTTTATTAAACATGTAACAACTATTTTATATAGACTTGAATAGACATAGTCTAATGTACTGTGCCAAATCGGGGTTTTATTTGCTCCAGAAGCTGCTCGAAAATGTCTTCTATCAATCGCATCACTACTTTGGGAATGCCACTTTAAAGACTATTGTGTAGGGTCGCAAAAGTGCAATTTCTTTTTGGCAGATTGTCCGTTTCATGGGCCATTACCTGCTTGCGTTAAAGTTGCCAAGCTGACCTGGATGCTACATCACAGCCACCGAACAGAGCTGGATTTCCTGAACACCGTCACCAAAGCTGAAGATGCCTTCCTACCATCATTTCTGTTCCTGGATTGCATTCTCACCTGAAAGGATGGATCCACTCCCATGTCAGTCATTTTGTCATGACTACTTTGGTTGCTGCTGTTAAGAGTCATATCTGTTGGGACATATGTCATTTATCTGTATTGAATGCCATATCGTTTGAGACAGGTCAGTTTTACTTTGTGAATGCATGTATAGCAATACAAATTAGCCTTTAGATTGCAGTGTCACGTCCAACCATGAGATGATGCACACTTGCTGGGAATTGACAAATCGTTCAGCCCACTGGATAGAGCTTCATGAAAGGGTCTTGAAATCTGCAAAAGCTGTCGAATGTCTGGAAAATTCGAGTTACCGAAAAAAATTTTCAGTGAATTCATCTATAAAGTGGCATAGGTCAGGGAAGACTGCTTCCTTGGTGCTCACACGTATATATTTGGTTTACTATTATAAAGGCCGTTTATTGCATTTCCCGAAAACTGAATGCAGTAGCCCAGTCATGAGTTCTTGGTCGCGCCACTTTGTTCTCCTCATCTTCTCTTGCTTGTCCCTAAGCTTATATATAATATTTCCGTCTCTAGTGATCCTATTCTATGTCGGTATCTTTACATATTCAATCTCTCTGGTACCTTAAGAATATGACCATAGCGGTGTGGACGCACTAGCAGGTGAACCAACTGCTGCGGGCGCATATTCTCTCACGCTCGACACATGAATTTAGTCTTGTAGTAAAACGGGTGTCTTGTGTGGGAATCGTCTCCTGGCCATGTATAGTGTGGTGTTTCTTGAACGGCGATTTCAATATTCGTGTGCCTTCTCTTCATATGATCTACATGATGCCTGTGCCTCCTGCCATTTTGAGTTACCGTTAGAAATGACCGTTAGCCGCATTCTTCAAATACCACAGGTAGCCATGCGGGGTTGTTAAGAAAATTCTTAACCCACACCTTGTAACCTGGCACATAGTGTTCTGCTATATCATTCACCTTTCTCTCTTGGGTAAGTTTTCGCAAGTGTAGCGCGTTCAGGTGGGACGGCAGCTGCCTTCCAAACATTAGCTCTGCAGGCATTTTCTGCATTATGGTGTGTGGTGTCGTATGCTTCTTGAAAGAAACCTCGGTAGCCGGCAGGAAAAACTTCCATCAGTCAATTTCTCGAGAGCCATTTTCACTTCTTCTACCATACGTGCCGCTTGCACATTTGTTGCCGAATGATATGAAGCTGATGTTATGGGCTGATGTTAGGACCGTACGTTCACGCATTGCGTTCTCAAGTTTTTTGAAAGCAGTCTTGTGTGGAGCTTTCTATTGCCACTTAGTTTCTTTGTCCAATAAACTATGAAGAGGTTCGGTAATGGATGCCTTGTCGTGGAGCAACCGGCTGTAAAAGATCATCGTTTCTTAGGAGCATTGCAGTTCTGCCTTGTTTGTTGGTTCTGGCGCACTCGTTATTGCTTCGACCTTTTCAGACGTTGGCTCAACCCTCTTAGAGCTCACTTTGTAGTTCAAGAACTGCACTTTGTGTACACCAAATATGCACTTTTCTTTGTTGGCTTTAAGGCCCGCCTTTTGCGAATGCTGCAGAACTGCTTCCAGTCAATCTAAATGCTCTTCGTTTGACGCTCCCACAATGAGGATGTCATCCAAATAGACGCAAACACTGGGTATTCCAGCGAGCAGAGTGTCCATGAAGCGTTGGATTATCGATGGCGATGCTGAAACGCTGAATGGTAGTCGCTTCACCGCATACGATCCTTCAATTGTATTGATAGTCAGCATCTCTGAAGTGGTCTTGTCGACATGCAGTTGTTGATAAGGCTGTGTTAAATCTATCTCAGAGAATATCTGTCCACCTCGAACAGTTGCAAGCAACTCTACTGGCGTTGGCAAAGGATACGTGGTTGGCTTGATACTCGCATTCACAGTGCTTCTGTAGTCCCTGCACAACCGCAAAGATCCATTCTTCTTCCTCGCCACTACCGCGGACGTAGCCCCAGTCCGAGGCGGCGATGGACTCAATTATGCCTTCATGTGTGCAGCATGTGTGTGAGTATCGCTGTGCATCCACACAGCAGCACTTTCACACATGCTCTGGTAGTGTAGAAACGCTCCTCCCGACTCTTCCTCAAGCAAGTGGGAGAGGTCCTTCAAAAGCTCACTTCTCGCCAACCAGCAATGAATGGGCAGTCCAGCAGGCCCACAGAGCGGCGGCCCGGTTACTTCCGGTTGTTTCCTACGTGGGAGATGCCTGCTACGCACTAAGCGCATACTGCGGCACAAAATAGGTTTCTCATTCTATTTCTGGAGCTTCTCGACTTCTCAACAGAGAGCATCGCGTAGATCAAATGGCATCTGCCGGCATTTCAAAAACTTGGGTGTCGTGTCTTCAGCCTGGTCGATGTGTCCAGGTGGGCCTGAATGTCCACTGAGAGCATAGTCGAACACCGCAGAGAACTTGGCTAAGGTGTCCTCAATAGTTCTTCCTGCCTGTGAGATTGTTGAGCCCATGCATCATAATTCCCAGTTTTTTTAACCAATTTCTTCCTAACGAACTGCCTCCCACTTCTCCAGCCACGAGCAATAGTCGCCGAGCTCTGTTGTTTTGGAAAGAAACATCGATCATCACGGAACCTATGATGTCTGGACATTCTCCCGAACATGTCCGTAGAGCAAGCTTGTGTTCTTTTAACACTGGGGCATGATGAGACCAGAGGGGAGCAAAAGTCACTCCACTTATTATCGAGAATGCCGCTCCCCAGGCAACTTCCAGCTTGAGTGACTGACGAGAAAGTAGAACTGCCACGACAAACCTAGATGTGGTTTCCATTTGTGGTTTCTTGTTAAAAACTGTAAGGAGGCAGTCCTAACAGTTTGTATTTCTCTTCTAAATAATGGCTTCCTTGGTACTTCTGTGCTTTAGCCTTTTAGAGAGACAAGCTTCGGCCATGTGACCCTTCTTATGGCATATGTTACTCGTAGCATTTTTGAAGAAACACTTCTCAGCCTTATGATCTGCTAGACATCAGAAGCACTGAGGCGGCTTGCTTGTAATGCACTCTTGAAAATGCTGACAATTTACATCGAAAGTGTCAGCCTGCTGCTGGCTGCCTTGTATCTGCCTGTGCTCGTTTTTTGCTGATTCAGTCATCAACTCCAGTTCGTAGGCTATCTTAATAGTTTGCTTATTCTCAGTTAGCAACCATTGTTGAAGCTAAGAATGGTGGATTTCACATACCAGTCTGTCTTGTAGCATCACTCTCAAAGTTAGTATTGTACTCGCTGCTTGAGATTGGACCTTCGCGCTACTGCCTGACGCCTCCCGACCTGCCGTCGTGGAGTGTACGTTGCCAAAGTTGCAGTCCTTTGCCAAGGTTCGCAGAGCTGTCACATAATCCTTGATGGATTCATTAGGAAGCTGTTCTCGTTTCTGGAAACGATAATGGCCAAGTAACTCGGATAGCCTGTGATCAAAGTGCTGCATCAGTAGCTTGATGATGTCCACCTCTGAAGTCTTCTGTGAAGTTTTTTGTTTCTTGTTAGATCTTGATGAAAATTTGCACATAGACTAAGAATGACCTCCCAATGCTTCTGTGTAAATTTCTAAGTGATATCACTAAAACTTCCTGTGAGACATATAATTTTATTAGGGTAACTCGTGCATCGACGGGAGAGTTAAAAATATGGCATAAAAAGTTGATAAACACTGTGTGATGAGGTAAATGTATCCTGAAGAAGGCTGCATTTTCAAAATTATTTTTTGCAACACTAAGGCCCGTATTCACAAACGCTCCTTCACTCAAGGGCTCCCCTCGACTTGACGAAGTCAAGGTGGAGCGTCCTCCTCCACTCAAGGAGCCACTGCGTTTCATGAACGCTCCTCCACACTTCCTTCGCCAAGGGAGGCCTTGGAAATGCTCCCTTCACTTGAGTGAACTGCGTGCGCCGAGAAAAGCGCCTGATAACGAGAGTATTCGCAATTGTGGTTAAGAATTGCCTATCTATGTAAATTAAGAGAACGCCTTTTCTAGTTATTCTTTTTTGTAAATTGACATTACAGCAAAATACGTGCATTTAGAGGGGTAGTGTTGTTTCCCTAAGCCTTGTGCTGATAGAGTTAGCGAAACCCTCCTTCAAGTCTGGCAACAGTCAAACCCAGGCAGCTGAACGAACAGCTGATGGCGTTTCGTCTGCTGCTGAACGTGTCTACCTGCTTAGTTTATTTTGTCTTGTATGCGTCTATTAATTGCAGTTTATATTTACGGTAGTGTTTGCGTGTGTGTCGTTTGAGAGCCTACTTTCGCCGGGGTGACTAACGAACTACGTGAGTGATGACAGGAAGCGCAATAGATGGTTTGTTGCTTTGTTTACTTTCGCTTTACTGAGAGCCTTCTGATCACTAATGTAGCCACCGAATGTATAACGCGGTGGAATGAGTATTTTTTACTATATATCACACTGTGTTGGCGTGCTTTTAGCATTCACCACCGCATTATGTGTAAGGATTACTCGTACGTAAATTCGTTCTCGCTACGGGAGTACGTGCACAGTTCCTAATTTCAGGGGCCTGTGAAATGTTTATTTTTCTCATTTACTGCGAATTTCACCGTGGCGCTTTCGTAGTTGTTCCTCTGCATATAATAGGAAATTTGAAAGACATTGCTCGCAATTGATATTCAAGGTTATACCAGGGTAGCGTTAAAAACTAGGCATGTTATACTCGTGGCTGAGCGTTCGAATTAGACTGCTACGCAAGTTAAGAAAAGCGATCGTGTGCCTTTCTTTCACTATTGGCGAAAAATACATTTTAAAGTTGTTTTCTTCATTTAGTAACATATATAGTCGGTTAACAGGGACTGGTGTGTGTGTGTGTGTCAACTTTTACATTTTAAACTTCAAGGAATAAGTTATTGTTTTTGCATTGTTTTTCTATTTGCCCTGCATTTGTGGTTGTGTCTAATTTGAGAGATTCACATAGAAGTAACCTTTAAATTTGTGTAGCTTCCGTCTCCAAGTTCACACAGCGGCAACGTCTTAAATTTTTTTCCCGTCTCCTTTATCTGCATGCTCAGAAGCCAATCGTTAGTGCATGAATGACCTTTGCACTAATGTTTGGATTTTATTTGCAATATAACTACTGGAAATACCTGTTGAAAAGGATCGTAGTGTCTGTGCTGCATTCCAAAGCCCCGGCACAACATAAATTATAGGGGATGTTTTATTTTTTTGGAAATCATAAAATTGAAGCCGCGTCTGACTTTTGGCGCTGTTCTGTTTTAAAAACTATCCTGTGGGTTCTCTCAACCTTCGAAAAAGTGTCGTCAAGAGCAGAGTATATTATTCTGCTGATTTATTGAAGACCAGAGCAACAAAACGGTGAAAAATGCTCAAGAGTATTGCAGTCATCGCGGATACATCTGGTCAGAACCCTGTAAATAAAATATCCGCTATTGCTGCATCATTAGCAAGTCTACCAGTTAGAACCACGCCATCTCAGTTCCGTGGAAGAGGAGTGGTGCTGCTTTATATAAAACAAGTTTAATTTTCCTAGAACTGCTTTCCTGTAGAATCGGAGAAGTGGTTTTTGCAGTCCTGTCTCATCATGAAAAGACAAACACGACGATAATTATGTATTGATAAATGAACAAAACAGAAGTTGTGAATGACAAATGGACCTTTATTACATATGGCTGATGAGGAGCAACGTGGCAAACATAAGAACGCGAATGAAAAGTGTTCATCAATCAAACATATGCTACCTACACACTGTAAAGATAAAGTACGAGCTCGGAGGTCATCATAAATAAGATTAAGGAAGTAGACACCATAGCGCGCCTAATGCAGTTTAGCTGCACGCATTCACTGCTGTTTTTGTGCTTTTCTATACAGTCGTGCAAACTCTGCAATGCATTGATAATACGGCAGATTCTAGGAGGCCTTTTCTCTGTGTTCTTCTGTCGGCAGCTGGTCCCCTGCACAAAAGAGGCAAGAAATAATATTAGAAAAACGTAATAGCTTGGATACAAAAGCCGCAATTTTCTTTAATTCTAGCTGTGCGCACATTCATTAGTATGTCTCGCGTTCAAGAACAGACATGGTTGAAGTATTGAGCTTTGACTATTTTGACGCATGTTTGGCTCAGGCACTTGGGCAGCTGACCAGGCATATGGGTATATAATTTCATTATATAATTGCACGAATCAGGGCCATAGCCAGCAATTCTTCTTCGGGGTTAGGAATGGGGTTAAATTAAAAACAAAACAATCTCATTATGTATCTGCTGTATTTATATTTCATATGTTTGCGTTTTCATACGACACTCGACGCACTTTTGCGGACATGCAGGTTTCACAGAGCATGATCATCTGCTTGATCCCCTAAATGTGTACTTGGTTATTCATTGGTATTGTGAGCTGCATAGACACTGTATAAAGAAGCTATGTTTCACGCGTAGTAGCTACAGCAGCACACTCATTGCGCCCAAGGCATTGTGTTGTGCTTTTCTTAAACTGTCTTTAATGGTAATATGACCGAAGCAGGAAAAAAAAAAACACAGGAGAACTTACTTTCTCATTGGTACAGATGGTCGTCTAACGGAGGTGTGCTTCGTCGTAAATTTCGGCTAGGGCAGCAAAGGTTCACCGGAGAGGAAGCCACTCTAAAGTACGGTGAACCCAGCACATCAAAAGTTTGCTATGCCGCTTGCTTGTCAAGCTTTCGCACCACGCTTGAACTGATGTGGTGTGCGAGCTTCATCAAAACACTTCAAAGCACTGGAATCCGCAGTAAGTCATGGAGCACTCGCACGAAGAGTATACGCACACCCGAAGGCAGGTAATCCACTGGCTCATGCACGGAACGCAACACATCACGGCACTGGTGAGTGCTCCTTTTGACACCACGCCCGCTTGTCCCGGCGCCACAGTAGCCGTTGCTGAACCGTTCGAAGACAGCTCCGTAGTAAACGCGCACCGTCATTGTCGAATAAACGCAGCGGTGGCAGCCTACTTGATCGAGAAACGCCGTCAAAGTGAGACGGGCTCCGCCATGGACGCGATGCTGGCGCAAGTATTTCACTCGAGGGACGATTCAAGGTAGCTCGATCGCTTCCTTGGCAATCTCGAGGAAACGCTCAAGATTTTTTCAAGTGAAGGAAGCGTTTCAAGTGAAGGGCGGTTTGTGAATGGGAAAACGCCACTTAAGGAGCGTTTCGAGTGAAGGGTCGAGTGGAGGAGCGTTTGTGAATACGGGCCTGAAACTTCTAGTTTAGATTATTTTCATTGCTGCTTTACTTCACACTTTCACTACAAATAAGAAGCCTTGACAAAAGTTTTGAAAAGCATGAATTTAAGAAAGCCAAACGCAGCCCCGTGAAGTACAGTTCAAGGGGTGTCATAAAACAAACAGAACCAAAATTTGTCAAGTAGTTGTCAAGATATCTGCTCCACGATCAGAGCAACATGCCAAAAAACAGTATTGAGAAATCAAGATTTAAAGTTCTGCATCATGTTTGCATGCTTAATAGACACAAGGGTTATAGTTCTTGGTGTCCTTAGCGGTGTGCCATCACTTAGCCATCTGCCCTTTAGCCTGGTGACCTTTTGCAGCTTTTTTTTTTTTCACATGGTGCCTTTTTCAGCTGCTCTGCGGCATTCACAGCATCCAAGTTGAAGACCAAAATAGGCGAAAAGCTGGGTTTAGGCATGGAGGTTTCCCACATTATACCTGCATATCGCTTCACTAACTGCAGTTTCTGTAGCTATCAGTGAAGTATGCTATTCTTTAGGCATAATGGACCAAATAACTGAGTGCACGCCTCATGGTACTGTCTGGGATTCATGATGGCTTAAACTATGGTAATGAGGAACTAGTGGCAGCCAGCTCGAACATTTCACGGAGGTGTCAACACCTGCAGCCCTAAACCATTCATGAGATAAAGGAACCTATTCTAACTCTGATGCGACATCACTTACCTCTTTTCAATCCTGTCGTAAACGGCACTTGCTAGAGGGCCACAATATATGTCAGTTTCTTCTTAGTCTCGTTTTTTTTTTTGCTTCTCCAGTACAGCCAGTGTTCAAGCAGGTCACCAATAAACGTGTGATCCTGTTGTGTAACTACGTCCAAAATAGAAGAGCAGCTTCGTGACCTGTGAATGATAAGTTTTGCTTTTTCACATTAAAGGAGCAGCAGGAGGAGGACAGGCGCATGCGGCAATCTGAACAGATTTGATGAATTAACGTAAATATTCAGAACCAACTGCCCACAGGAGCCGAAACAGAAACGGCAACCTTACAGCTTGGTTAGTTAACTGCAACATGTGGTTAGGCACAAACAAAAAAGTGTAGACACTTCAGCTTTGCTTTTTATAGTAGAGCATTACACCATTATTGGTCCCCGTTGGAGTCGCATTTTCTTTAGTATGCATTGCTGCAACCAATGGGAGAAAGTCAGCTTAACTCTAAAGCAGTAGTGCATTGCTGGGAAAAAGATTTTTTGAGGGCTATAAGGCCACTTTTTTATAAAAATGTGGAGGTGTTTTGTAGCCCCTAATGTGAATGTGTGCCCAGCCGAGGCTAAACACACAGCTGGCGCTGAAGCCGTTGCACCTGCATTTAGCATTCTAGGTATATTTTTGAAGCTTTGGCGTGTTGCAGCTCGCAGCTTAAAAGCCTCCCCGATTGGCTGTGCCCATTCATTCACCAATAGGAGGTAGGCCTTTACATTGCAGTATTCTTCTATAGATTTGTGTCTCGCAGGCCGGTGTAAGCCCTGCAGTTTCAAAATGCCGAACAGTCAATCAATTTCTTTCCTCATGCTATGCAGCTTCTCCATAGCAGCATGAAGCGAACTTCATTTCATTGGTAGTGGCTGTCACAGGTAGACTGCTTAGGGGCTCTTCAATATATTGGCTGAGATGTTCAACTGACGCTGCCTGCTGGGAATGGTAGAACATTTCTTTAAAACGAATTTCGCTGATCGTGAACATCAGGCATCGAGTTTAGCGGCAGCGGACTCTGAGGTTGCAACTATGTTCAGTGTGCGAGCTGTGCGTGCATTTAACGTGCGGAGGAAGCACACATTTAGGCCCTTATGGTGGGTTCAAAAATGCTTGTCGGTTCTACTGGCTGGATTTCACTTTAATTGCCTGCTTCGTTTGTCTAATTTGTCTCATTTGAGCTGAACGCACTCTGAAAGGCAGAAAAATATTCGAGCACTAAAAATGCAACTATAACACTAGAAGTGGCTAAATATTTCCATTAGGGTTATTTAGTTTTGAAGATTTACCTAAATGGCCTAATGCAGTTTAATCCATTGGTGGTTACCGTGGAGGCTACGTTACCCTGCATGCCGTATTCTGAATATATCGAAAACAGCACCTTCCAGCTTATCGTATGTTACGTGGCCAAAGACAGGTTTGAATGCAAGTATGGCAGATTCCATAGTTTATACATTCCATATTCTATTTACCACACCAGGATACGATGTTTTGAAGGCTAGAAATAAGTGCAACTTGGTCGTCTCCGTAAATAATTCATTGAACACCACACAATTATCGGCGAACAATTTAATTTGTTCTGGCCGTGTAATTGTTTTAGTGATGTCAATAATGTAAATTAAAAATAGTGAATGTTCTAGAATACTGCTCTTTGGGACACCTGAAGTAACGGGAAGTTCACCGGAAAAGTTATATTGAGAACAACAAACTGCTTAAGGTTGGTCAGATAGGCAGAAATCCCATAAGTAAGTATGCTGGCAGTTTAATAATTTCGAGTTTTTTTATAAGGTATCAATATCCTTAAAGGCAGTTGCCAACTTATCTGTTCCACGAGCAGAGCAGCATGCCAAAAAGAAATGTATTGAGAAAACAATATTCAAAGTTCTGCATCATGTTGCATGCTTAATAGTCTCAAGGGTTGTAGTCCTTGTTATCTTTAGCGGTGCGCCAACGCTTGGCCATCTGCCATTTAGCCTGGTGAGCTTTTGCAGCCTTTTTTTTTTTCACATGGTGCCTTTTTCAGCTGCTCTGCGGAGTGCACAGTGTCGAAGTTGAAGACCAAAAGAGGCGCAAAGCTGGATGTAGTCCGTGAATTGCTTCTTCAAATTTTGTGTGACCATTTTTTTCCCCCAGTAGATTGGTCTTTCTTGCTCTTTGTAACAGCGGCATGCAGGGCGGTGCCCATCCTCTTTTTTTAACACGATTGATAAAATATTCTTTTTTCAGCGGTACAGAACGGCAAGTCTGATCCTGACACAGAGCTAAAAAACTGTGGCTGTCACTAACAGAAACTATGCTGGTGTAGGGCAGGCCATTTTTTGCTAGAGAGCGGCAAAACAGTATGCGGGCTGCCTAGTCTTCCAGTCACTATAGTGGTCTTCACCTGCTTTGGGGCCCACAGTGCATCCAGGACAATAATTTGACAGAACACTGTCGATCTGGTGTAGAATTCAATCACCGTGCCCACGCCTATGTGGGATGCATGGCTGTGTGTCATCCGCATTTCATCGTACACCACTGTGACATTTTTCGGTAGGTGTTT
The DNA here is from genome assembly GCA_013436015.1 of Rhipicephalus annulatus. Taxonomy (NCBI): domain Eukaryota; kingdom Metazoa; phylum Arthropoda; class Arachnida; order Ixodida; family Ixodidae; genus Rhipicephalus; species Rhipicephalus annulatus. The sequence continues at coordinate 986,287 of WOVY01009274.1, forward strand.
CCTCTATTTGGTGGAAAGTAGCTTCTGTAGCTATTTTGTTTATAAGGTTTTTAATCTTATTAGCAGCAGATAGCTGGTTTCCTGTGTATTATAAGAAATAAGCTTTATTCCGTTGATATGACGAAGTATGTGGTAAAAATATTTTTAAAAATCTACTAGCTACTTTTTAGTACACACAGAATAAAAATCAAGAACATAAAAAAGGCACTTTTTGAAAGGAAGTTTTTGAAAAAAATGACCAGTAAAGGGGTTAAATGGGCAGTCAGGAGGCTGCACTTTGAAAGTGCATATAGAAAACTACTCAAAAGCTTCAATATAATGAAGTTCATTGCACTTGAAATTGCATCAAAATCGACAATATACAGGCACTGTACACTATGAGTGAGAAACAAAATTCTCTGAATGGTACATGTTTGCAACAAAGAAAAGTCTCTTTTTACACTCTGCAGAAGTTGCATTTCGATGTTGTTGTCCAACAGGCTGACCCTTTTTTTTTGTAGGTACTCCATAGGCAAATGCTTGTTCCACCAGAAACGCTTGAAGGTACTACCGTTAGGGTGGCTACAATGGGGAGGTGTGAAAAGCGGCCGCGGAAACCGGTCCCCAAGTTGCGCCAATGCCGCAAGGGGCGCTGTACGCAGGGGCGCATGGCGTTGTGCGGGCGACGTATAGCGCAGACCTGCTTGCGTCCAACGAACATGGCTCGCGCTATTTTTTGCGTGCAACACTTTGCAGCGCTAATCGTCTCTTTTTTCCCCTTAAGTGAGTTAACTAATAAAGGTAAACTTCCTGTCCTCCTTTAAAAAATAGTTATCGTATGCATTATCTAGGTAGCAGGCTGCTTACCAAGTAGCACTGCGTACGCTATAGAGTAATATCTCTCGCAGAATTTCGCGCACTCAAGCACTTTTTTTTTTCACTTGTCCTGCCATTTTAACAATTATAATTATGCATCACTGCAACTTGTTACAAATATTCGTGTTGTTAAAACATGCCCGTCATCGAACTTGGATCCATTACTATTCACTAGCCGCTGGTCAAACCGTCGGGTGTACTTTTCATCGGCAGAAAGAAAAAAAATATTAGTTTAAAAGAAAACACATTCGTACGCAAAGCAAGTTTATTAGAACTTTGCAATAAAAAGTTCTCTACAAAACACAGGGCTTAAGCCGCTTGGCTCTCTTTTCTCCATCCTTTTTGTTGACTCCTTTTAGGAAGAAATGCAGTCGAGTAAGACAATAAAAACGCACAACAGATCGAGTCAGCGTAATGAAATGGTCACTGCAGCCAACCTGTGGAGTTTGCCCAATCTTTTGCCACATGTCTGCAACATAATGGGAATGAAGGCGAGCTGTGCTGAAAAAGTGAGTGAGCTTGTTCTCAAGCGACTGAATGAGGCCGTACGGCGCGCCTGATGGATAGAGGAGTCCGCTGAGGTCCCGTTGCAAACAGGCATCTGCCGGCAGATTTGAGGTCACATTTTCTTTAGCGATCAAGCAAGCTTGATTGATTGATTCGATTTAGTTATCAATCAATCAAGTCGAATCAATCAATCATTTATCAATCAATCAAGTCGAATCAATCAATCAAGCAAGCTTGATTGATTGATTCGACTTGATTGCCTGGGGGAAGACGACTAAAGGCTGAGTAAATGCCTGACTAGGTCGCACCACCCTAGGAGCAAAGCATAAGAAACACACCAACAATCGTTTATAAAACAGAATGTACATATTGATGTACAATGGTTCCAAGATTAAACAGAATTACGAGTTACATATGCACAAGACATCAAACACAGCTGCCTTTAGAGTGGTATCAGTACAACTAATGCGTACTCATGATCAGCTTCAGGCAAAAGAAAAATACTAAAAAGCTTAATCTTCAGCACTATTACAAGTGGACAGCACAAAAATAAAAACAACACTCACTAAAGTACTGAAAATACTAACAATGAATACTCACAAGGTGACTTAATACCAGAAAAGGAACAACATAACTGGCACATAAACCTAAGGTTTTGTGCACATAAGCCCAGGTTTTTGATTAACTTGATTAATCATATCCAGCACATATGTATTCTTTATCTCTAGAAAATCGCAAAACTGGTGTATAGTATTAGCGTAAGCTTTGTGCAAATTAGGAGATTTCTTGCTCAAATGTAGCAGGTTTCCCACCTGGCACAATTGGCACAGCTGTCACACCACTGTGAACATTTTATTTTTAGTGGCATCCAAATATTTTAAGACTGAATTGCACAGTGATGACAGCACGTCAGAAGAATACATAGTGAATGGTCTACATTCACACCTCTAAGAGTAAGAAAACCATTTTCGAAACCAAGCTGGATGTCGACATTCTTTGTAACAAATATTTGCACAGCTTAAATAGAGAATGTCACAATTACTTTGACAAACAAAAAAATACTGCAATTACAAGAAGAGGACGTTCGACCAAACACAGACTATATATGCACTTTGTTTGCTGTCCTTGCTCAAAGGTCTGACTGAATGACCTGAGGGGCCTTGATGCTTGAAATATGCAGCTTTGAAGTTACTAGCACAGGTTGGCAGCCTGGAAAACTCACTCGTGAGTTGACTCACTTCAACTTGGAACGAGCCACGGGTCATAGTAAGTTTGGGCTGCGTGATACTCTGCAAGTTTGAATCGGACAGAGTCTGGTTGAGAAAAATCTTGGTGAGCGTGAGTATGGTGAAGTCTGGTTCAGGAAAAGCTGCTTTGCATAGCTCACAAGTAATGGAAAGAATCTGTTTCCTTGCCATATAGCCTGTGATGTAATAAACAAGGCGGGCATCACTTCTTTCGGCGACGTAGGAAACGTGGTCCACAGATATTTCCACAGCATCTGAAGGGACATCTGTGTTGGCTCCAGCATCGGTACTTTCGTTGCTCTCAGGGAGCAGTTGCTCCACAGACAGTAGTGACTCCAGCACACTATCAGAGACGTTACCGCCTTTTGGACTTTTTGCCAGGCTGCAGAAACTGATGAACCTAAAAGCAGACAAGCAGCAGTTACTAATGCGAACAGTTAAATGTAGGCAGTTTGGTGTTTTACATATTGAATATGTATAATGTGACAAAGAAGCAGATCAAGTCGAAGAGAAATAAAATTTGAAATACCTCATGATCACGACGAACTGAGCGGCTGTAGGGTGATCATTGCCCCCTCCCCCCCGCCTGTCTAACTGTACCAAAAGTTCGCTCAAGACAATTTTGGCTGAGGTGGGCAGTCATGAGATACTTGAATCCCACTTTCTGCACGAGCTACCTCAGCAAGTCTGATTGTCTGAAGTGTTACACGCAGACCCACTGAGGTGTTTGTTCTTGCTGAGGAAGCCAAGTCCTTTAGATTGATCCTCCAATGAATCCAAAAACTCCAACATCTGGTCGAGAGTGGCCTCTTCCGCACTGCCTGGTCTGGAATGCTAACATGAAACAATATCTTAGAATTCCTTCATGATACATATGAGTGTGATATTTATCCTAGTCCTACCTTAGAGCTTGAGCTGGAAATCTAGACGTCATGGCATCGATCAAGTTGGCCGTAAGATTGATGAATATCCTTATTGGGTCCACATTTGGATACTGACTTTCGATTTTTTCTTTGTGTAAATCTATGCGATGTACAACCGCAGCACTGAAAACTTGGAAAGCCAAATCCAGCCTCATCTTTTCAAACCCATTTGGGAACAAGTGGGTTTTCGTAAGCTTTGGCGTGACCTTTAAGGTGACACTGTCGCTGTCTATCTTCCACATTCTAGACACGTGCTCCCAGTGAGCCTGAAAAATTTTACAAATGAGAATATTATACAAACATGGAAATTGTGCAATGGGCATGCCTTGTTAATACTTCACAGATTATCTAGGTAAAATATAAGAAGCGTACCCTTCCCTTTTGAGTGTAAGTCTGTTCTCATCATTGCATTTTGCACACATCTAATGAGGTGCGGAAAATTCGACACGAAGTGAAGGAACCTGCTCGTGTCACAAGGGTGAATGAGCTTGCACTGCACATTGTTGAAATTGCCACGTATGCTAAAAGCATTCCACATGGAGCGGTTCCAAGCTGCGCCGTCAGAGCAGATGTAGTCTACATGGAGACCTGCTTTTTCACATAGGATTGTTGCTTCCAAAACGATTTTTGCAAGCACCCTGGATTTGACATTTTCTCTTGATGCAAATACAGCTGAAAAAACAAAAGAATATAGAAACAAATAAGTGAACTAGATTTACTATGAGAGCTTCAGTGAACACTATACATACCTATAACTTGAGTCCATTTTTCAATAAACGGCTGGAACATGACAACCAGTTCGTGGTCTGCTTTTGTGTGCTTGTCGTAGTCATCAGTATACTTCTCCAAATCAACAAATCCTTCAATGTGACCAGAAGATCTCTTGTCAAGATGAGTAGAAAGTTTTATTTCATCTACTACTAGGCCACCGTGCCTTTTCATTTCCTCCATTTCGTCAGCTTTTACCTTTACTTACTGCAAAAGCTTGTCATTAAAGCCGAATGAAGCTTTAAATCCCTGTAAGCAAGAAATGATGAATCAACCCGTTTTCATAGTATCGAAATATGCAACCACATACATTAATGTACTTCTGCAGACAAGCACGGCTAGGAAGGAAAATAATTCTGTGGGCCCGCAGGTGTTCATTAAGTCGGGGACTTTTCATCCGTAGAATGATGCACTCTAGAAGCCACTCTCTGTTATAGCGGTATCCTCGCCAAGACTTCCACTTTGCAGCTTCAAAACAGGCCCGCACAGTAGCTTGTTGCTTCCTTGGGAGCCCGTTCAGCTGCAAAATAGTGTACACTAGAGTTTATCAATCAGTGCACTATAAATAGTTCTCGAGCTAACGTGGACATTGATGGGCATACCTTGTGCTCAAATGTAGATGCCTGTATCTTGGAATTCGCCAGTTGAAGCCTTCCTAGGGCTTCGTGAAGAGAGGCATGTTTCTTGTTTTTTTCCTCAAAGTACGTGCAGCAAACTTCAATCGGTGGACAGCAGTTCTTGCTAGTGGACGCTGAGCCTTTTTTTTTCTTCAAACGTAGTAGGCGAACCACAAGAGTGTTTCTGGTGCTCCTACATGCAGAGCACCGCTGAATGGGATGAATTGGGACACCTGAAATTAAAAGAAATGTGTGCCGATAGAAACCACGACTTGGGCATTTGAGAATGCTTACTTGTAAAACACCACTTCGTAAAATATGGGTCAAGAGGCAAATATACCTTGTTGTGAAAGTGGCAACGACCCATTGCAACCAGTAGCAAACAACCGGTGTTGAGATGTTCTAGTCACGTTGCCTAGCTGTACTGCATCAAATTTGCATACTTTTCCAATCCCATGGTATGTTGCGAGGCTCTCTGCATACGCTAAAAGGTCCTGGGCTTCTTGCGCTGATTTGAAGTCACATCTCTTGTGCAGAAGTCCCACTAGAAAAAGGCTGCAACTCGAAAGTGACTTACCTTCTTCTAATTGAAATACGACTATCTTGCTGTAAACAAGAGGAGGAGTTGCCTCACTGACGAAATCAGCCGTTTGGTACCAAGAACACTGGGATCTTTTAGAGTTTGCAAAGACCACAGGGCGGTGGGGCAGCGAAGCGCCGTGTGCAAGGATTTGAAGAAATTTGTACTGATCGACGTTTCTGCTTCACAAGTGTCCGTTGTTACTTCTACCTGCAGGCTTGTTTGCAAACTTTCAGGTATCGCACTCCTTTTCTTAATTGGAACGGTGGCTTCGACAGCTGTACTTCGCCTTTTGCGTTCCTTCGGCAGTGCCTTGCTCAAGAAGGTCGGCAGGTTCGGGAAAATGGTCGGCACCGCGTCTTTTGCAAGCGTGGGGACATCCCGTGGCACAACGACTACTCTCCCATATATATTATGCTCAGAATCCCGCTGTATGAACTTGCCGAAAGAAAAAAGATATGTCACACACAATTCGGAATGATGCGCTAGCCGCGAAAATTAATGCGGCGAACACTTGCAAAACGCAAAGGTTGATAGGAAGGCAGAGTTCAGTTATGGTGTTTTTGCACAATGACGGCTCTTACACGAAATTTATAAGCTTACAATGAACTACGTACCTTGTGTCGAAATGTTTCTTGCATACTGCTGAGTTCTCTTGCAACTGCCTGTCAGCTCTCGGAATCGCAGGAGCCCACTTCTCAAATTGTTCTTTGCACGCCGGTGCACGAAACAGCGATGTTTTTTCTTTCGACGACCTGTACCCCGAGTTGCAGCCAGGAACGAAGCAGCAACGTTCAGTTTTTTTTCTTCGTTTTGTAGGGCATTGTCTTGGCAGCTCGAAAATCCATGACCCGTGTAGAACCCGTGCCTGATGAAAAAAAAAAGAGCGACGCCGCCTTGCCGAGCGCTATGCTTCCTTCGGGTAATCTGCGATGGCGGCGGCTGTCCCAAGCAGCGCCCCTTCCAACAGCGCCCCTCGCGGCATCGGCGTGCGGAGGGACTTTCTCTGGCAAGGTAAACGCGCCGTGCTCGGCACACCTCCCCCTTCTAGCCACCCTCCTACCGTGTTGTACTTAGGAAAAGTTCTTTCAGTTGTTTGAAGTTATATGCGACAGCAGGTAGTCAGTGGCAAAGTTTGGCCTTGCTGGTTCGATCACCCCAGCCAGCTCTGTTCTTATAGTTATAGTCACTTGGTTTCGCATGGTACTGTCTGGGATCCATGATGGCTTAAACTATGGTAATGAGGAACTAGTGGCAGCCAGCTCGAACATTTCACGGAGGTGTCAACACCTGCAGCCCTAAACCATTCATGAGATAAAGGAACCTATTCTAACTCTGATGCGACATCACTTACCTCTTTTCAATCCTGTCGTAAACAACACTTGCTAGAGGGCCACAATATCTGTCAGTTTCTTCTTAGCCTCGTATTTTTTTTTCCGCTTCTCCAGGACAGGCAGTGTTTGAAGCAGGTCACCAATAAACGTGTGATCCTGTTGTGTAACTACGTCCAAAATAGAAGAGCGGCTTCGTGACCTGTGAATGATAAGTTTTGCTTTTTCACATTAAAGGAGCAGCAGGACGAGGACAGGCGCATGCGGCAATCTGAACAGATTTGATGAATTAACGTAAATATTCAGAACCAACTGCCCACAGGAGCCGAAACAGAAACGGCAACCTTACTGCTTGGTTAGTTAACTGCAACATGTGGTTAGGCACAAATAAAAAAGTGTAGACACTTCAGCTTTGCTTTTTACAGTAGAACATTACAGCATTATTGGTCCCCGTTGGAGTCACATTTTCTTTAGTGCGCATTGCTGCAACCAATGGGAGAAAGCTTAACTCTAAAGCAGTAGTGCATTGCTGGGAAAAAGATTTTTTGAGGGCTATAAAGCCACTTTTTTATAAAAATGTGAAGGTGTTTTGTAGCCCCCAATGTGAATGTGTGCCCAGCCGAGGCTAAACACACAGCTGGCGCTGAAGCCGTTGCACCTGCACCTAGCATGCTAGGTATATTTTTGAAGCTTTGGCGTGTTGCAGCTCACAGCTTAAAAGCCTCCCCGATTGGCTGTGCCCATTCATTCACCAATAGGAGGTAGGCCTTTACATTGCAGTATTATTCTATAGATTTGTGTCTCGTAGGCCGGTGTAAGCCCTGCAGTTTCAAAATGCCGAACAGTCAATAGATTTCTTTCCTCATGCTATGCAGCTTCTCCATAGCAGCATGAAGCGAACTTCATTTCATTGGTAGTGGCTGTCACAGGTAGACTGCTTAGGGGCTCTTCAATATATTGGCTGAGATGTTCAACTGAGAGAGAGAGAAATAGACTTTATTGGGCTGTCCTGCGTGGGGAGGGTGAGAGCACCGCGCAGGGTTCCGCACCCTCCTGTCTATTTAGACCTCAACGACGGCAGGCCCAGCGCGAGCTACTAGGAGTTTGCTCCGTTCGTTTTTGCCGAGCCAGGGCCGCGTCAAGCCGCTGGATGGCGTTAAGCTGCGCCTCGTGATCGGACGAGGCTATGTGGTTCACAATGTCTGGTGGTGGTACGTCGGTGGTCACTCCCCCCGCACACGCGTCACACCCCCACAGCACATGTGTCAGTGTTGCCAGTTCTCGCGCACAGATACTGCACTTCGCACTTTCGTAGAGTCCGGGGCACACGTGTCGGGCCAGGGCGGGCGTGAGCACCGTGCCGGTCTGTAGTTGTCTCAGGAGGACCCCCTCGCGCCGCCCCAGCCTCGGGTGAGGCCCGGGAAGCGTTCGGCGGCCCTCTCGGTACCACTGAAGGATGCTGCCGTAGTCGAGTAGTGGGTCCGAGTCCGGGAGTACCGCTTCTTCCGCGTCCGAGGGGTGGGGGGGCACCGCACGGTGCGCGAGCTCGCGTGCGACGGCGTCCGCCCTTTCGTTGCGGTTGGCCACTCTGCCCGGGATGGCTCCGTCGTGGTCGACTTGCTTCTCGGCAGCAGACTTGCTGCAGCGGTTCCGATGCTCCCGCGGCCAAAATTGGCCATGGCCGTGCGGGAGTCGCTCAGGATGGTGGTGACTTGGGGAGTGCCGTTTAGCGCCAGGGGGATGGTGGCTTCCTCCGCTTGCTCCGCAGACGTTGCTCGGACGCTGCAGGCGTTAAGCAGTTTGCCGTCCGTTGCTCGGACAACCACCACTACGTAGGTGTGCGGTCAGTATTGATGCTTGGCGGCATCTACGTACACCGCCGTCGAGTCCCTGGCGTGAGTCTCTGCCAGCGCTCTCGCTCTTGCGACCCGTCGCTCTTTGTTGCGTTGCGGGTGGATGTTTCGTGGTAGCGGCAGGACCACGAGGTGTCTCGCGATGTCTCTTCCGATCTCCGTGTGCTCCGGAGCCTCGTCTCGATAGGACTCGGCTCTGGGTGGGCGCAGGCCGACTCTTCGGAGGATTTCTCTGCCGGCAGTGGTCGTTGAAAGGCGGGCGAGCTGCGACATGCGCTGGGCCTCGCTCACCTCTTCTAGGGTGCTGTGGACGTCCAGTCGGGCAAGGGAGTCGTCGCTCGTGCTTACGAGAAGACCCAGGGCGGACTTGTAGGCCTTCCTGATGGCTGCGTTGATCTTGTCCCGCTCGTGCTGCAGCCATCCGTGAAATGCGCCGACGTACGATACGTGGCTCGTCACAAACGACTGCAGCAGTCGCAGGACGTTGGCTTCTCTCATGCCGTTCCGTTTGGAGGAGATTTGCTTGACGAGGCGGGTCGCCACCCCCATCTTCGTCAGAAGCCTGTTGAGGGCCGTGTGGTTCCCGTTGCCGGCGTCGATGTGCATGCCAAGCACTCTGATTCCTCGGACGTGCGGAATGGTGGTGGCGTCTTCCGTCCGAAGCGTGATCTTGGCCACCTCCGCTTCTGCTGACTTGCGCCAGTGTCCGGGTGGTGGAAGTATTAGTAGTTCCGATTTCTGCGGGGAGCATTTGAGCCCCGTTCCGCGCAGCCTTCGATCTGCTCGATCGCCTCTTGGGGCGATTCCTCCGTGCGTCCGGTCGTGCCTCCGGTCGTCCACAGGGTGATGTCGTCGGCGTAGATCGTGTGCCGTACGTGCGGTAGTCAAGCGAGGCGTTCGGCCACCGGTATCATGACTGTGTTGAACAGGAAGGGGGAGATGACGGCCCCTTGCGGTGTGCCGACGCTGCCCAACTTTCGCTCCTCTAGTTGCAGGTGTCCGACGCAGAGGCACGTCGCTCGGTCCGAGAGGAAGGCTCGGATGTAGTTATAGGTCCGTTCGCCCAGTCCGAGTGTCGCGATCTGTGCCAGGATCGCCGAGTGTTTCACGTTATCAAAGGTGCTCTTTAAGTCGAGGCCCAGGATCGTCCTGCAATCGGTCTTGCTGGGGGACTCGAGCAGGTCTCGTTGAATGAGCAGCATCGCGTCCTGCGTGCTCAGTCGGGCCCGAAAGCCCAGCATGGTCGCCGGATACGCGTTGTTGTCTTCCATGTACCGTTGCCAGCGGTTGTTGAGTACGTGCTCAAGTACCTTGCCCGCGCACGACGTGAGGGAGATCGGGCGGAGGTTCTCGATGCCGGGCGGCTTGTTCGGCTTGGGGATCAGTATCGTGCGGGCCGTGCGCCACTGCTTTGGCAGGGTGCCTGAACGCCAGCACTTGTTGTAGTATCCGGTAAGGGCCGTGATAGCCACGTCGTTGAGGTTGCGCAGGGCCTTGTTGTGTATCAGGTCCGGTCCCGCCGCAGACTTGCAGTTGAGCGCCTGCACTGCGTGGCGGACCTCCCACTCTTCTATGTCCACGTCGAGTGTGGGATTTCCCGGTTCCGCGTAGTCCGGTTGTCGAGTCTACGCGCTGGTTGGGAGGTATTGGTCGTTGAGGCGTCTGCCCACCTCGTCTTCGCCGTGCTCCTTGATCGCTGCGTGCAGGATCTGCGCCAGCCGATGTTGCTGGTACGATTTACTCTGTGTCTCGTCGCGCAGGTGTCGTAGCAGTTTCCACGTGCGGCTGGTGTGGAGTTGGTTGTCCGCCTCGTTGCAGATGGCGTGCCACTGCTGCGCGCAGAGCTGTCGACTGTACTTTTCGATTTCCCTGCCTAGGTGGGCGATGCGCTTTCGGAGCGTCCTACTGTGATGCATTCGTTTCCATCTGCGTTGAAGGGATTGGCGCGCTTCGATCAGGTGTGCCAACTTGGTGTCCATGGGTGAGGTCGTGTCGTCCATCTCTATTTCTGTGCTCGCACATTCTGCGGCGTCTACCAGGCTTCGCGTCCATTCTTCGAGGTCTTCGATGGTGGGTGCGATATCTTGCTGGCGGAACGCGTTCCAGTCCGTGAGCTTGTGTTTCCAAGTCGAGGGCAGTTTGCTCCGAATCTTCAGCGGGATTTCCACTTCTATGATATAATGGTCACTGCCCAGGTTATGTCCCGTGTTGCGCCAGCTCACCGGTCTGTCGTCGGGGAGGTGTGTGAAGACAAGGTCCGGGGTGGTGTCCCTAGTGATTGAGGTGCCGATGCGCGATGGCTGTTGCGGGTCCGAGAGTAGCTCGAACTCCGCCTCTTCGGCCTCTTCGAGCAGACTTCGTCCCTTGGCAGTCGTTCGAGGGTAGCCCAGTTCCTTGTGTGGCGAGTTGAAGTCTCCCACCACGAGCACCGGTGCGTCGACGGCTTTCCGCCTGGCTTTGTGAAACAGCGTCTTGAAGCGCTGGCCGCGATGTTGCGGGTTGCTGTAGGCGTTTACCAGGAAGACGGATTTCTGCTTCTTCCTTCCGATCACGACCTCGACTGCGCACAGCTCTAGGGCTGTGTCGCAGTCGAGGAAGCGGTCGAGCTTGATGAGGGTGAGGCCCTTGCGGACGAAGGTGCAGACCCCCTGCGCCGCACCGGCGTTGCTGGTGCGTGCGCTGGGAGGCGAGGCGTGAACGTGATACCCCGGGAGTTTCGGGAGCTTTTCCATGTGTGATTCTTGGATCATAATCACGTCCGGGGGCGCGTCCATAGGTTGTATGTGCTGTTGCGGTATTGCCTTGCGACACCGGAGGCCGTTGGCGTTCCAGTGCCACACTTTGAGTTTGGCTTGATTAGTTGCTCTGTCCATGGTTATGCGAGGATCCGGGTGTGTTGTGATTAGCGAGGCCGAGGGAGCTCAGCTCTTCTTTGAGTAGTTGAACCATGAAGAGTTTCATCTCTTCGAAGCCCGTGGCTATGCGGGCTTCTACCCTTGCTTCAAACTTGTTCATTGTCGACGCCACGTTGTCTACCTTCTGCGAGATCTCGTTAATGCGACGGTCTTGCCTGTTTAGTCGGTTGCAGATTTTTTCGAATCGGGCTCCGCAGTTCAGTCCTTCCTGGCCCTCTGTGGTCTTGGAGAGCTGCGTTGAGATCGACGAGACGGATGCGGTTTCGTCTGCGTCGTTGTCCATGGTCAGGTCCTCTTCCTCGTCCGACTCGTTCACTGAGCTGCGACGGGCTTTCTTTCGCCTGGGGGTCTTGTCCGTCCCTTGCGGCGGCGGTGGTGGCGGTGGTGGCATGGCCGTCGCATCCGATAGGGCGAGCGTCGCTGTTGGTGGAGCGCTTACATTCCACTCCATGCCCGACCGGGGCTGTTGCGAGGTGAGTCTCGTGATCATTTCGGCTTGTTTTCTTATGGTCTCTTGCTGCTGCCTCATGGATACTTGCATCAGCTTGATAGTGTTCTCGAGCTGCAACATCTTGGCTGTTAGCGGGTCGTTTTGCAGTTTCCTCGCCGGCGTGCTCGAGCGTTGGCGCGTTTTCGCGTCCTTTTCGCTCTTGGCTCCGCCACTGACGATGTCAGTCCACGCGCGATCGCGTGAGAGGCTGCGCCGCCTATTGCGGTTCGCTGAGCGCTCGTGGCGGCGCGCTCTCCCCCTACTCTACTGCGGCTGTTACTCCTCTCCCTCTGTGCGCTCTTTGGGAGCGCGGGAGAGTCGTCCTTTCTAGAGAATTTGCTCTGGCCAGTTTTCCCTGTTTTTTTCGGTCGCCGTCTTGCGTTCGCGCTCGCGTTGGCGCAGCAGGAATGGCGTCTTGAACTTGTTCGCACAGTTTCCCGTGCCCGTGAGGTGCGATCCGCCGCATAGTTTGCAGCCGGGCTTGCATTCCTTCTCGTGATCGTCACTGGGGTTCATCTTCCCGCACGCGAAGCATATCTTTATGTGCATATCTTTATGTTTGGTCGGGGGCACACGTCCCTGCGGTGCCCGAGTTGGCCGCACGTTTTACACACTTCCTTGTGTTGACGGTAGATCCTGCACCGGATTAAGGCTCCGCAATACTTTACGTAAGCTGGGACCCTATTACCGTTGAATAGCACGATCACCGCATGCGAGGTTCCAATGCGGTGCGCTTCGAGTGCCGTGTCGTTGTAGTCGTTGACGATATTTGCTCGGATCATTTCGGGCGTCTCGCTGAGGGGGATGCCTCCAATAACGCCCTTTACCGTGTTTTCCGGTGCTGCCGCATAAGCAAACACCTCATACGCCTGCCCGCCGATTCCCAGGGCTCGGACGCTCGCATATTGGCTGACCCGTGCGTGTTTGGGCGTGCTTACTACGATAATGTTCTGGGCTAGGTTCGGGCAGACCGTGTCCCTTTGGATTTCCTCGCTGTTCACCTTTGCCGCGCTCGCTACGGCTCGCACGAGTTCCGGCATCATTACTTTACCGACAAGTAGTCCCCCGCGGGGCCTGACCACGATCTTGTACTCGCCTCTTGGCACGAGAGGCATGCGTGCCGTCTTCGCGAAGTTCGCATTGACTCTTGATAATCTGTGCCCGGGTTGGCTGGGCTGCCCTCTTACCGGGTGTTGGCGCCGAAACTTGAAGCGGAGTTTCTGCGCTGCCCGAGGTCTTCTTGCCGCGCTGGGTGGTCACCACCCAGCCGGCGATGCCGTCCGGTGTCTCGTCGATTGAAGTTCCGGTGACGGTGATGGCCATTCGTCCCGAACTCCGGTCGAGAATCGGTTGAAAGTCCCGTTGTGGGGAGGTGTCCATAGATGAGGGGCCCGGCGGCGTCATTTCGCTCGCGGCGGGGCCGCCGGCGCGGTCCGAGGCGGCCGAAGCCGTTGCTAGGCCTAACGGATCGGTTAGGCTCAGCTGTCTCGCCACGCTGGCTGACGATCGGTCGTAAGATCTGTAAAAACGGGCAGACTCACCGAAATTTGGTATCTGCGTGTTCCGGACGTCAAGATGGAACTGATCGTACAGTTTTCGTCTGCCTGGAGTTGAGTGGTCCTCCGAAAATTGGCTTCATCGACGGAGCCGATGTGAGGTGCGTCCGCTCGCACCGAGCCAAGATGGCGGCCCCCATGTTCAACTGACGCTGCCTGCTTGGAACGGTAGAACATTTCTTTAAGAGGAATTTCGCTGATCGTGAACATGAGGCATCGAGTTCACTGGCAGCGGACTCTGAGATTGCAATTATGTTCAGTGTGCGAGCTGTGCGTGCATTTAACTTGCAGAGGAAGCATGCATTTAGGCCCTTATGGTGGGTTAAATGCTTGTCGTTTCTACTGGCTAGATTTCACTTTAATTGCCTGCTTCGTTTGTCTAATTTGTCTCATTTTAGCTGAACACACTCTGAAAGACAGAAAAATATTTGAGCACTAATAATGCAATTATAGCACTAGAACTGGCTAAATATTTCCATTAAGGTTATTTAGTTTTGAAGATTTACCTAAATGGCCTAATGCAGTTTATTCTATTGTTGATTACCGTGGAGGCTACGTTACCCTGCATGCCCTATTCTGAAAATATCGAAAACAGCACCTTCCACGTTATCGTATGTTACGTAACCAAAGACACGTTTGAATGCAAGTATGGCAGTTTGCATAGTTTATATATTCCATATTCCATTTACCACACCAGGATACAATGTTTTGAAGGCTAGAAATAAGTGCAACTTGGTCGTCTCCGTAAATAATTCAGTGAACACCACACATTTATCGGCGAACAATGTGATTTGTTCTGGCCCTGTAGTTGTTTTAGTGATGTCAATAATGTAAATTAAAAATAGTGAATGTCCTAAAATACTGCTCTTTGGGACTCCTGAAGTAACGGGAAGTTCACCGTAAAAGTTATATTGAGAACAACAAACTGCTTAAGGTTGGTCAGATAGGCAGAAATCCCAGAAGTAAATATGCTGGCAGTTTAATAATTTCGAGTTTTTTTATAAGGTATCAATATCCTTAAAAGCAGTTGCCAACTTATCTGTTCCACGAGCAGAGCAGCATGCCAAAAAGAAAAGTAATGAGAAAACAATATTCAAAGTTCTGCATCATGTGGCACGCTTATTAGGCTTAAGGGTTGTAGTCCTTGTTGTTCTTAGCAGTGCGCCAACGCTTGGCCATCTGCCCTTTAGCCTGGTAAGCTTTTGCAGCCTTTTTTTTTTCACATGGTGCCTTTTTCAGCTGCTCTGCGGAGTGCACAGAGTCGAAGTTGAAGACCAAAGGAGGTGCAAAGCTGGGTGTAGGCATGGAGGTTTCCCACATTATACCTGCATATTGCTTCACTGACTGCAGTTTCTGTAGCTATCAGTGAAGTATCCTATTCTGTAGGCATAATGCACCAAATGACTGAGTGCAGGCCTATGGCAGCATTCAGTTTTTTTTTTTTGCCCTGACACAATTTAACTAGCTGTGGATGTGAAAGTTGCTGGTCAGCAGCAGCGTGTCGTCCCAGGTGATGTTCAAGGGGTGGCTGTGGTTCACCTTTAGCTTCGGCAGCCTGGTGTCTGTAGCAGCTATCGACCCTCGTGGGCAAAGTTTGTAGTGTAGGTCCTCCTTAGTCGATGTGGTGTGGTACAATGTAGCCATGACCGCTCGCTGCAAATCTTCTTTTTTTAGGATGCTGCCTTAGGGCTTGGCCATAATAGTCCGTGAATCGCGTCTTCAAATTTTGTGTGACCATTTCTTCCCGCCAATAGGTTGGTCTTCCTTGCTTTTTGTGACAGTGGCATGCAGGGCGGTGCCCATCCTCTTTTTTAACACGATTGGTAAAATACTCTTTTTTCAGCGGTATAGAACTTACTGGCCACCTCCACGTGGTTGTAGAGCGTCCAGAAGTCCTCGACAGTATCGAACCAGGCTATCTCCAAAAGATTTTCCTCCCAGCTGCAATTCTTGTCGTTCCTGTAGAACCACAGGCTCCATCTATGCTGAAGCGGGTGTTTCAGTAATGAGAGCTTAATAACGTCATGAACAAGGTGTTTTCTGCTGTGCTTTTGAAGGTATTTAGGAGCCCATCCCATACGATTATACTTTAATAGGCTCAAGGGTTGTAGTCCTTGTTGTCCTTAGTGGTGCGCAAACTCTTGGCCATCTGCCCTTTAGCCTGGTGAGCTTTTGCAGCCTTTTTTTTTTCACATGGTGCCTTTTTCAGCTGCTCTGTGGAGTGCAGAGTGTCGAAGTTGAAGACCAAAAGAGGCGCAAAGCTGGGTGTAGGCACGGAGGTTTCTCACATTATACGTGCATATCGCTTCACTGACTGCAGTTTCTGTAGCTATCTGTGAAGTATGCTATTCTTTAGGCATAATGCACCAAATAACTGAGTGCAGGCCTATGGCAGCATTCAGTTTTTTTTTTTTTGCCCTGACACAATTCAATAAGCTGTGGATGTGAAAGTTGCTGGTCAGCAGCAGCGTGTCGTCCCAGGTGATATTCAAGGGGTGGCTGTGGTTCACCTTTAGCTTCGGCAGCCTGCTGTCTGTAGCTGCTATCGGAACCTGGTGGGCAAAGTTTGTAGTGTTGGTCCTCCTTAGTCGATGTGGTGTGGTACAATGTAGCCATGACCGCTTGCTGCAAATCTTCTTTTTTTAGGATGCTGCCTTAGGGCTTGGCCATTATAGTCCGTGAATTGCTTCTTCAAATTTTGTGTGACCATTTCTTCCCAATAGGTTGGTCTTCCTTGCTTTTTGTGACTGTGGCATGCAGGGCGGTGCCTATCCTCTTTTTTAACACGATTGGTAAAATATTCTTTTTTCAGCGGTATAGAACGGCAAGTCTGATCCTGACACAGAGCTAAAGAACTGCGGCTGTCACTAACAGGAACTATGCTCGTGTAGCGCAGGATATTTTTTGCTAGAGAGTGGCGAAACAGTATGCGGGCCGCCTAGTCTTCCAGTCACTATTGTGGTCTTCACCTGCTTTGAGGCCCACAGCACATCCAGGACAATAATTTGACAGAACACTGTCGATCTGGTGTAGAATTCAATCACCGTGCCCACGCCGATGTGGGATGCATGGCCGTTTGTAATCCGCATCTCATCGTACACCACTGTGACATCTTTTGGTGGGTGTACCCTCCATTTGGTGGAAAGTAGCTTCTGTAGCTATTTTGTTTATAAGGTTTTTAATCTTATTAGCAGCAGATAGCTGGTTTAATGTATTATAAGAAATAAACTTTATTCCGTTGATTTGACGAAGTATGTGGTAAAAATATTTTTTAAATCCACTAGCTACTTTTTGTACACGCAAAATAGATAACAACATAAAAAATAGGGACATTTTGGACGGAAATTTCCGAAAACAAAATTACCAGTTAAGGGGTTAAATGGGCAGTCAGGAGGCTGCACTTTGAATGTCCAGATAGAATGTACTGAAAAGTTTCAATTTAATGAAGTTTATTGCACTAGAAATTGCAATAAAATAAACATTATACAGGCTCTATACAGTATGAGTGAGAAACAAAATATTCTGAAGGGTACATGTTTGCAACTAAGAAAAGTCCTTTTTTACACTCTGCAGAAGTTGCATTTCGGTGCTGTTATCCAAAAGGCTGACCCCCCTTTTTTTTGTAGGTACTGCATAGGCAGGTTCCAACGACGGCCTGTCCGGATCGAGAGATTCTTAGCACCCTCTGCTGCATTGCTGATCTGACCGCCACCGTGGTCAGTTGCTTCGCAGCTGCTGGGGACTGAGGCGTGAGTTATTTTACGTATGCATGTGGGAGGTAGTGGCCAGATACTGTATCAGGTTGGCCAATCCTTCTCTGGTGAAGGAGTGCGTTCCCGGCGGTGGTTACCGGTGAGGCCGCACCCCTACTTGTATCTACTTATATATGTGTTCAATAGAAATCCGTGCACGTAACATAGGCAGTTACTATGTGAAACAAGGAACGGTATGGAATTGTTCTTCATATATTCATGAATCCCCTACTCAATCAGCTATTTCAAACTATTGCCCCTGAGAGTCAGTTGAAGTAGGCGGCCGTCCCTACGCTTTCCTCGTTCGTGCTTGCTTCCACTATCTGCACCTCCCCATGCAAACGGGGTAAGCTCAAAATATGCTTACGTGGAGGAAGCCCTCGGGGTGTGCAGAGGCGCTCGAGGTGCTCTTGCGAAACGGCCGTGGTGGAAGGCCCAGCTTTCCGTACGTCGGTCTCGGTGGAGACATGGCCGTTTCTGCGGAGCAGCTGGCACTTCGGTGAGTCAAGCTCTCAAACGTGAAGCCGTGCTTATTGCTTGTCAGCCTCACATACCTCATCTTCCAAGAAGGTTCGCGACTCTAGTCAGCTTCAAAGAGCTATTGCCAGAAACAGCAGGACTTGGCCGTTAAGAGGGGGCTTGGGCTCTCGGAAGCTGACCCAGCGAGCGGAAACTAATGCTCGGTTCTGCTTTCCAAGTGGTCGTTTCACGGAGCTCGCACTCAGCTGAGGAGGGTTGCTCTGGCACAACAAACAGATTCGCAAAGAATCGTCAAGCACAGTCGCAACGAATCACACACTACACAGCACCAAATTCTTCGTTCAACTCCTTATCTAGTGAGAGAAGTGTAGCTGTACTATTCGAGGAGCTAGAGGGTCTTAAATGGGATATAATAGGGCTCAGCGAGGTTAGGAGGACAGATGAGGCCTATACGGTGCTACAGAATGGGCACGTCCTTTGCTATCGGGGCTTGGCAGACAGAAGAGAACTGGGAGTGGGGTTCCTAATTCACAGAAACAAACCTGGTAACAAAGAGGAATACTATAGCATTAATGAAAGGGTGGTAGGTATCGTAATTAAATTGAATAAAAGATACAAGTTGAAGGTGGTACAGGCTTACGAGCCTACATCCAGCCATGATGATGCTTCAGTTGAAAGCTACTATGAAGACGGGGAATCGGCAATGAGTAAGGTAAAAACACAGTATACTATAGTGATGGGCGACTTTAATGCAAAGGTAGGGAAGAAGCAGGCTTGAGACCAGGCAGTAGGAGATTATGGCATCGGAACTAGAAACGCCAGAGGAGAACTACTAGTAGAATTCGCAGAACGCAATTATTTAGGGATTTTGAATACCTTCTACCGAAAACGAGGAAACCGCAAGTGGACGTGGAGGAGCCCTAATGGCGAAAATAAGAACGAAATAGACTTTATAAGGAGTGCACACCCAGGAATCGTGCAGGATGTGGAAGTGGTTGGCAAGGTACGATGCAGTGACCATAGAATGGTAAGGTCTCGAATTCGCCTAGACTTGAAGAAGGAAGGACAGAAACTGATACGCAAGAAGTCATTCAATTAGCTAGCACTGAGAGGGAAAGTACAGGAATTCCGAGTGTCGCTTCAGAACAGGTATTCGGCTCTTGGTGAGGAAACCAACCTTAGCGTAGATACAATGAATGATAATCTGACGACTATCATTACGTAGTGTGCAGGGGAAGTTGGAGGCAGGGTATTTAGACAGGACACTGGCAAGCTTTCCCAGGAAACGATCAATTTAATTAAGGAGCGTCAAATCATGAAAGTGTAAAGTACGACAGACAAAATAGAACTGGCAGAACTTTTGAAGTTGATTAATAGGCGCCAGGTATGTGACGTAAAAAGGTATAACATGGACAGAATTGAACACACTCTGAAAAACGGAGGAAGCGTCAAAGCAGTGAAGAGGGAACTTGGGATAGGCAAAAATCGGATGTATGCACTAAGGGACAAACAAGGCAAAATAACTACCGATATGGATAGGATAGTTAAAATAGCGGAGTTTTCCATAGATCTGTACAGTAGCCGAGACAACTACGACCCTTATACTACAAGGACTAGCAGTAACCCAGATGACACCCCACCAGTAATGATAGAAGAAGTCAGAAAAGCTTTGGAGAGCACACAAAGAGGCAAAGCAGATGGTGAGGATCACGTAACATCACGCCTGCTGAAAGATGGAGGACAGATTGTGTTAGAAAAAACTAGCCACCCGGTTTACGAGGGGTCTCCCGACGGGAAGAGTACCACAGTCTTGTAAGAACGCTAACATCATCTTAATACATAAGAAAGGAGATGACAAGGACTTGAAGAATTACTGGCCGATCAGCTTGCTCTCTGTAGTATACAAGCTATTTACAAAGGTGATTGCTAACAGAGTAAAGAAAACATTAGAATTCAATCAACCAAAGGAACGAGCAGGATTTCGAACAGGCTACTCAACAATTGACCACATTCATACTGTCAATCAGGTAATAGAGCCCCGCCGCGGTGGTCTAGTGGCTAAGGTACTCGGCTGCTGACCCGCAGGGCGCGGGTTCGAATCCCGGCTGCGGCGGCTGCATTTCCGATGGAGGCGGAAATGTTGTAGGCCCGTGTGCTCAGATTTGGGTGCACGTTAAAGAACCCCAGGTGGTCTAAATTTCCGGAGTCCTCCACTACAGCGTCTCTCATAATCATATAGTGGTTTTGGGACGTTAAACCCCACATATCAATCAATCATATCAATCAATCAATCAGGTAATAGAGAAATGCTCAAAATATAACCAAGCACTATACATAGCCTTCATAGATTACGAGAAGGCATTTGATTCAGTATAAATATCAGCCATCATGGAGACATTGCGGAATCAGGGCGTAGATGAAGTATATATAAACATTCTGGAAGAAATCTACAGGGGATCAACTGCTACCATAGTGTTTGATAAAGAAAGCAACAGAATGCCAATCAAGAAGGGTATAAGGCAGGGGGACACAATCTCCCCAATGCTATTTACCGGGTGCTTACAGGATGTTTTTAGAAGCCTTGAAAGGGAAAAGTTAGGGATAAGAGTTAATGGAGAGTACCTTAGTAACATACACTTCACCGATGACATTGCTGAGTATTTCAAGGTACGAATTGCAACTCATAATTACCGAAATTGACAAGGAGAGCAGAAAGGTGGGTCTTAAAGTTAATCTGCAGAAAACGAAAGTAATATACAATAGCCTCGGAAAAGAACAGCGCTCCGAGATAGGTAATAGTGCACTTCAAGTTGTAAAAGACTGTCTATTTAGGGCAGGTAATAACTGCTGAGCCGAACCACGAGATTGAAGTAACTAGAAGAATAAGAATGGGGTGGAGCACATTCGGCAAGCACTCTCAAATTATAAAAGGTAGATTGCCACTATCCCTCAAGAGGAAGGTATATAACAGCTGTTTCTTGCCGGCACTTAGCTACAGAGCAGAAACCTGGAGACTTACAAAGAGGGTTCAGCTTAAATTGAGGACGACGTAGCGAGCAAAAGAAAGAAAAATGTTAGGTGTAACCTTAAGAGACAAGAAGAGAGCAGAGTGGATTAGGGGACAAACGGGGGTTAAGGATATTATAGATGAAATAAAGAAGAAGAAATGGACACGGGCCGGGCATGTAGCGCGTAGACAGGATAACCGCTGGTCATTAAGGGTAACAAACTGGATTCCTAGAGAAGGGAAGCGGGTTAGGGGGAGACAGAAGGTTAGGTTGGCAGATGAGATTAAGAAGTTTGCGAGTATAAATTGGCAGCTACAAGCACAGGACCGGGATAACTGGCGGAACATGGGAGAGGTCTTTGTCCTGCAGTGGACGTAGTCAGGCTGATGAGGATGATGATGACTGCATAGGCAAATGGTTGTTACACCAAAAACGCTTGAAGGCACTACCGTGTTGTACTTAAGGAAAGTTTTTTCAGTCGCTTAAAGTTAATATGCGACAGCAGGTAGTCACTGGCAACGTTGGGCCTTGCTGTTTCGATCTCTCCAGCAAGCTGTTTTTATGTTCGTAGTCACCTGATTTCGCGTAAAACTGTCTGAGATTAATGATGGCTTAAACTATGGTAATGAGGAACTAGTGGCAGCCAGCTTGAACATTTCACGGAGGTGTCAACACCTGCAGCCCTAAACCATTCATGAGATAAAGGAACCTATTCCAACTCTGATGCGACATCACTTACATCTTTTCAATCCTGTCGTAAACGGCACTTGCTAGAGGGCCACAATATATGTCAGTTTCTTCTTAGTCTCGTTTTTTTTTTTTTTTTGCTTCTCCAGTACAGCCAGTGTTCAAGCAGGTCACCAATAAACGTGTGATCCTGTTGTGCAACTACGTCCAAAATAGAAGAGCAGCTTCGTGACCTGTGAATGATAAGTTTTGCTTTTTCACATTAAAGGAGCAGCAGGAGGAGGACAGGCGCATGCGGCAATCTGAACAGATTTGATGAATTAACGTAAATATTCAGAACCAACTGCCCACAGGAGCCGAAACAGAAACGGCAACCTTACAGCTTGGTTAGTTAACTGCAACATGTGGTTAGGCACAAACAAAAAAGTGTAGACACTTCAGCTTTGCTTTTTATAGTAGAGCATTACACCATTATTGGTCCCCGTTGGAGTCGCATTTTCTTTAGTATGCATTGCTGCAACCAATGGGAGAAAGTCAGCTTAACTCTAAAGCAGTAGTGCATTGCTGGGAAAAAGATTTTTCGAGTGCCATAAAGCCACATTTTTAAAAATTTGAAGGTCTCTTGTAGCCCCCAATGTGAATGTGTGCCCAGCCGAGGCTAAACACACAGCTGGCGCTAAAGCCGTTGCACCTGCACCTAGCATGCTAGGTATATATTTGAAGTTTTGGCGTGGTGCAGCTCGCAGCTTAAAAGCCTCACCGATTGGCTGTGCCCATTTATTCACCAATAGGAGGTAGGCCTTTACATTGCAGTATCCTTCTATAGATTTGTATCTCGCAGGCCGGTGTAAGCCCTGCAGTTTCAAAATGCAGAACAGTCAATCGATTTCTTTCCTTATACTATGCAGCTTCTCTATAGTAGCATGAAGCGAACTTCATTTCATTGGTAGTCGCTGGCACAAGTAGACTGCTTAGGGGCTCTTCAATACATTGGCTGAGATGTTCAACTGACGCTGCCTGCTGGAAACGGTAGAACATTTCTTTAAAACGAATTTCGCTGATCGTGAACATCAGGTATCGAGTTCAGTGGAATTGGACTCTGAGGTTGCAATTATGTTCAGTGTGCGAGCTGTGCGTGCATTTAACGTGCGGAGGAAGCACATATTTAGGCCCTTATGGTTGGTTAAATGCTTGTCGTTTCTACTGGCTAGATTTCACTTTAATTGCCTGCTTCGTTTGTCTAATTTGTCTCATTTTAGCTAAACACACTCTGAAAGACAGAAAAATATTCGAGCACTAATAATGCAATTATAGCACTAGAAGTGGCTAAATATTTCCATTAAGGTTATTTAGTTTTGAAGATTTATCTAAATGGCCTAATGCAGTTTATTCTATTGTTGGTTACCGTGGAGGCTACGTTACCCTGCATGCCCTATTCTGAAAATATCAAAAACAGCACCTTCCAGCTTATCGTATTGTCACGGGGTCATGACGTGGCCGAAGACAGGAGACTTCGTGTTGGGGTTTAACTGTTTATTTGGGCGAACCTGTGCCCGGTAAACGGAAAGTCTAATTACAGCAGCAGTCTCGCACAGATAGCAGTCTCGGACTGATAGCGGCGAACGGAGCGTCGGCCTTCGATCAACAACTGACAAGCGGCGAAGCGCGTCGGCATTTATACTCTTGCCGTCGAATGTTCTAGCGTTATCGCTGGCGGTGGCGTAGCTTCCAGAACAATCTGTACCGTTCGCACAGTGGGCGTGATCTTATCGAAATGATCTACTACAGTCCGGAACCTTCTAGAAAACTGCAGGCGCGGTTTGCGCTAAGAATCGTGTGGTGTTTTGGGACGATAACAAAAACTTAGGAAATGGAACGTGGCATTGCCCCCCTCTGAAAAAAGGCATCGTCCCGATGCTTTAACTAAAGATGAAAGTACAATAATAATGCAAGAAAGTACAATGAATAAATTCTGATACAACAATAATACAAAAAAAACACTGGTTCAGTTTGTTAACGCGCATGAAACGGCTTGAGGCGCGCGACATGGACGACTTCAGGTCGCGATCGGCGTCGTTGAGAGTTCGTGATGCCGTCGGGGACAACCTCGTAATCAAGTGGGCCGAGACGTCGAACCACCTTGTACGGTCCGAAGTACCGTCGCAGAAGCTTTTCACTTAGTCCACGTCGGCGTATCGGCGTCCACACCCAAACACGTTCACCGGGCTGGTATTCCACGAAGCGTCGTCGAAGGTTGTAACGGTGGCTGTCGGTCGTCTGTTGATTCTTGATACGGAGACGCGCAAGTTGTCGGGCTTCTTCGGCTCGTTGAAGGTACTCGCTTACATCGAGGTTTTCTTCGTCGGTGACGTTGGGTAACATGGCATCGAGTGTCGTTGCCGGGCTCCTTCCGTAGACCAATTTGTATGGAGATATCTGCGTCGTCTCCTGCACCGCCGTGTTGTATGCGAAGGTCACATACGGAAGAATGGCGTCCCACGTCTTGTGTTCGACATCGACGTACATTGACAGCATGTCGGCGATCGTCTTGTTAAGCCGCTCGGTGAGGCCGTTGGTCTGTGGGTGGTACGCTGTCGCTCATCCTGAAAATGTATGCGCAGGCGAACAAGGACAAAGAAAGGAAGACAAACTGGCGCAACGCTGTCGTCCGGCGGTGGTTTGTTTGGCTGTATGCCAAGATTGCTTGAGTTAAGTCGGCAGTGAATTCCGTTCCTCTGTCGGTGATAAGGACCTCCGGGGCACCGTGACGTAGGACGATATTTTCGACGAAGAACTTAGCTACCTCGGATGCACTGCCTTTTGGCAGGGCTTTTGTTTCGGCGTAGCGGGTGAGGTAGTCGGTAGCTACCACGATCCACTTGTTTCCGAAAGCCGACGTCGGGAACGGCCCCAGTAGGTCCATACCAATCTGCTGGAAAGGTCGGCAAGGTGGATCAATTGGCTGCAGAAGTCCCGCTGTCCTTGTCGGCGGTGTCTTGCGTCGCTGACAGTCCCGGCATGTTCTCACATAACGAGTGACGTCGGTGGTAAGACGTGGCCAGTAGTACCTTTCTTGTATCCTCGCGAGCGTGCGAGAAACACCGAGGTGCCCTGCCGTCGGATCGTCGTGCAGGGCCTGCAGGAGTTCTGGTCGCAGAGCTGAAGGCACCACAAGGAGGTACTTAGCTCGAAGCGGTGAAAAGTTCTCTTTTGTAGAAGACCGTTTCGTAGAAAGAACGACGCAAGTGCGCGCTTGAATACCTTCGGGACTTCGGCGGTCCTGCCTTCGAGGTATTCTATTAGGGCCTTAAGTTCCGGGTCGGCCCTCTGTCGTTCAGCGAAGTCGTCGGTAGTTATCGTTCCCAAGAAGTAGTCGTCATCCGGGTCGTCGGGTAGCGGTTGGTCGACAGGCGCACGAGAGAGACAGTCGGCGTCAGAGTGTTTTTGCCGGACTTGTAAATGACAGTAATGTCATATTCTTGAAGTAACAGGCTCCATCGTGCGAGGCGACCTGAAGGGTCCTTCAAGGTGGCTAGCCAACACAATGCGTGGTGGTCGCTCACAACTTTGAAGGGCCTGCCGTAGAGGTAGGGGCGAAATTTCGACGTAGCCCAGATGATGGCCAGGCACTCCTTTTCTGTTGTGGAATAATTTGCTTCTGCTTTGGATAGCGATCGGCTGGCGTAACTAATAACCCTTTCAATTCCGTCAGCCCTCTGCACAAGAACGGCGCCAAGACCTACGCTGCTTGCGTCAGTATGTATTTCTGTCTCGGCGAATTCGTCGAAATGGGCAAGTAACGGAGGCGTCTGGAGGCGATGTTTTAGCTCCTGGAAAGCATGTTCCTGCGGCGTTTCCCACTTAAACTCCACGTCGGCCTTGGTAAGGTTAGTGAGAGGATCGGCGATGCGGGCGAAGTTTTTCACGAACCGCCTATAATAGGCACACAGGCCCAGAAATCGGCGCACTGCTTTCTTGTCAGTGGGCGGCGGGAAGTCGGCGATGGCGGCTGTTTTCCGTGGATCGGGACGAACTCCAGACTTGCTGATAACGTGCCCCAGGAACAACAGCTCTTCATACGCAAATCTGCACTTTTCTGGCTTCAGTGTGAGTCCGGAAGTCTTCATGGCTTGAAGTACAGCTTCAAGGCGCCGAAGATGCTCGTCGAAACTCGAGGAAAACACGACGACGTCGTCCAAGTACACAAGGCAAGTCTGCCACTTCAATCCTGCCAGTACTGTATCCATAACGCGTTGAAAAGTTGCAGGCGCTGAGCAAAGGCCGAAGGGCGTCACCTTAAACTCGAAGAGGCCGTCCGGTGTTATAAACGCCGTCTTCTCTCGGTCTCTTTCGTCGACTTCGATTTGCCAATAGCCAGTCTTGAGGTCCATTGACGAAAAGTACTTGGCGTTATGGAGCCGATCAAGTGCGTCGTCTATTCGTGGGAGAGGATACACGTCCTTTCTTGTGATTTTGTTCAGGCGGCGATAATCGACGCAGAAACGTAGGGTTCCATCCTTTTTCTTCACTAACACCACGGGGGATGCCCATGGACTCTTGGACGGCTGGATAATGTCATCCCGCAGCATTTCATCAACTTGTCTCTTCATGGCCTCACGTTCTCGCGTCGAAACCCTGTACGGACTCTGACGGAGTGGTCTGGCATTTTCTTCGGTTATGATGCGATGTTTCGTGATTGGGGTCTGCCGAATTTTCGATGACGACGAAAAGCAATGTTCGTATTGCAGGAGCAGGGCCTTGAGCTGTTCTTGCTTATCGTTCGGAAGTCTGGGATTGACGTCGAAAGCTATAGGAGGGGCTTGGTTCCTCTGAGCAGTTTCCGCAGAATCGGCGAGGGCGAAAGCACTGGTGGCTTCGACAATTTCTTCGATGTATGCGACCGTTGTTCCTTTGTTCACATGTTTGTACTCATTGCTGAAATTCGTGAGCATAACCGTTGCTTTGCCTCCCCGCAGCTCTGCAATTCCTCTTGCGACGCAAATATTTCGGGTGACCAACAGATGCTGACTGCCTTCAACGACGCCTTCCAAGTCAGGTGATTTAGGAGCGCCGACTGAAATAATGACGCTTGAGCGAGGCGGAATGGTGACTTGTTCTTCCAGCACATTCAAGGCATGGTGTCCTGACGGCGTGCGCGTCGGTAGTGCTTCTTCTGTGGATAACGTTATCGACTTTGTTTTTAAGTTGATGACAGCACCATGGAGGCATAAGAAGTCCATGCCAAGGATGACATCTCTCGAGCAACCCTGTAGGACTACGAAGTCTGTAGGATAAATACGGCCGTTAATGGTGACTCTCGCTGTGCAGGTTCCTGCAGGCGTTACGAGATGACCTCCGGCTGTGCGGATTTCAGGGCCTTTCCAAGCTGTCCTAACTTTCTTTAACTTCGCGGCGAACGACCCACTGATGACAGAATAGTCGGCTCCAGTATCGACGAGAGCGGTCACACTGTGGCCGTCGATAAGAACGTCGAGGTCGCTAGTTCGGCGTCTCGCATTACAGTTAGGGCGTGGCGTCGGGTCACGGCTGCGTCGGCTTGTTCCGCTGCTTCCATGTTGCGTCGTCAGGCCACCTTCGGTAAGTGAGCTTTCACCGTCAGGGCTTTGCCTGTTTGGCGTTGTGTTCGGAAAGCTCCGTCGCGGCGTCGTCGTCGTCGGAGGATCTTCGGTAGTTCGTCGCACAGCAACCGCACCTCCACCGGTTGCTGCCCTTAGTTTCCCGGATACGGGCTAGGAGACCGGCCCCGCGTTGGACCAGAGTACTGCCGGTGGTGCGGTGACGTGCGGCGGCTGGGCGACGGGGAACGTGAAGGGCTTCGTGGTGTCCACCGAGTTCCTGTCAGGTAGTCGGCGATGTCACGTGGTCGTTCTCCTGGCTGTGGACGCGGTGCATTGATGGCGAAGCCACGCAGTCCCATCTGTCGGTACTGGCATGTGTGGTATGTGTGTCCGGCCTCGCCGCAGTGGTAGCAGAGCGGGCGATGGTCAGGGGTGCGCCAGACGTCAGTCTTTCTCGGTGCACTGCGCTGGGCCGCTGGCGAACGGTATGACGTCGGTGGGGGTGGTGGCGGCGGTGGCGTCTGTCGACGGAAGTGCGATGGGGCGGCGTTTTGGCGTGGACGGGGAGGAGCGTTGTGGCGCAGTGCAGCGGCGTAGCTCATAGCTTCCGGCTCGGGCAGCGGTGCGTGGGGAACTTGAAGCAATTGCCGTACTTCTTCTCGCACAATGTCGGCGATCGAATCCACTTGAGGGTGCGCCGAAGGCAACAGTTTGCGCAGCTCTTCCCGCACGATCGCTCGGATCGTTTCACGCAGGTTTTCAGAGTCACTGGTTTGAGCAGCAGCGCATTCTGGAATCAGGCGACGATTATACTGTCTGGTGCGCATGTCAAGGGTTTTTTCGATGGTGGTCGCCTCGGATACAAATTCTTGGACGGTGTTCGGTGGATTTCTCATTAGTCCCGCGAAGAGCTCCTGTTTGACCCCTCGCATGAGGAAACGAACTTTCTTCTCTTCAGGCATGTCTGGGTCAGCGTGACGAAATAGGCGGGTCATCTCCTCTGTGAAAATTCCAACCTTCTCATTTGGAAGCTGAACCCGGGTCTCTAGTTGAGCAGCGGCCCTTTCTTTGCGAGCGACGCTCGCGAACGTTTGCAGAAATGCGCCGCAGAAGACATCCCACGTTCGGAGCGTGGACTCATGATTCTCTAGCCTGGTCCTTGCGGTGTCTTCCAGGTAGAAGTACACACGACGGAGCTTTTCTTCGTTGTCCCAGTGGTTGAGGGCGGCCACACGGTCGTATGTTTCCAGCCAGGTCTCCGGGTCTTCGAACGATGACCCATGGAAAATTGGTGGTTCCCTGGGTTGATGCATCACCATCGTGGGCTGAGATGCGGCGGTTGTCATAGTCGGTGCAGTCGCAGTCATAGTCTTGGTCTTCCGCGCCTTGTCTTCTAGAAGCCCGTACTCCGGTGGTAGCCCTTGCTGTCGGCGGCTTGTTCGCTGCTCCTGGTTGGCGTCGGTGTCTTCTCCGCGACGTGGGCTGGGTTCACGGCTTGACGGGGGCGTCCGGTACATGAACGAAGCAGCACCTCCACCAGGTGTCACGGGGTCGTGACGTGGCCGAAGACAGGAGACTTCGTGTTGGGGTTTAACTGTTTATTTGGGCGAACCTGTGCCCGGCAAACGGAAAGTCTAATTACAGCAGCAGTCTCGCACAGATAGCAGTCTCGGACTGATAGCGGCGAACGGAGCGTCGGCCTTCGATCAACAACTGACAAGCGGCGAAGCGCGTCGGCATTTATACTCTTGCCGTCGAATGTTCTAGCGTTATCGCTGGCGGTGGCGTAGCTTCCAGAACAATCTGTACCGTTCGCACAGTGGGCGTGATCTTATCGAAATGATCTACTACAGTCCGGAACCTTCTAGAAAACTGCAGGCGCGGTTTGCGCTAAGAATCGTGTGGTGTTTTGGGACGATAACAAAAACTTAGGAAATGGAACGTGGCAGTATATTGCATGACCAATGACACAATTGAATGCAAGTATGCCAGCTTCCAAAGTTTATATATTCCATATTCCATTTACCACACCAGGATACAATGTTTTGAAGGCTATAAATAAGTGCAACTTGATCGTCTCCGTAAATAATTCATTGAACACCACACAATTATCGGTGAACAATGTGATTTGTTCTGGCCCTGTAGTTGTTTTAGTGATGTCAATAATGTAAATTAAGAATAATGAATGTCCTAGAGAACAGCTAATTGGGACTCCTGAAGGAACGGGAAGTTCACCGGAAAAGTTATATTGAGAATAACAAACTGCTTAATGTTGGTCAGATAGGCAGAAATCCCATAAGTAAGTCTGCTGGTAGTTTAATAATTTCGAGTCTTTTTATATGGTATCAATATCCTTAAAGGCAGTTGACAACTTATCTGTTCCACGAGCAGAGCCGCATGCCAAAAAACAGTATTGAGAAAACAATATTCAGAGTTCTGCGTCATGTTGAATGCTTAATAGGCACAAGGGTTGTTGTCCTTAGTGTCCTTAGCAGTGTGCCATCACTTGGCCATCTGCCCTTTAGCCTGGTGAGCTTTCGCAGCCCCCTTTTTTTTTCACAAAGTGCCTTTTTCAGCTGCTTTGCGGCGTGCACAGGGTCCAAGTTAATGACCAAAAGAGGTGCAAAGCTGGGTGTAGGCATGGAGGTTTCCCGCATCATACCTGCATATCGCTTCACTGACTGCAGTTTCTGTAGCTATCAGTGAAGTATGCTATTCTTTAGGCATAATGGACCAAATAACTGAGTGCAGGCCTATGGCAGCATTCAGTTTTTTTTTTTTGCCCTGACACGATTCAACAAGCTGTGGATGTGAAAGTTGCTGGTCAGCAGCAACGTGTCGTCCCAGGTGATATTTAAGGGGTGGCTGTGGTTCACCTTTAGCTTCGGCAGCCTGGTGTCTGTAGCAGCTATCGGAACCTGGTGGGCAAAGTTCGTAGTGTAGGTCCTCCTTAGTGGATGTGGTGTGGTACAATGTAGCCATGACAGTTCGCTGCAAATCATCTTTTTTAGGATGCTGCCTTAGGGCTTCGCCATAATAGTCCGTGAATTGCTTCTTCAAATTTTGTGTGACCATTTTTTTCCGCCAATAGGTTGGTCTTTCTTGCTCTTTGTAACAGTGGCATGCAGGGCGGCGCCCATCCTCTTTTTTAACACGATTGGTAGAATATTCTTTTTTCAGCGGTATAGAACCGCAAGTCTGATCCTGACACAGAGCTAAAAAACTGCGGCTGTCACTAACAGAAACTATGCTCGTGTAGCGTAGGTCATTTTTTGCTAGAGAGCGGCAAAACAGTATGCGGGCCGCCTAGTCTTCCAGTCACTATAGTGGTCTTCACCTGCTTTGGGGCCCACAGCACATCCAGGACAATAATTTGACAGAACACTGTCGATCTGGTGTAGAATTCAATCACCATGCCCACGCCGATGTGGGATGCATGGCCTTTTGTAATCCGCATGTCATCGTACACCATTGTGACATTTTTGGGTGGGTGTAGCCTCGATT
Organism: Rhipicephalus annulatus; assembly: GCA_013436015.1. NCBI lineage: Eukaryota > Metazoa > Arthropoda > Arachnida > Ixodida > Ixodidae > Rhipicephalus > Rhipicephalus annulatus. The sequence goes on from WOVY01009274.1 coordinate 1,016,939, forward strand.
TGGTGGACTGTAGCTTCTGTAGCTGTTTTGTTTATAAGGTTTTTAATCTTATTAGCAGTAGATAGCTGGTTTTTAATGTTTTATAAGAAATAAACTTTATTCCGTTGATTTGACAAAGTATGTGGTAACAGTATTTTTAAATCTACTAGGTACTTTTAGTACACACAGAATATAAATCAACAACATAAAAAATAGGCGCTTTTTGAACGGAGATATAAAAAAAAAATGACCAGTAATGGGTTACATGGGCTGTCAGAAGGCAGCACTTCGAAAGTGCAAATAGAAAGCTACTCAAAAGCTTCAATATAATGAAGTTTATTGCACTAGAAATTGCATCAAAATAAACATTTTACAGGCACTGTACAGCATGAGTGAGAAACATTCTGAATGGTACATGTTTGCAACGTAGAAAAGTCTCTTTTTAACGAAGAAAACTGTAATGTGCTGAAGTTACAGGAGAATGGGCAGCGATTAATTGTAGAAGAAAACGAGCATCGATGCTGGAGGTCATTTGGCCTTTCCAATGCCACTCGAGTCTTGAGTATCTCTCTCTCCCTCTCTCTCTCGCGATGCGTTGCCTTGTTTTTTCGGCTCACAAGATCACTTTTGTTCTTTTTTCAATGTTCGTCGAACCAAAACCTCAAGGCAACAGCACTGAGCCGACCCGCTCTGGGCCCATTTGACGTTTTTTGGCGTACGCCGAGATGCTGCCGGTGAATTCGGCTGTGTGCATTCCAATGCCCCTGGCACAAGGAAGCCTGGATTAAAATAAGCATTCCTAATAAGCATATATTAGGTTTATAATGCAGTTAAAGGGACACAGAAGGCAAATGACATTTTGTCAGAGTGACAGCCCAATGTATGACAACGTACAAAACGCAATATTATCAGCAGCAGTGCCCTACTTACAGAGAAACTAAGGTGAATGTATTGCACAATGTGCCCCTTGAGTGAGACATTTGTGAAATGATCCTGATGATGACAGCATTAGACTACAATAATCACTAGTAATCATACTATTGTAATGAACGAGACAGAGACGGCACCCATTCCTTCACCGGCTGTTCTATTCTTTTTTCTCTACTTAGCTCTGGCTTCCCGCGTGCCCTAAACCTGGTATTGCTCTTCATCATCACGCTAACTACAAGAAAAGAAAAGTTTCCTAGCTTGCTGTGTGCCTTCTCTTTGCTTTGTTTCTGTGTTTACCCCCACGCTTCCAGTTTGCTTAACCATTAAGAACCTTGTTGCCGGATTGTAATGTTTGTGGTGGTCTGAAAACTAGCACTCGGCTACTGCATGCATTGAAAAATTTGCTGATCAGCTTCGGCAACTCTATGCTGTCTTCAACGTCCTGAAGAACGTGTGCCAGTGCCATGCAACTTAGTTGTGTTTTTCCTGTCATGCTTCACAGCAATGTCTTTGGTATTCTGACGGCAATGAAGGATCATTCACTCTATGACCTGAAGCACACTCTATCTCCTTGAGTACTGATCAGTAGGCTCATGCATGTTACAAATTATTGCCACCACGCAGTCGACAGAACTCTGTTCTGGGTGCTCTTCATGCAATAAGCTAACGAGAGATGCGACTTTATTGGAGTCAATGTCCTTGTAGCGTTGCGTCACCTCCACATCTGCTTTCAATAGCATATTCAAAAGAAAACTTTCCAGTGCCTTGTACATGGCAGGTCTTTTTGAGTTGAGATTAAAGCACCTATCTCTGCTTGACAGTGTGGCATCCATGTTTGAAACAATATGCGCCGAGAGTATTCTCTGCTTTGATCCGAATGACACATGTGCTCCCTTTCTCATACTTGGTGGGACACCGTCTGTATCTAGGCTGATTCACTGGATGTACCTTACAATTCTATGCGACTTTAGCAGCATGTTTTTTTAACAGTTCATGAAACATTTCTTCATACCGCAAATGGTGTAACTCATGCTTGACATACTCCACAACCTGGAATGTTAAGATAACCCCTAATGAAAATTGTTGTAGGCATGTGTTCAGGTTCACAAGCACCGAAAACACACTCAAAGCGATTTCTAGAAGGCCGGCGTTTCCGAATTCCATTAAGCAAGAAAGTTCACCAATATTTGCAGATTGCTTTGCTGGAGCTTCTTTCTTCATTTCTCCTGGGAAGCATTTACGACCTCTTGCTTGTTCAGTGCAGCACATATCGCTGGCTTTCTGCATAAGAAATGCATTGCGCACTGGAATTTGATGTCCTTGCTAAAGTTTTTTTTACTATAAATCTGTTTAAATGTGCTGAGATTCAACCCAATTTCCCTAAGATTCATGAGAGTGTGCCCAGTTTTCCTAGCAGCTATGAAAGCATCTGGAAAGTTTTGGACAGCATTCAGAGAGGCCACGAGCTACAAGAGTGCAGCTGTGAACTCTACAAGGGAAGTAACTGGCAATCAGGTTTCGCGATTTCATAAGGGCTTAACAGCCATTCAACTCCTCTCTCTGGTTGGCAGGTCCATCATAAGTCTTCGCTCTGCATCCGCATAGTGGGGACCCAACTGTAGTCAATAAATACATCAATGCTTCCTTCTGCACTTGTGGCTCCCTTCGTATTTGGCAGTGTACAAAGCCTTAAAAGAACCTAGGTTGATCTGAGTGCTACTTGTGATAATGGAGTAGTTTGTTGAAACAATGCATTGCTCAGTGTTTTGAGACTGCCTTTTCAAAGAGCTCAATCATTTCCTTTTGCAGCAAAGGGAATGTGTTGGTCGTGTTTCACTTGATCAAAGTAGTCAACTCTTCATTGTATTTTTCTTGTGAGGTGAGATATTGGTGAAAGCTTCCTTCTCTTTTTTTCTGAATGACTCTGAAACTGTGAGCCCTGGTACAGGCAATGCTTGGGCGCCTGAAAAATAATCTTGAGAGGGCGCCCCTCCACTTCCGGCTGCTTTCCAGCCTTTGTGTTGATTTGGTCGTGGACCGGCGTCGACTGAAGGCTGCATTGCTGGTGCACTGTATTTTTATCTCCTTCAGAATTCTTTTGTTAGGCAAATTCTTGATTAGCATTCTTTCAGTTTTTGAATCCAGCTACAGGGAATGCATCGGGAGCTGGCTGTTTTGAAGGTTTCAAGAATTTTTGTTGTCTTGCTGTTGTCTTTATATTGACACCATGCCTAGAGTCAAAGCACCGTTTTTTTTACTGCATGATCTAGAAACACATGTCATCGAAATACTAAAAACACTAGCACAGAAATGCATTTTCCTCGGGCCCAAAAATCGTATAGAAGCATCGTAGGTTTAGATTTTTGTTTCAAACATTTTATCATGGCAGAGTGCCAATATTCTTGTTCTGTGAAATTTCAGAAAGCATTTGCATTGCTTGTAGCAGTCCTAAAGGTCAATTTCAGAATTATTTTTGACACATTATGTATGCCCTCACAGCCTCTTGTTTACGCTGCAACATCTGACCCTACATATGTGTGTCTACAGAAAGACTTTAATAGATTACCTTCAACTGCAGACACATTCAGTGAACTTTATGACTTGTTTCGTTGAGTAAGTGACAAGGTTCTTAGCAATCAAAGAGCAAATTCTCGCCAGATTGCATTATGCTCTATTCATATCAGCCTAAAGGTTTCTTTAGGTTATTGGATAGGCCGTGGTTAAAAGTGGCGTAGTTTCTTCGCCGTCAGCTTTCTCCTGCCTTCTGATTTGCCATCTTAATTTCTAATGAGCAACTTTCATTTTGTATAACTATGAATTGCTCATCCACATGTATAGAAATTGTTTATTGTCTTTTGCAATTTTGAGATGTCCTGCCATTTTTCTTCTCAGTCCTTTGTAGTTGAATTCTGACCCTGCATTTGTTGTGATCTAACTTGGTGTGAGCATATGCATTTGGGCCAGTTTGTTTATAACTTGCTGTGGAATAAGCGGAGAGAAAAGGATAGACAAAAAAAAAGGACCAACGACAGTGCTGCGGTTTGTCTCTCTTCTTCTGTCTTGTTCTTTCCCCTGTTTCCCCAGCAAGTTGACTTTGTTGATTTTTTTTTCTCTATCCTCTGTTGAAGTTTTATCGGTGGTCAAAATTTCCGGAGCCCTCCACTACGGCGTCTCTCATAATCAAATAGTGGTTTTGGGATGTTAAACCCCACAAATCAATCAATCAAGTTGTATCAGCTGTACACATCTTGCATTGTCATCTGTCAAAGCTGGTCAAACTTTCTGTTTTCACATAGGGTGCACTTGCTTCATTTTGTCTCGCCAAGCTTCTTTTTATCTTCTCTCTCTGAAATTCATCAATGTCAATATCTTGTAGTGTGTGAAAGGATTCCTAGGTCTCGTGATGAATGCTCACCACATGTGGCTGCAGACTTATCAAAATGCTGTTGGGAAAAATCAAATAAACATTTGGAGGTTGGCACTTGTGTATGTCTATATTACATGTGCTTTCTTGACTTGGTTTTTATTTTGTACCACAATAGTCTCTGATTGTGTTGTTTACACTCCATAATAAGGAATTTCATTTAGGAAGCTTTATTGCAGTATAGATATGTAATGTAAAGAAACATGCTATTAACATTAAGTATTAGCTGCGTTGTAGTAAAGCTAAAACTGATGTCTTATACCGAATCACCAATGTCTTCAACAAAGTATTGTAATCACAATGAGATTTAGTATTTCCAGGTTGGATTCTAACTGAAAAACTTTGGCTCATTTAAAAGTTCACAATATTACAGCAGTAGTCTATGACGCATATAAATTTTGATATTCTGAGGTCGCAGGTAAAGCCTTATCATTTATATAAATATAAGTGTGTAGCAGCTTGGTAGAATAGATTGGGATTAAGTAGTTAAAGTACAATATCACAGTTTAGTGACAGTATATTACCTGTGCAACTAGCAAATAAGGTATAGCAGTACTTTTATGGTAGTTTAATTCCAGGTTGGTGTCATTGTCAATGTTAACTTTTCTTTGAGTATGTATCTTTTACAGTTTGAGGGGGTGCACTGCAAAAGTGCACTGGCAAGAAAGCATTATGGTGTTTTAGTCTCTGGGCAGTTGCAGACCCACTTTCAACTTGTTTCTGCAAAAGTAGGTTTGCTTGGCTGTGCTGCCATGGTTTCCAGACTCTGTAGAGGAGATGCCAAGGGGCAGCTTCATAATGAACATTTAGCAAACAGTGAACGGGAATGTGAGAATCTCGCGAGACAGTAAACCAGACATGCTACTTGGAAAGTCTCCTTGGAAAGTATCTTCTTTGAGACAGTAAACCAGACATGCTACTTGGAAAGTCTCCTTGGAAAGTATCTTCTTTGTATCTGCGTGTTTCCCATAACGTTTATCTAATAAAATTTGTGTTACTGTTCGTTATTGTCTACATGTCTGATCACTCATGAACTTCATGTTTATGAAGTATGTTCAGTGTGTGCGTGTGTGTGTGGTGTGAGAGAGAGAGACTGGTAGATTACCACTATTCCTCAAGAGGAAGGTATATAATAGGTGCTTCTTGCCGGTACTTAGCTACAGAGCAGAAACCTGGAGGATTACAAAAAGGGTTCAGTGTAAATTGAGGACGGCAAAGCAAGCGATGGTAAGGAAAATTATAATTGTAACCTTAATAGACAAGAAAGTTGAGTGGATCAGGGAACAAACCGGGGTTAATGATGTCATAGTTGAAATCGAGAAGAAATGAACATGGGCTGGGCATGTAACGTGTAGGTAGTGTTACGAGCCGCGTCGGTGGTCGTCATTCCGCAGGCCACGGGGACGTTCAGAACTCCAGAAAGCTGAGGCAGAGGGACTGGCGTAGAGTAAAACTTAACAAGACGTTTATTTGCAACATGTCCGACAGTAACGTCCGAACGACGACTCTTCTCGCGACTCTCTCCTGTTTCCTTCTGGCGGGCTGCTCCCGCTGCGTCGCCGTGCAGTTCCGAAGATAGGGGTGGAATGTCACTTCGGGGAACCAACCACTCATGGAGAGCACAACACAAGACAAGTATCCCTTCACGCAAGTGGCAGACGGACGTGGCACAGGCGCGGGGACCCGGAGGCGACCACGCAGGAGGAATTCACGGGAGTCGCTCATACAGCACACAACCGGCTTTCCGCACATTCCAGAGGGGCCCGATCGTAGCCATTGCCCCGCATGCGAAGAGCACAGCCGAGACAAAGACAGCCGGTGCAGGTGACAAACCCGTACCCCAATAAAAGAATGTTCGAGATGACGGGAAGGCACCCTTGGGGGCAGCTGGCCCAAGGACTTCATTACTGCTTAGTAACAGCTTCCCTGACGGCTGGCCAAGACCTCGACGTAGAAAGGTCATCCAACTTTGTGGGGAGAGGTCGATGAAGACAATGCTGGTGTACTGAAGTCGTGGACACCTCGAGGCGGCTCTGCTGCATTCCTCTGCCACCTCCGCTGATTTCGAGCCTCTGGTAGAGTCGTCCAAAATCGGAGAAAGGCTTCCGCTCTGCTGGCCAACATTCCTTTTGGAAAGACAGCACCTGTGTCCACCACGCGACAAACACAACCGCCAAGCAGGCAAGCGCCCATACTCTCTTCCTGAGACCCACCAGGCTTTTACTTCATTCAAAACGACCTGTTCTTCATTACAATAGCAGCAGCAATTCCAACAACTCAACCTGAAATAGGCTGCTCAAATTCACAAACACGTGTCGTGATAAAGCACAAGTACAAAAAAAAAGCAATTGTAAACCTGTCACACAAAACAAAAATGGAACCTAAATACCCAAGCCAGATTACCTGATGCCATCAAGATCCCTAGAAACGACTTAAGCCGTCAGCGTTGCCATTCAATTTGCCTCTCTTGTAACGAGTTTCGAAAGAGTGTTGTTGCAATAGCAAGCTCCAGCGAAGTAGCCGGCCGTTCTTAGGTGACATCACTTGCAACCATGTGTGGGGACACTGGTCCGTCTCGATAATAAACTATGATCCCGCGAGATAGCATGCGAGATTTTGAACCGCCCATACAACACAGGCTCATTCTTTCTCTGAAGCGCTATACGCTTCCTCCCTTACAGTTAGTTTGTGGCTTGCATATAGCATGGGATGTTCCTCTCCTGCGTCGTTTCTCTGACACAATACGACGCCCATTCCGCGGTCACTTGCATCGCACTGAACCACGAAGGGTTTAGCATAGTCGGGGGCTTGAAGCACAGGTTGGCTCATGAGCGCATTTTTCAACGCTAAAAATGCCCTCGCTTTCTTTTCGTCCCACTCCAGGATCTAAGGTTCGGTTTTTCTAAAAGCGTCTGTAAGCGGGCTGGCAAGCTCTGAATAACGGGGAATGTAATGCTGGCAGTACCCTGCCAATCCTAGGAACGACCGCACATCCGTCTTTGTCCGGGGCTGCGTGCGGAAAATTAACTGCCCCCACTTTGACATCGGAAGGTCTGCGGTGGCTTTGCCCCACTATGTGACCCAGGTAAGTAGCCTCTGCTCGGCCAAGTTGGCACATCCGAGCCTTCACGGTCAGCCCTGCTTCGCGGAAACGTTGAAGCACCGCTCGCAAGTGGGTGAGATGTTGTGACGATGACCCTGAAAACACTGCTACATCATCCATATAAGGCAGGACAAACCCCTCTAAACCCCGCAATACCTTGTCCATGAGAGCCGAGAAACAGTAGGGGGCATTCTTTAAGCCGAAGCTCAACACCTTAGGGCGGTATGTTCCTATGGGAGAAATAAACGCCGCATATCTGCTGGCCCTTTCAGTCAGGGGCACCTGCCAATAACCCCGAACGAGGTCGAAGGTAGAGATGTACTTAGCACTGCTTACTGCTTCAATTCTCTCCTCTATATTTGGTATGGGGTAGGTCTGATCCTTCGTTATGAGATTTAACCTCCGGTAATCAACGCATGGTCGCGGATCTTTCCCAGGAAGCTCCACTAATATAAGCAGAGAGGTATAATCGCTTTCAGAAGCTTCAATCACATCAAGCTCGAGCATTCTTTTAATCTCGGCCTCAATAATGGCGCGCTGACGCGGCGACACTCGATAGGCCTTTGACCGCACGTGCTGAGTGGCCGTAAGCTCTATGTCATGCACTACCAAATTTGTTCGGCCCGGTTTCTCCGAGAACATTTCCTCATATTCTATCAGGAGGCTTTCTAGGTCACATTTCTCGTTAGCTGTGAGCTCAGCTACCTCAACCATGGCCTTGAGCGTTTGACCAGCGTTATCCTCCTTTCCGCTCTCGAAAAGGGGAAATCTAGTGGTGGCTCTTCGGGCATGTTTACCGCCATGTTTACCGCCGGACCTTCCCATTGGACATCTAGCTTATTCTTTGGTGAAGGTTTCAGCTGCAGTACTTGATCTCCAGCTTCAAACCGGCGTGATCTTGCCGACTTGTCGTAGTAGCGTTTGACCCGAGGCTGTGCCTTGCTCATCTCATCTCCTGCCAGCTGCTGTGGCAGTGGATGGATGAGCTGCACGAGGGATGGACCACGTCCATTGTCGCTGCTGAATCCCGCAGCATGCGACACTCTTTTCCATTTACTATCAGCTCTCTGATATATGGCTCCAGCAGTCGCCTGTTTTCACCCTCGCTGTCGACTGAGAGGCAAACAACTTTTGGACTCTTGCAGACGGCCGCAATGTGACCTGGCTTGTGGCATTTATAGCACACAAGTGGTCGCCTCTTTCCAAACGCACTGTTTTGGTTCTTTTCCTCAACCGTGATCTCATTACTTACCTCCCGTTGCTTTTCGGGATCAGTGTTGCGCTCTCGATTCTTTTGGACTGAATGTCCCCTCCACCCAGTTGCTTTTCTGATCTGGCCCTCCCGCTGGGGGATTTCGCTTCTACCAAGCGCACGGCGAAAACAAAATCCTCCGCTAGCTCCGCGGCCCTCGACACAGTGGTTACCTCCTCCGTGTCTTGCACCCAGAGCCTAACGTCTTGGGGCAAACGACGGTAAAACTGCTAGAGTCCGAAGCACTCCACGATTTTCTCTTTATGCTCGAACGCCTTAGCCTCTTTGAGCCACTCCCTCATCATCATCATCATCAGCCTGACTACGTCCACTGCAGGACAAAGGCATCTCCCATGTTCCGCCAGTTAACCCGGTCCTGTGCTTGCTGCTGCCAATTTATACCCGCAAACTTCTTAATCTCATCTGCCCACCTAACCTTCGGTCTCCCCCTAACTCGCTTGCCTTCTCTGAGAATCCAGTCAGTTACCCTTAACGACCAGCGGTTATCCTGTCTACGCGCTACATTTCCGGCCCATGTTCATTTCTTCTTGATTTCAGCTATGATATCCTTAACCCCCGTTTGTTCCCTAATCCACTCTGCTCTCTTCTTGTCTCTTAAGTTTACACCTACCATTTTTCTTTCCGTTGCTTGCTGCGTCGTCCTCAATTTAAGCTGAACCCTCTTTGTAAGTCCCCAGGTTTCTGCTCCGTAGCTAAGTACCGGCAAGACACAGCTGTTATATACCTATCTCTTGAGGGATAGTAACAATTTACCTGTCATAATTTGAGAGTGCTTGCCGAATGTGCTCCACCCCATTCTTATTCTTCTAGTTACTTCAATCTCGTGGTTCGGCTCCGCGGTTATTACTTGCCCTAAGTAGACATAGTCTTTTACAACTTGAAGTGCACTATTGCCTATCTCGAAGCGCTGCTCTTTTCCGAGGTTGTTGTACATTACTTTCGTTTTCTGCAGATTCATTTTAAGACCTACCTTTCTGCTCTCCTTGTCTAACTCCGTAATCATGAGTTGCAGTTCGTCCCCTGAGTTACTCAGCAATGCAATGTCATCGGCGAAGCGCAGGTTACTAAGGTACTCTCCATTAACTCTTATCCCTAACTGTTCCCATTCTAGGCTTCAGAAAACCTCCTGTAAGCACGCGGTAAATAGCATTGGGGGATTGTGTCCCCCTGCCTTACACCCTTTTTGATTGGTATTCTGTTGCTTTCTTTATGAAGCACTATGGTAGCAGGTGATCTCCTCTAGATTTCTTCCAGGATGTTTATATATACTTCATCGACGCCCTGATTCCGCAGTGTCTGCATGACGGCTGATATTTCTACTGAATCAAACGCCTTCTCGTAATCTATGAAGGCTATGTATAGTGGTTGGCTATGTTCTGAACATTTCTCTATTACCTGTATGATAGTATGAATGTGGTCGATTGTTGAGTAGCTTGTTCGAAATCCTGCTTGTTCTTTTGGTTGATTGAATTCTAATGTTTTCTTTACTCTGTTAGCAATCACTTTTGTAAATAGCTTGTATACTACAGAGAGCAAGCTAATGGACCTGTAATTCTTCAAGTCCCTGTCATCTCCTTTCATATGTATTAAGATGATGTTAGCGTTCTTCCAAGACTCTGGTACTCTTCCCGTTGGTAGACACCTCGTAAACAGGGTGGCTAGTTTTTCTAACACAATCTGTCCTCCATCTTTCAGCAGATCTGATGTTACCTGATCCTCACCAGCAGCTTTGCCTCTTTGCATGCTCTCCAAAGCTTTTCTGACTTCTATCATTACTGGTGGGGTGTCATCTGGGTTACTGCTAGTTCTTATAGTATTAAAGTCGTGGTTGTCCCTGCTAGTGCACAGATCTATGGAAAACTCCTCCGCTATTTCAACTATCCTATCCATATTGGTAGTTATTTTGCCCTCTTTGTCCCTTAGTGCATACATCCGATTTTTGCCTATCCCATGTTTCCTCTTCACTGCTTTGACGCTTCCTCCGTTTTTCAGAGCATGTTCAATTCTCTCCATGTTATACCTTCTTACGTCGGATACCTTACGCCTATTAATCAACTTCGAAAGCTCTGCCAGTTCTATTTTGTCTGTTTTACTTGAGACTTTCATGATTTGGCGCTTCCTAATGAGATTATCCGTTTCCTGGGAAAGTTTGCCAGTGTCCTGTCTAACTACCCTGCCTCCAACTTCCACTGCACACTCCGTAATGATACTCGTCAGATTATTATTCATCGTATCTATGCTAAGGTTGGTTTCCTCACTAAGAGCCGAATACCTGTTCTGAAGCGAGACTCTGAATTCCTGTACTTTCCCTATCAGTGCTAGCTCATTGATTGGCTTCTGGCGTATTAGTTTCTGTCGTTCCTTTCTCAAGTCTAGGCGAATTCGTGACCGTACCAATCTATGGTCACTGCATCGTACCTTGCCAGCCACTTCCACATCCTGCGCGATGCCTGGGTGTGCACTCAATATAAAGTCTATTTCGTTCTTATTTTCGCCATTAGGGCTCCTCTATGTCCGCTTGCGGTTTCCTCGTTTTCGGTAGAAGGTATTTAAAATGCGTAAATTATTGCATTCTTCGAATTGTACTAGTAGCTCTCCTCTGGCGTTTCTAGTTCCGATGCCATAATCTCCTACTGCCTAGTCTCCAGCCTGCTTCTTCCCTACCTTTGCATTGAAGCCTCTGTCACAGAACGAGCGCTAAAAAAGAGCGCGCCGCCAAATCCTTGCGACAACGGGCGGTAGAAACGCCGCGAGGTAAAAAGAAAAAAAAAGAAAGCAAACATCCAAGGCTCCCGGGCGCGCGCTCTCCCCGCAGAAGCATGGCTTCGCAGACGAACCTCCTCACCCCACAGCGGCGGCCGGGCAAGCGCTAGAAATTTCCAGAACGAACGAGGCGGGGTCAGACCGAGTGAATCATGCGGCCGGAGAGGGCATTCAAACCGTCTCGCCCTCTTCCCAGCTTTCGCTGCGTATCGCGCCGACGAAAGGACGAGAAATTTCTGGAAGGTGGCGCGGAACGTATTTAATCGAGCAGCCGAGACGAGAAGGCAGGAGGTGACGGAAGTTAACGCCAGAGCGCGTAGGAATTCCGCCGTGGAGTCGGCGAAGGTTCTGCCCGTGGTGACAGAACAGGAGGTGACGGAAGTTAACGCCAGAGCGCGTCGAGATTCCGCCGTGTAGTCGGCGAAGTTTTGGTCCGTAGGGACGGCTCGAGCTACAGGCAAGAGCGTGGGTTTACCGCTCGAGCGAAGACGCGGGCAACAGCTGCGTGTGTGAAGCCGACGGATTTCCGGCGAAGGAGTTTGAAGCTTGGAGAGTGGCCTATTGAAGACGGGAGTTTTCCTGGAAGAGAAACTCCGGCGAGGTTTCCTGGAAAAGAAACTTCAGAGAGCTACGGAACGACAACAACGCTGGACTTTGAGTGAGTGATTCTCGGAAGAGTATCATTCAGACTTTTGTTCCAAGGACTTTGGACTGAATAGGTTTTCTATCGCTTTAGTCCTTAAGTGTCTTGGTTGTTCAATGCATGTGACTGCATTGTAGTGCGTATTGTTGTCCGTGTCCGTAGTATTAAGTGTGGCTGATTGTGTTGTGTAGTACGTTGATTGATTGGTTTGATTGGTGTCATATTGTATGCAACTATTGTGGAGTGTGCATTCTTATGTATTGTTTTCGATCTGCCATTATTGAGAATATAATTTGTTTGTTTATCAACTCTCGGCTCTGACTTGTTCTTTGGGCCACGACCGGCGTCCGCTGGCGCACCCAAAAAGGACCACTTCAAAATTGTCCACGCTTTCGTGGTGCGGTTCGGGGGGCCGATACTTCGGCTCTTGGAATTAGCCCGGCGATTGCCTCCCTAATAAACGGGATAGGTGTGACAATTAATCTGGCGTCCGCGACAGGACCTTTTGGTGCACAGTGTGTCCAAAGTAGTGCGAAAGAGCCTCGAGTTGTTGATAGTGCTATCGGAACGATTTTGTGTGTTGTTCAGTGTTCTCGTTAACGAGTGCAGGGGAGTGTTCCGATAGACTGATTTAGGCAGATACTTTTTGCACGCGGCAAGGTTTTATTTGAGAGTTGCGAGACACCATGGATCTCGAAAAGTTAGTTGCTCTGGGTGAAAAGATGGGTCTTTCTGGCGCCGAACTACGGAAGTGGGTCACCCAGAGGGAAAAAGAAGAAAAAGCAGCCGAGCTGGAAAAAGAGAGGTTGGCGGTCGAAAGAGCCAAAGCGGAAAAAGAAGCTGAGGTGGAGAGAGAGAGGTTGGCGGCAGAGAGGGCCAAGGAAGAAAAGGCAGCTGAGTTAGAGAGAGAAAGGCTGGCCGCTGAAAGGGCGAAGGAAGAAAGAGAGCAGCAATTGAAGTTGGAGCTGGAGAGAGAGAAGTTGGCAGCCGAAAGGGCGAGAGAAGAAAGAGAAGCGAGGGAGCGACAGCTGAAAGAAGAAAGAGAGGAAAGGGAACGGCAGCGTCAGCACGAGATGGAACTCGAGCGGCTCCGTTTGCAACAGCGAAGTGAAACTCCCGTCCAAGCTAGAGTTGAAAGCAGCGAACGGGAGGACCACGGCTTCCGCTTGAACCCAAGCAAGCTGCTTGTAGCGTTTGATGAAAGGAAGGACGACCTAGACGCGTACCTCCACAGATTTGAGACGATTGCGAAGAGCCAGAATTGGCCGGAACAGCAATGGGCAACTGCTTTGAGTACCTGCTTGAGTGGTGAAGCGCTCAGTGTGTACGGTAGGCTGACGCCGACCGATGCAGCCAACTACGCAAAGGTGAAAGCGGCTTTGTTGAAGCGATTTAGATTCACAGTGGAAGGATTCCGGGACAGATTTCGGACAGGAAAGCCAGCTGATGGTGAGACGGCTACGCAGTATGCCGCCCGACTTTGTCATTATTTCGACAGATGGATTGAACTTTCAGGGACCGCGCAGGAGTATGACGAGCTTAGAGAGCTGCTCATTAGAGAACAATTTCTTACTAGTTGCCACCCAAGCCTGTCGCTGTATTTGAAAGAGAGGAAAGCTGAGTCATTTGAAGGAATGCTTGAATTGGCTGATCAATTCTTGGAAGCGCAAGGTGGCACTAATTTGGCCAAGGTCAAGAAGGAGTGTCCCGATGATTCGAAGAAATTGGCTCCCGAAGAAAAGAAGCGTGCACCAGAGAGCATTCAGCGATGTTTTCTGTGTAACCGAGTGGGTCATCGCGCGAAAAACTGTCGAACGATCTTTACGAGCCCTACGGTAGGGAAATGTTTTAAGTGTGGTCAGGCTGGGCACAAAGCAGATGCTTGTCGGAACGGAGTGAGTCAAACTCACCAGGTATCCTGTGTGCAAGCGGCACCGAAATCTGATAATAATGCTGTCAGCGATGGATTCGTAGAGTTGAAAAATGGGGAAAAATTCCTATCGTGGGGGCTGTAATGTCAAAACAGCCAACCGGTGTTACGAAAGGAATGCCAGCGCTGCCTGGAAAAGTTGCGGACAAAAAGATTACGGTGTTAAGAGATACCGGCAGCTCCACTGTTATCGTGCGGAGAGATTTGGTACGGGAAAAAGAGTTAACAGGCAAAACGAAACCGGTTTGCTTAATTGACCGTACAGTTCGGATGCTTCCCGAAGCAGAAATTGAGGTTGAAACCCCGTACTTCAGCGGGAAGATTACTGCGTTATGCATGACGACCCCCCTGTATGACCTTGTCATCGGAAACATCGACGGGGCGCGAGGGCCGAATGATCCCGAATGTTTGGGAGAAAACCCGAAGATAGAGCCCTCGCCAACACAGCGGCCGCGAGATACAAGGGAGGAGCATCCCGTGACGGATCTCACTAGAGCCCAAGGTGAAGCTGCGGCGCAAGAGACAGCGATCGTGTCGAATAAGTTCACGGGCCGAACAACCGGACGTACGTCGGCACGACCTCAACCGACTGACAGGGTAACGGAGACGGAGTTGGCCAGCCGGGCAAAATGTAGAGGCATTATCAAGCGGGTAATTAAACAGACAAGACCCGTCGAATGTAATGACGCGTTAACGGTGTCGGAAGAGACAACGATGGCTGAGACGACGCCTCAGATATCGTCGTTGGAAAGGGCTCGCCGAAAAAGAACGTGGAAACACAAGAAGAGATCGAGCGAGCACCGCAAGAAAGGACGCAAGCGCAGCTCGAAACACACAGGATAGGTGCTGAGGTGGAATCAGATTGTGTTCGGCAGGGCTGAGTGACATATGTTGTGTTAATGTTCTTGTTATCCTGTGTCTCAAGTGGATGTCGAGCGAGTCAGTGTGCTGTGCGATGATGTGATGTATAGTGTTGTATAATTGTTGTATAGACAGAACTTTGTACGTTTGTATTGTTTGGAATGTGTGATGAAGTGTTGTAGGCATGTACCTGTGGCTATATTTCATGTGTTGTGGAATTGAACTACAAAGTACAATTGTATTAAGTGACCTATTGTGAATGTGAAGTGTTATGAGCGACTGATGGTGTTACAGTCTGTGAGAGTGTGTGGTGACTGTTCGCAGCTCGTCTGTGGAGTTTTGAATATTATGAGATAATATTCTTAAAGTGGGGGGCAGTGTCACAGAACGAGCGCTAAAAAAGAGCGCGCCGCCAAATCCTTGCGACAACGGGCGGTAGAAACGCCGCGAGGTAAAAAGAAAAAAAAAGAAAGCAAACATCCAAGGCTCCCAGGCGCGCGCTCTCCCCGCAGAAGCACGGCTTCGCAGACGAACCTCCTCACCCCACAGCGGCGGCCGGGCAAGCGCTAGAAATTTCCAGAACGAACGAGGCGGGGTCAGACCGAGTGAATCATGCGGCCGGAGAGGGCATTCCAACCGTCTCGCCCTCTTCCCAGCTTTCGCTGCGTATCGCGCCGACGAAAGGACGAGAAATTTCTGGAAGGTGGCGCGGAACGTATTTAATCGAGCAGCCGAGACGAGAAGGCAGGAGGTGACGGAAGTTAACGCCAGAGCGCGTAGGAATTCCGCCGTGGAGTCGGCGAAGGTTCTGCCCGTGGTGACAGAACAGGAGGTGACGGAAGTTAACGCCAGAGCGCGTCGAGATTCCGCCGTGTAGTCGGCGAAGTTTTGGTCCGTAGGGACGGCTCGAGCTACAGGCAAGAGCGTGGGTTTACCGCTCGAGCGAAGACGCGGGCAACAGCTGCGTGTGTGAAGCCGACGGATTTCCGGCGAAGGAGTTTGAAGCTTGGAGAGTGGCCTATTGAAGACGGGAGTTTTCCTGGAAGAGAAACTCCGGCGAGGTTTCCTGGAAAAGAAACTTCAGAGAGCTACGGAACGACAACAACGCTGGACTTTGAGTGAGTGATTCTCGGAAGAGTATCATTCAGACTTTTGTTCCAAGGACTTTGGACTGAATAGGTTTTCTATCGCTTTAGTCCTTAAGTGTCTTGGTTGTTCAATGCATGTGACTGCATTGTAGTGCGTATTGTTGTCCGTGTCCGTAGTATTAAGTGTGGCTGATTGTGTTGTGTAGTACGTTGATTGATTGGTTTGATTGGTGTCATATTGTATGCAACTATTGTGGAGTGTGCATTCTTATGTATTGTTTTCGATCTGCCATTATTGAGAATATAATTTGTTTGTTTATCAACTCTCGGCTCTGACTTGTTCTTTGGGCCACGACCGGCGTCCGCTGGCGCACCCAAAAAGGACCACTTCAAAATTGTCCACGCTTTCGTGGTGCGGTTCGGGGGGCCGATACTTCGGCTCTTGGAATTAGCCCGGCGATTGCCTCCCTAATAAACGGGATAGGTGTGACAATTAATCTGGCGTCCGCGACAGGACCTTTTGGTGCACAGTGTGTCCAAAGTAGTGAGAAAGAGCCTCGAGTTGTTGATAGTGCTATCGGAACGATTTTGTGTGTTGTTCAGTGTTCTCGTTAACGAGTGCAGGGGAGTGTTCCGATAGACTGATTTAGGCAGATACTTTTTGCACGCGGCAAGGTTTTATTTGAGAGTTGCGAGACACCATGGATCTCGAAAAGTTAGTTGCTCTGGGTGAAAAGATGGGTCTTTCTGGCGCCGAACTACGGAAGTGGGTCACCCAGAGGGAAAAAGAAGAAAAAGCAGCCGAGCTGGAAAAAGAGAGGTTGGCGGTCGAAAGAGCCAAAGCGGAAAAAGAAGCTGAGGTGGAGAGAGAGAGGTTGGCGGCAGAGAGGGCCAAGGAAGAAAAGGCAGCTGAGTTAGAGAGAAAGGCTGGCCGCTGAAAGGGCGAAGGAAGAAAGAGAGCAGCAATTGAAGTTGGAGCTGGAGAGAGAGAAGTTGGCAGCCGAAAGGGCGAGAGAAGAAAGAGAAGCGAGGGAGCGACAGCTGAAAGAAGAAAGAGAGGAAAGGGAACGGCAGCGTCAGCACGAGATGGAACTCGAGCGGCTCCGTTTGCAACAGCGAAGTGAAACTCCCGTCCAAGCTAGAGTTGAAAGCAGCGAACGGGAGGACCACGGCTTCCGCTTGAACCCAAGCAAGCTGCTTGTAGCGTTTGATGAAAGGAAGGACGACCTAGACGCGTACCTCCACAGATTTGAGACGATTGCGAAGAGCCAGAATTGGCCGGAACAGCAATGGGCAACTGCTTTGAGTACCTGCTTGAGTGGTGAAGCACTCAGTGTGTACGGTAGGCTGACGCCGACCGATGCAGCCAACTACGCAAAGGTGAAAGCGGCTTTGTTGAAGCGATTTAGATTCACAGTGGAAGGATTCCGGGACAGATTTCGGACAGGAAAGCCAGCTGATGGTGAGACGGCTACGCAGTATGCCGCCCGACTTTGTCATTATTTCGACAGATGGATTGAACTTTCAGGGACCGCGCAGGAGTATGACGAGCTTAGAGAGCTGCTCATTAGAGAACAATTTCTTACTAGTTGCCACCCAAGCCTGTCGCTGTATTTGAAAGAGAGGAAAGCTGAGTCATTTGAAGGAATGCTTGAATTGGCTGATCAATTCTTGGAAGCGCAAGGTGGCACTAATTTGGCCAAGGTCAAGAAGGAGTGTCCCGATGATTCGAAGAAATTGGCTCCCGAAGAAAAGAAGCGTGCACCAGAGAGCATTCAGCGATGTTTTCTGTGTAACCGAGTGGGTCATCGCGCGAAAAACTGTCGAACGATCTTTACGAGCCCTACGGTAGGGAAATGTTTTAAGTGTGGTCAGGCTGGGCACAAAGCAGATGCTTATCGGAACGGAGTGAGTGAAACTCACCAGGTATCCTGTGTGCAAGCGGCACCGAAATCTGATAATAATGCTGTCAGCGATGGATTCGTAGAGTTGAAAAATGGGGAAAAATTCCTATCGTGGGGGCTGTAATGTCAAAACAGCCAACCGGTGTTACGAAAGGAATGCCAGCGCTGCCTGGAAAAGTTGCGGACAAAAAGATTACGGTGTTAAGAGATACCGGCAGCTCCACTGTTATCGTGCGGAGAGATTTGGTACGGGAAAAAGAGTTAACAGGCAAAACGAAACCGGTTTGCTTAATTGACCGTACAGTTCGGATGCTTCCCGAAGCAGAAATTGAGGTTGAAACCCCGTACTTCAGCGGGAAGATTACTGCGTTATGCATGACGACCCCCCTGTATGACCTTGTCATCGGAAACATCGACGGGGCGCGAGGGCCGAATGATCCCGAATGTTTGGGAGAAAACCCGAAGATAGAGCCCTCGCCAACACAGCGGCCGCGAGATACAAGGGAGGAGCATCCCGTGACGGATCTCACTAGAGCCCAAGGTGAAGCTGCGGCGCAAGAGACAGCGATCGTGTCGAATAAGTTCACGGGCCGAACAACCGGACGTACGTCGGCACGACCTCAACCGACTGACAGGGTAACGGAGACGGAGTTGGCCAGCCGGGCAAAATGTAGAGGCATTATCAAGCGGGTAATTAAACAGATAAGACCCGTCGAATGTAATGACGCGTTAACGGTGTCGGAAGAGACAACGATGGCTGAGACGACGCCTCAGATATCGTCGTTGGAAAGGGCTCGCCGAAAAAGAACGTGGAAACACAAGAAGAGATCGAGCGAGCACCGCAAGAAAGGACGCAAGCGCAGCTCGAAACACACAGGATAGGTGCTGAGGTGGAATCAGATTGTGTTCGGCAGGGCTGAGTGACATATGTTGTGTTAATGTTCTTGTTATCCTGTGTCTCAAGTGGATGTCGAGCGAGTCAGTGTGCTGTGCGATGATGTGATGTATAGTGTTGTATAATTGTTGTATAGACAGAACTTTGTACGTTTGTATTGTTTGGAATGTGTGATGAAGTGTTGTAGGCATGTACCTGTGGCTATATTTCATGTGTTGTGGAATTGAACTACAAAGTACAATTGTATTAAGTGACCTATTGTGAATGTGAAGTGTTATGAGCGACTGATGGTGTTACAGTCTGTGAGAGTGTGTGGTGACTGTTCGCGCTCGTCTGTGGAGTTTTGAATATTATGAGATAATATTCTTAAAGTGGGGGGCAGTGTCACAGAACGAGCGCTAAAAAAGAGCGCGCCGCCAAATCCTTGCGACAACGGGCGGTAGAAACGCCGCGAGGTAAAAAGAAAAAAAAAGAAAGCAAACATCCAAGGCTCCCAGGCGCGCGCTCTCCCCGCAGAAGCACGGCTTCGCAGACGAACCTCCTCACCCCACAGCGGCGGCCGGGCAAGCGCTAGAAATTTCCAGAACGAACGAGGCGGGGTCAGACCGAGTGAATCATGCGGCCGGAGAGGGCATTCCAACCGTCTCGCCCTCTTCCCAGCTTTCGCTGCGTATCGCGCCGACGAAAGGACGAGAAATTTCTGGAAGGTGGCGCGGAACGTATTTAATCGAGCAGCCGAGACGAGAAGGCAGGAGGTGACGGAAGTTAACGCCAGAGCGCGTAGGAATTCCGCCGTGGAGTCGGCGAAGGTTCTGCCCGTGGTGACAGAACAGGAGGTGACGGAAGTTAACGCCAGAGCGCGTCGAGATTCCGCCGTGTAGTCGGCGAAGTTTTGGTCCGTAGGGACGGCTCGAGCTACAGGCAAGAGCGTGGGTTTACCGCTCGAGCGAAGACGCGGGCAACAGCTGCGTGTGTGAAGCCGACGGATTTCCGGCGAAGGAGTTTGAAGCTTGGAGAGTGGCCTATTGAAGACGGGAGTTTTCCTGGAAGAGAAACTCCGGCGAGGTTTCCTGGAAAAGAAACTTCAGAGAGCTACGGAACGACAACAACGCTGGACTTTGAGTGAGTGATTCTCGGAAGAGTATCATTCAGACTTTTGTTCCAAGGACTTTGGACTGAATAGGTTTTCTATCGCTTTAGTCCTTAAGTGTCTTGGTTGTTCAATGCATGTGACTGCATTGTAGTGCGTATTGTTGTCCGTGTCCGTAGTATTAAGTGTGGCTGATTGTGTTGTGTAGTACGTTGATTGATTGGTTTGATTGGTGTCATATTGTATGCAACTATTGTGGAGTGTGCATTCTTATGTATTGTTTTCGATCTGCCATTATTGAGAATATAATTTGTTTGTTTATCAACTCTCGGCTCTGACTTGTTCTTTGGGCCACGACCGGCGTCCGCTGGCGCAACCAAAAAGGACCACTTCAAAATTGTCCACGCTTTCGTGGTGCGGTTCGGGGGGCCGATACTTCGGCTCTTGGAATTAGCCCGGCGATTGCCTCCCTAATAAACGGGATAGGTGTGACAGCCTCCCAACAGTATTGTATACTGTGTTTTTACCTTACTTATTGCCGATTCCACGTCTTCATAGAAGCTTTCAACTGAAGCATCATCATGGCTGGATGTAGGCGCGTAGGCCTGTACCACCTTCATCTTGTATCTCTTATTCAGTTTAATTACGATACCTACCACCCTTTTATTAATGCTATAGCATTCCTCTATGTTGCCAGCTATGTTTCTGTGAATTAGGAACCCCATTCTCAGTTCTCTTCTGTCAGCCAAGCCCCGATAGCAAAGGACGTGCCCATTCTGTAGCACCGTATAGGCCTCATCTGTCCTCCTTACCTCACTGATCCCTATTATATCCCATTTAACACCCTCTAGCTCCTCGAATAGTACAGCTAGACTTCCCTCACTAGATAAGGTTCTAGCGTTAAACGTTGCAAAGTTCAAGTTCTAATGGCGGCCTGTCCGGATCCAGAGATTCTTAGCAGCCTCTGCTGCATTGCAGATCTGACCGCCGCCGTGGTCAGTTGCTTCGCAGCTGCTGGGGACTGAGGGCCGTGAGTTATTTGACGTTTGCATGTGGGAGGTAGCGGACAGATACTGCACCAGGGTGGCCAATCCTTCTCTGGTGAGGGAGTGCATTCCCGGCGGTGGTTACCGGTGAGGCCGCACCCCAGGCCTCGTAATGCAGTTCCATCACCATGCGGATTTTTTTTATCCTGTTGGAAACTGCGCGGCACCGGGATTTGAACCACGGACCTTTCGCATGCGAGGCGGATGCTCTAATCACTACGCCATCGCAGCTGATTTAGCACTATCATTGCATAGTGCTAGAACAGACCAGGTTTTTTTAATGTACACAGGTGCTTGTTACAATAGTTGTTTACAAAAATAATTAGCTAATAACCGAAAATAAGCAGCTCACGCACATATATTACTACCTTATATATTAGGTACACATATATTCACTTTGTGCGGTTGGCGAGAGCTATTCGAAAACATACAGTGTGCTTCAGTGAGCCATGGCACAGCCTAGAATGGACACTTGCTTATTTTTCACATGACAGTAAATAGTAAATAGTCTGCAATAAGAATTTGGTAGTTGTGCCATTTCTCACTTCATTTTCAATTTTCAGTGAAAATGCTGTCATCCCTCATTAGAGTGCATAAGTTTTTGGCATGTACAGAATTAGTTGTGTGCTTCTCGGATAACACACACTTTCATCCTAGAGGTAGGATCCCTGCTTTAGCTGTCTTGTCCATAAACCCTGGTCCAATTTTTATATTTGGTCATCGAATCACAACCTGTGGTTATTTTAACACATGACTGCCTCAGCAGTAAACACAGTCTTGCATATGTTGCCTAATTGATCTAGTCATTTCTGTTTTTAAAAGGACTTCAAACATATCTGCTGAAACACTCTACATGTTGGACTCGGTACAAGCAACGAAAAGTTCTTGGTGTGTTGCTGAAGCCAACATTTGAATAAGTTTGCTTTTCAAAATCTTGGCTCCAGCGTCAGCTCATGTTCCAAGGATCCTCCCATGAACTTCTACCTTATTTAAATTCAGAAGTAACGGTCAAGAGACAGTCTTAAGCTGAATTTTCCGAATGTGTTAGTGTGTGTCAGTAGACGCGGTACATCACTCACGAGAGATGCATTTCTAGACTTGTTCATTCGCAAGTGCGCAAAATTAAGCAATTCTGTTTATTAGTGTATTAAGCGGAGAAAATTTAAATTCGTTTGTGAGGTGATGTTTCCAAATTATTCTTTTTAGTGACTAGGCCTAATTTTGATCACGATATAGCTCCGGAACTATTACACCTGTTCTGATGAAACCTGAGTGGCGACAGGTCTACTACTAGGGCTTTGCACTGTATGAGTTAGAAGTTTCCCGGTAGGTTATTACCAAAGTTAAAAGCGATCATAAGGGGAAAAAACGTGGTCGGAGGCTTTGATTTGACCGGCGTACCTTTTGCCCGAGCAGTGAGCCACCCTCCTCCTCGGAGTGAGGGCGAGGAAAGAAGCGGGCGCCTCACGTTTATTAGCGTTTCTCTTTAACTTCTTTCTAACCGCATACCTTTTAATTGGCTAAAGCTATCGAAATACTTTTTTCACAAGAAGAAGCGGATTGTTATGTTCTAAAGGTAAGTTTCAGCGGTGTATCAGTCAAGTTTGTGGTTATTTTTATGAAAATGTTTTAATGAAATGAGATTTCTGCTGATTACCCCCTTAATTAAGGGCCTAGAGAGTACGAAGTTGGGCCTCCGGTTAGCCATGCGGTGCTGTTTATTAATATATTAAGCGGACAAAATTTAAATTCGTTTGTGAGGTGGTGTTACCAAATTAATCTTTTTAGTGATTAGGCTTAATTTTGGTCACGAAATAGTTCCGGTACTATTACTCCTGTCCTGATGAAACGAGCGGCGACAGGTCTACAACTAGGGCTTTGCACTTTATGAGTTAGAAGTTTCCCGGTAGGTTATTACCAAAGTTAAAAGCGATCGTAAGGAAAAAAACGTGATCCGAGGCTTTGATTTGACGGGCGTACCTTTTGCCCGAGCAGTGAGCCACCCTCCTCCTCTGAGCGAGGGCAAGGGAAGACGCGGGCGCCTCACGTTTATTAGCGTTTCTCTTTAACTTCTTTCTAACTGTATACCTTTTAATTGTCTAAAGCTATCGAAATACTTTTTTCACAAGAAGAAGCGGATTGTTATGTTTTAAAGGTAGGTTTCAGCGGTGTATCAGTCAAGTTCGTGGTTATTTTTATAAAAATGTTTTAATGAAATGAGATTTCTGCTGATTACCCCCTTAATTAAGGGCCTAGAGAGCACAGAGTTGGGCCTCCGGTTAGCCTATGTGGTGCTGTTTATTAATATATTAAGCGGACAAAATTTAAATTCTTTTGTGAGGTAGTGTTACCAAATTAATCTTTTTAGTGATTAGGCTTAATTTTGGTCACAAAATAGTTCCGGTACTATTACTCCTGTCCTGATGAAACTTGAGCGGCGACAGGTCTACAACTAGGGCTTTGCACTGTATGAGTTAGAAGTTTCCCGGTAGGTTATTACCAAAGTTAAAAGCGATCGTAGGGGAAAAAAACGTGGTCCAAGACTTCGATCTGACGGGCGTACCTTTCTCCCGAGCAGTGAGCCACCCTCCTCCTGAGCGAGGGCGAGGGAAGACGCGGGCGCCACACGTTTATTAGCGGTTCTCGTTAAATTCTTTCTAACTCTGTATCTTCCAGTTACCTTAAGCTATCAAAAATATTTTTACACGGAAAAAACCGGACTGTTGTGTTCTAAAAGAAGACATTAGCTATTTTTTGATGGCGTTTGTAGCTCCTTTTGAAAAATTGTTTTAATGAAATGAGCTTTTGGCTGATTACCACCTTAATTAAGGGCCTAGAGTGTACGGAATTGGGCCTCCTGGTAGCCTATGGGGTGCTGTTTATTATTATAATAAGCGGACAAAATTCAAATGCGTTTGCGAGGTGATATTACGAATTTAATTTTTTAGTGATTAGGCTTAATTTTGATTGCGGGATAACTCTGGAACTATTAAACCTAGCCTGATCAAACTTCAGCAGCGTCAGGTTTACCCTAAGGACTTTCAACTTTATAAGTAAGAAGTTTCCCGGTAGAATATTAACGAAGCTACAAGCAATAGTAAAAAAACACGTGGTCCGACTGTTGTTTTCACAGATTCACACAGTTTTCCGCTCCTAAAATTTAAAATTTTCGTTTGTAATAGCAGTATTTGTAGCGGTTGAACTCCTTGTATTTTCACAAACAAATAGACACCACTCTGACCCTCCTAGAACCAATATTGCTAAAGTTATAGGTAGATATGTGCAAAGCTCACTTACCTGTGCTGCTGGCGCTCGTCATCGGCGACAAGCAACAACTAAATTCTTACTATCTTGCCAAAAATGTGCTGCATGAAGTTCGATCCACACGGATTCGCAACCAGGAATATTTAGTGTTAAGTCCAGTCGCCTATGATAGTGAAGGCATGATAATATAAATATAGCTGCTCCACCATGTGCATCGTCGCTTCAGTGACAGTATTCAGAGGAATAGGAAGAAAACTTATACAGATTTCCATCATATTCATAGATCCACGTTTCACTGATGCAGATGATTGAGAACTGGTGACCAATGGTTGATAGCATTGTGGTAATATTATCATAATTTTTTCTTATACTTTGAGCGTTAAAGTGAACAAACACCCTACAAGATTTAGTCAGCCATGATGAGAGTTCAGACGGTGAAATATACGACATCCTGCGTTTAGATAGACGCTACAACTGCCAAAGTAATATATATCTAGAGGATAATGGACAGGTCTAGCTCCGATTTTATGCAAAACAGCCTTATGTCAGTAGATTTCCTTGCTTTTATCTGACAGTTATCACTCCTAAGAAACGCCCACTGTTTCTATTTCTTGAGAAAAAGTGCTTTAGCAAAAAGCTTCTTGTTATCCGGCGAGAGGTGATCATTAACAAAGACAGCATGGGTGCCCTCACCAGAAAACCCAAGAGCACGTGTATTCAAGCGAGCTTTCCGTGCCCTCCTAACAAACTCATTCTTTTTCTTTCATAAACAAAAACGGGCCACAATATACTGTTGTCCAGACTTAGCTGGCACTCTGTGAACAACATCAAGATCAGTGCCTGAAACAGGGCAATCGATTTTGTTACCAACTGACTGCACTATGGCAATACAGTCCTCCCCTTGAGAAAAGGGCACTCCCTTGATCTCGACGTTGCTCAGCCAAGTGTACTTCTCCAGGTCAGCCACCTTCTTCTTTAAAGCCTCGTTCTCATTGTTCAAAGCTTTGTTAGTTGAACAAAGCTCATGTTGTTGAACACGAACTGTCTCTAAAATGTCATTAAGTATTTTCAGGACAGCATCCATGCTTTTGACCTCTGATCCCACAGCACCAAGATCAAAGCTCAATTCTTGAAGCCTCATTGTGACATCAACCACAACACTGTCCACAAGCTTGGTCAATCGGCTTTAAATTTTTGCTCAAGATCTTCGATTCTCTTAGCTAACTCTGTATTCAAATGCATCGTGATGCCACAAGCAGAAAACTTGTTGAGAAAACACAAGTGGATACACGAACGTGTGAATAATACAATGAGCAGCAGCAGCAGTGGTTGCAGTATAATACAGAGCTCAATACCAAGGATTAAGTGAAACCAACTGACCTGTAGAAGACAAGAACAGCAATTAGACGAGTGTTCACATCCGTAACCACCACTGCTTTGACGCGGGCATGCCTCCTGACACTGCTTTTGATGCATGGGCTACAGATCCACGCAGGCACAGGTGACGACAGGAATGCTGGGAACGGTAGATATGATGTGGCCAGATATTCGGAATACAGCTTTCCCCGTTGCCACATGGATGTTGCAATAACAGGTGCTGCAGCAATCAATATCAGGAGCCCGGCCTGTTTCGCCAAAACACCAAGTCCATTCTGCTGCTGCTGCTCCCTCATATTAGACATTAACTTGTATGCGAAATCAGCATATGACTCGTCTTTCTGCTTTACGGCGTTCCGGAACTTCTGCCTGAATGCTTCCGCGAACAATCTATACTTCTTTAGCAGACTCGACTTAACTTGGTCGTAATCATCTGCTTCCTCTTTTGTCAAGCGGGCAATTACCTCGGCAGCCTCATAGGGTAGTAGGGTAAGCAAGCACTGCGGCCAGATCGTTTTGGTAACACCCGCTTTCTCGCTTGTGCGCTCGAAATTTACCAAGAACAGACCCATGTCCTCTCCAGAGTGGTAAGGTTGCATTAGGTCTTTCATCCTGATCGACTTCCGTTCTACTCCGCTCGATGCTTCGCTACCTTCACTACAACCTCGAGCCTTGAGCAGCTCGATTTCACGGCGCTTCATCTCAAGATCCCTTTCTGCTGCTTCGCGTATGAGCCTCTCATTTCTCTCTTCAGGTTTGCGCCTTTCATGTTCGTCTATCAGCTTTAGACACTCCGAGAGCTCGTCGTCGTCTGCGTTAAGGTTCTCAATAGCCTCGATACTCTCTGGCTTTCTCATTTGTTCACGCCCCGCCGCGGTGGTCTAGTGACTAAGGTACTCGGCTGCTGACCCGCAGGTCGCGGGATGGAATCCCGGCTGCGGCGGCTGCATTTCCGATGGAGGCGGAAATGTTGTAGGCCCGTGTGCTCAGATTTGGGTGCACGTTAAAGAACCCCAGGTGGTCGAAATTTCCGGTGCCCTCCACTACGGCATCTCTCATAATCATATGGTGGTTTTGGGACGTTAAACCCCACATATCACTCAATCATCTCATTTGTTAATGAACATCGAAGCCCAAACTTTTAGCTAACTCTAGCAAAAGCGGTTTATTCAGTGCCTTCAGATTCATGGTTGCTACAAGTGCTGCTAACTTCACTACTACTAGGACGCTACGTTCCCATGCACAGGTCAACGTAGAGTAGTTATCCAAATTTACCACCTTTCCTACAAAACTCTAGATAAAGCCTGGTAAAATCTCAGTGAAGAAAAGTCAAGCACTCACCACACCCTGCAGCCATGATCTCAGCGTAGACGATCCCGATGCTGGCCCGAGCTTGTTGCGACTTGGCGTGAGCAGAATCCCATCACTGCCATCCAGTTGTTACGAGCCGCGTCGGTGGCCGCAGCGGACCCCGTAGTTAGCGTGGAGCGGGGTGGTGGCCGTCATTCCGCAGGCCACGGGGACGTTCAGAACTCCAGAAAGCTGAGGCAGAGGGACCGGTGTAGAGGAAAACTTAACAAGACGTTTATTTGCAACATGTCCGACAGTAACGTCCGAACGACGACTCTTCTCGCGACTCTCTCCTGTTTCCTTCTGGCGGGCTGCTCCCGCTGCCTCACCGTGCAGTTCCGAAGATAGGGGTGGAATGTCACTTCGGGGAACCAACCACTCATGGAGAGCACAACACAAGACAAGTATCCCTTCACGCACGTGGCAGACGCACGTGGCAGATGGACGTGGCACAGGCGCGGGGACCCGGAGGCGACCACGCAGGAGCAATTCACGGGAGTCGCTCCTACAGCTCACAACCGGCCTTCCGCACATTCCAGAGGGGTCCGATCGTAGCCACTGCCCCGCAGGCGAAGCGCACAGCCGAGACAAAGACAGCCGGTGCAGGTGACAAACCCGTACCCCAATAAAAGAATGTTCGAGATGACGGGAAGGCATCCTTCGTGACGGGAAGGCACCACTTCGTTACTGCTTTGTAACAGTAGGATAACTGCTGGTCATTAAGGGTAACTGAGTGGATTCCCAGAGAAGGCAAGCGGGTTAGGGGAGACAGAAAATTAGGTGGGCAAATGAGATTAGAAAGTTTGCGGGTATTAAGTGGCAGTAGCAGGCACAGGACCGAGTTGACTGGCGGAACCCGGGAGAGGCCTTTGTCATGCAGTGGACGTAATCAGGCTGATTATGGTATATATCGGAGATGTAACAGGTGTACCGTTTGTGCCAAACCGGTTTATCTGCGATATACTGTGCTAAATTACCACTGTTGCACCAAGCTCTGATATCAGCGCCACACTGTGCCGCAGCACCCCGATTTAGCCGAAAGGTACTCCCATGCCTAAAAACATGGCTGAAACATCCTGCTTTCAGTTTCATTGCAACAGTTATATTAGCTGTTTCGTCAAGGCTGTGATTGCTTGGCTCGAGTAGCAGCTGTGAACTTTGGTTGTGAAGTCGAGATCGATGGCACGTGCGCTATCTCTGATGCTGCTGATGCTGCTGGCATCAGCACGGATGTTTCGTAAACCCTTGTCCTTGCTGCGCTCTGAATGCGAAGAGGCAGCGAAAAGGGCATCTAATATGTAGAGTTGCGCAATATCGTATCCAAGACTTCGCATAACCCTGGCCAACCTAGACTGTACCTGCGCGCGCTAGGCTGCACAGCGAGCGCGCATGTGCACTCTAGCTTGGCCGTGTTACACTAGCACGCTTCAGCCAGTGGCCACGAGGCGACGACTCCACACCAAAGATCTCAATTCTCTGAGGCGGCGACTCCACACCAAACCATCTCAATTATCTGAGTAATAAGACAAGAATAGAACAGAGGTTTATAACTACAGTTCAAGGGGTTAGGCTAGAAGGGAATGAGGCAATGTAATATATGAAAACAATGATGACAGAAAAATTAAACACCAAGAAAGTGCTGCATGCACCGTACCACATGAGGATGGACCAATTAGCGCAGTGCTCCACTGGGACAACGACAGTGGGAAGGGGCAGAGAAAAGGGTTCCTAATAGCACATCAATGGGCCCTAATGGCATCCCAATTATGCTAATAAAGAAACTAGGACAAAACTCTAAGCAAACATCAAGAGAGGCAGCGAGCAAAGCAATAATAGATGGTGAAGCCCCCAATGGGTGGAAACTAAGCAGGATAAGCATGATGAATAAAGGAAAGGGGGACAAAGCTGATATAAACAACTACCTTCCTATAACAGTGCCATTAGTAGTTTACAGGCTGTTGATGCAGATAGTAAAGACTACAGGCATAGGTGGAGAATGAGGGGGTGCTGGGAGAACTACAAAATGGGTTCCGTAAATGAAGGAGGTTTGAGGACAATCTGTTTTCATTAATGAAGTGTGTTGAAATAGGGGGAAAAGAACACAGGCCCCTGTGGCTGGCATTTATAGATATCAAAGGAGCTTACGATAGTGTGGTTCAAGGAGACTTGTGGGGAATACTAAATACACTAGATGTGGAAGATAATATTACTAATCTTCTAAATAATATCTATAAAAGTAACAAGGTAGTTATGAAATGGGAAGAACAGGTATCTGAACCTATAGAGGTACAACGCGGGCTTCGACAGGAATGTCCCTTGTCACATTTGTTATTTATGCTGTATCTACAGGAACTAGAAGCCAAATTAGAGGGGAGTCGACTGTGCTTCAGCCTCTCTTTTGCCAAGCAAGGAAAACACATTCAACATTCACTACCACTATTTGTGTATGCAGGTGATATAATATTAATAGCCGACAACGAGGAAGATCTGCGGGGAATAATAGACATCTGTGGTAATGAGGAGATAGCTTAAATTTGAAGTTCAGCAGGCAAAAATCCGCAATCATGTTTTTAATGATAACAAAGGCAGTGAGCATAAGATACAGAAAGTCATGCTATAAATAGTGGATAAATATGAATATTTGGGCCTATGGATGAATAACGGGCATGGTAACAGGAATGCAGCTGTAATGAAAAATAGGGCACTGTGGAACTACAATAGGTATGACGTGAGAGATATTTGGAAAGGCGTCATGGTCCCGGGTTTGACGTTCGGCAATGCGGTCTTGTGCATGAAATCAGAGGTTCCAGCAAGATTGGAAATTAAACAACGTGACATAAGTTGACTTGCTTTGGGAGCGCGTGGGAATATCCCAAATCAGGCGGCACTAGGTGACGTGGCATGGACATGGTTTGAGTGCAGGGAAGCTAGCAGCAAGATAGAATTTGAGGAGCGATTGAGAAAAATGGGAGAGGAGCGTTGGGCTAGAAATGTTTTCAGCTACTTGTACATGAAGAATGTTGAAACTAAATGGAGAAAGCGAGCTCGAAAATTGTCAAGCAAGTACTTAGACAACAGCAGAATACTAAGCCAAAAGAAAATATCGGTTAAGAAGAAGTTGAAGAAAACAGAGAGGGACATGTGGAAGATTGAAATGCTTACAATATCATCACTGGAGACCTACCGAACTTTCAAGCAGGAAATTGCAAAAGAAAAAATCTACGATAATTCTCGGGATAGTTCTCTGCTGTTCGAGGCTGGAACGGGAGTGTTGCGGACCGAGACGTACCGAGTCAAATACGAAGGCCCACACAGTACGTAGTGCTTGTGGAGAGGAGTTGTAGTAGTAGTAGCAAACATTTACTTGAAAAAAAAAACACAGAGGTTGCCTTGGAAACCAGCCTTTGGTGGGTCAGCTTCCGTACAGTACTAGGTGGAGTCCCTAGTCGGGGACCCCATTTGTCGTGGCCGCTGTCCTGGCATGCTGGACCATGGCTTGTTGGGTCGGAAGGTCCTGGCAACAGAGCAGGGTCGTCTCGCAGTCCTCTCGAGTTGTATTTGGGTTTGGGGGTAAAAAAGGATTGAGATGGCCTGCCCGCACCATGTCGTAGGTGTCAGCCACCTCCGCACAGTACTGGCAGAGGCCGGAAAAGAAAGAGTCAAAGTGTTTAAGCACTGCCGGGCCCAGTAACGTAATGGTACATAGCCGGAGAATTCTCTCGTGCGCCTTCTTTAGTCCTTTACACAACAGAGGAAAACGGCAGTGGGAGTCCCGGTAATGGTAATTATCTTTCTATAAGTTGGGAGAGGAACGTTC
The DNA here is from genome assembly GCA_013436015.1 of Rhipicephalus annulatus. Taxonomy (NCBI): domain Eukaryota; kingdom Metazoa; phylum Arthropoda; class Arachnida; order Ixodida; family Ixodidae; genus Rhipicephalus; species Rhipicephalus annulatus. The sequence goes on from WOVY01009274.1 coordinate 1,047,676, forward strand.
TCTTCTGGAACACAGGGGTAATCGGTGGGCAAGGCAGTGGCCCGAGGAATGAGTGCGCGGGCGGCAGCGTGCACCGCCTCATTGCCTGCCAGGCCCTAATGGCCAGGAGTCCAGATGAGTGAACGAGGAGGGGGGTAACCTACTTGTGAACAAAATTTAAGAATTTTTGCAGCTACGGGTGAGATCCATCCCAGTTGAAAATTTGGGCATGCTCCTTTTGAGTCTGATATTGCAATTTTAGAACTGTCGTGTGATATAGCTAGAGCTATGGCCACCTCTACAGCATGGGTAGCATTGGGTGCGTGAAAGGACAGACCATCCACCAGCCTGTCTCGATTGGTGGACTATACGGTGGCCGTAGACCAACTCCCGCGGTAAGGGTGGGTGATGTCCGTGTAAAATGCGTTTTGTTAATAGCCGAATCGGCGCCAGAGAGCAAGAGCCCGTGCCTCTCGACGGCCGGCGCGCGATTCGCGGAACATATTGGTGGGTAGGGGTCGAACATGAATTGCGTATTTACAATGTTCGGGCACTCGTACCCGCTTGTCTATGCCCAATTTGAAGGCGATCTAGGAGTCGTCTGTCTGACGGTGTCTGCGCCAGACGCGTGTATTGATTTGTTAGGTGAGCCTCCCGGAGCTCCTGGTAGGTGTTTACTACTACCAAGGCAAGAAGTTTTGCATTGGAAGTAGTGATTGCGAGATCTAGAGCTTTCTTGACAATTTTGCGGAGGGTGACTTCCAAAGAATCTTCATCATGCTTCCGTAAGTGCAGGTACGGAATCCCATGCAAGATGCGACCCGTGACAAAAGCATGTGCGAGAGGAAGTGCATCCTTGCTTTTGAAACTTTCCTGCTTGTTGGAGATTCGTCGGACCATGCGGCCCACCTATCTCTAAACTTACGCAGCTTCTGAAGTGCTGTCCCGAGCCTGCGTTGTTTGTGAATGTGAAGTTCAAGGACTTGGGCCTTCTGTGCCTCATTTATAGGTATACTGTGCAGGGAAAGTTTAATGGATGAAATTCACTTCGCCAACGGCCGAATTTGCACGAATTTAGACTTCTGGGGGAACACTGGAGTCCGCAGTATGCCACATATTCGTCCACTAAATGGGCTGTGATTTGCAGGTTCTCCTCCATCCTGCCCAGGCGTCCCTCAGTGGCCCACAGAGTGATGTCGTCGGACTGATTCATTGATTGATATGTGGGGTCAGCGCCTCCTCTATTTTTTCAGTGCCTGGGCGAACGCTCTTTTCAGGCCTTTCATGGCTGCAGGAAGGATGAAAAGCAACACAATCATAGCGGCACCGGCACGCTGTTTTCAGCTGGCTCTGTCAGGCTGTGCAACTGGTTCGATATATGCGTTTAAGTTTCATAGCATTCGCGTTTTATTTTCTCTTTCAAGCTATTGCAACCTCATTATTTGCATGTCTTAATATATAATACTGCTGTGTACCACTGCCCATCTGACAAGAAAAAATCGAATTGTCTTTTTCATTTCTCATTAGTTAAAAAAAAACTCGCCGGTTCCCTCATGAATTCACCCGAGATCACTGAAAGGCAAAAACTATCCTCGTTTTCTTCCGATTCAATGCCCAAAATTTTTCTTACTTCTCTCCGGGATATTTCTACGCCCAACATGGTTTCCTTACTGCCTCAAGGATTGGAGACAAAGCTAGCTTTCTGCCCCTCAGCTGGTTATGCACTGCCCCCAGGATCGGCCCATTTCAACCAAGCGAAGATGTTAATTGCTGCCGTCAAGTTATGTGACCTCCCGATTCGTCAAAAACATTTCTGATATGTGACGCCATATGATGACGTTTTCACGTAATGATTTCTTGCATCACTCGTGTTCACGCCGCCGAAGCGAGAAGATGCCGGACGCCGCCGACGATGAATTTTCGCTTTTGATGAAGCATTTAAAGCTATCGCCTTAATGCGCTATACGGCTGTAGCTCCGTGAAAATTTAGCTTCTGCCGGTGTTCGGGGAGAGCGTGCTTGCAGTTCTCAGGCCATTAAATCTTCGTACTACACTCTAATAAGTAGCCGCTATTAACAACCCGAGTATTTTATAGATTATAAGCAGTGGGGGCTGAAGACTACCCGTCACGTACGGCAACATGGCAATTGGTATCACTAAACAAGAGTGCGCTGCATCCGAACAGTCAACAAACGAGTCTATCAGTAACAACGCAGCCTCGCGATCACTGCCGTGTGCAGCGCTAACATTACGACCCGAAGCTGAATGGGAGCCCATGGGTATCACACAGGCATTCGGCTCTACTCTGCTCGCTACCGAATTGAGCCCAGATGGAAGAAAAAAGAAACAGGGTTGAGCAGCCGGATATTAAGGCTACAACAGTCCGTCCACGAATACATGTGCACACCCTTACAAAAATCTTATATATGGGCTTATATAAAATTCCCCATATATGGCTACATCAGAATTTGGGCATATCTGGCTTTATATGGAATCCCCATATATGGGCCCTATATAACCTGATATGCCGAATTCCTGATATAGCCATATATGGGCCTTATATACCCATATACGGGTGTTGCTGTATATGGCCATATATGGCTGTATATAGAAGCATCCATATAAGGTCTTATATGGATGCTTTCATATATGGCCTTATATGGATACCTTTATATAAAGCTATTCAGATGATTAATCTATATTAGTTCAGCTTGTGTCGCCGGCAAAAAATATAGCTGCTCAAATTATTCTTCAGCTAGAAATATAGCTGTTTGTTGAAAGGTCTGCATGCAGTCACCATCATCTCCAAAATAAAGGCAGTACATACCCCTGAACATCCTTGTTCAATTAAGTTATCCTCATTATATCTCGAGTTATTCTCAATAACTAAATGCTAAAAATGTAACTTGGCGTCATATTTAAAGTTTGTGGTGGGCACATGTCACTGTTAGTCCACTTTTCCTGAAGAGATACATTCTTTGTGCTTAAATTTATTGCTTACTTATCGACACTTTTTTATTTATCTATTTATTTCATTACCCACAGCACCAATTGTCATTACAGTGGGGGAGCGTTTACGAAAAGTAGAATACAAAAAATACATAGTCAGCCAAACAAATTATCATAGTCACTTGAATCACAATCTGCGAGAGAAATTCATATATCAATCGAAAAATGTGACACACCCCAAAAATGCAACGCACTAATTCTAACATGGAATAAAACAAATATTTGAGAGTGTAGAAGCCATGCTAAAAGGCAGTGGGTTCCATCTTGTACTTTTTTTTGGTAAAAAATCATTTTAAAACACGTCAGTTTTGCATGCGATTTTTCTTATCTTGAACCTATGGTCAATACGGTCTGAGGCATAGTACGGTGCAAGTAAATATTCCGCTTTATCGATTCCGACTTGACAAAAATGAATAGCATAAAAGAACCCGATTTAAATTTCGTAAAGATATTTTTCACAATATGTTTGTTTAAAACTTTTCTCGCGTGTCAATGAAGCGTCCATAGTCAGTCTAAACGAAATATTGACTAGCTATTGACCGTATGAACTGCGTGTGCATTGAATAACTTAAATGAGTTGATAATCAGCTTTTAAGGAGTTCGGTCGAAAGTGATTGGTATGCAAGCTTGTTATGTACAAGTATTGTGACTAATGGCCTATAGAACGACTGCTAAAACTGGTGTCTATAGGTCTCTGTGCGCATGGGAACGGAGGCATTTAACAATATTTCTTGCCAACGGGACACTAAGAAATTTACTTTGTAAACGTAATCCGCTTTCCATTTTGCCAATAATGCATCATTAACGTAAGTGGTAAAGAGCTCATTCTGCAGAAATTCTGGCGTAGGCATCGGTGGCTCTTCGTGAAAAATCGTCTTGTCAATGATTGAAAATTTAGAGAATGCAAATAAAACAAACATGATAAATTTTCGGGTTTGAGTGATGATCAAAATCATGCAGGCAATTTGCGTGGCATGCAAGTGCTCTACCACACAGCTATGAATCTGCTTGGAAATAAAGCATGAATAACTTCCTCTTTTTGTAAATGCAAGAAAAATAACTGTCATGCTTAACAAATACATGTATCCTGCATACAGGTTCCACAACACATTTAATATCGCAGCTATATTGCATGATACAAGCGTGCATTGTCAGCGGGCATCACAACACGTTATTACCAACGTGACTTCGCGGTCTAAAGACAGCCAACCATTACAAAAGCCACACTGGTTACTGCACGCATTCCCTCACGACTGCGTAGTGGGTGCATAAAGTTCTAAAACATTTTACACACATTATATTGAGAAGCACGTTCTGCTGGGCGAGTTGGTACTTCATCTTAACTTAGTTGCGCGAAAAAATTTGAAGTGCGAAAGGAAGACACCTGGACACAGCGCACACTAACAACTGAAACTTTATTGGAGAAAACAGACATATGTATGTGGTTACGACAACACGTGAGGTGGAAAAAAATGATTAGATGAGCAGACATCTGATCATTTTCTTTCACAGTGTGGACATCGTGTGGTGGACGGCACTGCGCTGTCGTGTGGGAAGTATTATTTAGAATTCATTTATATAATTTTAGATCACAAAGCTTCTCTAAAGGAATTAACAACCATTCTCTAACCAATCATCATATTGTAGAGAGTGTGGCTGCGCGCCCTTGATTAGAATACGGTAGTGAAAGCTAGATTCAGTGACACGGTATAGCGCGGGAAATCGGAGAGGCGTATTTCATAAACAAAGCTGGGGATTCATGTGTCAGGTAACTCTCACTTATGTTGCTTGCTACTGAGGTAGCTTTCCTGGAAGCGCATCATTTATGCAATCTGTCTGCTCATCTAACCCTTTTCTTTCACCGCATGTGTTCTCGTAACCGCATATATACGTATGTCTGTTTTCTCCAACAATGTTTCAGTTGCCAGTGTGTGCTGCGTCTAGGTGTCTTCCTTTTGTATTTCAATTTTTTCGCGCAACTCAGTAATTACATAATATTTGTTTTCCATTAAACTATTTTACCCCTTTTTTACACAAAATGCAGCCATGTGCGAAACCTTCATTGAGACACTTTCAACCTTCTCAATTACATAGTACTATTCCACAATTAAAATTGTTCAAGTAGCATCATGCGATAAAGAGTACACACTAAGTGATTGAATTACGCACAAAAAACAGGATCGATACTGCTATCACGTTCAACTATGAAAAACGGAGCTTAACGGTCCCCCAGTTTTTTCACACAGTAGCAAGCCCTAATGCATCATACTAGTTCATTTGTCGGCTTGCGTAAAACTATCTACAGTGCTCACGGATTAAAACGTGACATCACATCATTTTGTGTAGCTATGTATGCGGGTATGCGCAGTTCCTCAAGATAACCACGCGATGTTGCGACATCAGTAACGATAATGTCGCCTGTGATGTACGATTCCAGTCAAATTTACTTTTATATCACCCTGATTGTAGATGGCGGAAACGAAATGACGGGCTATTATTAAGTTTTTCTGTTTGGATCCATGACATAGCACCCTGTTTTGAAGAATCAAACTAGCAACAAAATTTTAACTGCGTGTCCTTATCAAAACACACGTAAATATAAAAACAAGTGGAACGTAGACGAAGAAAGATAAATTCAAATGCAAGACAAATTCAAACGTGGGCTCATAAATCTCATGACATCCTTGGAGTTGGAGATATGCAACTCTTTTTTATTTGTAATTGCGCAAGTTGCAATTTATCCTTGGTTTTTCCTCAAGCGTTAAAATGAGAAAAATACAACACAAGTATATTTACATCAGTATGTTTATGAAAAGTACAATGGCACGAAACCAAGATTTTCCTGGCGTAGATTTTTTGAATAAATAGAGCACTGTCTGGATCAAGTGAAAAAAAAAGAAAGTGTTGTCGTATCGCTTAAACAAAACAGCCTAATGACGTAACCACGATTAGCATGAAGTTATTTACTCAGCAAGCATACAATGTGCTATGTTTTCGAGTTATCATAATATTTATGAACAACGTGCGAAAGTAATAAAATGATGAACTTACCTTAACATTTAACCGAGACTTGTCTTTCAAGGAGCCTGTTAATCCTGATAACCTATTCACACCTTAAAGCCACCACGTCCATTCGTACTGCTTTAGGAAGAAGTTTTGAAGGAACGCTTGCCCGCAAGCATGGGTATCCATTTTTTTCTCGCACGAAAAGTTGACAATCACCAATCCAGCAGCGTACAGACGCACACGCACACAAAAACACTTCCACGTCCGTCCACAATTGCGCCACCTACAGCGAAGTAGATTCTTGAGAGCTGCGCGATTATCTTGTGTAAATTGGAGCAGTAGTTGAACACGAAATATGAGCAAAATGAATAAAATTAACAAACTCAATCAGCATGGCACCCATGACTCCGGCGAGCAAAAAAGCAACAATGGCGCGGATGGATACAGTGCATGCAGGCTTGACAATGAACATCACAATGAACATTACATTACTCCTTGAGATCAATGGTTTACGCACTTTTCACTAGAACTAAATTTTCCTGAGCTTATTGGTGAACGACGTTTCAATTTTTAACAATTATTGACGCAATGTTATTACCATATGACTGAATGTTTGTGCAAACTATTTTATTCGTCGTTACTTGAAATGGGCCGTGGAACTCTCTTTCCTGCTGTGTCGACAGACTGGTGTAGGCCACGGCAGGGCTGCAGGGCACCTACGTGCGCTTTTTCGAACAACTTTCTCCGAATTTTCCACCCATCCGACGGGCGCCCTTTTTTGTATTTTTTTACTGTGCGCACCCCTTGCAACCTTGCAGTCAGACGAGTTTTTTCGGACAATGGACTTCAACTTCCTTTCGCGGACCTAGAAAGCTGCACGTGCAAGACCTTTGAGACAGGCATTCCGTGGAGCTGAAATCGCTGCTTTGTGTACGCTGGCTACGAAGACGCGTTTCGGCCAAATTTTCATCTTATTTCGCAAGGATTTATAATGATAATAATATTCAATCAACCAATAATCAATCAGTCATCTTTAACGTATCCAAGAACAACGACAGGGTTGTTCGTGTGGCGCGCGCGAAAATAAAACAAAAATAAACAATGCATTACAGACTGTCCACAGAAAAGCAAATCAATGAGAAGAGAAAAAACGAGCAGTCGAAAAAAATCAACGCACAGTGGGAACAACAAATAAAAAAGTAGATATTCATGGAATGGGACTGCAAAATAATGTGGAATATACACAACCATTCCGAAGGCTTCCTGAAAGACGGAAAAGGGAAGAATCTGTGCATATGCAAATCTACGTGAGGACAGGGCAGCCCTCACTGACAAAAAAAAATGACTGTATACTATGAAAAACATAACGAATCAAGAAAGTTGACGTTAGAGAGACTCGGTATTCTGTAAAGGATAGAGTGTTGAAAGAAGCTGGTAGGTGCATGCAACGGTCGATTCTCTCTCGATAACTTACGCAAAGTTTGAAAATTATTACAACAGAGAAGGGCAGAATATCTCACCCTGAACTAGCTTGTAAAGAAATAACAGCTTAGCGTGATTTTGCCGGCCGTTAACTGATGGCAAATATAATATTCCAGCAGTGTTGAAAGGATTCTAGTGAAACGATGGGGTAAATGCTTATGGAATTTTTCTGGACTCACTCAGTGGCGCTACTGCTGGATTTAGCAAGGCCATTCCAAATCAGATATGCATATGTACTCAAGTTGAGCACGACATATCGTGGTGTACAATTTGTAGAAGGCTGTAGGAGAACCAGATTCTCGAGAGATGTTGAGCCAACAGGAAGAGAATGAAGGCCTCGCATGGCAGCACATTTAATGCAAGTAGAAAAAATTTAGCATGCTATCAAAAAGAACACCAAGATAACTGATCTCATAAAACTTACATAACGACACAGTATTGACAGCATATAGAATTGAAACGTTGGACGTTTTGCGAGATACAACAACAACAACAACAACAACAACAACAACAATAATAATAATAATAATAATAATAATAATAATAATAATAATAATAATAATAATAATAATAATAATAATAATAATAATAATAATAATAATAATAATAATAATAATAATAATAATAATAATATAATAATAATAATAATAATAATAATAATAATAAAACACTCATATCATTTTGACATGGCCGAAAATATCTGGCCACATTGAATGAAATGCTAGTGTCCGGGTGCCCATGAATCTCTATACGCGAGTGTGCGATTGCGCAGTTTGGTGGGTATGTACCGGCCGGCATACATATCTTATAAGTAAGTGCACTACCGTGTTGGTGTTGAAAGGATATGTTCGCAAGCAGTTTGAATCGTTACGCGCCTGCACAGCAAGGGGCTGTTTACATAATGTAGAGTTTGGCTTAGGTATCACGCCAGCCCGCAAAAAATGTGTGATACTACTAGTAGTTGCAAGGCAATGTTTAGGCTAATCCTGATGATGGCACGTGCGCATTAGTGACCTCGACCAAGTAATAACACACCCACACAAAATAGAAGTTTTGTGAATTCGGCAGCCTACGTTAAATGTTGCTATAAAGCTTCAGCATTTCATTACATGGTCCATTAAATATGTATCACGTGTGAGTCAGTTTGAGTCAGTTACACCTTTCTTAACGTACATGTCTATGACGTGAGATTTATTTGACGCTTGCAAACATTACACTAAATTAATTGTTCACTAGTTCAATCATAAAATTTTCGATAAATTTACTATGTGCACAGCCAGGAACATTACACGTAGCCAAAGGAAACGCAAGATGTATTTTTGCGATAAATTAGTGCAACTTCCATCTTGAATGTAATCATAATAGTGCCGCAAGTTGCATTCACGTAAGTTCTTTTTTGTTTTTGAAAATACTCCCTTAAACATTGCACTGCGCATGCAATTATAGTAAATGGCTGCTGAAAGCAATCACAGATGAGGGCTCAACAGGATTAATTGAAATCTTGTTATATGAAGGGAGCATATAGCAATCAAAACTTTCAAATAATCTAAATTTTATCCACCGATGTGAAAGCTAAAACTGCATTGAAATTACTATTTCTTGGTGCCACTTTAAACAATGCATTAATGTGAACAATATAAGTTGCGTGCATTTTGTCTTTACATAATACTTTATAGGATTGCTCTATAATAATAGCGAGGTTCGGAAGCTTCAATACGTTTTGTGACTTGACACGATTCCTTCCTCGTAAAACATGTCTGCTCTTGTATACATTATTTACGTCGTATTAATTGCAACTTATTGTTTCAAACCTCAATGCCATGAAAAATGTACGAGTTAAATTACACGAATGCAAGCATATATGCATTCAACTGATTTGCAACTATCACGTACACTAAGCTGACCTGAAATTTCGGTTTCTTTGCATGGCAGAAACAACATATATAATTACTACTCCTATTGTTATAAAAAAACAGCAGGTCAGCTTTGTGTACAAATTGTTATATATTACAATCCGCATAAAAGTGTGATCACGGGGCTAAATATATACGTGGTTCATCCCAAATAAGAGAGCACTTCTACTTATAAGGATCCACTTGATATGTTATATATGGTGTGGCCGTGCCTTAATAAGGCCGGATTTGACTCCTTATATGGGCCAACCGCGTTGTATATGGCTGTATATAACCGGCTGTATATAACCCCATACATGAACCGACTCCGCCAGATATACATCCATATATGCTTATATGTGGCCACGTATGCTGCCATATATGCTTATATCTGGCCACATATGCTGCCATATATGCTTATATGTGGCCAGATATAACTTATATATGGGCGGTGTGTGGCGTTTCCGTAAGGGCAGACAAGCTCAAACAAACTGACCACAGGCCGCACTTTTCATGCCTGTCACCTTAGCTCAAGTTTTAGAGTCGGCATTGGACTTCAGACTTTAACAGCGCCTCTTTGAACATAGGCAATGATCGCATAAATCGCGCCACATATGGAGCTGTTCTTGTTTATTGCACGATGACATCATTGTTTAATCTCTCAAATGGTGAAGTCACTTGCCATAGTTCCTCATTTTCTGACACTTGCTTTTTTTCGGTGGCAACACATGTAATGCTTTGCGGTGGGAATGGATGGTGACCTATATTACTGGAAGCAGTCTAGTGGCATTTTTGTGCCATTTAGAGCATGAAATTCAGGATTGCGCGTAATGTGCTACGCCACCAGAGAGTAGCAAGCATCAGGGATTCATTGAGCACCCAAGCTTTTAATATTAGCTTCTGGCAAAGGCTTCTCTCAAAATACGACTTTCAGTTAGTCAAAAAAGCAACTCTCAGTGAAGCGAACGCCATGGTGACAAAACGATCTTCCGCGGATTACTGGCATCAGCTATCTGGTATCGGCCTAGCACACGACGCCTGAGCGCCTCGATCAAGTAGTTGCGAACCACACATACTTTTGAAATGAGCTAGGTGTCCGGAACAACAAGTGCTTCACGATTTTTGTTTCTAAGTTTCCATTACATCTTCAACAATGCGAATACAGCTGAAAACCGAGCCGTATAGCAGCTTCTAATGCAGCCGTGGCATTCGTTTGCGCGAGAGACGACATGGCGGTAGAGTGTTCTAATACACTGTAACGGCGGCATCTCTGCTCCAGTGGCGGCGCCTGGCGGCGAAATGCCGTACTAGCACCGATGGCTGCTTCCCATTGAAATCCGCTCCTTCGCCCAGGCACTGAAAAAATAAAAGAGACGCTTATGAGAGATGCCGTAGTGGAGGGCTCCGGAAATTTCGACCACCTGGGGTTCTGTAACGTGCTCTCAAATCTGAGCACACGGGCCTACAGCATTTCCGCCTTCATCGGAAATGCAGCCGCCGCAGCCGGAATTCTATCACGCAATCTGCGGGTCAGCAGCCGAGTACCTTAGCCACTAGACCACCGCGGTGGGGCATGTCATGTCGTCGGCATAAAGCGCATGCTTTACCCTGTCGACAGCAGCCAAGTGGGATGGGAGCTGCGCCATAGCTAAGTTGAACAGCAGAGGCAACAACACAGTGCCCTGTGGTGTGCCCCGCGTGCACAGGAGATAGGGGCCGCATTCCTGATCTTTGGATGCGAATGTACGCAGCTCTGTCAGTAAGAAAGTTTCGGATGTAGTTGAAGGTGCGCTCGCCGTAGTTGGTGGCACTTACGTGAGCTAGGATGGCTTCGTACTTGACGCTATCGAAGGCTCCCTTAAGGTGAAGCGCTAGAACGATCTTGTCGTGGTGGGGGGTGATTAAGTACTTCGTGGTGTAGCTGTAGGAGTATGTCCTGCGAAGATTTCTTGGGCCTGAAGTCATATATAGATTCGGCGAAAATGTGGCGCTCTTCCAAGAAAGGAGAGAGACAATCTCTGACCATAGTTTCCATTAGCTTCCCCGCACAAGAACTAAGAGAAATGGGTCTATTCTCAGTGTTGATCGGTTTTCCTGGCTTTGGAATAAATGTTACTCTAATGTTTTCCAGTCTAGTGGGAGGGCTGTTTTTCCGCATTAGTATATTCTAGAAGCGACTGGTGCGCTGCATCCGGTAGATTTGCTAGAATTTTTACGGTAATTTTGTCTCGCCCGGAAGCCGTAACTAGCCTCATTTTGGCTAGAGCGGCGCGAAAGTCGTGTAACTGGCAAGGAGCATCCAGTTCCAAGTTCTCCCTGCCTGCATAGCGATATGCGGAGCCTCGCGTGTCCTGCTGAGTGCAAAGATATCGGCACCGTAAAGAGAGGACTAGTTGTGTTGTGGAGCCGTGGAAATTGTGAAAAGCTCGGTGCAGTTGTTTTTGCGTGTCGCCTCGCGTTTGAGCGGGATCAGTCAGACTGCGAAAGAGTTTCTATGTATTGAGACTTGACATTTGCCTGCCGGCAGAGTTACAGCGATCTACCCAATTTGAGTCGGTGAGCTGGGCAGCATACTCGGCCGCCTTCTGGGTGAGACCCAGTATCTGCACGCAGAGTTCGCGGTTGTGTTTTTGTCGGCGCCATCTCTTTGTGATGCTGCGACTGGCCTCCCAAAGATGGAGGAGATGGTTATCTACATCCGGATGGCTCTCAGTGGGTTGTATTTTGGTCGTGTGTTTCCTTAGTGTTTCCAGCACAGAGTGAGCCCACTGGGAATAGCCCATCTCCAGGATGGGCGAGTCAGGTAAGGACTGCCGGAAGGTTTCCCACTTTGGTAGGTGAACCTGTGCCATGGGGCGTTGTAGGGGTCATGTACAAAAGGTAGTGTTGAGAATGCAGTGGTCCCTAGCGAGGGTTTCCTCGGTGTTGAACCAGTCTGCGTGTCTGATGTTTTTTGTGAATGTTAGGTCGGGGCAGGTGTCCTGGCTGACAGAGTTACATAGACGAGTTGGTTGCGCGGGGTCTCTGTGAAGAATCGTGCCCAGCGTGGAAGTTAGCTCCACAAGTTTCCTTCCACGCACCTCTTCTTTGCGATAGCCCCAAAGCCTGCTAGGGGCGTTGAAGTCACGCACTATTAAATGAGGGTCATGCTCGGCGAGCTTCAGTGCACTGCTGAAGATGTCAGCGAATGTGATGTTTTTTTTTAGTTCAGGTTTGCAATAAATATTGAAGATGTGCACTGGGAGGTTGGTTTTGTGCAGGAGAAGGACCGTGACCATAGCGTACGAGTATGGTATTGAAATTTTGAAGTCGACCTTTTGCGTAGTTAAAGTTTTATGTACAAGAAAGCAGGTGAATGGGTCCCGTTGAAAGGTGTTATAACCTTAGAGGCGCACGGCATTGCTGGGCTCCTGAAGGGCAATGACGGCGCACAGGTGCTCAAATGTTTCAAGATAGAAGCGGAAATGGGCTCGTTTAGACCTATCTTTGAAGCCTGTACAGTTTCAATGAATTAAAAAGAGTAACTGAGGTTTTTGGTGTGGTGATGTAGAACATTTAAAATTATAGTCGCCATATTGAGAATATGGGTTGGCTGGGAGGGACTCTACCCCTACGTCGGCGCCCTGTGCATGTGGGAGCTCGGAGTCCTCGGAGGTTTCAGCGAGGTTGATGGCGTGTGAAAATTTAAAGAACAGGTAACGTCTTTCAGAGGATTAGCCATTCGGCTTAGAGGGTTTAAGCCATGAAGCCAAGTTTTAATGTTACTCGTCACCTGTTGGGTAACAGTGTTGCAAAGAGTTTCGATCATTTTGCTTCTGGTGGTGAGTTGTGTCATCAAAGCAGTCAAAATACTTCCAACTGCTTGAAATCGCGCTTCAGTGTTAGAAGGCTCCGAGACGAACAGAATGGTGCACATGGGCGTCGGATCTCGAGCCACAACGGTAATATTGGTGAGGGGTGACGCAGAGGGGACTGGTACACTACTTGTCTCTAAGGCGGCAATTTCGGTTTGAAGCTGCGCGTTCTGTGCCCGCAGCGCAGCCAGCTCTTGTTTGAGCTCGATTGATTCGGGGGGGGGGAGATGGGGAAAGAAGGCAAAAGGAGGAGGAGACAGTTCTCGCCCCGTTGCCTACCTGGGAAGCTGTTTTCTTGTTCTGCTACCTATAGGCGCCGGCATCAGTCAGATGTGTAAAGTCCTCAGCTTGGAGCACGGGGGCACCCTGGTCAGGTGTCTTGGATGACGTCTGCTGTGACGGTGTCTTATGTGGAGGTGGTGCTTGTTGACTGGTCCCTCCAGTAGCAGGGTTCTTGGTGGCTTGGTTGGTAGCTCCTGGCTGACGTCCCGGTGGCACGGCACCAGATATCTTTAATCGAATCGCTTGCTGGATTTCGTGGCGACCGGTTGTGTCCTCGTGATCTCCGACGTCAGCGTAGCTTTGGCGGACTGGGCTGGCCCAACGCCAACTCCTGACGCCGATCTTCGACGACAGCGTAGCTCTGGCCTACAGGACTTGCCTTACGCCATCTCCTGACGCCGACAAAAACTCTCGCCAGTGGTGCCCTGTCCTCGGACTCCTGCAACCGTGTCAGTCTTTCCTGTCTTCTACTTACTTCCGTCATTCACTGCCCCTGGGTCTCGCTCTCTCCTTCTTCCCTCTCGATCTCTTTACCTTTTAATCCTATCCTTTTAATCTCTTGTCTACTCCCATCTTTCGTGTGCTACTGTTGAGGTGTCCTCCCCCGGAGAGACAGTTACGGGGCTCACGTTTCTTTTCATTTAAAATCACTTCCCCCCAGATATATTTAGCATTGACCACTGCGTCGACGAGCCGCGGCTGCCATGATGTCCATCCGGCTGATGCAGGCGGCGAAACCTTGCTTTGCAGCCCTGGGATTCGATGAGGTGTCCCTCACCGCACTCCAGGCACGATGGCTTGTATTCTTGCGGTGTCATCCCCTCCTCAGAAGCACCCACAACGTGACCATGGCCGCAGCGTTGATCGTTAACACAGCTCCACCCGGTGGCCTACCGTCCCACAGTGGTAGCAGGCTGAAATGGGGCGTTTGTGTTCTCGTACTGGCGTCACAACGCTGCTGTAGTGCACAAAACGTGGCACGTGGCGGCCATAGAAAGATATAGCGGCCACCAAACTCTTGCCAAGCTTTCTGATTAAAGCGATACTTCTACCACCCAGTGGATCTTTGCTTTCAAGGAGGCGGAAGTCTTCTGCTCGTGCACCGTAATGACGCCACGGCACACTTCCCCACTGACCTTGGCGTGGCCGATCATCGGTATAAGACCCTGTGATGTTTAGAGCGAGAATTCTCGTGAGAGAAGGTCCAGCAGAGTTGATGTCTTTGGTTGAGAGAGCGATGTGCTTAAATATTCCCTTTTCCCTCGCACTGTCAACGCTTGGAATGCGCTACCAGGTGAAGCTGTTAATATTACAAATATTGATCACTTTTTTTCTCTTGTGGAGCAGGTAACAGAGCCAGTATAGTTATATTTTGTTGTTGTTCTTGTTGTTGCGATAGCGAAAAACGTGTTTTGCATTGGTGCATTGTACTCTTGTGTACATATATATTGTTTTTAATGCATAGTACGTGGTTTTTATTTTTTTCGTCTTCTTCTCGTGTATGGGAAGAGCACCACTGTAGTATTGTTGTACTCGCTATGGTAAGTGTTCCGCTGTTGCGCGTATTGTCCCTCAAAATATTGTATTTCCTCAACTTTATATCAAAATGTTTACCTGTGATGTTGTATACCCGCTTCCTCTATGGGTCTGCAGAAGACCTACAGTATTATTAAATAAATAAAAATAAATAAATGATATTTTGCTCCCACATGGGCCACACACTGATATATAGAATCACTTGCGGTTGTGTTCACATATGAGGTGAGCTTGGCGCCTAGTTCACCTGGTTGAAAGGTAGCTTTGAGATCCACCGTGACGCGAGGCTTCAGCACGATGGTGAAGTCAATGCGGGGCATAGCGGTAGGCCACGACGATACACTGGATGCCTTCTTCTCGGCTGGAATGTTCGCGGGCGTGGCCTTATTGGTAGCCGAGCATTTGGTAGTTTTAGATTGCGGGCGACGCTTGCGGAGGACCACCACGGTGAACAGTCCCTCATCACGATGACCGTTTGTGGAACGGAGTTTTCGGGCACTGTGGTAGAAGCCTCTTTCCATGCCAATGTCGTGGGATGATATCCACGTAGAACGGGGGCCGCAATATGTGGCTGCGGCCGCGGAGAAGTTCTTGCGCAGTCAGCGTTTGGTTCAACGCTCGGTGGAGCGAGCTAGCTCCCACGAGGTCAGGTCAACAAGTGGGCATAAAATGCCCCTAAATTGGCCCACCTGGACGAGAAAGGTGTCTTCAGGTGTAAAATGATGTTACGAATAAGACAGTGTCTATCTTCATCAAATATAAATCAGGGTTCCACCGGTCCGCGCGAAAACAGCGGGAGCCAATGCGACGCGCGTCTGCTCTCGTCACGCGCTCGTAGCGTTCCTTCCTGAAGAGGAGGAGGAAAGCGCTGAACATTTGATTATGTTCTGTGAAGGGCTCCACTCTATAGTCCTAAATAATGGCACGGAATTTTTTCAAAGCACTGTGGTTTAGGGACAGTGAAGGCAAGATATACTTTAAACGGGCATATAACCAGGAGGAAGCTAACTGATTGGTGGGTGCACTCAAGGCGCGAGTGAAATCAAATTCTTAACACGTAGTGGTATACTTAACTTTATGACTAGGTGGCGTGAGCCACCACCCGATCTAAAGGGCACAGCCGGATACATCCATCCATCTATTCATACACGGAAAAAGAAAGCGCTTAGGAATCGAACCTTGTTGAATCTACTGCGGGAATCTACTTCGTTATCCTTTGTTGAATCTGTTTTGTTGAATCTACTTCTCTATCCTTTTGTTGCGTGCTCACTCGCAGCCCTGCCTTGCGCCCGCTTCTTCGCGCGTCTTGTGTGTATAGCATGGGTTTTCGCGCGTTCGCGCTGCCGTTTTCCCGTGGTATATTCAACATATGATTCTGGGGCCGCGGCGTGGTCGCTTGCCTCTTGTGGACACAGCTGATGCCAATTTTCGATGGGCCGGACCTCATGGCCGTCTTGGTAGGTGAGTTCGAAATGCGTGTCCATGCCGTACCTGCCTAGAAACGCGCCGACCGTGCTGCCGAGCGTCGCTTGTAGCGCTGGCACGTTGTTGACTTTGCCACCGAAGTGCAGGTGAGACGAAGACGATGCCTGGCAGTGATGAGTGGAGTACATGCAGGGGAAGCTAATATTCTTCGTTCGTTTCCACAGTCAGAAAAGCTGCTCCCTTTGCACATCACCCGACCTTGCAATTCATGCTCAGTGGAAACAGGCGAACAACCGGTAGCTTTTGCAGATAGTCCCACGAAACGCTTGCCTATTGGGCGTCGCGACGGTGTCAGCGCCCGTGCTTCTTCGGTGTTCTTGCTGGGTTGCGCCAGTTCCCGGGGATCTACTGTCACGCTTTCATGATATTGATTCCTCAATGAGAGCAACGGGGAATGCGCGTGACGGATGGAGTCATAAGTTCCGATGTCATTTTCCTCAAGGCCACGGCGTCAGGTGGATGGCGCTCGCTCTAATAGATGTGCTGCCGCTCCATCTGTCCGCATCTTATTTCCTCCGACGTTGTGGCTCGACAGGCACGCGTCACGATTTTGGAATTGCCACCGAAGAAAGACGTACTCTCTCCAGGCCTTGCAATCGCAGGTGGCTATTATGACCATGGTAACGGTGCTGGGGTGGATGGTAGATGACGCTGCGTCAAGATGTCCGTTGCCTTGGGGTGTTCTGACGATCTCCCTAACGCGGTTTTTTCGTGTGGAATTCGAGTCTTCTTTAAGACATCCACTCCACCTTGTATGCACTTCGGGACTGTGTTTTTTTCGCTCTTCTATCGATTGCACTGCAGAGTCCGCGGCATCTGTGTCGCCTTTCGTGTGCTTTCGATACTGGTTCGCCAGGTCCTCTGGTTATCAGTGCAAGAGCTCTCGGGGTGCAACTATCGCGTTCTCTGCAGATGGCATGCCAAGGCTGTCAAAACGACTGGTCTGAACTGAATATCCCTATACTCGTCCTGTTATTACATTGATATTAGCGATGATGGCTGGGACGGTCCAGTGGGACGTAGGCTGGCGGTGATCTTTGCGGCCTTTCTCAAAGCATGTTGGTGGGCACCTCGACGGCGACGTTGTATTACCTCTCGATCAGGCATGTTTCATGTTTAGCTCGCTTCATAGCACAAGCCATCTAAGGCTTGAGACTTGTCCTTCTGATAGTTTCGATGTCCGTCAGCGTGGCGTACGTGTGAATGTTCGCACCGTAGTGCTCCCGTAAACCCGTCAACTCACGGTTGTCGCTGTAAAGGCGAGTGCTTGAAGCTTCGGCAAGGTGTCTAGCATGCCAGGTGCTCGTGGCCTGTCTGTTCGGTGAAGTTATCGCTCGTGGTGTCTGGATCTGTCACTCCAGGTAGTACCCGCATGTCTCGGGTGGTTTACTTTGTGGACGGTAGGTCCATATGGTGCACGCGCGTTCATCGCGAATCGAAGTCTGACGATGGCCTTCACGACCTTCTCTCGATAGTCGATAGCGGCTATAACTTCGTCGTCAAGCTCCTCACCTTCGAGGGCATCTGTGACATCTGCTTGTTTAGGGTAGCCAGGGCTGAGTCCTTCGCGAAACTCGTCGATCACTTCCTGCAAGTCGGTGGAAGACGGGGAAGTGTCTTGCAGGATCTTGCTGGCCTCGGACAGGAGTCGGGTAGGGGCACCGCGAAGGATGCGCCGGTGTCTGCGTAACTTGTTCATCCCGGGAAGGTATCGGTGTGGGAGATGTCATCCTTCCCCGGGTTTCGTCACCAATATGTTGAAACAGAGAGAAGACCGACATCGGCGTTGCCCTGGTTGAACACTTGGTTCTCCTTTTATTACGTGCTCATGCACAGCCCGCCTTGCTCCCGCTTTTTTGCACGCCTTGTGCGCCATCGTTTTCCCGCGGTAGATTCACCAGACATCTTTCACAATGCACGGCGCAAGCGCCCTTACCCTAGTGGACAAGTTGCGAAACGACTCTTGATCTCGGAGGCTTTCCTTCTGGCGATACCGGTTTTTGCTGCCACGGAAGAGAAAAAAGATAACTAGGAGCGTCACATGAAAATATTGAAGCCCATAAAAATAAAACAGGAGCATACTTGGAATTGTAAGTACCGTTGCCGCCTTGTTGGGTGCCTGATGGTTGTGACGTCACGTGCACTCTTACTCGATCGAGCGGATCAAGAATCTGGGACATCAGATTAATACCGGTGGCCCTCACGTTCTTTTGTGTTCACTCTTGGCGCGGCTGGCAGAGCACAAAAGAACGCGGGTACCGAACGACTGCGTGTCCTCCCTTGCAATGACCCTCTATAATGAGAATAAAAGTCATGGTGACCGCTATGTCTGGGTACCCGGTGCCGAGAACCGGTCTGTGACGTATAGACGGTTTCTAACAAACCGGCTCGCGCCGAAAGGTCTACCCCAGCAGCCTGCCTTGTGGCACTTCCGGCAATGCTTTTTCAATGGTCCCGGCGGTGTTCTCGTGGTGTGTTTGAGTTTGCTGCTCTATTATGTCTGCAGTACTCCGTAGGATGTGTCTGGAGCAACGTCTAGTGGCTACAGAAAGGGGCTCGACGTAGCGCACGGCAGGTACAGGCGCGGCCACTGCTGCACGGCTCGCGTGGCCGACGGGTGCCGCGCAAAGTGTTCGTCGTGGCGTTCCGATGATCGCGGCCTCCTGCTCCTTTTTACCTCAGATAGTGGTCGGGCCTTTACAAACAGAAAATGCATAAATCTCAGGAGAAGTTTGTCAGCGAACTTAATTGAGCCAGTTGCTTCTGCATGTCGACGACTTGGATGCGCTTTCAAGACGCGGAGCGGGAATTGACAGCGCGCACCTGTCCTCGTCTTGAAAGTGCACCCACATCGTCGACATGCAGGAGAAAAGCTGCTCGATTCATGGTGAAGTTGTTCAATTCAGTTTTTCGACTAGAACTGAAAATCTTCCTCCTGTTGAACCTCGAACATATTGTGTTTTCGTGTAAGCACACAATCTCAGGATAAAACACATATTTCTGCACCTGTGTCACACCTGGCACTTTTTAAAGAGATCAGCGGCGATCGTAATTGCTCGCGATTTGAAGTGTTCGTGTGACTGAGAAATTATAAAATGTACTGATGTGATGACGTCACCTGTGGCTTCAGTTGACGTCATTGTGAACTATTATGGTTTACTCACGAGTAAGCTATTCATGAACCAAACTTTTAAGTGGAAGCTACCTAAACCTACATATCATGTTCACACCCAAATTAACTAGAATGCGGCGATGTTCATTAACGGCAGAAAGACAGGTGATTAGTCATTTGCTCGCACAGATGAGAGCCCACTCGCCGACGTCGCTTTCAAAAAGAACCAAATGCAACGAAACGTGGGCACCACGACGTACACTGTGCGGCGATTCATGTTAAGCGCGGCTACAGTGTGTCCCGTGTTGTTTCGAACAGTACACCTCATTGATACCTCTCAAACTATAAAATAAACACCTTTGCGATGGATTTTCAGTGTTAGCGTTCATGTTTTGCTACCCATTTCAGGCGTCCGTATACTTATCTGCCTCGGGTTGGAGACGACAGTAAGTGATGTGTTCCCGGTAATCGGGGTCCTTCAACTATAGTCTAACGTCTGAGTATCGCCTCTGTGCCTTTAGTCTGCGCTGAGCTTTACATCGCCCTTGATGAAGTGGGCAGAATAAACCTACGTGCTCTTAGTGGGAATCCAGTTTTCTCGCGTGATCGATGCAGTGCGGGTGCTCTTTCTATCGTCATCGGTCAGAAAACAGAACGTTTTGACTAGCATATCAAATTATTTCAGGCATATAGGCTGCATCCAGGCGTGACACAGCTGTGCTCTAGTTGCCAGCGCTTCATAAGAATAATTGTATCCGCTTAAAACATCAGAACACAAGCAGCCGCGGCCAACAACAAACATTAAAACCACGCAAAAACAAGCTAAACCGGAAGTTTCCCGTGGTAGTTTTCTGGTGACCACACAATGTTGCCAGAGATCGGCAGGCTCTTGCGAAACCGTCTATAGAAATGAGAGGGGCGGGGGTGTATGAGGTGGTTGGCTCGTGGATGCCAGGCGTGCGCGCTCGTTAATATTGGTTTTCGTTCACGAGTCCACAAAAAAAAGAATGGGGAGGGGCGAAGCATGCAATGTTTTCAGAGTTTTCTTTGGAGAGGCATTAATGACGTCAAGCCTGAAACTGGACAAGTAGAAAAGCGTGTTACGAACATCGTCGTAAAAGCGCACCGTAATGCAGCTTACCCTAAGATATTGCTTCTTTTTCTCTACGTACTCAGTTTTGGGTTCCAGTTACATGTTCGGAAAGTGTTTCAGCTCCGCTAACGTCGTGGGTGACTCGTTGAACCTTCTTCACTTTCAGCGAACCGGTGCGTGGTAGTGGGATTTACCCAATATTTGTGGTACCCGTTTTCGGCATAAACTGTGACTACATGGCTTACCGTGACGACATTAAACGCCGACGTGCCGAGACCGAAGGTAGTTCGCACCTAAAAAGGAAAGGAAACACGAACATAATAGGAAACCTGACCCGAACTCGAGGAGCAGGTGGCTTCGAAGGAATGTTGGCTTGTGGACGCTCGGTGTGCCCGCTCCTATTTCTTTTACCTTCATGATCCCGGCACTTACCGAAACCGTACCAAAACGGCAGATGAAAGCACACGGTAGTCTGCACGCTGTATTGGCGCTGACGTCTGCAACATGTGGTCACCCACGTCGCATCTACAAAGGGAGCGCGCCCTTGTCAGCCATAGCAGTAGACATTCCTACTCAACTTGGCATCGTTACTTTGGAGCACCCTCCGGGCGCTCCCTAACAATAATACTGCCAAATCAAATGCTTCAGTGTTCTCATCTCGCAAGAATATGCCTAAGGATCATCTGACATGTTTTTTTATATCATAATTATGGCTCCGGAAATTCCGGAATTTATTATTTTGATTGCATAACACCAATGCGACACCATCATTGCACTAAAAGACCGCTTACATAATTAAAATTGAAATGAACATGAATGAAAACATATCCTGTGTCGCTTTTGCCTCAGAGCAACACGCTGTGTTCGATACGGCTGAGTACCTTTTGCTCTGCGATCCGACTGGACAGAGTTTACGATGTATTCGTAATATTTTAAGTCCTTCACGTCAGGCCTGTAGTACCGAACTTTTATAAAAAAATTCGATTAACACCTAAATGAAAATACAAATTTCTTGCAATCGTAGCATTTAAGTACGCTTCTGTGGTGAAATATACAGCTCATTATGCATTCTGAAATAAGGTACACAACTTGGCCAGAAACACACTTTCTATATAACACACGCACGCACACACAAACGCTTATTTGGCACCGTGAAACAGTCGCGTATATGGGCTCAAATTTCAAGACAACATTCACCCGGCTTGTTAGCAAAAGGACGAAATAAATAAACGTGAACGAATTTTTTGTCCACAGGGTTACACCGATATCATCACTAAAGACTATTATTTAGGGAATAAAAAAAAGAATTGTTCTAATACGTCATATTGCTATCGAACCAAGCTAGCTTACATGAACACGCACGCGCGTGCACGGACGTACGAGTGCTCATTACTTTATATGAAAATCCTTAATTACCACGTGTATAACTCTATATGAAGCCACGCTAATTTTTGTGGGGGAGTCGCGCTTCCCGACTTTCCGACAGAATATTGTTCCCCCCCCCCCCCTCAAAAAAAGAGTTAACGCGTGTTTCTTAATGGAGTTAAATATGTGGCAGGAAGTTATTCTCCACAAAGAGTAACAGGATTTTTTTTTATCTCAACTGGTAAAGCTGCTCCACACTTCGCTTGCGAATGAAGCAGCGGTGTTTTGCGTGTTTCGCGGCGCGCACGCATTCCACGAGGTGGTCATTACGCGAGCAATTTGTAGGCGTTAACCGTCCCGCAGCCTATTTGGGAAAAGGCATGATCGCTAGGTGCGCGTACCATCAGCAGGTTCTTTGCGGTAATCTCTTCATGCTCGTCGTCTACGTATTTGTGCACTTGTGTTGCGTTAAGACAAACCGCGTTTAGGCTCTCCTTCGCAACCCCCATAAAGCGGGAGCGCACGTGAGATCGCGCACCGCGATCTTCACTTTTATGCTCGATATTCTCACTTTAGTGGTCGACCATTAGGTTGTCGACCCGGCTTCGCGTTCGTGGAGCAGGCCCACTGCAGGATAATTATTTCCGCTTCCTCGGTGCCGGGGCGATGAACGCCCCAGAGATGAAATGTGCCTTACATTCACTCTTTTTTATTAAAACCTAATTTTCACGATACGACCAGTAATCGCATTTATAAGTTCTCCTGGGGAATAAGAATGCGTGGGCCGAGCTGACTACGTCTCCGATCAATGCAACAATAAGATGACAGCATACAATACGTATACTTTTGGACGACTTTTTTTAAACATATTATTGTGACCACGTAGAGGTTAAAGGTGCCCCGCAGCACCTAAGTTATCGCAAAATAGTACTATGTTACCTCACGCATCTCCTGCCGCAAAAAGTTTTTGAATTTTTCATAGCGTTGCAAACAGGTGATATCTCTCTGCTCTGGCTGCCATGGGCGGGCGCGCTTACATATGGACCCATGGCAAGGAAGCGATACATCATACATCACCTCAGCCTAATCCTCTCCCTACTCAATGGAACGGCCAAGGCTGATCTAGCCGCATGCCCGCGCCAGACTGGTTGTGAACGGTCTCTAACCATAGTAAGTTACTTCTGTTCTTCATCCATTGCAACGCGCAACGCCCCCGCTGCAATTGCGCGGAGAAGCAAAATCCAAAGAGAACAAAACAAGGCAGTGCTCATCACATCGACTTAAAAGCGCTCCTTCGCCTCCGGCACCTTTATGGGTTTTAGAAATAAGCACGTATTTCCTCATCTGGGTATACTTCTCTTACAAGTTAGAAAATCCACTGGGTACTGTTGGGTATATCGCGTGTCTCAACTCGCGGCTGCGGATGCGCAGAGTTGATAGACGAAGCGGACACAGTGACGGTGAGTTAACGCAACATTTGTGTACTGTACTAACACATACCTTACATATATGGCACAGGGGCCGACAGCTTATGGAGCTCGCAGTGAGGTGGGACGATGAGCCGGGATTTCTTCGGTCGCTCTCTCTCTGTCTTCGCGCCGCTTGCTTCTTTTTATAGACCATGGGGATCCCTTGCATAAGCCAGTATAATTCGAAGCCTCCAATCAGGAACTGCCATTGGCCACTGGCTGTAATCTGACCCGTGGGTGAGGAGGCTTGCCGCACGTAGCGTAAGACGCACCAAAATAGGTGCCGTTGATTACATCAGCCTGGATCGCTCGCTGATTTTGATGCTGGTTGCATCAGTCAGTCTGTAGATGTTGAAGCCACTTGCATCAGAGGATACCAGCTTGAATACTTTGCAGAAGCAATGAAGTTCGGTTTGGATTCCCAGGCATAACAGGACTCCCGCCGCCAGACAGTAAGCTGGAAAGACGAGCTGTTTCCACGTGGCTCGAATGCCGAGCGCGCTCATTGTCCAGGTCCCTCCACGTTCGCCTCCAGGGCCATGGGAAGAATGCGACTCCAGGATCAGTTCCGTTAACAGATCCCATTCTTGAAGAAGGATCCCAGCTCCACTGGCTTGTCGCCTAAACTTGTCGACTATAGTAGACTAGTTTAGGTGACGAGTATAGCTTCACTCGTCTCCTCCGACAATTCTTAGTTTCAGCACTTGGCGATGGTTCTGCAACAGGTCAAGAACGGTTCGACAACAGACAACACAAGCAAGTGTCCTTGGTCATCCGGCAGAACACCAGACACACTCTTAAAAAAAGGTTGCCATACTTAATGAGTTCGGTTTACTAAGTACTTGTCACATATGTTACTAACCGGTTAGTAAGTGAAGTTAGTAACGGGGAGGCTAGTAACTGTTACTACCTCCACTGTTACTAACGCTGTTAGTAATGGTTACTAACGTAGGTAGTAACAGTTGTTAGAAAAAAAGTACTAGGCGTGGTAATTTTGCCTTACGAATCACCTGTTTTATAATGGTCGTATTCGCAAGCATCGACATTTTCATGTATCACTGAGTAATTACGCACATAATTTAAAAAAAATAGAACAGCACACCTACAGTAGTCGACGTGGAAAGTACAGTTCCTAAGCGGTTTCTGTGATAAGATTAGTTTGCCGTTCCGGCGGCCGGGGGCGTCGATGTTGCAAGGAAATAAATACGCCGCACATGACAACCAGTCAGTGTGGAACCCGCCAACGTACGTGTGTGTGATTCGGTCCAGTGACCGGCATGGCCCAGGACTATCCGGTTATCACAAGTGGCGACGAGGTCGACTGACCAACCGGACGGGCACAGCACAATCACACGTCGTCATGCCCGTCGTCGGGAAGCTGGACCCGTTCGACCCGAGTACATCGGAGTGGGCGGAATACCGTGAGCGCGCCGAGCTGTACTTCATCGCGAATGACATCCCGAGCGACAAGCAGACAGCCGTATTTTTGACATGCTAAGGTCCAGAGACTTATTCTCTGCTACGAGGCCTCCTAGCACCAAGCAGGCCCGCCCAAGCAGGACTGACCGAAATTTTTACAACACTTGGCAAGAACTTCGCCCCTCGCGTATCAGAAGTAGTGGAAAGTTTCAAGTTTTTCTGAAGACATCAAAAAGAGGGGGAGACCGTAAGTGACTACATTGCCTCGTTGAAGAAATTAGCCGAAGACTGTAATTTCGCAACATTTGGAGAGTGCATGTTGCGTGACCAGATAGTCAGCGGAATCAATGACGTAACCATGCAAACACGGCTGCTGGAAACGACGTGTTTAACCTTCGAAACTGCAAAGGACACCGTCGTAGCTATGGAGGCTGCGCGTAAAGATTCACGCACATTGAGTTGTCAGCAAGCACAGCTACTATCTCACGAAGCTCCGGAGCAAGCGAACGTTGTCACCTCGGGGAAAAATGATAGCTGTTGCTTCCGTTGCGGGGGAGATCATTCTGCGCGTCGGTGTAAGCACGGCAGCACGATCTGTCACAACTGCCGCCAAAAAGGGCACCTTGCAAGAGTTTGCAGAGTTCAGCCGGGAAGTAGAAATTTCGAACGGAGCCAGTCTAGTCGCGTGAACAACCTGGGCGACCTGCCTGTTTCTGCTGAAGAGCCCGAATTTTTCGACTTGTGGACGCTTCACACAGCTAGTTCGGAGCCAATGCGCATAGCGCTTGAAGTTAACGGCATAATGCTCAATATGAAGTTGGACACCGGCGCTAGTGTGTCGACCATTGATGATGGCAAGTTTGCCGAGCTTTTTCCGTCGGTGCTGTTGGAGCCATCGAGTGTGCAGTTGAGAAATTTTTTCGGCGACATGAAACGCGTCCAGGGAAAGCTGGAAGCAATGGTCAAACTTGGCGACAAGGAGCGCCAGCTACCACTATTTGTCGTGAAAGGGTTGTGTCTTACGCTGTTTGGACGAAGCTGGATGAGAGCCTTCAAGCTAGGCATCGCTCAGACGGAGGGAGTCAACGTCGTGAAGTCTACGGAAGACCTGGTAAGCCAATATCACGAAGTTTTTTCTGAGCAGCTTGGCACCTTTCACGGCGTTACAGCGTCTATATCCGTACAAAAGGGTGCGAAGCCACGTTTTGTCAAGGCACGTTCGATACCATTTGCTTTGCGCAATAGGGTTTTTGAAGAACTACAGAGGATGGAACGGGAAGGCGTTATCAAACCGGTGAAAATTTCTCAGTGGGCCGCGCCCATTGTTCCTGTATTGAAGCGCGACGGCCAGGTTCGGGTCTGCGGCGATTTTAAGACTACCATAAACCCGGTGACAGTCGTCAACTCTTACCCTATTCCTAGGATTGAGGAACTTTCTGCGCGACTTACAGGGGGCAATAAGTTCACAAAGCTTGACTTGCAAGATGCCTACCAGCAGGTTGCACTCTATGAGGAGTGCCAAGAGCTAGTCACCATTAACACTCCGAAGGGGTTATACCAATTCACAAGGCTGCCGTTTGGGGTTTCATCAGCTCCGGCTATATTTCAGCGAGAGATGGAAAATCTGTTTCACGACCTTGACCATGTCGTAGTGTACTTTGATGATATTCTGGTCACAGGAACCAGTGACAAAGAGCATTGGGAAAATTTGGGCCGAGTGTTGGATCGCCTGAAGACCGCGGGACTGCGACTGAAGTTATCCAAATGCGAATTCATGAAACCAGAAGTCCAGTACTTAGCCATATCATTAGTGCGGCTGGGCTGCGTTCAAACCCGGCTAAGACTGAAGCAGTGCTGGAAGCCCCCGCTCCCCGAGTGGTCAAGGAACTTCAGAGTTACCTCGGGTTGGTTACTTTTTGCAGAAGGTTTTTACCGAATCTTTCTGCCGTATTACAGCCGCTCAATCGTTTGTTGGCGTCGGGAACACCATGACGCTGGGAAACTGATGAAAAGCAGGCATTTCGGAGAAGCAAGGAGCTATTGGCCTCTGCTGCTGTATTGGCACACTGACCCAGGAAAGCCAACTGTGCTTGTCACTGATGCATCTCCCTTCGAGATTGGAGCAGTACTGGCGCAACGAGAGTCAACTGGAGAAGATCGCCCCATTGGTTTTGCCTCCCGCAGCCTGGTAACCGCGGAAAAAAACTACAGCCAATTAGATAAGGAGGCATTGAACCTTGTATTTGGCGTTACAAAGTTGAGGCAGTACTTGTGGGGCCAGCAGTTCGAAGCCGTCACAGATCACAAACCGCTGCTCGGCCTGCTCGCAGCAGACAAACCAGTTCCCGAATCCTGTTCTCCGAGAGTGCTAAGGTGGGCCTTGCGGTTGTCGGGGTACAGTTACGACCTGAAGTATAGGCCAGGTTCACAAATTGCACATGCCGATGGGTTAACCCGGCTACCTCTGCCAACTGCCGAATTTGTTTTTGACTGACCTGCCGAAGTGTTAATGCTGGAAGGAGTATACTCATGGGTGCTGTCGTCAAATGCTGTTGCGGCAGCCACCTCCAGAGACCCGGTGCTGTCACAAGTAAGAGCAGCGTTGTGGTCAGGCTGCCAGATAAACCTAGGGTCAGAGGGAAGACCCTACAAAACGCGCTTTCATGAGATGAGCGTACAAGGGAACTGTCTATTGTGGGGCAACAGAGTCATTGTTCCAAAATCCTTGCAAAAGGAAGTCCTCCAGCTGCTGCATGAGAGTCATCCAGGACTGTCCAAAATAAAGGCAGTTGCGCGTAGCCATGTGTGGTGGCCTAGCCTGGATAACGATATAGCGATAACCATTCAAAGGTGCCGTATTTGCCAGGAGCATCAAAGAGTGTCACGACCAGTGCCTGTCATGCCCTGGCCGTTCCCGGAGAAACCGTGGTCACGGCTGCATGTGGACTATGCCGGTCCTTACAGAAACACCTATTTTTTATCAAAGTCGATGCGTTTTCGAAGTGGATTGAAGAGTTCCCGGTCTCTACACCCTCGGCTGAAGCAACTATTTCCTGCATGCGCATTGTGTTCGCAAACCAAGGCCTTCCAGATGTGGTCGTGTCGGATAATGGGCCAGTATTTACCAGTGAGCTTTACTCCACATTCCTCAAGAAAAACGGGGCGAGGCAAATGCTGGTGCCGCCGTATCATCCAGCGTCAAACAATGCTGCAGAGCGGGCCGTGCAGACTGTCAAAAACAAGTTGCAGAAGGCTGGCCCTGGAGATATTCGCACTCAAATTGCCCGCATGCTCCTGACATACAGGTCAACGCCTCACGAGGTCATGGGTTGCTGTCCGTCGGAGCTGTTGTTGGGGCGGAAGCTGAGGACTGCGTTGGACCTGCTACACCCAGACCTCAAGACCAAGGTGCTATAGAAGCAACTTAAGCAGAAAATCAGATGCGACCAAGGAACAAAACCCAGGGTTTTGGGCCACCCGGGTGACCAGGTGTTCGCAAGGAACTTCCGTCCAGGACCTGCGTGGCTCCCTGCAGTCGTCACCGAACAACGCACTTCGTCCATGGATGTTCTACTGGAAGACGGACGACGGTTAACTCGACATTTGAATCACATCCGCCAGGCCCCTGAGGAACTGAGTGCAGACAACCAAAAGTCAGGCAGCCCATTATCTACCGGTCTTGCTCCAAGCTTGGACGTGGGTCAGACGCAGCTAACTGGTCTTGCACCGGGCTTGGACGTAGGTCAGAGGCAGCTATCTCCAGATTGTCTTCACGACACAGAGTCTAGGCAAGGTCCCAGGGAAGACGTGGTGAGGGAACTGGAACTTGCTGTCACAGCACCCAGTACTCCTGTCCTGCGTCGAGTACCAGAATTCGACAACCAGTATCGCGCTACGCACCTTAAACAATGGTTTGCAAACATTAATAAAGGGGGGAGGGATGTGATAAGATTAGTTTGCCGTTCCGGCGGCCGGGGGCGTCGATGTTGCAAGGAAATAAATACGGCGCACATGACCAGCCAGTCAGTGTGGAACCCGCCAACGTACGTGTGTGTGATTCGGTCCAGCGACCGGCATAACACAGGACTATTCGGTTATCACAGTTTCAAGAGTATCTATAGCTATAACTTGGGAGAATGCAGCTGGTACCGGCGGGCGGCTATGCTGTAGGATGTGTAATTTAGGTCAAGCGCCTTCATTTGTAAAACGTACAGATTTTTTAAATGAGTCAGGTAACGTAGTGTAGGACTTTTAATCAAGCATATTGAGAAAAGCAATTATGTATATTTTGCATAATACCGCCTCAGCATGGCCTAATATGCAAGACATAAGATTGGGGAGTAAGCTTACATATATTGCCTTAATGAACATGAATGCTACTAAACAGGTTGTTAGACGCTCGTAGTAATGACCTCTAAGATTAGTTTAACCATTTCATTTAATACGTGCATGATGAAAAGTTACTAACAGTGCGCAAAACGTAGTAACCATTGCAACCTTGAAGCTTTTGCTAATGTGGGTAGCAAAATGGTCATAAAAGGTTAGTAAAGGCCTAAGAAGGTTAGTAACAGCTGCTGTTACTAGCATTTTACTTATCGTTACAAGCTTTTTACAAACGTTTTTTTAAAGAGTGCAATATAGCATAATATATTTCTAGCTATGTGTTGATCGAAATTTCGTTCCGTCTACATAAAACTCTTGAAATCAGAGCTCAAAATTTCACACGTGCAACATACACAATGAAGTAGAATACAAAATAAGGCTGGCCCCCTTGAGATCACTCAGCACGGGGGCGCTCAGCTAAAGGGGCGATGAAGACAAAATTTTGCCGCGACTTGCCAGTGAAAGACTCAAAGGATAGCCGAATAGGGTACTTACTAAAACGCACTGCTCAATGCGTCTGCGTTAGCGTTTAGCTTTCCTTTCTTGTAACTAAGTTGTGCTGTTGGTGTATAACCAGCCACATTTAGGCGACATGTTATTCAACCAAGTTAGAGGACAGTGGTCCGTTTGGACCAAAAACTTCTAACCGGATCAGGCCAGCTTTCGGATGTCCCACATGAGGCAGGCGCTTTTTTTATTCAGAGGTACCGTATGTCTTTTCCCGCCTGCTCAGTTTTTTGGCGTAAATACAAAACTAGCCTTTCGTTACCAGCGCTGTCTTCTTGTGATACAAATAGCTCTCATGCCGCGATGCCTCGCGTCGCATTTAATGACGAAGCCCTTAGAAAAGTCGGGTGCCATGAGAACGAACTTTTCTCTTAAGGCCTGTTTCAGCTTACAAAATGCATTCTCTTTTTTTTTTGAGTTCCGCGCCACTTGAACCTGCTCGGACTTTCGAAGTGCGTCAAATAGAAAGCTGGCAATGGTAGACTATGGCTTTGCACGTAATACTGATAGTATCCAGCCAGGCCCAATAAAGCCCTTACCTTCGATTTTTTTTGGTTGGGCGGGAATAGTTCACGAAGTCTGCTTCCTTACTTTCTGGAGATAGTGTTACGTGAGTAACGAGTCGATATATTGCAAATGTATTTCCAAAATATTGCTACGGTATGAGCCGGGTTGTAGTATGTGCCGGGGAGGTAGAAGAGGAAGACGACGTTGTCTGGTGGGGCCTGAGGGAGCCTCTACACTGGGTTTCAGCCACAGGGATGTTTTATTCGCCGATCAAGAATACATCACTGCGACTAAACGATTTTCTTGCTAAATTGCTGTCTCACTATTTTTCTTCTTTTTTTTGCAAACTTGATACCGGTATTTCAAATCAAAATTAAGTTACAAAAAAATTTGTAGGAATGACGCAATGCTGAAAGTTTAGGGCAAATTCACCTTATAATCGGCCAATCCCCTTCTTTAGGTACGAGCCATTTTCACAAGGAAACAACAACAACAACAACGACTCCATCTTTACCGCGACTGCCGAACTTCATTCTCACCCTGTAAATAAATCCACCTATCCTTTAATTCAACCGTAACAGTTTTGGGGTGGAGGCGCTGGGTAATCAAGCAAGCAACACGACGCTTCATGCGCCTGATCTACGACGAAGCCACCGCCTTGCTGGACTGCCCCCGTTACCACAGGCAGCTGAGATGTCTCACGGCGAAAAAGGAAACCGGATCCCCGCAGCTGCAGACCTTCTACCAGTTCCAGCACCACCGCTAGTACCAGGTTCACGTGCGGCTGGTCCCTGGTTGCGTCAGGATCTGATATTGCTTCGCACATTCGGTGGCGAATCTGGCAAGGACGTGGATGCCTGGCTCACACACTACAAACGGGTGAGCAAATACTACCAGTGGGACGCGGACGCGGTGACCCAGCTGACCAATGTAGTATTTTTCTTAAAGGACACAGCACTCGTGTGGTACGAGAACCACGAAGATGCCCTCACGTCATGGGATCGCTTCGTTTCCGAAATAAGAGCTTGCTTCGGAGACTCCGTAACTAAGAGAAAGCAGGCGGAACAAACGTTACTGCAGAGAGCTCAGATCCCAGGAGAGACGTGCACGACCTATGTAGAGGCAATCTTGAAGCTCTGCAAGATTGTCAACCCTTCGATGTCAGAGGGAGACAAAGTTGGCCACCTGTTGAAGGGCATTGCCTAGGACGCGTATCAGTTCCTCATCAGCAAAGACAGCCTTGCTACGGTAACCAACGTCATAAGCCACTGTCGCACATTCGAGACCCTGAAGATGCGACGTATCACCCCCAAGTTCGGTCGTCTACCGAATGTAACCACCGTGGCAAGTGTTGACAAATACACGCCGCTTGATCTCGCGTCGACAAAACGCCAGATCGTTCGAAAAGAGCTCACTCGACATGCTCGCCCGACGCCGTACGAACCTACACCCGCACCGCCTCCCTCTCGCCCTTCCGTGTCAATTGCCGCAGCAGGCAACGATGACTGCAACTACAGGCCACCTTCACCACCGAGGTCACAGCGCAATAGCTACCCGCCGCCGAGGTACGAAGACCGCTTCAGTTACCCTCACCAGCCAGCCAACACCTATTACGACCCGAACGAAGATGTACCCGTACCACCATCACGTCAGTGCTATGCCTTCCAGGAGTACAATGCATACCGCAGAGCCCCTGTGTGCTATCATTGCGGTATCGCCGGGCATATAGCTCGGTTCTGTCGTCGACAAAGAGAGCCGACATCCCGATATCGTTCCCCATCAGAGTTTCCGCCAGCGGGCACTGGTCACAACAACGGTCATTGGCTCGCCTATTCCAGGAGTACCTCACGGCGATGAAATCACCGTGGCAGTTCTCCCGCTTCTGACCGTAGTTTGAAGCCTCCATCTGGCCGACTGCATCGTTCCCCTTCGCCGGCACGACGCCTGTGATCACCGCCACCGCCGGGAAACTAGCCAGCGCGACCAATGGAGGTGAGGTCACACAACAGGATTTGCCTCAGATGCCTCCGTCAGTTATAATGTCCAAGAACAAGATACTTGTGGAAATAGATGGCTTTTGTACAAGTGCTTTGGTGGACACTGGTGCTACGATATCAGTTATGAGTCTTTCTTTCAAAAGTCGCATTGGCCGCAAAGTTATGTTTTCTTGGGGCGAATCAACAAGGTTTCGTGGTGGGGAAGTACCTAATCCTGTCGGAGCTTGTGCCGTCAATGTCTTATTGGCAGGAAAGGTGTTCCCAACAGAGTTTCTTGTGCTGCAACATTGTACCCACGATGTGATTCTCGGTCTTGACTTTCTCCGAGGATGTGGCGCTTTCGTCGACTGTAGAAGCGGTGAACTTTCCGTCAGTGGTGGCATTGTTCCTGCCCTCGTCGATGAGGCGCCGGAGGCCGCGAAGGATGCTCTGATTGTGTCCGATGAGATGACAGTGCCGCCATGGTCAATGAGGTCAGTTGCGGTGTTCGCCCCAGAATCTGCCACATCTTTTGACGCTATCGTTGAACCTGCCATCGTTCAATGTGCTAAAAAGGCATACTCGTCCCTCGTTGTTTGGTGTCTGTTGATGAAGGAGCAACCTTTCTGTGGGCACTGAACTATTCACCAATGGCGGTTGTGCTCCCTCGAGGAATGAAGCTTGGCGTCTCCGATGATTCCACTGAAGGTTCTGTAGCGGTCGCTAACAACGATGAAAGCGAGAAAGGTACAGTCTCTGGCAAGCGCAGTTGCTCTTACGAGTCGCAGATCCTACGCATGATTAGCGCCACTTTGCGGTCACACGAGCAGCAGACGTTACGTCATCTGTTGAGGCAACATGCTTCTGTGTTTCACTTTTGCCAAGAGGAGAAGCCACTGCCTTTACCATGTTCTCGCGCTCACCATAGTATTGACACCAGCACTGCCCATCTGATCCGACAAAAGCCTTACCGAGTGTCGTCATCAGAACGAAAAGTTATTGCCGACCAGGTTCAGGAAATGCTGAAAAAGGGTGTTATTGAAGAGTCGTGTAGCCCGTGGGCAGCACCGGTCATCTTGAAGAAGAAAGATGGTGCCTGGTGGGTCCGCATTGATTACAGAAGACTCAACGCCGTGACCAAAAAAGATGTATATCCGCTGCCTAGGATTGACGATGTTATTGACTGCTTACACTCGGCTTTGTACTTTTCTTCAATAGACCTACAATCAGGATATTGGCAGATACCTATGCACCCTTCATACAAGGAGAAGACTGCATTCGTGACGCCTGATGGACCGTACCAATTCAATGTGATGCCGTTTGGGCTTTGCAACGCCCCCGCCACTTTTTAAAGGTTTATGGACTCTGTCCTTCGTGGTATTAAATGGGAGAAGTGCTTGTGCTACCTGAATGACGTCGTCATTTTTGGGCGTACTTTCGAAGAGCACAACGTCCGTTTAAGCCTTGTTTTAGACTGTGTCGGAAAGGCTGGCTTGATTTTGAACTCTAAGAAGTGCCGGTTTGGTGAACGACAAGCTTTAGTCCTCGGTCACCTAGTTGACAATGATGGTGTCAGGCCGGATCCCTGCAAAATCGAAGCAGTCGGCACATTCAAACCACCCCAGACACTGAAGGAACTTCGCAGCTTCTTGGGCCTATGTTCCTACTTTCGCCGCTTTGTGCCCCGATTCCCGGACGTAGTACACCCACTGACGAGCTTTTTGCGAAAAGACAGCCCATTCGAATGGACACCTGATTGTGATGCCGCATTTTCTGAACTGAAATTTCTACTAACATCAGAGCCTATTCTTCGTCATTTCGATCCTTCTGCTCCTACAGAAGTGCACAGTGACGCAAGTGGAATTGGCATCGGAGGTGTGCTTGTTCAGCATCATGATAATGCAGAGCTTGTTGTTGCTTATACGAGTCAATCCCTAAGCAAGGCTGAAATGAATTATACGGTGACAGAGCAAGAATGTTTAGTGGCTGTATTCGCCATTCAGAATTTTGATGTTACCTCTACGGTCGTCTATTCACAATTGTGACAGACCATCATTCATTATGGTGGCTTGTTACCCTCCGAGACCCTTCTGACCGCCTTGCTCGATGGGCTTTACGCCTTCAAGAATTTGACTTCAGCATTTCGTACAGAAGTGAACGACGTCATTTGCCTTTCTCGCCTACCTATGACCACGACGGAGGACAGTGCCGAAACCCTTGACATCTGATTTGCTGCGGTCTCTCACACGTTTCCTGACGCCAATATCTTCAAACGAGAACAATTGAATGATTTATCTTTAGACCCTTTGTTCTTTGACGCTCGGAATCTCAAAGGCAGTGGTCGCTTTCGCATTCGTAATGGACTCTTGTGCAAAACGAATTACTCAGCAACCGGCGCACGTTATTTACTGGTTGTACCTCAAAGTCTTCGATGCGACGTTCTCCGTACTATGCACGATGGTCCAACGTCAGGACACCTTGGGTTCATTCGCACCCTGCATCGAGTGCAGCAGCGTTTTTACTGGACCCGAATGCGAGATTTCACGAAACAATACGTCTCGAGCTGCAAAAATTGCCAGTGCCACAAACGACCTACCAGTGCACCGCACGGCCTTCTTCATCCCGTAGAACCGCCTACTACGCCTTTAGAGCAAGTGGGCATCGACCTATTGGGCCCGTTTCCGCGATGTTCGAACTACAACCACTGGATAATAGTGTGCGTCGACCACCTTACCAGATACGCCGAAACCACTGCGATACCATCTTCTACAGCTGATGGCGTCACTGCCTTTTCATTACGCTCCGTTGTTCTTCGCCATGGTCCACCTTAAATAATCATCAGTGACCGTGGTCGCCAATTCATTGCGGACGCTGTGGAAGAATTGCTTCGCCTCTGCACTTCACAGTTCAGACATTCGACACCATACCATCCCCAGACGAATGGTCTTGTAGAACGTACCAATCGAACTCTTACTAACATGCTCGCAATGTACGTCGTGTCCAATCACAAAAACTGGGATGAGATCTTACCATTTATCACTTATGCATACAATACAGCGAAGCACGAGACCACGAACTTCACGCCCTTCTACCTGCTCTACGCTCGATCACCACGCAGCTCCCTTGATACAATCCTCCTAATTAAGCTCCATATTGATGAGTCCGGGGCCGAAACATTGTGCCGGGCGGAAGAAGCCCGCCAAATTGCTCGCTTGTGAACACTGGCATCACAAGATCGCTCCAAGCAACGATACTATCAACGCCATGACGCCATTTCATTCCGCAAAGGTGAATTCGAGTGGTTGTGCACCCCACAAAGAAAACCTGGTTTATGTCAGAAGTTTTTACCGCAGTACACAGGCCCCTACGTCATTGTAGATCGCTTGACTTGCTTGACGTACGTTGTGGCACGCTTGACGACACCTTCTCGTCGGTCAAATCGAACGCAGTTGGTGCACGTGGCTCGCCTCAAGAAATTTCATCCCTCCAGTGACATAAACTCGCCCAGCGGGCTTCGTCTGTGAACCGGGGATTCCTACGGTATGAGCAAGGCTGTAGTATGATCCGGGGAGGTAGAAGAGGAAGACGACGTTGTCTGATGCAGCCTGAGGACTCCATCTTTACCGCGACTGCCGAACTTCATCCTCACCCTGTAAATAAATCCACCTATCCATTAATTCAACCGTAAGAATATATTTGCAAGAACGGTTCCAGCGCTGGCCAGTATGGATCCGAGCTCGAGCAGCAAGCGACCTTCATCTCCTTCGTCGGGCGCACACTGCTACGACTCGCACCGCCGCCGATGCGTAGTGCGCCGAAGCCACGGGTCGCCAAGGTTGTTCAGTAGCGCGTTTCTCAGCTCACGGCTGCATCTGCGCAGAGCTGATAGACGAGCGGTCAAGGCGACGGTTAGTTAAGACAAGGTTTATGAACAGCATAGAAATATAGGCGTTACATATTCCGCACTGGGGCCGACACTTTAGTGACTTGAAGAGCGGAAATGTTTTCTGCGTGACGCATACGTCGGCTGCTGGCGACGTGCCGCTTGGCTGTTTTATAGGCCCCGGGTGAATCCTTACGTCACCAAAGTCCAATCAGAAGCGCCGCTCCCGTGATGTCAGATTCCTCCGGTCAGAAACTGCATTGGGTCGCACCCATGGGCGCGTGATGTTACCACGCATTGCGTAAAACACTCCAGACTGGATGGCACCGCTTGCATCATCGGGCTGCTATCGGGTCCGTTGTTTGAGGGAGCTCTCCGTGCGTTGCGTAAGACACACCGGCGCCTCGGGTTAGATGACGTCGTTGAGATGATGGCGTTAGGTGGGCTAGCTCGCTGGCCTTGACACAGATTGCCTTTGCAGAGGCAACACTGTTCGGTCTGGACTCGCAGGCGTAACAGCACCCCCGCCGCCAGAAAATGTGCCAGAAAGACAAGCTGCTTCCACGTGGCTCAAATGTCGGGCGCGCTCGTTCGCCAAGTCCCTTCAGGATCGCTTCCAGGGCCACGGGTAGAATGTAGCTCCAGGCTCAGTTCCGTGAACACATCCCATTCTTGAGTACGGATTTCATCTCCACCGGCTAGTCGCCAAAACTTGTCGACTAGCTTCGCTCGTCTCTACGGACGATTTTTAGTCTTAACACTTGTCGATGGTTCTGCAACTTCTCAAGAACGGCTTGACCAGAGACAACACACGACACAAGCAAGTGCCCTCGGTTACCCGACAGAACACCAGACAAAATATAGTACAACAGATATCTAGCCATGTGTTCATCGGAATTTCGTTCCCTCTACATCAAGAGGCACGTGTGGGACCCAAGACTCTTAAAATGAGAACTCAAATTTTTACATGTACTACAACGCACTGAAGTAAAATACAACATTAGGTTGGCCCCTTTAGATCACTCTGTACGAGAGGGCTCGGCTAAGGCCGTGAAGGACAAAGTTTTACCCCGATTCGCCAGCAAAAGACCGAAAGGTGGAGAAGGTACTAACTAAAACGCACGGCTCAATGCGTCTGTATTAGCGTTTAGCTTTCCTTTTTTGTAGCGAACGTCTAAGTTATGGTGTTGGAGTGTGCTCCACCTCAGTAACCGGCCACATGTTATTTAACCAGGTTGGAGGACAGTGGTCCATTTCGACCATGTGCAATCCTCGAACCGGAGACATAACGGGATAGCTTTTGAATGGCCCACACAAGGCTAGCGCATTCCTTTTCACAGGACTGTATGCGTCTTCTCTGCCGCTCAGTTTTCGACTTAAATACAAAACTGGCCTTTCGTTACTCGCACTGTCTTCCTGGCACAATATAGCTCCCATCACTGGCGTCGCAATTAATGAAAAAGCCATTAGAAAAATCGGGTGTCATGAGAACGGGCTTTTCGCTTAAGGCCAGTTTCAGCTGGCAAAACGCATTCTCTTTTTCGGAGTCCCACACCACTTTAACCGGCTCGGACTTTCAAAGTGCGTCACTTAGAGGGCTGGCAATGCTAGAAGAGTTTGGCACGTAGCGCTGAAAGCATACAGCTAGGCCCAAGAATGCCCTTATCTCAGATTTTGTGGTTGGTCATGGGTAGTCCATGACGGCGACGGCGGCTACCGTAATTTCTGAAGGTCTACGCCGGCCACGCCCCACAACGTGTCCCAGGTAAGACACCTCGCCGCACCCTATAGGTGACATTTTGTAGGTTTCACGGTAAGATCAGTTTCTTTCAACCTCTTCAGCACGACTCGTAAAATGCTTGACATGTTCTTCCCAGCTGTTTGAGAAGATGGTGACATCGTCAAGATACGGCAGAGTGAAATCGGAGAGGCCATTAAGAACGCGGTTCATTAAGCCTGAAAGACAAAAAGGCGCATTTTTCAATCCAAAGCTCAGCTTAAGTGAACGATACACTCCAAATGGAGAAATGAATAAGGCATAGCAGCTAGCGCGCTACGTAAGGGGGACTTGCCAATACCCTCGCACGAGTTCTAACGTGGAAATATAGCTAGACTGTGACACAGTTTCTACCCTCTCCTCTAGGTTTGGTATTGGGTAAGTTTGGTTTCGAGTTATGGCGTGAAGACGCAGATAATCGATGCATGGCCTCGGATCTTTTCCCGGCACTTGAACCAATATTAGAGGGGATGTATAGTCACTCTCGCTCGGTACTATGACTCCCAACACCAGCACTTTATCGATATCCTCTTCATGATCTGCTTTAGCACAGGGGAACATCGATACGCCTTGCTACGGATTGGCTCCTCACAAGTTAGCTCGATATCGTGTTCAATCACCGTCGTGTTTCCGAGACGGTCCGAAAACACGTCTTTGAACTCGGAAACAATCTTCAAGTGTTCCTTCTGGACTTCACTTAACCTAGTCTCTATGTTCAACTGCTCCAAGATTTCCCCTGATACCCTTTTGATTACATCACTAGAGGGCGAAATCCCTCTTCCTCAGAAGCATTCAAAAGCAGATTTACGACCGCTTGACGTTGAACGTATGATTCCATCAAGGTACGTGTGGTAAATTTTGTTCGGCATCCTTCCTGGTTTCACTCGATAATTGGGATCAGAAAGCTTCAATATTGCTTTGGCGGGCCCTTCCCAATGAACCTCAAGCTTGTTCTTTTTGGACAGCTGCAGCAGCATTAACTGACTACCTACTTCAAAGGTGCGCTTTTTCGCCCATTTGTCGTAATATACTCCTTCGACAACACTTGTGCGGCCTTCATGTGGCTTTCCACAAGATATTTCGTTTTCACCAGCATCTGGCGGAGGTCGAGAACATACGTATCTACATTATATACGGTCCCATTCGAATCCCTCCCAGGACTCGCGTAGCATTCGCAATGATGTTCTTAAACTCCTGCCATACACAAGCTCTGCAGGGCTAAAACCAGTGCTCTCATGAGGAGCTGGTCTCGAAGCGAACACAGCTGGAGGAATACACGCTTCCAAGCCACATTTGTGTTCGTAGCAAAGAGCTCTCAGTATCCGTTTCAGGACAAAATGCATACGCTCTACTGGATTATATTGCGGGTGATGGGTCAAACTGTGCACTACTTTTATTCCGCATTTATCCAAAAAGGTAGAGGTAAGACAGCTGGGGAAGACACTACCGTTGTCACATTGGATTTCAGGCGGAAATCCGACGCGTGCAAATATAGATAGCAGTGCATCTACGACATGAGTCGAATTGAGCTCCTTAAGTGGTATCGCTTCTGGAAATTTTGTGGCTACATAGAGGGCTGTCAGGACGTACCGACGACCTTGTCTTGACTCTGGCAATTGCCCGACGATATCAATTACCAGGCGCCGAAAAGGTTCTGTGATAATTGGCACAAGCTTCATGGGTGCCTTCCAGTTGTTCGTGGATTTCCCCGCTCTCTGACAAGTGTCGCATGAGCGTACAAAGTCTCCGACATCCTTCCAGCATTTCGGCCAATGAAAATCAAGGGGAATTCTAGCCTTGGTCTTCTCTATGCCGACATGCCCTGCCCACGCGTTTTCATTCGCCAGTTCCAATAGTTGACGACGATACTTTTGTGGCACCAAAGCTGCTCATACTTGTGACCTTGCACATTTGTGTAGCACCGATGCAGGAGCCCTGTCTTCTCTGAAAAGGAAACATTCTTTTTCTGTGTTCCCAATTTTACGATTCCCAATAGCGCTTTATTCGAGAGGTCCTCGCGCTGCTCTCGAATGAGCGTTTCTCGATTTACTCTCGACAGCTCACTCCAACTTTCAGCTACAGGCGAGAATGCCCGTTTCGCCCAACGGCACCACTTCGGTCGCGCCAGGCGTCAAAAGATATAAATAAAGCAACAAGTAGGTGTTTTTCGAAGCCCCCTATCCCCATAACAAAGCGCCTCAGACATATTTTATCATCACCAGCAGAAACATCAAGTGAATAGCACAGGGTTCG
The DNA here is from genome assembly GCA_013436015.1 of Rhipicephalus annulatus. Taxonomy (NCBI): domain Eukaryota; kingdom Metazoa; phylum Arthropoda; class Arachnida; order Ixodida; family Ixodidae; genus Rhipicephalus; species Rhipicephalus annulatus. The sequence goes on from WOVY01009274.1 coordinate 1,087,945, forward strand.
CATGTTGCCTATACGGACGCTTGGTGGGCTCTTTGCTTATTCGAAAAAGGTATAGTTATGGCGGGGTGGGCACTTAACAACTGGGCTTGCAGTAGGCATTCAATGATACTTTGAAACTGCCAATGTCACGCACACGGTCATGGGTTTTCTTACGACACGTTTGAAGCATGCACCGATAAGCGAAGCAGGCTTGCAGTTGAGAAGCCGATGCACCCGAGACCCGAATACACTATCGCGATCTCTTGAAGGTGAAGATCCAGCGGCCCCCTATTTTTGTGCGTACTTTGTGCTTGAGTTGCACGCTAGAAGTTTTGAGGTACTTGCCTTCGCGTTACATTCAAATTTGTAGCTATCACATTCATTGCTTCGCCCTTGTGGCGAAACTCACTTTTTTGCGTGCTTTTGATACCCCCTTGGCGCGAGGTTCATTATATTCTGTGTTCAAGTTAACAAATTCAGCTGCCATAGCGGTTAAATCACGAGCATATGGCGTTTGTCGCCAGTATTCAGATTCACCGCTATAGAAGTCAATGTGAGTGCATCCACCTCAAACGATGGTGCCAAACACCAACAGACGATGTACAAGCTCTCATATGTCAATTCACATTGAACGCTCAACTACCTCGGTAAATACACGTTTCGCTATCGTGTTACATGATTCCTATATGATGGAGGGATCAGCCATCTTTTTGCATTATAGTTACCTCTTTAAAGTTATAATTAGGCAATGTTTTGCTAGCTACCTAGCTTATCATATTGACAGTTATCATACCATGAATGCAATATTTCGACGTTTCAGAATAAGGGCCACCACTTTTTGTTGAATGCTTTTGCTGGAGTTACTAATTATTAAGTTAATTGAGCATTATTTATTAATTATCCAGCTTGGCGTATTGTGGAAGATATCCGAACATGCTGCGTACGGCTCAGATCAATACCATGGGCCAATTCGATACGCTTAGCACATCTATCTGTTCCTTCTTTACACTATAGGCGCAGTTAGCTGAAACACCCTGAAATATACGGGACAGCAATTTGCCTCATCATATGTACGAGCGGTTCCGCTTCTAAAAGTCTAATGAAAATAGTTCTCCATTATAAACGAAATGATTTAAGATACTACGCTTACAACGACGTTTGCAGCATTTCTTTTTTACTCTGGATTTATACGCGTTCACTACACGGTGCATACAAATTGTGAGCACCTTCTTTCTTCATTATCAGTATTTTTTTTTTCATGCGTTGTCAGCTTGATTGAAAATTTACCGGATTGAAAATTTTACCGTACGTTCCGAAGAAATACGCAGTCATTACACGTACCACTCTATATAAGTAGCAATCGCAGAGACTGCAATAACAATTTGTCGCTGTACATCACAGCTGCAAATGTATCCCATAACGTCTCGTAGATTCGTACATCGTTAATATTCCGCTGCCCGCCGCGGTGGTCTAGTGGCTAAGGTACTCGGCTGCTGACCCGCAGGACGCGGGTTCGAATCCCGGCTGCGGCGGCTGCATTTCCGATGGAGGCGGAAATGTTGTAGGCCCGTGTGCTCAGATTTGGGTGCACGTTAAAGAACCCCAGGTGGTCTAAATTTCCGGAGCCCTCCACTACGGCGTCTCTCATAATCATATAGTGGTTTTGGGACGTTAAACCCCACATATCAATCAATCAATCGTTAATATTCCATGCACACGTCTAGATGTGATCGTATATATATATATATATATGTATATATATATGTATATATATATATATATATATATATATATATATATATATATATATATATATATATATATATATATATATATATATCTATAATACTTCTTTCCTCTCGCTGACGGAATATAATTACGTGCAACTATACAGAGGGAACAGCAGTAGAGGTTGCATCGGGATTCAGCCGTAGTGCAGGCGATTGACGCATTAAATGCTCCACCGTCTTCGTGTTGTAGATGAGATATTGAAAAAAAAAATAGAAATGCTCTTTATCGAAGGGGTCGATCGCGCGTGGTTGTCTTTACGAAAATTTTATTGTTGTTTGTGCTATTGTCGCTCGCGTCTCTCCTTGCTTTGCTGTGCCTTCTGCGGGGCTTCTGCCGCACCGATTCGGGCCGTTGTGGCTGTTTGCGAGCCAGTTTGGCGAGCCGGGGTGAGCGCCCATATAGAGGGGCGTTGCCACCGTGTTTACAGGGCCGGTGGCTGCTGCTCGCAGGCGGGCGCCATCAACCCCTGCATGGCAGCAGCGGGGTTACCCCTTAGCTCCCTCTCCGGGCCCTCCTCTTTTTATCATTGCCGGACCCCAGTCATGAGGTGCGCTCCCGCAGAGTTCGCCAAATGAGCTGGAATTCCGAGAATACCTTCTTCTCCTCTCCTCGCCGAGTATGTAAGAGGGTGAGAAAGAAGTGGACAGTGGCAAATATCTGTTGTGCGGTAATTTTCGCTCTTCACGGCCGCATCGCCTTGATTATGTTCTTTTTTTCTCATTTTGCCGTTGTCTCCTTGCATTTTTGTTTCTCGATTCACCCTGATGTGGCCCGGTTGGAGCTGTTCCGAAATGAGAAGGTTGCCAGAGCAGCTCAGTGAGGGGATGGTTGCTCTGAAAATGAGAGATTGAAAAAGAAATGAAGTGGTTAATTTTTTGTTATGTATTTCCTCGCGTTTACGAAGTTACATTACACGCGCTCTGTCAATGACTACTGTCGGTTCTATTTCATTTCCTCTTATTTACCATCCGCAGTTTAACACTTGTCGAAGACAACGGAGCAAGTTATTGGGAATTAAGGCGAATGAAAAAAAAATGCTTTAACATTTCGATACTTGCATTATTGTATGCTACTCAGTTCACTGTGGCAGACGCCCGCCGCGGGAATAAGACTGTCTCCGTGCCGCTGACCGGGAGGTAACGGATTCGACTACCATCACTTTCAACTTCAAGCTGCTTCTGCTCGGAAGAAAAGCATAACGAATTGCGTACAGAGTGGAAATTCTGTTTACCATACGAGTCCGCGAATTAGAAATGAAAAGCCACCAGGAGGATTATAAACGATCTTACGTGGTTGGAACTCGAAGTGTGAGGTTATTGGTGTTCATAATGCAGCCCTGTATATCGTTTCAGGGGAAAACACTGGCGCTAGCTTCCGAGTGAAGATCATTGTCACAATATGTGTACTTCAGCTGACATTGAAGTCTCATCAGTGGCATCAGTGACCGCAGACGACAAAACTCTATGATGACTGGAAGTGGCCTTATGAGTTAGCGCGAAAACGTCGACAACGCAGCTAGCGGCTAAGAACACAATGTATATAGTGTTGGGACCATTGAAGTCCTTGGATCTCAATTGTTTTGTTAAGCTGCGACATTGCGGCATTTTCGCACCCAAAAGCACGTGCGGAAATGCCGCATGCTTTGGAAGGGGCCAGACCACACGCACGCAGCGTGTCGCCGCCTCAAAAAGTCACGTTGTTGTGCCACAGACATGTTCCTCGTTCGGGAGCACGTCTCACAAGATCTAGCCCTGTTTCGACGAACTGTCTCCCCCCCCCCTCCCAGCGCCGCCTTCTGTGCAGGAGAACCGTGCAGTCCGGGGATAACGTCGTTTACTCCGCCGTACCACTTTGCAGTTCCGGGTATGGCTACGTCTTCCCCTGCGAGCCCGAGAACTGGTCGGAGAGAATGGACAAAAGACGCTATTTAAGGCCGAGCCGGCCCCATGTTAGTAGATTTTGCCCCAGCCGACGTTGTCGTGCTGGCCGGCTCTGTAAACCTACTACAGTAAACGCTCCTTTTGTTGCTGTTTTCCAAACGGATTGCCTCCCTGTTTCACCTTCGGGCTAAGGCTTCATCGAAGTCCGCTCGACGGCTCGCCGCTCTCCGCAACCGCTACCGTCGCGACAGAGCAAAATTCCTAACAGTGGTTGGCAGCTGCGGGATACGCTACCCCTGTCCTCAACGTTTTGCTGCTCTGGGACCCGCTACCCCGATCTCAACGGCTGAAAAGTTGGATCGGATCCCTGCAAACCCGAGGACGACCACCGTGATATCGTTTTGCTGCCCTGGGACCCGCTACGCCGACTTCTACGGCTGGAAAGTTGGAGCGGATCTTGGCAGGCCCGAGGACACCCACGACACCGCTCGACGGCAACGACCAGATGGCCGAAGTCACCCGCTCTAGTTGGGTGAGTGCCTGACGTTCGTCTTTTGTCGTCAGACCCTGTTAGCACAGAGTAGCCAAGTATGTTCTTTTAGATCTTTAGGTGGCTAGTGCTTGGCTGGTTCTCGACTTGCTTCACGTCGAAGAATATAGCTTCTGAGACAAAGCTATTTCAGAAAGGAACGTGCACGAGTTGCGGTACACAATGGAGAAGCTCAGAGTGAGGGACCTTCTCGATGTTTGTGAGCAGCTGGGTGTTTCTGTTGCTAGGACGAGCCGCAAAGGAAATATTCTTGATGTCATGAGAGCGGAAGGAATAACTGAAGAGGAGGTAGAAGAGGCTATGGAGACAATTAAAGAAAAACAGCGGGAGGCTGAGGAGCGTCAAAAACGCGAGGAGGCTGAGGAGCGTCAAAAACGCGAACGCGAGGAGGCTGAGGAGCGTCGAAAACGCGAAGGCGAGGAGACTGAGGAGCGAAAAAGGCGAGAAGAGCGTCAACATGCTCTTAGAATGAAAGAGCTGGAACTTGAGCAACTTCGCATAACATCGGCGCAGTCTAGTTCGCTATCCGTGGCAGACGAAATGCCAAGACAGAAAATCCAAGATTTGATTCTGCCGTTTAGGACGGGTGGAGACATCGCGCTTTTTTAGTGAACTTTGAGCGCACGTGCGAGAAAATTGGGATAAATGAGGGTGTCTGGTCCCAGAAGCTTCTGTCAGTCATTCCGGGAGAGGCCGCGGAAGTAATCGCACGGTTGTCTAAAGAAGACTCTAACGACTACGCTAAGGTCAAAGCGGCCCTCCTTCGTAAGTACCGCTTGTCTGCCGAGGCGTTTCGGCAGCGATTTCGGCAAGCAAAAAGGGGCAGTGAATCATGCACAGAGTTCGTGTACCAGCTTAAGTCTAATTTGAAAGAATGGCTTAGAAGTGCGGATGCTTACGGTAACCACGACAGGGTGATTGATTGTGTGGCTCTCGAGCAATTCTATCGTGTGTTGCCTGAAGATGCCAGACTCTGGCTTCAGGACAGAATGAAGGGAACAGACATTGACAAAGCTGCTGAGCTAGCTGATGAGTATTATACGCGAAGGAATTTTCAGTTGGATCGCGATGATACAAAAGAGAAGAGGGACTCCTCAAGGCGGCTTGCTGCTCAAAATGCAGCACAAAAGATGGCTCCGCCGCGTAACGAATTCAGTCAGGGAGCGACTAACAATGAGAGGGAAAGGAGAAAGCCAGGAGAGGCACCTGAGTCGACAGCAAGTGCGAGGGAACGCGTCGACACCGCTCGACCTTTTGAATCAAAACGACCAATTGTATGCTACAATTGTAAAAAGGAGGGTCATATCTCGTCTAGCTGTAAGCAAAAGTTTGTTTTCGCTGGCATTCGCGAGTCGGACGAGAACTTGAAGTTACTCGAGCCTTACATGCGCGAAATTGTGGTCAACGGAAAGAAATGCCGGGCACTCCGTGATTCAGCTGCGACGATGGACGTAGCACACCCATCTTGCATCTCCCCTGGCGACTATACTGGCGAATGCGCCTGGATCAGACAGGTTGCAGAAGAGCAAAGTGCCTGTTTGCCAATTGCTGCGGTTGTTCTAGAGGGAAGTTTTGGAAAATTGCGCACTGAGGCGGCCGTGAGCCCTAATTTGCCCCAAGATTTTCCGTACCTTTTTTCCAACAAATCAGAGCAGCTCCTTAAAGAAAAGGGCCAGTCATTTTCATCTCCCCTCGCGTGCATGGCACTCACGTGATCACGGTCCCGCGCTCTCGCGGGGAGACTTGAGGTCTCGGTTTCGAACGAGGAGGCGGACGAGCGTGAGGCAACTCCCCAGGGAGACTCGGGCCAAGAGGCGACTAGTGTATCACCGGACATCGAAGACAGTAGGGCTCCGGATACGGTATTGGCTGCCGAACGCGACGAGCCTGTGGAGGTGGATGAAAGCAGAGCGCTTCAGGAGAGCGTTCAGTCGTCCCTGCTTGGTCCAACATCCACTTGTTGGGAAGAGCTCAGTAAAGTAGACAGAAACACACTCGTCACTGCGCAGGCAAGTGATGATACCATTAAGAATCTGCAGCATAACGGGAAAGAAGGAGTAGCCCGAAAGAACATCTCATTCTACACGAAGGCAGGGCTCATGTATCGAAAGTATCGGGACGCTGAGGGTAGAACGTTCGACCAGCTTCTAGTACCAGAGAAGTACCGACGACAGTTTTTAGAACTGGCGCACGGAAATGCCTGGGCGGACCACCTTGGCATCAAGAAAACAAAGGCGAGGCTCGCACAGGATTTCTATTGGCCTGGATGCTGGAAAGATGTAGAAAACTTCGTACGATCGTGCGACACGTGTCAGAGAGTAGGCAAATCTACTGACAAATGGAAGTCCCCGATGAGATTAGTGCCTGTTATCACAGAGCCGTTCCGGAGGCTGGTAATTGATATTGTTGGCCCCCTTCCAGAGTCCCGTTCCGGTTGTCGCTACATTTTAACTGTTTTGTGCGTGGGAACGAAATTTCCCGAAGCTGGTTCCGCTAAGAGAGCTCACCTCTCCCTGCATTGTGGACGCACTTTTGTCCATTTTTGCTCGCGTTGGCTTTCCAGCCGAGATTCAGAGTGACAATGGGAGCGTATTTACCAGTTGTCTCACAACAGCGTTTTTTGAACCATGTGGAATAAAAATAATCCACAGCTCTATAGGACATCCACAGTCTAACCCCGTGGAGAGGATGCATGCTGTACTCAAGCGAGTTCTGAGAGCTTTTTGCTTTGAACATAACAAAGATTGGGAGGCATGCATACCCGCGGCACTGTTCGCCATACGGTCCGCTCCCCACGAGACAACGGGATTCAGTCCCGCCGAGCTTGTCTATGGAAGAAACTTAAGATCTCCATTTCGGCTATTGAGAGACTCGTGGGAAGGATATGAAGAAGACCCACGCGTAGTCAGCTACGTTTTAGATCTGTTGGAAAGACTATCTAAAACCAGAGAGCTAGTTGAGGAAAACATGAAGGCGGCTCAGAGTTTAGCGAACACTTACTACGATAAGTTGTCCCGGAAGCGCACGTTCAACATCGGCGACCAGGTAATGCTGCTACGACAGTGTAAAAAGAACAAAATGGACATGCAGTGGGAAGGGTCAGCTAAAGTAATGTCCAAGCTTTCAGATACAAACTACGAGGTAAAACTGGGCCGAAAGAAAGGTAAGGTTTACCACAGTAACTTAATGAAGCCTTACATCCAGCGCCATGCCGTGGTTAACATGACACTGAATGCGGCGAACGAAGTGGAGACCGACCTTTTAAGTTTTCCACGTGAGAGCGACGCGCCAGCTAACAGGCTCGTACAGCTTATTGCCGAAGAGCAAAGTCTCACGGAGAGTCAGCGTGATGATCTCACGAAAGTAGTTAGAGACTACGCAGACGTGTTTTGCGACAAACCAAGGAAAACCTCTTTGGTAGAGCATGATATTCAGTTATCAAGTGAAGAACCGATCTCTAGCAAGGCTTACCGCGTATCGCCGAGACAAAGAGAGATCATGGAAGCCGAGATCCGCCGCATGTGTGACTTGGGGGTCATCATTCCAGGTGAAAGCGATTACACCTCCCCACTCATACTAGTCGAGGTTCCGGGAAAAGACCCTAGGCCATGCGTGGACTAGCGCCGGCTAAATAAGATCACTTTAGATCAGACGTATCCGATACCTAATATCGAGGAGAGAGTAGAAACCGTGGCAAAATCCACATATATCTCCCTCTTAGATCTGGTACGGGGATACTGGCAGGTCCCGTTGACGGAGCGAGCCTCTCGTTATGCCGCATTCATTTCCCCATTGGGAACATTTCGCCCTTTAATGCTTGCTTTCGGCTTAAAGAATGCTCCCTACTGCTTCTCAAACCTCATGGATCGGGTGTTGCGGGGTTTAGGAGATTTTGCCCTGCCGTATCTCGATGATGTGGCAATATTCTCTGATACGTGGGTCGAGCATGTGACTCACTTGAGGACCGTTCTGGCTCGACTACGTGATGCAGGCCTCACCGCGAGAGCGCAGAAATGCCACTTAGGTTGCGCAAGCGTAAGTTATCTCGGCCACATCGTGGGTCGTGGCCAGCGTAGCCCGTCCGAGCTGAAAGTTGCGGCCGTTTTAGAGTATCGTCGTCCCACCACAAAGTCGGAATTGAGGGCGTTTTTGGGACTGGCGGGGTATTATCAACACTACGTCAAAGGTTACTCAAACCTCGCTAGTCCGCTGACGGACTCTCTCCGCAAAACCGAGCCCACCGTCATTTCGTGGGACACAAGAAAAGAGAATGCTTTCAAGAGTCTCAAGAGCGCTCTCGCAAAACGACCCGTGCTAGCGGCACCGGACTTTTCTCAGAGTTTTATTATTCAGTGTGATGCCAGTGACCGCGGCCTAGGAGCAGTTTTGTGCCAAAAGGACGCTGAAGGGCACGAGCGGCCAGTTTTGTATCTCAGCAGAAAGCTCAGTGTCAGAGAGGAAGCTTACAGCACTTCAGAAAAAGAGTGCGCCTGCCTTGTTTGGGCAATTGGTAAGCTAGCATGTTACGTCTCAGGGTCGAGCTTCATAGTAGAAACTGATCACTGCCCCTTGACTTGGTTGCACAACATGTCGTCTAAAAGCGGTCGGTTACTTAGGTGGAGCCTGACGCTTCAGCACCATAACTTTAGTGTGCGCTATAAGAAAGGGAAGCTGCACACAAATGCAGATGGTCTCAGCAGAGCTTATTGAAGTGCAGCCCAGCTCCCTCATACAAGTTGAGGCACATCCTTCTGGTTTGACGTGTTTCGCAAAATTTTGGCGTCTATTATTTCATTTTGATTTAAACTGTATTAACAATGTCGCAGTGCACTAACAGATGTAATTTTGTTTGAAGTGTACTCTGATATGTTACCAGGAAGCCCAGCCTCTACCATTCTGGTAAAATTGTTCAAAAAAATGCACAGATTTGGTTTTGGGCTGCTTCAGCGGGTTCCGACCCGCTCGTATGGCATTGGGGATGGTTTCTCGTGGCCTTTCTTGGCAGAGGGACTGCGCAGTGTAATCACAGCATTCGTGAGGGCCAGCGTTTTGAGGTCTCTAAGGGATACCTTTCTCGTGCTTTTTAAAACGTGCAATAGTAGAGACTCAATAGATCTCTTTGCTGCCTTGGTCTGGCGCTATGAGAGACGTTCAGAGGGTGCTTGCTTCCACGAAAGTGGTTTGGCTTTGAGTTCAACTCCGTCGTCCCAGTGATTCCCTGCAGGGCTCTGAAGATCACCACGGAGTGGCTACAGCCTCAACGGTCAACCAGCATTCCTCCTTCCGAGCCGCGCTGACGGCTCAAAACTCCGGATGCATTGTCTGGCGGCGGGGGTGCTGTTGTTCCACAGACATGTTCCTCGTTCGGGAGCACGTCTCACAAGATCTAGCCCTGTTTCGACGAACTGTCTCCCCCCCCCCCTCCCAGCGCCGCCTTCTGTGCAGGAGAACCCTGCAGTCCGGGGATAACATCGTTTCCTCCGCCGAACCACTTTGCAGTTCCGGGTATGGCTACGTCTCCCCCTCCGAGCCCGAGAACTGGTCGGAGAGAATGGACAAAAGACGCTATTTAAGGCTGAGCCGGCCCCATGTTAGTGGATTTTGCCCCAGCCGACGTTGTCGTGCTGGCCGGCTCTGTAAACCTACTACAGTAAACGCTCCTTTTGTTGCTGTTTTCCAAACGGATTGCCTCCCTGTTTCACCTTCGGGCTAAGGCTTCATCGAAGTCCGCTCGACAGCTCGCCGCTCTCCGCAACCGCTACCGTCGCGACAGAGCAAAATTCCTAACAACGTACTGACGCAAAGCAACTCGTGCGTTCATGTGTCAGGCCTTTATACACACGCTGGCTTAGAAGCGGCAAGAACGACTATTTCAACGCGGCGCATTTCTTCTCATCTTGCCAGGCACATTGTGTTTAGCTCCTGCTCAGCCTCTTTGGGGGAACTTTAAACGAAAGCGTGTGTGATGGAAGAGAAGTTCGTCGGGCAAGTTGGTGGTGGAAGCGACAAGAACGAACGAGAGTGACAGAGAAAGCGCCGTGCACGATAGCGGTATTTGAACCCAGGATCAATATAGTGGCATGCCATAACCATTATACAACGGAACAGCGCAGTAGAATTGAGATGAGTACGCCGCCGTGGTGTAGCGGTTACGCGGCTGCTGACCCGTAGGTTGCGGGTTCGATCCCTTGGCCGTGGCGGTCGCATCTCGATAGAGACGAAATGCTAGAGGCCCGTCCACTGGTCGATGTCAGTGCACATTAATGAACACCACATGGTCAAACTTTCCGGAGCACTCCTCTACGGCGTGCCTAATAATCATGTAGCAGTATAGGGACGTAAAACCCCATATAAAAAAGAGACCCACAACTGGCCTGAACGGGTGATGGGATTCCGGTGGAAACGAAAAGAGCGTGAATTGTGGTGACAGGTGACAGCATACTTATGGCGATCTGAGTATAGAATTTATATTTGTAAATCGCGTTCAAAAGTAACCGAAACAAGCATGTCGCCCCCATAGCGCAAGATACGTGAACCACAAATATGAAGTCCTAATAACTTTGCTGGGATTATTCAAAGCGCACTGGAATAAGACCTTAAATTTTGAATATGTTATTGTTTAATTTAGTTTGTTTCTAAGTGGCTTAGAAGGCAAACGAAGTAGAGCATGAAAAGTGGCGCTGCATGCTTCTGTGGCCTATGCTGGGAAACGGGTGCAGTTGCGTATGCGCGCGGCCGCGCGCTGTTTACAGAGTATACCTCGAGTTCCGTCGCGTCATGCGCATTGGTAGAAGCGCACGAGCTTATGAATGCGATCACTGCGGCACACGAAATGCCGTCGACTTACTCCTATGTGGAAAATTGCTAGCACTTCGTGCGTGCTGCTGCTGCCGGTGATGCTGGTGGTTCCTGGGTGTCCGTCGGATTCCTCGCTACCGCTCCCGTCCGTCCAAGCATGTTGCTCTGGCACGCGCTACTTGACAGGGTTTCAGAGTTTGCCCAAGGTCGATATAAATAGGTCACGAAAGTCGGAACGAAAAGTGGTCTGAAACTTATTGCGACAGCCATCGACAGCTGCGTGACGATTGAAGCGCGACAAGGTGAGGAGGGGGAGAAAGAGCGAAAACATAAAAAAATTAAACGTTTATTTTCAATAGTTTTAACTTTATTTGTTACTAAAATTAGTAGATCCATTTAATAAGGCTTTGGTTTTGGGTATGTGGTTGAGCACCTTTTTTTTGTTTTTGTTTCAGAAACAGCGGGCACATGCAGCCAGTCTGGTCACATAGGCCAACGGATTTGGGGACGTATCTGCAGCATCCAGGCAATATGCTATCAGAGCTTGTGTTTAGTTCGGCGCATTACCAGGCCAACGAAGCATCGCTCATTTTCCCATGGTGGTTTCGTGCGTAGCATCAGAAGCTTACTTGTTTTATATGCGCATTCCATAGCTCAACGATAGCTCAGAGAATGGGCAGATAGCCGCTCCTGTGATTGCCGACAGTTTTCGCTGGCGCACGGCCGGCAAGCTGTCGCCTTTGGTGACTGTGAACGCGACAGGATAAGCAGCAAGACGCTGTACTCTACGGCTGCTAAAGCTATATTTTCAAAACTGCTGTCTCGCTGCAGTGGTTTTCAAGGTTTGGGTAACGCGAGTTTTCGAACTATTATGCTATTGTGCTCGTGAACATTTGTCTCACAATTGTTTCTGTGAACTTTCTCGAGCATACTTCAAGTACATCACTTGCCTAATAAAACAACTTTGCTTCCTCAATCTTTGTTATTTTTGTTTCTTTTTTCTCGCATGCACATCATCATCATCATCGGCCTGACTACGTCCACTGCAGGACAAAGGCCTCTCCCATGTTCCGCCAGTTAACGCGGTCCTGTGCTTGCTGCTGCCAATTTATACCCGCAAACTTCTTAATCTCATCTGCCCACCTAACCGTCCGTCTCCCCCTAACCCTCTTCTCTTCTCTGATAATCCAGTTAGTTACCCTTATTGACCAGCGGTTATCCTGTCTACGCGCTACATGCCCGGCCCATGTCCATTTCCTCTTCTTTATTTCAACTATGATATCCTTAACCCCCGTTTGTCCCCTAATCCACTCTGCTCTCTTCTTGTCTCTTAAGGTTACACCTACCATTTTTCTTTCCAGTGCTCGCTGCGTCGTCCTCAATTTAAGCTGAACCCTCTTTGTAAGTCTCCAGGTTTCTGCTCCGTAGCTAAGTACCGGCAAGATACAGCTGTTATATACCTATCTCTTGAGGGATAGTGGCAATCTACCTGTCATAATTTGAGAGTGCTTGCCGAATGTGCTCCACCCCATTCTTATTCTTCTAGTTACTTCAATCTCGTGGTTAAGCTCTGCGGTTATTACCTGCTCTAAGTAGACAGTCTTTTACAACTTCTAGTGCACTATTACCTATCTCGAAGCGCGGCTCCTTTCCGAGGTTGTTGTACATTACTTTCGTTTTCTGCAGATTAATTTTAAGACCCACCTTTCTGTTCTCCTTGTCTAACTCCGTAATCATGAGTTGCAATTCGTCCCCTGAGTTATTCAGCAATGCAATGTCATCGGCGAAGCGCAGGTTACTAAGGTATTCTCCATTAACTCTTATCCCTAACTGTTCCCATTCTAGGCTTCTGAAAACCTCCTGTAAGCACGCGGTAAATAGCGCATGTACTTAGTGAGACGCAATTAAGGTGCAATAACATCGCGTAATAATAAATGCACGTAGCAGGTCAGCAATTAGGAAAATTTGAATTTCGCGCTATGTAGGGTAAAAGCGCAACTTCGCTATCACTTCCGGCTGTGACGTCATACTTTTTTTATTTTTTGTTGCTAGTTGTCCCCTCCTCACGTAGATGGCGATGGTGGCAAGAAGCAGCTGACTACTAGATCCATGAGCTTCAATGGAAGTTACGCTACCTGTTTACATATACCTTGGTGTGCGCTCGCATGCGAGCCGAAATTCGTTGCTCTAACTCACTCAAGTTGTCAAGCGAGGACACATCGAAGCCATCCAACTACAACCGCACGTGAACTACTATGCGTGAATTGTCGATCACGTGTAAACACGTTGTTTCGTTTTCGAAGACTTGGCTGAGCTCGACTTAGTCGAAAGTCGAAAAAACGACCTGTGCATGGTCAAACGTGCTTGCATAAGTAGCCCCAGAAAGTGTTGTAACTATTGTAAAACAATCTAACACGCTAAAAAGCAGTGGTCGTGGGACTGCAGGCTTGACAAACACAGCATTACGTGTTTGTACTTAGGGCTTCACTTTTCGTCGCTGCTGGGGTCACACTGGTGTATAATCGCTATCACAATCACATCAACTGCTTGCAGCATGTCTCCTTAAGACTGCATAACTACAGCAAATCGTAAGAACTTGGTATAGATCCCGCGTACAGTGGGAATCGATGATATGCGAAGCACGAATTACGAAGGTTGAATTGTCAGAATAAAATCAGCACAACGTTACGAGGCGGGCGTAAATTATGCCTTACTTGACTTCCATGTAATGTGTATCATGTTCGTGCCTGGCATTTGTTCTCGTCGTCCATGCACGTCACGTAATACCGAATTTGGCATATGTGAAGCTAGCGAAACGGCCACAAGCGCATCATAAGCGTGGCATGTAGTTAGGTTCCTACATGACACGCATATCATTATTATCACGTTTGCACCAGTCATATATCTTCATCCTTGCCTCGCCGCGGTGGTCTAGTGGCTAAGGTTCTCGGCTGCTGACCCGCAGGTCGCGGGTTCGAATCCCGGCTGCAGCGGCCGCATTTTCGATGGAGGCGAAAATGCTATAGGCCCGTGTACTCTGATTTGGGTGAACGTTAAAGAACCCCAGGTGGTCTAAATTTCCGGAGCCCTCCACTACGGTGTCTCTCATAATCATAAGGTGGTTTTGGAACGTTAAACCCCACATATCAATCACATCTTCGTCATCCATTCACGCCACTCTATACCGAATTTCGTATAATGAAGCTAGCGATAGTCCAGAGATGTGCAGGGGCTGCAATTTCGCGGCCGTGCCCGATGCTCGCCGTAGGCGGGCCAGCCCGGTCCGATCTTGTATAGAGGACGGGCCACTCAGGTCCGGCCCGACCTGGCCCGACTCGATGAACGACGCAATAAAGCACATGGCAACAAAAAATGAAAATGCATTTATTAAGAAAAACAAAACGGGCCGTTCATCCCTGTAGCTTCTTCTTTTTTCCTATTGTTGATAAAAGTAGAGACCTGAGTGCAAGACCATTCCCAAGCTATCATGAAGAAACAAAAGGTTGTCCATCGATTCGGGCTTCAATCGAGTGCGTCGTTCCTGCATTCTCAAAAACTCGGGAATTTCTGATTCGGAGCACGCGCTTAGTGAGTCAGGCGCAAGTATACTCGCTAACTTCATCCCGGTTATGCGAGCCGTCGTCAATGTCGCACCATTCGCGGAATGTTTCCACGCGCTGAATTTTCGCAGGACGCTCCGCGCTCCATGGTGTTTAAAATGGGAATGCTTCCATCAACTGCTTTGCGTAAGCGTGCACCTCCTCACGCTCTTCTGGAGAAAGCATGCACAGGTGTCTGAACTGCGGCCAGAGAAATGTGGCGACTTTATGATACTCGGCCAATTTCACCTTGGTGCACAAAAAATTCCGCGCGCGTAGTTGAATACGGCATTTCCGTTGTTCTTGCTGAATGTTCGTGTGGCCTATCAAGGCTTCTTGCAATTTTCGCCACGTGCAGTAGTGCAAGTTGGAGCGTTAGACAGCTGCCGACTTCTAGTGCTTGTGTAGCTACTTCAAATGGCTTCAGGAAAGTGATAAAATTCCTTCTCACATTCTTGTCAATTGGTTCTGTGGCAGCAGGATTCATTGTTTCCAGCAGAGCTTCTACATTTTCAAACTGGTGGAACACAGATCTGAGCATCCCAAGTTTCGAGTTCCATCGTGTTGCAACCTCTTATATTAAGCCACTGCTGAGCTGACTGGCTAATCTACTTTGTTTGAGAAATTTCACCAGTCATTTGACGCTCTGCGAGTTCTCATGGATCGAAGTGGCCTCTTCTGCAATGAATTCCGCAGCAGAAGTGTTGCGGAGGGCTGTGTCTAGCAAACGGGTGGAACAGTTCAATCTGTCATAGGGCTGCAAAACACATATAATGTTCGCACCCTGATCTGCAACAAATATCGCCTTGGCTAAAGCGTCGCTAAAAACACCAAGTTTGGCGAACCGACTTAACTGCTCTTTCTGGACGTTCTCGCCACTTTTCTTCTCGTTTGGGAAGTCGCATGTGAAGAGCACGGGCAAGTGCAGCTTCCATTTGTGGTCGATGTAATGTGCAGTATATAATGTAAGAATTTTTTCCGTAATCGCCCGTACACATGTCTGTCTTGATAGCGCATCGGCTCTCGTTTATGGCTGACAGAGAGAGAGAGAGAGATAAAGATGCAAGGAAAGGCAGGGAGGTTAACCAGACGCACATCCGGTTTGCTACCCTGCACTGGGGAAGGGATAAAGGGGAGAAAATAGGTTGCAGAAAGATGAGAAGGTACACACAATCACGAGCGCACTCGGGGAGCACACACAGTCTACAGGCGGTCGCTCAGGTTTGTTGACTTGAGGTAAAGTAGTAGTGCTTTTGTTGCTTTCTGCGCAACTGAGGCAGATGCCCAAGGTCCTAGTATCTTCTGCACACAAAATGGTCCGGGGTCAAGCCGATTCAAAACCATCCGGAGCTGGCATCGCTGTGTGTTGTAGCAAGCGCAACTGCACAGGACGTGTTCGATGGTCTCTTCAGCTCCGCAGTAGTCGCATGTAGGAGTGTCTGCCATACCAATGCGAAAGGAGTACACCATTGTAAATGCAACACCCAACCAAAGGCGGCATAACAGTGTCGCATCGGAGCGGGAAAATTGTGATGGTAGCTTTAGCTTGAGCGAAGGATCCAGTTCATAAAATTGACACCTTTGGAAGCTGGTAGACGACCAGAACGTGCGTGTGAGATCTCGAGCCAGCAGGTAAAGTTGTCTTGCTGCATCATTCCTTGATAGAGGAATCGGGACTACACGGGTTTCTTCATGGGCTGAGCGGGCTGAATCATCGGCTAATTGATTTCCGGTAATACCGATATGTCCAGGCAGCCATTGATATATATTATCATGCCCTCGTGCAAGAGCTTCATGATGGCAATGTCTTATTTCTTGTACCAGTTGGTCATGACTCCTCCTACGCATGGAAGACTACAAACTCTGAAGCGCTGCCTTCGAATCACAGAATATGACCCATTTTCCTGGACGTTCTTGAACGAGATATTGTAAAGCAGCCCTTATAGCAGCAAGCTCTGATGCCGTAGATGTAGTCATATGCGACAACTTAAACTTGATTGTAATTTCTGCAGCCGGAATTACAGCGGCACCTGATGAGCTGCTGGATGAGACGGACCCATCAGTGTGTATCTGCGTTCGGTCTAAGTACAACTCATGTAATAATAGCAGTGTTGCTTGCTTCAATGCTACTCTAGAGTGACTGCTTTTCTTTTTGATTCCCGGAATTTCTAGACGTACTTGCGGCTGGTCGAGGCACCACAAAGGACAAGCCGTTCTCGCAGCTGGCGTATATCCTGATGGAATGCTGTTTAGGTGCTTGGCTATGACGTCTGAAAACGTAGCACGTGGTCTTCCGGAAGGTAGAAGGGCCAAGTGGTGGCCGGGTACACGGCTAGCATGTCGAATGTGCGCTCTGAGGCAATCCACAACTATATATGTCCTGACCGGATGGTCTTTGGCAAGCATGATTGTGGCATAAGTAGAAGCGCATCGGGGCAGTCCTAGGCAGAATTTCAGGTATGAGCTGGCACCTGACATTAGCGGCTAGTTCTTCAATATTTCTCGCAAGTGTTGTACGATGAGGGAATAGGTTTGCTGAAGGTCCATGACGGGCTCCATGCAATGCTCATTAGTTCTTCAGCCAGCTTAGCAAAACCTTTGCCACTAACGATGTCGTAAGGTCGTAAATTCTGAGCGCAAAACCGTGCTATGCAGTGTGACGAACTTTTTTTTACATTTGGTAGAACAAGCCACACGTATCCATCAGATGCGAGTGTTTTCGCGGTCCACCACGAGATCGAATTTGTCCCATACGGCACTGTCGACATCGGAATTTCGCAGCCCCTTACAGGGACCCCCTTCCACGGCGGCTCTCAAGTCTCCAGCGCTACGCGTCCCCATTGTAGACACCGTACACGGAACGCACAAACAGTTGAAGATGATTCAGAGCTCAGGTTTTATTTAAAAAGAATCACTTCTTCGTCGCTCACCAGTGTTGCAAAGTATTTTCTAGGCGTGAAACGAATTTATCGGCAGCTGTGTCATCTTAAAGTTTTAACAGAAATATTAAGTTACGTTTTCTTACAGGCAGCTATGCAGAACACGAATGAACAAAAAACAAAGTACGTGCTTCATGTCCACGATATGAGGCAGGTGATTCGGGTTCATATCGTGGTGGTGGTACGTGACACCCCAAAAATTATTAATACATTGTACATGACTCCAGATAAGTGCCCTGCTCCCCTCATTTATCTTTTATTTCCAGTATGTATACGTTAAATAACAAAAAATTACGAAACGTTTGCCTGTTCTTTTGCTCTTAATACAAACCTCTGCTGTTTCCTCAGCCCTATAGTTTTAAAAGCCGTGAATTTGAAATGACAGAACAAATATTTTTTTTCTTTCACAACAAGTTCACTTCTCTCCACAGAAAGCACACATATGAAGAACGGGGATTCCTGCACATCATCCAAATTTTGGCATGATTCGGGCTTTTCATCAATCCCGAGCCCGGCCCAATAATTCTACAAGGAAGCCTGAGCCCAGCCCGTGGGCTGGGTCGGGTTCGGGCTTTTGGGCTACCCGAAGCCCATGCACATCTCTAAGCGATACGACCGCGAGTGCATCATGAGCGTGGCATGTAGTCATGTTCTTACATGACACGCATGTGATGATTATCATGTTTGCGTCAGTCATATACCGTCATCATCCACTGAGGTCATGTAATTCCAAATTTGGTGTATGTGAAGCCAGCGAAGTGATCATGAGTGCATCGTGAGCCTGGCATGTGGCCATGTTCTTACATGGCACGCATGTCATGATTTCGAAGTGAGGGCCTGTCACTTATGTTCGTCATGTAGTCATGCCATACCATACCAGTTTTGTGATATGTCATGTGAACGAAACCACTGCAGGAGCAGCAACATCATGATATGTAAATCATGGCATTCATGACATACATGTCATGATTTTCTTGTTATGACTAGTTATTTATGCTCTTCATACAGTCATGTTATGCCATACCAAGTTTGGTATCAATACCATAATCGAAACGGCCAGGAGAGCTAAAAGTCGTAGGCGGCTAGATAGATAGATAGATAGATAGATAGATAGATAGATAGATAGATAGATAGATAGATAGATAGATAGATAGATAGATAGATAACTCACATCTGATGACAGATAGACACGGTCAAACTTGCCGAAGGTCGCTAAGAAATGCTTCGCATTCAAAAATTCTGGTTATAAATGCTCTATACGGTGTTTTCCGCGTTACCATTCCGTGATTATAAGCTCTGACCGGTAAGCTTTCCATTGCACTAAAGAGAACGGGTGCCATAAATATTGGTTTTAATACTCATTGCTGATTGAGATGAGGAACGGAAGCTCACTTCGGCAGCCTATGAGAGAGCCAACGAGCGTCGTACACGGGAAATGAGGAGGAGGGTTAAATAAAGGCGAGAGCCAAGAAAACGACAAATCACTGGCACATTTCAATAGCGAGCGGTTACGCGTCCTCGCCTCGCGTGGCAGCTGTTGGCGCGTTTTTTCAAAACACGTTTAGCAGCAACGATTTTCTATAGGTAAAGTCGTCCGGTCTTTTTCTCTGACGGCATCCAACGCACTAAGACAACTGTGACGCGTACTGCATGCGCCACCTTTGGCTAAGCTTACTCCGGCCGTGGCTGCCTGCATGCGTGATTGGCGCTGAACAGAACGGGCAGTCTTCGTCGGCATGCAGCAATATAAGAGTTGTCGTGCTACATAGCGTCGCCATTTAGCTGTAACCGAAACCCGCACTATCACTCGCCTTAACACGGGTATAAGAAAAAATAACTATAGGAAGGAAAAGTGCGCGACCCTGTTGAAACCGAACGAGTCAGCACGTGATCGTCGCGTTAATGTCCGGGTTTTAGTGTTCTCGCAGTGCTGGCATAGCCACGGGAGGGCAACGGGAAAATCACGCGTGCATTAAAGAACCTGCAACGAAACGATTTACACCGATACGCTTCATACCTTCTTTTCTCGTTCTTCTCTCTGTCTCAGAGGCCGTCTCTCTACCTGAAAAAGCGGAGGGACTGGCTTCGCTGAGAGCTCGCTAGACAAGCCTGGCTGCGTGATGTGCCCTGCTAGCATATTTCTTTCACACATTTTCAACGTACTTATAGATGAACGTATGCGAAGAGCGTTCCCCACTGTAGCGAGGGTGAGGTGACCTGTGGGCAACCAAGCCCTCGGTATCTGTGATGTCATTCGCTACGAATGACATTGTATGTTAATGTCATTTTTTTGCTGCTACACGGTCAAAGTGAATGAAATTCACACCTAATGGCATTCTCCCGTTGAATGTGTTCAGAGAACTCGCCGTACTAATTTGTACTCTCGTGAACAGGCGATTGACAGGAGATTACAAAACCGACGACTTAAAGCAAGTGTAAACGATGCTTAGATTTTTACTTACAGATTTTGTTAACTTTTCGCAAACTTTTTAGCGTACAACGCGATAGTGGAAGCAATTTGTGCAGCTATATATGTATATATATATATATATATATATATATATATATATTTTCTCAGGCTCCCACTTGACGTCATATAGCACCCGCTGTCAGCCATGTTTACGCACGCTCGCTGTTATTTTGGCGCACACACGCACGCACTTGTTGGACTCCAGTGTAGTGAGAGCGTTTTGAAGCCGATTTTCCTTTCTTGGGAAGCACCGTAATCGCCGATGAAGTCGAAGCCCAAGCAGCAGCCAATGAAAACGAATTGGCGTGTAGGTGCAGCGTCAAATCCCCCGCCGCCTGTGATCTTTTAGGAGGGAAGTTCCCTATGTCTAGGAAAGTCCATCTCTCCGGCATAGCCAGCACAGCATATCCATTCCACAGACAGACAGGCAGACAGAGGCACGCTTCGCCCCACTCAATCATTCAATCCGTGGATGTGCTGTGATTTTTTTTTTCAATAGCAAACTTGTGGTAGGTAATGATGCTTCATTCGAAGTTCGTTTGCACTAGCGCATCAACATTAAACCGGTTTTGCGGCAAAACCGGTTATCCGGTTATTGGATTAATCGATTATACGATTTCGAAAACCGGCTTGACCGGATATTTGGTTGGTTATTCGGTTAACAATACCGTTATATTCGGATAGTCGAATAACAGGATTTTCATTTTGTAATGCTAGGATAAATATTAGTTTTTTCTTGGATTTTCGTATTTGTAGGAAACTTTGCAACAATTTGTACAAGTTTGATATGTGCTTTTATTGACCTTCTCACATTGTTCATTCGTCTTAATGTGGGGATATTACGTGAGTCACTATAGTGATAATGCCTCTTGAAAGGTAGCTAGTGATTACCCATACACAAAAAAGTTCCGTCAGTTATGAATATCCGCAGGGTGTGAAAGTGCATGCACAGTTAAGAAACGGGAAGTCTTTGCAAGGGCCATTAGTGATTACGTCAGTAATGAATTAACGAGCTGCGCATGGTGTGTCGGTGCGCATTCAATAGCACTTAAGTTTCGAAAAAGCTCTTAGCGACACGAAATACTCGTTTCAGAGTATTCGAATAACCGGGTGTGCGTTCATTCAAATCGGATAAGCAGAATTCCTGTTTTTCTGAATCCGAATAACCAGATAACTGGCTTTCAAGGCCGGATTCGCTTTTGTACGGTTTAACCGGATAACCACTTCGGCGGATACTTGCAAGCCGTAGTTTGCACTGATCATCGTGGTCATGAATTCATGAACGCTGTTGTGGTTCCAAGTATTGACGACTGCAAGTTGTGAGTGGCTTTAAGCTAGCCTCGCTTTCGAAATACACGAGCTTTTTTTTTCCCCACTGATGCTATTTTATGACGTCGCAGTATATTTTCAACCAGCTGGACAATGATGTATATAAATTAACTGCGCAATCTGCAACTTTTTGGTATCATAGCGGCCTGCCGATAAACATTGACGTCAATTGCAAATTTCATTTCACATGGCCGTGTAGACTGGAAATGCAAGATCGCAATGACATTCGCTATTAAAGTCATTCGCTGCAAAAGACATTGCACGTGCCGCGTGACAGGGGTATGATTAGGTCTAAGGCCATGAATACCTGAAATAAATATTTTCTTTTTTTTTTGCTAAGAACAAGAAAACATGTCAATTCATAGCCTAATTTAATTATTTATTTCGTTTTACGTGCCATTACGACGATGTGATTATGAAGCCCGCCGTGGCTGGGAATTGATCCCGCGTCCACGAGATTAACAGCGAGCGCGACATGCTGCTGACTCCATCTGATACCACGGCGGGTATGGATATAGCTTGTAGCGTTTTGTCACCACTTTGCATGCTATTTTGTTTCTGTTCTTTGCCTTTACTTTTCCGCCACCGAATTCCCCTATCGCGGGCGCATACACCTTTGACGTGCTGTCCCTAAAACTCGGTGCGTCAGTGGGCTAGAGTGCCCGAGGGAATCCTGTGGTAGATATCACCACGTTCAACAAGACAAGTGGCGCCATCTTCCTATATCTCTCTCACAGTGAGTACACGCTTATTTCTTACTGTATCTCCCTTCATTGCAAACTGTCCCATGGCAACCCGACCTTGCTTCGAACAGAAACACTTCTCTATCAATTATATCATAAAATGGTTTTCTCCTGATTTTGTCTTCAACCTTCCGATTGTTACTAAGTCTTTTCCCCCTCGCGGATATCCAATATGTTTTTGCTGCGTTTATTTATTTATTTGGTTATTAATTAAATATTTTCTTAAATTCTACTACTTGCAGCACCGAAAGGGCATTTTCGTTGCAATATCGCTCACTCTACTGACCGTTTACTTGCTAATAAGCTACCGAGTTTTTTTTTTGTTAGTAACTAGCAATACTCCAAACAAAGCCTTGTCGACAGTGTCGCCACGATCTTCGGTGTTATGTCAAAGTGCAATAAGTGC
This sequence comes from Rhipicephalus annulatus, assembly GCA_013436015.1. Classification (NCBI taxonomy): domain Eukaryota; kingdom Metazoa; phylum Arthropoda; class Arachnida; order Ixodida; family Ixodidae; genus Rhipicephalus; species Rhipicephalus annulatus. The sequence continues at coordinate 1,110,429 of WOVY01009274.1, forward strand.
GTTTTTGTGCTGGTGAGATGATGAGCGAACAGGCCGAAGTAGGGGGGAAAGCTTATGTGGCAGACAAAAGGCGTAGAGAAGTGCTAGCAGGAGATGCGTGTATCGCCTCCCCTATTATGTAGTCAGCATATAGCCTTGAACGATCGGGCTGCGGTGAACTTCGTAGACGGATGAATGGATGTTAGGGGCCTCTCATTTAAGTAGTGTTGGCGGATATATAGTGTCACCAAGCCTTTATTAGGAATGTCAAGCTTCGCACAAGTTAGTTATGCATAGTAGTAAGGAAACAGCGCCACTTCATTATTAGTGTCTTTATCTGCTCTCTATAGTTTGTACTGACCGGTCGGAAGAGGTAGAAAGAAAGAGAAAGAAATAGGAAGGAGGTAGAGAGAAAGAAATAAAAACAAAAAGATTAACAAGGCAGGGAGAAGAGAGAAACAGAGCACGAGAGAAGGAAAATTTGCAACACTTAGCGAAACAGCAGAAGCCAGGACTGCATTGGTGCCCATCAGTTCCACTGTCTATTTGGCATTGCCCATTTAGGGCAGCGCTAACTTTTTCAACTATTTAAGCACATAAATGTTTTAGCTGCCCACCTCTTTTCATCAATTCCTCTCTTAGTCATCTTTCGAAGCAGATTTCGCATAAGATCTCGCGCGTTTCGAAGGATGCTCAACCCATGTCTTCCTGAGCCGCGTCATTTGTGTTTCTTTCCACAAGCGCCGAGTGCCATCCTCCCAGCTGCCCCATGGTTTATCTCGATTCTCGACTGCACTTCGGATTTCATGCGCAACACAGTTGGCCAATGTTAGCCCTGGACCCATTACTCCTTTGCAGATCGCTCTTGCCTTCACGTTCACTGTATCAGCGTTTCTCTTGTGCTTCGTTTTGCCATCCCCTTATGTTTTAAAGGGGCCCTGCAACACTTTATTGAATAACGATCGCATGGCTTCATTAGAGAAGTTTATTGCCTCACGAATCCAACACCACAAAGTTTTAGAATCTGTGAAGTATACCAGCGGAGTTACAGATATTTGTCGCACGCTGTCATCGTTTTCTCTCTTCTCTCGTCCCGAAGAGCACGCTGGAAGCTAAGGAGGTCAGAATGGCACGGGAGAAAAAAGTTGCGCCACGCTCGTGTCATTACCTTGAGTACTTTTTTTTTTCGTTTGATTTCTTCGAACAAGCGGCTTACTTTCTGGTATAACGCGAGTGCGTGTGTGGGCACGTGGCGGCCTCCTGCAGCAGTCGCAGTGACTATGCAGATGCAATGTTCGAATCAGCCAATGACCAGCAGTTGCAGTATATGGCACGATCATTTGAGTAACGACATCATTTGTAGAAAGGAGTTGGGTATACTTGTAGCGTACTTTGATAGCTGCCATTTCCAGGCCACGTGCTGGCGCTTGTCTCGCGTGTGTCCAGAAGCATAGACCGATCGGCAGTGTTTTCTCATCATGCTGAAAAAGTGTTGCGTGGCCCCTTTGATTGCGGAGAAGTCTAAGGGACCGCCCTGTCATCGTCACGGTGGTCCCACGTTTGATGCACATTAGACAAACTGCACGTTCGGAACGCCAGTTGGCCGTGAAAGGAAGCGTCACCGAAGCGCTGATTCGTCTGTCGAACCAGCAAAGGCACAGCGAAGCTCCAGCGTCGGGAGTATTGGACAGGGAGATCCACGGAAGGGAGACGCAGAGGATAAACGCCAGCGCGGGAGCACCGCAGTCGGAACAGCGAGTGATAGAACAACAGTAGAAAGTAGACCACACAGCAGAAACGGCGTTATCTCAAAACAAAGAAGATAATCACAACAAAAGAACAAAGAATAGTTTAAAGTATCACGTAATCACACGAAAATAATAAATACAAGAAAATTACTCAAATGAACCAAAGAGAGGAGTTAACACAATCTACATACAAGAGACACCATATCAACACAGTCAATGCTGTGCAGTTAGAGTAGCTTTCAATTGGATCGGAACTGGCTTGGAAGTTACAAGGGTTTTCGCTATGCCGCTTCGCCTCGACAGAAATTGAACCGCCAAGCGTTATGCTCTTCCTCTTTTTTTCTTTCCTCATCTGTTACGCCCCCGGAAATCGTGCGCCAATTTTACCGTCGTTGGATGCAGTAACTTGATGTGGGAGAGAACGAGTACAGAAAAAGAAAGAAAAATAAATAAGGAAGAAAGAGAAAGAAATTCGACGCGGGATTCGAAGCCGCGTACCGGGCATACTGCTCGAAGGCAAGCGTCGTGACCAGTCTACAGCCACGCTAGCAGAGCATGACATAGCCTTGTATAGTATAGTATAGAAAGGTGGTGGCAAAGGGAAGTGAGGGTTAGGAGGAGGAAAGAAGGATGTGAGAGAGTAAAATATAGCATATAAATAAAGGAAACAAAATATAGAAATAAAGACAGATACAAATAGACAGAAATAGATAGAAAGAGAAAGACAGAGAAACGGAGGAAGAAAAAAAGAGAGAGACAGATAGGAAGAAGCACAATCAAACCAGATTTAGCGATCGTTAACTAAAATCTTAAAGGATCACGCCTCCACTACACATATATCCGCGAGGAGTAGAACATCTCCTAGACTGACCGCGCCGCCAACTAAACCAATGTTCTAGTAACGTTGAACTAAACAACTGCATTTGCGTATAATAATCCCGAAAGTCGGTGCGCCTGCTATAGTTTACATAAAAGGTGACAACCTATTTTTTTCATCTCAAGCTTTCTCCTCTCTCAAGTTTACCTGTCTCATGCTGTCAAAAGCCCTGTTCTTGCAAGTAACCTGCTGTGGTTCAAAAATCGATCTAGCCCGTCACTTCATGCATGTAAGTATTATCTCGGTGCTCAAAGCTTTGGGGGTGCCTGTAACCAGCAAGCCGGCTTGCAAATAGATCAACGCAAGCATTATACAATTATTGGACTCCATGGCTTGGGTGCTGCCTTCGTATCATAAACAGATGTCCACGCTTTCAATACAGCATGTCACATCATCTAGAAAACATTAAGGAGCCTTACCACTCCCGGGAAAAGGAAGGCAAGAGAAGCCTGGCGTGTGTGGTTCTGAGCTACTAACTTTCTTTCTTTCTTTCTTTCTTTCTTTCTTTCTTTCTTTCTTTCTTTCTTTCTTTCTTCTTTCTTTCTTTCTTTCTTTCTTTCTTCTTTCTTTCTCGTAAATTATTGTTCCATCCCACCTCCTTCCTTTCTCCATGCCAGCGATTGGACGTGCATTCACGAGCGTAGCAGCTCAAAACGTCAGTTGCTACAAGAAACAACGGTGGTTGTATCATTCCTATTCAGACAAAAAAGAAACGCAGATACAGGAGGTTACAAGTAACCTCGATAAAAGATGAGATCGCCCTATCAGAAACGGCTGATTGCCGGCAAGCAAATTGTCAAGAGAGCATCAGTCGTCGAAAAACTGCACATTAAACTGAGCCAGTGACCAGAGAGCCTTTAAAGGCCGCATTCCGCTACACTCGCCGGGTCTGCGAAGAAATCCCTATCCATCACTTACAACAATATGATAACCCCAACCACGACCTCTGATCAAGTATGAGGCCCACGGGACGGCTTTGAGCTCTCCCATAGTAGAGTGCTTTGTCTCTCCATTGTTAACCATTTTTAAAAAACACAACAGGCATATCATTTGGCGTCTCGGCTGGCAGCACCGGTGACGTTTTCTGTGCACTCGTGTGGTGCCGTACGTTCGTCCGGGCATAGCCTCCTATAATAGGCTGCCTGACGAATGGCTCGTGCTCAGTCGACAGTTATTCGAGATCTGCACGACCATTTCGGAGGCCATGCAAAATGTCAGGTTGTTGCGCCGTCCGCCACAGGTGGAGATAGGGACCGACGCCAATCAAAAAAGAAGGAGAAAAGGGGTGTGGCAGCCGGTTTCTTTCTCAAGCGCGAGACAGACGTGCGATTTTCCGTGTGATGCGGTGTGCAGTGTCGAACTGTGCGGAGTCCCGCATGCGACGTTTTGGGACAAACGGGGGCGAAGGAGCTATCAGCGACTGGCTCCACCCCCATGCGGTGCCTCGGCATGCGTGGTCGGACGACTTTGTATCCTCGTAATGAAGCTCAAAACAAACAACATTGCACAGCCGCGCTTCGTTCCACAAAAAATAATGAGTAAAACGTCTTCGTGAACAGCAAGTACGTCGGAACAACGGTAATAGCTGATTATTCACGACTCCTTCAGGTAGGCCTAGCATGGCGGGCGCCCGCCGTTGCCTATGCCGTTCTCACGCGAGCTCGCCATCGAGCGCTTGTTTTTGACAACACTATTAAGCTCTGCACTCGCATGTAATGTGTTTGCATACGCTACTACTTTCTCGATGTCATCGGAAAGGTGGAAGCAAAGCGAGCCAGCGCAAAAACGCTTGTAACCGTGTTTACCTGCCAAATGACCTTGCATCGCTGCTCACAATCTCCGGTCTCGCTAACGGTTTCAAAACGGGCGTTTTCGTGCAGAAATGGCACACTCAAAACATCATTTTATTCAATCCAAAATAATATCACGTCACCAGGGAAATGTACTCAATGTTTGTCACGCCGCCGCAGTCGGCCATGTCAGCAAATCCACGCTCGCACCGCTCCGTCGACTCGCTTGAACTGGCCTGGATCACGGGTGATGGGAGCGGCTACTGGAAGATGACGGCACTAGCGGCGTGACGTCACTCGTCTGCTAGCGTTCTGATTGGCTGCTCCAACGCGGCGGTGCGATGCAACGACGAAAATATCTGGCCGGTTTGATGCTCGCCGCACCGGCTATGCGGTGGTGCGATGCGATGATACGTCACGAAACGTCACGAAACGTCACCACTCCCTCTGTCGCATCCTCGCACCGCACGCCGGATCGCACGGAAAATCGCACGTCTGTCTCGCGCTTCAATACGGCAGGCATCTGGTCTTGAAGTGTCTGGGCAGCACGTGTGCGGTGCCGCATGTTCGGCTGGGCCAGCCACGACACGAGTGGACGCCACCGCGGCACGGCAAGAGGTTAAAGGTGGAGCGTGGTGCCAGCGCCTTCTCTGTTTTATCAATGCCAGCCAGATGCGCCCGATCTTGCTGTTCACCACAACTCTCCTCTAGCCCTCTCCTGCTTTCGCCCGTCACCTAGCCTTCGCCTGTGCTTTGCGGTCACGGGGAAGACAGCCAGCCCTTCATGCAGTGCCAAACGACGAGAATAATATAAAGTAACTTTTTGTTCAGTTGTCTACAGATACGCGGCGTCTTGCATTCGTCGTTATCATGATCTTGGCGGTCACACTGGCTCATCATGATCTTGGCGGTCACACTGGCTCAGTAAGTTATACAGTGTTTCCAGGTATCGTGTCACCGTTCACGACGCTATGCGGGCAACCGATGGGGACGCGTCATGGTGGCGCCGCTGCATGAACTAGCGCTGTGAGGTGACTGCGGCATTGCTTTGTCACAGAGAACTCGCTTGCTGGATTCCGTGCTGACGGGTTGTGCCTTCGTGATCTCCGACGTCAGCGTAGCTCTGGCCGACTGGGCTCGCCCTACGTCATCTCCTGACGCCAACGACCTTCGACGACAGTGTAGCTCTGACCGACTGGACTTGCTCTACGCCATCTACTGACGCCGACAAGAGCTCTTGCAAGTGATGCCCCGTCCTCGGACTCGTGTGACCGTGTTTCCATCTTTCCCATCTCTCCTATCCCCTCAATTTGTCGTCGCTCTTTCTGGCTTACCACCTCACGCTTCTTTCTATTGTCTACACCTTTATTCCTACCCTTTTAATCTCTCGATCCTCACCCCCATCTCTTGTGAGCTACGGTTGAGGTGTCGCTCGCTGAAGCAGATAGTTACGAGGCTCACTTTTCTTTTCCTTTCTCTCTTAGAACCACTTAGTAGTCACAAAGAAGCAGCATGAAAGAACAAATCTGACAGACGTACATTGATGTATCAGTAGGGGGGGGCAAGGGGGCCGCGAGCCCCCCTATTGATAAAAGTTGGGGGGGGGGCTGAGCCCCCCCTCCGCACACTTTCTGCAGTGGTCACTTGGACGCACTTTGGTGTCAGTACTTTTTTTCAGCGTTCTGGGAAGTCCCCTGCTCATGACGGAATAGTCTGCGCCTGTGCCTACCAAAGCATTCGTTTCGTAGCCGTCTTTAAGTACTGACAAATCAGAAGCGACGTTACCGTTTCCGCACGTAGTCTCGTGTCCATCATGACGCTTGAAAATCGACGCTGGAGGTTCTTTTCTTGCGTCGGCAGCGGCCTTACCTCCCCAGGTCGCCGATTCTAGTTTTCCCGAAGCGGGCTTTGGGGAAGTCGCCTCGGAGAGTTTGAAGATGGGCGCGGACTTGCTGACCGATACCTCAGTGGTGTTGTCGACCGCGACTTATGCTGCTGCGAGGAGTGTGTACCTTGTCGCGTTGACAAGTACTCCTCGATTTCAAAAAGGTCGTTCCCCACTCCTTGGACAAGCAGCGTTTATGGGGAAACCCCGAAGTCCTGCTCGGTGATATTCACACATTCGGTAAAGATTACCAGCTTCACCGCAGTGATAACAAAGCGGAATTCGATCAGGAGTGCGCCATATATCAGCTTTTCGGATCCTCGTCTCGGCTAGAGACGGCTCGAGTGGATGTTTCGGTAGATGGGTGGTTGCTGCGGTGAAATAGCGTCCAGGGGCGACGAAAGAAGATACAGGGGTGCCTCTCAGCACCTCGGCGTACGGGACTTCAGGCTGCATCGGAACCGACGCTTGAACCGGCTGTGCTTGTGGCTGCTGCTCACGTACTGCCTTTCTCACTTCCTCCCCAACAACTTCCAATAACGACGAGACCGTTGAGGGGTTGCCGTTGAGCTTATGGCGCTCTTCTCGAACCACCGATCGATGGGCACTCGTAACAGGTCGATACCATTCCCGAAGACTGCTGACACCGCGTCTACAGATGCGACGTTCACATTTCGATTGTAAATGCCTCGCTCACTGTTGCAGAATTTTTTCGACCGCTGTCGCCTCGGTGAGAAATTCAGTGACGTTCCGTGGGAGGCATCAGAGCAAACCAGCAAAAGTATCCTGCTTCACCCCACGCATCAGGTGCCGAAGTTTGTTGTCCTCGCTCATATATTGATCAGATCGGCGAAATATGCGGCACATGTCTTCGACATACATTGTGACGCCTTTGTTTTTGCGCATGGTTTCTTCCTTGCCGGGTAATGATCCCAAACCATGTTGGACTTCTAGGAAGCAGCCCAAACCAAGACCACTCGAACCAACCAAGCTCACGCCAGTTCATCAGTGCGCCAGCCGTTGTCTACGTGGTGAGCCACCAGAATTTACCCTGCCACCAGAGCCTAGAGTGTCTCCATCTGTCTCCGGTGAGAGTACCAAAATGTCGTCTCTAACCGCTGCCGCGTTTGTCGTTGTCGATGAGCCACGGACGCCCTTTTCATGGTGATCCTCATGAAGACGCCGAGGATCGGCTGGAGGGTTTTGAGCGCATCGCCAACTGCAACGGATGGACCGAAGAACGGAAGCTTCGCCGTGGTCATTCAACTTTGCAGCACAGCGCACGAACGTGGTTCGAAAACCATGAAGGTGCATTCAGTCGTGGGTTTACTTCCGACGGGAGCTACTCGCCACATACCCAGCAGCTCCACCAGAATTGTTACGCACAATCGAGATGGTTTAAGAATAACTATTTATTGGTGCTAACTTGTGCAGGAAAAGTAAAGCATAGCAGCATTCCCAATAGGCGATCCGACGAAAAAAGGAATCAATCTCTGAGCAGATCTCGAGCGGTGCCCTACTTCTTTTTCTTCGAAATCCCGTGCTGAGGAGGTGCGCGCCGTCACGGCCTTTTCTTGGCTCATGATACAGCACTGGTCTTTTGGGGGGCGCACGAACTTGCGCGCGTAGTTTGAATATCGCGTCGTCTGTCTTGATTGATTGATATGTGGGGTTTAACGTCCCGAAACCACTATATGATTATGAGAGACGCCGTAGTGGAGGGCTCCGGAAATTTAGACCACCTGGGGTTCTTTAACGTGCACCCAAATCTGAGCACACGGGCCTACAACATTTCCGCCTCCATCGGAAATGCAGCCGCCGCAGCCGGGATTCGAACCCGCGCCCTGCGGGTCAGCAGCCGAGTACCTTAGCCACTAGACCACCGCGGCGGGGCAACGCGTCGTCTGTCTTGAGTATATATATATATATATATATATATATATATATATATATATATATATATATATATATATATATATATATATATATATATATATATATATATTGTAACGAGGGCAGTGGGCATGGAGCTCGAATATAGAAAAGGAAGAAGACTTGCTGTGATCGCAGGCTTGCGTTCAGTTAGCCCTTGCGCTCAATAAAGCTTTCGTTCGCCGAGTCGACTCCTGCTGGTTCAACACACCGTTTCAAGGGGTGGAGGTGCTTGGATACATCTGGTCCTCATTCTGGAACTTCGTAGCCGCACACTCCAACCACCTTCTGCGATGACTGATCCGGGACCGTCTCAGGCCGCCACTCCAGGTCTCGCACCCATACCTGTCTTCTGCGCTGGCGCTCTCCGGCAGCGCGACCCCCCCCCCCCCCCCATATTTGGTGGTACAGAGGACCAAGATGTGGACAACTGGGTTGCCGAGTATGAACTGGTGAGCGCGTACAATAAGTGGAACGCAGCCGATAGGCTCACAAATGTGAATTTTTACCTGACCGACGTGGCGAAACTATGGTACAGGAATCATCAAAGTGATTTCAGTACCTTGTCGGAATTGGCAAAAACCCTCTCGGAAGTCTTTGGACGTCCTGCTGTCCGCTGCCTTCGTGCTGAACAGCGCTTGCGTGGCAGAGTACAGAGAACAGATGAGACTTTCACGAGCTACATTGAAGATGTGCTCTTCTTCTGCCAGCTCGTCAACCCGACTCTGGATGAGGCAGGCAAGACAAAAAACATAATGAAAGGAATCGACGACGGTGCATTCCAAATGCTTGCTGCGAAGTGTCCCCTGACGGTCGCCGAGGTGATTCAGCTCTGCCAAAGTTATGATGAGCTGCGTAGGCAACGTGCTTCCACACGTTGCGCTGCTCAAGACACCGCGGACCTCTCATCCCTCGACTATCGCCATGACACTGCCGACTACTCTGCTTTAATGCCACTCATAAAGCAATTCATACGCGAGGAGGTCGCCCGGCAGCTATCTATAATCACCAGAACTACCGAGCCGATGGCACCCTTACACCTTCGCTTCGCCAGGTCATTGAATCGCAAGTTGCCGAAGCATTGCCGCCAGCTCAGGCTCCACCATCTGTTACCGCACCACTAACATATGCAGCCGCTGTTGCTCGGCCACGCGCTCCATCGTCTCCGGCTATCTACGAAGCAACTCGCCACGTTTATTCGTCAACGCCACCTGCCCGCCCGTTGACTGTCCCGTCTCCAGCTGTATACGAAACAACTCGGAACGTTTATATGAAGCCGCCGCCTGCATGACCGTTTCCGGTACCTTATTCAGCGACAAGTGCCCCTACCGTCAGCCAATGGCGCACTACGGATAATCGGCCAATATGTTTTTCATGTGGCATCCCAGAGCACATAGCTCGTCACTGCCGCCGTCGCAGCTTCCCTTCTCATGACATTGCAGGGGCCTCACACTACATGCCCACTCAGCCGCGATATCCCGTTCCTGCCGATCCACCTCTAGACGTACGTACCGGTCGCCGCCCATCCGGCTCAAGCCGTTGGCCTTCTCCTCGTCGCAGATGTTTCTCCAATGTTACGTCGCAACAGCCCACCACGAGAGAAAACTGACGGGCGCAGTTCTGGAGGCAAGAACTGCGTTGGCAGCGAAAATTTCAAGACCTAACTGCTGTCCCCCGAACGAAATCTAACTCTATATTGATGGCATTAAGGTGCACGGATTTGTTGACACTGGAGCTGCCGTATCTGTAATTAGCGAGAAACTGTGCCGAAACTTGAAGAAAGTGACCACGCAACTTACCGACCTATCTTTGCAGACAGCTACGTCCCATCATATTCAGCCTTCAGCTTTGTGCACTGCACGAGTCGTCATTTAGGGTGCGATGTACGTCGTCTCATTTGTAGTTTTATTCCGTTCTTCGCATGACGTTATCCTTGGATGGGACTTTTTTTCGTCAAATTCTGCTTTGGTCGACTGTGCATGCTCGTTCCGAACTCGCATTATCTGTGCCGTGCTATGACCCCGACGATGGCGCTTCGTGTAGAGTGTTTGCTGCTTCTGACGTTGACATTGCGCCTTTCTCAGCTGTTGTTGTCTAGGTGTCGTGTGCCTCTCCCCCGAAATCGCCTGTGTTGTTTATGCCATCGGCCCCATCTGCGTGCCGTCGAAATATCATGCTTACGTTCTCCTTAGAAGTGTGGCAGCTTGGGCTAGTTGGTATGGCATGACGATAGTTATAGCGCGAGAACAAAACGACGACACGTGTCTTTCGTGTTCTTCTTGTCTCTGTGTCGTCGTTTTGTTCTCGCGCTATAACTATCGTCATCGTTACGTTTGCCGTCGTCGTTTTTCGCAACGGTCACGCTGCCATTTATGTGTGCAATCCCTCGGACAGCCCGTCATCCCTACTACGTGGAGAATGCCTGGGAAGCTACGAATCTTACGAGTGCATTCTTCCGGCTACTATACCCGATTCTACGGTTTCGCTCCCAATTTGTGCTGTCACTCCTACCAACACGCCTTATGATGTTCTCGACATATTCTCGAATACCATCGACTCTGAGCTCGCCCCAACTCAGCGCGAAGAGATTATAAATCTTCTACTCCGCTTTCGCTCTTCATTCGATCGTGACCAGTCAGGCTTAGGCAGAACCTCTGCGGTCGTTCACCGTATTGACACCGGTCAACAAGCCCCGCTAAGACAGCGTCCGTACCGTGGGTCATCTGCGGAACGCCGTGTCATCAACGAACAAGTGGACGACATGTTGAAACGTGGCATCATCGAGCCCTCCACCAGTCCCTGGGCTTCACCGGTTGTTCTCGTCAAAAAAAAGATGGATCCATCAGGTTCCGCGTTGACTACCGCCGACTCAACAAGATAACGCGTAAAGACGTATACCCTCTGCCGCGCATCGATGATGCTCTGGACTGCCTACAAGGTGCAGAGTTCTTTTCTTCGTTAGATTTACGCTCCGGCTACTGGCAGATGCCCATGGCAGAGGGTGACCGCCCGAAGACAGCCTTTGTAACACCGGATGGACTATATGAATTCACCGTTATGCCCTTTGGCCTGTGCAATGCGCCTGCAACTTTCGAAAAGATGATGGATACCATCTTGCGAGGTCTGAAATGAAAAACGTGCCTCTGTTATTTGGACGACATTATGGTATTTTTAAGCGACTTTGCAGCCCACCTCAGCCGCCTCGAGCAAGTTCTTACGTGCCTTTCCACGGCGGGACTTCAACTTAACTTGAAGAAATGACACTTCGGCGCTCGCAAGCTTGTAATTCTCGGCCATGTAGTTTCTAAGGACGGCATTCTCCCGGACCCTACGAAACTTAATGGAGTCGCGGCGTTCACAAAGCCAACCACCATCAAAGAGCTTCGAAGCTTCATCGGCCTATGTTCTTACTTCCGGCGCTACGTCCACAATTTCGCCTCCATTATCGCCCCCTTGACCAATCTTCTTGCCGGATGTTCTGATTTGTCAGCATGGTCGCAGGCGTGTGATGATGCATTTCAGGAACTCCGACGGCTCCTCATCACGCCTCCCATACTCCGACATTTCGATCCGTCTGCTCCAACGGAGCTTCGTACAGACGCTAGTGGTGTCGGGCTAGGGGCCATAGTGGCCCAACGCAAGGATGGCTTTGACGAGTACGTCGTTAGCTATGCCAGCCGCACCCTCAGTAAAGCCGAGAAGAATTACAGTGTAACTGAAAAGGAGTGACTTGCCAATATTTGGGCAATCGGAAAAGTTCGGCCTTATTTATATGGGCGTCCGTTTGATATTGTAACAGACCACCATTCGCTTTACTGGTTATCTTCACTAAAAGATCGTAATGGTCGGCTCGCTCGTTGGGCATTGCGGTTACAGGAGTTCGATATCCGTGTTATCTACCGTTCTGGAACGTAAGCATTCCGACGCCGATGCCCTGTCACGCTCGCCATTGGCTTCAGAGCCTGTCGGCTCGCCTATCTCCACCAGTGCTGCCTTGGCCATCAGCATTTCGGACATGCCTTCCGAGCAACGCAAAGATGCTTGGATTTCTTCTCTTTTGGACTTGCTCTTAAACCGGACGCCCGCTCCAGTTTCCAGGACGCTTCTTCGTCAAGCAGGACACTTCGCTATTCGGGATAACCTGCTTTACCGCCGAAACTACAGCTCGATGGGTCGTAAGTGGTTGCTCGTCATTCCTCGACATCTGCGCTCTGACATCTGTGCCACGTTCCACGATGATCCGCAATGTGGCCACGCGGGTGTGTTAAAAACATACACTCGCTTGCAGCTGCGGTACTACTGGCGCGGTATGTACCGTTTCGTTCGCCATTACGTAAGGTCTTGCCTTACGTGCCAGTGACGCAAAATGCCCACTCAGCATGCCACAGGTCCCTTGCAGCCGTTGTCATGTCCAGCACGAGCTTTCGATCGTGTCGGAATCGACCTTTACGGTCCGCTTCCCTATACTTCGAGTAGCAACCGCTGGGTCATTGTCGCTATCGACCACCTAACGTGGTACGCTGAAACAGCTGCGTTACCTTCTGCTACCGCAAAAGACGTTGCATGTTTTATACTGCAAAACCTGGTTTTAAGGCATGGAGCACCTCGAGAGTTACTTAGCGACCGCGGCCGCGTTTTTCTCTCCGATGCCATCAAAGCGTTGTGGAGCGAGTGTCGCATCATACACCGCACTACCACAGCCTATCATCCGCAAACTAATGGGATGACAGAGCGTTTTAATCGTACACTTGGGGATATGCTGGCCAAGTACTCTTCATCCGACCAGTCAAATTGGGATAGCATACTGCCTTTTGTGACATATGCTTACAACACTGCAACGCAAAGCACCACTAGATTTTCGCCTTTTTTCTTTATGGACGCGAGCCATCATCAACAAAGGATACTGTTCTTCCTTATCGACCGGACCCTTCAGAGATGACTACCGTTTCTTGAGCAGCAGCACACGCAGAAGAATGTCGGAAGCTTGCTCGTGCGTTCACGTCACATGACCAGACGCGCCAAAAACATCGCCACGACGCGTCAACCAAGCCTATGAGCTTTGCTTCGAACTCACTGGTGTGATATATGGATTCCTTCTACTCCTCCAGGACTCTCCCACAAGCTTTCGTCCAGGTACCATGGCCCTTATCGAGTTGTACGCCAAGCATCCCCTGTCAACTACCTGGTCAAGCCGCTGGATGCATCTCCGGACAAGCGCCGTCGGGGACAAGAAATCGTACACATCTCTCGTCTCAAGCCATACCATGACCCTTCTGTGTACACCTGTCCTTAGGTCACCAGGATGGCTTCCTCATCGCCCGGGGGTGATTGTAACGAGGGCAGTGGGCATGGAGCTCGAATATAGAGAAGGAAGAAGACTTGCTGTGATCGCAGGCTATATATATATATATATATATATATATATATATATATATATATATATATATATATATATATATATATAGCTTTTCTCAATTATTTATATCATGAAACTTCAGGACACATATTGATTTTAGGGCTGTTTAAGAAGGGTCCTGGAGTAGAGTTACGGCAGAAATGAGTACCATCGAAGCTGCCGATGAGAAATCAGCGAGTATATATATATATATATATATATATATATATATATATATATATATATATATATATATATATATATATAAACTGGCGGACGAGTGAGGTAGGCTGCCTTTCCCCCAACTCGCGAAAGAGTTAGTAGAGTTGGTACGCCACTACAGACGTATGACATTAGAGAGGGAAACACTTCTACGCACCTGTGATGCAAGCAGCCCTACCCCTCATGTGGCGTCACATCACGACCATTCTCTGAACTAAGGCGGACCGACGGCTCCCGTTGAAGAGCGCGCGTTTGCACTGCATTAAAAGAAATGAAGGGTGCGTTGGTGGTGCAATCGCATCATCCCGCGTGCACTGGCAGAGGACGCATAACATATAAAGTTAAAATAGGACATCCATATGCCCCAGTGGTTGATTTAGGTTCGCAGCGCTCCAAACGGTCGTTAGGAACTTTTGCAGCATCAAAGATGGGAGACTGCAGAAAAGGATGTCTAACGTGATTATTAAATAGAAAAGAAGAGAAAAGTGAGCCCTGTAACGGTCTGCATAAAAGTGCGACACCTCAACAGTAGCTCACGAGAGTTGGGGGTATGGAGAAATTAAAAGGATAGTATTAAATGTATAGAGAGAGAGAGAGAGAGAGAGCGAAGGCCATTTTCTAGTGACTAGAAATATTATACAGCTTCCGAGACGACCTCTACGTACGTGTTCGTCTCTGAGGCCATAATTTTCTTTAATGCATCGTTGGCATGCGTCGATGAGCTTCGTGTAAGCTGCACCGCTAGAGCGGCAAGCTCACAATGCCACTGTGTGTCTATGCACTGTTGCGGGTCGGAAGGAAGGTCGCTGGAGGATACGAAAACAAAACCCGGTCTCTTGTGGTAGCGTGGTGTAGCTTCGGGTTGAGGAAACGAGCGCTTACAAGATGGGGATGCGAAAAAACAAACAGGTTTATGGCACTATATACAAATATTTACAGCATGAGGTTAAGAGTTCACAAACCACTAGCGTGGTGGTTAAACCGTTACATGGTTCAGAGCCTTCACAAACTACGAACGTGGTGGTTGAACCTTTACATGGTTCAGAGCGACGTCCCGCACTCTGCAGCGTCCTTATAAGCCCTGTCGGGCTCCTCCTTCTTGATGAGAACACCGATCACACACACACAACAGTTGAGGGGTACGAGCATGCACGGCGCACGTGAACATCCAATTTTGAGTCGAGATCACTGCACTGAAAGGTGGCGCCAGAGGGCCTCTTGCTCGTCGTGTGTGTCGCTAATCGAGGGGTCCCAAGCTTCGGACAGCAGACATCAAACGGTCCGCCAATCTGTCCGCTCAATTAGCAGGGCACTTTGTGGCGGCGGTCGCCGTTTCTTCAAAGGAAGACGCTGTCTTTGTTGTCCTCTCTGGAACGGCTTACAGCTTCGTGGCGACACGACGTCTCATCCTCCGGCTAGCAGGGACAATACCTGGCGGGCATAGGCATTCGGCGAGTCGGCTACCTCTTTGAGGATCAAAAGAGCGCCGCTCCCCCGTCAGCTCTGGACGCTGGTTTCGAGAGAACTGGGATTCCAGGCGTGGGAACGCTGCCCGGCTACGCTTCTCAGCGACAGCATGGCGCCTACTGACGACGGTCATAACAGCTTCCCCCTCGCCAGATGAGTCACGGAGGGCAGCAGTCACCGCTGCTGGTCGCAGGGACGACGAGAGTGTCCGTAGGTGAATGCCAGGCACTGGCCTTTGCTTGTCGCATGGTCTAAGTAACTGCCGAAATCTTCGATAGCGTTTCTGAAACTCGACCACATGCACAAGCAAGCACTCGGCCCCCTTCGATCAAACCAAGCCAAAAGAGGGATGGAAACCAATTTTCTTCACTAGCTCTAACAAAAGCTCACACTCAAAACTCTCAGGACTCACTTGAGCTGAGAAAGCAGACGTGCTACCTTACAAATTTCACATAATAAGTTGCACGAAAAAAACTCAAATATCAATTTTGATACATCAAGAGCGCCCCAGAATGGCTTAGAAAGAGCGGCTGAGCGCGTCAGCGTTTCTATTCAATTGGCCCTTGTTTTTTTTACCTAATGTCAAAATGATATTTTTGAAGAATCAAGCTCCGCCTCACAAGGCGACTGTTCTTTGATGTCACGGTTTGCAGCCAAGGGGACAATGGTCTGTATCTACTTTAAATTTAGCACCTCCGAGATAACGCTGCAACTGATCAATGACCTACACAAGGCAAGCGCATTCGTTTCCTGAAGCGCAGTACGTTATCTCACGAGAGCCCAAATTCTGGCTCAAGTAAAGCGCAGCTTTGCTTGTTACCACTGTCGTCCTGACCTAGAACGGCACCTAGGCCTCGATCTCTCGCATAACACCGAACCGTTAATTCTCGGTAGTCAACAGAAGCTTTCAAAACCGGATGACGATCAGTATTGCCTCTTCACTTAAGAAGGCTGCCTTCTCCTTTTAATCACTGACTATACTTTCATCGGTTCTGTCCCGCGGAGAGCATTGGTCAAGTACGCCAACGCTGAATAAACTCGAATTCAGCAAGCGCTACAATTGTCCTAACGTCCGTCTTTGTCTACGGCCGCCAACAACCGTCTACTACTTAAGACATTAAGCTCACCAGCCTCCCGAAAGCTTAACCTAAGCTGTAGACCGTTACCTAAGCTGTGACCTAACGGTCTACCTCAACGGTTAGGGAAAGCTTCATGATCTTCTCATTTCATTACTCATTCGATTATTCTTGAAAGAAAACACCAACAAAACTGAGGAGATAACACTGCTTTCTAGAAGATTCATTTGGTTAATGTAAACTGTCTATGCTAATGCCTCTGAGTAAAACTCACTGGGCTCTCCTGAGCGTTCAATTATTCTCATTTCTACAGCATTGCAAAATACACGGCACTATCAACCAAACGCTTAATCAATTTACGAAATCATTCGGTTTATGCTAACATCTTCCTCAAATGCTCATTCACACCACATCCCCATGGCAGTGAAGGCATACGATGTCACACTAAACCTTTGAAAAAACTAGAAAAATGACACCTTTTTTCGGTTTTTACCTTACACAAAATTTTCGCACACATGAATAAACTAATTCGATGCTGACTTTCAGCCCTTGGCTCGGCGGTTTTCCTTCTGAAAATTTTCCACCGCATCACGTAACTTACCAAATTTAAACTAGTTGAAATCTGCATCTCCAATGCAATACTGAGTAGTCATAATTAATCCGCCTGTGCAAAAGTTACTCATATTGACTGCCCCCTTTTCTCATGGTTCCTTTAACCGTACACGATGGGGTCGCGGTCCCGGCGGTTTTCGAGCACGCCAGAGGCTACAAGATGCACAAACTCTAAGCAGTGCACTTCCGTCACACCTCATTTTACACTTCGGCCTATTCCCCTTAGGAATTTGAAAGTGACGCCAGTAGCTCGGAGGGAGCCTGTGCCATTTTCTCTTTGTATTCACCCCTGCGCGGTATTTAGCCACTCTGCCCTTTCGACTTTGACCCTTCGGGCAAGGCCGCTTTTCCGAAGTCGTCGAGCTGAACCGCGCGCTTCGTTGGGGTGACGCACCTCCCTTTCTCCCTCCACACCTGGCTCGCCGCTTGTGCCTCCATGAACAGCCCCATTGACGTTTCCTTAAACGGATTAGTGGCCTACCCTTTCGTCTTTCGCGGGACGGTGTGGGACTAGTCCTATGCTTAGGCAGTGCCGAACGCTTTCGCTTCTTTTTTTTTCTGCGATGTTCGCAAATCGCCTCGATAATAGGGCTGCACTGCTGAAGCATGGCGTTCTTACTCTCATTAGCCACTGCACTAACCATATCTACATGTGAAAATTTCGAGACGTCCTCTTGAGGCATGGGGATGGTTTCCAGCTCCTTACTGAGCCCATTAGGGCTGCTGGCACACACCTCATCCTCGCAAAGACCGTCTTTTGATACTGTCTCTACCTCGAGACTGGCCAAGGGCTCGTTCTCGACATGCTCTACATTGATGCATTCGAGAATACGCGGGCCCTTTTCTGGCGCAATCTGTTCCTGTCGCGCTTTATGAGGCGCCTCAACTTCCGGCGCTTTGCGACGCGCCTCGCTTTCAGACTCCGGTGCGAGTCTTTCTTTCCTTTTGCTAACAGAAGTTCCAAATCTTCTGATCAGCTCTGCTTTGATAACTTCATAGTTGTTCGCGTGCTGCTCACTGAGTCGCGCAACAACGTCCGCTGCCTCGCAGGGCAGAACCGTGCGTAGCCTCTGAGACCAGGTGTCTCGCTCACACTTCAGTTGACTACACTTTCGTTCAAAGAGTCTACGATACAGGCCCATATCCCATGATATCTCATATGGCTGCATGTACCTAGACATCTCGAACTCTGCCTCATTTTCGAAAAGTACTCCTTGCTGGAGTCCCAGCCTCTTACTCAATTCGTTATCTTGTTTGAAAAACTTTCTCTTGAGGCCTTCTCTTTCGTGTCCACTCTTTCCTTCCATCTGAGCTGCTCTTAGTTTTCTTTCGATGATGAGGTCCCATTCTTCACTTAGTTCCTCATCATCAGCCCCCAAATCATTAATCGCTTGAATGATTATGGGTTTTCGTGCCAAACCCTTTGTATAGATCCCCAATTCCTCACACAACAGCAACAAGTCTGACTTCTGCAGCTCCCGTAAGTCCATGATCGTACTGAGTACTCGCTACTTCCAAAATAACTTTCCGAAACGGCGAAACTGAGTCTTTCGGCAAAGCTAACTACCAGTTCTAAAATTTAACCCTCTTTTAGAACCTGGTTCACTCAAAGGAAAAGCCAAGCACTCACCCATACGTGATCCATGTCTCGAGCCAGCTGCTTCTCCTGGGCCGACTGTTGTTGTCACTTGTAGCTTCGAATCCAACCGCTGATCACCAGTTGTTGTGATCGCACCGCTGACGTTGTTGTGATCCCGGGGTGCTGAGTCGTATCTCACCGCTGCCAACCAGTTGTTGCGGTCGAAAGGAAGGTCGCTGGAGGATACGAAAACAAAACCCGGTCTCTTGTGGTAGCATGGTGTAGCTTCGGGTTGAGGAAACGAGCGCTTACAAGATGGGGATACGAAAAAACAAACAGGTTTATGGCACTATTTACAAATATTTACAGCATGAGGTTAAGAGTTCGCAAACCACTAGCGTGGTGGTTAAACCGTTACATGGTTCAGAGCCTTCACAAACTACGAACGTGGTGGTTGAACCTTTACATGGTTCAGAGCGACGTCCCGCACTCTGCAGCATCCTTATAAGCCCTGTCGGGCTCCTCCTTCTTGATGGGAACACCAATCACACACACACAACAGGTGAGGGGTACGAGCATGCACGGCGCACGTGAACATCCAATTTTGAGTCGAGATCACTGCACTGAAAGGTGGCACCAGAGGGGCTCTTGCTCGTCGTGTGTGTCGCTGGTCGAGGGGTCCCAAGCTTCGGACAGCAGACATCAAACGGTCCGCCAATCTGTCCGCTCAATTAGCAGGGCACTTTGTGGCGGCGGTCGCCGTTTCTTCAAAGGAAGACGCTGTCTTTGTTGTCCTCTCTGGAACGGCTTACAGCTTCGTGGCGACACGACGTCTCATCCTCCGGCTAGCAGGGACAATACCTGGCGGGCATAGGCAGCCGACCAGTCGGCTACCTCTTTGAGGATCAAAAGAGCGCCGCTCCCCCATCAGCTCTGGACTCTGGTTCCGAGAGAACTGGGATTCCAGGCGTGGGAACGCTGCCCGGCTACGCATCTCAGCGACAGCATGGCGCCTACTGACGACGGTCATAACAGCACACATTTTACAATAAAGCATGAGAATAATTGGTGGAGCGATAACTTTTATTTTCAATTCATATTCCTCGTAAGCATGTGTCCAGTTTGTTATTGTCTGAAAAACGAAGGCACAAAGAGTTAGGTTCATTGCTCTGCAAGACAGCTGCCATATCACGACTATGAATTACACGCAAGAAATAAACATATAGGCAACAATATAAGAAAAACCCCAGCAGTGTAAGACTGCAATAAACACACACTGCACAATGCAGCATGGCAGGAGTTGCCTCAGCACTTGACTCCGGCATGAACCGAGAAAAGAAATGTAAAATGTTGGCTACGTTTTCTTTCCCACCTTCGCCCTAATTTTCTCCTACACACTATACATCACTCTTTCGCGAAAAACAGTCACAAGTAGTTGCCACAGAACAAGCAAAGGAACTTTAGGTGTCATGCAAGCTGTTAACAAGGCACGAGTGTTTACTCAAAGATTAGGTTCTATAGCTTTAGCTAACATACATTTTTCTAGATTCACCACTTCTCTCCTATATTGCGATCGTTGGAGCTTCAATTACCGAACGCCACAGATAACGTTACTAAGCATAGGTGCAATTTTAGCAAAATCTCACTCATGCAGTGAATCGGAATACATGTATACCTGAACAAAAAAGACATAACAAACCTAGCGGTGACTCACTTGCTTGAGCGAAGAAACAATTTTCTCACCAACGTGCTGCGGAGCATTCCAACCAGTTTTCTTTTGTGTAAAGCAATGCACGAAAATAGTATGCGAATCGAAGATCACAAAAAAGCTCTCTGCGCCGAACAGCACAATGCCAGAAATGTTAGGTTGAGGCTTCAATGTCAAATGCAATACGCACTTAACATAGTATTGTTGGCGTTCGTACCTAGCATCAGCCAAGCTGAGAGGCAGACGAAACAAGCGAAGACCACGACGCACGCCGGGCACTTTATCGTACATCTTTTATGGCGTCTCCCTGCTGCTGCCCGCACTTCTTTATCGCCCTAAATGCTCATGTACACGGAGCGTGACAAAGTTGCCGTCGCGTCGACACCTTGTGCACTTCTCTCGCATCCGATTCATGCCTGATCTCAGCCCGGCGGTATCGCACCGTACAATCGCAGAAAATAAGGATGGATTCAGGTCAAAATCGCAGTCGCAAGGACACATAGGCGTATAATGCACTAGAAAAAGTAATGTAGTAGATAACTAGGACGCGCGTTTCTTTGAAATCAGTGAGTGATGTGTTGCCGGCGAGAAGCTGCAGTACGTAGCGCCGGCGCTTTTGGCTAGAGTGACCACTCTTAATTTTTATCTCGCTCTTTAGACGACGCGGTGGTGTTCCATCATTTCAGGCGCAATTTACAGCTGCCGCTGCTGCAGGACACGGCCGGACGGGACGAAAAAACGTGCGAGAGCTTACAAGTCCGACCGTACTCACACAAGGCTACTTTGGTGCCGGGATTTCAGTGGACACCGAAGGCGATGCAAAAATTACCGTGAACCTCGTTGAGTTGGTATTCACAATGATCAGAGCATGGAAAAAGGAATGGTTCGGAGCCTGTCGCGCCGCCTAGCGGAATTCAGGAGCGTCCTCTCGAGGATGATCCGTAGGCAGGCGCTCGCAACGCTTTCTCGTTCGGCGGTGCTGGCCTGAGTGTTAACGCGTTAGCAAGCAACAAACACAAACCACTTTGTATGTTGCGTGAATCAGTGAATATATCGGACCGTCTGTGGCACGATAAATCTGAGTCGTTCTTGCGAGACGCGAAGTTTTCATGAAAATACGTGCAAACTCGCACTTTCGATTATAGCCCGTAGAATACACATATCAGCTTCGCGAGATTTTCTGTATAGCCACTTTGTATAGTCAAATGTAATCGTCTGGCCATTCCAGTTGAAACTTGTTTTACGTGCGTATAGAATTCGTCAGTGCTTTTGTAGTGCATCAATCCCATAACATTCATTGTACGCGTAAAGTAGCGCAGACTCGTGATTTGCACTTCGGAACCTTGGCCTACGCTGTGCCGCTTGTTTTTTTACGTTCGTTGATAGATGGCAGCACACTACAAGCGATTCCTTTCTTGCCGAGTATCGGAGCGAAATGTTCTCCGCACCCTCAGATAAACGTGGTGAGTGACGCCATCTGTGTGTTGTGAGTGGTGAATGACGCGTTGTTGGTGTTATCGAAGTCGTTTGGCGGAGATGATTCCTTAGATTACTTTCAGCAATGTTCAAATAAGCCGTCTTGATGTCGAAGCTTTTTACTAGACGTAGATGGTTGTCAACACGCTGAGAGTGACAGCGGCGATGAACGATCAGCTGGTAGCTCACGAGCAGTGAGCTGCACTTCACGTCCTGTGATGCGTTAATGTTTTTTCATGCTCGAAAGTCAATTTGATTTGGTTTATTGTACAATATCCTTCAGCCAGCTCAAAATAAGAGCATATAGTTTTTCTTGTCCATTGCATCTGGTCCAATTACACTGAATATTACAAAGCGCCCCATGCCACCAACACGCTCGAGCTCGACCAGCGAAGCGAAATGGCTACATCAATGAAATATGCAGTTACGACTACAGTCCACGCTAACTTATCCTGCACTTCACTGGTGCCGTCCAAACGACGTTGTTGTTCAACGAATTTTAACAATTTTGACGTTGCAAAAAGAGCATACGTGTATTTGTTTCGATATCCTTGTTTTGATCGCCCTGACGGAACCATGCAACATCCGATCGAGTGCAGCGAATTGCGCACTGCTGGAGTTGGATCATGGCTCTGACACAAGCGCTACTTAATAGGAAATTAAATGCTTGTGTCCTGTAGAAGAAGAAGCTGCCTGATGCTTACAGCGCAAGTAATGAAGACGGCGTAATATGTTTGCAAACCATCGTTACGTTAAACATTCGGTCCTGTGCAGCCATGATGACGTGCGCTACTCGCTAGTGGCCCACTATATACTGCGGCAAATCCGCCAGGCAGGCTCGGCAAAAATTATCTCGGAGTTCCGTTCAGTTCTTACGTTAATTCTAGTTCGTGGAGGTTTCTGATTGATGATTGATATGTCGGGTTTAACGTCCCGAAACCATCATATGATTATGAGAGACGCCGTGGTGGAGGGCTCCGGAAATTTCGACCACCTGGGGTTCTTTAACGCGCACCCAAATCTCAGCACACGGGCCTACAACATTTCCGCCTCCATCGGAAATGCAGCCGCCGCAGCCAGGATTCGATCCCGCGACCTGCAGGTCAGCAGCCGAGTACCTTAGCCACTAGACCACCATGGCGGGGCTCGCGGAGGTTTCTGTAGCACGCACAAGATTACGCGAAGCATCGTTGATGCACGGTTGATCAGCTGACACCACCATCCTTCGCCCTGCGGCAAGTAATGAGGTAGCGAACATTCAGCAGTTCCTATCGTTTGGGAAAGTATACTTTGGCCCGATATACGTTCACTTGATGATCAAGAGTTCATCCGGTGAGAGCGGCACGGGCAGTACGTCCGTGCGTCCTATCTTTTCCTATGCGAGTTCACGGGTGTATCATCCTCCCGCAGCCATCTTGGATTGCACGGCGTACCACCTATAGGCTGTGGGCATTGCGAATATAACAGATGCAGCACAACGGCCTGGAGAACAGACGCGCACCCACTGGATACGTAGCGTCTCGCAAGTGTATCTTAGTGTATGGTTTTCCGTCATTTGCTCTTTTATTCCCAGGACGAAATGAAATTGTATTCTGCTGAATGGTGTCTCTCGCAGACGGCGCTACTGTCATGGATTCGAGTGTTGTGGTTCACACGTTCATCTGGCCTGTAGCCGCGCATAAAACTCGGGCGGTGTCTGACGTAACTTTCCTTCCACCGTCACGTTGCCAGTACACCTCAGCCTAAGATGCCAACTGAAGTTTCCAAAGCCCTCCACTATACACAGTCCCTTATTAGAGAGTTTGATTATTGGGGCCTAACACACTGGGTACCCAGCTGAGTTGAGTAGGTTGCTCTTGTGTTCGGAGGATCAGCAGTGTTTGAGAACTGGGTGGCGTTGGATCAAACGCACTCAGCGCCACAAGTGGCGAAATTCTGTTTATGCGGCGCGCGAGCTATACTGCGTCGTGGACAATGCTGCGTCTGCATCGTGTTGCTGGCGACTCAAGACGCCTTGGAGGCCCACGCTAGTTTTCAATTTTTGGGTTTTGGGATAACGCGAGCTCAAGAGCCCACGAGCGCCTTGAGCTCTGCGCATGCGCCCTGGCCACTCGCTGATTTGCTGCGTCCCCAAGCTCCTTAGGGCCCCAATTCTCCAGCTCTCCATTTTCATATCGTCTTTTTGGAACATTGAGCCCGAACAATTATTGAGTTCCAGTCTCTATGGCGATGATCGTTGCGTATCGCCCAGCTTGCGAAATACTTGTAGAGTGAGATAGTAGCACGTTTACTTCTTTTTCCTTTTTCGTGATTACTGTGCGTGCGTCTTCGCCGCGCTACTCCGCTGCATGCAGGGATGTATGGCGCTGCGCGCGCTGTTCTCTGCCCCATGCCGGAATAATGCATTTAAACACACTCCGTGCCCTGCACGAATCTTCCGAGGCTGGAGTTTGATTTCTTTATGCATTCTGTACTTCTCTGCGTCCCGGTCGACTCGCTTTGCCCGCCATCCGAAGGGCGAAACCCAAAAGCGTCGACACTGAAGAGGACGAAGGAAAAAGAAGGAATGAATGAAAATGCGAGATAACGCGGAGGACGCTTGAAATGTTCACGGGTCCATCGGGCGTGACGAAATGGCTCGGTTCCATCGAGGGGAAGGGGGATGAGGCGTGCGGGTAACAGATCAAACTGCGAAGAAAAAGAAAGCGAAGGGGCGCAGCACGCTCGCGTTGTATGCGTAGAGGCCCCCAGTGCGATGTTTGTCGCGAAGATCCGCGCCGCCGCGGGCCTAAACTGCCGTGGGGACCTCGTTCTGGTCCGAGCACGCCCGCCCGTTCCCCCCTCATCGGAATATGCCGCGGTGTCATGACGCGTATGTGCACAAGCCAGGACGGGTGGCGGTCCTTTGATGCGGCGCGAGCATGCGCGGCGATGTGACCGATGCGAGCAGCGATGGAAGATTGCCCGAGAGGTGATGCGGCAGCCTTTCCTGGTGCGGTATTGCGTCGGCACCGCACGCACCGCACAAACGCCAATCCCAGATTTCGTAGCAGAACTGCTTCACCCGACCATCGGCCACGGTGGAAAATCAAGTGAAGAGGCGCGGCGCGACATCGCGTCGCCCGTCTCCGCGTGCGGCACAACACAGCGTGGAGTAAACTTGAGAGGGGGGGGGGGGGGATTACTGAAGATTATATATTTGGGTGCAATATTTGAATTTCGGTCGTTTACACGCTGTACTAGCTTACTCAATTTAGTGGGATTAACACGGTGATTCAACGTTTCCTTGTAACACGGCTTGATCTGGCGACGAATTGAAGCGCTTATAATAAAAGTATTCGTACCCAAGTGAAAGAGGGCCTTTGCGCTAGGAATAACAGCCGAAAATTCTGCACCATTTTCCGGTGCACATGTGTATCCTGCCTTTGCGAAGGTGGGTGCCATTCGCTATGAACGATGATATTTCTTTTTATTGCACATTCTTTTCTATCGACATTGATATCTTTATTTATTTTATACAATACGTTAATGTTTGAACGCTGTTTAGTACGCGTGTTCATCCAGTACGTTAACAGTGTTATATCGGATGGACATGTTATGTTTTTCCAACATTGTGTTAATTTTCTGACCGTTGGTTATAGGAATATTTTAAACTTGGGACGATGTATTATCCTGTCGTTGTGGCCTCCACCAAAAGTTTTGCAGCAACGCAGCAACTGATAAATCAATAATCCCATTTAGCTAACGCCCAAATGCTTCATCTGGGCCGCTAATTTCGCTGGTGTGGGACAATGTCAGTTGGTTTCATTCGTCTGCGTTTTATAATTCGAAGATTGCCTTACTGTGATACAGGCATGACGATAGTTATAGCGCGAGAACAAAACGATGACACAGAGACGAGAAGGACACGAAAGACTCTTCTCTCTGTGTCGTCGTTTTGTTCTCGCGCTATAACTATCGTCATGCCATACCAACTAGCCCAATCTGCCACACTTCTAAGTGATACAGGCGTTTCTAAAACTTCGTATCCGCTACAGCCTGGCGTGATCTGAACCGTCACAAGTTCTCGAGCTGGAAGCTACTTGTGAAGGAACTAAGGTAAGGTAAAATAAATCTTTCTGCAATCTTTTCTCGCCTGTCCGCTGCTCAGCTCTTTACGATATAGCAGGGCTGGTGTGCGAGACCAAAAGATATACTCTCTCGACGACTGTGGTAGAACAGCGCACACAGCAGGGCGAATGATGTTCACGAGTTCACACAAGAACAATTGTACATTACTCGATGAGTCACTTGCTCGAGAGAGTTAGATTTACGGATGTGCTTCGCCGTACAAGAAGTAAGAATTCCTGGAACACGGGGTGTCTCTCTGTGGAGCTAACGTTTCGACAAGCTGTCTCTCAGGGCAGCTACGGTAGCTCTATAGGCAGCTACAGTATGGTCAGTAGCAAATATTTCCCTGTGCCTTGCTTCTTCTTCTATAAACGTAATTTCCCCAAATAGTAAAAAAAAAAACCGTTCTCGCTACTGAGCGGTCACTTTCCGACAGAACCCGAGGTGGTCAAAATTTTCGGAGCCCTCCACTACGGCGTCTCTCATAATCATATGATGGTTTTTGGACGTTAAACCCCAAATATCAATCAATCAATCAATCAATCACTTTCCGACAGAAGAACTTAGTTCGCCACTTCATATGTCAAGTCTTGTAGCAACGTCGCCAGTGACCACGTGCAGATTTCGTTTGTTTAGTGGTTAAACTTCTTGTAATGCACGTGTTTTTCCGATGCGAACAAGTTAGTTGTGTATTTACTATCATCCGGCCACAGCGGCGCGTCCTGCATATTTAGAAACATGTCGTCATTTGTATCACTGCATCAGTATAGTATGAGGCCCATCTCGCCAAAGTTCTCGTCGAAAAGAACACGTGTCAAGCGTGAAACAACGCCACGCCTTTCCTTCGGCGCGTAAAGAGGAGGCCTGCTCGCTGTCCGCGTGGCAGTTTTGGCGGAGACCCCGTGATTTTCCCATTTTCTCTCTTGCGCAAACAATCGCGCGCCGGCCGATGCTTACATGCATGTGTATAGGCGCGAGCAAAAACAACAAGGGAAGGCCGAGCGACTGTACCCTGGCTTCGCTTTCCGTAATAGCCACTCGCACACGCACGGCAGCAGCACCCTCTAACAGTGGGGCGTTGGGGCACGAGGAGGCACAAAATGGCGGTGGGGAGCATCGTGCCCTGCAATTTCGGCCATTTGGCCCAAGCGCACGCCACCGTGTATAAACAGAACGCGCTGCAGCGGCACGTTCGTCCTGGATGCCGGGAACGAGCGTCGCTTTTGTTGATGCTGCTGCATTTAGTTGGTCCGTCTCGCCTCGCCGCTGTGTTTGAGCCACACGCACGGCTTGGCGCACGAACTGGCCCTCAGTGCCGTTACTCGTCCGGCAAGTTTCAACTTTGCCCTTCGCGCCGTGGTATATGCTGTTCGCTTTGACTGACAGCTCGGATGGCCGTGATGACGAGGGAGATGCGCTCTGGGAAAAAAGAGAGAGAGAGAGAGAAGAGGGGGGGGGGACGTCACGTGCGCGTGTTATCTCTCGGGCTCAGTTAGGAGTGAGGGGAGATCGGAAGAAATGATTAGATGACGGGATATAACAACGTGGGTGAAAAGTCAGGAGTCAGAGTTGCACGGAGAACAACTGCGGAGTCAATAATTTGGGCTGTATACGTCGCGCGTTCGTGTCCCTTGCGCGCGCATGTGTTCGACGGGCCCTGCACAAATGTCAGACCACCGCGTTCGTGAAGTAATAACAACACACACGACGGTACCGCGAGACAGTGGCGGGAAAGAAATGCTCATGAAAGGCACGTCTTTCTGCGGCCGAACAAGATGTACAGCTTTCATTTTTTCCGCCCTGCTTTTGAAGTGTCACGATGTTCACGGGTAGTTTGGTGTTTTACAGGGTGATGCTGCTCTGCTGGCCGAAAACAGCGAATTGCATGCAGCTGGCACTGTTTTATTTGCGCTATGAGTGAAAATGTACATCTCATAAACAGTTTGCGGAAAGGTATAGGGCTGCGTTATCCCGGTTTAAACAACAAAGAACAGCACGTTGAAGTTGAACTATAGCTTGACCGTGACGTAATTATTAATTCAGTTAGGCTTTCAGTGTGCATGGACGTTGTAAAGGTACAACGAGTGGGAGGAGGATGGGGATGCGTCCGGTTCACTACCCTATTTTGGATAAGTAGCGGATAAAAAGAAACGGAAAAAAGGGCAAAGAGGGCGCGGCGCTATCAAGTGTGATCATGCGTGCCGGTTCATTACGTTCGTGTACAATCAATGACACCAACGTCGGTTTTAAAAGCAATATCAATGCCGAGAGCAACCACATGTCTGCAACTGCGTGTCACCTCTATAGGCTGGCCACACCGAGAAAGCAGCGAATTCCATCGCACTTATCTCTCCGTGATACTTCACTGTGCCGTCTCTGATCACAGGTGCGGCTTCCACAAAAGCGCACTCATGTCACCCAAGAATGTCAGACGCTTTCAGGTGCGACTCCTGCAACTGTGATCTCGTGACGAAACACATTGTTTTTAAGATCACGTGGTCACCTAACGCAATGTTCTTCGCAATGCGTTGAATAAACTGTAGATAAAATACTGTTTTCCGAAAAAGAAAAAAAAACAGCCTCATACGATGACGTTACGAGTCGTATCCCAGCAAAGTGTACATCCTAAATGAAGCGAAGGAATCGATCGAATATTCTTAGTTGTACAAGGGCATTCAGTGCACGTTCGGATGAAGTATTTGCGATTTTAGAGCGCAAAAGATCATGTGTGGAGAATCAGCACAAAGTGTTGCGACCGGGGTTTCCAGACACCGGAGGTCCGGGATGAAGTTGTCGAGGCAGGAGGAAGAGAGACTTGAAGAGGGTTTATTTACAATATATACATTGCGAACTCCCTACACGGTGAGCCCTCAAACGTGGCAGGCCTCTACATGACTCCTAACATAGCGCTCCATGGTGCTTGGTTCTACATGGTTCTGCTCGGTTCTGCTCTGTTCTGCCTGGTTCTCTTCTCGAAAAAAAAGCACACCGAATGAGCCGTGGGGGCTCATTATAAAGGGTCTGTCCTCCCCAGATCCCTAGATCGGGGACCGCGTACAGAGGGCACCGTCCAACCACGGATCACACATTACCCGCGAGGGTGACGAGCACGCACGGTCCACGTGAACGTTCAAAATTGAAGCGTGGTCACTGCACGGCCATGTGGCACGAACGTGGCTCCTCCTCGTCAAGGGGTGTCGCTGGGCGAGGGGTCTGAAGTTGATGACTGCATCCATCGAAAGGGCCGCCGTAAACAAGCTTCAAATGGTCGCCGAACGACTCGTTCAATTAGCGGGACGATTTCCGGCCGCCGCCGCCGCCGTCATCTTCCAAAGAAGAAGCTGCACTTGTGGTCTCCCGAACTGCTCACGGTGTCGTGGCGGCAAGACGCCGCACCCTCCGGCCAGGGGGGAACAATACATGGCGGACACAGGCCGCCAACCCGTTTGGCGACTAAAAAGGAACATCAAAAGGAACGCCGATCCATTGTCAGACCTGGCGCCGGTCCTAACAGTAGGCAGCCGGTCGTTCGGTTTGGTTTGAAGATTAAAGGAGCGCCGCTCCCTCTTCAGCTCCGGCGCCGGTCACAACAGCTCGTCCGCCGGCGGGAGAAGCGACCTGAGGGTGACCAGCTGCACAGGTTGCTCGAAGTGTCGCTGTGTAGTGCTGTCTTCCAGGCCACTGCTGATGACGCTCAGCCAAGGACTCTTTCCCTCTCGTTCCTTGTGGCTCCCCTCTGGGAAAAGCATTCATACACACCACCACAGGCACGGGAGAGCACCCTGCCCGCACTGAGACACGTCGAGTCCGACAAATTATCCAAAAGCAACCTTACTTAAGCAGTATTACCAAACACAAAGCAGCAATCGGGACGTTTCTCTGAGGTTTCACCAAAACTCCTAATCCCGATCCGATAATAATCTTCCCATCAAACTGCTTTCAAGAAAACTAATTGTCAAGTGATGCGCTCACCGTGGCATACCCGAGTGCCTGCGTGAGTAATCCGCCGTAACCCACCAGGTATCATACTCATAAAATGAAGCATTTTACTTCACGCTATCTTTTAGTTCCCGAAATTTAGTGCCGCCAAAGCCAGTCGTCAATTCCTCTTGAGAAGACGAAAGCATAACTGCCGTGCTGCACCTGCATTAGGAACCTCTTTATTATACATCCGCAAACGCACATCACAGTGCGCCTGCCTGGAGGAGATACCACCTAACCGTTCCCTTGCTGTTGCCACTTTCACAAAGCATACATATAAACTCACGAGCTAGCTTTTCTTACACACCGGACACATGCGAACAAAACATTAAATGAACAACAAAAAAAGTTTCGCATGAATCCTGAAAAATCTCGCAAGCAATAACTTTGCGTCTCTACGCTCAGTCATAATTAGTTCATAACGTTGCTCCTGCTCATTTACACGTATCTACCATGACGCAGGCTCCTATGCGTGTCGTTTATGCAATCGCACAACGCTTACCTTAGCTAAACGTACAACGCCCAAGAAATGAACAAAACCAAAAAATGTGTTACCTAAACACTATTTGGTAGACGAGATTCTTAAAAAACACATTAAAATCCAAAACAACTTAAACAGTCAAAAGCAAATTTCAAAACAAAATAAATCCACTAATGACCATCGTCAAAAGCTCACGGATGTCTACTCCTTTTTGGGACTAACGCGCGGTGTCGCGTCCTGTGGGTCTTTTTAGGCGAACGGGAAATGGAACAATGGCAAAACCCATTCGCTTCGCCTCCGACCCCCGCAAAGCTCTGCGCTGACAACCTGCGTTCTTACTCTCGCTGAGTACCTCGCACTCCCGCAGTCCATCAAACATGCCGTCGATAGAGCGACGAAAGGGTCTGCCTTTCTACCCAACGTGCTTTTTTTTTTTTTTCGTTTTGTCCGGCGGCTCGGACGCATACAAACCAACTCCGGTGCCGATGACAAACGCCTAATTCTGTACGCTCTAATGCGTGTCACTATCCTTCCAATAGATCTATACAACGCATATAGGCTACCAAAATGATAGAGCGCTAACGAAAACAAAGTACAAACGAGTTATTTACAAAATCACAAAAACAAACAAAATGTTCCTTTCAACAGTCCCGAGTCGACGTTTTCCGAGAGGCTAACAGCTGTTCGCAACAACTCTGAGTCGAACTCGCGGTGGTCGCGCCCGGAACGATTTTCTCGAGAAGCGGGGTCTACAACACGCGTCAATCGCCCTGCTACCGAACCCCGCGACGTTCCTCGAAGCCGACTTGCTGTCGCTTCCTGCCCCTCGAAAACCACCGACTCTTTTGCCCCGCACCCCGTCCAATGCACCGCGAGAACAACGGAAGGGTCTCTTGCCCCTCGACCACTTACGCACACAATGCGCTTCTCTTTTCTTTGTTCTCTGGCCGCTTGGACGCTTGCGATACGGCAACTTTCTTGAAATTTCGCTCCGCCATTTGAATACATTCCTCAAACGCGTCGCGATTTTTGCCTGCCTGTTTTTACGGCGCTTTCTCCGTTTTGCACGTCTCTTGGTGCCGTCTACGGAGCCTTTCGCCCATCTCTGATGCTCACCAGCACCCACATGCTCATCTGATTTTTCGCGCGGACTGTCTGGATAATTGCCTAGCAATCTATCCTTCAAACACTGCCGCGTACGATGCGCTTTTCTTTTCCGGCGGTTCGGACGCATACGATACAGACCCGTCAGAGATGACAACGGCACTTTTCTCGCGATTTTACCACGCCGTTTGAAACCCTTACTCCAACGCGTTGTGCTCATCTCGAGCTTTGCCTTTTTGTTGCCCTTCGGACGCTTTCTCCCCTGTGCACGCTTCTTTGTGCGGACCTGGGAGCCTTTCGTCCTACTCCGACGTTCTTCATCACCGATATGCTCCTCCGCCATCTCGCGCGCCCAGTCCTGATGATTGCCTATCAGTTCATCGTTAGACCGCGGCCGCGTAGATTGCGCACTTCTGTTCCTTACTCTCCGGCCGCTCAGACGCATGCGATTTAAGCCAGTCAGAGAAGACAACGGGCCTTTTCTCGCAAATCCGCCACGCCGTTTGAAGGTCCTCGTCAAACGCGCCGCGCTGATCGCGAGCCTTGCCGCGCTTCTGTTTTTCGGACGCTTTCTCCGTTTGGCACATTCCTTGGTGCCAAACCTGGAGCCTTTCGTCCGCCTCTGACGCTCATCAACATGGTCTACAGGGCTGCAAGGTTCGATGGAACACTCTGTTAATCTTAACTTCGTTTCCACCACCACGGAACCCTCACACCCTGCTGTGACCGCGAGCTCTTTTCCCTCAGAATGGGTTAAAACCTGTTCCATTCCCTTACAGGCACTAGCCTTCTCTTTGGCCTCAAACGGCACCGCCGCTATATCTACAGATATCAGACCCGCAGCACTCTCTTCGGCCCTAAACGGCACCGCTGCTGAAACGCACCGTTCGTGCGGTACATCTGCAAATTTCTGACCTGTAGCCCTCTCTTCGGCCTTAATCGGCACCGCCGCTACGTCGCACCGTTCGTGCACTTCATCTACAGATGTCTGACCTGTAGCCTTCGCTTCGGTCTCAAATGGCACCGCCGCTACATCGCACCGTTCGTGCGCTACATCTATGGATTGACCACTCTGCTGCAATGCCACCAATTCACAATTAAGCCTTTCTATCTCTTCATCTAATTCCTGCATCCTTTTTATATGTTCTTCATGCCTGCGCTCAGCTTCCAATTCCTCCTGGCGCCATCTTTCCTTTCTTTGCGCCCTTTGTACTTCCTCCTCCTGGTCCAATAAGTACATATTCCCGAAGTGCTCGATTTCCTCATTGTCACTATTGCTTTCGAGAATCACTTCGCGGAGTTTAGAAGCAGGCATATCATCATTAAAATCTAGCTCCAGATCCCAACACAGGTTCAGCAGGTCCTCTCTTGTCAATCTCGTAAGATCCATGGCGACTACTTTGCTTTGGCTCAGCTGTGACAAAACACAAACCCACCAGCGTTTCAATTCTGGGTCTAGAGAAATTGAAGCCTGGCAAATCTCACAGCGGAGACCACAAGCTTAAGCACCCAAGTAGCACTACGTGGCCAACATCCCTCTCTACTTTTTCTTGTTAATTTTTCACTCCTGCTTTTTACAACATCCTAAAATTTAACCCGCAACGTACCCTTAGAAATTTTGAAACATTACCACTTGTTCCTATTGAATCATCTAAGCTTTCCTGCTTTAGCGTACTTGCTCAGATAATCATCCAGTGCTGCCTTGTGCTGAGATAACAACCACAGTGGCCAGGCAGTTGTTGGTTATATCTATCTTTTAACGAATCTAGGCTAAAAGACTCGATATATCTCAAGCACAAAGCCAGGCACTCACCCCATTACGTGCGGTGGTGGTACGCTGCTTCGATCCCGCCGAGTTCCAGGGCTTTCGGCTGGCCTCCGGTACATGTCGCTCTCCGTCGCAGACTCGTATCCCACCGCTGCCAACCAGTTGTTGCGACCGGGGTTTCCAGACACCGGAGGTCCGGGATGAAGTTGTCGAGGCAGGAGGAAGAGAGACTTGAAGAGGGTTTATTTACAATATATACATTGCGAACTCCCTACACGGTGAGCCCTCAAACGTGGCAGGCCTCTACATGACTCCTAACATAGCGCTCCATGGTGCTTGGTTCTACATGGTTCTGCTCGGTTCTGCTCTGTTCTGCCTGGTTCTCTTCTCGAAAAAAAGCACACCGAATGAGCCGTGGGGGCTCATTATAAAGGGTCTGTCCTCCCCAGATCCCTAGATCGGGGACCGCGTACAGAGGGCACCGTCCAACCACGGATCACACATTACCCGCGAGGGTGACGAGCACGCACGGTCCACGTGAACGTTCAAAATTGAAGCGTGGTCACTGCACGGCCATGTGGCACGAACGTGGCTCCTCCTCGTCAAGGGGTGTCGCTGGGCGAGGGGTCTGAAGTTGATGACTGCATCCATCGAAAGGGCCGCCGTAAACAAGCTTCAAATGGTCGCCGAACGACTCGTTCAATTAGCGGGACGATTTCCGGCCGCCGCCGCCGCCGTCATCTTCCAAAGAAGAAGCTGCACTTGTGGTCTCCCGAACTGCTCACGGTGTCGTGGCGGCAAGACGCCGCACCCTCCGGCCAGGGGGGAACAATACATGGCGGACACAGGCCGCCAACCCGTTTGGCGACTAAAAAGGAACATCAAAAGGAACGCCGATCCATTGTCAGACCTGGCGCCGGTCCTAACAGTAGGCAGCCGGTCGTTCGGTTTGGTTTGAAGATTAAAGGAGCGCCGCTCCCTCTTCAGCTCCGGCGCCGGTCACAACAAAAGTAAGCCAGCATCCTTCCACGTTTGCATGTCATTCTAATTTTAGGAACGCTATTATCAAATATTGATCGGTTGATCATGCAATGTGCACGAGTATGTGTATGCATTCGAAATCTTGGCCGTAATAATAATAATAATAATAATAATAATAATATTTGGGGTCTAACGACCTAAAGTGGAGGACTCCGGCAATTTCGACCACCTGGGGTTCTTCAACGTACACCTAAATCTAAGCACGTGAGCCGCAAACATTTCTGCCTTCGTAGAAAATGGAAGTCTTGGCCGTTGTTGATTATGATGCGGCTGCCATAAAGCACCGTGCGCATGCTCTATTACATACCCACTCGTGGAGCTTTGTTCATAAGGACCATGAAGTAAGTACGCGGCCATTGTTTGTGGATGGGCCGATGATCATGGAAAATCTGCTGTCACATTTCATACACCAGTGCATATATTAGCAAGTTGCAGCGAGATTTCTGGTGCAAAAATATCAGAAAGGCCGCTTGACTGCTGACTTTAGGACGCCGTCATGCAATACAAACGTAGGTTGCGTACTGGGTGCCCCTTAGCAATAAATAATTACTTCGGATCCAGAGTGAAACAACCATTTCGATGTTTTAGATGCGGAAGCATCTTATACTCGCGCCTTGTAGTGCGCCGTCCGCGCCGTCCGCACCGCTTCTCGAACATTCGACAGCTGACGCGCGCGCATGCGCCGTCGCGCCGTCGCCCACCATCTGTGCCGCGCGCGCTTCTCCTTCGAGAACATTCGACAGCTGACAGCGCATGCGCCGTCGCGCTGTCGCCATCTGTGCCGCGCGTGCGCTTCTCCTTCGAGAACATTCGACAGCTGACAGCGCATGCGCCGTTGCGCTGTATATATACTCAAGGTCGGCGCTCGCTCGCTCAGTTGCCGCTCGTCCGTTGGTTTGTCCGCATCCTCCTCAGTGTTCCCCCGAGGGAAGCTGCGGGCAATTTTTTTCCACTCGGTTCCGTAAATACGACCAATTTTGTGAAAGTGACGGTGATGTGCTTTTTCCCTCCTCTCGTCCAAGTTTCACGAAAGCACGCCTCAAAATCGCGGATTTTCCCGCCATTTAATTCACATTTCATTTCCCCTGAAGTTAGTCAAAGTTTTGTTGTTTCGCGTATCTTCACTGGCACAACGTAACACGCCGCATCAGCACACACGCAGTGCTAAGAAGGGGGGGGGGGGGGTCGCTGCTGAAGTTCAGGTCGCGGGTACGCCCACGGACGCGGAGGATGTTTTCGATGCGGGCGAAATAAAGAAACGCACGTATCTTGATTCAGGTTCGTGGCAAGGAACCTACAATGTTCAAAATAACGTGAGACTACTATGTCGGTGTGCTTAGAAGTTACGTAATTTCTCTTCATGTCTATTATTGATAATTCACATTTATAAAAATAATTACAGGATTTACACACCGTGCTTTCAGTCGATATGGTAGCGGTGTAGTAGCTAGGCGATGTTTCCACCGGCACTTCGCAGCCCTTTCGGTAGATGGCGCAAGCATGCTGCAGTTTTTGTTGTAGTTTTGGGTTTTTGTATAACGCATCTGTGCCAGGTGGCCGTATGTGGGCAAAAAGCACTACCGCATTGTCTGGCAAGCCGCACCGAATAATCTTCATTCTGTCAAATCGTACGTTGCTCTTGTTTGCGTGTGGCGGGCACTTCAGCTGCGTGATGTTATTGCGGTGTCTATCCGAGTCCCGTCGATGTATGTGTAGTGAAGTTAGTCTTCTTGAAAACTACATACTTGTTCATTCTACAGCAAGACTGTTACTTGACCACGGTTTCACACTCTGCGTGAAATTCGGTTATTGCGAATGGAAATAGTACGTGATGGATGGATGGATGAAAAACTTTATTGGAGTCCTGAAGGATTCCACCCCCGTTTTATAGGGGTAGGATCGCGGGCCGCTCCCACGTTGGGATAAAGTAAAATAAAATAAAAGGCGAGGTGTGTGTGTGTGGGGGGGGGGGGGTGTTACGTAGGCTCAATTGCCCTGCCGCGGTGGTCTTGTGGCTAAGGTACTCAGCTGCTGACCCGCAGGTCACGGGGTCGAATCACGGCTGCATTTTCGGTAGAGGCCAACATGCTGTAGGCCCGTGTGTTCAAATTTGGGTGCACGTTAAAGAACCCCAGGTGGTCGAAATTTCCGGAGCCCTCCAGTACGGTGTCTCTCATAATCATGTGGTGGATTTGGGATGTTAAACACCACAAATCAATCAACTTAATTAATTGGTACACATGCCCATAGCGAACAAGGCGTCGCACTAAAACCCCGCACTAAATGTAGCTGTGACGTACGTGATATCGCAACTTCCTATCACTACCCACCGCTGTTGATCAGTGGATAAGGCGTTGTGTACTAGGCCGCAGGTTGTATTGCCGGACGACGTGATGGCAACACTCCGACGGTGACAGAAAGTAAAATGGGGGGAAAAGAATGCCCGTGTATTCTGCATACTTGGTGTCCACATTGAAGAAACCTCACATCATCAAAATTAATTCAGAACTGCTACGCCTACGGCGTCCTTCAGGGCGTACTACGCAGCTTCGGGGCATATGAACAATGCAGTCAAATTAAACTCTTTTCTCGGTGAAATCCGAGTCCTTTAATGACTGTGTATTGAATGACACTGGTTGTGCGTAGATCTGTATTTTCGCGTTGCAGTAGAAAAAAATGGCTGGGCTATAAATCTCTTTCAACACCTTCGTTGTAGCCCTTTTGACGTCGTCGGTGTTGCCAATTAATGCCTTTTCAGTGCTTATCTCTATATACACTACGATTTGCTGGCTGTTATACGTGCCAAAACCTGTCCGTCATCTTGCTGCTTTGCCAACTCATAACGGGCTCGGCACCTCGTCAAGCTCCTCGCCCTTAATTCCAGTACTCTCCCTATGCTAAGTAAATGAAATCGATTGATTGCTTGATTGACTGATCGATTGATTGATCTACCGATCAAAAACCGCGATTATTATGAGTCATGCTGTAGTATAGGGCTCTGGATTAATGTTGACCATCTGTGTTTCCTTTATATGGACCTAAATCGAAGCACAAGGGTTTCCTTAAACTTCACTCTCATCTAAATGCGACCGCCGTGGCCTGGAATCTAACCTGGGTCCTAGAGTTCAGCAGGACGTTGGTAGTGTAGCCGGGTAAAGTGCCGAAAACGGGTTCTAAGCCTCTCAATGGTGATATACGCACTGATGCGATGATCACTGGCGACAGTTACCGTCGCAGCTCACGTCGCGGAAGACCAAGAGAGTTCATAAGCTCTAGGCTCGTGTGCTGTCTATCAGACCGAGGTTCGATTTCCGTGTGCTTTATATCACGAGAGAACTGCATATCAGGAAGCCCATAAGAAGCAATCATGTAGTTGGAGCGTAGAGCACGCCGATGGTCCCCACGTTCTTCCAGCGACGAATCTGAGGAGGTGACAGATCGAGGAGAGCGTCTTCCTTAGATAGGCCGCGTGAGGGCTCTGTGAGAAGTCTGATGCATTGCCTGCGCTTACGAGAAATGGGCAAAGAACGCGCAAACACAGCATGGTAAAATAACGCTGAGAACAGCGCTCTCGTAAGCACTGGAAGGGCGTCAAACTTCAGTATCCAATTAGCCCAGCTAACCGCATGCAGTATACTCTGGGAGAGGCTTCTAAAGTCATTAGTTATACTGTACTGAATGGACGCTACACATATAATACAACTGAGCTGTATGATGCCATACAACGCAGGTTTACATGTAATGCGAAGCAAGAAGTTGGGCGCAGCACGTAACGGGGACTGGTGAAGAGAAGGACAACGCAGGCGCACCACCCATTTCTCTCCCATTTCCTATTCATCATGTCCAGTCTCTGTTACTTACTGCGCCCCACTTCTTGCTTTACAATGAACCGTTACCAACCAGCTCAAATGGCTGTTTTGCTGCATTACACGTAATGCGAATTTGACCAGCGAAACTGCTAAGCACGGAATTGGAATGGCAGATGAGACATTTACACATCTAGAGCACAAAAGAAGGCAAGGGCCGAGTGACAACCGACGAAAGCAGTCGCTACTCGTTTGTCAATCAATCCTCGTCTTGTGCTGCGCATTAGATGCTGAAATGGAATATGAACATGCGCAAACTTGTGTGATTTCGAGATAGACAACAGTGTATCGGTTTCCTCCAGAGTGTACCGTTCCTCCAGAGAGCCACAAGGTTAATGTCAGCGAGTGACGAAGTAACACCCGCAGCTCTTGGCGTTTTCCCAGACGTATATTAGGAGCAGCCCCAGTGGCGGCCACGCGGGAGACATTGGAGGAAGAAGTCATGAGCTGCGGCTGTTCTTCACGACTTTGCGAGCACACGCGGCAGACAATGCCCGAATGTTTGCACGTACGCTTAGACCCCCCCCCCCCCTCCCCCACTGCTTCCTTTACCGAGGTCGAAGCGCTGGCATTAGACTCCAGCTTGTATCTTGCTCATTGTGTTTTTCCTTGCTAGGCAGGGTTGTATATATACGCGACGGAGGCAGAGCTTTCTCGGGGTACATTCGGCGAGACCCGTGATTGGCAACGTCAAGAAACAAGCCAAGAGAGAGAGAGAAAAAAAGTCACGAAGGCAGCAGACGAGCGTGGAGTATATGTGGAAGAAGGAGGAGTTTGTAGGTTTGTACCGGCACACAGCCCCTATCGCGTATACACGTCCGCCCGGAACGGTGCGCACAGGTCGTCGCCTGGAGATAGCGCGCGCTGAGTCCAAGTTTTCCAAATTACGGTGCTGTCACTGGAACATCACGCACGCTTCCTCCTTTCGCGTGCGCGAGCTTTGAGACAAGAGCGTGCCAAACACGGAGCTGCAGCCATGGGATGCCGCGTAACTGCCATAAAAAGCGCTATCCGCGCAGTTACAAGGACGCCATTAGTGTTTACTTGTGACGCTGTTTTGTTCAGTTGTATCCTTGTCCATCTCCTATGCTTACCCATTAGCTTTTTATTGTTTTTTTGTCCGACAAATGTCCACGACGCAGACAGCTGGAAGAGACTTACGCAGGAAGCAATCGTGTTGAGCTTCACATATACTATACAGCTTGGCGAACGATGCGTCGATGCTTATTTCAAACAGTATAGTTTTTAATTGATGCGCTCTTTCGTATAATTGCTCCCCTTGGATTTCCACCGTGTGACAATGTTTTTGAACCCCACGCGAGTTCCTGACTCTGCGTGTTTGTTGAAGTATTCGACAAATCGCGTTAATGATCTGATCGTCTTTCTATGAAATGCGTGCATATTTAAATAGTTCTTTTCGGGACTCTATCAATCGTGGTAGTACGCGCAGAGTATATATTAGGTGAACAAAAAGGAGCGATGGAACGTTGGTGGTAGGCGACATGTCAACCGGATTGTCGAGATATCGTATCTCTGTTTAATTAAGAAAAAAAAGTGCATCAAGACAGGTAGCATAATGCGCAACATAGCGTTCGTGCTTGTTTGAAAGCGACAGAGTGTGCGTAGATGACATTGAAGCAAAGTTGTAGGTGTTAGAATGGAAAGTTTATTTTTGGCTAGTAGGATGGAAGCATGACCGCTGCATATGTAGGCTTAATGCAGTGGTCAGCTTGAATCGTGTAGTAGTGCTGATGATAATAAGTGTTATTGCGCGCAAAAAAAAGAGACAGTACGTTAAAGAAACCCGCTCGGAATGATCGAGTCGCCCGTCATGCACTGGTTGACGTGCTTCTCATGTCCTTCGTCATAACTTTTTAATTATAATACAATGTCCACCTAGAATCCTGGGAGGCTCTTCTCCAACGTCCAGCAGGACATCATCAGTCAAACTCTTGCTGCTGCTGCGCCTTGGGGGATTCTGACCGACGGCTATTGGGGGATGTGGGCTTTCTCCTGACATTCATCGACTGCTGTTCCAATAAAGTTTTTCGCTCTCACTCTCTCCTGATATTCGCTATATTTGCTGGGGGATTCAGGTACATGCACGTTAAAGAACCACAGGTGGTGGAAATTTCCAGAGCCCTCCACTATATACGGTGTCTCTCGTAATCATATAGGGGTTTTGGAACGTTAAACCCCCACAATTTATTATGAGTAATTGATATTTGCTGGGGCTCTTGTGAGAAGTCTCGCCGAGGAAAGTTGCTGATCCCGATGATTGTGCAATCAGACTTAAAGGGCTGACCTCTGTCAACACTGTAACACATGTACCACGCAAGAAGTGTTGTTGGTTCCCACTCGGTTCCCAATCGGTTTCCATATTGGTTGCCACCCGGAGTGGTCCTTGAGGCAGCGCGATCAAGTCCACGGGCCCGATCCTGTTGATGATGCCGCGTTATACGGTCGGTCAGCTGTACTATGCATCTCAATAGCTCCTTCACCTTTTTTTGAGAAAGCTGAAGAGTACGCAGGGAAATAATGGCTTTTGGTTAGAACAAGAACTGAGATTTTAGCGGGAAAGCGTGAGATTGCTTGTGTAAGTGGGTCCGTTTACACGTCAGCAGGGAAGTTGAAGTGTACTTCACTGCATTACACACACAAAAAAATTACAAGATTGTCGGTTTTGAGATGCAATCAGTCACATATCTTCAATATGTCTATTTACTTATTTTTAAATTTATTTAGTACATACTGCAGTTCGAAAACCGAACAGGATGGGCAAAATAAAAAATAAGGAACGATGTCGACGAAATCGAACAAGTCGTACATCAGGTTAAAGATTAACACCTGAAAGAGAAGTTAAGACTAACAAACATGAACAAAAGTACACTCGTGAAAAAAAATCGCTCAGATGTGTCAAAACACTCTTGCGCGCACTACGTGTCACGTTTCGTGCAGCACTTGAGTGGGCGTGCATGTGCTTCCGAACGCGCATTTCGGCCCGAACAGCGTGGTTCAGGGCGTTGCTTTATACGATGTACTCTAAAGCAAAAAAAACGAGTTCTTTAACCCTGTTCGGGGTGTTCCGACTTGCCACATGTGACTCTCGTTAGAGAGGCACGTCAACTCTCTTTAAGGGTCATTGTACACTTCTAAGGGGTCAGAGTCATGTAACCCACAAGAGAGTTTACGTGCTTCCTTGAAGAGAGTCATTTACCGGACAAATCAGGACGGCACGAAAGGAGTCAGACATGCTGTTTTTGTTTGTTCATTTGTTCCTTTGTTTGCCCTAGGAGCGTAGTTTAGAAGGTTCGCATCCACCGAGCTTGCCCAGTGCTTCGGGATCGGCGTAACTTTTTTCGGTAACTTGGACGTCACCGTGGTCACATTGTTCGGCGACATAATGGAGCTACGAATTCTCAGGACACGCACCACAATTCTGGACAATTCATTACATTTGAGCCGCAAGATAATTCGACGTGGTTCCACTAAATTTGTGGATTGCCACCCGGATGACGGCCGTGGTGCACTGCATCGAAATTAAACGACACTCGCGGCATCTCTGAATGCGTGGTCAGTGTGGGCTAGTGTCCATTAGCACTGGTCCATAGCGTTCAGACGCGCCACGACAGCCGCTTTCGAACTGCTGTTAAAGTTCATTCATATGCTTCCACTACACCATGAGGCTATCTTAAAGAAGGCATTGTACTATGTATTCGTAAATATTATAAAATTTGTTTAATGGAAGGACACGTTTTGTAAGTGCAAATGGAAGTGCAAATAACATAAATTGTTTATTACCATCACGTGCTTGAACTATATCATCACATGAAGACCACGTATGTTATTAAGACAGCTTTGCAGTCAACGGAAAACCGTGCGTGGTGAAGTTTAGTTCGAATTCTTTATTTCCAATGCGTATTGGCTTTCGCCGGTACGCCACCGCTATCGTCGGGATCGGCCGAAAACTTGGCGGGTAGATTATAGAAAATGAACTGAATTTAAGTATATCAGAATAAAAAAAACCTCAGTTGTGCAAAATGCC
This sequence comes from Rhipicephalus annulatus, assembly GCA_013436015.1. NCBI lineage: Eukaryota > Metazoa > Arthropoda > Arachnida > Ixodida > Ixodidae > Rhipicephalus > Rhipicephalus annulatus. The sequence goes on from WOVY01009274.1 coordinate 1,152,571, forward strand.
GAAAGACGTACCAGGTGTGTGTGTGTGTGTGTGAGTGAGTGAGTGAGTGATATTGAGTGAGTGAATGAGTGCAAGAGTGAGTGAGTGAGGGTAAAAGTGTGTGTGCGTATACGCGCGTGCGTGTAAGGGTATGTCTGCCGAAAGCGAAAGTAAAAATTGAACCACACCTGTATTGCGAAAGAAGTAACCTGCGAAATCGAAAAATTTACACGCACTCGCTGCGCGCGGACAATCTGCGTGCTCAAGCGAGGAAAGGCAACGACGTGTAAAACACTCGCTCGGCGGACGGATATGCGCAAAAGAAATTGTTACGGAAATCCTGGCACATCGCGCTCATCTGCAGTCTATATTCGACGTCCTCTGCTTGCGCCACTTCAAACACTTCTCCCTGTACGTCCGCTGGTCACTCTCCCTTTCCAAAACTCATTTTCTTGGCCGATCACTCATCTGTTGTGACGGATGTGGCTGGGAAAGACACTGGCCGCCATTGGGTGCCCTATATATATATACACGTGAACGCGGGTTTGCCGATGGAGCAGGAAGGAAGAGACGACGTGCCGCCAAGGAGGGGCGGGGCTGCCCGGGTAAAAGCAGTGCCTACCCTCAGCGCCCTTTATCTTTTTACGGTTACTTCTGCAATCACTTCTTCCACAAGACGGTCCCCGTAGGCTGCACTTTTGTGCGTTCAAACCACTGCTACTGCTGACGCACGCACGCACAAGCTTAGACGAGCTTCTCGCTACGGTCGTTTTCGTCTGCGGCGGCTGCCGCCGAGCGCACTCAAGTTATTGATTGTTTCCTTCGACAGCGACAGCAAGCAAATTACAACGGGCGCGCTCCGTCAAGCAGGGGCAGCATGGTTGGCCACCCCCTTGCATCTGCATCCCCCACAGTAGAAAGCTGCCTCTCGCATCTTCCAGTTGTGCGCCGCCGTGTGAATTTCGGACGACGACACGGCGTCGGCTTGCGCTTCGCACGTATACGGTACACGTACGTATACACGCAGCTGCGTTGGGCTCTCGCTCGCAAACGGCTTTGTTGAAACCGCAGGTTGTTGCATACCGAGCGTCTACATTATATTCGGCATGGGAACTGATATACGGGCGCAACAACGATGGCACAATACCATTTTCTTTCTTTCTTTCTTTCTTTCTTTCTTTCTTTCTTTCTTTCTTTCTTTCTTTCTTCCTTCCTTTCTTTCTTTCTTCCTTTCTTTCCTTCTTTCTTTCTTCCTTTCTTTCCTTCTTTCCTTCTTTCTTTCTTTCTTTCTTTCTTCTTGTTTCGCGCTTTTTGTGTATAAGCCAGCATACATGTGCTTTAGCTGGGTGTCGTCCGTGTATGCACTGCGACGGTTTGTAGATTGACCTATTTGCCCGAATGTTTCAATGCGCACGACTCCTCCCGCTGTACAGTTGGCGCATGCTGCTGGGCTGCTGTCTGAAAACAAGTGAGAAAAAAAAAACGTGGGTCGTCGAGATGCAGCTGTTGCTGCACTCCAAGCGGCCGAGGCCTTAGCCGAGTTCTTTTCTCCGAGACTGCTTTATTTAGGACAGCCCTTGACTGAGGTAAATATGTTTCTTTTTTTGTCTTTTTACGAGGCTAACTTGCTCAAGTGCTTCAGCTGAATGTTTTTATACAGAAGCGTCAGTGCACGTGGTGTTCAACTATAGCAATAATGATGCAGCGTCCCCAGGGTGATACGTTACTACTTGCTGAGTTGTCTTCTTAGGGATGTCAGGAATAATTTATTGGTTTAGTGCCCTTAGGTCACTTCCACTCCACCCACGCTGCATATTATGTCGTCGATCTATTGGCATGTATAGGGATGGCTCCCGGCTGAACAATGAACGCTTGAACACGTGCATGCATGCGTACGTTCGGTGAACATTTCACATTGAACGAGTTGTGCACTGGTTAATCCCAACGTGGCTAGACGAAAAACAAAGAAAGGAAAATGAAAGCCCCGAGACATATTGCCACCATTGATGAACGAGACACTGTGGCTCATACGCGTTTTTGGGGGCGAAGAAGAAGAGAACATCTTCGGTAATGAATAGTTGTCTTATCTGCACGAGTGACAAGCAACTATTGCACTCCATTCATTCTGACTAGGGTTTCTTTATTTTTTTCATTCTTTTTTTCTGGTGGGTGGTTTCGATATTAAAAAAAACTTACCTAATTAAATCATCGATTCTTGGACAATCCCCCTGAGTGGGTACGAGTCATGTCTGTGGATTCATCATCATCATCATCATCGTTGCTCTGGTTCAAGTGAACTCCTGGCTGCAGGTCTCTTTTGTTCGTGACATTACTGGTGGAGACGCTGGGTACGTGTACTTCGGCTGTATCGGTCATCGTGGAGACAGCTACATCTCCCAGAGCAAGAATCAGCCGCCGCCTGCGTGGGTTACCCCCTGAATTTGGTCCCTTGGCATCGACACCCAGAAAGATGGCAACTGCGATGACAAGCCAGGCGGTCCAAACCAGCGATGCCCATGATTCTCTTCTCGCCCATGTTTTTCACGTGCCACAGACACCAAAGCCGTTCCATGGAGACATCTTCGAGGATGTTGATGACTGGCTAGACCACTTTGATCGGGTTGCCAGTATCAACGAATGGGACGATGTTCGCAAGCTGCGCCGAGTTTACTTCTACTTGGAGGATTCTGCGAAGACGTGGTACGAGAACCACGAGGGCTCCTTTGCAACATGGCAAGAATTTAGCCGACAGCTCCGTGATGCCTATCGCAACACCGAGAGAAAGGAGAGGGCTGAAGAAGCCATATCCTGCCGAAACCAACGGCCGAACGAACGTGTATCCATGTTTGTCGAGGACATGCTTCGGCTCTTCAAGCGCGCGGACCCTGCCATGCCTGAGGAAAAGAAAGTGCGGCATTTGATGCGCGGAGTAAAAGAACAGCTTTTCGCTGGGCTCGTGCGCAATCCACCGACGGCAGTCGCCCAGTTCAGTGAGGCAGCTACGATGGAACGTACGCTGCAGCAGCGGTCGTCGCAATACGAACGCCAGATCCCGGCCACCACATGCTCTATCGGCTCTGACAGCGAGAGACAGACCCTCGCAGACTTCATTCGAAGTATCGTTCGGGACGAATTGTGACAGCTTCAGGCAGTGGGATCCCATCCACCTGTGTCAGCCCTCGCGGATGTAATCACACAAGAAGTCAGGCAGGCCGTCACACCCCTGGCCCCAATCGCACCGCCGATTCCCGAGGCCCCAGTCCTGACATACGCAGCGGCATTGCGATCCCCTGCACCACCGGCTACAGATACTGCTATGCGGCCAAGGTACCAGGCTATGCAACCATCCCACGACACTGCTTCGAGCCCACCTCTCGGCTCAAGGTTTTCGAGCCCACCCACCTACCCGCCGTCTATCTCAAGACAAAGTGGTAGCAAGGCAAGCACGTGGCGCACCTCGGATAATCGTCCGCTCTGCTATCACTGTGGCGAAGCGGGTCACGTATACCGGAACTGTCAATACCGGCAACTAGGTCTCCGCGGCTTCCACACTGATGCTCGATGCCCGCGCTACGGTGAGCGCCCCCGCGAAATTGAAGCCTACCTCACGGGCCAACGTACTCCTTCGACTATTCGGCACCACCAGTCGAGATCACCATCGCCTCGCCGGTCTACGTCACCCAGTTTGCCCTCATCGTCTTCCGCTCCTTTCAGGAGCCGGTCACCAAGTCCCCGCAGGGGAAACTAGGAACGGCGACTTCTGGGGGTGAAGTCGCGGCCCGGCGAACTGTAAAAGACCCTCCTTCGACGCAACGACCGGACGAAGGCGATTCCGGTTTTGCAGTGTTCTCCGACAGCAAAAAGATTGTTTCTGCCGAAATTGCCGTCTTCGTCGACAATCATGCTGTTAACGCCCTCGTCGACACCGGTGCCGACTATTCCGTAATGAGCGCCACACTGGCATCTGAACTGAGGAAGGTTACCACGCCATGGCAAGGACCTCAGTTGCGCACGGCAGGTGGCCATCTGGTGACGCCTACTGGTATGTGCATGGCACGCATTCGAATACGTACGTCGACATTTGCGGGCTCTTTCCTCGTATTACGCGTGTGCTCTCGGCCAGTCATTCTAGGAATGGACTTTCTTCGTGAATACGGCGCCGTCATCGACCTCCGTGAATTACTTGTGTCGTTCGAGGATCCTTTTTGCGCTGCAACTGACAGTACGCATTTCCGGAAAAGAGCGCTCCGTGTTACCGACGATTCTCTAACTCTCCCACCTCGAAGCAGCCTCTTTGTCGAAGTAGAATTGGGACAGGACTTGTCTGACGCGGTAATTGCAGAGGCCAATTTGTCTCTCCTTATTTCACGACAAATCTGCGTTGCCCGAGAAATCATTCAGCCTAGCAATAGGCATGCTCACCTGCTGGTCACGAACTTCAGCGACGAAAATCTCCACCTAACGAGACACACTGCCATTGCATATTGTGAAGAACTTGCCGATGCCGATGGTCCGTCTACGTTAGCTTCATTTTCATCGAATGGCCACCCTGACAAGGCCTTCGTGATCACTCTCGACGTAAACGAGAGACTACCTTCGGCTCAACGAGAAAGCCTTTTGCGTATACTCGGCTCATTTCAAGACTGCTTTGCCACTACGTCAAAGGTTAAACAGACACCACTTGCTCAACATCGTATCATCACGGAACCCACTGAGAGACCCATCCGACAACATGCCTATAGGGTGTCGCAAAAAGAGCAAGATGCTATACGTGACCAAGTCCAGCAGATGCTTCAGGACGACGTCATTCAACCATCGACCAGTCCCTGGGCTTCGCCAGTTGTGCTAGTAAAGAAGAAGGACGGTACGTTGCGTTTTTGCGTTGATTACCGTAGACTGAACAAGGTCACCAAAAAGGACGTTTATCCTCTACCCCGGATAGATGACTCGTTGGACCGTATACGCAACGCTAAATATTTTTCCTCCATGGATTTGCGTAGCGGCTACTGGCAAATTGCAGTGGACGAGCGCGACCGCGAAAAGACGGCGTTTATTACTCCCGACGGTCTGTACGAGTTTAAAGTGTTGCCTTTCGGTCTATGCTCAGCACCAGCTACTTTTCAAAGAATGATGGATACGGTTCTCACGGGGCTCAAATGGCAATCATGTCTTGTTTACCTCGATGACGTCGTGGTCTTTGCAGACACGTTTGAACAACATGTCGAACGCCTTCATGCAGTTCTTCAGGCAATTAGAACAGCGGGGTTGTCTCTCAAACCCGACAAATGTCATTTTGGATATGAAGAACTGAAGTTCCTTGGTCACGTTGTGAGCTATGCCGGCATCCGCCCAGATCCCGAGAAAACTCGCGCCGTTGCCGCCTTTCCCGTGCCCACAAATAAGCGCGACCGACGCCTATTTCTGGGGCTCTGTACGTATTACAGGCGCTTTGTCAAAAACTTCTCGAAGATTGCTGAACCCCTCAACAAGCTTACAAAAGATGGTGTCTCGTTTGTTTGGGGTCCCCATCAGTGCCATGCGTTCGACACCCTCCGAAACCTCCTCCAGGCTCCGCCTGTACTAGGTCATTTTGACGAAAGCGCTGACACAGAATTACACACTGACGCCAGCAACGTTGGACTAGGAGCGGTATTAGTTCAGTGGCAGAATGGCGTAGAGCGCGTGATCGCTTATGCGAGCAGAACATTATTTTCAGCGGAGAAAAACTATTCTGCAACCGAAAAGGAATGCCTCGCTGTTGTCTGGGCCATAACAAAGTTACGCCCATACTTGTATGGCCGCCCATTCAGGGTAGTTAGCGACCACCATTCCCTTTGTTGGCTCGCGAATCTCAAAGATCCCTCAGGTCGTCTAGCACGATGGAGCCTTAGGCTACAAGATTTTGATGTCACCATTGTACACAAATCTGGGCGGAAACACACCGACGCCGACTGTCTCTCACGTGCACCGGTCGAAAATACCAACACTGACCTTTGTAACGATCGGCCCTGGGGAGCCAAGCAGGAAGTGTTTGGGGGAGAACCGGTTCGTGACCCGCGGTGGCGGCCACCCCCACCTCCCCATTCGGGTTCCTCCTCGCCGGGAGAGCTACGGGGTCTGCTGTGCGTTCGTGACCATATTTGGTAACATTTTGGGGCGCCGGGACCATATATGGTGTTGGGTTGTGCCACTCCTTGTGTTGTGAGAGGTGTTTTCCCCTCCCTCGTGGCCGAGGTGCCGGCGACACCGTATTGGCTGACGATGCGGACAAGACGCCCAGTGTCAACAACGTGGCGCTATAAAATGCCGAAGACGTTTTGTATCGCACGCACTCTTCTCTCTTTGGGTCACTTGACCACGTCTCCACATGTAAATAAATCTCTGTTGTTCGTTCGGGCGCTTCTTTCTCGCTGAATTGTTGGACGATGGATCCTGCGACGGGGCCAGCTACCGAAAACGAGACCGGCAGGACCCGGAGTCCCAACAACTGGATGGCAGCGGCGGGATGCTGATAACCCCGAAAGCGACCACTGGACGGAGTGAGCCCGAAGTTCAACAACAGGACGACAGGAGAAGGATTACACGAGCTCATCGACTTCCAAAGGGAATCGAACGGCACTTCTGAGAGGCACGACGCCGGAGACATGACTGCGAACTGGGTGAGTGCCGGCTTTCTCTGTTAAATTTTACCAGGCATTTACTCTATGTGTTAAGTAAAAGCTGGTAGAGAGGGGCTGTCTTGGTCATTGGGTTAACAGGTAACTTGCGTCAGGCAGAAATTGTGTGATAGCTTGGTTAAGCTCTTTCTGTCAGTGGCGTCAAGGTTAACAGTGGCAGGGCAGGATTCCGTATAAGAGCTTTTGAAGCTTTATTTGTAGACTAAGTTAACGGAAAACTTGAGGCAAGGCAGGTATCTAGAGCTGTCGTTGCCGTCAAGGTTAATTAGTTGCAGGACAGGAATCTTTGTGGAACAGAGACAGCGGTACTGGAGGCAGTCATGAATCTGAAATCCCTGCGAAAGTCCATGTTGTTGCTTCTTGCAAGGGAGTTGAATCTGGAGGTGTCGGACTCTCAAAGAAAGCCAGAGCTGATAGAGGCGATTCTCGCATTGGGGGCGGAGGATGACGAGCTGTCAGAATGTGTCGAGGAGATTCAGGAGAGGCAAGCGGCAGAGGCCGAAAGAAAGGCGGCCGCGGCCGAGGCCGAAAGAAAGGCGGCCGCGGCCGAGGCCGAAAGAAAGGCGGCCGCGGCCGAGGCCGAAAGAAAGGCGGCTGAGGCCGAAAGGAAAGCGGCAGAAGCCGAGGCAGATAAGATGCGAAAGCACGAGCTTGAAATGAAGCGCCTCGAGCTAGAGATTAGCCATAATAGTAGAACAGGAGGCAGCGAGGCATCCGGTACAGCAGAGCGGGCCAGGTTCAAAATGACGGACCTAATGAGATCGTACAAGCTAGGGGAGGACATTGGGCTGTTCCTCGTCAACTTTGAGAGAACTTGTGAAAGGCAAGGTTTCAGCCAGGATACATGGTCTCAACGCTTGTTGTCCCTACTTCCGGGGGAGGCCTCAGAAGTAATCGCGCGCCTCACGAAAGAGGAGGCTGACGAGTACAGTGAGGTAAAGTCGAGCCTTCTCAAGAAATATAGGTTGTCAGCGGAAGGTTTCAGACAAAAATTTCGCAACGCCGTAAAAGAGAACAATGATTCGTACCCGGAGTTTGCTTACAAGTTAATGGCCAACATGGGGGAGTGGCTGAAAGAGGCAAAGGCGTATGGGAATCATGACAAGGTGCTCGAGTGTATCGGTCTGGAACAATTCTATCAAAGGTTACCAGAAAAGGTGAGGTTCTGGGTTCAGGATAGACCAGACGTGAACACCGTAACAAAAGCCGCAGAGCTCGCTGAAGAATTCGTTACGCGCCGCGCCCTCGGGGCAAACAGCGAGCCTAAAAGGGAAAAATTCCTACGGCCGAATAAGGCGCCGTTTAGAAAACAACCGACAAGTCTCGCACAAAAGGGTGAGGAAAACAATTCATCTAACCATGGGGCGTCGGCAGAGGCAAGCAAAAGGAAATTTGAGGCGAGAAAACCGGCTGCTTGTTTCAATTGCCACGAAACAGGGCACTTCGCGAAAGACTGCCCGAAAGAAAAGGTGGCCTTTTTATCTATAAATGAAGCCGACGAGAACATGAAGTTGTTAGAGCCCTATATGTACGACCTTACCGTGAACGGCAAGCAGTGTCGGGTTCTTAGAGACTCCGCAGCCACTATGGACGTAGTTCACCCGTCTTTTGTTCAGTCCGGACAGTATTCAGGAGACTGTGCCTGGATTAGACAAGCCGTAGAAGCAAACAGTCAGTGCCTTCCCGTAGCTAAAGTTGTCCTTAAAGGCGCATTTGGAACATTGGAAACAGAAGCCGCGGTATCGCCATATCTACCCCCTCAGTATCCTTACTTATTTTCAAATAAGTCAGATCAAATGCTGAAGGAGAAAGGTCTAACGTTGGGAGAAGGCATAGTGCAGGCACTGACTAGATCGAAGGCACGTGCGCTGGCTGCGAGAGCAACATTCACTGAGGCAAACAAGCCTCAAATCGACAACGGGCCTGGTTGCGAGTTGGACACCACGGAAACAAATCGACGTGTGCGAGAACAGGCTGCAGAAGCCGTAGTCGCGGAGGCAACCATTCCTAAAGGCGACGTTGAACCTCCTCCCGAATTGGAAGGGGTCAATTACGCCTCGTTGACCGAGCAAATAGAGAATGCCATTGCTCCCAAGCCGATTCCTGGTAGTACAGAGGATAGCACAGAGGGTGACACATTCCAGGTACTAGGAACTACAAAAGAGTTGTGTGTCATGCCAACTTCGGATAATTTCAGTCGGCTGCTGCAGGTGAGCCCCGCTTCATTAATAACCGAACAAAAGGGTGACCCAACGCTTAAGCAATTCCAGGACAGTTCGAAACAGGGAATCGCCAAACGAAATGTGAGATTCCAAGAGAGGAGCGGCATACTCTATCGAAAATATCTAGATAGGCGAGGAGTAGAATTTGACCAGGTAGTCGTACCTCAGGCGTATCGTCAGGATTTGCTTAGTTTGGTGCATGGAGAATCATGGTCAGGCCACTTAGGCGTAAAGAAGACGAAAAATCGTCTCTTACAGGAATACTACTGGCCTGGATGCTTTAAAGATGTAGAGAGGTTTGTAAAATCTTGCGATGTGTGTCAGCGAGTGGGTAAGCCGGGAGATAAGGCGAAATTTCCAATGAAGCTGGTACCCGTAATCACGGAACCCTTTCGTCGGTTGGTAATTGACACAGTAGGTCCTTTGCCCAAGACAACTTCAGGCTACCGTCACATCCTGACCTTAATCTGCCCAGCTACTAAATTTCCAGAGGCGGTCCCGCTAAAAGAGCTAAGTTCCGTCGAAGTAGTGAACGCACTTCTGTCCGTGTTTGCCCGGGTAGGCTTTCCTGCCGAGATACAATCAGACCAGGGCACCATTTTCACGAGTGCCTTAACGACAACCTTTCTAGAGCGGTGTGGCGTGAAATTATTGCATAGTTCAGTCTACCATCCGCAGTCGAACTCGATAGAAAAGCTTCACTCCGTGATGAAGCGAGTGTTAAGAGCCTTATGTTTTGAACGGAAAACTGACTGGGAAATGTGCTTACCTGCAACGATGTTTGCACTAAGAACTGCACCACATGAGACAACAGGGTTTACGCCAGCGGAACTTGTTTACGGCCGCAGACTGCGGTCTCCTCTTCGTATGCTGAGAGAGTCGTGGGAAGGTCAGGGTGATGATCCTGTAGTAGTGGAATATGTCCTCACCTTATTGGATCGTCTAACAACAGCCCAAGAACTGACCGAGAGTGCGATGACCAAAGCACAGCAGAAGGCTAAGCTTTACTACGATCGGACCGCTAAAGCACGACACTTTGCTGTAGGAGACAGGGTCATGTTGTTGAGGCCCTCCCAAAAGAATAAGCTTGAAGTGCAATGGGTCGGCCCGGCCGAGATTACTCGAAAATTGTCTGACACCAACTATGTGGTAAAATTACCAGGAAGTCGTAAGGCACACCAGGTGTATCATAGCAACTTACTCAAACCCTACAAAGAGAGGGAAGCCATCGTGAACATGACTTTAAATGTTCCGGAAGAGGTTCCGGCAGAAATCCCTGAATTAGCTCCCGAATCGGACGAAGTCCCGATCGAGAAAAGAGTTGAGGATTTAGTATCAAAGTCACAACTAACAACGAAGCAGAAGCAGGAATTGCGTGGTCTTTTGACCGAGTTTCAGGACAGATTTGTAAGCGAGCCAGGCCGGACATCCGTCCTCACTCATGACATAGAGCTTACCTCGTCGGAACCGGTAAGATCTAAGACGTATCGGGTGTCACCTCGCCGGCTTGAGCTAATAAAAGCAGAGGTTAACAGGATGCTGGAATTGGGTGTGATTGAGCCGTGTGAAAGTGATTACACTTCCCCGTTAATTCTCGTGGAGGTACCCGGCAAAGATCCGCGTCCTTGCGTAGACTATCGTAAGTTAAACCTCATCACCAAGGATCAGACATACCCAATTCCCCACATTGAGGAACGCGTCGAGAGGGTAAGCAGCGCGCAATTTATCTCAACGCTAGACCTAGTGAGAGGTTACTGGCAGGTGCCGCTCACCGAGAGGGCGAGCCGGTATGCTGCATTTATTTCACCATTGGGGACATTCCGCCCTAAAGTGTTGAGTTTCGGCCTAAAGAACGCGCCTTACTGTTTTTCCAACTTAATGGATAAGGTTTTGCGTGGTCAAGAGGACTTCGCATTGCCTTACTTGGACGACGTCGCCGTGTTTTCCTCGTCCTGGCCAGAACACTTGACGCATTTGAGAGCAGTACTGACACGCCTACGCGAAGCAGGTTTAACGGTAAAGGCGCCCAAGTGTCAGCTAGCACAAGCAGAGGTACTCTATCTCGGGCATGTTATCGGTCGAGGGCATCGCCGTCCCTCTGAAATGAAAGTGGCAGCTATCCGAGACTTTCCCCAGCCCCGAACGAAAACCGATATTCGGGCTTTTCTTGGAATAGCTGGTTACTATCGTAAGTACATCCCTAGATATTCCGACATTGCCAGCACTCTTACTGACGCGTTGCGCAAGACCGAGCCCCAAATGGTCGACTGGGATGAGGAGAAAGAAAAGGCTTTCCGCGTTTTGAAAGCGGCCTTGTCGAGCCAACCTTTGCTTAGTTCACCGGACTACTCGAGGCCTTTCATAGTCCAATGCGACGCTAGTGATAGAGGCATGGGGGCAGTTCTTAGTCAAAGGGATGAGGGGGATCAAGAGCATCCCGTCCTATATGTTAGCCGGAAACTCACCCTTCGCGAGCAGGTTTAGAGCGCTAGCGAAAAGAAATGTGCGTGCTTGGTTTGGGCAGTCCAGAAACTGGCTTGTTATATTGCCGGAAGCAAGTTCATTGTGGAAGTGGACCACTGTCCTCTCACCTGGCTACAGACCATGTCCTCTAAGAACGGCCGCCTGCTGCGTTGGAGCCTCGTTTTGCAACAATATACGTTTGAAATACGCTACAAAAAGGGTGTACTCCATGGCAACGCTGATGGCTTAAGTCGATGCCCCTGACGCGAGAGGATGTCTCGAGAACTCTGGCATTTTTTTTTCCTGACCTAAACAAGAGCTAGTGAATGTTTTTTTTTACTCTTTTAGGTGTACTTGTTTTAAAACGTTGAAGACACGGCTATCCAGGGTTTCGGGTTTGGTGTGCTTCCAGTGTTGTTGTTTTGTGTCACCTTAAAGTGTGAGTAACATTTTGAATAAATTGTGTATTTCCTTTAATATCAGTTAAAGGGGAAAATTGCCTGGTGGAGTTTGGCGGAATTGTCCGGCGCTCACCGGCTGAGTAGTTGTGTTTTCATGTGCGTATGTGACGTCTGTTGAGCCCACAATGAAGCAGGTGTTGCCCTCTACTTCATCAAAGACGGTCGTCACCAAACCGACTGCCGGCGCTGATCTCTCCGGACAGTGGCTGCAAACCTCAGCCCATCGAGATCTTCACCCCCCCCCCCCCCCCGCGCGAGAGACTGTAACGATCGGCCCTGGGGAGCCAAGCAGGAAGTGTTTGGGGGAGAACCGGTTCGTGACCCGCGGTGGCGGCCACCCCCACCTCCCCATTCGGGTTCCTCCTCGCCGGGAGAGCTACGGGGTCTGCTGTGCGTTCGTGACCATATTTGGTAACATTTTGGGGCGCCGGGACCATATATGGTGTTGGGTTGTGCCACTCCTTGTGTTGTGAGAGGTGTTTTCCCCTCCCTCGTGGCCGAGGTGCCGGCGACACCGTATTGGCTGACGATGCGGACAAGACGCCCAGTGTCAACAACGTGGCGCTATAAAATGCCGAAGACGTTTTGTATCGCACTCACTCTTCTCTCTTTGGGTCACTTGACCACTTCTCCACATGTAAATAAATCTCTGTTGTTCGTTCGGGCGCTTCTTTCTCGCTGAATTGTTGGACGATGGATCCTGCGACGGGGCCAGCTACCGAAAACGAGACCGGCAGGACCCGGAGTCCCAACACCTTGAAGACGACGACACTTTTCTTTCTGCCCTATCAGCAACCAGCTTAGCTGAGCAACAGCGTCACGACTCGGAGCTCATACCGCTCATTGACTACCTGGAAGGACGCAATTCCCACCTTTCTCGAAGCTTTGCACGCTCACTATCTTCCTTTTGTTTCCGTGATAGAGTGCTTTATAAAAAGAACTTTCATCCTACACAAGCTATGTATCTGCTTGTTGTGCCAACTACGCTTCGTGGTGACATTTTACGTGCGTGTCATGATGAGCCATCATCCGGACACCTCGGCTATACGCGCACGCTGCAACGGATTCAACGCTCCTACTACTGGTCACGTCTCGCGAAGACTGTGAAGCACTACGTTCGCACATGTCGCGACTGTCAGCGACGTAAGATTCCACCCTTACGACCAGCGGGACTACTGCACCCAATTGGTCCACCAAAGGCGCCCTTTCATCAGATTGGCATGGAATGCTGGGGTCATTCCCCACGTCTTCGTCTGGAAACCGGTGGATTGTCGTCGCTACAGACTACTTAACACGCTACTGGGAAACCAAGGCACTTCCAAAAGCCACCGCAGCAGATGTCGCCCAATTTTTTGTTAACAGCATCGTCTTACGTCACGGTGCTCCAGCTGTCGTAATAACTGATCGTGGGACAGCTTTCACCGCAGAGATGCTGCAGGAAGTCTTGCGATTAAGTGGCACGGAACATCGTAAAACAACGGCTTACCACCCGCAAGCAAATGGGCTGACTGAACGACTCAATAAGACAAAAGCAGACATGCTGTCAATGTATGTGGACATCGACCACAAGAACTGGGACGCCATACTTCCTTACGTAACCTTTGCGTATAACACTGCTGTTCAAGAAAGCACCGGTTTCACACTTTTCCGCTTAGTCCACGGTCGCGACGTCACGACGATGCTCGACGCCATGCTCCTGCCCGACAACTTAGGAATATACCACACGGATGCCGCCAAATTCGCGCAGTGCGCAGAAGAGGCCCGTCAACTTGCTCGTCACCGTATTCAACGTCACCAAACCGCAGACGCGCGCCGCTACAATCTTCGCCTCCGTGAAGTTATTTTTAAGCCAGGTGATGAAGTCTGGGTGTGGACCCCTATCCGACAGCGTGGACGTTCCGAAAAGCTTCTTCGCCGCTACTTCGGCCCTTACAAGTTTGTGCGACGTCTCAGCGACGTCACTTACGAGGTTCTTCCAGAAGGCAATTCGAGACGTTCCTGTTTCACCCCGCAAACTGAAGTCATTCACGTTTCACGTCTCAAACCATACATTTCGCGCTGTGAGTCGCCAGTGAGTGACTGACTTTATTGCTAACTTCGCGCCTTTCTTTTTGTTTCGTCTTTTCCTTACATTTTTCCTATTTTTTATTTCTCATTTAACTTTTCTCCCCACAACCAACTACGTTATTCCGCCTTACGCCATTCATTTTGCTCGCATGCTAATTTTCATCTAATTATCTTTTCTTTTTTTGCCTTAATGTACAGCATCGAGACGATGCTTCTTGGGAGAGGGGGTAATGCCACCATTGATGAACGAGACACTGTGGCTCATACGCGTTTTGGGGGGCGAAGAAGAAGAGAACATCTTCGTTGCTCTGGTTCAAGTGAACTCCTGGCTGCAGGTCTCTTTTGTTCGTGACAATATTGTACCACTTACCATTCAATCCGCGTTAACTCATTTATGTATGCAGTCATATGATGGAAGCATAATTGATCGTAAATACGATACTTTACGGCGGCATATAGATCATTAAAACTGAAAACTATCCATTAAGGCACAAGCCGTAAGAAATTTACCTCGTGTATACCAAGGTAGACTATATATCGTTCACACTTTGAAAACTGCTGAACTTGTCTCGTGGACCACAAATGCACGCTTTCCTCATTTAATGTCTATATCGAGACTAATTATGCACGGTTAACTAACTTCGCATCCTTGGCCAAGCTTATAAAAAGGAAGTGACACGTTCATGAAGGGCTGCGCAGCTCAGTATGTTGCCGCAACCACCACGGAAAAATGTCTCGAAAACGTGCGCCATCTTAGAACAGAGCAATTTGTTTTGTCCGCACGTGTGCGAGCATTATTCTTCATGCTTTCACGAAATAATAGTCTCTCCTCTGTCGTAACAAGAGCTGACAGTGCATGCTACTTGCACGGCATACAGTTCTGTCGCGACTATCCACCACCTAGTCTGTGTCTGTCTTCGGTACAATCACCGAGACAGTTGCATGCTTTGCTACGCAGAAATGTGTATGACCGGTCTTTCTACGCGTAGACAGAGCACGCATACGTGTCTCCACTTATCAAAGCGCACGGCTCAGGTGTCTATTTTGCGTGCGCTAAACATTCAACTCAATTACATGCATGATCGCCTTTGATTGCACAAAATCACTCTCTCTCTTTGCACCTCCGTGTCAGTGCTTTCTACAAATCCGTACACGAGAGTGATGGAGACGATGCTACGGCATGCCCTGGCGATGAATCACTCGAATGCTGCTTCGAGTGCCACTGCATGCGCAGAGAGGGTGCCGTTCCGTGTCATTCCAACTGTTCACGAGAAAACAGCGTTTTTCTTTTTGTAGCGTTAGCTACACTGGCCTCGCTGAGCCAATTGCGCGTGGCACTGGTCTGCGCATGCGCAATTATACTCCGCCGCCGCCGCGCACGGCTCGCCGCCGGTGTGCGCGCAATTCGATGCGCTGAGCAGACGATCAGTGGTGTCACGCACCGGAGCCGGCACCTCCCTCGCACTCGGCCGCGGCCGCGCGCGACTCGCCGCCGCCGGTGTGCGCTTTCCAGAGGAGTGCCGTCATAGCCTTGGCAGACATATGGACGCCGACGCGCGCGCCTTCTCTGTGCAGTCGCCATCTGACACTGCGCTGGAGCCGCGTGATAGCGCCTCTGACTGGCGTTTGCCACTGTGGTGTAGCCATGGAGAAGGAGAGTGCAAATGCTGCTCAACGGTGCAGTAGAGCGGAGAAGCTTAACTCATCGGATCCCGGAGTAGTTGCCCGGCAAAATAAATATACATGTGCCACGTAATACGTATACCGTGTGTGTGTCATTGGAACAGCTGTAAGCATGATATCTGGAAAGCTAAGAATAATCAGCTGAACCTTTGCTAACGCTACGTACATCCTGGCATAGCTGAGCTACGCCACTGCCATTTTTTAGATCAAGGTCTTGCGTTTACGTCTTAATGACAAAAGGGTGTTGGTACGTTGGGTTGAAGAAACCAACAGCACCAAAACTTAACTCTGGGTAGTCGGCTTAATCATGTGATGCTGGTGATATATTTGTATTGACAGCTCAAATAACCCCATAGTTTACTATATTGTAGAGAGGAGGAAGACTGTAACATTAGCATGTAAGTGTTTCACGATTCACAGTGTTACGGTTGCTCGGGATTTCAAGTCTTCTGCAAGAATACGTAGACTGGTTGGTAGTCTTGAACAAAATAGGATAGAAATGAATGTGGCAGCGTGAATTCCAAAATACGACACTAGACACGCATGTCGTATGTGTATCAACCAAAGCGCATTGTTCACGATTAGATTGTGAATCGCAGTGATCAGCAATAAGCGAGCAAGCTAAATCATGTCTTTCGGTGCCTTCTTCAAATCAACAACAGTTACCCCCCCCCCCCCCCACACACACACACCTCTTACGAAAGTAAGGGCGTTTTTCCCCGGGACACAATAGGAGAGTCTATTACCACCTGAACAGCTATAGGGGTCACGTTACCAGCAGTGCGGACACGTCACATATAACGTCAAATTATCTTGGTACAATCTGAACTATATAAACGCAATGTTCTGCCCTTGAGTTACTTTAAGGAGCCCTGCAACACTTTTCCAAGTAACCATCGAATGGCCTCCTTAAAGGAGTTTACCACCTCGCGAATCGACCACCGCGAAAATCTTTAGGATTCATCAAGTATTGTCGTCAATTCATCAAGTATTTAGAATTCATCAAGAATTGTCGCACGCTGTATTGCCTTCTCATTCTCTCTTCTCTCGTCCCAACGTGTGCTCTGGAAGATAAGCAGGGGGAGGTGGAGGAGGGGAACAAGTTACGCAACGCGAGCGTCATCAGCTTGAGTTTCCTTTTTTTTTTCCTTCTAACGCGTGACTTATTTCATGATAAGCGCGGGCATGTGGTGGCCTCCAGTGGCGGCCTCGCTAATTGTGCAGCTCACGATGTTCAAACCAGCCAATGACCGTGAATTCCGGTATATGTTACGGACATCTGGGTATCTGGCATCATTTGTGGAGAAAAGGGGGAACTATTTCTTGCTGATTTTGGGAACTATTTGGAAAGTACAGGTCGCGTGCTGTGCTATAATGTTTGGCTCGCGCCTCGACCACCGATCAACAGTGTTTTCTGACCACGGTTAAAACGTGTTGCAGGGCCCCTCTATAAGTACCGCTACTTTTCTGTTGTGATTGGTTGGGCCTTGTCTGTAATTTATTTCGTTCCGTTTCGCATTTTCCACTGTTTTGCCTGCAATACTACTGCCAGAGCCAGGGTTGACAGCAACTTGCCGTTCTACCAGTGACGTCATACGTAACGTTTGTACTCGGTTCACGTGATTTCGAACTGTTGAGGTGCAAACAACCTCTCCTGGCCACGACACCTTTCGTTTTGCGCGTTGAATACAAGCTCAGTTACTGTCGTTACAAGGAAGATAACCACTTTTCGATGGAGTTGTTAACGGCAGCTGTCGCCTTGATGAAAGTAATTACAGTGATGGTAGCGAAAATCGAAGCCAAATCACCATCTATATAATAAAATTCTTGCTGCCACGACGAAGGTAAAATAACTTGCTTGGGCAACAAGCAATGTCACCTTTGTCGAAGACAAGTCAAGTTGTCGATGCAGCTGCTCTCTCGAAACTATGTTTTATTTCTTTGTTCGGCTACCTGTAGTGTCTTCTCGCATACACGTGTGCCACTGCCTTCGCCACATTTAAGAGTCTTTGTCTTGTTTTCCTTTTTGCCCTATGCAATACCCGCTTTTCTAGAGTTATTTTCCATTATTTGTCAGTTTATATATATATATATATATATATATATATATATATATATATATATATATATATATATATATAATAGCGCGGGATTCGCGCGCGCGCGCGCGCGCGTGTGTGTGTGACCGTAGCTGTGGCATTGCACGTACGCGTCCGCTTCAGCTACGGGAGGTGTGGGGTTCGATCCCCAGTGCCAGCCGGCCACCCACCGGTAGCTAACAGGGTACAGGCGGGCTTCGAGGAGCTGTGACGCGTCGCCCCAGTGGTGAAGCTTACTCTGCCTGGAGGACTCCGAACCAGTTGCGCGGGACTCGGTGTGTGTGCGTGTGTGCGTGTGTGTGCGTGTGCGGGCGTGCGTGTGTGCATGTGTGTGCGCGTGTGTGCGTGTGCGGGCGTGCGTGTGTGTGTGCGGGCGTGTGTGCGTGTGTGTGCGTGCGTGCGCGTGTGTGTGTGCGCGTGTGTGTGCGCGTGTGTGTGCGGGCGTGCATGTGTGTGTGCGTGTGTGTGTGTATGCGCGTGTGTGCGTGTGCGTGCGTGCGTGTGTGCGTGTGCGTGCGTGCGTGTGTGTGTGTGCGCGCGTGTGCGTGTGTGTGTGTGCGTGTGCGCGTGTGTGTGTGTGTGTGCGTGCGTGCGTGTGTGTGCGCGCGTGTGTGCGTGTGTGTGTGTGCGTGTGTGTGTGTGTGTGTGCGTGTGTGTGCGTGTGTGTGTGTGTGTGCGGGCGGGCATGTGTGTGTGCGGGCGTGCATGTGTGTGTGCGCGTGCGTGTGCGCGCGTGTGTGTGTGTGTGCGTGTGTGTGTGCGTGTGTGTGTGCGTGTGTGTGTGCGTGTGTGTGTCTGCGTGTGTGCTTGCGTGTGTATGTGTGTGTGTGCGTGTGTTATTCGCTAATTTCTTCTTCGAGCATAAAAGCTCATCAGGAGCTGCGATGGTACTCACTCATTTCTGCCATAATTCCACTCCAGGACCCTTCTTGGACAGCCCTGGGACCAAGATATGTCCTGGAGTTTCTTGATGTAAATAATTGATACAAGTTAGGAAACCAGAGATCTCAGAACACGCAGGAAAGCACTACTTTTTAGATTAAAATGAGGACTCACCTGCAGCACTCTTGCATTATATTTTCTAACTATGAGTGGTCATACAGAATGCAGTAGATGTAACTGCATACACTTACAGACCTCCAGGATCTTGCTCAGTGTGCAGAAATCGAACTAGAGAGAAGAAAGGACTCCTCTTCCCTTTATCATCAGCATAAGCTTGTACGTCAACATTTAGTTTATAATACGATGTTATTTTCAAATTCAAAGCATTTGAATGCTTTCATCCAAAACAAATGCATTAGAAATAATACGGCCAGGCTACTAGGAGGTGGCCACATTGAGGTGCCAAGTTGCACTTGGCACCTCCACATATATATATATATATATATATATATATATATATATATATATATATATATATATATATATATATATATATATATATATATATAAGGAATAGGAAATAAAGACACTCGTTGTTTTGGCACTGAATATTTTTACTAACGTTTCGTCTGGTGGACCAGACTTCGAGTGACAAAGTATAGTCCACCAGACAAAACGTTAGTGAATATATACTGTGCCTAACTAACGAGAGTCTTTATATATATTACGGGAAAAAATACTTTTACTGGGCGTTTGTTAAGTGTTATACATATTAGGTACCAATATACCATAATAATTTGGGAGACGTAGTCATGTGGGGTTCCACCAATGCTGTGAATAAAGGAGATGGCTCTAAATGCATCTGATCTCGCAGCAGCGTCGTATTTGGTGCGCTGTATAATTGCTCACGACATATATGAACGGATGTCAGTGTTTTGGTGCATGAATGCATACTTTAGTAGCTAACTTCGTTAAACCACAGGCCTTAAATTTCGAAATACAGTTTCACTTCCTATCAGCCAAGTACCGAAACCTGAAGGAACATTTGTAAGCCACGAACGGAGAGATACTGCTCATATACGCTCATTCAAATTCCAGCCCAACATGACTGCATGTGCTGGCAGTTCAGCATAATCGTTATGCATAAACGTGCCCGATCATCGACGCATTTGCCAGCATCATTCGCTCGCTGTTGAAAGAGCAAACACGGGGTAAATATATATGCTCTATGTTCTGCCATATATAGTAGCGTGATTTGTTGCTCACTTTCCGGCGTTGCGTACTGGACAGAGTATACATTGTAGGCAGCCAAATTTTAGCATCAGAAGTTCTTCAACGCATTTGTACGAATTGTGCGTGCTTTTGCACCTCGTCGCCCTGTAACAAATGTATTCGCTTTCATATCGAAATTCGGTAAGTCCGCACTGATTGATTGATTGATTTGTGGGGTTTAACGTCCCAAAACCACCATATGATTATGAGAGACGCCGTAGTGGAGGGCTTCGGAAATTTTGACCACCTGGGGTTCTTTAACGTGCACCCAAATATGAGCACACGGGCCTACAACATTTCCGCCTCCATCGGAAATGCAGCCGCCGCAGCCGGGATTCGAACCCGCGACCTGCGGGTCAGCAGCCGAGTACCTTAGCCACTAGACCACCACGGCGGGGCGGTAAGTCCGCACTGGTCGCGTTCAAAATAGTAGTGTTAAGGCCCGAGTATACGGTTAAGCGTTGCACTGTTGAAGGCAAAGCTTAAATGTACTCCGAATATGTCGCGACAGGAAAGAGAGCGAGGTCCGTGCTGAAAAAAAAAAGGAAGGAAAAGAAAGAAGAAATAATAAGGCAAAATAAAGCCTTAAACAGCCGGACCGCTCCATACTTTCAACACTCGCAAATCGTGCCAGGTTGAGGCTACATTAGTCCCAGCTATCCGCTCATCGATTACCCTGGTTTTTCTCTGTCTTGTATAGTAGTTTTCTCGCTTATGCGACGTTAAAGTTGGGTATATATGCGCTGTTCGGGTCGTTAAAGTAATGGCGACGGGTACAATATGAGTTAGAAAGTATATAGAAACAAAGTCAATCTGATTAATGACAGTGTTTACAGCGTACAAGTATATCATTAAAGCGCTATGGTTGCATGCGCAGATGTCGCGGGAAGCGTGGCTGCATGATATGCAGCTTCGTGAAACACTGTGCTGTACACACAGCATGAAAGAGAACTCATTATTATGAAAAACAAAAGTGACCGCGATACCAGATTGCAGGAAAATAAAACAAAAAGCGACACGGTTTCGCTACATGTCCGTTACGTCAATTGAACTGCAGACATGCGCCTCGAAGGAATAAAATCAAGAAAACATAACGACTGCAAGAGGTAGCGTAACTGTAGTAGTACTGTGAGTAGGTCGTAGTCTGCTATCCATGCTGGTTAATACGTACAATTTATGATGCGAGGTACTGCTTCGTGTTCAGTTGTGGTATCTACTGGCTGTGCGTGACGGATGCAGCATCTGCGTGCAGCGTATTGCTTGCCCTCGCTCGGAATACCATATGCTGCAGAACGGCCTTGTGCGTCGCTCTGCTCGTGTTGCGAAAAATACCGCAGTGGAGTTCAGCGACGCGCAGATATATTTTATTCATGCGCTTCGAGATTCTTAAAGACATGTTAGAGTAGAATCCTGTTAGACGTGATGGGTGCTAAGGGAGAACTATAGTCTACACGTTGGTTATTTCTCGATGAAGTAATGAAACAAACAAAAATTCCTTGAAACTGTGAGGCTCGGTATCTGCGAAAACCTTTCTTTTTTTTTTTCCGTAAACGCTCTGTCATTGGTTGCACCTCTTCTGTAATGAAACGTCCAGCACCGGGATCGTCTAGAATGTACTGTTACAATCTAAAAAAAGAGTGTCTTCATCTCTCTTGCATAACTCTCTTAGGGCAGTCACCTTGACTTACGTTATGACAGTCGTGGGACGCACGGCTTGTTAAAAAAGTTAGCGAGTGAAGAAGGTTATGGATACCATGACTTTCCTAAACAGAGTCAAGGTGGCCCTTTAAAAAGAGTTGTGCATGTAAAAGTCACAGGTGTAGAACAACAGCGTCAAAGAACACCTTTTTTTTTTTCAGATCGCATGAACAGTGATTGTAACAATCTTTTGAGGATATGGGAGCCACGCTTTCCCACCTTAGGGTAAAATCACAAAATATATACTACTGAAACGGTACACTTGGTGGCCAACAACAGCGAGACTGCCAATGCGCACCAGTTGCGTCATGAGACTGCTGTGTGGACTGGCGCTATGTGACCTGTTAGAAATGAGGTGTCGTGATATCCCACCACGTCCATTATTGTTGCGATTTTGGGTAACCTAGTCCTAACCGGGGCCATCCGAGTCACAGGAGAAGATGAAGAATAGAGAAGCCGGAGCTAGTAATAAGAAGGTTTATATACAGTATTTACATGTTTATATAGCGTGATGCATGAAAGGATGAAGCACCCTTTAGCGTATCGGCACTCGCGTTTTATATCCTGGTCTACCCAAGATTCCCCACACGGAGAAACAATTAAGGCCAGTAATGCCCAATGGCATCCTAGTCTTCCTCTCCGCCCCTCAGAGGGAAAATCAAATACCGCCTCCCTCTGAACCTAGAGGAAAGGGAGAAAGGCATGCACAGTTCGTCGCACGGTGAAGGAGAAACACACACAATACACCATGCGACACCACGGCACAACTAAGACAGAGCGATGACGTGGATTCCCACGCGCAGAGTCGACCTATCAGTGTGGCATGGTGCAGGGATGACTCATCAATAGCTGCTAGCTCCCGCGCAGCGAGTTTACAAAGGCGAACGGATAGACCCCCCCCCCCCCCTCTTCCATACACAAGGTACGGCACCAGGCGGCCTCACGAGGCTCTCGGAAGCTGCGCGCTCATTGGTTCGTGCGTAATTTCGTCAGCAAACATGGCTGCGCCCAAGACGATGCTGCAGGGTTCGTGTGTCGGGCGGAGGCACAGCTGATGCAGACGCCGCGGCGAAGGCGAGAACAAAGTTGACGCTCGCACGCGTACTGGCAAACCGCCTACGATGAATGGGAAGACGGCGCTATCAAATAGTTGGTGCTACCGAGGTGCTACAGAAACGCTGTGCACTCGCCCGTGTCGACGCTGCCGAAAAAGTCGTCGCTCCGTTTGCAACGATCGCCGAAAGCATCGAAGTCGGTGCAGATATGCAGTGAAAAATGGATGATGACGGTGTAAAGAGTTCTTGTGCGGACAATATAACAATAGTCGTAACTCGATAAGCATTTGTTGCAGCTCAAAGAGCCAGTTTCGAAGCACTTGAGTGCCTACGTCGCGCACGTCACGTGATCGCTCAGCTTGCACTCACTCTGGCATATTTTAGGCTATGCTCGTAGTGAACGCCACCGCTACTGATTATGATAGCGATACCAAATGAGAAGTACAAATATCTGTAGCAGCTCCTCGATAGACCTGCAAACGAATATCTTCGTAGTGTCACTCTATCAACACGCAAAGCAATTCCGTTCCCACGAAAAGCGAGAGGCCGCGCTATTATTAGAAAAGAAGGACGCGGGTGACAGCGTATTCCCCCTAGGCGAAATACACTTCGAAATCTACTGTATGTTGTGCATGTAAAGAACCAACCTCCAGCCGGCGTTTTTTATATGCACCACAAGCAAGTGATTTGCGAGTAGTGAATTTCAAAAGCGTATTCAATATGAATCCAATAGCGGTATAACCGAATAGAACGCTTAAAGGAACCTAATACTCTTCTGATAGTTTTCAAATAGTAAGGAAACATTTTTAAAAAATAATCCTAGAACTCCACCACAGTTTATTTGAAATGAGTATTCACCAGCTGACACCAAATAATACTGCAATTATGGAAACTCTGATAAGCATGTATACAGCAGTGACCAGAGCCTTTGTAATACTTTTCAATTGTATGTCGAAATACAGCAGGAACTACTATATTTAAATCAAAACTCTGTTGCCAGCTTTTAAGTAAAATTTCAGCATAAAATCTCAACAATTTTGAACCGAACACCATGCATTCAGGTAAAGTCTTATTGGAACAGGCAAAATTATCACAAAATATACCCTAGCACAGAGAGCACGTAAAAATCAAGTGTTGAAAGCTGTATGTGTAAGAACAATTTACGTGAACAAAACACTTAATTGCATGCGTTTTTATTCCTGCAGATGAATGAAGTCATACTAACTTTAATTATAAAAGCAGGAAAGAATAAATACGTTGCAGCTCCACCACAGTAAAAACCGAGTGAAAGTGCAGTTTACAGCTAAAATAATTTGTCTGGTAATGGTTATAGCATTAATAGTGTTGCCAATACTTGGGCTTCATTTATTGTGGTAATTGAGGGATAACAAGAAGAAAATAAACCTTCAGCTGATCCCAGTTTTGCTGCTTCATGGTTGTCCCATAGGGACCGATTATTTTTTAAATATTGGGTATTTCGTATGTGTACCGTTAAATTTGACTAGCGAATGCTATTTGATCCGTTATTTAAATATTTGCACACCCCTAGCAATGTTTTCGCTGCCAATGACCCACCATCTTTTTGTGTGAATGTGATTGGGCATCTGTAAACATCACGAGTGCTTTTTTTTTGTGCGTGATATATCCCGTCTCTCATTGAACAAACGCTTGCACATGCCCCAACGTACGTAAATGGAAAAAAAGAAAACGCACCTCGCTACAAGTTATGCTAATTCATGACATGCAATGCAAGCAAAAACATAAGTGTATTTGATGAAAGTTGCTCTGAATCTTGTCGTTCATTAGCAAGAAGGATCAGTTTATAGCACATCTTTTTTTTTACTTTTAGCTTACATCAGTTAACTAAGCACAAGCCTGTTCATAAGAACTTACTTGTTTGTTGTTGCATCATTTGTGCAATAATGATAAAAACACAAGGTCAGACAGCACAAATAACTCTGCTAAGATAGGAATAAAATTAATAAAGCGAATCACAAAAAAGTCCTTTTGCAATTCAGCACATGCCTGACAAAAAATGCAGTGAGTTCCAATACATCGGCGGAATTATTGCCTTAACGACGAGTGGCAACCTGGCTAAGTTATAATTGTTAATATCAATAAAACGTATTTTATGAGAAGCTTTGGAAGCATCCATTTTCTAGCTCAAGTTGTTTAGAACGCTTACATACTCTGGGTGCTTTGTTGCAAAAACTGATAAAAATAAGTTCAAAACCTCACATCAACATTTCAATGTTATCCTCAAATAAAAAAAAGAAAAAGCCACATGTTAATTGTTTTTACCGGAGAATTCGGGATATGAGATGAGTAATTAAGGCTGTCACAAGATGTGTTAAAAATATAAAAAAATTACTTGCCATTGCAAACTGCTTGGGGAATGTGAAGTCCACGCATATTGTTATTAGAGCTATGTGAATTCCTTTATATATTTCTCACGGCAATAACACATGCAGGACAACACACCACATTCAGATGTTCTTTTGGCCTTTGGGGATAAAACTATCTTTTTACTTGGGATAAATTCAGCATATAAATGACAAGGCTGATGTCACAGAACGAGCGCTAAAAATGGGCGCGCCGCCAAATTCTTGCGGTAACGCGCGGAAGAGACGCCGGGAGGTCAAAAGAAAAAAAAAAAGAAAACAAACATCCAAGGCTCCCCGGGCGCGCGCTCTCCCCTTGGAAGCGTGGCTTCGCCGACGAACCTCCTCACCCCACATCGGCGGCCAAGATAGGCCGCGAAAGTTCTAGAACGAAGGGGGCGTGGTCATACCGAGTTGAGTCATCGGCCGCGGAGGGCATTCCAACCGTCTCGCCCTCTTCCCAGCCTTCGCTGCGTATCGCGCCGACGAAATGACGAGAACCGTCTGGAATGTCGCGCGCAAGATATTTAACCGAGCAGCCGAGATGAGAGATCAGGAGGAGACGGAAGTGAGCGCCAGAGCGCGTAGGGATTCCGCCGTGTAGTCGGCGAAGGTTTTGGTCCGTAGGGACGAAGCCGGAGATGAAGAGGATTTCCACCTGAGGGGTGAAGGCTCGAGCTACAGGCAAGAGCGTGTGTTTACCGCTATCGAGCGAAGACGCGTGGCAACAGCTGCGGGTGTGAAGCCGGCGTGTTCCGGCGAAGAAGTTGAAGTTGGAAGAGTGGCCAATTGAAGACGGGAGGTTTCCTGGAAGAGAAACTTCGAGGGCTGCGGAACGACAACAACGCTGGACTTTGAGTGAGTGATTCTCGGAAGAGTATCATCTAGACTTTGGTTCCAAGAACTTTGGACTGAATAGGTTTTCTATCTCTTTAGTCTTTAAGTGTCTTGGTTGTTCAATGTATGCGACTGCATTGTAGTGCGTATTGTTGTCCGTGTCCGTTGTTTCAAGTGTGGCTGATTGTATTGTGTAGTACGTTGATTGATTGGTTTGATTGGTGACATATTGTATGCAACTATTGTGGAGTGTGCATTCTTGCGTATTGTTTTCGATCTGCCATTATTGAGAATAGAACTTTGTTTGTTTATCAACTCTCGGCTCTGACTTGTTCTTTGGGCCACAGCCGGCGTCTGCTAAACGCGTTTTGCCACGTGTGTTTTATTTCTATAAAGTCGGGTTTCACCCACAAAGGCTCTAAGCAACACTCGGCGCAGCAGTGTTTCAGGAGCTCCACGATAACTTGAGATCACCCTGTCAAGTTTGTGGATAGGACGCGAATAGTCTAGAGCTTACGCATCCACCAGCAATAACCCTGGCATTTTCGATAGCACATGTATCAAACCAGACGCGCTGTACTGCTTGTCAGATCATGAATGATTGATTGATATGTGGGGTTTAACGTCCGAAAACCACCATATGATTATGAGAGACGCCGTAGTGGAGGGCTCCGGAAATTACGATCACCTGGGGTTTTTTCACGTGCGCCCAAACCTGAGCACGCAGGCCTACAACATTTCCGCCTCCATCGGAAATGCCGCAGCCGCAAGATTATGAATGGCGACGCACTGTTTGCCGCTATCAAGGCAGACTATGTATTGCTTGTAATTTTACTTTCCGTTCTTCAGGCTTAAGCGGTGAAGAACAAGAAGAAGACCTCGATCCCCTCACCGACTAGGGAACGATCCTGGCGGCATACAGAGAGGTCAGGAGAGCCTTTCCGCCCTGCATCGTGAACTGTCACGTGCGGAAGCAGTGAAGCTCCGACAACTGCAAACAGAATACGTACTATAACGCCAGCATTGGCCCGGCACGTATGCCCCGACATGTTTGTGGACGCAAAGTGTAGCGTGTGCGAACGTGAACTAACCACCCTCCGCCACATCATGTGAGCGGGTGTAACAGTGCTGTGAACAATGGGAATGGGCAGTGCCAGTACGCCACGTATCCCGAAGAGGTGGGAGCATGGATACGCTCCGAAGACTCAACCACGCAACGAAGCGCCATCCAGCAGCTTGAGGGGGTCCTGGCAAAGCAGAAGAGAAAGGGAGCCGACGCCCCGGACAACGGGAGCGGAGGAACCCGAGTATCCGATGCCTAGCCGGAGCACAACGTCCTCAAGATCTAGGCCCTGGGACTATAGGACTCTATTAGTCATAGTCTTCAGATAGGGAATACCCGCGCCCTGCGTGGCCGGTGACCTCCCGCACGCCGGAGGCGTGAATAAATGTTGTTTCTCTCTCTCTCTGCAGTCTTTAACATCATGTTCACATTGCAATATTACTTCTTATGTTTCTCCAAGAGATCTGTACATCTATGAATCCAGAAAGTTGAAATTTATTTTTTTTAGAAATGTGTAGATGTACAACTGCAAAATTATAAAGTCTAATACTGACAGCTATCTTTTTTTGTTTTAATGTGGAGCTTTTGGTGGAGCAGAGCAGTACACCAGTGCCACTGTTAATGGAGATTATGTGACAAAGCCCATTGATTTTTAAAGCAGCTTGCATCTCAAGCTGTCCAGCGCGGTGTAAGAGTGGAGGTTTCGAAACAAATTTCTAAAGGAGGCAATGACGTGCTGGTCACAATGGCCTGCTTGCGGTCCCCCATTTTCTCGGATTAACATTGGGGTGCGAAGAGCTCGTATAATTGCACAGCAGAAGTCCTTGGACACCAATATTGTTGAAGAACTGGTGCACAGCTAATGGCTTAACAATTCACACAAATAAAACACAGTTCATTATCTTCCATTCTAGTCATAATGCTCTTTCACCTACCTCCGCTATTACTATCTACGGCCACAGACATCTTTGTGCCAATATGTTCACATTCTTGGGAGTAGTGCTAGACGCTCATCTAAAGTACCATCATCATATTTCACTTAAAAGACAGAGGATGGCTCATGGTATCAGAACATTAATTAAAGCACGACCATGCTTCAACTTTGCCTAAACTAAACTACGGCAATATCTACAGTCATATTATGTACTGCATCACGTCATATGCGCACACCTATC
The DNA here is from genome assembly GCA_013436015.1 of Rhipicephalus annulatus. Taxonomy (NCBI): domain Eukaryota; kingdom Metazoa; phylum Arthropoda; class Arachnida; order Ixodida; family Ixodidae; genus Rhipicephalus; species Rhipicephalus annulatus. The sequence continues at coordinate 1,180,585 of WOVY01009274.1, forward strand.
CATCTCATGTCCTACCACTTCAACGTCTCCAAAACCAAGCCATTCGCATCCTAACATTGAGTACTCCATTCACCAACGTGTCCCCACTTTCAGCAACATAGAGTACTAACAGTGTGTAATTTATCCAAATATAAACTGAGTATTCTTGTATTTAAGTGTCTTAACAGTTAAGTAACAGCCAATGACTTGCAGAAATTCCGTTTGGTAAACGCTAATCCCACTAGGTTCTCCTCTAACAACAATTTTGCATTACCACATACACGCCCTAACTACGGCAAACACACTACCATATTTGCTGCCATACAATTTTGGAATTCAATACCATTATGCGCTAAAGAATTGTCATTCAACACTTTTAGGCAGATTTGAGTTTTCTGTTGTAATAATAATTGAAGTCGCTTTTGTTCAAGATTCTACTGCCATTTTTTCATAGCCATGTATATTCACTGAACATTGTTTTATTACCATTTCATCTGGAATTTACATTACAAGTTTGCCTTGTCTTTATTCCTATCATAATGACTTGCCACTTGTTAGTTGCCATTTTGTTGTACTTATCAACATGTATATTTTTCACTGGAGGTCCCCTTTCAGCTTTGTTCTATGGGACCTCCTTCTGTGTATACTAACCCATATTCGTTTATATGTTTTGCAGCAGATAAACATTTTTGACTGATTGACCTACATACCCATAACACAGCAGACAAATTCACAGGACAGGCCGAATGGCTTACCCTATGAAGTTTTAATACTTTAAAATATCTTACCATCAGCAAGAGAGAGAGAGAGATAAAGATGCAAGGAAAGGCAGGGAGGTTAACCAGACGCACATCCGGTTTGCTACCCTGCACTGGGGAGGGGATAAAGGGGAGAAAAGAGGTTGCAGAAAGATGAGAAGGTACACACAATCACGAGCACACTCGGCGAGCACACACAGTTTACAGGCGGTCGCTCAGGTTTGTTGACTTAAGGTAAAGTAGCAGTGCTTTAGTTGCTTTCTGCGCAACTGAGGCAGATGCCCTAAGGTCCTAGTATCTTCTGCATACAAAATGGTCCGGGGTCAAGTTGATTCAAAACCATCCGGAGCTGGCATCGCTGTGTGTCGTAGCAAGCGCAGCTGCACAGGGCGTGTTCGATGGTCTCTTCAGCTCCGCAGTAGTCGCATGTAGGAGTGTCTGCCATACCAATGCGAAAGGAGTACGCCTTTGTGAATGCAACACCCAACCAAAGGCGGCATAACAGTGTCGTATCGGAGCGGGAAAGGTGTGATGGTAGCTTTAGCTTGAGCGAAGGATCCAGTTCATAAAATTGACACCTTTGAAAGGTGGTAGACGACCAGAACGTGCGTGTGAGATCTCGAGCCAGCAGGTAAAGTTGTCTTGCTGCATCATTCCTTGATAGAGGAATCGGGACTACACAGGTTTCTTCATGGGCTGAGTGGGCTGCATCATCGGCTAATTGATTTCCGGTAATACCGATATGTCCAGGCAGCCATTGATATATAATATCATGCCCTCGTGCTAGAGCTTCATGATGGCAATGTCTTATTTCTTCTACCAGTTGGTCATGGCTCCTCCTACGCATGGTAGACTGCAAACTCTGAAGCGCTGCCTTCGAATCACAGAATATGACCCATTTTCCTGGACGTTCTTGAACGAGATATTGTAAAGCAGCCCTTATAGCAGCAAGCTCTGATGCCGTAGACGTAGTCATATGCGACAACTTAAACTTGATTGTCATTTCTGCAGCCGGAATTACAGCGGCACCTGATGAGCTGCTGGATGAGGCGGACCCATCAGTGTATATCTGCGTTCGGTCTAAGTACAACTCATGTAATAAAAGCAGTGTTGCTTGCTTCAATGCTACTCTGGAGTGACTGCTTTTCTTTTTGATTCCCGGAATTTCTAGACGTACTTGCGGCTGGTCGAGGCACCACAAAGGGCATGCCGTTCTCGCAGCTGGCGTATATCCTGATGGAATGCTGTTTAGGTGCTTGGCTATGACGTCTGAAAACGTAGCACGTGGTCTTCCGGAAGGTAGAAGGGCCAAGTGGTGGTTGGGGACACGGCTAGCATGTCGAATGTGCGCTCTGAGGCAATCCACAACTATATATGTCCTGACCGGATGGTCTTTGGCAAGCATGATTGTGGCATAAGTAGAAGCGCATCGGGGCAGTCCTAGGCAGATACGCAGTGCCTGACCCTGCAAACTCTCCAATGAATGAGTGTTCGATTTGCAGGTGTTAGTCAGTACCGGCAAGCTGTAGCGCAATAGACCCAGAAATAGGGCCCTGTACAGCTGTAGCATAGAGGCCACAGAAGTTCCCCATGCTTTACCGCACAAGAATTTCATGATATGCACAATAGATAGCAGTCTCTTCTTCAAGTACGCACAATGTGGGCTCCACGAAAGACTTCTGTCGATAATAATGCCCAGAAAACGATGCGTCCGTGCATATTTGACACTCTGCCCATTGATGTAAACAGGGTATGGCGTCATTGGTTTGCGTGTAAACGCCATCAACGCGCACTTCACAGTTGATATATTTAGGTCTTGTTTCTGAAGGTAGGCTGTTGTGAGGGTTGCTGCCCGCTGTATTCGTGCACGAACCTGAGGGCGAGCAACTGCAGCACTCCAGAGGCAAATATCATCGGCGTATATGGATAGGCACACCGACTTTGGCAGAACCTTCACCAGACCAATGAGGGCCACATTGAACAATGTGGGGCTTAAAACACCTCCCTGAGGTACTCCGCAGTAGGTGTAATGTTCAGCAGTTTTACCCTCATCTGTTTGCAAAAAGAAACCCCTGCCAGTTATATAGTCTTTTATCCATTGAAACATTCGTCCACCAATGCCCATTGCTGCGAGAGAAGTGAGGATGGAATCGTGAGCTACATTATCATATGCACCCTTCACGTCAAGAAAGAGTGCCACTGATATGCGCTTGTGACTTTTTTCTTGTTGAACAAATGTCGATAAATCAATGACACAGTCAATGGAGGAGCGGCCCCGACAAAAGCCTGCCATGCAAGAAGGGTATTTGGTGTATCGTTCTAAGTACCACTCGAGACGAAATAGAACCATTCTTTCCATCACTTTTCCGAGGCAGCTTGCGAGGGCAATAGGGCGATACGCTGCCAAGTCCAACGGTGATTTTCCCGATTTCAAAAGTGGTATTAATCGACTTATTTTCCATTCTCGGGGAACACTGCCGCTAAGCCAGGAGTTGTTGAAGCATGTTAAAAGTTCTTTTCTAGCTTTTTGTCCAAGGTGTCCCAACGCACTATAAGTATTACCATCAGGACCTGGCGATGACATGCGCTTAGAAGCGACTAACGCACCTTCCAGTTCTTCCATGGTGAACGGAGTGTCCATTTCTGGTAATCGCGTCTCAGGAACAATCACGGCGTCGATGCTCTCGTTCATAATATTCCCGGCAACTCTCGTGCAAAATTCTTCAGCCACCTCGAGTTCTGTTTTTCCATGATGGAGTGCCAAAGCTTTAAAAGGGTGCCGTTGTTGTGGAGAGGAGCGAAGACCACGAACTGTTCTCCAGATATATGACAGCGGTTTATGAGGGTCTAGAGATTCGCAGAATGCTTTCCAGCGTTCGCTCTCCAGCTTGTAAATGCGTCGTTGAATCTTTTTCTGGAGCCGCCTTGCTTCCCTCAGATCGTAAATTGATCTTGTGCGTCTGTATCGTCGTTCAGCACGCCTTTGTATAGCTCGTAATTTTTCCAGTTCGATGTCAAACTGTGTTACTTTAGACGAAAATGGTAATTTGCACTTGGACGCTTGCATAGCTTCCACTATGGTATTTTCCAGGCTGCAGGCGAGGCCTTCTTGGCAAGCGTTCTCAACACGCGATGCAAACATCGACCAGTCAGTGTCAATTGCAACACCGGAAGATAATTTTTTTATGATACCATCGATCGTCACGTAGGTGGGTATGTGATCACTCCCATGAGTCTCAATATCGCAAAACCACTTAACTTTGTGAGAGAAGCACCGTGACACCAATGTCAGGTCAAGGCAACTGCCATACGTGAGACCCCGCAGATATGTGGGGGTACCATCGTTCATGATGGAAAGGTCGTAATCGGAAGCGAATGTAACAAGGTTCCGGCCCCTGGCATTCATCCTAGTGCTCCCCCAAAGCATGTGATGGGCATTGAAGTCACCGGTGATGATCCAAGGCCCATCGGTTCTCATTAGGATGTCTTTTAATCTGTCGCAGTCAAATAGCGATGACGGAGATTGTCACGGACGGCTATTTTTGGTGACACCGCGTCACGGCAATTAACTGGCGCCGTACTCCCCGACTGACCGGGAGAAACGGCGGCGCTGAAAGGGAGCCGAGAAGAGCAGAATGGGGTGCTCTTCTTAGAACGTCGCCGCCAACGGTGAATCCTTTTGTAACTGTGGCGGCGTCTGCAAGGTCGTAGAAGGCCACGGTATACCCCGAAAAAGGATTAGACTACGAGACGCCACGGCTGAGAGCTAAGTGGTTGACCGTTCCCACGGAAAAAAGCGTGGGAAACGCTCTGGGGGCCAAGCCGTATGACAACAACCCGACAGGTTGTCACTCTCGCTAGTTGCGGGCCCTCTCCCAATTAAAAAGGGGTGGGGTCAAAATATTTTTGGGGCGGAGTTTCCCATCAATTAAACGTGCATGATTGGACCCAGGTAGAGGTCTCTTGTTCCCAAGGAAGAGAGCGAGGAGACACGAGGGGGATTTAAGCGCAGGATTTCGCCCTGCTAGGCAGACTAGTCGCTGACCAAGATGGTGTAGAAACAGATCAACAAGCATCTCTTCTAGAAGTTTTTAGTGTGGCTCTGTATCGGCTGGCCACCTAAACTTAGCCGTTCGTCTAGTTGTGACGCGATATTAACGTCGGCAACGTAGACATCGGGACTTCGCCTCGAGTTAGCTCAACCTGCTCGAAGTCACCTGCAAGCACTAGCCTCCCGGAGCCACCAGCGTTGCAACACCGCCGACATCGCAGTCGTGCCAGAACTCTCTTCGACTTCTCGCATCCGATCGTCGGGGACACAACGCTGCCGGTCATCACACGTATGCCTTCACCTGTTTATATCTTCGAACTTTCTCATCCGTCGTTCTATTCTTGTTAGTTTGTGTAGTTTGTAATAGTTCTCTCTCGTAAGCTGATTTATTGTTTCTGTTATATATCTCTTTAGTTGTATCCAGTGTCGATGTATTTTGTTAGTTGTATTGAAGTGATGTATTAGATCCCGTGTGCTGCAATATCACTAGAGTAAAGTTGTTTTGTTTTCCTACGTCTCTGATCTCTTTACTGTCTCTGCTTGCGTACGGAACGAACCAACCTGCTGTCATTCCCGTCGCCGACTTCGCGCTGGCGACGCTAGAGTGGCAGCTTGTAACAAAACTGGCGTCCGCGACAGGACGTTCCGTACAAGAGTAAGACAGTGAGGGGTGAACGAGAACCGTGCGGACAGCGTGGGGATAGAGCCGCACAGTTGAAGCGGTTGCAGCCTGCATAAGATTGCGCTGGTTTTATAGTGGCATTATAGTGACAGTTTGCAGTATGAGTGTATGAATTTGGATAAGTGGATCGCGCACGGTAAACAGTTAGGCCTCGAGGGCGCCGAACTGAGACAATGGGTTAAGGAGCAGCAGGAACAGGCGTTAGCCAGAGAAGAGCGGGCACTGGCCCGGGAGGAAAAGGAAAAAGAAAGGGAGAGAGAACGCGAAGAAAAGGAAAGAGAGCGCCAAGAAAAGGAAAGAGAACGCGTTGAAAGGGAGAGAGAACGAGAAGCGGCAAGGGAAGCGGCTAGGGAAGCCGGAGAACGGGAAGTGCAGTTACTGCAATTAAAGATTCGCCTCAATGAGAGTAGCAGTGTGAGTAGATCCAGCAGTGAGCACGGCGATACCGGGGAGGAGCCGAGTTTGAGAATACACGCAGGTAGACTGCTCGTCACCTTTGACGAAGGAAGGGACGACTTAGATGCGTTTATACGCCGATTTGAGAGCATCGCCAGAGGGCAAAAGTGGCCTGAAAGCCAATGGGTGACGGCGCTTTCGACATGTCTTACAGGAGAGGCGCTAAGTGTTTATGGCAGGCTACCGCCTGCAGATGCAGCGGACTACACCAAGGTTAAAACCGCCCTCCTGAAGCGCTTTCGCTTCACGTCGGATGGGTTCCGAGACAAGTTTAATAAGGAGAGGCTAGTAGGGGGTGAAACAGCAACACAGTACGCGGCTCGCTTAAGACACTACTTCGATAGATGGGTTGAGCTGTCCAAAACTGAGACAGAATTCGAGTCCCTCCGAGCATTGTTGATTAGAGAGAGGTTTTTGCATGGATGTGGTTCGAACCTGGCATTATATTTGAAAGAAAGGAGGGCGGAATCTCTGGAAGACATGCTTGAGCTGGCAGACCAGTTTTTGGAAGCTCAGGGTGGAGCAAGCCTAGCGAAAACAAAGAAAGATGGTCCCATAACGGACGAAAAGGGGAAATACGAAAAAGGAGGCAACAGCCACTCAACTATACCACGGTGCTATATTTGCAATCGTGGGAATCACCCACCGCACTTGTGTCGCAACAGACCTGCCGCTAATGTAGCCATCGTCTGCTTCAAGTGTGGGAAAAAGGACATAGGGCAAACGACTGCCGGTCAGGAGCAAATAACTCCCTCCAGGCGTCCTGCCCCTACGCACCAAGGGAAACGCGTGAGGATCCCATATGCGACGGGTATGTCGAGCTTAGGAATGGCGAAAAAGTCCCCGTCATCAACGCCGTAAGGGTGACACCACCGAAAAATCTGGCCGAGAACCTACCAGTGGCCACAGGGACCCTCCGAGGCACAGACATATCAGTGTTGCGGGATACGGGGTGCAACACAGTAATCGTGCGGAGGAAGCTGGTGAAGGAAGACGAGCTGACAGGTACAAGCAGACTCGTCTACTTGCTTGACGGAACAGCGAGAATGCTGCCCGAAGCACGGATTGAGGTTGGCACCCCCTACTTTACTGGCAATCTGACAGCACTATGTCTGCAAGATCCACTGTATGACCTCATTCTGGGCAATATCGAGGGCGGAAGACCTCCTAATGATCCCAGAAAGCAGACTGAAAAACCAGTCGCGACAAAGGAGTTAAGAGAAGAGCCTGTGGCAGCAGCTATAACCCGTTCCCAAGCGCACGCACAGCCGGGAAAATTTGCCAAGCTTCGTACGCCTGGGACCACGGTGGGATTGCCGGGAGATAACTATGGCTGCGAGCAGAGGGGAGATGCGACACTCAAACAGTTTTTTGAGAAGATTGGCAGGAAGCAAACATGCCGAAATGAGAAGGGAATCATAGAGTACAAACAAGAACAGGGACTGCTGTACCGACAGTACACAGAGGCCAACGGACGGCTTGTACGCCAATTAGTCGTTCCGCGCTGCCACCGAGAAGCTGTGCTTAAAACGGCACACGATGGTATAATGGCAGGACACTTGGGCACGCAGAAAACCAAGGACCGGATCTCGGAGGAGTTCTTTTGGCCAGGCATCACAGCTGACGTGAAAAGGTTCGTCGCCTCATGTGACATTTGTCAGCGCACCGTACCAAAGGGCCGTGTACCACATGTTCCACTGGGGAGGGCACCCATAATCGACACCCCGTTCAAGCGAGTGGCGATCGATATAGTGGGACCGATTCACCCGCCCTCAAAGCATGGGAACCGATACATTTTGACTTTGATGGATTATGCCACCCGGTATCCAGACGCAGTGGCGCTCTCGAGTATCGAAACTGAGCGAGTGGCCGAAGCCCTGGTCGAGATGTTCTCCCGATTTGGCGTCCCCCGCGAGGTACTGAGCGACCGTGGCACGAACTTCACATCGGACCTGATGAAGGAAGTAGCGCGGCTCCTTTCCGTGCGCCAGCTCCACACCACCCCATATCACCCCATGGCGAATGGCTTGGTGGAAAAATTCAACGGCACCTTAAAATTAATGTTGAAGCGCATGTGCGCCGAAAAACCGAGAGATTGGGACCGCTACCTGGCACCTCTCCTCTTTGCCTATAGGGAGGTTCCGCAGGCCAGTATGGGGTTTTCACCCTTCGAGCTTCTCTACGGCCGCCATGTGAGGGGACCCTTGGTGATACTGAAGGAGTTGTGGACGAACGCCGACTTGACTGAAGAAGCTAAGACGACGTACCAGCATGTCTTTGACCTTCGGAACCGTTTGGAGGAAACGTGCCGCCTGGCACACGAGGAGTTGGAAAAGGCCGGAGCACGGTACACGAAGCTGTACAATCGAAAGGCGAAAGAGCGGAGTTTCAACTCCGGAGACAAGGTACTGATTTTACTTCCAACCGACACGAACAAGCTGCTGCTGCAATGGAAGGGCCCTTTTGAAGTCCGGGAAAAGGAAGGTGAAGCTGACTACGTCATAGACACGGCTGGCGGCAGAAAAATCTTCCACGCCAACTTACTAAAAAGATACGAGGAGAGGGACAGCCCCTCCACCAAGGTGTGCAACGTGACATTTGGTGTTGTGGAATCAAGCGAGAACGAGAATATTCCAACCCCTGACTGGCTGAAAGTAGAAGGGGAAGAAGACGTGAAGCTCTCCGACAAACTGGACGCTCAGCAGATCGGACAGCTGCAAAGAATTGTCAGGGAACACGCTCGTATTTTCTCGGATGTCCCGGGCAAAACTGACTGGGTCCACTGCAACCTCGAACTCACCACGAGTAACCCCGTCCACGTGAAACAATACCCTCTTCCCTTTGCAACGCGGGAAGGTGTAGAGAAAGAAGTGCGGGAGATGGAGAAACTCGGCATCATTGAGAAATCAGAGTCCCCTTATAATTCGCCAGTCATTTTGGTAAAGAAACCCGACGGGACAAATCGACTGTGTATCGATTTTCGACGCCTGAACAACGTTCTGGTGGCCGACTCCGAACCATTCGTACTTCGAACGGACGCATCGGACACAAGTCTCGGAGCCGTGCTCATGCAGGCCCACGAAGGCAAGCTCCACCCCACAGCTTATGCCAGCCGAAAGCTGCTTCCACGGGAGGCTTCCTATAGTACCATCGAACGCGAATGTCTCGCGTTGGTATGGGGAATTCAGAAATTCTCCATGTACTTATATGGTGTACATTTTTGTGTCCAGACAGACCACCAGCCTCTGAGTTATATCCAACGGGCAAAACAGCTGAACGCTCGAGTACTTCGATGGAGTTTGCTACTCCAAGAGTACCAGTTCACCATTACGCATATTAAGGGTAGCGAAAACGTGGGAGCCGATTACTTGAGCCGCATATAGTTCTTGAGGTCTATGAGCATGTTGTTTTTTTTCCTTCCGTCGGTTGTTTTCTGTTTGTATGTACGTATTTCATTGTATAAGAAGTGTATTTTGAGTTATTTTCTTTTTGCTTGGTGCATTGGTTGTTTTACTTGCTGTAATGCACATTGAAAGATTGCCCTACAGTAAAGGAGCGCACCTGTTCCGTTTTGTTTCGTAGTATACATTCGTGCAGTGTATTCTGTATTGATGGCTGCCGTACACGGCTATTTCCTCTTCTTGGTTGTATGGCGCATTGATACTGTTGCGTGTAAATGAAGCTGGTACTTTAACAATTGTTTGTTTTTCCTTTTGTTGTTACTTTGATGCACTCTGCCTATGTATGTTGTGTATGAGAGGGACAGTCCTCATGCCTCGCTTGTTGGTGGTGTTTTGTTCCTTGTTGTCGAAAAAAATTCCCCTCCATGAGAACAAATGTTATGACTAACATTCTGAAAGTGGGGGGCAATGTCACGGACGGCTATTTTTGGCGACACCGCGTCACAGCAATTAACTGGTGCCGTACTCCCCGACTGACCGGGAGAAACGGCGGCGCTGAAAGGGAGCCGAGAAGAGCAGAATGGGGTGCTCTTCTTAGAACGTCGCCGCCGACGGTGAATCCTTTTGTAACTGTGGCGGCGTCTGCAAGGTCGTAGAAGGCCACGGTATACCCCGAAAAAGGATTAGACTACGAGACGCCTCCGCTGAGAGCTAAGTGGTTGACCGTTCCCAAGGAAAAAAGCGTGGGAAACGCTCTGGGGGCAAAGCCGTATGACAACAACCCGACAGGTTGTCACTCTCGCTAGTTGCGGGCCCTCTCCCAATTAAAAAGGGGTGGGGTCAAAATATTTTTGGGGCGAAGTTTCCCATCAATTAAACGTGCATGATTGGACCCAGGTAGAGGTCTCTTGTTCCCAAGGAAGAGAGCGAGGAGACACGAGGGGGATTTAAGCGCAGGATTTTGCCCTGCTAGGCAGACTAGTCGCTGACCAAGATGGTGTAGAAACAGATCAACAAGCATCTCTTCTAGAAGTTTTTAGTGTGGCTCTGTATCGGATGGCCACCTAAACTTAGCCGTTCGTATAGTTGTGACGCGATATTAACGTCGGCAACGTAGACATCGGGACTTCGCCTCGAGTTAGCTCAACCTGCTCGAAGTCACCTGCAAGCACTAGCCTCCCGGAGCCACCAGCGTTGCAACACCGCCGACATCGCAGTCGTGCCAGAACTCTCTTCGACTTCTCGCATCCGATCGTCGGGGACACAACGCTGCCGGTCATCACACGTATGCCTTCACCTGTTTATATCTTCGAACTTTCTCATCCGTCGTTCTATTCTTGTTAGTTTGTGTAGTTTGTAATAGTTCTCTCTCGTAAGCTGATTTATTGTTTCTGTTATATATCTCTTTAGTTGTATCCAGTGTCGATGTATTTTGTTAGTTGTATTGAAGTGATGTATTAGATCCCGTGTGCTGCAATATCACTAGAGTAAAGTTGTTTTGTTTTCCCACGTCTCTGATCTCTTTACTGTCTCTGCTTGCGTACGGAACGAACCAACCTGCTGTCATTCCCGTCGCCGACTTCGCGCTGGCGACGCTAGAGTGGCAGCTTGTAACAGAGATATATATCCACCAATAAGCGTGAACGAAACTGCATTCTTCTTCACACGAAGACACACGTACTGATTGTCGTCATTTGAACTTATTGGGTGCGAAAGATAAGTCAAGTCTGTGCGAATGTAAACAATTACTTTGGTTCGTTCTTCGCAAGCGGCTGAACAAAAATCTTCATAACCGGACAATCTATAAGGCGTTGATACGTTTGGTTCACATATGACAAGTATAGGGAATTGATTGGCCCGAACAAATTGGCGAAAGTCCGAGATACGGGACTTCATGCCTCTGGCATTCCACTGAAAAATCGACGCACTTTTAACTTTAGTGCGGAAGATGAGATTTTGTTGAGCCATTGTGCTTATACGAAGTTAGCAAGAACTGTATTCAGTGCATCCAGTATTTGCTGTGCACTCTTAGCAGACGGAGATTGTATGCTGCTCAGTAGCGTGCGAATCGTGGCAATTAATGATTGAACGATTGCAGCCACTTGCCTGTCTTGGTTGGAAAGATCTCGAACCGGCACGATTGCAGTCACTTGCCTGTCTTGGTTGGAAAGATCTCGAATCGGGAGCGCGGACTGGCCGTCATGAAGCTCCTTCGGTTCGCTTGATGCTGCTTCCCCTTGAAGTGCAGGCCACTCTGTCGCAGTTAGGGTATGCTCACTGGCTTTGTCCTTTACAGCCTTTCCCACGGCATGTGGTCTGGGAGGCAAAGGAGGTGGTACTGATGAGGGATCACGCAAACGTGTCGAGGAGATAGCGGGCGTTCTCGAAGACCGACGTCGACGTGAACGACGCCTTCTGACTTTAGCTGCGGCTTCTCGATGAGATGAGTGATCGCGCACCATCTCCTTCAAGATGGCAATTTCCTTCTGAATCCGCGGGCAGTCCTTCGATGTGGCTTCATGGGATCCATTGCAATTAGAGCATTTCTTAACAGTTGCGACGCACTTATCCGCTTCATGGTGCTCGGCGCAGCGGTGGCATACCACCGAATTCTCGCAGACGCTGCTCACATGTCCAAGTTTCATGCATTTACGGCACTGGAGAGGCTTCGGAATGAAAGGCCGCACAGCATGTCTGAAGTACCCCACCTTCACATGAGAGGGGAGTGATGTGCTCTTAAACGCAATCTTCACACAGCGAGACTTGCCTAGCCGGGTGACATCAACAATTGGAGTATCAGTTGTTGACTTGACAAGAAGTTGTAAGTCCTTATTGGAAATAGCGACATCAATGTCGTATATCACGCCGGTTACTACACCACATCCCAAGGGAACATGAGAGCGCACCTGGTTGCCGTCCAAGTCAGTTACACTGCGCAGAACGCCCAACGCACTTGCGTGCAAAACGTCCACAGCCAGTAATTCTTTCTGGCGTTCACTCGTATGTCTGTGATCTCATTTGGCACGAGCGTTTCCAGAGACCTCGACACAGACTGTCTGTTAAGGCGTTTCATGCTGACGGTAGGAAGTGCAGGCAGAAACAGGATGGTATAAGTGTTCGATTTTGGCGCTTCACTTACAGTTTGAATAGTTGAGGATGAGGATGTCCTCATGTTCCTTCTCTTCGCCTTGCGGCTCAGCACAGGTTGGAAACCGTCATCTGAGAAGTCCTCACTGCTGAGATAGTAAGCATGAGTATCTTCACTGTCACTGTCGCTCGCTTGTCCCATCCGCTTCCTGGAGGCGGTCGCCGCTGACGCCGCTGGTGTCGGCAGGCGCCCGGGGTGGTCTACTTCCATCCCCTCCAAGGTAGCAGCGGAAACTGATCAACAGACTTAATTTACAACTGAAATACGCCGGCGTTAGCAGAAGTAGCTCCTATTCAAAACACACTTCTACCATCAGCAAAAAGCATTTTAACTCAAGGATTGTGAACATGCTAGAAATTGAAGTCACTGCACAGTGGAACACCCAGCCCTCGAAAAGTTGAGGTGGGTTTGGCTTTGATTTCACCTCTGATGAGAGACAGTACTGTGGTGTAACTTTGCTTGCAGATAACTTAACAGGACAGATTTTGCTTGTTTTAGGATAAGTGAAAGCGAAAATATCCAGCATTACAAACTGCTTTTGCGATTTTTTTATTCAAAGTAAATATGATGTCTCCATAGAAGCAGGTTTGCTCTGGCAATTCATGTGTTCATTTTAAATTTTCAAATGTTAGGAAATGTTATGTTGCACAACAATAATTTCTTGTCAAGTAGAATGAGAAATTATGTATACTAAACGCCTTCAGAAAAAGTCCACAAAGGCGGATGCTCACGGTCCTTATTGCAGTACTTGTCCACACTGAGCCGAGCAGCCGTACGCGGCAGCATTTCAGCTCCGGTCACTGGTCCACATTGCTTCAGGGGCCTCCGTAGAAGTAGCGGAGTAGAAAACAAAATAGTTTTAAATTTCTAGTTAAGCAACCTGCTGTCTAGCGACATTTTACTTGTTTTTAGCACAGTTGCATGTGAAGAAATCTCCACATTTAGGTGTGTCAACGTCACAGAGCAAGTCACAGAGATGGCATGACATGGAGTACAAGAACCGACAGCTGCACAAGTGGCGAAATCAAAGAATGAACTTATGGAATGGAAGAAGGTGGAGGTTTGCATTGTTAAAAAAATTGGGTAACGTGATCCCGTATTTAGTCTATTAGACTGCTGTACCATTCAAGTTGAATATGCATGAATCACAATAGTGAATAGGAGCGATACTCAAATAGCGAGATGAAAGACTGCCATGTAGATGCTAACTTTGTGTGGTTGGTTACTGCAGGTACACGCTTAACGAAGCGGAAGTGAATTGCACGAACACAGAGAAAGAAGCACCGGCCATCCTAAAGCACCGAGAACCTTCAACGAAAGACGGTGGTGCAGTATCCACATTGGGGATTCCACTAGCTGATGTGTAAAACAGTAAATGCTGTCAAGCTTTGAGAAGAAACTGAAGCTCTAGAACTGACACAAGCAGGATTGACTCAGTATCACCCACACTAATCAAAAATATTCAATCTTTATCACAACCGCTTTCTTTGGGTGGTCATGACGGCATCCGGTGGACGTCAGCGGTGGGAGTTGCCATTCGGGAATCATTCCACATTTTCGCAACCACGGAATGGAATGGGGTACAACACTTGGAGGAATGGAATTCGAATGAAATTGAGCACATTTTGAGCAGAATGGAATAGGAATAGAATGGCGTTTTTTTTTCAAAAATAGAGCACGTTTTAGAGCACGTTTTAAAAAAAAACAGAGCACGTTTTTTTCCCAAAATAGAGCACATTGTAATTCAAATTTTATGCATTAGTAAATCAGAGCCTAGAATTCCGCACTAAACCAGTATTTTTAAAATGGCTTGGCTGATTACAAGCACGGTAGATTTATAAGCCGGCCCCAGCCGCCGGCTGTTTCCCCCGCCATTCATTCGTTGTTTTTGCTTCGGTCGCCGTAGCGCTGGCTCCAGCACCCAGCTGCTCGTGCATGCAGTTTTCGTCCGCGACCATGGCACACTGGAAACAGTCTTTTTTTTAATTGCACACGTAGAAACAAAGAAGCTGCTTGCTGCAAAACTTGCTCCGAAACCATACATGCTGTAGTCGGAGTATCATCGAATCTGATTCGGCACCTCCAAATAAAGCACGAGCACGAGAGGAAGGGCTGGCAAACCAGCCGAAGATAACGGCCGCCTTCACCGCTGGCTGCAGCTCCGTGCCTGCCCATCGAAAGGCTGCTCTTGATGACGCCATGCTGAACATGATTTGCACAGACATGGAGTCTTTTCGTGCCATTGAGAGAGGGATTCCTACAATTCGTAAACATAAGTTTAACAATTTTATAAGCCGCCTTTGATCAAAGTAACTGCTTTGTATTCTTTCAAATCCATGGTCGCCGTCCCGGGCTACAAGTTGCCATCGTGGGATGACCTCAGAGAGAAGTTGCTGCCCGAGAAAGTATCAGCGCTTAAGACCAAAATATCAACGTCCTTGGCAGGAGCGGAGTACGCCTGTATCGCACGCGACGTGTGGACGTCGCGGTCTATAAACGTCAGACTCTGGAGTTCTGCGGACACGTAGCGCCACCTGTCGACGCAGTTTTGAGTAGTGCAAAGCCCTACTTCTTTACACAGTTTGCTGCGTAACAAGGTGCAACTACAGCGTACGAACCAACGATTGAGCTAAATATTATATTATTAGCCCATTGAACACTCAGAGAAATAGCTAGGAATTTCTCTCCGCTAGTCAGACGCGGCGCTGAACCGCCGTGAAGTGGACTCGCTCTCTGGATTTCGTGCCGACTGGTTATGCCCCCGCGATCTCCGACGACAGCGCAGCTCTGGCCGACTGGGCTCGCCCTACGCCATCTCCTGACGCCGACAAAAGCTCTCGCCGAGTGGTGCCCCGTCCTCGAACTCTTGCGACCGTGTCCATCTTTCCTATCTCCTCTTTACTTCCGTCGTTTCATGTCGTTCGCTGTTCCTGGGCCTCGTTCTCTCCTTCCTCTCTCTATCTATTAACCTTTTAATCCTATCCTTTTAATCTCTCCTTACCCCCATCCCTCGTGAGCTAGTGTTGTGGTGTCGCACTCTGATGCAGACAGATACGGGGTTAGCTTTTCTCTTTAAGAATCACATAAGAACCACCGTGAAGTGCTTGCTGGTTCACTCGCCTGAACGAAGGTGAAAACAAGAGCAGACGCAACAGCTCAGCAATAACCCCAATCTGCTCTACTGTTGCGTTGTGAATTGTCACGGACGTAAATGACTTCAGTTTTACTGATTTCCACAGCTTTCGCAAACAGAATGGCGACAGCACTAAATACAGGCTGTTGCGAACGTGTTGGGTAAGCGAATTACTCGCGTTTTCCACAGCCGTTCGCTTGAGTAAGTGTGATAATGTAGGTCTTATACTATTGTTCGTTTATTCTTTTGTGTAGCCGTGACAGAGAGCCGTAGTAACCTTGTTTATAAAGCTAATAACAGACCTTCTGACCGCGGTGCACGACGTGCAACAGCAGACAGGTGACGCCCGGCCACGATTAACAATGAACACGCCGAGACCACCGATAATCTGAAGTCGCCACCACACATTATTACGTACGTAGGGCTTTGAAGACTCTAACTCCCGGATTTCACCAAGAAATGCGAACACGTGCGTCATACAGGTGAATCGCAAAATGATCGTGACCACAATCAGTTTTTTTTTTGCCGTTGGTCTTTGCGATTACCAGAACTATCTTGGAGGCATCAGCTTTGCCTTTCGTTGTACACTGAGAAAGTGAACACGCATGTATCTGCATCTGCAGTATATACAAATGGAAGAAAACCGTCAATAGGGCATCCCTGCCGCAGTGGTCTAGTGGATAAGGTACTCAGCTGCTGACCCGCAGGTCACGGTATCGAATCCCGGCTACGACGGCTGCATTTCTGATGGAGGCGGAAATGTTGTAGGCCCATGTGCTCAGATTTGGGTGCACGTTAAAGAACCCCAGGTGGTCGAAATTTCTGGAGCCCTCCACTACGGCGTCTTTCATAATCATGGGGTGTTTTTGGGACGTTAAACCCTACATATCAATCATTCAATAGGGCATTCGGGCAGGTGTAATAAAACAGTTTAATGCACAGTTAGCGAGAAATCGCCAGGGCAATTCGTGACGGTTAAAGCGAGCTTCGTACCTCTGGTCGCATAGATTGGTGTATGCACTTCATCGCTTTGCAATCATGCGCATGCCCAATTTAATGCATTTAGGCGTCACTGAATGCACCTTGGAGTGCTCGCCTTAAACTAGATGTCATGCGATGCTCGCTTGCATTTAAATTGCTGCGGCAGCACGCCGAAATAAGTGAATCATCTTTTGCATTGTGCCCACATTTCCTTTTGATGAGCTTCCTAATTTTATGAAGCGAGGTTGGATTGAAGGAGGAAGCTTGCCAGGTCCTTGATTTTCAAAAAACTACGCCTCCAGACCAACGAAAGAGGAGGGCCTATGCACGTTCGCTTGCGGATGGCTCTCTGTGCACTACCCATTTATGGCCGGCGCGGCGATGGGGGCGCTGGTGGCGGCGTTTTTCACAGTGCCGCCTGGGCAGAGTTTGACGTCCCATTCCGGCTGTAGAAGCAACATTCGTGGACAGCGACTTCATGGCTCACATGTATACCTTCTCCGTTTGACTCGCCTGACGGAGAGCCACACAGGTGCTGGGATCCGCTGCGAGTATGACGCAACGTTGCTGCAGTGGAACATCGCTGACAAGGTCAAATATGCGTTTTCGCACTATTTCACCTGCGTTAACTGTTCGCATTTCATTTTCAGCTAACACTTCATCAATGATAAAGGCATTTGAATTTGCCGGGTGGGAAACTGAATAGGACGATGAAGATGACAGCTTCGACGACTGCCCAGAACGCTCTACCAAGGAGCTTTTAAGCGAGTTCCATCAGTTAGAGCGATTTTGATTTGGCTGCGCCGTGCACAGCCTGCAGCTTGCCGTAAAAGACGCCAACCGGCGGGTATGAGCCATTAAATAACATTATAAATTCATCTTATGTGCATTAATAGATACATCGTCCATTCACTATTATTTTTATGTAGCCACGTTTTGTTAAATAATTTGTCATGAATGCGTGGGCAAAAAAATTAGGAATACAATAATTGTACTTGATTTGAAAAGGGCGGACAACTGTACTTAGTACAGTTTCGATGCACGAAAGCTTTATTTTGCAACTATCCCCACCTGATGTTTAGCCAAAATTTTGTGCGTGCTTCGCTGTTTCATCTCAGGGATCCGTGGAGAACTTGCTGCCGTGGTTGAGGTCACGAACTCTGCTTCTCATGAATTAGTGGCTGCGGATCATTTTTCTGCCGCAGGCCTGGCAGCAAGATTACACCAGTTTGAGTTTTGCTTTCAGCACTTCAGTAAACTGCTCTGAAGCGTGTATAAAGACAAACAAAAATGAACAAACTGGCACATCAGGCACATCATGCAAAGAACGTCCATAGTGTTCCGAAGCTACATTTTAAGGATTTGGATTAGGTTGATTCCTTGTTTAAGATATATTTTTGCCTGATTGTATTTTGGGCTCTTTGCTATTTTGCTCCTTTGATATCCTTCTATTGCATATGTCGTATTTCTCGTTCTGGTACTCTGTTGCATTGACCGTTTGCGTTACCTGTACTTGCTATGTTAATGTTTACTAATTGTCGTCCCAACTTTATTGTAGGACCCAAGTGCCGAGGAATTCGTGCAAAAGTGTGGTGCCATCGTTGCATCTATACGCAAGCGCACCGCCCACACGGTTTAATGCGGCCGGTCTGCATTTGGAATCACACAACGCGACGAGGTAGAACTCACAGCTTCGAATGATGAGAAAGTTTGTTACCATTTTTTCTAGTCTCCCAGACCTGACAGAAGCCCTGCACGCATGCGAGAAAGTTGTGTCTAACTATGAACTGTGGCTGGCGACAGACTTGATTGAGCTTCTCTCCCCGGTAGAGGAAGCCATGCAGTTGCTGCAGCCCATGCAGCCGGGCTTTTACTTCCCGCGTGGCGAAATATCGAAGTTGGCCTCGCGGAAACCTTAAACAAAGGCACACTTCTTTGCAAAGAGGTAGCTAAAGGCCTACAACATAGCCTGGAAAAGTGGTTCGCAAGCACGTGGGCTGACTCAGTTTTTTTTTTGGGGGGGGGGGGAGCCCTTCTAGACCCACGGTTTAAGTGTTCTTGCTGTTCCTCTGCAACAGCCGAGCAGATGCGTTCTGCTGTGCCGGGGAGGGGACCTCTTTTGTTAGGGCAGGAGAGCGCCAGCACCGTCGCGAATGCAGACACTGAAGCAAAGCGACGCAGATTGATGTTTAAAAATATCAGGCAAAGTGATAGTGCCCACCAAGACAATAATCCTGGATCCATTTTAGAGTAAATTTCGCTTTACCTTTCAGAGGGAACTTGTGCAGACACGGTAAAGACTTTGAGCTATTGTAAAGCGAACGGAAGCAGCTTTCCCGTAGCTGCTTTCCCGCCTCGCAAGGGCAGTTTTAACCGTGAATGCGACATCAGCTGACGTAGAATGCGTTTTTTCTACGGCATCCCTGATCATGACAGCGAAGCGAAATCGGCTGTCAAGCACCTCTTTCGAGCAGCTCATGTTTGTGAAGCGCAACTCACAGCTATAGCTATTCGCAATTGGTAATCGCATTTTTTTCTTTTTAGGACTGACCCTAGCATCCTTCATTCTCATCTGGTTTTAGAATACTTAATGGTGAAACACCGGGTGAGCTCATAAAATTTGCTTGTAAAACTTTGATCAATAAAACCAAAATAAAGGTTTTTTTGCATATTGCACTGCTTGCTACTTTTATTGCAGCCTTTAAAATCACTTTTTCCGACGTACTAGTTCCCAAAGAAACAGTGTCCTTCTATATATGTAGTATTTTTATATTCTCGCGGAATACCTCGGGAAAGAGGAAATTCTGCAACGGAGCAACAAAGGACGCAGTATAAAAACTCCAATGACAACGATGTGTGTTTTCTTATCTCATGAGTCTGCTATAGTCACGCCGCCAATTAATAGTGTCGAAAGGTGCGAAATGAGGCACTTTCGCTACGCCGCTTATTGTAACTAAGAGCCCCTATAGCATTATTTCGTCATATATATCTGGCCCCTGCGACTATAAAATGGTGCTTACCGCGACCAAAAACAGAATGGCAAAACAGCAATTATGGGTAGGTTTAACACTATACTGAAGATTTATAGTCATAAATAACTGCTTTATGCGTTGGCGTAACCAGAGGCTGGTTTTCTGAATTCAGCCTCACCCCTCTCTGAAATTTTCATATGTTATAGTTATGTATGTTAAAATGTACATGCACATAATGACGAGCGTAGATAAAAGTAGAAGGTCGGACCCCCTCCCACCCCCTATTCGCAAAATAAATTCATTTACCTGAATTTATGAGCGCCAAGTTTAAGGCGTTTTCACAATATCTCCAACGTACGAAGGAAAGCAGACGCAGAACATTAGCGCATGATTCGACTTATATATTTAGAAACAGGGGTCTCGACCTCAGAACTATAAAGAGTTATAAACGGATAAAAAATGTTTCACGTGCCTGTTTGCAGGGTTCGTATGAAATATACCTGTGGCAAGAAAATAAAGTGCTATATGCAACGAAGGTCGAGAAAAAATTATGAGTAGATCGGATGTGAAAGGCATATCAATGCGCACAGAGGCTTGCGGGACACACGCAAAGCCGTCAACAAGCAGATAAATAAGGGGTGTGTGTCGACAGCATATAAAAAACAAGCAACGCCCGGAGAAAGCATTCCTCTATCCTCTATAGTGTATGTATATTTTTCTTACACCTAAAAGCCTCAAGATGACTGTCTTTCGCAGCAGCGTTCATTCATCGTTTACTGTTGCGGCCTTGCATGCATGGCACGGTCGGAATTGCGCAAAAACCTGCAAACGTATACGATGCTTTTTCTTTCCTTCCTGTTTTTTTGTTCCCCCCAGAAACATTCATGAATGGGCCGCAGACTTACAAAACATTTGAAAAAATATCATCCTCATCAGCCTGCATACGCCTACTACTGCAGTGCTACAGGCCTCTCCCATAATCCGCAAATCGACCTGGTCTTGTGTTTTCCGTTGCCACATTATACCTGCGAACTTTTTAATCTCATCGTCCCACCTCACTTTCTGTTTCCCCTTCGTGCGTTTGCCTTCTCTGGAAATCCAGTCAGTTACTCTTAATGACCAGCGGTTATACGTGCTATACGTGCCGGGCCCACGTTCATTTCTTCTTGATTTGAACAATGATATCAGTAACACCGGTTTGTTCCCTGACCCACTCTGCTCTTTTCTTGTCTCTTCAAGGTACACCTATCATTTTCTTTTTCATAGCTCGCAGCGTCGTCCTCAACTTAAGCTGAACCATCTTTGTAAGCCTCCAGGTTTCTGCTTCGTAATATAGCAGTCATGATTTGAGAATGCTTGCCGAATGTGCTCCATCCTATTCTTAATCTTCTAGTAACTTTAATCTTGTGGTTTGGCTCCGCGATTACTACCTGTCCTAAGTAGACGCACTCTTTTACATCTTCAAGTGCAGTGCTACCTATCTCGAAGCGCTGTTCTCTTTCGAGGTTGTTGTGCAATACTTTTGTTTTCTGCAGATTAATTTTAAGACCTACCTTTCTGCTTTCTTTGTCTAACTCAGTAATCATGAACTGCGATTCGTCCCCTGAGTTACTCAGCAATCCAATGCCATCGGCGAAGTGCATGTTACTATACTCTTCAATAATGGTTCCGTGGTCCCTAACTCTTCCCATTTTATAGGCCTCGGAAAAAGCTCGTCCAAGCACGCGGCAAATATATATAGCATTGGGGAGATTGTATTGCTCTGTCTTACACCATCTTTATTGGTATTCGGTCGGTTACTTTATGGAGCATGCATGCACTACGGCGGCAGTTGATCCTTTGTAGATTTCTTCCAGGATGTTTATATATGTTTCGTTGACGCCCTGATTCCGCAGCGTCTGCATGACTGCTGATAGTTCTACTGAATCAAATGCCTTCTCGTAATCTATGAAAGCTATGTATAGTGGTTGGGTGTATTCTGAGCATTTATTTATCGCCCGGTTGATAGTATGAATGCTGTCTATTGTTGGGTAGCCTATTCGAAATCCTGCTTCTTCCTTTGGTTTATTAAATTTTAATGTTGTCCTAATTCTGTTAGCAGTTATCTTTGGGAATACCTTGTATACGACGAAGAGAAAGTGATCGGCCTGTAATTCTTCATGTCCTGGTCGTCCCCTTTCTCATGGATTAAGATAACGTTAGTATTCTTTCAAAATTCGGCACCTTTCCCGTCAGGAGACACTTCGTAAACAAGATGGCTAGTTTTTCTAACACAATCTGTCCTCCGTCTTTCAGCAGATATGATGATACCTGATCCTCACCAGCAGCTTTGTCTTTTTTCATTCCCTCTAAGGCTTTCCTGATTTCTTCTGTCATTACTGGTGGGATGTTGTCACAGGTCCCGTTCATTCGGGGGGCGATCGCCGGGCTAATTCCAAGGGCCGAAGTATCGGCCCCCCGAACCGCACCACAAAAGCGTGGACAATTTAGAAGTGGTCCTATTTGGCGCGCCAGCGGACGCCGGCTGTGGCCCAAAGAACAAGACAGAGCCGAGAGTTTATTAACAAAACAAAATTATATTCTCAGTTATGGCAGATCCAAAACGATACACAAGTATGCACACTCTACAATAGTTGAATACAACATGACACCAGTCAAACAATGTACTACACAGTACAATCAGCCTCACTCGAAACAACGGACACAGACAACAATACGCACTACAATGCAGTCGCATGCATCGAACAACCAAGACACTTGAAGACTAAAGAGTTGGAAAACTTATTCAGTCCAAAGTTCTTGGAACAAAAGTCTGAATGATACTCTTCCGAGAATCATTCACTCAAAGTCCAGCGTTGTTGTCGTTCTGCTGCCCACGAAGTTTCTCTTCCAGGAAACCTCGCGTCTTCAATTGGCCAATCTCCAAGCTTCAAACTTCTTCGCCGGAAACACGTCGGCTTCTCACACGCAGCTGTTGCCACGCGTCTTCGCTCGATAGCGGTAGACACACACTCTTGCCTGTAGCTCGAGTCTTCCCCCCTCAGGTGGAAATCCTCTTCTTCTCCTCCTTTGTCACGGAAGCCAAAAGGCTTCGTCCACAAGGCGGAACACCCTACGCGCTCTGGCGCATACTGTCTTCTTCTCCTGCTTTGTCACTAAGGACAAAACCTTCACCGACCGACGCGGTGGGATACCGTACGCACTCTGGCGTTAACTTCCTTCTTCTGCTGATCTCCCATCTCGGCTGCTCGGATTAAATACCTTCCGCGCGAGATTCCAGAAAGTTCTCATCATTTCGTCGGCGCGATGCGCAGCGAAGGCTGGGGGAAAGGGCGAGACGATACGGAGGCTGTCCGCGACGGATGACGCAACCCGGCATCATCACGCCCTTTTCCATCTAGAACATTCCAGGGCTTGCTCGGGCGCCGATGAGAGGAGGTGCGTCGGCGAACCCACGCTTCCGAGGGGAGAAGGACGCGCGCCCGGGGAGTCTTTGGATGCTTGTTTTCTTTTTTTTTTTGCATCGTTGACCTCTCGGCGCTTCGTCGCAAGAATTTGGCGGCGCGCCCTTTTTTTGAGCGCTTGTTTTGTGACACTGCCCCCTCCACTTTAAGAATATTATCTCATAATATTCAAAACCACACAAACGAGCGCGAACAGTCCCCACACTCTCAAAGACTGTAACATATTCCGTCGCTCATGACACGTCACATTCACAATAGATCACTCAATACAATTGTACATTGTATTTCAAGCTCACAACACATGAAATATAACCACAGGTACATGACTACAACACTTCATCACCCATTTCCAAACAATACAAATGTACAAAGTTCTGTCTTTACAACAATTATACAATACTATACATCACATCATCGCACCGAATACTTTGACTCGCTCGACATACAGTTGTGACACAGGACAACAGCAACATTAACTTAACATATTAGCACTGTCAAACACGTCCCGAATCGACCTCGACACCTATCCTGTGCATTTCGAGCGACGCTTGCGCCCTTTCTTGCGGTGCTCTCTCGATCTCTTCTTATTGTTTTTCCTCGTTTTGTTCCGGTGAGTCCCTTCCAACGACTGGTATCTGAGGTGGCGTCTCGGCCATCGTTGTCACTTCCGTCACCGTTAACGGGTCATAACGTTCAACGGGTCCTGTCTGCTTATTTACCAGCTTGTTCATGTCACGGCATTGGGCTTGGCAGGCCGACTCCGTCATCTTTACATTGTCGGTCAGTTGAGGTCGAGCCGACGTAAGTCCAGCTGCCCAGCACGTAAACTCATTCAATACGATCATGTTCTCATTCGCTGTCTCTTGCGCCGCGGCTCCACCTCGGGTTCCAGTGAGATCCGTCACGGGATGCTCCTTCACTGTATCTCGCGGTCGCTGGGTTGGCGATGGCTCTATCTTAGGGTCTTCTCCCAATTGTTCTGGATCGTTCGGCCCTCGCGTCCTGTCGATGTTTCCGACGACGGGGTCGTACAGGGGGGTCGTCATGCATAGAGTGGTAACCTTCCCGCTGAAGTACGGGGTTTCGACCTCAATTTCTGCTTCGGGAAGCATCCGAACCGTACTGTCAATTAGGCAATGTGGTTTCATTTTGCCTGTCAACTCACCTTCCCGTACCAAATTTCTCCGCACGATAACCGTGGAGCTACCGGTATCTCTTAACACTGTAACCTTCTTGCCCGCAACTTTTCCAGGCAGCGTTGGCATTCCCTTCGTAACACCGGTCGGCTGTTTTGTCATTACAGCACCCAGAATAGGAATTTTCTCCCCATTTTTCAACTCGGCGAATCCGTTGGTGATGGCATCGCCATCGGATTTCGGTGCTGCTAGCACACAGGATACCTGGTGAGTTTGACTCACTCCGTTACGACAAGCGTCTGCTTTGTGCCCAGTCTGACCACATTTGAAACATTTTACGACCGTGGGACTCGTAAAGTTAGTTCGACAGTTAGCGCGATGGCCCACTCGGTTATACAGAAAACATCGCGGAATGCTCTCCGGTGCACGCTTCTTTTCTTCGGGAGCCAATTTCTTCGAATCTTCAGGACACTCCTTTTTGACCTTGGCCAAATTAGTGCCACCTTGCGCTTCCAATAATTGATCAGCTAATTCAAGCATGTCTTCAAGTGACTTAGCTCTCCTCTCTTTCAAGTACAGCGACAGGCTTGGGTGGCAACTAGTAAGAAATTGTTCTCTAATAAGGAACTCTCTAAGCTCATCGTACTCCTGTGCTGTCCCTGAAAGTTCAATCCTGCCCCGCCGCGGTGGTCTAGTGGCTAAGGTACTCGGCTGCTGACCCGCAGGGCGCGGGTTCGAATCCCGGCTGCGGCGGCTGCATTTCCGATGGAGGCGGAAATGTTGTAGGCCCGTGTGCTCAGATTTGGGTGCACGTTAAAGAACCCCAGGTGGTCTAAATTTCCGGAGCCCTCCACTACGGCGTCTCTCATAATCATATAGTGGTTTTGGGACGTTAAACCCCACATATCAATCAATCATGAAAGTTCAATCCATCTGTCGAAATAGTGGCAAAGTCGGGCGGCATACTGCGTAGTCGTCTCACTATCTGCTGGCTTTCCTGTCCGAAATCTGTCCCGGAAACCTTCCACAGTAAATCTAAATCGCTTCAGCAAAGCAGCTTTCACCTTTGCATAGTTGGCTGCATCGGTCGGCGTCAGCCTACCATACACACTGAGCGCTTCACCACTCAAGCAAGTACTCAAAGCAGTTGCCCATTGATGTTCCGGCCAATTCTGGCTCCTTGCAATCGTCTCAAATCGGTGAAGGTACGCGTCAAGGTCGTCCTTCCTTTCATCAAACACTACGAGCAGCTTGCTTGGGTTCAAGCGGAAGCCGTGGTCCTCCCGTTCGCTGCTTTCAACTCTAGCTTGGACCGGAGTTTCGCTTCGCTGTTGCAAACGGAGCCGCTCGAGTTCCAACTCGTGCTGCCGCTGCCATTCCCTTTCAGCCATCTCCGCTTCTCTTTCTTCTTTCGCCCTCTAAGCTGCCAGTTTTAGATGCGGAAGCATCTTATACTCGCGCCTTGTAGTGCGCCGTCCGCGCCGTCCGCACCGCTTCTCGAACATTCGACAGCTGACGCGCGCGCATGCGCCGTCGCGCCGTCGCCCACCATCTGTGCCGCGCGCGCTTATTCTTCGAGAACATTCGACAGCTGACAGCGCATGCGCCGTCGCGCCGTCGCCATCTGTGCCGCGCGCGCGCTTCTCCTTCGAGAACATTCGACAGCTGACAGCGCATGCGCCGTCGCGCTGTATATATACTCAAGGTCGGCGCTCGCTCGCTCAGTTGCCGCTCGTCCGTTGGTTTGTACGACGCGTCGACGTCCGAAGTCGCCGTGAAATGAATGCCAACGAATCCACAAACACAATGATCGACGTCCCTTCGACCAGCGCCGCCCTTTCGCATACGTGTGTACGTGTTCACTCATTTAACACCCCCTCCTACAACCACGTTAACCAATTTAGCCATCGACCCAAGTAAGTCGCAATTTAACACCCCATTTCACAACCACGTTAACCAATTTAGCCATCGACCCTAGTAAGTCGCACTCTAACACCCCGTTAACCAATTATATGCTCCACATCCTCCTCAGTGTTCCCCTGAGGGAAGCTGCGGGCAATTTTTTTTCTCTCTCCAGCTCCAACTTCAATTGCTGCTCTCTTTCTTCTTTCGCTCTCTCAGCTGCCAACCTCTCTCTCTCTCCAACTCAGCTGCTTTTTCTTCCTTGGCTCGCTCAGCTGCTAACCTCTTTCTCTCCACCGCCTCTTTCTCCTTCTGGCTTACCCACTTCCGTAGTTCGGCACCAGAAAGACCCATCTTCTCACCAAGAGCTACTAACTTTTCGAGGTCCATTGTGTCTCGCAAATAAAACCTTGCCGCGTGCAAAAAGTATCTGCCTAAATCAGTCTATCGGAACACTCCCCTGCACTCGTTAACGAGAACACTGAACAACACACAAAATCGTTCCGATAGCACTATCAACAACTCGAGGCTCTTTCTCACTACTTTCGACACACTGTGCACCAAAAGTCCTCGTCGCGGACGCCAGATTAATTGTCACAGGTCCCGTTATTCAGGAGGCGATCGCCGGGCTAATTCCAAGGGCCGAAGTATCGGCCCCCCGAACCGCACCACGAAAGCGTGGACAATTTAGAAGTGGTCCTATTTGGCGCGCCAGCGGACGCCGGCTGTGGCCCAAAGAACAAGTCAGAGCCGAGAGTTGATAAACAAAACAAAATTATATTCTCAGTTATGGCTGATCAAAACGATACACGAGTATGCACACTCGACAATAGTTGAATACAATGTGTCACCAATCAATGTACTACACAGTAAAATCAGCCACACTCAAAACAACGGACACAGACAACAATACGCACTACAATGCAGTCGCATGCATCAAACAACCAAGACACTTATAAAAAAAAAACACGCACGCTCACGCCACTGCAGAAAGACTAAAAAGTTAGAAAACTTATTCAGTCCAAAGTTCTTGGAACAAAAGTCTGAATGATACTCTTCCGAGAGTCACTCACTCAAAGTCCAGCGTTGTTGTCGTTCCGCTGCCCCCGAAGTTTCTCTTCCAGGAAACCTCGCGTCTTCAATTGGCCACTCTCCAAGCTTCAAACTTCTTTGCCGGAAACACGTCGGCTTCTCACACGCAGCTGTTGCCACGCGTCTTCGCTCGATAGCGGTAGACACACACTCTTGCCTGTAGCTCAAGTCTTCCCCCTTCAGGTGGAAATCCTCTTCTTCTCCTCCTTTGTCACGGAAGACAAAAGGCTTCGCCCACAAGGCGGAACACCCTACGCACTCTGGCACACTTTCCTCTTCTCCTGCTTTGTCACTAAGGACAAAACCTTCACCGACAGACGCAGCGGGATACCCTACGCACTCTGGCATTAACTTCCTTCTTCTGCTGATCTCCCATCTCGGCTGCTCGATTAAATACCTTCCGCGCGAGATTCCAGAAAGTTCTCTCATCATTTCGTCGGCGCGATGCGCAGCGAAGGCTGGGGGAAAGGGCGAGATGATACAGAGGCCGTACGCGACGGATGACGCAACCCGGCATCACCACGCCCCTTTCCATCAAGAACATTCCAGGGCTTGCTCGGGCGCCGATGAGAGGAGGTTCGTCGGCGAACCCACGCTTCCGAGGCGAGAAGGACGCGCGCCCGGGGAGTCTTTGGATGCTTGTTTTCTTTTTGTTATCGTTGACCTCTCGGCGCTTTGTCGCGAGAATTTGGCGGCGCGCCCTTTTTTTTTGAGCGCTCATTTTGTGACAGATGTCATCTGGGTTACCGCTAGTTCTTACATTATGGTCGTGGTTGTCCCGGCCCCTGTACAGATCTCTGTAAAACTTCTCCGCCATTTTAACTATGCTATTAATTTTGGTAGTTACTTTGCCTTCCTTGCCCCTTAGTGCATACAACTGCTTTTTGCCTATCGCAAGTTTTCTCTTCACTACTTTGAAGCTTCCTTCGTTTTTTAGAGCATGTTCAATTTTCTCCATGTTACACCTTCTTACATCAGATACTTTACGCTTATCAATGAACCTCAAAAGCTCTACCATTGTGTTTGAGGCTTTCATCTTTGGACGACACTTAATGAGGTTCTTCGTCTCCTGGGACAGCTTGCTAGTGTCCTGTCTAACTATCGTAGCTCCAACTTCCACTTCACACTCTGGAATGATACTCGCGAGATTATCATTCATTGCGTCGACGCTTAGGCTGGTTTCTTCGATAAAAGCTGAATATCTGTTCTGAAGCGAGACTTTGTGTCCTTGTACTTGCCTTCTCAGCACTCGCTGATTAATTGGCTTTTTGCGCAACAGTTTCTGTCGTTCCTTCTTCAAGTCTAGGCGAATTTGAGACCTTGAGTGAGTGAGTGAAACAACTTTATTGACGATCCGGCATAAAGGGGGAAGGGGTAGGGGGATTAAAGCGAGACACTAGCATGCTCGGACGTCCCAGAGCAGCAACCTACTCGCGTCAATCCCCTGGGGGCGCCGCTTTCGGCCACTGGCGTTCCAGGATGCTAAGCACGTGCTTGACCACGTCTCTTTGGTTGCCTGGCTCTCGGCTGATGATTTTGCTGCATATGGCAGTTGGCATTACTTCTTGGTTACCCGGCGGTGGCGCACAGTCCCAGAGGAGGTGTCTCTGGGTGGCTCGCGCCTTCTTGCAGTGTTGGCATACATCAGTAGTGTAAACCTCCGGGCAAACGTGCTTTGCCCAGACGGGGGTCCATATGGCTTGTACTTGCAACTGCCGTAGTGTGGCTGCTTCTCTGCGTTGTAGGTCTCGATGAGGCGGTGGGTAGAGGCGTCTGCTCGTTCTGTACCACTGCAGAACGTCGGCGTAGGTTGTGATAAAATACTCTCCGTCTTCGGCATCGGGTCGTTGCGGCTCCGAGGAATGCGTTGACAGAGACGCGCGGCTAGTTAGCGCGTGTGCCTCCGTATCTGCCTCCTCGTTGCGGTTCGGGCCCACGTCCAGCTCCCCGGCGTGCGCAGGGAATCACTTGACGGTAATGTTGGTTTCCGGTCTTGCTATAGTTGAACATACTCTTGCAGTGGTTCCATGGACGTTGTTTGTAGCAAAGACTGAGGGTTCCACCCTTACCGAAGCACATGCATCCGCAAGTACACCAAGAAAGAAGAACGGCGAGAGCCACGGCCCTCACAAAAGGTCACGCCAACGATCCGCGCGCGTACTACGTGGACGTGGCAAAGTATCCCCACCGGCCAAGCACGTACGCAGCAGCAGTCATCGCAGCAGACACTGGAGTACTCACAACGTCGGGAAGCATACGGTGCAAGTCGCCCACGCAAGCCGAGGAGTTTGCAATCGCACTGGCACTAGCGATCCCGGATTGCCGCACGGTCCTCAGCGACTCGAAGACGGCAATAGTCAAATTTGAGACCTTAGCATTCTATGGTCACTGCTACATACCATGCCACAAATATTCTGTGTCTTAAGTCCTCGGAAACTATCACGTATTCAGCGCAGATCGTACCGGCGTAAATTTAAAAAAAAACAAAAGAAAAAGAAGAATGAAAAAGAAAGAATGGTGACACTAACGTCGTACTCGGTACTTCACTAACAAGGATCAAGGGATTAAACGTGAAATGAGAATAACTTCGCTGTGATACCGGGCAAACTCAGTATCAGCATTTTACCAAGAAATATGTGTATACTATATATGGATGTATTCCCTCCCAGTTGCAGATAGACGCTTCTCCAACCCTTCTCAACCCCGAAGAATTAAAAAAAATGTGTAAAAAAACCCCGGAAGAGATAGATACTTTTTACTTTTAGCTAATATTCCATTCACGTAAGTTACAATGAACAATTATCCGAAATTTTGTAGCTAACAGTCCTTATAGGCCGGTAACGGGTCATAAATGAGTAAATATGCAATTAAGTATTGTGCAGTATGATGAAAAAAGTTCGCCGTGATAATTGAATTGTGAAGCCTAGCCACTGCTTTGTTGCTTCTCTGTGTCAGGGCGGTATTAGCGCCGTCATGGTTGCGTACTTTTTACAGATATTCAAAGTGCGTTATGACATTCTTCTATGTGCGAAGATTTCGAATAATAATAATAATAATAATAATAATAATAATAATAATAATAATAATAATAATAATAATAATAATAATAATAATAAGAAGAAGAAGAAGAAGAAGAAGAAGAATACTAATAATTATTATTATTAATATTATTATTATTATTATTATTATATTTATATAAGAAGAAGAAGAAGAAGAAGAAGAAGAAGAAGAAGAAGAAGAAGAAGAAGAAGAAGAAGAAGAAGAAGAAGAAGAAGAAGAAGAAGAAGAAGAAGAAGAAGAAGAAATAAGTTTTGCGCCCCAAGCACACTATATCACTATAAAAGACGCGCCGTAGTGGACAGCTGCGGAAATATAGACCATCTCGTGTTTTTTAAAGCTGTACTTACACGATTTTGAGGCATCGCAAAACGGACATTTTCTTTTTGTTTCCTTCGTATTCAGTGTTAACCCTCTCCACACACCATAGTCCGCCAACACGTATAAAATATTTTACTTCGATATTGAAGTTTTCGTTGCTGAGCATCATCAAGCCAGCCCCATTACCGAGGGCATCATTCCGAATAGTCAATAGAGTTTCATTGAGTTCGCAAACACTGCGTCCATGCATGCACCATAAAGCACATAAATCACTGTCGGGGTCACAGGAGACAATGCACTCATCGTTGTTTGCGTGTACCGCGAGCAGACGGCAGATCGATCTTCCGCGAGTACGTCGCGAATTGCTGTGTCCCCGTCAGGTCACGCGCCCATGACGCGTCATGGAGACGCCATCCCTCGATATCGAAACCGAAGGAGTTTCTTTTAAGGTAGCGGTACTAAAATATATGCGATGCATTTCGAAGCACCACGTTACTTCTGAGCGTCCTCGAAGCATGTGTTCTTATTTTGAGCAACAATCGCAAGGTTCGTGCCATAACTCTTTTAACGTGTACTGACATCGCACGATACGCGGGTCTCTACCATTTAGCCTCCATCGAAGTGCGACAGCGGCCGCCAGGATCGAACCCATGACCTTCGAGCCAGCGGCCGAGTGTGAAGATATTATTGAGCACAGTATAGCGCTAATAGCGCTACACCTCTGATATCGCCAAGACGTTCAGCATTTCCTTGAAAGACATGCTGGGACTCCATAGGGCATCGTCGAAACAAACATCCTTGCCCTAAGGAAACTCAGAAAAATTGCCTGCCTCAATGATCATGGTGTACTACAGCGACAAATGATACATCGCTGTTCTGATAACCATGTAAGTTATTATTATTTTTGAAAATATCAAGACATGTGAAGATTTAAATAACACACTATATAATGCGTGTTGTGTAGTCACCCATCTTCACAACATAATTCTACGGTTTGATGACATCAGAGATTGCTTTCCATTGACGCCATTCTGGCAGTGCTGACAACCCGGCTAGACAAGTGGCAAAAATATTTCCAGGTGGGGCCACTGATGAACAGGGAACGTTTTGGCTTGATTGAGGAGAGTGCCAGTTCTGCGTTCCACTCATCGAATGGTGTCCACGTTTCGTGTATTCAAGCATCAAATGTTCAAGGTCACATTGTGGAAGAATGGCAAGACGTATCTGCTCATAAAGCCGGCTGCGTTATGGCTCGTCATTTTTCAATCACTGTTAGTTTATCGCATGCGCTTATGCAGATTTAAACTAAACTAGATTTAAAAAAAACAAGACAGCCGTATGTACTGGGATACCGATTCTTAGCTTCCAGCCAGGCAACGGCAGTTCGTGATACTTGGTGACCCCTCCCGAAAAGCAACAGTGGGCATTGTTCAGCTACTGACAGCCAACAGGTGGCTTTGCAGTCCATGGCTTCGGTGTCATGTGATAAATATTGAGTCATTGCAGATGCTGGTATTTCACAAGGCATGAAGTCGCAAAGCTAAGCCAAAAGCGTAGGCTTGTCAGTTTGGCGGTTCGTCCCAAAGTGGTTGTATTCCGTGCACTCGCCTCGTGCGTGTGGTCTTAGCGGCTGCGCTCCTTCTCGCGGAGCACATGCCACTGCACCTGCCTTCGGTGGGAACTGCATCCACGACGTATAGCTCTCCAGACCTGGCGTGCCTCGTCCGGTAAGGTGACTTTGCCTCTGCGCAAAGAGCTTTTCATGTTCTCTTGCTTCCCTTAGTTAACAGCCGCATGAACACGTCTGACACTGCCGCTGCACCTGAGAGAAGGAGGCTCGGGGCCGTGTCATGCACGTCACGTGTGCGTACGTATGCATGCTTGTGTGAGCCCGCGCCCGTTTCCGAGTTTAGTGGTTGCACGCAGGCTTTCTCGCGAGTTCGGGGGTATAGGTCAGGTATAGGCGCGCCAAGAAGAGGGCTGTTGGGACTCCGGGTCCTGCCGGTCTCGTTTTCGGTAGCTGGCCCCGTCGCAGGATCCATCGTCCAACAATTCAGCGAGAAGAAGCGCCCGAACGAACAACAGAGATTTATTTACATGTGGAGAAGTGGTCAACTGACCCAAAGAGAGAAGAGTGCGTGCGATACAAAACGTCTTCGGCATTTTATAGCGCCACGTTGTTGACACTGGGCGTCTTGTCCGCATCGTCAGCCAATACGGTGTCGCCGGCACCTCGGCCACGAGGGAGGGGAAAACACCTCTCACAACACAAGGAGTGGCACAATCCAACACCATATATGGTCCCGGCGCCCCAAAATGTTACCAAATATGGTCACGAACGCACAGCAGACCCCGTAGCTCTCCCGGCGAGGAGGAACCCGAATGGGGAGGTGGGGGTGGCCGCCACCGCGAGTCACGAACCGGTTCTCCCCCAAACACTTCCTGCTTGGCTCCCCAGGGCCGATCGTAACAGTCCACTTCCTGCTTGGCTCCCCAGGGCCGATCGTAACAGTCTCTCGCGCGGGGGGGTGAAGATCTCGATGGGCTGAGGTTTGCAGCCACTGTCCGGAGAGATCAGCGCCGGCAGTCGGTTTGGTGACGACCGTCTTTGATGAAGTAGAGGGCAACACCTGCTTCATTGTGGGCTCAACAGACGTCACATACGCACATGAAAACACAACTACTCAGCCGGTGAGCGCCGGACAATTCCGCCAAACTCCACCAGGCAATTTTCCCCTTTAACTGATATTAAAGGAAATACACAATTTATTCAAAATGTTACTCACACTTTAAGGTGACACATAACAACAACACTGGAAGCACACCGAACCCGAAACCCTGGATAGCCGTGTCTTCAACGTTTTAAAACAAGTACACCTAAAAGAGTAAAAAAAACAATCACTAGCTCTTGTTTAGGTCAGGAAAAAAAATGCCAGAGTTCTCGAGACATCCTCTCGCGTCAGGGGCATCGACTTAAGCCATCAGCGTTGCCATGGAGTACACCCTTTTTGTAGCGTATTTCAAACGTATATTGTTGCAAAACGAGGCTCCAACGCAGCAGGCGGCCGTTCTTAGAGGACATGGTCTGTAGCCAGGTGAGAGGACAGTGGTCCACTTCCACAATGAACTTGCTTCCGGCAATATAACAAGCCAGTTTCTGGACTGCCCAAACTAAGCACGCACATTCCTTTTCGCTAGCGCTGTAAACCTGCTCGCGAAGGGTGAGTTTCCGGCTAACATATAGGACGGGATGCTCTTGATCCCCCTCATCCCTTTGACTAAGAACTGCCCCCATGCCTCTATCACTAGCGTCGCATTGTACTATGAAAGGCCTCGAGTAGTCCGGTGAACTAAGCAAAGGTTGGCTCGACAAGGCCGCTTTCAAAACGCGGAAAGCCTTTTCTTTCTCCTCATCCCAGTCGACCATTTGGGGCTCGGTCTTGCGCAACGCGTCGGTAAGAGTGCTGGCAAAGTTGGAATATCTAGGGATGTACTTACGATAGTAACCAGCTATTCCAAGAAAAGCCCGAATATCGGTTTTCGTTCGGGGCTGGGGAAAGTCTCGGATAGCTGCCACTTTCATTTCAGAGGGACGGCGACGCCCTCGACCGATAACATGCCCGAGATAGAGTACCTCTGCTTGTGCTAGCTGACACTTGGGCGCCTTTACCGTTAAACCTGCTTCGCGTAGGCGTGTCAGTACTGCTCTCAAATGCGTCAAGTGTTCTGGCCAGGACGAGGAAAACACGGCGACGTCGTCCAAGTAAGGCAATGCGAAGTCCTCTTGACCACGCAAAACCTTATCCATTAAGTTGGAAAAACAGTAAGGCGCGTTCTTTAGGCCGAAACTCAACACTTTAGGGCGGAATGTCCCCAATGGTGAAATAAATGCAGCATACCGGCTCGCCCTCTCGGTGAGCGGCACCTGCCAGTAACCTCTCACTAGGTCTAGCGTTGAGATAAATTGCGCGCTGCTTACCCTCTCGACGCGTTCCTCAATGTGGGGAATTGGGTATGTTCTGATCCTTGGGTGATGAGGTTTAACTTACGATAGTCTACGCAAGGACGCGGATCTTTGCCGGGTACCTCCACGAGAATTAACGGGGAAGTGTAATCACTTTCACACGGCTCAATCACACCCAATTCCAGCATCCTGTTAAACTCTGCTTTTATTAGCTCAAGCCGGCGAGGTGACACCCGATAACGTCTTAGATCTTACCGGTTCCGACGAGGTAAGCTCTATGTCATGAGTGAGGACGGATGTCCGGCCTGGCTCGCTTACCAAATCTGTCCTGAAACTCGGTCAAAAGACCACGCAATTCCTGCTTCTGCTTCGTTGTTAGTTGTTGACTTTGATACTAAATCCTCAACTCTTTTCTCGATCGGGACTTCGTCCGATTCGGGAGCTAATTCAGGGATTTCTGCCGGAACCTCTTCCGGAACATTTAAAGTCATGTTCACGATGGCTTCCCTCTCTTTGTAGGTTGAG